>CAVLGL010000080.1:22696449-24032699 GCA_963668995.1 Parnassius mnemosyne
AGTCTAGCTGTTTCAACACTGGTTAGACTTCTAATCTTTTTTACAGCATATGCTGCAGAACTAAGTCTGCTTGCTAGTTTTGATATATGGGGGCTCCATTGAAGCTTCGCGTCTAGTGTGATTCCAAGAAAAATGGTGGTATCTACAAGACTAAGTTTCTCCCCATTTAAAATTACATTAGTATTTAATTGTTTGACATTTGGAGTCACGAATTTCATACATTTTGTTTTAGTGCCATTTAAATGCAAATTATTAACATCGAACCAATTTACTAATTTAGATATAGCATTATTTACTTCGTCATATTTTAGTAACTGTCGACTTAATTTGAAAATTAAAGAAGTGTCATCTGCAAATAATACTATATCATGGCTATCCCCTACTATGTAAGGTAAGTCATTAATGTATACAAGAAACAGAAAGGGGCCGAGAATTGAGCCTTGAGGCACGCCCATTTGTACCATCGATCCGGAAGAGCTCATATTGTTAATGACAACTTTTTGCGTTCTCTTACTTAAATATGAAATAATTAATTTAAGGGCATCACTTCTTACACCGTAGTGTTGAAGTTTCCTGATTAATGTTTCATGGTGAACACAATCGAAGGCCTTGGATAGGTCACAAAATATACCCAAAGCATCCTGTGAATTCTCCCATGCATTAAAGATATATTTAATCAGCTCAACACCGGCATCAGTTGTCGAGCGACCCCTTGTGAAACCAAATTGATTTTTATGAAGTAAATTATTTATATTAAAAAAATTTAACATTTGATCAAGAACAATTTTTTCAAAAATCTTACTAAGTGTTGGTAGTACAGAAATAGGTCTAAAATTGGCGGGGTCTAATGTACTACCAGATTTAAATAAAGGTATTACTTTACTATGCTTCATTAAATCAGGAAACACACCAGATTCGATACTAGTATTAAAAATAATAGCTAAATGAGGCGCGATTGTATCTATTATAGACGCAATAACTTTAACGGAAATCCCCCACAGATCCGCAGTTTTCTTAACATCAATAGTTTTAAAATATTTTACAATATCTTTTGATGTCACTTTATGAAATGTAAAATTCTTTGTACACACATTTACATTATGTTTAAGTAATGATTCGGCGACGGCAGGAGAAGAATTTAGTGACTTAGTGGTCAAGATCGGAATATCAGTAAAATATTTCTCAAAAACCATTGCTACGTCCTGATCTGATACAGTTAATTTGTTGTTAACACTTAACTGGTAATTTGAATTGCGAGAGTTGATCTTACCAGTTTCGCTATTAATTATACTCCATGTCATTTTAATTTTATTGGAAGCCGTCTTAATTTTGTTGCTCAAATGCAAAGACTTGGCTATGGAGCACACTCTTTTAAATATTTTTGAATATTTTTTTACATATTCCCTAAATTCGACGCTATGATTATATGACCTTTCATGGTAAAGATCATATAACCTATGCCTGCTCTTATGGACTCCTACTGTCGCCCATTCATTGAATGACTTCCGACTGTTCCAGGAGAATGTTTTAGAAGTAAAAGTATTATTAAATTCATTGCAAATAAGCTTAAATAATGTTCCATACAAAAAATTAGGATCATTTGGTATGAAAGTGATGGAAGTTTTTTCACTATGTTACTTCTAAATTTCTCCAAGCGACGTGCATTTACTGGAACAGACACAACTTTCTCATCTACTTGCTTTTTGTGAACATAAGGTAACGAAACTACTTGTCCACAGTGATCAGAACTTAATTTTTGAATTATACATTTATGCAACGGCTTCACATTTGTAAAAATGTTATCTATACATGTTGCACTAGATTGAGAAATACGCGTTGGCTCTATAAATAAATTAAAAAGACCATATGATTTAAACAATGATCTAAATTTAATATTGATGGAGGAAGCTTCTAGGAGATTGATATTAAAATCTCCACATATTACAACAGATTTATTCTGTTTATTAAGCTTAGCAAAAACTTCCTCCATAATGTTTTCAAAAGTATCATATGTACAACATGGGGGTCTGTAGACGCTCACAACAATGAGGTGCTCAAACTCAACACATGCCATTTCTACAGTTCGCTCAACAGAGAGGCTCACAATGTCTTTACGTTCTTTACATGATAATAATTTACTAGCTAATATTAAGGAGCCACCTCTTAAAACCGTATCTCTATTGAAAGAACTGACCAC
The DNA here is from genome assembly GCA_963668995.1 of Parnassius mnemosyne. Lineage (NCBI taxonomy): Eukaryota > Metazoa > Arthropoda > Insecta > Lepidoptera > Papilionidae > Parnassius > Parnassius mnemosyne. Next base: position 22,698,647 of record CAVLGL010000080.1, read on the forward strand.
CTGGTGATTACTGAAGTTAAACATTAAATTATAAGATTTTAACCAATGTTCAGTAATACATAAGATATGAATATTGTTGCTATTTAAGAACAACTCAATTTCTAGCTCTTTGCCTATCATGCCTTGTATATTTTGATGCACCAGGTGTAAACAATTTTCATTATCTTTCTGTGGAGTCATACAATTAAAGATTTGTAAGCCACATTCTAAATTATTTAAGTTATTATAACTGCTAGAGATTACCTCTATTGTCTCATTTTCTAATTTAAATTACTTGGAACTGATTCCAAATTGCATGTTAAGTCATTACACTGCTCAAAAGAAGCAGATGTCTGTGTAGCCAAGTCCTTGGCTGAGTTAATATATAAATAATAAGATAGCACATTTGCTATCTGTCTTAAATTATATTTTGATAGGTAATACCTATCTCTAGTCAAAAATTTCTTAATTAAATTATTTATATCTATTAAATTAATTCTATCATTATAATTGTAACAATTAAATGTCAAGTTTAAATTATTATTACATGAAAAGTTATTCATTAATAAATTTAAATCATATCTTATTTTATTTTCCTGCGGCCAACCCTGTATGTAAGGCAATGTAAACAAGATAATTTTATGTACATTTAAAGTATTTAGATTATCAATATATTTTAATAATTGATTTTTGTTTACATTGCCTCTTCTCCCAACAAGAATAATTAATGTGCTATTAGGACAAAATTTACTAGCTAAAACTTTATTCATTATATGACTAAAGGATGCTCCAGGCATGCAATAATTAGTGATCATATGTCCTTTTAAACAGTTATTTAACATCATGCCCAAATTTTTGCCTATGTCATCACAATACATAATAACTTTATTTTTTTTAATATTTACATTACTTTTTAAGTTTATATCCTTTGTCATAGCACTGTCATAGAGTGTAGATGAAAATAATGAGGTCTTACTGTTAACTTTGTTATTTACACATATTGTCCCCGATGAACCTGGTATGGAGCGCTGATACTCACTCTGATTTTTTATTAAGGAGTCAAAGCGCTCCTCATTATATTTACATGATTTTACCAGATCATTCATGGCCAATATGTGTTCTTTTATCTCATCTTGAGACATCTACATTTATCCTCAATTAAGAATCTAAATAGACGCGTTATCACTCCTGAGTACTAAGATGGTATGTCTCGTTTCCAGTAATCAGGGTCTCTGGTTCTCAACACTCACCATGCAAAAGACAGCAGCATTAAGCTGCTATTTGACGCTGATATTCTGTGGAGAATGTTCCTATCCTGATACATTATTTTTCATCATCATCATCATCATCATCATCATCATTACAGCCTTTCATAAGTCCACTGCTGAACATAGGCCTCCCCCAAGGAATGCCACAAATCACGGTCCAGAGCCACCTGCATCCATCGACTTCCTGCATGTCTTACCAGGTCGTCACTCCATCTCGTGGGGGGTCGCCCTACATTTCGCCTACCGGTACGAGGCTGCCACTCAAGAACATTTCTTTCCCATCGGTTGTCGGTTCTTAAATCTATATGGCCGGCCCACTGCCACTTCAGCTTACTAATCCGTAGGACTATGTCATTTACTTTGGTTCTACTGCGGATATACTCATTTCTAAGTTTATCACGCAGAGAAACTCCGAGCATAGCTCGTTTGAGGTATGTCTGACGAGAAGATGTGCCGTGATTTCCCGAACGCTACCAAGCCGAGTTGAATCCGTCGATTAACCTCTCGGTCGAAGTTGGACTTACCTAGTCGGACTATTTGTCCCAGGTAAACATACTCATCAACAACTTCGAGCTTAGTGCTCCCAACAACTACCGGCATAGGTGTGACATGGACATTAAACATGATCTTTGTTTTGTCCATGTTCATCCTAAGACCTTTTCGTTGGGTGACACTATTGAGCTCATTGAGCATGGTGCTTAGGTCCTCCAGCGATTCTGCCATAAGGACTATATCGTCGGCAAATCGAAGGTGAGTGATGTACTCACCATTGTTGTTAATACCGTATCCTTTCCAGTCCAGAAGCTTGAAAACGTCTTCCAATGCAGCAGTGAAGAGTTTCGAGGATATGACGTCACCCTTTCTTACACCTCTCTGCAATTGGAGAGGTTTCGTACTCTGGTTCTGTACTCGGATAGCCATCGTAGCCCTACCGTACAAGCACTTCAACACTTCGATATACCGACAGTCAACTTGGCACCGCTGAAGGGACTGCAGTACCGCCCAAATTTCGACGGAACCAAAGACTTTCTCATAGTCCCCATACGCCAGACATAGTGGCAAATTGTACTCATCGGACTTCTGTACAATTTGCCGAAGGGTGTGTATGTGCTCTATGGTACTAAAGCCCTTTCGGAAACCGGCTTGTTCGGGAGGCTAGAAGTCGTCAAGTCTGCGCGGGAGACGATTCGTAATGGCTCTCGAAATCAGCACGTAGACGCGGCTCAGAAGGGAAATCGGTCTGTAGTTCTTCAAGAGAGCGTTGTCACCTTTCTTGAAGAACAAGACCACCGCACTTCTGCTCCACACCTCCGTTGTAGTGCCACAATGGAGGACGGAATTAAAGAGCTTCTGAAGGACTTCAAGTACCGTTCTTCCATCCGCTTTCAGAAGCTCCGCTGTAATTCCATCCTCGCCTGGGGCCTTGTCGTTTTTAAGGTGCTGGAGAGCCATTCTAATCTCGCTCAGACTGATGTCCGGGATATCTTCGGAATAGTGTCGGATAAGACTCGCTCTTGGATCGTTACTCACACTTGCGTGTGGCTCCAATGATGACGCGTACTGCTGCCCATAGAACCTCTCAATCTCACTCAAAATCTCAGGTGCCCCGGAAACTATGCTGCCACACTCGGTCTTCAGCTTTGACAGTTTGCTCTTTCTGGCAGACAGATCTCTGGCAAAGACTTTGGAGCCTTGGTTCCGCTCGATCGCTTTCTCAATACAAGCTGTATTGAAGTTGCGTAAGTCCCGCCGCATGCATTTTGAGATCTGTCTGTTCAGTAGCCTGTATGCTGTCAAATCTGATGAAGAATGTAGCTTCATCTCCCGTCTAACAGCCATGAGATTGAGTGTGTGATCGGAGAGTTTTTGTGTTCTTCTGCGGCGGGTCTTGCAGAACTTAGCTCCGACCGCAGGGACAGTTTCCACGAGCTTGTCATTCATATCGTCCACTTCATTGCAGTCTTCTAGGCACTGAAAACAGTTTTGTAACTCGAGCTGAAAGGTTTCGGGACTTTGAACTAGAGCACGAGGGTCCGTTCTCCTCGTTGACTTCGTTAGACGAGACCTCTCCAGCTTAACGTTTAGGTTCAGTGTGCCTCTAACAATTCGGTGATCGCTACCAGTTTTCACCCTCGCGATCACGGAGACATCACTGAACAGTTGTCGTCTGGTCGTCATAATGAAGTCAATCTCATTTTTTGTGGAACCGTCGGGGCTCGACCAGGTCCAATTCCTGGGGAGCCGCTGCTGCTGGCCCCTTGGGTTCCGTTGCCCTATTCCAAATTTCCCCACTTTCAGCTCACCGTTCTCTCTTGTGCCTAGTTTAGCAATGAAGTCTCCCATTAACACCGTATATTGGACTTTGGAGGAATGCATGGCTCTAGAGATATCCTCATACATTTCCTCCACCTCCTCATCGGGGTGTGCCGAGGGTGGTGCGTAAACCTGTATGACCTTCAGCGAATACCGTTTGGTGATTCTGAGTATAAGGTACGCAACCTTCGTCGACACATTCTCAATCTTTACAACGTTGTTAACGAGAGACTTGTGGACGATAAATCCGACACCTTGGGACAGATGGTCACCCTCCCGGTGATAGATCAAGTTGGCGGATTCGAGGATTACCGTGTCCTCCCCCTCTCTTCGGACTTCGGATAATCCTATAATATGCCAGCGTAGCTTGTCTATCTCTTCTTCCAGCTCCACGATCTTCTCGTCAGTCCTCAGGGTGCGTGCGTTGTATGTTGCCAGGTCGAGTCGTCTTAGGTGGCAACCGAATCCCCACCGGAGATTCTTAGCACCCCCTGCCATGCCGCTACCATGGTCGCCACCGTAGCCAGGAATAGCGGGGCCGCCGGGGACTGGAGGTCGTTTCGTTGTTACTCTCATCATAGGGGGTATTTGCTATAGTTGCCACGCTTGGCGAGCGGGTTGGCAACCGCAGTTTTTTATTGTAAGTTTGTTGTTGTCAGGAGGATGCTGCTGCCCATCTCCTGCCTGTTTCCCTTTGTCGCCTTTTACGACACCCACGGGAAGATATGGGGTAGTGGATATTTTTAACCGCCACTACACGGCACATTATTTTTACTACATTTATATTATTTTATTACCTTTGTTATGTTTTTTTTTTATACTAAAGCGGCTATCAATCCCCCGATGGTAACTAATACAAACTTAAAACAAACAGAGTTAGAATAAGGATAATATTACTGTGAATCATCATTCTCTATACCTAGTCTCTTACTTTTAAAACCAGACACACATCAGTGTCACTTTCACATAGTAGTCACTTTCACTTATCAAAAAATTAGGTAAGAAGATCGAAGATCAACCTAAATGGACTCCTAAACGGAATACAGGCCCTACTTTGTAGTAATTATATGCGAAGACACAGTAAACTACAGGCTACTAAATCTTTCCTCGTTAAAAAAATCAAACTTCACGTGCGTTTCCACCCCTGAGGACTAAGATAGAATGCCTTGATACGAGTAAATATTTTAAGGTATTTCTTATTTAGTGAGAATCTGGTCCTTCTTGATTCAGTCAACCTATCAGACGGTTGAAAATAAATAGCACTGATGGCTTCAAGAAAAATGTTCCTATGATATCAATGAATTAATTAAATTTTAGATTGTATATTATATATTCATTATACATTTTAAATAAATTAGTATTTTCTTACGGATTTATAATTGCTTATTTGTTACGCTCATTTGATATTTTTATATTATTATTAATTGACATGTGCAAAGTAGAATATTAATAATTTCACTTAATTTACATGAAATCACAATTATGTTACGTACACTTTCAATTTTAATTTGCAAGTCGGACTTTTGCCGCCGAAATATATGAATATTTAAGTTGTTTTTTAACTTGTCACCTGCCATATTTCTGCAAATAAATGTTATTTAATTTCATTAAAACCTCTTCGGTCTTATTCCAAAAAAATGTTTTAGTACTGGGTTAAGTTTAGGACTAAGAAGTCCAGGCTTATTACAATATTCTAGTTAATACCAGCACTAAAACATGTGCTTATTAAAAAACGCAGACTACCCGAGGACCAGTTAATACCAACGTTAGTATTACATTAAATATAATTCACAGATAAAAAACAAAAAATGACACTCTTTCATTCGTTCATACAGGTTTCATTCAATGCAACGTTCGGTTTCATTAAATATTAATATTATTTTCACACTTAATTATCCTTAAATAATTAATCATCAATACAAAAACACATCATACAGTTTATTTGTTTACGTTAAAATCTATTGAATAAGCACGACATATACTTTTGACGCGCTTTTGATTATATCAAGTTGTTTTCATTTTAACAACTCTAGCGTGAAATGTAGTGAATTACAGACGTAACGCGAGCGCGGGATTCGAGACGTTCAAAATAGTTTACATTGCAGCCTTATAATAAGTAAATTAAATTATTAATAATTAATTAAGTACTTGCTATTACATTTACAGCTTAAATTTATATATTAATGGAACAAAAGAAAAAACGGGGTGAAAATTGGAGTTCTGAAGAAAAAGTTAGTGAAATATTGAAATTTATTTGTCAGTACGTAGCAATGCCCTTATCCTTCTATTATCTTTATTTCGACTAAAGGGAATGTTCTTATTATAATAGGAAATACGTACACTTATTTCACAATCAGCACATATTATAGAGAATAATTCGACAAAAACATCGGTTAATATTCAAAAAATAAAAGAGTGGAAGAATATAACTAATAAGTAAGTACTTATCGCATTTGTTATGTGTACAAATAGGTACGGTATTGTTTACGTGATTTCGTATTCTTTTTTTTTTAGATTTAATGAGGTAACAGGTAAACGCCGATCAGATGGTGAATTGAAATTATCTTGGAAAAGAATGAAGTTGTGTGCTAAATCAAACTTATATACATATAGGAGAGAACAATCAAAGACAGGGGGTGGCGGAAAACCTCCATCACCTTCTCTTGAGGACTTGGAAATAATGTCCATTGCCCCTCACGACTTTATCGTTGAAGTTAATAATTATGATAGTGATGCAGTGGTAAATAAAATGACTTACATGTCTTACAAATTTAATTAAAATTAAAGAACTTTATTTTCCATTACTTTAGTACTTAGGTAGTGCTCGAAAATCTACTGTTAAAGCATACAATTTACAATCCAAAATTATTTTCCAAATATTCAAAATTTAATATACTTAGTAACAATTTAACATAAATTTCTTTATAATTAATTATATTCAAAATTGAAATGTCACAAATTCATACATAGTGGTCTATATAATATCATAACACACATGTTTCTAGATTATCTTAAATGGGGAGAAACTGAGTCTTATAGATACCACCATTTTTCTTGGAATCACACTAGACGCGAAGCTTCAATGGAGCCCCCATATATCAAAACTAGCAAGCAGACTTAATTCTGCAGCATATGCCGTAAAAAAGATTAGAAGTCTAACTAGTGTTGAAACAGCTAGACTAGTTTAGTTTAGCTATTTCCATAGCATAATGTCGTACGGTATTTTGCTATGGGGACACGCAGCTGACACTGAAATTATATTTGTTTTACAGAAGAGGGCCATAAGAGCAATTTATGATTTAAAGCCTAAAAAGTCGCTGCGACAAAAATTTAAGGAAATTAATAAATTAACTTTGGCCTCTCAATACATTTATGAAAATGTAATGTACTTACACAAAAATAAAAGTAGTTTTACAAAAATAAGTGATGTTCATTCTGTAAATACTAGGAACAGACACAAGCTAGTAGTACCAGTTACTCGACTCCATCGAGTCAGTAATTCATTCTTGGGGCGATGTATACGCTTTTACAACAAAATTCCAGAAAATATACAAAATTTGACCTGCTCAAAGTTCAAAAACTTTATTAAACTAAGTTTGTATAAAAAGGGTTATTATAATATTAATGAATTTATAGATGATAATAACCCCTGGAAATGAGGTGATCGCTACCAAGCTATTTCTAATTTGTTGTGTTGTTAATTTGTGTAACATTTATGATTGTAAGCTGTTATTTAAAAAAAAAAGTCCCGCTGGGTTTCTTTCTGGTTCTTCCCAGGACAGAGGTTTTTTTTTCGAACCAGTGGTAATCATAGAAAAGAGTGACTTTCAATAAGTATTATTTTTTATCTATATTGAATAAAAAAGTTTCTGTTTCTGTTTCTATCTACACAGTCCGATTATAATTTTCTATTTTTGTCCATTGGGTATTTTAATTAATAATTTATTAAATTACCTTTTGTCTTGGATCATAATAATATTTCTACAACATAGAAAATACCTGATTCAATAAAGGGCAAAATAGAGGTAATGACAGGAAAACATGTTAATAAATGTTTTAATGATTTATTTTTATTTTAGTATTTGCTGACCCTAAGCCTCGCCTTAATTTTGAAAAAACAGACACAGCTATAGTTAAAAATGTAGAAAATCCAGAACCCAATGTTGTATACGTGCAAGGTAAATAATACTGATTGAATATTTATTAAAAAGCAAAATATATTATTATTATAGTTTCATCATATGCACACAAGTTTGTAAATATTATACATGTTAATTTTCTAAAACTGTTATATTTATATTAATTTTTAGAGATAGATCCAACTACAGATACAGAAGAAAGTGCCAAAATGGTGAAAATAACCAACAATAAAACTGTTATTACTAGGGATATAACAAAAATTAAAAACAGGAAAAATAGCTTGCAAAATAGGTATGTTGAAAAAATTACCTAGTCTTACATTACATACTTTTTAACATGTGAAAATTAGTATTTAAATACTGAAAATTGTTTCATGTTTTCAAATATTAAAAGCAAAGTTTAATATGAATTGATTTAAAAATAATTAAATAATATTTCTTTAATTGGTGTACAAGGTTAAGTGCACTTTTATTACTCTATAATACTTTGTAAATGTCTAAAATAACTACAAAACTTACATTAAGTATTCCATTTCATTTTACAGAAGAGAAGATATACACCAAACAATTGTAAAAAGAAACACAGATTTTAAAAAAAGACAACTGGAAATGATGGAAGAGGAACATAAATACAATATTAAAATAGCTAACCTAAAAATGAGAAAATTAGAGTTACAAATATCTTTATTAGAAAGTCAGAAAAACACAAGTTAAATAGCAGCTTAACGCTGCTGTGTTTATTATGGTGAGTGTATAGAAAGAGAATAGAATAGCATGATTTTTATTAAATATAGACTATTACAGAATACTTATTAAAAGACATTTTTTATTTACCACTGGTTCGGAAAATACCTCAGTCCTGGGAAGAACTAGTAAGAAACCCTGCGGGACTTTTTTATAAACATATTTCTCTTAACAATAATTTTATTTGGACAATTTTTAAATGAATTTTAATAGAACCACCATGGTGGGGATCACCTCAATTCCAGTATTTCCAATATTTTCATTTATGTATTCTTCGATATTATAATAACCCTTTTTATACAATTTTTCTTTAATAAAACATTTAAACTTGTTTATTGACAAATTTTGGATAAATTTTGTACAAATTTTGTATGAGAGAGACCTCTTTTACAGGAAACGAGGCATTCCATCTTAGTCCTCACGGGTGACAACGCATCTGCATTTTGATTTGTAGTCGAGGATAGATGTGGACGTCTATGCACCACAGCAGATACTTAACATCAGATGGACTGTGTGTGTGTATTTTTAACGATTTTAATAACACCAAATGAAAACAACGCTAACCTCAAATTAAGAAGTACCGAAATTGAGGTTAGTTAGTATAGTACCACAAACTATATAGAAAGGTTAGTACCATAGCTAAACTAGGGGTCTTGGAAGTTTAACTTTAATACAATAAATAATCCTTGAACCACAGATAATCTTCGTTTTGTAATAATGTTTTTCTTAGTTTATGGTTTTAATATATTACTAACTCCATTACTATATTTAGTCCATGTTTTGGAATAAGGCGGCTGAAGTTGCAGCTTTATTCAGCTACAGCTAGGAGCAGTCATGTATGGTTTAAGTATTTACAGTATTATTCTCACTCATAGAAACATGTAGGCCAAAAATCAATCATTTAAAATTGAAATTCGAATACACGACGTTGTAATCAGGTATTCACCACTAAACCACGCGTCGTGAGCATTCTATGTTTCCGTTATACTTGTACAAAATTAATAAGTATCTAAGAAATGTGTCGTTGATATTATCATAGTAATTTTATTGTTGCAACATTAGCACAAGCTTTGCGACAACTATATAACATACTGACGTAACACCATGCAAGTTCATGTACTATAAAACTTTATTAATCAAGATAATATAAAACGTGCATCCCAATACGGCCAGTGCCCTCCATGATATGCGTAATGATGCAACGACCAGCCCGATATAATCGGCCAAGCACTTGAATCCGTTGCGTCTGCGCAATCACAACAACCGTTACTTGTCTACAAAACTTCAATTTCATAAGAGCAATCATTAATAACAAATATAGCTCCAAAATGATTGGACTACTTTTAATTATAGTGATTCACAAAGCTCATAGTGCATATCTTGTTCCACTAATATACGCCGCTCCAAGTGCAGTGTCGCATCAATCAAGAATACATATCAAACATACGCCTAGTTATACATCAACTCCTTTAGTGTATAGTCCGGCGTCAGCTGTTTATGCAAATATTCCTTCGAAGATGACGCCAACAAGTGACAATGTAATGCTAATACCAGACACAGTCCTGACACCAATAGCATTTACTTTCTATCACAACTTGCCGTTGTCAAGAGCTCTCGAAAAACCCATTTCAATCTAAAAAGCACAAGAAGATGCGACACAAAAAATAAACACTAAAAAGAACCCCTTTGTCGTATCTCCTCAGTTTCAAGGTACTCCCCTTGTTGCCTCAGCCAGTATCGGAATCCTCGGCGTCGACATATCGAGTAGCGTGCAGTTTCGTGGTCACTTGGAAGAGAAGGCCAAATTGGCCTCTAAAAAGCTTGGCGTGCTCAGCAGAGCGGGACAGTATTTCATGCCGGCTCAACGCCTGCAACTTTACAAGGCGCAGGTTCGGCCTCACATGGAATACTGTTCCCATCTCTGGGCTGGGGCTCCCCAGTGCCAGCTTCTTCCACTTGACTGCATCCAGCGCAGAGCGGCTCGAATCGTCGACGACCGAGTCCTTTCCGATCGGCTCGACTCATTGGCACTGCGAAGAGATGTTGCATCTCTTAGCATTTTCTTTCGCATTTACCATGGGAAGTGCTCTGAGGAATTGTTCGGATTAATCCCAGCCGCCAAATTTCACGAACGCACATCGCGGCAGAACTCCCGATACCATCCACACCATCTGGATGATTGGCGGTCCACCACTGTGCGATTTAGAAGATGTTTTCTTCCTCGCACAACTTCCTTGTGGAATAGTTTACCACCAGCGATTTTTCCGGACCGATACGACTTAGGGACCTTCAAGAAAAGAGCCTACTCCTTTTTAAAAGGCCGGCAACGCATCTGCAATTCCCCTGGTGTTGCGGTTGTTCATGGGCGGCGGTAGTCACTTACCATCAGGTGAGCCGCATGCTCGTTTGCCCCCTCTCCTATAAAAAAAAAAAACACAAAAAACTGTAGCTATGATCGTAGAAAATATGGAACTGGAGTCCCAAACGTCGAAGGTTGTTCTTTCACAAGATTCATAAAACAAAAAAGTAAATAGTTGAAAACGAAAACAAAGTGAGATTACTTTTTTATTCGACGCACATGATTAAGTTTATACAGGTACATCATATATCAATGATAACTTACGTTAGTAAAATATTATTACAGTATTTTTTTAAATAAAACTGTTTTATTATTTTAAAATGGCCCTTTCAAAATTATAATCAATTAAAAAATATAGATGAACAAATTCGGAAAAGAAAAAAGTGGCGCACTGACAGTGTGTATATTTGACGGCTCCGTGGCGCAGTGGCTTAGCAATCAGTTGTTGCGCTGGGGGCCGCGGGTTCGAATCCCGCACGGAACAAATATTTGTATGGCCTACAAATAATTGTTCCGGGTCTGGATGTTTGTCCTTGTGCAATTTATATTTGTAAACTGCCTCCACGACACAGGAGAAAATCCTAGTGTGGGGGTAACGTGTTTTAAAATTAAAAAAATTAAAATTAAAATAAATTAATTTGGCAGACGAACTTGGCGTGATTTCTACTGTTACAATGCTCGAAAAGCAACGAAAAGATTACAGTCTGCGATAAGTTTTCGCAATATGCTTTCAAATTAATTATATTGTAAATTCAAAAGTAAAGAAGGATGAGGAAGTCTTATAGATAACCATATGAATAAAAATAATTTTCAGTCCTTATATTTAACCTATGCACATTTGTTACTCGCGGCGCCTCTTTGCGAGTCTCTGAGACCACCATAGGAGGCGTGCTCCCCCGTTTAAGAACCTATAGCCTAGAGATAAAGAGTGGCATACATAAGCTGTTTATATCGAGATCGCAGACAAAATCTAGTAAAAAATAAAACAACAGTTTTTCTAAAGTACTTTTTAATTGGACATGGTAGCTATTTATAATATTAACAGTATCTTATACAAAACGTCTGTACAAATTGTTTTGGTGAATTCTTTAATAAGTTTGTAATGTGCATTTTTACAAATTATATTTAAAACATATGGAAAACTACAGTAACAAACCAAATACATGAGTGTCGTTATGTTACTTTAAATGAATAGAATTTGGAAAATCTTTTACACAAATGAAAGATGTAAATTGAGTGGCCAACTGCATTGTTAACTGAACTCATTACTTTTTAATAAAGTATGATGGATAAGAAATAGGATATGACGAAATAAGAGGCGTCGAAATTACAGGCGCTGCGGCGGCGTAGGTATACCATGGAGCAGTATAGGTACTAGGAGCAATATACGAGGTAACTACTGGTGCAGACCTCTTCTTTATGAAATGTGTAGTGGTGTATACAGGTGATGCTGACAGGATCGATGATGTACGAACGAACGGTGCAGTATAAGAGTACGTTGTCGCAAGCGGAGTACTGGCTATGTAATTAGCGGGAGCTAAATAACTGTTAAAGGCCACTGGTGCTGATCGTTCCTTTATGATGTGCGAAAGTGGGTCTGCTGCAGAGTAGGGAACCGGTGATGGATGGATGACACTGCTGGCCTGTTCCGATATTGTTGTCTTCGCGGGTTCTTTTATTGTCGTCGAATAAGCCGCTGGCGCGTCCTGGAAACAAGGCTTGGCTGCCGCCACAGCCAAGAAAGTGCACAACGCCACTAACTTAAACATTGTAGTCTGTGTTGCTCGATAAACTTCAACTGATTTCAAACCCTGAATTGTACCGTATTTAAAGAAAACATTCATAAAGGATAAGTGTGATCCCGTTTTGCAAACCGGTATGAGGACTGTATCCAGGAAGCTGATATTTACACTTGACAAGGACATCGAAACAATCAGTTCATCACTATGAAGTTTGTATGTCAATAAACTTCTCCTTGTAGCCTCAAGTATAGACTTTAAAACGTGTACAAATGAAGAAAAGTTTATTTTTATTATTAAAAGAAATAATAAAAACACGATAAAATACCGCATAACTTATTATATTTTATTTTCAATCTCAGAAATCAGAATTATATATTTTAATATTAATATGACTTTTGGTTGACAAATTAATTAATTTTTAAAATAAAAACTATGATAATAAAAAAAAACCTAAAACTAGAAACTTAATTATCATTTAGTCCTACTCCCCGCGGTATCGTGCCAAGAACGCTGGCTGCGTTTCCCCGCTGAATGGCTATACTTAGCCTTTGAGCGAGGAAAGAACCAGCCCTCTTATCACCAGCAGCAACGACCAGCCGCGGATGGAGTTCCTTTAGGAACTTCACCGCACGTGGAAAAAAATAAAACAAATTAAATTTACGTGTTACAAATTTTGTAACACGTGTTTCAAACTGATTAAAGATCTGAAACAATATTGTGGAAGTGTGAGTACGTGGTAATGTCCTACTTCCATGTCACTTAATATTTACGTAGTATGACGTAATTTTATGAATAATTTATTACTTTTAAAATAGGTTACCATTTATTACAGAAAATCTGTTACGATAAAGGTACGTATAAATATAGAAAAATAAATATTATCTTTAATCCCTTTTGTAAACAGGTTACTCTTTGATATTTTATACTTCAACTGACATTTTATAACTGCTCTATTATAGCATATTAATTTATAAAATAATAATAAAAATGTAAGTAAAATATCAGAGACTTAAGTACATTGCCATGTAACTTTTTTATATCAACGAAAAGCTAAGCAAATTACTATAACTCAGGTAAAACATTTGAAAATATCAAACAGTTTCAATTCAATATTTAACATTGCTCTTCTAATATCTTCACAAAAGATAATTAATTATAAGGCCATCCCATGTGCCTAATAAATCTCCATGCTTCAGTGCGCAAGCTCCGTGGCGCAGTTCCTTAGCAATTATTTGCAGTGCCAAGAGCCGTGGGTTCGATCCCGAACGGAACAAGTATTTGTACGACCTACAAATAATTCTTGCGGGCTTGGATGTTTGTCTTTGTGAAATTTACGTAGGTAGACTGCCCCGACTATACAGGAGAAAATGCTAGCGTGGAGGTGAGGTATTTTCAAAGACAATAAAAAATAAAATCCAAGGAAATGTATCCAACATATCTAAAAAAGCTGGTCAAGTGTAGAGGCAGGGTTCCGTATTTGTCCGTGACAATACGTGGGCTTTCTTGACAATGAGCAGAATAACTGAGTTAGGGGTTTGACCGTTCTAACGACCAAAAATGGGTCCAAATAGGAAGATCGTAAATGAAAGACTTATTTTCAAATCATACTTATATGGAGTAGTATTCACGAAAGATTAAAAATAATACAATTTACATCAAATCATTCACATGCCAAGGTACAAAGATGATCATAGTCTATAAATTCCCGGCAGTGCAACCTAAGATGTACATATATGACCGGAACGATCCTTCACGTAAACCACCATTGCCGTAAAATATCCTGAGGTTGTCCGCTTAAACCAAGAGTGTAACGAATGAATCTGTATAAGGCTATTGGATTGTGTGAATACTTTGAATGAGGCCTACAATAACTACCAACTAAGAAATAAGTGAAAGTAATAAGTAAGTAAGAAAGATTCTCCCTGCCTATCCCGCAAATGAAAAGTAAACCTATATTAGTAATGCATATAAGTCGTTATCTTCATAAAATATTTATTATTAATAATTATAATGCTGCTAGTTTTAGGTCATTTTCAACGAAACAATTGCAACAAATTTTTTACTAATCCAAGTGCATTTTATAAGTTGGTCAACTACATATATTACTTGTTAACTTCTTGATTCTACTTAGCTGTGATAGTTTTTCTTTCAATTTCATTATATATAATACTATCGTGTATACTTTTCACATTTCTAAAAACAGCGGTTTAGTTGGTAGAGGAGGGGGGGGGGGAGGAATCTCAAAATTAAGGACATTAAAGGCCATTCCATTCAAAAGTTTTCTCTTCGTCATAATGACAGACCCGACCGCAAAGGCGGCCGTACGGCCATTTATTACAAGAATACACTTCATTGCTCTCACATTTCTACTCCGCAGCTTACCAACATGGAAGCCACGGTATGCAGACTAGCAATGACTGGACATTAATCCATCACCATAGCCTCCTGTTACATCCCCAGTGGAAACCTCCCCCTTATAAAAGATTTTGAGGTTATCTTATCTCTAGGCAAATTAGTTATTTTGTTGGAGATTTTAACCCCAAGTAAACTGAATGGACCTGCCGTACTACCTCTCAGAGTGGCAAGAAACTACTTGATATCACGCAGTCTCTTGATCTTACCGTTCACGTTCCCCTCGGTGTCACTCACTATCCCGATAACACCGACCACGCTCCAGATGTGCTAGACTTTGCGTTAGTCAAATTAGTTTCCCTCAACCTCAGGGCAATTGAGACACTAGACGATCTAGGATCCGACCACCAACCGGACTCCCTCATTCTTGGCCATCAGCCACCTCTCCCAACACCCTCCACGAAAACCTTCACTAACTGGAAGGACTTCAAGGAGTCCCTAGCTAAAGCTATGGACTCATAGGACTCCCCCATCTCCCTCTCGTCAGACTTCGACAGTCCCGATAAAATCGACACCGCGGTTGATTCTCTCTCCACGCTTATAAAATCCTCCCTTAAGGAGAATGAAAGGGTCGTCCCGGTTGCTTATAATTATGGTCTTCCCCTACAAATTAGCAACCTATTGAAAGCCAAGAGAGCTGCTTTCCGCAGACCAGCAATCTATCCCACCCCCGAATATAGGCGTACGGCCAATCGTCTTTAACGAGAAGTCTGTTTCCGACTCAAAGAACATCGACACCTCGAAAAGTGTAAGCTCATGGAGAATATCTCTCCTAATACAGCATACTATCAGATGGCAAGAGCCCTCCGCATAGACGCTATCACTCACACTCCCCCTCTCTCCCGTCGCGAGAGTACGGTTGCCTTCGAGGATGAGGAAAAGGCTGAGTGTATTGCAGACAGCATTGCCGCACAATGCCCTCCTAGCTCTCAACCCACCGACCCTTGCCACAACCAGACAGTGGAGGATGAGGTCCGCCGCCGGAACTCACCCCCCATACCCTCTTTTTTATACGATAAGGGTGACAACCGAGCACACAGTCCACTTCATGGTATGTGGTTGCTGTGGCCCATAGACATCTACATCTATCTTCGATTAAGGATCAAAATGCAGATGCGTTGTCACCCGTGAGGACTAAGATGGAATGCCTCGTTTCCAGTAAAAAGAGTCTCCGGTTCTCTACACTCACCATACGAAACACAGCAGCGTTAAGATGCTATTTTACGCTGTCATTCTGTGAGAGCGTGGCCCTTCCCCGGTCGAGTCGACCCATTCGTGCTACAACCATAATATAGCTGCAGCATGCTTCTACCACGTATAAAATATACCTCTGACCCTATCACAATGATGAGATTTCATCCTTCATCAAAGGACTTAAGCTCAAAAAGGCTCCGGGCGCGGATGGTATCTCCAACCAAGCCCTTAAACGCTTTCCTGAGCAAGTGTTAACCCTTTAAACTTTTATCTTCAACGCCTGCTTCAATCTTAGTAACTTTCCCAATACGTGGAAAGATGCAACCATCATTGGTATTGCCAAGCCAGGAAAGCCTCTCAACCTCCCCTCCAGTCATCGTCCCATCAGCCTCCTCAAAGCCATGGGCAAACTCTTCGAAAGAGTCATCCTCACTCGAATGAGGCTCCATCTGTTTCCCACAGGCGGTGACACTCTGGTCATCCCCCACCAATTTGGTTTCCGAGCGAAACACTGCTGTCCCCAACAAGTTCACCGTATTGTTGAATATATCCTCAGCGGTTTTTATCCTCGTCGTCATAAGACCATCGCGGTCTTTTTCGACATTGCTAAAGCATTTGATAGAGTCTGGCACGAAGGCCTTATCTATAAACTATACAAAATGGGTCTCCCTGATCCTCTTGTACGATCGTAAAAAATCCAACGAAACTCCACATGATGGATTAGAGGCGTAATATAATCGTCCTCCATTTACTTGTATGCGTAGTACCTAAAATAACAAAACCTATTCCTATATTTTATTCCTAGATAATAACACTAGAGCAAATATCTTTTTATAATACAATCTATTTATCTACTACTGCCATGTTGTATGTTATGTTTTTAAGTTGTCAGCCCAGTTAGAACCCGAGTTAGTATTAAAATAACTTAAATTGCCTGTTATTAGACATCCGAAAAGGTCTGAGATCGAGAACGAAAGTCGGTCCGAATTGCAGTTTTCTCTCTCAGTTTTCGAGCTTGGTAACTCCGGCACAACGCGTCAAAACCTATACTTAAAATTTCTTGCAACGCGGGACCGATAAAGCTATAAGAGCACTAACATCATCAGAAACCAGTTCTTACAGCCCGGATATCCTCACACTGCGTATAATCCCTCCCTCTGTACATTTACCCCCTACCACCTCAGCGTCAAAGGGGGAGAGGACAACCCTCTCACCGTAGTCTACTACCACACTCAGCGTGGCCACCTCAAAATGGTGCTTAACCTTGATAAACGCCTAGACTATAATTCGTCATCAATAAAGGTTCCTTGATACAAATTAGTTTTCAGATTAGTGAACCAAATCGGTATTTGATATTGTATAATACGTTATAGCGATTTGAATATGTTGTTGCTCATGTTTGCAATAGTTCCCACGCCTGGCAAGCAGGTTGGCAACCGCAGTTTTTGAACCGAAGTTCTTATCGTACGTTACGAATTTGACGGATAGGGTTAGGCGAGAAAAAGTGTAAGATTTTTCCGTCACGACCCTTCAATCTATAGTGCGAGCGAGATGGAATATTATCCATCTCCCTCGTACTTTTTCTTCTCTTGCCGCTTCATTTTAATAGACGCTAGTAAGTCATTTATTTGAGTTTTTTAATCAATAATATAATACATTTATCAATAATAATGTACTACGAAAGGAACTTCATTCCAACCGAGTATTCCAGGGACACTAACGCGTGTTTTTTATTGTAGCTTTTGCTGTTATCAGAAAGTTGCTGCTGCCCATCTCCTGTTTCAGTTTCTCTCTCTCGCCTCTTATGACACCTACAGGAAGATATTAGGTAGTGGATATTCTTACACCGCCACTAGAAGGGATTCTTCCGTTCAGCGAGCTATTCAGAGGGCGATGCTCGGAGTTTCTCTGCGTGTTAAACTTAGAAATGAAGATATCCGCAGTGTAACCTGAACAACCAATTTAGCTTAACGGATTAGTAAGCAAAAGTAGCAATATGCCGGCCGTATAGCTCGAAGAGCCGACAACCAATGGGGAAGGAAGGTTCTCGAGTGGCAGCCTCGTACCGGTAGACGAAGTGTATGGTGGCCCCCCACTAGATGGTGTGGGAAGATATACAGGAAGTAGATGGATGCAAGGGACTAGGACCGTGCTTTGTGGCATTCCTTGGGGGACGCCTATGTTTAGCAGTAGACTTGTAAAGAGCTGTAATGATGATGAAGATTGGCAAAAATTCAAAATACAAATTCGATAGTAATATACAACACGAGGCATTAGTGCTTTTTACGATTCGTGAGTATACGAAAACATTTCAGAAGTTTATGAATAAAAACATTGACACGTTTAATCATAAGCTACAATCCAGTAACAAATAGTGGGGTTGCTACATATGTCCTAATACAATATTAATTTTATAAGTGTTTGCTTATACGTAAAGTATTTTATATAAATCCAGGTTCATTCTCATTATCAATAAATATATAAATAAATAAATTTAATAAAAATCTGACAAATATCGATGTGTGAGCGTTAGGTGGAAATGTGCTTGCAGTTTGCGTTTTATACGTGGTAGATCCACGCTACAGTTATATTATGGGTATAGCAGGAATAGGTCAGATAGACCGTGGGAGGTCCAAGCTCTCACAGAATATCAGCGTGAAATAACAGCATTAAGCTGTTGTGTTTCGTATGGTGAGTGTAGAGATCCAGACCAGTTTTTACTGGAAACGTAAATCAAACATTTTAGTCTTAGTAGTACCATCAGGTGATAATACACTCGTTTGTCGCCCTTGCTTGCCTTGCTTTTATTTAAAAAATCACAAGATATAATTTACAATGTTCAATTATATAGTTTCATTGAAAAACATGTTTTTGCACTTTAAAATTCACTATTACTCTTAAATCCGTTCTGCTAAGAGATATTTTAAATGAGAAAGTCACTAAGAATTAATATCGCTCATTAATAAATTAACATTTAAATCTATAAAGTTGAAGTAGCAAACGAACATACAATCCACCTGTCCACCAATACAGTCAACCTGATGGTAAGTGATTGCTGTGGCCCATAAATATCTACATCTATCCTCCTTTCCGATTCAAAATGCAGATGCGTTGTCACCCGTGAGGACTAAGATGGAATGTCTCTATTCCAGTAAAAGGGGTCTCCGGTTCACTACACTCACCATACGAAACACAGCAGTGTTAAGCTGCTATTTTACGCTGGTATTCTGTGAGAGCGTGGTCCTTCCGCGGTCGGGCCGAACCATTCTTGCTACAACTATACTACTAATATAGCTGCAGCATGGCTCCACCACGTATAGAACTTAGACTTTAATTAACTTTATAAGCCTAAAGATTTGATTCTATTTTTAATAAATGTTGATTTTTACTAAAACTGTTATTTTACTGATACATTTTGCCAAAAATGAATTCGATTGAAATTTAATTCTGGAACTTCCGGAGTTATGAGATTTGCTGAAACTTTGATTAGTGTTCTGGGATTTTGAGACCGTCGTCGAGACTTACCAAACTCTAGTAAGTGGCTACTGTAGTTCATTGATCCCCGCTGTCAACTTCAAATATACTCGTATAAATCCTACAGACCGAAACACAATGCAAGCACTGCTATTTATTGTTTATTTAGCGGTAGAAATAGGTAAGCGCGTGGTGGTACCACCATCGCGTAGGTATACCCAGGCCAATTTCTAGGCCTACAGCTTACTAAAATAGAGTACTTAATAAGACTTAATGTAATAAAATGTTATCACAGCATGAATGTATGTATTTGTTTACGTGTGTTTTGTTTCCATAATATTATCCATAAAGAAGATGCCGTCTCCATACATTCATGGGCCCAGGTGGTAAGAAGATGAAAGTAGGACCATTTGAAAGCGTATATATACACAATTCATAGCTGAAAATCTGGTAAGATTTGTCAATCTAGGAGCTGAGTTATTGTAGAAGAATAAGTAAATGTGAGATTATTATTACCTACACTATAACAGGTGATTTTTCACTGTTATTACACTGTAACTGGATATTTTTCACTATAATTACTTAAAGATATAAAAACAGGATCAGTATAAAATCACTAAAGAAAAGTTGTAGTTAATAAGAAAAGGAAATGGTGAAACGATTAACAACAAAAACAAATTCGCGTAGTGTATATATTTTCTTTGAACTAAGTGAAGTGAATATTAGGGATATCGATCTGAGATCGATTACATGAATCAAACAAATTATTTTGAAGAAGAAAAAGAAGAAGTCTGCCAACAAGCATTATGGCAGCTCGGTGGACACTGCCTTGCCCTAAAACATTATCTGACATGAGAGAAGGTCTATGCTTAGGAGTGGCACGTTTATTTTTATAGGATAATAGTGACAAACGAACACACTGTTCAACTGATGGTAAGTGGATGCTGTGGTTCATAGGCATCTACATTTATACTCAATTAAGAATCTAAATAGATGCGTTATCACTCCTGAGTACTAAGATGGTATGTCTCGTTTCCAGTAATGAGGGTCTCCGGTTCTCAACACTCACCATACAAAACACAGCAGCATTAAGCTGCTTTTGACGCTGATATTCTGTGGAGAAAGTTCCTATCCTGGTACATTATTTTTCATCATCATCATCATCATCATCATTACAGCCTTTTAAGTCCACTGCTGAACATAGGCCTCCCCCAAGGAATGCCACAAAGCACGGTCCTGTGCCACCTGCATCCATCGACTTCCTGCATGTCTTACCAGGTCGTCACTCCATCTCGTGGGGGTCGCGGTACCGGTACGAGGCTGCCACTCAAGAACCTTTCTTCCCCATCGGTTGTCGGTTCTTCGATGATATAGATCGACCGGCCCACTGCCACTTCAGCTTAATAATCCGTAGGACTATGTCATTTACCAGAGTAAATGACATAGTCCTACGGAAATCCGCAGTAGAACCAGAGTTCTCTCATTTCTAAGTTTATCACGCAGAGAAACTCCGAGCGTAGCTCGTTTGAGGTATGTCTGACGAGAAGATGTGCCGAAATTTCCCGAACGCTGCCCAGCCGAGTTGAATCCGTCGATTGACCTCTCAGTCGAAGTTGGACTTACCTTTTTTTTTTTTTTTTTTTACGGGGGGAAATCCTCATGGACTACCTCCGCCTGGGGAAAGGCGGAGGGGCGTGCCGGACTCTTACCGGCTAAAACCACCCCGGTGTCTCCTCACACGTGCGCGTGGGGCCGCGGGAATCCAAATTCTTCCGCAGCCCCACACTAGTGCTGGACCGGTCCGTCCGGGCCTCGTCTCCTGCACGGGGTAGTGAGGTGTTAAACTACCCCGTGTATCGCCTCAGGGGCGCGCGCCGACACCCGCGCGCGCCTCCGCCTCGGGTCCATCGAGTAGGGGTGGCGGGGGCTTCCCCAAAACCCTCGCCCCTGGACCCATTTATGGGGGCCGGAAAAGGGCGTTGTCCGCCCTTCTCCTGCGCCCGGTGCGCCTTCTGCGGCCAGGGAAGGGAGTCGAGATCTCCCTTTCCCGTTCCGCAGTTTCCTTCTGCGACATCACGTCCTCGCAGAAGGACACCACCGCATCCCACGACTCTGCGCTACCGACCATTTTCCGCACTAAGGCCGGCAGCGACAGATCGCCTCCTACTTTATTTGTGAGGACACGGCGCTGCTCCTCCCAAGCTACACACTCGGCGAGCGTGTGTTGCGCCGTGTCCTCCCCGCAATGGACGCAGTGGTGGCACCGAGCGTCCGGCTCCCTGTCTATGCGGCGCAGGTACTTGCCGAAGCAGCCATGCCCCGACAGCACCTGCGTCACACTAAACGACAGGGAGCCGTGCCTTCTCCCGAGCCAGTTGTCGAGTACTGGCCGGATCGCCTCGACGGTAGCGAGGCCGGCGGTAGGGCGCAGAAGCCTTTGCCGCCATTCCGCCACCAAGACCTGACGGAGCTCCTCTCGGCGCAGCGCGATCTGCCGCTGCACCGGCCTCGAGCCCCGTGCCCGCTCTTCCTCGCGCCATCGATATAATGACGCGAGTACTTTCGCCTCTAGGTCCCAGGGCGGGGATCCGGCCAGGACGCAAGCCGCCTCGTAGGAAATCGTGCGATACCCGCGGACGACTCTGACGGCCATCGCCCTCTGCGGTTTACGCAGAATGGCGAGAGTGCTGGCCGTCATGTCCATCGCCCACACAGGGGCCCCATACAGGGCCATGGACCGCACGATTCCCACGTACAACCGCCTACAGGCGGCGCTCGGGCCCCCCAAGTTGGGAAGCAACGTTGATAGCGCGCCCGCTGCACCCATCAGCTTGGGCGCCAGCCGCCGGAAGTGGGGTCCGAATTCCCATCGGCTGTCGAGCACCAATCCCAGATACTTCATGGTGGACTCGACAGCTATCCGGGCCCCGCTGACCACGATGTGTGAACCCGGCGGCGGCGCGCGTCGAGGGCCATGGAACACCATGGCCTCCGACTTACTTAGGGCCACCTCCAGGCCCAGGCACCGGATGCGGTTCACCACTTGTGACACCGCAGCCGTGGCAACCAACGCTGCTTCCCTGTACGAACTCCCCCGGGCAGTGACGAGTGTGTCGTCCGCATAACACGTCAAGTTGGCGCCCGACGGGAGTTCACCTCTCAGCACCCAGTCGTAGCCGATGTTCCACAGGAGTGGTCCCAAGACCGATCCCTGCGGAACACCGCACGACATGACGCGCCGACCAGCGCCGTCACGTCCCCAATAGGTAACGCATCTCTCCTCAAGGTAAGCCCCTATAGTGCGGCGGAGGTAGGGAGGCACGCGATGGTAATTCAGCGCCTCCCGAATGCAACTCCAGGGTAGGGTGTTGAAAGCGTTGGAGATGTCTAAGGACACCGCCAGCACCACCCCACCCCGGGATACTGTCTCCTCCGCCAGGGCCCTCACGCGTGTAATAGCGTCTATGGTGGAGCGCCCGCGACGAAAACCAAACTGGTTGTCATCCAGGTCCGGCCCCTCTCTGCACAAGTGGCTGACGAGGCGATCTGCGATGATACGCTCAAAAAGTTTGCCCGCCTCGTCGAGCAGCACTATGGGCCGGTACGCGGACGGTGAGTCCGCGGGGCGCCCCTCCTTCCTGAGCAGGACCAGCCTCCCCTCCTTCCACACACTGGGAAACTGACCCTGCTCGAGACATGCCGTGAAGAGCCCTCTCAGCTGGGGCTCTAGCTCCTTCAGAGCCAGGACGAGAGCTCGACCAGGAACTCCGTCGGGTCCGGGCGCTGTGTTCTTAGCCCGGAGTCGCGACACGGCCACTCTCGTCTCTGCTTGCGTCACCTCGGGGACATCGGTGCTCTCCTCTTCTGGAGAGTCTGTGGCTGAGGGCGAAGCCATCGCCGGGGGAACGTGTCCCACCCGCTCAGGGAAGAGAGTCGATAACACCGACTCTAGCAACTGGGGTTGCATCCTTTGTGTTAGTGGAGGCGCCCAGGGACGCAACTTGCCCCGAATCCAACGGTAGGGGCGCCCCCACGGATCCCGATCTAGGGACCCCAGCAGCTCCTCCCTGGCACGCGACTTT
The DNA here is from genome assembly GCA_963668995.1 of Parnassius mnemosyne. Taxonomy (NCBI): domain Eukaryota; kingdom Metazoa; phylum Arthropoda; class Insecta; order Lepidoptera; family Papilionidae; genus Parnassius; species Parnassius mnemosyne. The sequence goes on from CAVLGL010000080.1 coordinate 22,722,353, forward strand.
GAGTCGCCGATGGCCAGCCACAGAGTCTCCTTAGACGCGCGGTACACCTCATACAGCGCGTCCTCCTCGGCGGAATCCCGTCGACGCCGCCTCCGGTATCGGGTGTACCGGCGACGTGCCGCAACGCACGCTATGCGCAATTGCGCGATCTCGGCGGTCCACCAGTACACCTGGCGCTTTGCGGACCGTTGGCGGACACGGGGCATTGACGCGTCGCAGATCTGCGTCATCGCCCCGCGAAACCATAACGCCACCGCTTCGACGTCGACGGGGCCGTCCGTCGTCGACTCCCAGATCCAGGACTGAACTAGGGCAGCTTCCTCGAGTAGTTCCCTGTCGATGCGCTTAAGCGCCCAACGCGGGCCGTCGTTAATCGGGGTTGTTGGATGGCTGCCGCTCGCAGTCTGGGCAGAGACGTCGAACCGGATATATCGATGGTCCGACAGTGTCTCCACCTCTACGGCGACACGCCAGTCGCGGACTCGGCTGGCGACAGAGGGGCTAGCAAACGAGACGTCCACTATCGACCCACCCCGCTGCCGCACGCACGTGTATTCCGAACCCCGATTCAGGACGACCAGACCAGTCGTCACCGTCCACTCTTCTAGCACCTCACCCCGAGGGTCAGTGACCGGAGATCCCCACGCCGATGACTTGGCGTTGAGATCCCCGAGCACCAGAACGGGACGAGGGTGATAACGGCCTACGACGGCGCCCAACTCGACAAGGAAACCCTCAAAGTCGGCGAGACTCTTGTTGGGGGAGAAATACGCCCCTACAATAACGATGCCGCCCGAGACCGCAGCAACCCAGCCGCGGCCCCGAGACGGGTCGATCAGAGTCTCGCCAATAATGGCCACCAAACCGTCAGCGCATCCCCCAAACCGTCAGCGCATCCCAAGTTGGACTTACCTAGACGGACTATTTGTCCCAGGTAAACATACTCGTCAACAACTTCGAGCTTAGTGTTCCCAACAACTACCGGCATAGATGTGTCATGGACATTAAACATGATCTTTGTTTTGTCCATGTTCATCCTAAGACCTTTTCGTTGGGAGACACTATTGAGGTCATTGAGCATGGTGCTTAGGTCCTCCAGCGATTCTGCCATAAGGACTATATCGTCGGCAAATCGAAGGTGAGTGATGTACTCGCCATTGATGTTAATACCGTATCCTTTCCAGTCCAGAAGCTTGAAAACGTCTTCCAATGCAGCAGTGAAGAGTTTCGAGGATATGATGTCACCCTGTGTTACACCTCTCTGCAATTGGACAGGTTTCGTACTCTGGTTCTGTACTCGGATAGCTATCGTAGCCCTACCGTACAAGCACTTCAACACTTCGATATACCGACTGTCAACTTGCCACCGCTGAAGGGACTGCAGTAGCGCCCAAATTTCGACGGAACCAAAGGCTTTCTCATAGTCCACATACGCCAGACATAGTGGCAAATTGTACTCCTCGGACTTCTGTACAATTTGGGGAAGGGTGTGTATGTGGTCTATGGTACTAAAGCCTTTTCTGAAACCGGCTTGTTCGTGAGGCTGGAAGTTGTCAAGTCTGCGCGCGAGACGATCTGTAAGGACTCTCGAAAACAACACGTAGACGCGGCTCAGAAGGGAAATCGGTCTGTAGTTCTTCAAGAGAGCGTTGTCACCTTTCTTGAAGAACAAGACCACCGTACTTCTGCTCCACGCCTCCGGTGTAGTGCCACCATGGAGGACGGAATTAAAGAGCTTCTGAAGGACTTCAAGTGCCGGTCTTCCACCCGCTTTCAGAAGTTCCGCTATAATTCCATTCTCGCCTGGGGCTTTACCGTTTTTAAGGTTCTTGAGAGCCATTCTAATCTCGCTCAGACTGATGTCCGGGATATCTTCGGAATAGTGTCGGGTAAGACTCGCTCTTGGATCGTTACTCACACTTGCGTGTGGCTCCAATGATGACGTGTACAGCTGCCCATAGAACCTCTCAATCTCACTAAAAATCTCAGGTGCCCCGGAAACTATGCTGCCACACTCGGTTTTCAGCTTTGACAGTTGGCTTTTTCTGGCAGACAGATCTCTGGCAAAGACTTTGGAGCCTTGGTTCCGCTCGATCGCTCATTCAATACAAGCTGTATTGAAATTCCTTAAGTCCCGCCGCATTCATTTTGAGATCAGTCTGTTCAGTAGCCTGTATGCTGTCAAATCTGATGAAGAATATAGCTTTATCTCCCGTCTAACAGCCATGAGATTGAGAGTATGATCGGAGAGTTTTTGTATTCTTCTGCGGCGGGTCTTGCAGAACTTCGACCGCATGGACAGTTTCCACGAGCTTGTCATTCATATCGTCCACTTCATTGCAGTATTTTAGGCACTGAAAACGGTTTTGTAACTCGAGCTGAAAGGTTTCGGGACTTTGAACTAGAGCACGAGTGTCCGTTCCCCTCGTTGACTTCATTAGACGAGACCTCTCCAACTTAACGTTTAGGTTCAGTGTGCCTCTAACCATTCGGTGATCGCTACCGGTTTTTACCCTCGCGATCACGGAGAAATCACTGAACAGTTGTCGTCTGGTCGTCATAATGAATTCAATCTCATTTTTTGTGGAACCGTCGGGGCTCGACCAGGTCCACTTCCTGTGGAGCCGCTTCTGGAAGAAAGAGTTCATCATAAAGAGTCCCTCGTTCTCCATGAAGTGGGTCAGCTGCTGGCCCCTTGGGTTCCGTTGCCCTATTCCAAATTTCCCCACTTTCAGCTCACCGTTCTCTCTTGTGCCTAGTTTTGCATTGAAGTCTCCCATTAACACCGTATATTGGATTTTGGAGGAATGCATGGCTCTAGAGATATCCTCATACATTTCCTCCACCTCCTCATCAGGGTGTGCCGAGGTTGGTGCGTAAACCTGTATGACCTTCAGCGAATACCGTTTGGTGATTCTGAGTATAAGGTACGCAATCCCTCGTCGATACACTCCCGATCTTTACAACGTTGTTAACGAGAGACTTGTGGACGATAAATCCGACACCTCCTTGGGACAGATGGTCGCCCACTCGGTGATAGATCAAGTTGCCGTATTCGAGGATTACCGTGTCCTCCCCCTCTCTTCGGACTTCGGATAATCCTATGATATGCCAGCGCAACTTATAGACATCTCTTCTTCCAGATCCACGATCTTCTCGTCAGTCCTCAGGGTGCGTGCGTTGTACGTTGCCAGGTCGAGTCGTCTAAGCTGGCAACCGAACCTCCACCGGAGATTCTCAGCACCCCCTGCCCCGCCGTTACCATGGTTGCCACCATAGCCAGGAATAGCGGGGCCGCCGGGGACTGGGGGCCGTCTGTTTGTTGCTTTAATCATTGGGGGGTATTAGCCATAGTTGCCACGCTTGGCGAGCGGGTTGGCAACCGCAGTTTTTTTATTGTAATTTTGGCTATTATATAGTAGTGGATATTCTTGACCGCCACTACACGGCAATTATAATAATTTCACTTAATTTAAATGAAATCACAGTAATGTTACGTACTCTTTCAATTTTAATTTGCAAGTCGGACTTTTGCCGCCGAAATATATGAATATTTAAGTTGTTTATTAACTTGTCACCTGCCATATTTCTGCAAATAAATGTTATTTAATTTCATTAAAACCTCTTCGGTCTTATTCCAAAAAATGTTATAGTACTGGGTTAAGTTTAGGACTAAGAAGTCCAGGCTTGTTACAATATTCTAGTTAATACCAGCACTAAAACATGTGCTTATTAAAAAACGCAGACTACCCGAGGACCAATTAATACCAACGTTAGTATTACATTAAATATAATTCACAGATAAAAACAAAAAATTACACTCTTTCATTCGTTCATACAGGTTTCATTCAATGCAACGTTCGGTTTCATTAAATATTAATATTATTATTTTTTTATCTTCACGAACAATCCCTGACGGGGTAGCCAGAGAGAACAGATCGCCAAGTGTCACGATCCTTACATACCTCTTTCGCTTCTTTCAGATTCATTATCTTCTTCATACATGCACGTCTAGGTATCCGAGTACTCTTGACCCTACCCTCTTCGAGCAATTTGCTCACATGGTCTTCGAAAGTTAGTCTCGGTCTACCTCGACACCTTTTAATATTAACTTTCGCCTATATATTTTCTTCACCATTCGGTCTTCACTCATTCGCTCAACGTGCCCAAACCACCGAAGCACGCCCTTATCAATTTTTGTGATAAGGTCATCTTTCAAACCTGCCATATTGCGAATCTCTTCGTTTTGCTTTCGGTCGGCCATGGTAACGCCGCACATTTTACGAAGAGATCGCATCTCCACTGCATTCAACTTGCTTTTATGCTTCTTCTGGCATACCCAGGTTTCGCTGCCATATAACAAAGTCGGTACCAACACTGCGTTATGTATTGCAAGGCGTGCACTCTTCACTACGCCTTGCCTTTTGACTAACGCAGTCAGGGCACCATTGACTTTGTTCCCGGCAGCGACACGCCTGTCCACATCTAAATCACATCTTCCATCCCGGCTAAAAGCACTCCCCAAGTATACAATTTCATTTACCTGTTCTAGACATTCCTGATTTACCCATATTTCACACTTCGTTCTCTCTTCGTCCCTTGCAAATACCAGAACCTTAGTTTTATTAGCATTCAAACGGAGACCTTTAATTTCACATTCCTCTTTCATACACGTGACTAATGCCTGCAGTTCTGCCTCTGATGGTGCAATAAGCACTGCATCATCAGCATACAGCAGACAATTTACTTTAATGTCACCCAATTTCACACCCAAACAGCTATCTTTCAGCTTTTGTAAACAGCTGTCGAGATACAGTATGAACAGCCAGGAAGACATGACACAACCCTGTTTTACGCCCGTTTGGACGCTAAACATGGGTGACAGGTCATGCCCTACCCGCACACAGGCTTTACAGTCACAGTAAAGAGACTGCACAGCCCTTAGCAATCGACCATCCACACCATACCCCGGCAACAGTTCCCACATTTTCTTCCTTACAACCTTATCAAATGCTTTCTCAAGATCCACAAAAGCACAGAAAATCTTCTGGTTAGCAGCCAGAAGCTTTTCCGTGATCATGCGGAGAGAAAACATTTGATCCGTGCATCCTCTTCCAGGTCTAAATCCGCATTGTGCCTCCCATAGAAATCTTTCCGATTTCTCTTGCATCCTACGTGCCAAAACCTTCGAGTAAACTTTACTTGCTAAACTGGTCAAGCTGATCGCCCGATAGCACCCGCAGTCAAAATGTGAACCTTTACCTTTATATAAAGGCACAATGACTGCGGATCGCCAATCATCCGGGACATCCCCCGTCCGCCAGCACAAATTGCACAGCAGATGAAAGCTGTCCCAGACGCGAGGCCCACCATACTTGACCATTTCAGCAGTAACTCTGTCTAGTCCCGCAGCCTTACCACATTTCAAACTTCGAATCGCACGTTCAATCTCTTTCATACTGATGACCTCAGTGTCATCGAGGTCCGGGTCTGGCGTACCAGTCACGGCGTCATCCGCGGATCCCTCACTAAGATCATCACACGCATACATTTCTCTATAAAATTCGCTCCATCGCTGCATGACGTCCGATTTTTCTGAGAGGACGGCATTAGTTCTCGAAAGCACTTTGTTCATTCTTAAGGCCGTCGCACCACTTCGGGTCCTTCCAACCTCTTTCCAGAAGAGTTTGGAGTTCTCCTTAAAGTTGTGCGACAACCTTTCGTCCGCTTCCATTCTACACCTTTCACGCACTTCCTCAATCAATGCTTTCGTGTGAACTTTCTGCAGCCTATATCTTTCTTTCATCTTCTCTCTCATATCCTTATCATTACTAGAGGCCAAGTAGTCTAACCATGCTTTCTTCTTCTTCTTTACAGCTTCTTTCACTTCATCATTCCACCATGCATCTCTTCTTTTACTACTGCCTCTTTTTATTGTTCCACACACTTCTTCCGCTGCACTTACCATTCCATCCCTAAGGTTCTGCCATGTTCTTTCTACACATTCGTTTCTGCCATCGATGGTGTCAACCTTTTCGGCTACCCTCGCATGATATTTGTCTCTAGTATCCGCTTCCTGAAGCTTCCAGCTTCGGATGCGACAGACCGACTGTGGTTCTGTCACTGCCGTCCGGTAGCGCCAACCCGCGAACAGACCCCTAAATCTAGTAATCACTAGATAGTGATCCGTTCCCAGGTCAGCACCCCTGAACACTCGCGTATCCATAACCTGTTTTCGCAGTCGGTCATCCACCAGGAACAAATCGATCATACTTCTCTCATTCTTTCTTTCTCTAGTATACATATGGATTTTCTTGTGATTAAAGATAGTGTTTGTCACAAGAAGACCCTTTTCCTTGCATACCGCCAGTATAAGCTTGCCAGCATCGTTAACCCTTTTATCGCCAAACTTTCCAAGTACCGACTCGTACCCTGGTCGAGCGGTACCAACCCATCCATTCAAATCACCACATACAACAATTCTTTCGTTTCCCCTAGCCAAATCTAGAACTTCTCTTACATTCTCCCAAAACTCCTCCAGCTCAGCCCTGGACGACGAAGCTACCGGCGCATAAACAGCCAAAAGGAATAACTTCGTCAGTCCCAATTTAAAGCGAACCCAGAGAAGTCTTGAGTTCACAAACTTATATTCAGTCATAACATCGACCAACCGAGAAGACAGCAGCACCTCCACTCCCTGGCAGGCGTTCTCGTTCTCCGGGACTCCGGACTATAGAGCTAACGCCCCGCCAGGGAGCTCTTCAGTAACACTGCCCTTCCGTTTGGTCTCCGACATACACACGACATCTAATTCTCTTTCTTTCATTATTTCGATCAACTCATTCGTCTTATCTCTCATGCCTCCTCTAACATTCCACGTGCCAACTCTGCACTCTGTCCTCCACCTTCCGCCGTGTCGGGCTGTGCGTGACGGGTGGCGGTCCCCATCGCCGCTTTGCGCGCTGCATTCCACACCAACGGGGACGAGCTGGTGTGCGTCGCCTTGGGGGGACGCCCTAACCCTCGTTGTCATGGGTGCGCAGCTGAGTAGAATTGCAGCCCTGAAAAGGGCTGGCAGGGGTCGCGACGAGCACGCTTCTACAATGATAATTAATCATCAATACAAAAACATATCATACATTGTTATTTGTTTACGTTAAAATCTATTGAACAAGCACGACATATACTTTTGACGCGCTTTTGATTATATCAAGTTGTTTTCATTTTAACAACTCTAGCGTGAAATGTAGTGAATTACAGACGTAACGCGAGCGCGGGATTCGAGACGTTCAAAATAGTTTATATTGCAGCCTTATAATAAGTAAATTAAATTAGTAATCATTAATTAAGTACTTGCTATTACATTTACAGCTTAAATGTATATAATAATGGAACAAAAGAAAAAACGGGGTGAAAATTGGACTTCTGAAGAAAAAGTTAGTGAAATATCGAAATTTATTTGTCAGTACGTAGCAATGCTCTTATCCTCCTATTATCCTTATTTCGACTAAAAAGAATGTTCTTATTACTATAGGAAATATTACGTACACTTATTTCACAATCAGCACATATTATAGAGAATAAGTCGACAGAAACATCGGTTAACATTCAAAAAATAAGAGTGGAAGAATATAACTAATAAGTAAGTACTTATCGCATTTGTTATGTGTACAAATAGGTACGGTATTGTTTACGTGATTTCGTATTCTTTTTTTTTTAGATTTAATGAGGTAACAGGTAAACGCCGATCAGATGGTGAATTGAAATTATCTCGGAAAAGAATGAAGTTGTGTGCTAAATCAAACTTATATACATATAGGAGAGAACAATCAAAGACAGGGGGTGGCGGAAAACCTCCATCACCTTCTCTTGAGGACTTGGAAATAATGTCCATTGCCCCTCACGACTTTATCGTTGAAGTTAATAATTATGATAGTGATGCAGTGGTAAATAAAATTACTTACATGTCTTACAAATTTAATTAAAATTAAAGAACTTTATTTTCCATTACTTTAGTACTTAGGTAGTGCTCGGAAATCTACTGTTAAAGCATACAATTTACAATCCAAAATTATTTTACGAATATTCAAAATTTAATATACTTAGTAATAATTTAACATAAATTTCTTTATAATTAATTATATTCAAAATTGAAATGTCACAAATTCATACACAGTTGTCTATATAATATCATAACACACATGTTACTAGATTATCTTAAATGGGGAGAAACTGAGTCTTATAGATACCACCATTTTTCTTGGAATCACACTAGACGCGAAGCTTCAATGGAGGCCCCCATATATCAAAACTAGCAAGCAGACTTAATTCTGCAGCATATGCCGTAAAAAAGATTAGAAGTCTAGACTTACTAACTAGTGTTGAAACAGCTAGACTAGTTTACTTTAGCTATTTCCATAGCATAATGTCGTATGGTTTTTTGCTATGGGGACATGCAGCTGACACTGAAATTATATTTGTTTTACAGAAGAGGGCCATAAGAGCAATTTATGATTTAAAGCCTAAAGAGTCGCTGCGACAAAAATTTAAGGAAATTAATATATTAACTTTGGCCTCTCAATACATTTATGAAAATGTAATGTACTTACACAAATATAAAAGTAGTTTTACAAAAATAAGTGATATTCATTCTGTAAATACTAGGAACAGACACAAGCTAGTAGTACCAGTTACTCGACTCCATCGAGTCAGTAATTCATTCTTGGGGCAATGTATACGCTTTTACAACATAATTCCAGAAAATATACAAAATTTGACCTGCTCAAAGTTCAAAAACTTTATTAAACTAAGTTTGTATAAAAAGGGTTATTATAATATTAATGAATTTATAGATGATAATAACCCCTGGAAATGAGGTGATCGCTACCAAGCTATTTCTAATTTGTTGTGTTGTTAATTTGTGTAACATTTATGATTGTAAGCTGTTTAAAAAATTTAAAAAAAAAAGTCCCGCTGGGTTTATTGCTGGTTCTTCCCAGGACAGAGGTTTTTTTTTCGAACCAGTGGTAATCATACAAAAGAGTGACTTTCAATAAGTATTATTTTTTATCTATATTGAATAAAAAAGATTCTGTTTCTGTTTCTGTTTCTATCTACACAGTCCGATTATAATTTTCTATTTTTATCTATTGGGTATTATAATCAATAATTTATTAAATTACCTTTTGTCTTGGATCATAATAATATTTCTACAACATAGAAAATACCTGATTCAATGAAGGGCAAAATAGAGGTAATGACACGAAAACATGTTAATAAATGTTTTAATGATTTATTTTAGGATCCAGTGACTGTGGCTACAACATCAAAAAAAGTATTTGCTGACCCTAAGCCTCGCCTTAATTTTGAAAAAACAGACACAGCTATAGTTAAAAATGTAGATAATTCAGAACCCAATGTTGTATATGTGCAAGGTAAATAATACTGATTGAATATTTATTAAAAAGCAAAATATATTATTATTATAGTTACAATCATATGCACACAAGTTTGTAAATATTAAGCATGTTAATTTTCTAAAACTGTTATATTTATATTAATTTTTAGAGATAGATCCAACTACAGATATAGAAGAAAGTGCCAAAATGGTGAAAATAACCAACAATAAAACTGTTATTACTAGGGGTATAACAAAAATTAAAAACAGGAAAAATAGCTTGCAAAATAGGTATGTTGAAAAAAGTAGCCTAGTCTGATACATTACATACTTTTTAACATGTGGAAATTAGTATTTAAACACTGAAAATTGTTTCATGTTTTCAAATATTAAAAGCAAATTCTAATATGAATTGATTTAAAAATAATTAAAAATAATTTCTTTAATTGGTGTACAAGGTTAAGTGCACATTTATTACTCTATAATACTTTGTAAATGTCTAAAATAACTACAAAACTTACATTAAGTATTCCATTTCATTTTACAGAAGAGAAGATATACACCAAGCAATTGTAAAAAGAAACACAGATTAAAAAAAAGACAACTGGAAATGATGGAGGAGGAACATAAATACAATATTAAAATAGCTAACCTAAAAATTAGAAAATTAGAGTTACAAATATCTTTATTAGAAAGATGTTTTTATTATTTATCAGAAAAACACAAGTTAAATAGCAGCTTAACGCTGCTGTGTTTATTATGGTGAGTGTATAGAACGAGAATAGAATAGAATGATTTTTATTAAATATAGACTATTACAGAATACTTATTGAAAGACATTTTTTATTTACCACTGGTTCGGAAAATAACTCAGTCCTGGGAAGAACTAGTAAGAAACCCAGCGGGACTTTTTTATAAACATATTTCTTTTAACAATCATTTTATTTGGACAATTTTTAAATGAATTTTAATAGAACCACCATTGTGGCGATCACCTCAATTCCAGTATTTCCAATATTTTCATTTATGTATTCTTTGATATTATAATAACCCTTTCTATACACTTTTTCTTTAATAAAACATTTAAACTTGTTTATTGACAAATTTTGGATAAATTTTGTACAAATTTTGTATGAGAGAGACCTCTTTTACAGGAAACGAGGCATTCCATCTTAGTCCTCACGGGTGACAACGCATCTGCATTTTGATTTGTAGTCAAGAATAGATGTGGAACTCTATGCACCACAGCAGCTACTTAACATCAGATGAACTGTGTGTGTGTGTATTTTTAACGATTTTAATAACACCAAATGAAAACAACGCTAACCTCAAATTAAGAAGTAACGAAATTGAGGTTAGTTAGTATAGTACCATAAACTATATAGAAAGGTTAGTACCATAACTAAACTAGGCGTCTTGGAAGTTTAACTTTAATACAATAGATAATCCTTGAACCAGAGATAATCTTCGTTTTGTAATAACGTTTTCCTTAGTTTATGGTTTAAATCTATTACTAACTCCATTTCTATATTTAGTCCATGTTTTGGAATAAGGCGGCTTAAGTTGCAGCTTTATTCAGCTACAGCTAGAAGCAGTCATGTATGGTTTAAGTATTTACAGTATTATTCTCACTCATAGAAACATGTAGGCCAAAAATCAATCATTTAAAATTGAAATTCGAATACACGACGTTGTAATCAGGTATTCACCACTAAACCACGCGTCGTGAGCATTCTATGTTTCCGTTATACTTGTACAAAATTAATAAGTATCTAAGAAATGTGTCGTTGATATTATCATAGTAATTTTATTGTTGCAACATTAGCACAAGCTTTGCGACAACTATATAACATACTGACGTAACACCATGCAAGTTCATGTACTATAAAACTTTATTAATCAAGATAATATAAAACGTGCATCCCAATACGGCCAGTGCCCTCCATGATATGCGTAATGATGCAACGACCAGCCCGATATAATCGGCCAAGCACTTGAATCCGTTGCGTCTGCGCAATCACAACAACCGTTACTTGTCTACAAAACTTCAATTTCATAAGAGCAATCATTAATAACAAATATAGCTCCAAAATGATTGGACTACTTTTAATTATAGTGATTCACAAAGCTCATAGTGCATATCTTGTTCCACTAATATACGCCGCTCCAAGTGCAGTGTCGCATCAATCAAGAATACATATCAAACATACGCCTAGTTATACATCAACTCCTTTAGTGTATAGTCCGGCGTCAGCTGTTTATGCAAATATTCCTTCGAAGATGACGCCAACAAATGACAATGTAATGCTAATACCAGACACAGTCCTGACACCAATAGCATTTACTTTCCATCACAACTTGCCGTTGTCAAGAGCTCTCGAATAACCCATTTCAATCGAAAAAGCACAAGAAGATGCGACACAAAAAACTGTAGCTATGATCGTAGAAAATATGGAACTGGAGTCCCAAACGTCGAAGGTTGTTCTTTCACAAGATTCAGAAAACAAAAAAGTAAATAGTTGAAAACGAAAACAAATTGAGATTACTTTTTTATTCGATGCACATGATTAAGTTTATACAGGTACATCATATACCAATGATAACTTACATTAGTAAAATATTATTATAGTATTTTTTTTTTAATAAAACTGTTTTATTATTTTAAAATGGCCCTTTTCAAAATTATAATCAATTAAAAAATATACATGAACAAATTCGGAAAAGAAAAAAGTGGCACACTGACAGTGTGTATATTTACAGGAACCACTTCGAGGCACTTACTCAAAAATTATTAGACCTACGTACTTATTACTTTGTATAATACTAACTGCTTGAATACCTACAACCCCAAAGTTTTTGTGTAAGCTTGTTAATCTTCCTAAGTTATTAAGTAGACCACTTCTGGATGACTTAGACATTAAAATTTTTAATTTAAGATTTATAATCAAGATATATTACTAGGCATATACTCGTACATGGGTAAAAATCTGAAAACTACAATCGATATTCGGTGTTAAAATTACGCTAGCTATAGTATAGCTGTAGCATGACTCTACCACATTAAAAATATAAAATATTGAATAATATAAAATAGATATTTTTTATACAATAATAGTGACATACGAGCACACAGTCCACCTATTGGTAAATGGATGCTATGGCATACACATATTATCTATTCTTCATTTATGCGACACTGCACTAGAATATGTACATTTATCCTCGATGAAGAATCAAAATGCATTGTCACCCCTGAGGACTCGGATGGAATGCTTGTTACCTCATAACTGTTTTCTAGGTGAACCGATTTTGATGATTCTCTTTTTATTTAAAAGCTGGTGCTTCTCAAGTGGTCCCATATAAATTTGATTAAGATCTGACCAGTACTTTTTAAGTTATCCTTAATAATGGGTATTCAAATGACTTCGACTACATTGATAATATTCTTATTATATTTATATTGAAGTCGATTGTACAAAATTTTTAATTTTACCACGTGTTGTCTACCAAGTCGGAATATATTACACCCAGGAACAGCATTCTTTGGACGCGCTGCCTTAAAGGTTTTAAGAACAATGTCTGCCAAACATATAACTAGGTCTTTGATATTTCTACAAAAAAGTTCACAACGTCGTTTGATTTTTATATTTTAATAGACATTGTGCACACAGGCTTTATATTTAAAAAAAGTAATTTTAACTAAAAAATGTTTAGATTAATATTTGAACCACATATTAATATAAAATTATAATTGCTTATAAAAATTTATTGTTTCAACATTACAATTACTATACATTGATTGATTGATACTATACATTGATTGATGCCCTTCACTGTATGTTATTTGGTTATATAATTTAGGAGACAATATAAAATTGCTAACACACGAAATGCCGCAAAAACAAGCTCTGTAAATGTGTAGACGTTTTAACCACGTAGGTAGGTACGCATATGGTGATGTGGATATGACGTCTTCTTCTGAAATGCAGTGTTAAGATTTTTCACTAAGGAATGAGCCTCTTTCATTAAAACAATTATATAGCAGCTCGCAACCATTAGTACAGAGTCCGATGAAGCAATCAGTGCTGCTAGCTTGATATTAATCAGGTGTGTGGGTTAAAATTGTTTTAAATTTGTTCTAAACGTCTAACGTATATTGTCTCTTGTATTCATTCATTCGTTAAATTTGTTGAATAAACAGAAGAGGTTTATTTTATGAACTACTATTAAAACTGTACGTCTAATATTCTTTTAAGAATTTTAAGCATATCCAATCTATGCACATGGCACAAGGATTTAAAACATGACTCGATCGTAGAGCCTATCTTCATCGGATAAGCAGATGGTCAGATGAAGCAGAGTCTGAGAATCCCAATGATTTTCACGGATATGCCAATACCTTTCAAACGACTCCAGTTTCCCGCGATATCAACGTTTGGGCTGGCTGCTAAAAAGTACCAAGGACAAATCTTCTCTGTAGTATGTATTTGATTTTGGTAAGTGTTTTTTCCATGGGTTGGTATGTTGATTTTATCAGAAATTTAATATTTTGCAAAAATATATTTTGTTACCCAAAAATAAAAACACGTCAAACATTATGCAAAAAAATCACTACCCTCTGCGTATAACAACAGCAATACGACTAACATCTTCCCTTACTTGATTAAGGGAGGACCCAAGTTCCATTGCATTGCACTTGTCAACAGGAATCGATAAGGTGGAACGTCTCATTTGCACAACTGCTTGGCAGACGAACTTGGCGTGATTTCTACTGTTACAATGCTCGAAAAGCAACGAAAAGATTACAGTCTGCCATAAGTTTTCGCAATATGCTTTCAAATTAATTATATTGCAAATTCAAAAGTAAGGAAGGATGAGGGTCTTATAGATAACCATATGAATAAAAATAATTTTCAGTCCTTATATTTAAACTATGCACATTTGTTACCTCGCGGCACCTCTTTGCGAGTCTCTGAGACCACCATAGGAGGCGTGCTCCCTCGTTTAAGAACCTATAGCCTAGAGATAAAGAATGGCATACATAAGCTGTTTATATCGAGATCGCAGACAAAATCTAGTAAAAAATAAAACGACAGTTTTTCTAAAGTGCTTTTTAATTGGACATGGTAGCTATTTATAATATTAACAGTATCTTATACAAAACGTCTGTACAAATTGTTTTGGTGAATTCTTTAATAAGTTTGTAATGTGCATTTTTACAAATTATATTTAAAACATATGGAAAAATACAGTAACAAACCAAATACATGAGTGTCGTTAAGTTACTTTAAATGAATAGAATTTGGAAAATCTTTTACACAAATGAAAGATGTAAATTGAGTGGCCAACTGCATTATTAACTGAACTCATTACTTTTTAATAAAGTATGATGGATAAGAAATAGGATATGACGAAATAAGAGGCGTCGAAATTACAGGCGCTGCGGCGGCGTAGGTATACCATGGAGCAGTATAGGTACTAGGAGCAATATACGAGGTAACTACTGGGGCAGACCTCTTCTTTATGAAATGTGTAGTGGTGTATACAGGTGATGCTGACAGGATCGATGATGTACGAACGAACGGTGCAGTATAAGAGTATGTTGTCGCAAGCGGAGTACTGGCTATGTAATTAGCGGGAGCTAAATAACTGTTAAAGGCCACTGGTGCTGATCGTTCCTTTATGATGTGCGAAAGTTGGTCTGCTGCAGAGTAGGGAACCGGTGATGGATGGATGACACTGCTGGCCTGTTCCGATATTGTTGTCTTCGCGGGGTCTTTTATTGTCGTCGAATAAGCCGCTGGCGCGTCCTTGAAACAAGGCTTGGCTGCCGCCACAGCCAAGAAAGTGCACAACACCACTAACTTAAACATTGTAGTCTGTGTTGCTCGATAAACTTCAACTGATTTCAAATCCCGAATTGTACCGTATTTAAAGAAAACATTCATAAAGGATAAGTGCGATCCCGTTTTGCAAACCGGTATGAGGACTGTATCCAGGAAGCTGATATTTACACTTGACAAGGACATCGAAAGAATCAGTTTATCACTATGAAGTTTATATGTCAATAAACTTCTTGTAGCCTCAAGTATAGACTTATTCAGTTTATAACGTGTACAAATGAAGAAAAGTTTATTTTTATTATTAAAAGAAATAATAAAAACATGATAAAATACCGCATAACTTATTATATTTTATTTTCAATCCCAGAAATCAGAATTATGTATTTTAATATTAATATGACTTTTGGTTGACAAATTAATTAATTTTTAAAATAAAACAAATTAAATTTATGTGTTACAAATTTTGTAACACGTGTTTCAAACTGATTAAAGATCTGAAACAATATTGTGGAAGTGTGAGTACGTGGTAATGTCCTACTTCCATGTCACTTAATATTTACGTAGTATGACGTAATTTTATGAATAATTTATTACTTTTAAAATAGGTTACCATGTATTACAGAAAATCTGTTACGATAAAGGTACGTATAAATATAGAAAAATAAACATTATCTTTAATCCCTTTTGTAAACAGGTTACTCTTTGATATTTTATACTTCAACTGACATTTTATAACTGCTCTATTATAGCATATTTATTTATAAAATAATACTAAAAAAGTAAGTAAAATATCAGAGACTTAAGTACATTGCCATGTAACTTTTTTATATCAACGAAAAGCAGCAAATTACTATAACTCAGGTAAAACATTTGAAAATATCAAACAGTTTCAATTCAATATTTAACATTGCTCTTCTAATATCTTCACAAAAGATAATTAATTATAAGGCCATCCCATGTGCCTAATAAATCTCCATGCTTCAGTGCGCAAGCTCCGTGGCGCAGTTCCTTAGCAATTATTTGCAGTGCCAAGAGCCGTGGGTTCGATCCCGAACGGAACAAGTATTTGTACGACCTACAAATAATTCTTGCGGGCTTGGATGTTTGTCTTTGTGAAATTTACGTAGGTAGACTGCCCCGACTATACAGGAGAAAATGCTAGCGTGGAGGTGAGGTATTTTCAAAGACAATAAAAAATAAAATCCAAGGAAATGTATCCAACATATCTAAAAAAGCTGGTCAAGTGTAGAGGCAGGGTTCCGTATTTGTCCGTGACAATACGTGGGCTTTCTTGACAATGAGGAGAATAACTGAGTTAAGGGTTTGACCGTTCTAACGACCAAAAATGGATCCAAATAGGAAGATCGTAAATGAAATACTTATTTTCAAATCATACTTATATGGAGTAGTATTCACAAAAGATTAAAGATAATACAATTTACATCAAATCATTCACATGCCAAGGTACAAAGATGATCATAGTCTATATATTCCCGGCAGTGCAACCTAAGATATACATATATAACCGGAACGATCCTTCACGTAAACCACCACCGCCGTAAATTATCCTGAGGTTGTCCGCTTAAACCAAGAGTGTGACGAATGAATCTGTATAAGGCTATTGGATTGTGTGAATACTTAGAATGAGGCCTACAATAACTACCAACTAAGAAATAAGTGAAAGTAGTAAGTAAGTAAGAAGTTTTAGGTCATTTTCAACGAAACAATTGCAACAAAATTTTTACTAATCCAAGTGCATTTTATAAGTTGGTCAACTACATATATTACTTGTTAACTTCTTGATTCTACTTAGCTGTGATAGTTTTGCTTTCAATTTCATTATATATAATACTATCGTGTATACTTTTCACATTTCTAAAAACAGCGGTTTAGTTGGTAGAGTAGGGGGGGGGGGGGGGAATCTCAAAATTAAGGACATTAAAGGCCATTCCATTCAAAAGTTTTCTCTTCTTCATAATGACAGACCCGACCGCAAAGGCGGCGGTACGGCCATTTATTACAAGAATACACTTCATTGCTCTCACATTTCTACTCCGCAGCTTACCAACATGGAAACCATGGTATGCAGACTAGCAATGACTGGACATCAATCCATCACCATAGCCTCCTGTTACATCCCCAGTGGAACCCTCCCCCTCATAAAAAATTTTGAGGCTATCTTATCTCTAGGCAATTTAGTCATTTTGTTGGAGATTTTAACCCCAAGGAAACTGAATGGACTTGCCGTACTATCTCTCAGAGTGGCAAGAAACTACTTGATATCACGCAGTCTCTTGATCTTACCGTCCATGGTCCCCTCTGTGTCACTCACTATCCCGATAACACCGACCACGCTCCAGATGTGCTATACTTTGCGTTAGTCAAATTATTTTCCCTCAACCTCAGGGCAATTGAGACACTAGACGATCTAGGATCCGACCACCGACCGGACTCCCTCATTCTTCGCCATCAGCCACCTCTCCCAACACCCTCCACGAAAACCTTCACTAACTGGAAGGACTTCAAGGAGTCCCTAGCTAAAGCTATGGACTCACAGGACTCCCCCATCTCCCTCTCATCAGACTTCGACAGTCCCGATAAAATCGACACCGCGGTCGATTCTCTCTCCACGCTTATAAAATCCTCCCTTAAGGAGAATGACAGGGTCGTCCCGGTTGCTTATAATTATGGTCTTCCCCTACATATTAGCAACCTATTGAAAGCCAAGAGAGCTGCTTTCCGGAGACCAGCAATCTATCCCACCCCCGAATATAGGTGTACGGCCAATCGTCTTTAACGAGAAGTCTGTTTCCGACTCAAAGAACATTGAGACCTCGAAAAGTGTAAGCTCATGGAGAATATCTCTCCTCATACAGCATACTATCAGATGGCAAGAGCCCTCCGCATAGACGCTATCACTCACACTCCCCCTCTCTCCCGTCCCGAGAGTACGGTTGCCTTCGAGGATGAGGAAAAGGCTGGGTGTTTTGCAGACAGCATTGCCGCACAATGCTCTCCTAGCTCTCAACCCACCGACCCCTGCCACATCCAGACAGTGGAGGATGAGGTCCGCCGCCGGAACTCACCCCCCGCACCCTCTTTTTTATACGATAAGGGTGACAACCGAGCACACAGTCCACTTCATGGTATGTGGTTGCTGTGGCCCATAGACATCTACATCTATCTTCGATTAAGGATCAAAATGCAGATGCGTTGTCACTCGTGAGGACTAAGATGGAATGCCTCGTTTCCAGTAAAAAGAGTCTCCGGTTCTCTACACTCACCATACGAAACACAGCAGCGTTAAGATGCTATTTTACGCTGTCATTCTGTGAGAGCGTGGTCCTTCCCCGGTCGAGCCGACCCATTCGTGCTACAACCATAATATAGCTGCAGCATGCCTCTACCACGTATAAAATATACCTCTGACCCTATCACAATGATGAGATTTCATCCTTCATCAAAGGACTTAAGCTCAAAAAGGCTCCGGGCGCGGATGGTATCTCCAACCAAGCCCTTAAACGCTTTCCTGAGCAAGTGTTAACCCTTTAAACTTTTATCTTCAACGCCTGCTTCAATCTTAGTAACTTTCCCACTACGTGAAAAGAGGCAAACGTCATTGGTATTCCCAAGCCAGGAAAGCCTCTCAACCTCCCCTCCAGTCATCGTCCCATCAGCCTCCTCAAAGCCATGGGCAAACTCTTCGAAAGAGTCATCCTCACTCGCATGAGGCTCCATCTGTTTCCCACAGCCGGTGACACTCTGGTCATCCCCCACCAATTTGGTTTCCGAGCGAAACACTCCTGTCCCCAACAAGTTCACCGTATTGTGGAATATATCCTCAGCGGTTTCTATCCTCGTCGTCATAAGACCATCGCGGTCTTTTTCGACATTGCTAAAGCATTTGATAGAGTCTGGCACGAAGGCCTTATCTATAAACTATACAAAATGGGTCTCCCTGATCCTCTTGTACGATCGTAAAAAATCCAACGAAACTCCACATGATGGATTAGAGGCGTAATATAATCGTCCTCCATTTACTTGTATGCGTAGTACCTAAAATAAAAATGGTTTTTAAGATTTTATTTCAGTATTTTAGGCGTGATTAATATCTATAACTATGCCAAATTACAGATTTGTAGCACTTTGGATCTCTGGACTCAGGACGGAGGTAGCGAAACTATAAGGATTCCTTGTTGTGTAACTACGGAACCCTAAAAATGATGAGTGACCATAATTAAAATAAACAAAATCTCTGATTGCAATATCATGGGACTCTACACCAGTACTGTATATTTTCAGACAACATTATTTTTGACACACCAATATGGTATAGACACGTTTTTTCAGACGACATTTTTTTTTTGACAACCACTTTGTATCCTTCTGGTTAGCTGATTGCCGTGTGGAGGCAGCGGGAGAGGATCTATCACCCCATTTCGCCCCGTAATTGTCGTAAGACAAAGTAGTAATAAAATTTTAAGGGCCAATAAATACTCTTGTCCAGTAATGAAATTTTAAGGGCCAGTAAAAAGGGGAAAGGATTAATTCGGGTACGTGGCCTAATCGCGGAATGTCCGGTCACAAAACGCTGTACTAGGATTTTACACACGTGGGGATTATTACAAATCTATAATGCGTACTAGTTTGCCTATTTTACGAAAAGTCTATGTCAAACTGTGGGATAGCAAGTGGTAAAATAAAAAATTTTGTACAACCGTCTTCAATATAAATGATTAAGGATAACTCAAAAACAACTGGTCAAACCTTCAAGCATTTCTCATGTACTAAGTGCGAATTCTAGTGAATCAAAATACGTAGTATGCGACGTATACGTCCGTTCTCAGATGAAACATACAAAACCTATTCCTATATTTTATTCCTAGATAATAACACTAGAGCAAAAATCTTTTTATAATACAATCTATTTATCTACTATTGCCATGTTGTATGTTATGTTTTTAAGTTGTCAGCCCAGTTAAAACCCGAGTTAGTATTAAAACAACTTAAATTGCCTGTTATTAGACATCCGAAAAAGTCTGAGATCGAGAACGAAAGTCGGTCCGAATTGCAGTTTTCTCTCTCAGTTTTCTAGCTTGGTAGCTCAGGCACAACGCGTCAAAACCTATACTTAAAATTTCTTGCAACGCGGGACCGATAAAGCTATAAGAGCACTAACATCATCAGAAATCAGTTCTTACAGCCCGGATATCCTCACACTGCGTATAATCCCTCCCTTTGTACATTTACCCCCTACCACCTCAGCGTCAAAGGGGGAGAGGACAACCCTCTCACCGTAGTCTACTACCACACTCAGCGTGGCCACCTCAAAATGGTGCTTAACCTTGATAAACGCCTCGACTATAATTCGTCATCAATAAAGGTTCCTTGATACAAATTAGTTTTCAGATTAGTGAACCAAACAAACGTGTCTTTGCACTTTAAAATTCACTATTACTCTTAAATCAGTTCTGCTAAGAGATATTTTAAATGAAAAAAATACTAAGAATTAATATCGCTCATTAATAAATTAACATTTAAATCTATAAAGTTGAAGTAGCAAACGGACATACAATCCACCTGATGGTAAGTGGTAAGATTTAGGTTCCGGGATGTTTCGTGTCTTGCAAGCCCCGCGACTTTTTTTAAATCAAATTGTCTCAGATTCCTTAACATTCGAATCAAGACTCTAGACACGCTTGTCGAAGTCATCATCATCATCATTACAGCCCTTCACAAGTCCACTGCTGAACATAGGCCTCCCCCAAAGAATGCCACAAAGCACGGTCCTGAGCCACCTGCATCCATCGACTTCCTGCATGTCTTACCAGGTCGTCACTCCATCTCGTGGGGGGACGCCCTACACTTAGCCTACTGGTACGAGGCCGCCACTCGAGAACCTTTCTTCCCCATCGGTTGTCGGTTCTTCGAGCTATATGGCCGGCCCACTGCCACTTCAGCTTACTAATCCGTTGGGCTATGTCGGTTACTCTGGTTCTACTGCGGATATCCTCATTCCTAAGTTTATCACGCAGAGAAACTCCGAGCATAGCCCTCTCCATAGCTCGCTGAGCGACCTTGAGCTTTCTCATCCGGCCAGCAGTGAAGGACCACGTCTCAGTTCCGTAAGTCATCACTGGCAACACGCACTGGTTGTACAATTTCGTTTTAAGGTTTTGAGGTATATCTGACGAGAAGATGTGTCTTAGCTTCCCGAACGCTGCCCAGCCGAGTTGAATCCGTCGATCGACCTCTCGGTCGAAGTTGGACTTACCTAGTCGGACTATTTGTCCCAGGTAAACATACTCGTCAACTCATAGTCCACATACGCCAGACATAGTGGCAAATTGTACTCCTCATACTTCTTTAAAATTTGCCGAAGGGTGTGTATGTGGTCTATGGTACTAAAGCATTTTCGGAAACCGGATTGTTCGGGAGGCTGGAAGTCGTCAAGTCTGCGCGCGAGACGACTCGTAATGACTCTCGAAATTAGCACGTAGACGCGGCTCAGAAGGGAAATCGGTCTGTAGTTCTTCAAGAGAGCGTTGTCACCTTTCTTGACGAACAAGACTACCGCACTTCTGCTCCACGCCTCCGTTGTAGTGCCACAATCGAGGACGGAATTAAAGAGCTTCTGAAGGACTTCAAGTACCGGTCTTCCACCCGCTTTCAGAAACTCCACTGTAATTCCATCCTCGTCTGGGGCCTTGTCGTTTTTAAGGTGCTGGAGAGCCATTCTAATCTCGCTCAGACTGATGTCCGGGATATCTTCGGAATAGTGTCGGATAAGACTCGCTCTTGGATCGTTACTCACACTTGCGTGTGGCTCCGACGATGACGCGTACTGCTGCCCATAGAACCTCTCAATCTCACTCAAAGGCTCAGGTGCCCCGGAAACTATGCTGCCACACTCGGTCTTCAGCTTTGACAGTTGGCTCTTTCTGGCAGACAGATCTCTGGCAAAGACTTTGGAGCCTTGGTTACGCTCGATCGCTTCTTCAATACAAGCTGTATTGAAGTTGCGTAAGTCCCGCCGCATGCATTTTGAGATCTGTCTGTTCAGTAGCCTGTATGCTGTCAAATCTGATGAAGAATGTAGCTTCATCTCCCGTCTAACAGCCATGAGATTGAGAGTGTGACCGGAGAGTTTTTGTGTTCTTCTGCGGCAGGTCTTGCAGAACTCGAGCTAAAAGGTTTCGGGACTTTGAACTAGAGCACGAGGGTCCGTTCTCCTCGTTGACTTCGTTAGACGAGACCTCTCCAACTTAACGTTTAAGTTCAGTGTGCCTCTAACCATTCAGTGATCGCTACCAGTTTTCACCCTCGCGATCACGGAGACGTCACTGAACAGTTGTCGTCTGGTCGTCATAATGAAGTCAATCTCATTTTTTGTGGAACCGTCGGGGCTCGACCAGGTCCACTTCCTGTGGAGCCGCTGCTGGAAGAAAGAGTTCATCATAAAGAGTCCCTCGTTCTCCATGAAGTCGGCCAGCTGCTGGCCTCTTGGGTTCCGTTGCCCTATTCCAAATTTCCCCACTTTCAGCTCACCGTTCTCTCTTGTGCCTAGTTTTGCATTAAAGTCTCCCATTAACACCGTATATTGGACTTTGGAGGAATGCATGGCTCTAGAGATATCCTCATACATTTCCTCCACCTCCTTATCGGGGTGTGCCGAGGGTGATGCGTAAACCTGTATGACCTTCAGCGAATACCGTTTGGTGATTCTGAGTATAAGGTACGCAACCTTCGTCGACACACTCTCAATCTTTACAACGTTGTTAAAGAGAGACTTGTGGACGATAAATCCAACACCTTGGGACAGATGGTCACCCTCCCGGTGATAGAGCAAGTTGGCGGATTCGAGGATTACCGTGTCCTCCCCCTCTCTTCGGACTTCGGATAATTCTATAATATGCCAGCGTAGCTTGTCTATCTCTTCTTCCAGCTCCACGATCTTCTCGTCAGTCCTCAGGGTGCGTGCGTTGTATGTTGCCAGGTCGAGTCGTCTTAGGTGGCAACCGAACCCCCACCGGAGATTCTTAGCACCCCCTGTCCTGCCGCTACCATGGTCGCCACCGTAGCCAGGAATAGCGGGGCCGCCGGGGACTGGGGGCCGTTTCTTTGTTACTCTAAGTCATAGGGGGGTATTTGCCATAGCTGCCACGCTTGGCGAGCGGGTTGGCAACCGCAGTTTTTTATTGTAAGTTTGTTGTTGTTAGGAAGATGCTGCTGCCCATCTTCTGCCTGTTTCCCTTTGTCGCCTTTTACGACACCCACGGGAAGATATGGGGTAGTGGATATTTTTAACCGCCACTACACGGCACATTATTTTTACTACATTTATATTATTTTGTTACCTTTGTTTTGTTTTTTTTTTATACTAAAGCGGCTATCAATCCCCTGATGGTAACTAATACAAACTTAAAACAAACAGAGTTAGAATAAGGATAATATTACTGTGAATCATCTTTCTCTATACCTAGTCTCTTACTTTTAAAACCAGACACTCATCAGTGTCACTTTCACATAGTAGTCACTTTTGCTTATCAAAAAATTAGGTAAGAAGATCGAAGATCAACCTAAATGGACTCCTAAGCGGAATACAGGCCCTACTTTGTAGTAATTATATGCGAAGACACAGTAAACTACAGGCTACTAAATCTTTCCTCGTTAAAAAAAATCAAACTTCACGTGCGTTTCCACCCCTGAGGACTAAGATAGAATGCCTTGATACAAGTAAATATTTTAAGGTATTTCTTATTCAGTGAGAATCTGGTCCTTCTTGATTCTTGAAAATAAATAGCACTGATGGCTTTAAGAAAAATGTTCCTATGATATCAATGAATTAATTAAATTTTAGATTGTATACTATATATTCATTATACATTTTGAATAAATTAGTATTTTCTTACGGATTTATAGTTGCTTATTTGTTACGCTAATTTGATATTTTTATATTATTATTAATTGACATGTGCAAAGTAGAATATTAATAATTTCACTTAATTTACATGAAATCACAATTATGTTACGTACTCTTTCAATTTTAATTTGCAAGTCGGACTTTTGCCGCCGAAATATATGAATATTTAAGTTGTTTTTTAACTTGTCACCTGCCATATTTCTGCATATAAATGTTATTTAATTTCGTTAAAACCTCTTCGGTCTTATTCCAAAAAAATATTATAGTACTGGGTTAAGTTTAGGACTAAGAAGTCCAGGCTTGTTACAATATTCTAGTTAATACCAGCACTAAAACATGTGCTTATTAAAATACGCAGACTACCCGAGGACCAGTTAATACCAACGTTAGTATTACATTAAATATAATTCACAGATAAAAAACAAAAAATGACACTCTTTCATTCGTTCACACAGGTTTCATTCAATGCTACGTTCAGTTTCATTAAATATTAATATTATTTTCACACTTAATTATCCTTAAATAATTAATCATCAATACAAAAACATATCATACATTGTTATTTGTTCACGTTAAAATCTATTGAATAAGCACGACATATACTTTTGACGCGCTTTTGATTATATCAAGTTGCTTTCATTTTAACAACTCTAGCGTGAAATGTAGTGAATTACAGACGTAACGCGAGCGCGGAATTCGAGACGTTCAAAATAGTTTATATTGCAGCCTTATAATAAGTAAATTAAATTATTAATAATTAATTAAATACTTGCTATTACATTTACAGCCTAAATTTATATATTAATGGAACAAAAGAAAAAACGGGGTGAAAATTAGAGTTCTGAAGAAAAAGTTAGTGAAATATCGAAATTTATTTGTCAGTACGTAGCAATGCCCTTATCCTCCTATTATCCTTATTTCGACTAAAAGGAATGTTCTTATTATAATAGGAAATATTACGTACACTTATTTCACAATCAGCACATATTATAGAGAATAAGTCGACAAAAACATCGGTTAATATTCAAAAAATAAAAGAGTGGAAGAATATAACTAATAAGTAAGTACTTATCGCATTTGTTATGTGTACAAATAGCTACGGTATTGTTTACGTGATTTCGTATTCTTTTTTTTTTAGATTTAATGAGGTAACAGGTAAACGCCGATCAGATGGTGAATTGAAATTATCTTGGAAAAGAATGAAGTTGTGTGCTAAATCAAACTTATATACCTATAGGAGAGAACAATCAAAGACAGGGGGTGGCGGAAAACTTCCATCACCTTCTCTTGAGGACTTGGAAATAATGTCCATTGCCCCTCACGACTTTATCGTTAAAGTTAATAATTATGATAGTGATGCAGTGGTAAATAAAATGACTTACATATCTTACAAATTTCATCATCATCATTACAGCCCTTCACAAGTCCACTGCTGAACATAGGCCTCCCCCAAAGAATGCCACAAAGCACGGTCCTGAGCCACCTGCATCCATCGACTTCCTGCATATCTTACCAGGTCGTCACTCCATCTAGTGGGGGGACGCCCTACACTTCGCCTGCCGGTACGAGGCTGCCACTCAAGAACCTTTCTTCCCCATCGGTTGTCGGTTCTTCGAGCTATATGGCCGGCCCATTGCCACTTCAGCTTACTAATCCGTTGGGCTATGTCGGTCACTCTAGTTCTTCTGCGGATATCCTCATTTCTGAGTTTATCACGCAGAGAAACTCCGAGCATAGCCCTCTCCATAGCTCGCTGAGCGACCTTGAGCTTCCTCATCCGGCCAGCAGTGAAGGACCACGTCTCAGTTCTGTATGTCATCACTGGCAAATTACAAATTTAATTAAAATTAAAGAACTTTATTTTCCATTACTTTAGTACTTAGGTAGTGCTCGGAAATCTTCTGTTAAAGCATACAATTTACAATCCAAAATTATTTTCCGAATATTCAAAATTTAATATACTTAGTACTAATTTAACATAAATTTCTTTATAATTAATTATATTCAAAATTGAAATGTCACAAATTCATACATAGTGGTCTATATAATATCATAACACACATGTTACTAGATTATCTTAAATGGGGAGAAACTGAGTCTTATAGATACCACCATTTTTCTTGGAATCACACTAGACGCGAAGCTTCAATGGAGCCCCCATATATCAAAACTAGCAAGCAGACTTAATTCTGCAGCATATGCCGTAAAAAAGATTAGAAGTCTAACTAGTGTTGAAACAGCTAGACTAGTTTACTTTAGCTATTTCCATAGCATAATGTCGTATGGTATTTTGCTATGGGGACACGCAGCTGACACTGAAATTATATTTGTTTTTCAGAAGAGGGCCATAAGAGCAATTTATGATTTAAAGCCTAAAAAGTCGCTGCGACAAAAATTTAAGGAAATTAATATATAAACTCTCAATACATTTATGAAAATGTAATGTTCTTACACAAAAATAAAAGTAGTTTTACAAAAATAAGTGATATTCATTCTGTAAATACTAGGAACAGACACAAGCTAGTAGTACCAGTTACTCGACTCCATCGAGTCAGTAATTCATTCTTGGGGCGATGTATACGCTTTTACAACAAAATTCCAGAAAATATACAAAATTTGACCTGCTCAAAGTTCAAAAACTTTATTAAACTAAGTTTGTATAAAAAGGGTTATTATAATATTAATGAATTTATAGATGATAATAACCCCTGGAAATGAGGTGATCGCTACCAAGCTATTTCTAATTTGTTGTGTTGTTAATTTGTGTAACATTTATGATTGTAAGCTGTTATTTTAAAAAAAAGTCCCGCTGGGTTTCTTGCTGGTTCTTCCCAGGACAGAGGTTTTTTTTTTCGAACCAGTGGTAATCATACAAAAGTGTGACTTCCAATAAGTATTATTTTTTATCTATATTGAATAAAAAAGTTTCTGTTTCTGTTTCTGTTTCTATCTACACAGTCCGATTATAATTTTCTATTTTTGTCTATTGGGTATTATAATTAATAATTTATTAAATTACCTTTTTTCTTGGATCATAATAATATTTCTACAACATAGAAAATACCTGATTCAATAAAGGGCAAAATAGAGGTAATGACAGGAAAACATGTTAATAAATGTTTTAATGATTTATTTTAGGAGCCAGTGACTGTGGCTACAACATCAAAAGAAGTATTTGCTGACCCTAAGCCTCGCCTTAATTTTGAAAAAAACAGACACAGCTATAGTTAAAAATGTAGAAAATCTAGAACCCAATGTTGTATATGTGCAAGGTAAATAATACTGATTGAATATTTATTAAAAAGCAAAATATATTATTATTATAGTTACAATCATATGCACACAAGTTTGTAAATATTATACATGTTAATTTTCTAAAACTGTTATATTTATATTAATTTTTAGAGATAAATCCAACTACAGATACAGAAGAAAGTGCCAAAATCGTGAAAATAACCAACAATAAAACTGTTATTACTAGGGATATAACTTGCAAAATAGGTATGTTGAAAAAATTACCTAGTCTGATACATTACATAATTTTTAACATGTGAAAATTAGTATTTAAACACTGAAAATTGTTTCATGTTTTCAAATATTAAAAGCAAAGTTTAATATGAATTGATTTAAAAATAATTAAAAAATTTTCTTTAATTGATGTACAAGGTTAAGTGCACTTTTATTACTCTATAATACTTTGTAAATGTTTAAAATAACTACAAAACTTACATTAAGTATTCCATTTCATTTTACAGAAGAGAAGATATACACCAAACAATTGTAAAAAGAAACACAGATTTTAAAAAAAGACAACTGGAAATGATGGAAGAGGAACATAAATACAATATTAAAATAGCTAACCTAAAAATTAGAAAATTAGAGTTACAAATATCTTTATTAGAAAGTCAGAAAAACACAAGTTAAATAGCAGCTTAATGCTGCTGTGTTTATTATGGTGAGTGTATAGAACGAGAATAGAATAGAATGATTTTTATTAAATATAGAGTATTACAGAATACTTATTGAAAGACATTTTTTATTTACCACTGGTTCGGAAAATACCTCAGTCCTGGGAAGAACTAGTAAATAACTCAGCGGGACTTTTTTATAAACATATTTCTCTTAACAAGAATTTTATTTGGACAATTTTAAATGAATTTTAATAGAACCACCATCACCCCAATTCCAGTATTTCCAATATTTTTATTTATGTATTCTTCGATATTATAATAACCCTTTTTATACAAGTTTTCTTCAATAAAACATTTAAACTTGTTTTTTGACAAATTTTGGATAAATTTTGTATGAGAGAGACCTCTTTTACAGGAAACGAGGCATTTCAACTTCACTCCTACAATAACAACACTCCTCACGGATGACAACGCATCTGCATTTTGATTTGTAGTCGAGGATAGATGTGGACGTCTATGCACCACAGCAGCTACTTAACATCAGGTGGACTGTGTGTGTGTATTTTTAACGATTTTAATAACACCAAATGAAAACAACGCTAACCTCAAATTAAGAAGTACCGAAATTGAAGTTAGTTAGTATAGTACCACAAACTATATAGAAAGGTTAGTACTATAGCTAAACTAGGGGTCTTGGAAGTTTAACTTTAATACAATAGATAATCCTTGAACCAGAGATAATCTTCGTTTTGTTATAACATTTTTCTTAGTTTATGGTTTAAATCTATTACTAACTCCATTACTATATTTAGTCCATGTTTTGGAATAAGGCGGCTTAAGTTGCAGCTTTATTCAGCTACAGCTAGGAGCAGTCATGTATGGTTTAAGTATTTACAGTATTATTCTCACTCATAGAAACATGTAGGCCAAAAATCAATCATTTAAAATTGAAATTCGAATACACGACGATAAAAGGAACAAAAACACTTAAATTATTATATATTTATTATAAGTTATTACTTACAATTAATACTTCTAGGAACTAACCTAGCCAAACAATACTAACATAGCTGAAGACGATTCGGCGGCATTTATAGCTGAAGACATATCAGTTTTTTTTTTAAATTCGTTGCTTCTATAGATAATAGTGATAGCCTTTCCTGTCCCGTAGAAGTCCTTGGAATTTTTGGTTACACACGTTCGGGGCCCCTGTAGCCCGGGGGCCCCGTATCATTGATACGGCTGATACGGAGGTAGCTACGCCCCTGCGTGCATCCCAATACGGCCAGTGCCCTCCATGATATGCGTAATGATGCAACGAGCTGCCCGATATAATCGGCCAAGCACTTGAATCCGTTGCGTCTGCGCAATCACAACAACCGTTACTTGTCTACAAAACTTCAATTTCATAAGAGCAATCATTAATAACAAATATAGCTCCAAAATGATTGGACTACTTTTAATTATAGTGATTCACAAAGCTCATAGTGCATATCTTGTTCCACTAATATACGCCGCTCCAAGTGCAGTGTCGCATCAATCAAGAATAGATATCAAACATACGCCTAGTTATACATCAACTCCTTTAGTGTATAGTCCGGCGTCAGCTGTTTATGCAAATATTCCTTCGAAGATGACGCCAACAAGTGACAATGTAATGCTAACACCAGACACAGTCCTTACACCAATAGCAATTACTTTCTATCACAACTTGCCGTTGTCAAGAGCTCTCGAGAAACCCATTTCAATCGAAAAAGCACAAGAAGATGCGACACAAAAAACTGTAGCTATGATCGTAGAAAACATGGAACTGGAGTCCCAAACGTCGAAGGTTTTTCTTTCACGAGATTCAGAAAACAAAAAAGTATTGTAAATAGTTGAAAACGAAAACAAAGTGAGATTACTTTTTTATTCGATGCACATGATTAAGTTTATACAGGTACGTCATATATCAATGATAACTTACATTAGTAAAATATTATTACAGTATTTTTTTTATTTCAAATAAAACTGTTTTATTATTTTAAAATGGCCCTTTCAAAATTATAATCAATTAAAAATATAAATGAACAAATTCGGAAAAGAAAAAAGTGGCGCACTGACAGTGTGTATATTTACAGGAACCACTTCGAGGCACTTACTCAAAAATTATTAGACCTAATCTTCCTAAGTTATTAAGTAGACCACTTCTGGATGACTTAGACATTAAAATTTTTAATTTAAGATTTATAATCAAGATATATTACTAGGCATATACTCGTACATGGGTAAAAATCTGAAAACTACAATCGATATTCGGTGTTAAAATTACGCTAGCTATAGTATAGCTGTAGCATGACTCTACCACATTAAAAATATAAAATATTGAATAAAATAAAATAGATATTTTTTATACAATAATAGTGACAAACGAGCATACAGTCCACCTATTGGTAAATGGATGCTATGGCATAGACATATTATCTATTCTTCATTTATGCGACACTGCACTAGAATATGTACATTTATCCTCGATGAAGAATCAAAATGCAGATGCATTGTCACCCCTAAGGACTCGGATGGAATGCTTGTTACCTCATAACTGTTTTCTAGGTGAACCGATTTTGATGATTCTTTTTTTATTTAAAAGCTGGTGCTTCTCATGTGGTCCCATATAAATTTGATTAAGATCTCACCAGTACTTAATAATGTGTATTCAGATGACTTCGACTACATTGGTAATATTCTTATTTTATTTATATTGAAGTCGATTGTACAAAATTTTTAATTTTACCACTTGTTGTCTACCAAGTCGGAAAATATTACACGCAGGAACAGCATTCTTTGGACGCGCTGCCTTAAAGGTTTTAAGAACAATGTCTGCCAAACATATAACTAGGTCTTTGATATTTCTACAAAAAAGTCCACAACGTCGTTTGATTTTTATATTTTAATAGACATTGTGCACACAGATTTTATGTTTAAAAAAAGTAATTTTAACTAAAAAATGT
Organism: Parnassius mnemosyne; assembly: GCA_963668995.1. Classification (NCBI taxonomy): domain Eukaryota; kingdom Metazoa; phylum Arthropoda; class Insecta; order Lepidoptera; family Papilionidae; genus Parnassius; species Parnassius mnemosyne. The sequence continues at coordinate 22,753,417 of CAVLGL010000080.1, forward strand.
TTAGATTAATATTTGAACCACATATTAATATAAAATTATAATTGCTTATAAAAATTAATTGTTTCAACATTACAATTACTATACACTGATTGATTGATACTATACATTAATTGATGCCCTTCACTGTATGTTATTTGGTTATATAATTTAGGAGACAATATAACATTGCTAACACACGAAATGCCGCAAAAACCGTAAATGTGTAGACGTTTTAACCACATAGGTAGGTACGCATATGGTGATGTGGATATGACGTCTTTTCCTGAAATGCAGTGTTAAGATTTTTCACTAAGGAATGAACCTCTTTCATTAAAACAATTATATAGCAGCTCGCAACCATTAGTACAGAGTCCGATGAAGCAATCAGTGCTGCTAGCTTGATATTAACCAGGTGTGTGGGTTAAAACTGTTTTAAATTTGTTCTAAACATCTAACGTATATTGTCTCTTGTATTCATTCATTCGTTAAATTTGTTGAATAAACAGAGGAGGTTTATTTTATGAACTACTATTAAAACTGTACGTCTTCTATGCTTTTAAGAATTTTAAGCATATCCAATCTATGCACATGGCACAAGGATTTAAAACATGACTCGATCGTAGAGCCTATCTTCATCGGATAAGCAGATGGTCAGATGATGCAGATTCTGAGAATCCTAATGATTTTCACGGATATGCCAATATCTTTCAAACGACTCCAGTTTCCCGCGGTATCAACTTTTGGGCTGGCTGCTAAAAAGTACCAAGGACAAATCTTCTCTGTAGTATGTATTTTATTTTGGTAAGTGTTTTTTCCATGGGTTGTTATGTTGATTTTATCAGAAATTTAATATTTTGAAAAAATATATTTTGATACCCAAAAATAAAAACACGTCAAACATTATGCAAAGAAATCACTACCCTCTGCGTATAACAACAGCAATACGACTAACATCATCCCTTACTTGATTAAGGGAGGATCCAAGTTCCATTACATTGCACTTGTCAACAGGAATCGATAAGATGGAACGTCTAATTTGCACAACTGCTTGGCAGACGAACTTGGCGTGATTTCTACTGTTACAATGCTCGAAAAGCAACGAAAAGATTACAGTCTGCCATAAGTTTTCGCAATATGCTTTCAAATTAATTATATTGCAAATTCAAAAGTAAGGAAGGATGAGGGTCTTATAGATAACCATATGAATAAAAATAATTTTCAGTCCTTATATTTAACCTATGCACATTTGTTACTCGCGGCGCCTCTTTGCGAGTCTCTGAGACCACCATAGGAGGCGTGCTCCCTCGTTTAAGAACCTATAGCCTAGAGATGAAGAGTGGCATACATTAAGCTGTTTATATCGAGATCGCACACAAAATCTAGTAAAAAACAAGACAACAGTTTTTCTAAAGTACTTTTTAATTGGACATGGTAGCTATTTATAATATTAACAGTATCTTATACAAAACGTCTGTACAAATTGTTTTGGTGAATTCTTTAATAAGTTTGTAATGTGCATTTTTACAAATTATATTTAAAACATATGGAAAAATACAGTAACAAACCAAATACATGAGTGTCGTTATGTTACTTTAAATGAATAGAATTTGGAAAATCTTTTACAGAAATGAAAGATGTAAATTGAGTAGCCAACTGAATTGTTAACTGAACTCATTACTTTTTAATAAAGTATGATGGATAAGAAATAGGATATGACGAAATAAGAGGCGTCGAAATTACAGGCGCTGCGGCGGCGTATGTATACCATGGAGCAGTATAGGTACTAGGAGCAATATACGAGGTAACTACTGGGGCAGACCTCTTCTTTATGAAATGTGTAGTGGTGTATACAGGTGATGCTGACAGGATCGAAGATGTACGAACGAACGGTGCAGTATAAGAGTACGTTGTCGCAAGCGGAGTACTGGCTATGTAATTAGCGGGAGCTAAATAACTGTTAAAGGCCACTGGTGCTGATCGTTCCTTTATGATGTGCGAAAGTGGGTCTGCTGCAGAGTAGGGAACCGGTGATGGATGGATGACACTGCTGGCCTGTTCCGATATTGATGTCTTCGCGGGTTCTTTTATTGTCGTCGAATGAGCCGCTGGCGCGTCCTGGAAACAAGGCTTGGCTGCCGCCACAGCCAAGAAAGTGCACAACACCACTAACTTAAACATTGTAGTCTGTGTTGCTCGATAAACTTCAACTGATTTCAAACCCAGAATTGTACCGTATTTAAAGAAAACATTCATAAAGGATAAGTGCGATCCCGTTTTGCAAACCGGTATGAGGACTGTATCCAGGAAGCTGATATTTACACTTGACAAGGACATCGAAACAATCAGTTTATCACTATGAAGTTTATATGTCAATAAACTTCTCCTTGTAGCCTCAAGTATAGACTTATTCAGTTTATAACGTGTACAAATGAAGAAAAGTTTATTCTTATTATTAAAAGAAATAATAAAAACATGATAAAATACCGCATAACTTATTATATTTTATTTTCAATCTCAGAAATCAGAATTATATATTTTAATATTAATATGACTTTTGGTTGACAAATTATGTAGATTGTGTTTTGGTTGACAAATGATGTATTATGTAGTATTTCGTTGATCAATAAAAGGGGTCTCCGGTTCTCTACACTCACCATATAAAACACAGCAGTATTAAGCTGCTATTTTACGCTGGTATTCTGTGAGAGCGTGGTCCTTCCACGGTCGAGCCGAACCATTCTTGCTACAACTATACTACTAATATAGCTGCAGCATGGCCACGTATAGAACTTAGACTTTAATTAACTTTATAAGCCTAAGGATTTGATTCTATTTTTAATAAATGTTGATTTTTACTAAAACTGTTATTTTACTGATACATTTTGCCAAAAATGAATTAGATTGTAATTTAATTCTGGAAGTTCCGAAGTTATGGGATTTGCTGAAACTTTGATCAGTGTTGTGGGACTTTGAGACTGTCGTCGAGACTTACCAAACCCTAGTAAGTGGCTACTGTAGTTCATTGACCCCCGCTGTCAACTTCAAATATACTCGTATAAATCCTACAGACCGAAACACAATGCAAGCACTGATATTTATTGTTTATTTAGCGGCAGAAATAGGTAAGCGCGTGGTGGTACCACCACCGCTTGGGTGGCGAATTTCTAGGGCTACAGCTTACTAAAAGAGAGTACTTAATACGACTTAATGTAATAAAATGTTATCACAGCATGAATGTATATATTTGTTTACGTGTGTTTTGTTTCCATAATATATCCATATCCATAAAGGAGAAGATGCCGTCTCCATACATTCATGGGCCCAGGTGGTAACAAGATGAAAGTGGGACCATTTGAAAGCGTATATATAAACAATTCATAGCTGAAAATCTGGTAAGATTTGTCAATCTAGGAGCTGAGTTATTGTAGAAGAATAAGTAAACGTGAGATTATGTATTACCTACACTATAACAGGTGATTTTTCACTGTTCTTACACTGTAACAGGATATTTTTCACTATAATTACTTAAAGATATAAAAACAGGATCAGTATAAAATCACTAAAGAAAAGTTGTAGTTAATAAGAAAAAGAAATAGTGAAACGATTAACAACAACAACTAATTCGCGTAGTGTATATATTTACTTTGAACTAAGTGAAGTGAATATTAGGGATATCGATCTAAGATCGATTACATGAATCGTTGTTTTAATCGATTTATATTGCCATAAAATGTTTATTTTTCTTTTTTCTATAAGCGAATAATATATTTTATTTCCAAATGAATATATCGTTCAAAGTAAATAATATAATATAATGTACGTGGTAGAGCCATGCTTCAGGTATATTAAATAGTATAGTTGTAGCACGAATGGGTCGACTCGACCGGGGAAGGACCACGCTCTCACAGAATACCAGCGTAAAATAGCAGCTTAACACTGCTGTGTTTCGTATGGTGAGTGTAGGGAACCGGAGACCCTTTTTACTGGAAAAGAGGAATTCTATCTTAGTCTTCACGGGTGACAGCGCATCTGAATTTTGTTTCGTAATCGAGGATAGATGTAGATGTCTATGGGCCACAGTAACCACTTACCATCAGGTGGACTGTGTGCTCGTTTGTCACCCTATCCTATAAATAAAAAATATAATTTTAATTAAACCTTGCAAGCTTTTTCATTTTATTTTTTGGATCTTAATAAATATAATATCGATAATAATACAATCGATTTCCAACTTATTTCTTATTTTATTATTTTTTAGAATTCTAGATTGTAAAAAGGCTACTTTTTGTATTTTACTTTCGAAAAATATAGCCAATTTTTTACAGTATTAACCAATTAGGTAACTTCGGACACAAAAATCCCATTCTACTTTGATAACCATAAAAAACATATGTGTAGGTTCAAACGAGGTAAGAAATCTACATTTTCGCGCGAACTAAAATAAACTCTTTTGAATTTGATAACTTCCGAATTACAATACCCGCTAACATTGTCGCGAGCACAGCAAGCCAGAGGAACACAATTTTTACATTAATCAATTAGTGTAAGAAAAATGTATAAGATAAAATTTTACACAATTACCAAATTATGGATGGTTCATTTATTCGTTATATCAGCCTGTAAAACGCAGCTACTGGACATTTAATTTTCCCATAGCAGCGAAGATTGGCAGCAATTACCATGCGTGTTGGTCAGATTCGCGATGGCAGCCCATTGTCTATCAAATTTGATGCTGCTTAACTAGTCAAGTTTTATATTATTTAACATCTGGAAAACCACACAGGCCACAAGATATTCCGGGATTTTTAAGTTGCCTCTTAAAAACTTACGGGATGCGTTCGATCAAAAAAATTAAATACCCAGACTGAAAACGAAAAACAAAAGTGGTGATTACGGCGATGCTATACCTTACAGAGATCCATATCATTGTAATGTCGTGTTTCTTTTGTATTTCTAACGATTATTAACTTACTTATTTACATTGTGTATATCAGCCTGTTAAGGCAGGGGTATTAATCTTAGTTCTACAATAAAACATGTGTTCACATCCCCCACATTTTAAGTCCTACACTTTTTTATTTCTCTGACTCTTCCATAGCGCGTAAAACAAAAAGACAAAGTGATTAAAATTCAACAACAGTGCGCCAAAGCATCACCTATATTAAACCGTCATAACGTAAAAAGTTACCTTTTCCTTAGAACAAAAAAAGAAAAAGTCCTGGACAGTAATTGAACTTTTATTTCATGATAAACTCGTCTAGAAAAGTTGTTGTCCTTTCATGGCCAGTAATATTTCCAGTATTAAGTTGAACCTCTCTACATTAACGAGTATATATAGCCTGCGTTTGACTGAGTGCATCAGTGTTTCTTCGAAACAACACAGACCACTTACAAAATGATGAAGCTGGTGGTGTTGTCCTGCTTGTTGGCTGCCGCATCCGCGAGTGTCATCGCTCCTCTCGCGTACTCAGCGCCATACGGATACTACGCATACGAAGCTCCGTTCGCCTACAGCGCGTCTCTTCTGGCGCCTTCCAACTACCGAGGTCCTCTGTCGCTAGCTCCCGGCCAACCCGCTAACATTCTTGGTGCTGATGGAAGACCTCTTGACACCCTGGATGTCAACTTGGACCGTTTCGCCCACCTGACCGCGAAGACACACCACAGTGGCATCCATCTTCTGAAGAAACGCTCAGTGGCGGGTCTCATCACTCCCCTCACTTATTCAACACCCTACGGATACTACGGATTTGGAGCTCCCCTCACCTACAGTGCATCTCTTCTGGCGCCTTCCAACTACCGAGGTCCTCTGTCTCTAGCTCCCGGCCAACCCGCTAACATTCTTGGCGCTGATGGAAGACCTCTAGACACACTGGATGTCAACTTGGACCGTTCCGCGCATCTAACGGCAAAAGCACTTAACAGTGGCGCCCATGTTCTGAAGAAACGCTCAGTGGTGGCTCCGATCGTTGCCACTCCAGTCGCCCATATCGCCACTCCAGTCGCCCGTATCGCCACTCCAGTCGCCCATATCGCCACTCCACTGATCACCCCCGCTGTACCCATTGAATACAGCTCTCTCACCTACTAATTTTATCAAAACCCGTTTCCCCTGAAAATGTGAATACTGAAATAAATAATTAAAAATACCAATTAGTATTAATTTGTATGGAATGCGATAGTATTATCGCGGGGCTATAAGCTTGTTTTCTATATTTAGACTAAAGTTGTTTCGAATACATACAATAAAATATTATAACGTTAATTTATAATATTGTTGTTGTATAAAATTGTCTGTGTATAATAGTCTATGGCTTCACCGCCGTCCATCGCCGACCGCGGCGCAGCGTATAACCGATACACCCCTCTCCGCGGCCTTACCACCCTGATTCTCCAAAAATCGGTTCACCATGGGTGAGCAAGCCACGGCTACGACGTCTCCAGCCACGAGCTCAAGCAAGGCGAAATATCGTTGGGGATGGGATTAAACACACTTATACAAACTAATTATGTATGTATGCGGTGTAGTGACCGCATATGGTGTGGGTGTCGTAAAAGGCGACAGAGGGAAACAAACCAGAGATGGGCAGCAGCGCGTTCGTAATAACAACTTAAAAAAACTACGATTGCCAACCTACCTATTAGGCTTGGCAACTGTGACACATATCCCCCCTATGGGGTAATTTATGGTGGAGACCTATGTTCGACAGTGTACTTTAATAGACTATAACAGTAATGGTAACGGTAACGGACAAAACTGATTGATTTATTTGAGTTACTATGGAATTAATTAAGCAAAGAATATAGCATTCACACGTGGTAGAGCCATGCTGCAGCTATATTACTGTTATAGTTATATCACGAATGGGTTGGCTCGAACGGGGAAGGGCCACGCTCTCACGGAATACCAGCTTAAAATAGCAGCTCAACGCTGCTGTGTTTCGTATGGTGAGTATAGAGAACCGGAGTCCCCTTTTACTGGAAACGAGGCATACCATCTTAGTCCGCACGGGTGATAACGCATCTGCATTTTGATTCGTAATCAAAGATAGATATAGATGTCTATGAGCCACAGCCACCACTTACCATCAGGTGTACTGTGGGCCTCTGCCATTGTAGGGATCAAACTCAGCGGTTTGTCGATCACAGTACCTGATGTCTTGCACCTTTGACACCCATCTGGGTATTTCATGTTCACACATAACCTAAAGTAAGGGTTATTTCACCTTTTATCGAAAGCCATAAGATCTTTCCAATACACCCAAAGTCATCTCTTCCGACACCCACGGGATGTAATGGGGTGATACACAGTGTTCTTACACAGACAATCATTATCATGATATACAGCTTAATGTAATTGACACTATTGGACAATATGTACGTGGCAATGGTTTTAGATTCATTCCATATTTTTTTAGTTATGAGACCTCACGCTTAGCTGGAAAATTTTCACGTTGATCGCAACCACAAACGTATAGTATGCTCCCTCAAGTGTTGTTTATATTCAAGTTTTCTGTACCGTGTTTTCGAGCGCTTTATGAGACCTTACAGTAATGTTTATGAATACGGATGACTGTGAACTATACCTATTAGTTACTTACTATTAAAGTAATTATTTTATATACAAGCTAGGGATACAGACACATGTGTTAGTATGTTGTATGTTTGTATAATCTGTTTATAGATAAGAAAAATTGTGAAAATTTACCTACTGCATATATCAGTGAATGTAGAGTGTGTGTCTTACGTGATAGAGCCATGCCCTTACGTGGTACAGCCATGCTGCAACTATATTAGTAGCATGTATAGTTGTAGCACGAATGGGTCGGCTCGACTGGGGAAGGACCACGCTCTCACAGAATACCATTGTAAAATAGCAGCTTAACGCTGCTGTGTTTCGTATGGTGAGTGTAGAGAACCGGAGACCCATTTAGTAAAATGTCCAGTATGGAAACGAGGCATTACATCGTAGTCCTCACAGGTGACAACGCATCTGCATTTTGATTCGTAATCGAGAATATATTTAGATGTCTATGGGCCGCAGCAACCACTTACCATCAGGTTAACTGTGTGCTCGTTTGTCACCCTTATCTTATAGAAAAATGTACAGTCAATACTCGTAGTGTTACGCGTATACTCTCATCAGCTCAAAACTAACAATAATTGATTTAGATTTAGAAGTGGCCTAAGTCGTCGTTTAATTGATCAAGTGAACGGCCCTAATGCATGCCCAAGGTAAACCGGGAAACAATACTAAATTCCATAAAATTACTTATAATATTAATTTTCATACATTTAGTAAAATTTAAATTTGATTAGACAAATAGAAGGCCGAAGTCAAGCGTCGCCCTGACTGTGGTTCTAATATCTTTACCGAGACTGACGTTTGACAACGCCCTATAGAATATTTTATGACGTCACAAAGGTATCTAGGATATCACCTACTTTCAGAACTAGTATATAAGACATTATTTGCAGGGAATATGCAACAGTTCCATTCTGAATTGAAAACAACACAGACCACAATGTTTAAGCTGGTGGTGTTGTCTTCCGTGCTAGCCCTAGCGGCCGCAAATCCCAGCGCTATCGCACCGTGGGGTCTCGCTGGTCTTGGATTAGTCTCACCTTGGATTGGTGCAGCACATGGGCCAATTGCTGCTCCTTTGGCAATCGCATCCCCAGCGCTCCATGCCTACAACTACCGAGGACCCCTATCGCTAGCGCCTGGACAGCCAGCTAGCATTTTGGCTACAGATGGCAGACCCTTGGATACCCTCAGTGTCAACTTAGACCGTGCAGCACATTTGACAGCGAGAGCTTTAGATCACAATGGCAGTCACCACCTGAAGAAGCGTTCAGCTCCTCTTGTAGCGGCAGCTCCCTTAGCAACAGCATGGACTCACTCTGCTCGTTGGGACATACCAGCTACTCGTTTGGTAGCGCCTGCACCTCTCGCCGTTCCTGCTGTCGGACATATTGGTTGGCGAGCACCTCTGGCTGCGTTAGGCTGGGGAGCGTGGGGACACGGAGCTCCTTTAGCTCACTGGTAAAAACCATTAAAATGTAAATATGTGTATAGTGATAAAGAATACAAAGAGAGTTACATAAATCATTTTAAATCATTCCACTCCATCTTCTGTTAACTTCCTTCTCATATAAGGTATACTACTTATTTTAAAGCCTACGTATTGACTGTAAAATTGCTCATATAATAATTTTAGCTCTGCAAAGTTGATCTTGTGTTAATTTTAAATATAAAATACAACATGTGTAACTTTGGTTTTAATTTATTCTCCTCTTTTGTCTGCTGGTGATTACGTTGCATATCACTTGCTATTGCTTTTGAAGGTTACAGTGCACTAACTATGCAGAACATATTATTAATTATGTGAAGTTTCGCCCATACTCACGAATGCCAATTATCATCCACCACTTTGCTTACTTTTCAACTGACTTCAAAAAGGAGGAGGTTCCCAATAGGTTTTTTTATTTTATGTATGTTAACCGATTACTCGAAGATGCTTGTACCGATATGGAAAATTCTTCTTTTATTTGAAAGCTGGTGCATCTCGTGTTGTTCCATATAATTTTAATCAAGGTCTGACTAGTAGTTTTTGAAATTTTTCATTTTACCACTTGTGTTTCTAGGCAATTCTAATTTATAAAAGACTTAATTTCAACATTGAAAATATAGAGTGCCATTCTAATGTTTTGAAATAGATGTTTACATGTATACATAAGTACGTTAGTAAGTTTATCATTTCACTTTTTATCTCGACAAGAAATAATTAAATCTTTTAGAAAACTTATTCTTAGCATACTACTCTTAATTGCTTAATGAATACCCTAATAGTTTTCATCAAAATTTATTTTATAGTTTTTAGAAATCGTAATTACCATTAGACATCTAGTAAAATGTTGATATTGGGAGACGACTGAATCGTTTTCATGTTTTAATTAGTGAATGTGACAATAGAGGCAATCTCTAGCAATAATAAGACTTTAATTAATTTTGAATACAGCCCACAAATAAGTAATAAAAATTGTTTACACCTGTTGCATCAAAATATACAAGGCAAGTTGCGCAAAGAATTAAAAGTTGAATTGTTTTTAAATAGTAACAATATACACATCCTTTGTATTACTGAACATTAGCTAAAAGATTATAATTTCATGTTTAATTTCAGAAATCACCAGGTGGTCAGTTCCTTCAATAGAGAAAAAAGTTTACGTGGTGGCTCCTTAATATGAGCAGATAAGTCATTATTATATAAAGAACGTAAGGATATTGTGAGCAATCTGTTGAACGAACTGTAGAAATGGCTTGTGTCGAGCTCTAGCACCTCATTGTTGTAAGTGTTTACAGACCCCCATGTGCTACTTATGACCATTTTGAAAGGTGGAAGAAGTTTTACTCAAACTTAGTAAACAGAACAAGTCTGTTGTAATATGTGGAGACTTTAACATCAATCTCCTTGGAACTTCTTCCATTAGTATTAAGTTTAGCTTATTGTTTAAATCGTATAATCTTGTAAATTTATTCTTAGAACCGACACGTATTGCTGGGCTTAGTGCAACCTGTATAGATAACATTTTTACAGATGTTAAGCCCTTGCATAAATCAATTATTCAAAATTTAAGTTCACATCACTGTGGACAGTTGGTATCATTGCCTTACATATACAAGAAACAGAAAAATAAGAAAGTTGTGTTTGTTCCAATAAATGAACATCGCTTGGAGAGGTTTAGAAGTAATATAATAAAAAGACTTCCATCACTTTCGTTTAAAAATAGTGCTAATTATTTGTATGCTACATTATTTAAAATTATAAGTTGTGAATTTGGTAGAATATTTACTTCTGAAACTTTCTCTTTTAACAGTCGCAAATCATTTAATAAATGGGCGACAGTAGGAATTTATAAAAGTAGGCGAAGATTATACGAGCTTTATGATGAAAGATCATATAATAGTAGTGTTATATTTAGAGATTATGTAAAAAAATATTCTAAAATATTTGAAAAAGTGTGCTCCACTGCTAAAGCTTTACATTTAAGCAACAAAATTGAAACTGCATCCGACAAAACTAAAATGACCTGGAGAATAATAAATAGTGAAACGGGCAAGGTCAAACCGCGCAACTCGGATTTTCAATTGAATATTAACAATAATTTAACGCGATCTGATCAAGAAATTGCTATGGCTTTTGAGAAACATTTTACTGATGTTCCTTTTTTGACAACAAAATCATTAAGTTCTTCTCCTACTGTCACCGAATCATTGCTCAAATAAAATGTAAAGGCTTGTTCAAATACTTTTAAATTCCATAGAATACTGCCTAAAGATATCGTTGAATATTTTAAAACTATTGATGTTAAGAAAACGGCAGACTTATGGGGGATTTCCGTTAAAGTTATTTTATCTGTAATAGATATTTCAGCACCTTATCTAGCCACTATACTTAAAATGAGCGTTGAATCTGGTGTGTTTCCTGATTTAATGAAACATAGTAAAGTCATAGCTATATTTAAATCTGATAATACATTAGACCCCGCCAATTTTAGACCAATTTCTGTACTACCAACATTAAGTAAAATTATTGAAATAATTATTTTAGATCAGACGTTAAGTTTCTTTAATATTAATAAATTTCTACATAAAAATCAATTCGGTTTTACAAGGGGTCGCTCGACAACTAACGCTGAAGTTGAGCTTATTAAACATATTTTTTGTACATGGGAGAATTCAGAGGATGCTTTGGGTATATTTTGTGACCTTTCCAAGGCCTTCGACTGTGTTCACCATGAGACATTAATCAGGAAGCTACAGTACTATGGTGTCAAGAACACAGCGCTTAAACTTATTATTTCATATTTAAGCAATAGAAAGCAGAAGGTTATTATCAATGGTAAAAGTTCTTCCGGGTCACCTGTACTAATGGGTGTTCCTCAGGGCTCGATTCTCGGCCCATTCCTGTTTCTGGTGTATATTAATGACTTACCTCACCTTGTAGGGGATAGTCATGATATAGTATTATTTGCTGATGATACTTCCTTGATTTTTAAACTTAAACGTCAATTATTTAAATGTAACGAAGTGAATAATGCTATATCAAAATTAGTGCATTAGGTTAACGTTAATAATCTGCATTTGAACGGAAATAAAACTAATTGTGTTAAATTTACAACAACGAATGTTAAAAATCTGAATACCAACGTGTTTTAAAATGGGAAGGAATTGAGCCCTGTTGTATCCACTGTTTTTCTTGGCATCACTCTTGACGCAAAGCTTCAGTGGGGCAAATTAGCAAGCAGACTAAGTTCTGCAGCCTATGCTGTAAAAAAGATTAGAGGTATCACTAGTGTCGAGACAGCTAGATTAGTTTATTTCAGTTATTTCCATAGCATAATGTCTTATGGGATTTTGCTATGGGGAAATGCGGCTGATTCAGAAACTGTTTTTGTTTTACAGACCATTAGAGCTGTTTACAATCTATAACCGAGAGAGTCTCTTAGAGATAAATTTAAAGAAATAGATATATTAACTTTGGCCTCTTAGTATATTTACGAAAATTTAATGTATGTTCACAAAAACAAAGATAGTTTTAGTAAAAAAAGTGATATACATTCTGTAAACACTAGGAACAAACACAAGCTAGTGATGCCAGTTTCTCGACTCCACAGAGTCAGTAATTCATTCTTGGGGCAATGTATACGCTATTACAATAAGGTCCCGGAAAGTGTACAGGTTCTCTCTATTACCAATTTTAAATGTTTTATTAAGCTGAAACTGTATAAAAACGGTTATTATAGTATAAATGAATACATGGTTGATAATAACCCCTGGGAATGAGGTGGTCGCTTCCAAGCAGTTTCTAAAATAAATTTTGTAAATAGTTCGTAATCATTTATATTGTAAAATTTATTTTAAAAAAAAGTCCCACTGGGTTTCTTGCTGGTTCTTCCCAGGACAGAGGGTTTTTTTTCGAACCAGTGGTAAAGTACAAAATGACTTTCAATAAGAATTACATGTAATGTATATTGAAAAAAAATTATTCTATTCTATTCTATTATATTATATGTTCAATAAAAGTTGATTATTACTAAAGCTGTATTTTTAATGATACATTTCGCCAAAAATGAATTTGATAAAAATTTAATTCTGGAAGTCTCGAAGTTATGGAATTTGCTGAAACTTTTAACGGTGATCTGGGACTTTGAGACTGTCGAGACTTCCCAAGCCCTAGTAAGGGGCTACTGTAATTCATTGACCCCCACTGTGTACTTCAAATACATATACTCGAGTAAACCCCTCAAACCGGAACGCGATGCAAGCATTGCATATTATCGTTTATTTAGCGGCAGAAATAGGAAGAGCGTGGTACCTATCCATATGGATCTCTTGGCCTACAGCCTACTAAAAAAGAGTACCTAATATGACGTACTGAAATAAAATGTTATCACAGCAAGAATGTATTATATACTTGTTTACGTGTGTTTTGTTTCCATAATATTATCCATAAATTTGACAACCATAAAAAACATTTAACACTGCTGTGTTTCGTATGGTGAGTGTAGAGAACCGGAGACCCTTTTTACTGGAAAAGAGGTATTCTATCTTAGTCCTCACGGGTGACAGCGCATCTGAATTTTGTTTCGTAATCGAGGATAGATGTAGATGTCTATGGGCCACAGTAACCACTTACCATCAGGTGGACTGTGTGCTCGTTTGTCACCCTATCCTATAAATAAAAAATATAATTTTAATTAAACCTTGCAAGCTTTTTTATTTTATTTTTTGGATCTTAATAAATATAATATCGATAATAATACAATCGATTTCCAACTTATTTCTTATATTATTACTTTTTAGAATTCTAGATTGTAAAAAGGCTACTTTTTGTATTTTACTTTCGAAAAATATAGCCAATTTTTTACAGTATTAGCCAATTAGTTAACTTCGGACCCAAAAATCCCATTCTACTTTGATAACCATAAAAAACATATGTGTAGGTTCAAACGAGGTAAGAAATCTACATTTTCGCGCGAACTAAAATAAACTCTTTTGAATTTGATAACTTCCCAATTACAATACCCGCTAACATTGTCGCGAGGACAGCAAGCCAGAGGAACACTATTTTTACATTAATCAATTATAGTAAGAAAAATGTATAAGATAAAATTTTACACAATTACCAAATTATGGATGGATCATTTATTCGTTATATCGGTCTGTAAAACGCAGCGACTGGACATTTAATTTTCCCATAGCAGCGAAGATTGGCAGCAATCACCATGCTTGTTGGTCAGATTCGCGATGGCAGCCCATTGTCTATCAAATTTGATGCTGCTTAACTGGTCAAGTTTTATATTATTTAACATCTGGAAAACCACACAGGCCACAAGATATTCCGGGATTTTTAAGTTGCCTCTTAAAAACTTACGGGATGCGTTCGATCAAAAAAATTAAATACCCAGACTGAAAACGAAAAACAAAAGTGGTGATTACGGCGATGCTATACCTTACAGAGATCCATATCATTGTAATGTCGTGTTTCTTTTGTATTTCTAACGATTATTAACTTACTTATTTACATTGTGTATATCAGCCTGTTAAGGCAGGGGTATTAATCTAAGTTCTACAATAAAACATGTGTTCACATCCCCCACATTTTAATTCCTACACTTTTTTATTTCTCTGACTCTTCCATAGCGCGTAAAACAAAAAGACAAAGTGATTAAAATTCAGCAACAGTGCCCCAAAGCATCACCTATATTAAACCGTCATAACGTAAAAAGTTACCTTTTCCTTAGAACAAAAAAAGAAAAAGTCCTGGACAGTAATTGAACTTTTATTTCATGATAAACTCGTCTAGAAAAGTTGTTGTCCTTTCATGGCCAGTAATATTTCCAGTATTAAGTTGAACCTCTCTACATTAACGAGTATATATAGCCTGCGTTTGACTGAGTGCATCAGTGTTTCTTCGAAACAACACAGACCACTTACAAAATGATGAAGCTGGTGGTGTTGTCCTGCCTGTTGGCTGCCGCATCCGCGAGTGTCATCGCTCCTCTCGCGTACTCAGCACCATACGGATACTACGCATACGGAGCTCCGTTCGCATACAGCGCGTCTCTTCTGGAGCCTTCCAACTACCGAGGTCCTCTGTCCCTAGCTCCCGGCCAACCCGCTAACATTCTTGGTGCTGATGGAAGACCTCTTGACACCCTGGATGTCAACTTGGACCGTTTCGCCCACCTGACCGCGAAGACACACGACAGTGGCATCCATCTTCTGAAGAAACGCTCAGTGGCGGGTCTCATCACTCCCCTCACTTATTCAACACCCTACGGATACTACGGATTTGGAGCTCCCCTCACCTACAGTGCATCTCTTCTGGCGCCTTCCAACTACCGAGGTCCTCTGTCTCTAGCTCCCGGCCAACCCGCTAACATTCTTGGCGCTGATGGAAGACCTCTTGACACACTGGATGTCAACTTGGACCGTTCCGCGCATCTAACCGCAAAAGCACTTAACAGTGGCGCCCATCTTCTGAAGAAACGCTCAGTGGTGGCTCCGATCGTTGCCACTCCAGTCGCCCATATCGCCGCTCCAGTCGCCCGTATCGGCACTCCAGTCGCCCATATCGCCACTCCACTGATCACCCCCGCTGTACCCATTGCCTACAGCCCTCTCACCTACTAATTTTATCAAAACCCGTTTCCCCTGAAAATGTGAATACTGAAATAAATAATTAAAAATACCAATTAGTATTAATTTGTATGGAATGCGATAGTATTAACGCGGGGCTATAAGCTTGTTTTCTATATTTAGACTAAAGTTGTTTCGAATACATACAATAAAATATTATAACGTTAATTTATAATATTGTTGTTGTATAATAGTCTATGGCTTCACCGCCGACCATCGCCGACTGCGGCGCAGCTTAAAACCGATACACCCCTCTCCGCGGCCTTACCACCCTGATTCTCCAAAAATCGGTTCACCATGGGTGAGCAAGCCACGGCTACGACGTCCCCAGCCACGAGCTCAAGCAAGGCGAAATGTCGTTGGGGATGGGATTAAACACACTTATACAAACTAATTATGTATGTATGCAGTGTAGTGACCGCATATGGTGTGGGTGTCGTAAAAGGCGACAGAGGGAAACAAACCAGAGATGGGCAGCAGCGCGTTCGTAATAACAACTTAAAAAAACTACGATTGCCAACCTAACTATTAGGCTTGGCAACTGTGACACATATCCCCCCTAAGGGGTAATTTATGGTGGAGACCTATGTTCGACAGTGTACTTTGATAGACTATAACAGTAATGGTAACGGTAACGGACAAAACTGATTGATTTATTTGAATTACTATGGAATTAATTAAGCAAAGAATATAGCATTCACACGTGGTAGAGCCATGCTGCAGCTATATTACTGTTATAGTTATATCACGAATGGGTTGGCTCGACCGGGGAAGGGCCACGCTCTCACAGAATACCAGCTTAAAATAGCAGCTCAACGCTGCTGTTTTCGTATGGTGAGTATAGAGAACCGGAGTCCCCTTTTACTGGAAACGAGGCATACCATCTTAGTCCGCACGGGTGATAACATTTTGATTCGTAATCAAAGATAGATGTAGATGTCTATGAGCCACAGCCACCACTTACCATCAGGTGTACTGTGGGCCTCTGCCATTGTAGGGATCAAACTCAGCGGTTTGTCGATCACAGTACCTGATGTCTTGCACCTTTGACACCCATCTGGGTATTTCATGTTCACACATAACCTAAAGTAAGGGTTATTTCACCATTTATCGAAAGCCATAAGATCTTTCCAATACACCCAAAGTCATCTCTTCCGACACCCACGGGATGTAATGGGGTGATACACAGACAGACAATCATTATCATGATATACAGCTTAATGTAATTGACACTATTGGACAATATGTACGTGGCAATGGTTTTAGATTCATTCCATATTTTTTTAGTTATGAGACCTCACGCTTAGCTGGAAAATTTTCACGTTGATCGCAACCACAAACGTATAGTATGCTCCCTCAAGTGTTGTTTATATTCAAGTTTTCTTTTATATACAAGCTAGGGATACGGACACAAATGTATTAGTATGTTGTATGTATGTATAATCTGTTTATACATAAGAAAAATTGTGAAAATTTACCTACTGCATATATCAGTGAATGTAGAGTGTGTGTCTTACGTGATAGAGCCATGCTCTTACGTGGTAGAGCCATGCTTCAGCTATATTAGTAGCATGTATAGTTGTAGCACGAATGGGTCGGCTCGACCGGGGAAGGACCACGCTCTCACAGAATACCATTGTAAAATAGCAGCTTAACGCTGCTGTGTTTCGTATGGTGAGTATAGAGAACCGGAGACCCATTTTACTGGAAACGAGGCATTACATCGTAGTCCTCACAGGTGACAACGCATCTGCATTTTGATTCGTAATCGAGAATATATTTAGATGTCTATGGGCCGCAGCAACCACTTACCATCAGGTTAACTGTGTGCTCGTTTGTCACCCTTATCTTATAGAAAAATGTACAGTCAATACTCGTAGTGTTACGCGTATACTCTCATCAGCTCAAAACTAACAATAATTGATTTAGATTTAGAAGTGGCCTAAGTCGTCGTTTAATTGATCGAGTGAACGGCCCTAATGCATGCCCAAGGTAAACCGGGAAACAATACTAAATTCCATAAAATTACTTATAATATTAATTTCCATACATTTAGTAAAATTTAAATTTGATTAGACAAATAGAAGGCCGAAGTCAAGCGTCGCCCTGACTGTGGTTCTAATATCTTTACCGAGACTGACGTTTGACAACGCCCTATAGAATATTTTATGACGTCACAAAGGTATCTAGGATATCACCTACTTTCAGAACTAGTATATAAGACATTATTTGCAGGGAATATGCAACAGTTCCATTCTGAATTGAAAACAACACAGACCACAATGTTTAAGCTGGTGGTGTTGTCTTCCGTGCTAGCCCTAGCGGCCGCAAATCCCAGCGCTATCGCACCGTGGGGTCTCGCTGGTCTTGGATTAGTCTCACCTTGGATTGGTGCAGCACATGGGCCAATTGCTGCTCCTTTGGCAATCGCATCCCCAGCGCTCCATGCCTACAACTACCGAGGACCCCTATCGCTAGCGCCTGGACAGCCAGCTAGCATTTTGGCTACAGATGGCAGACCCTTGGATACCCTCAGTGTCAACTTAGACCGTGCAGCACATTTGACAGCGAGAGCTTTAGATCACAATGGCAGTCACCACCTGAAGAAGCGTTCAGCTCCTCTTGTAGCGGCAGCTCCATTAGCAACAGCATGGACTCACTCTGCTCGTTGGGACATACCAGCTGCTCGTTTGGTAGCGCCTGCACCTCTCGCCGTTCCTGCTGTCGGACATGTTGGTTGGCGAGCACCTCTGGCTGCGTTAGGCTGGGGAGCGTGGGGACACGGAGCTCCTTTAGCTCACTGGTAAAAACCATTAAAATGTAAATATGTGTATAGTGATAAAGAATACAAAGAGAGTTACATAAATCATTTTAAATCATTCCACTCCATCTTCTGTTAACTTCCTTCTCATATAAGGTATACTACTTATTTTAAAGCCTACGTATTGACTGTAAAATTGCTCATATAATAATTTTAGCTCTGCAAAGTTGATCTTGTGTTAATTTTAAATATAAAATACAACATGTGTAACTTTGGTTTTAATTTATTCTCCTCTTTTGTCTGCTAGTGATTACGTTGCATATCACTTGCTATTGCTTTTGAAGGTTACAGTGCACTAACTATGCAGAACATATTATTAATTATGTGAAGTTTCGTCCATACTCACGAATGCCAATTATCATCTACCACTTTGCTTACTTTTCAACCGACTTCAAAAAGGAGGAGGTTCCCAATAGGTTTTTTTATTTTATGTATGTTAACCGATTACTCGAAGATGCTTGAACCGATATGGAAAATTCTTCTTTTATTTGATAGCTGGTGCATCTCGTATTGTTCCATATAATTTTTATCAAGGTCTGACTAGTAGTTTTTGAAATTTTTCATTTTACCACTTGTGTTTCTAGGCAATTCCAATTTATAAAAGAATTAATTTCAACATTGAAAATGTAGAGTGCCATTCTAATGTTTTGAAATAGATGTTTACATGTATACATAAGTACGTTAGTAAGTTTATCATTTCATTTTTATCTCGACAAGAAATAATTAAATCTTTTAGAAAACTTATTCTTAGCATACTACTCTTAATTGCTTAATGAATACCCTAATAGTTTTCATCAAAATTTATTTTATAGTTTTTAGAAATCGTAATTACCATTAGTCATCTAGTGAAATGTTGATATTGGGAGACGACTGAATCGTTTTCATGTTTAAATTAGTGAATGTGACAATAGAGGCAATCTCTAGCAATAATAAGACTTTAATTAATTTTGAATACAGCCCACAAATAAGTAATAAAAATTGTTTACACCTGGTGCATCAAAATATACAAGGCAAGTTGCGCAAAGAATTGGAAGTTGAATTGTTTTTAAATAGTAACAATATACACATCCTTTGTATTACTGAACATTAGCTAAAAGATTATAATTTCATGTTTAATTTCAGAAATCACCAGGTGGTCAGTTCCTTCAATAGAGAAAAAAGTTTACGTGGTGGCTCCTTAATATGAGCAGATAAGTCATTATTATATAAAGAACGTAAGGATATTGTGAGCAATCTGTTGAACGAACTGTAGAAATTGCTTGTGTCGAGCTCTAGCACCTCATTGTTGTAAGTGTTTACAGACCCCCATGTGCTACTTATGACCATTTTGAAAGGTGGAAGAAGTTTTACTCAAACTTAGTAAACAGAACAAGTCTGTTGTAATATGTGGAGACTTTAACATCAATCTCCTTGGAACTTCTTCCATTAGTATTAAGTTTAGCTTATTGTTTAAATCGTATAATCTTGTAAATTTATTCTTAGAACCAACACGTATTGCTGGGCCTAGTGCAACCTGTATAGATAACATTTTTACAGATGTTAAGCCCTTGCATAAATCAATTATTCAAAATTTAAGTTCACATCACAGTTGGTATCATTGCCTTACATATACAAGAAACAGAAAAATAAGAAAGTTGTGTTTGTTCCAATAAATGAACATCGCTTGGAGAGGTTTAGAAATAATATAATAAAAAGACTTCCATCACTTTCGTTTAAAAATAGTGCTAATTATTTGTATGCTACTTTATTTAAAATTATAAGTTGTGAATTTAGTAGAATATTTACTTCTAAAACTTTCTCTTTTAACAGTCGCAAATCATTTAATAAATGGGCGACAGTAGGAATTTATAAAAGTAGGCGAAGATTATACGAGCTTTATGATGAAAGATCATATAATAGTAGTGTTATATTTAGAGATTATGTAAAAAAATATTCTAAAATATTTGAAAAAGTGTGCTCCACTGCTAAAGCTTTACATTTAAGCAACAAAATTGAAACTGCATCCGACAAAACTAAAATGACCTGGAGAATAATAAATAGTGAAACGGGCAAGGTCAAACCGCGCAACTCGGATTTTCAATTGAATATTAACAATAATTTAACGCGATCTGATCAAGAAATTGCTATGGCTTTTGAAAAACATTTTACTGATGTTCCTTTTTTGACAACAAAATCATTAAGTTCTTCTCCTACTGTCACCGAATCATTGCTCAAATAAAATGTAAAGGCTTGTTCAAATACTTTTAAATTCCTTAGAATACTGCCTAAAGATATCGTTGAATATTTTAAAACTATTGATGTTAAGAAAACGGCAGACTTATGGGGGATTTCCGTTAAAGTTATTTTATCTGTAATAGATATTTCAGCACCTTATCTAGCCACTATACTTAAAATGAGCGTTGAATCTGGTGTTTCCTGATTTAATGAAACATAGTAAAGTCATACCTATATTTAAATCTGATAATACATTAGACCCCGCCAATTTTAGACCAATTTCTGTACTACCAACATTAAGTAAAATTATTGAAAAAATTATTTTAGATCAGATGTTAAGTTTCTTTAATAT
This sequence comes from Parnassius mnemosyne, assembly GCA_963668995.1. Lineage (NCBI taxonomy): Eukaryota > Metazoa > Arthropoda > Insecta > Lepidoptera > Papilionidae > Parnassius > Parnassius mnemosyne. The sequence goes on from CAVLGL010000080.1 coordinate 22,774,492, forward strand.
TAATAAATTTCTACATAAAAATCAATTCGGTTTTACAAGGGGTCGCTCGACAACTAACGCTGAAGTTGAGCTTATTAAACATATTTTTTGTACATGGGAGAATTCAGAGGATGCTTTGGGTATATTTTGTGACTTCCAAGGCCTTCGACTGTGTTCACCATGAGACATTAATCAGGAAGCTACAGTACTATGGTGTCAAGAACACAGCGCTTAAACTTATTATTTCATATTTAAGCAATAGAAAGCAGAAGGTTATTATCAATGGTAAAAGTTCTTCCGGGTCACCTGTACTAATGGGTGTTCCTCAGGGCTCGATTCTCGGCCCATTCCTGTTTTTGGTGTATATTAATGACTTACCTCACCTTGTAGGGAATAGTCATGATATAGTATTATTTGCCGATGATACTTTCTTGATTTTTAAACTTAAACGTCAATCATTTAAATGTAACGAAGTGAATAATGCTATATCAAAATTAGTGCATTAGGTTAACGTTAATAATCTGCATTTGAACGGAAATAAAACTAATTGTGTTAAATTTACAACAACGAATGTTAAAAATCTGAATACCAACGTGTTTTAAAATGGGGAGGAATTGAGCCCTGTTGTATCCACTGTTTTTCTTGGCATCACTCTTGACGCAAAGCTTCAGTGGGGCATATTAGCAAGCAGACTAAGTTCTGCAGCCTATGCTGTAAAAAAGATTAGAGGTCTCACTAGTGTCGAGACTGCTAGATTGGTTTATTTCAGTTATTTCCATAGCATAATGTCTTATGGGATTTTGCTATGGGGAAATGCGGCTGATTCAGAAACTGTTTTTGTTTTACAGACCATTAGAGCTGTTTACAATCTAAAACCGAGAGAGTCTCTTAGAGATAAATTTAAAGAAATAAATATATTAACTTTGGCCTCTTAGTATATTTACGAAAATTTAATGTATGTTCACAAAAATAAAGATAGTTTTAGTAAAAAAAGTGATATACATTCTGTAAACACTAGGAACAAACACAAGCTAGTGATGCCAGTTTCTCGACTCCACAGAGTCAGTAATTCATTCTTGGGGCAATGTATACGCTATTACAATAAGGTCCCGGAAAGTGTACAGGTTCTCTCTATTACCAAGTTTAAATGTTTTATTAAGCTGAAACTGTATAAAAAGGGTTATTATAGTATAAATGAATACATGGTTGATAATAACCCCTGGGAATGAGGTGGTCGCTTCCAAGCAGTTTCTAAAATAAATTTTGTAAATAGTTCGTAATCATTTATATTGTAAAATTTATTTTAAAAAAAAGTCCCACTGGGTTTCTTGCTGGTTCTTCCCAGGACAGAGGGTTTTTTTTTCGAACCAGTGGTAAAGTACAAAATGACTTTCAATAAGAATTACATGTAATGTATATTGAATAAAAATTATTCTATTCTATTCTATTATATTATATGTTCAATAAAAGTTGATTATTACTAAAGCTGTATTTTTAATGATACATTTCGCCAAAAATGAATTCGATTCAAATTTAATTCTGGAAGTCTCGAAGTTATGGAATTTGCTGAAACTTTTAACGGTGATCTGGGACTTTGAGACTGTCGAGACTTCCCAAGCCCTAGTAAGGGGCTACTGTAATTCATTGACCCCCGCTGTGTACTTCAAATACATATACTCGAATAAACCCCTCAAACCGGAACGCGATGCAAGCATTGCATATTATCGTTTATTTAGCGGCAGAAATAGGAAGAGCGTGGTACCTATCCATATGGATCTCTTGGCCTACAGCCTACTAAAAAAGAGTACCTAATATGACGTACCGTAATAAAATGTTATCACAGCAAGAATATATTATAAACTTGTTTACGTGTGTTTTGTTTCCATAATATTATCCATAAATTTGACAACCATAAAAACAATATGTATAAGTTCAAACGAGGTAAGAAATTTACATTTGCGCGCGAACTAAAATAAACTTTTTGAATTTGATAACTTCCGAATTACAATACCCGATAACATTGTCGCGAGGACAGAAAGCCAAATGAACACAATTTTTACAAATGTATAAGATAAAATTTTACACAATTACCAAATTATGGATGGTTTATTTACTTATTACATCAGCCTGTAAAATGTTCGCTACTGGACATTTAATTTTCCCATAGCAGCGAATATTGGCAGCAATCACCATGCGTGTTGGTCAGATTCACGATGGTGGCCCTTTGCCTATCAAATTTGATGCTGCTTAACTGGTCCGGTTTTATATTATTTAACATCTGGAAAACACAGGTCACAAGAGGGATTCCGGGATTTTTAAGTTGCCTCTTAATAACACACGGGATGCGTTCGACCAAAAAATTAAATACCCAAACTGAAGACGAAAAACAAAAGTGGCGATTACGGCGATGCTATACATAAGAGAGATCCATATCATTAGAATGTCATGTTTCTTTGTATTTCTAACGATTAGTAACTTACTTATTTACATTGTGTCTATCAGCCTGATATGGCAGGGGTCTACATCTTGGTTCTACAATAATTATCGGTGTATGCGGTGTAGTGACGCCATATCATCCTGTGGGTGTCGTAAAAAGCGACAGAGGGTAACAAATCAGAGATGGGCAGCAGTGCCTTCTTCATCATTTCATCATCATTACAGCCCTTCACAAGTCCACTGCTGAACATAGGCCTCCCCCAAAGAATGCCACAAAGCACGGTCCCGAGCCATCTGCATCCATCGACTTCCTGCATATCTTACCAGGTCGTCACTCCATCTGGGGGGACGCCCCACACTTCGCCTGCCGGTACAAGGCTGCCACTCGAGAACCTTTCTTCCCCATGGTTGTCGGTTCTTCGAGCTATATGGCCCTCCCAATGCCACTTCAGCTTACTAATCCGTTGGGCTATGTCGGGCACTCTGGTTCTGCTGCGGATATCCTCATTTCTAATTTTATCACGCAGAGAAACTCCGAGCATAGCCCTCTCTATAGCTCGCTGAGCGACCTTGAGCTTCCTCATACGGCCAACAGTGAAGGACCACGTCTCAGTTCCATAGGTCATCACTAGCAACACGTACTAGTTGTACAGTCTCGTTTTCAAGTTTTGAGGTATACCTGACGAGAAGATGTGCCGTAATTACCCGAACGCTACCCAACCGAGTTAAATCCGTCGATTGACGGATTCAACTCGGTTGGTCATTCTCGGTCAAAATTGGACTTACCTTTTTTTTTACGAGGGGAAATCCTCATGGACTACCCCCGCCTGGGGAAAGGCGGAGGGGCGTGCCGGTCTCTTACCGGCTAAAACCACCCCGGTGTCTCCTCACACGTGCGCGTGGGGCCGCGGGAATCCAAATTCTTCCGCAGCCCCACACTAGTGCTGGCCCGGTCTGTCCAGGCCTCGCCTTCTGCACGGGGTAGTGAGGTGTTCAACTACCCCGTGTTTCGCCTCAGGGGCGCGCGCCGACACCCGCGCGCGCCTCCGCCTCGGGTCCATCGAGTAGGGATGGCGGGGGCTTCCCCAAGTCCCTCGCCCCTGGACACATTTATGGGGGCCGGAAAAGGGCGTCGTCCGCCCTTCTCCTGCGACCGGTGCGCCTTCTGTGGCCAGGGAAGGGAGTCGAGATCTCCCTTTCCCGTTCCGCAGTTTCCTTCTACGACATCATGTCCTCACAGAAGGACACCACCGCATCCCACGACTCTGCGCTACTGACCATCTTCCGCACTAAGGCCGGCAGCGACAGATCGCCTCCTACTTTATTTGTGAGGACACGACGCTGCTCCTCCCAAGCTACACACTCGGCGAGCGTGTGTTGCGCCGTGTCCTCCCCGCAATGGACGCAGTGGTGGCACCGAGCGTCCGGCTCCCTGTCTATGCGGCGCAGGTACTTGCCGAAGCAGCCATGCCCAGACAGCACTTGCGAGCCAGTCGTCGAGTACTGGCCGGATCGCCTCGACGGTAGCGAGGCCGGCGGTAGGGCGCAGAAGCCTTTGCCGCCATTCCGCCACCAAGACCTGACGGAGCTCCTCTCGGCGCAGCGCGATCTGCGGCTGCACCGGCCTCGAGCCCCGTGCCCGCTCTTCCTCGCGCCATCGATATAATGACGCGAATACTTTCGCCTCTAGGTCCCAGGGCGGGGATCCGGCCAGGACGCAAGCCGCCTCGTAGGAAATCGTGCGATACCCGCGGACGACTCTGACGGCCATCGCCCTCTGCGGTTTACGCAGAATGGCGAGAGTGCTGGCCGTCATGTTCATCGCCCACACAGGGGCCCCATACAGGGCCATGACCGCACGATTCCCACGTACAACTGCCTACAGGTGGCGCTCGGGCCCCCCAAGTTGGGAAGCAACGTTGATAGCGCGCCCGCTGCACCCATCAGCTTGGGCGCCAGCCGCCGGAAGTGGGGTCCGAATTCCCATCGGCTGCCGAGCACCAATCCCAGATACTTCATGGTGGACTCGACAGCTATCCGGGCCCCGCTGACCATGATGTGTGAACCCGGCGGCGGCGCGCGTCGAGGGCCATGGAACACCATGGCCTCCGACTTATTTAGGGCCACCTCCAGGCCCAGGCGCCGGATGCGGTTCACCACTTGTGACACAGCAGCCGTGGCAACCAACGTTGCTTCCCTGTGCGAACTCCCCCGGGCAGTGACGAGCGTGTCGTCCGCATAACACGTCAAGTCGGCGCCCAACGGGAGTTCACCTCTCAGCACCCAGTCGTAGCCGATGTTCCACAGGAGCGGTCCCAAGACCGATCCCTGCGGAACACCGCACGATATGACGCGCCGACCAGCGCCGTCACGTCCCCAATAGGTAACGCATCTCTCCTCAAGGTAAGCCCCTATTGTGCGGCGGAGGTAGGGAGGCACGCGATGGTAATTCAGCGCCTCCCGAACTGCGAACTCCAAGGTAGGGTGCTGAAGGCGTTGGAGATGTTTAAGGACACCGCCAGCACCACCCCGCCCCGGGATACTGTCTCTTCCGCCAGGGCCCTCACGCGCGTAATAGCGTCTATGGTGGAGCGCCCGCGACGAAAACCAAACTGGTTGTCATCCAGGTCCGGCCCCTCTCTGCACAAGTGGCTGACGAGACGATCTGCGATGATACGCTCAAAAAGTTTGCCCGCTTCGTCGAGCAGCACTATGGGCCGGTACGCGGACGGTGAGTCCGCGGGGCACCCCTCCTTCCTGAGCAGGACCAGCCTCCCCTCCTTCCACACACTGGGAAACTGACCCTGCTCGAGACATGCCGTGAAGAGCCCCCTCAGCTGGGGCTCTAGCTCCTCCAGAGCCAGGACGAGAGCTCGACCAGGAACTCCGTCGAGTCCGGGCGCTGTGTTCTTAGCCCGGAGTCGCGACACGGCCACTCACGTCTCTGCTTGCGTCACCTCGGGGACATCGGTGCTCTCCTATTCTGGAGAGTCTGTGGCTGAGGGCGAAGCCATCGCCGGGGGAACGTGTCCCACTCGCTCAGGAAAGAGAGTCGATAACACCGCCTCTAGCAACTGGGGTTGCATCCTTTGTGTTAGTGGAGGCGCCCAGGGACGCAACTTGCCCCGTATCCAACGGTAGGGGCGCCCCCACGGATCCCGATCTAGGGACTCCAGCAGCTCCTCCCTGGCACGCGTCAATGAGTCGCCGATGGCCAGCCACAGAGTGGCCTTAGACGCGCAGTACACCTCATACAGCGCGTCCTCCTCGGCGGAATCCCGTCGACGCTGCCTCCGGTATCGGGTGTACCGGCGACGAGCCGCAACGCACGCTATGCGCAATTGCGCGATCTCGGCGGTCCACCTGGCGCTTTGCGGACCGTTGGCGGACACGGGGCATGGACGAGTCGCAGATCTGCGTCATCACCCCGTAAAACCATAGCGCCACCGCTTCGACGTCGACGGGGCCGTCCGTCGTCGACTCCCAGATCCAGGACTGAGCTTCCTCGAGTAGTTCCCTGTCGATGCGCTTAAACGCCCAACGCGGGCCGTCGTTAATCGGGGTTGTTGGATGGCGGCCGCTCGCAGTCTGGGCAGAGACGTCGAACCGGATATACCGATGGTCCGACAGCGTCTCCACCTCTGCCAGCGGCTGAGGTGGAGAGGCTGCGACACGCCAGTCGCGGACTCGGCTGGCGACAGAGGGGCTAGCAAACGAGACGTCCACTATCGACCCACCCCGCTGCCGCACGCACGTATGCATTAGTCGTTGCAGCGTATCGATCTATTTTATTTTGTTGCTGGATCTTTATAAGTTGCTGCTTTCGTTACTAACCAGCAACAAAATATCTACTATCTTTTTTCCTATAATTTTCATGTAAATATAGCTCGTACACAAATAATTATTAACTTATTACTTGGTGCAGCTTATCGATCGATTTTATTTTATTGCTAGCTCTTCATGACTGCTGCTTCTATAACTGACCAGCAACAAAATATCTGCTACCTTTTCTCCTAAAATTTTCATAAAAATATAGCATGTACACAAATAATTACTAACTTATAACATGGTGCAACTTATCGATTTATTTTATTTTTTTGCTGGCTCTTTATGAGTTGCTGCTTTCGTTACTGGCTAGCAACAAAATATCTGCTATATTTTTCTTAAAATTTTCATAAAAATATAACTTGTAAACAAATAATTTTCATAAAAATATAACCTGAAACCTTTCAGCTCGAGTTCAAAAACCGTTTCCAGTGCCTAGAAGACTGCAATGAAGTGGACGATATGAATGACAAGCTCGTGGAAACTGTCCATGCAGTCGGAGCTAAGTTCTGCAAGACCCGCCGCAGAAGAACACAAAAACTCTCCGATCACACTCTTAATCTCATAGCTGTTAGACGGAAGATGAAGCTGTAGTCTTCAGTAGATTTGACAGCATACAGGCAACTGAACAGACAAATCTCCAAATGCATGCAGTGGGACTTACGCAACTTTAATACTGCTCGTATTGAAGAAGCGATCAAGCGGAACCAGGGCTCCAAAGTCTTTGCTAGAGATCTGTCTGCCAGAAAGAGCCAACTGTCGAAGCTGAAGACCGAGTGTGGCAGCGTCATTTCAGGGCCACCTGAGATTTTGAGTGAGATTGAGAGGTTTTATGGGCAGCTGTACACAGGAGCCACAAGCAAGTGTTAGTAACGATCCAAGAGCGAGTCTTATCCGACACTATTCCGATGATATCCCGGACGTCAGTCTAAACAAGATCAGAAAGGCTCTCCAGCACCTTAAAAATGGTAAGGCCCCAGGCGAGGATGGAATTACAGCGGAGCTTTTGAAAGCGGGTGGAAAACCGGTACTTGAAGTCCTTCAGAAGCTCTTTCATTCCGTCCTCCATGGTAGCATTACACCAAAGGCGTGGAGCAGAAGTGTGGTGGTCTTGTTCTTCAAGAAAGGCGACAACGCTGTCTTGAAGAACTACAGACCGATTTACCTTCTACGTGCTGTTTTCGAGAGTCATTACGAATCGTCTCGCAGACTTGACGACTTCCAGCCTCCCGAACAAACCGGTTTCCGAAAAGGCTTTAGCACCATAGACCACAGACATACCTTTCGGCAAATTGTACAGAAGTCCAAGGAGTACAATTTGCCACTATGTCTGGCGTATGTGGACTATGAGAAAGCCTTTGATTCCGTCGAAATTTGGGCGGTGCTGCAGTCCCTTCAGCGGTGCCAAGTTGACTGTCGGTATATCGAAGTGTTGAAATGCTTGTACAGTAGGACTACAATGGCTATCCGACTACAAAAACAGAGTACGAAACCTATCCAACTGCAGAGAGGTGTAAGACAGGGTGACGTCATATCCCCGAAACTCTACACCGCTGCATTGGAAGACGTTTTTAAGCTTCTGGACTGGAAAGGATTCGGTATTAACATCAATGACGAGTACATCACTCACCTTCGATTTGCCGACGATATAGTCCTTATGGCAGAATCGCTGGAGGACCTAAGCACTATGTGCTAACAGTGGTAGAGCCACGCGGCAGCTTTTGCTGTCGCACGGATGGGCCGGCTCGAACCGGGGTGGTACCACGACCTCACAGAATACCAGCGTGAAGTAGAGGTTTACCTCTGCGTTTCGCTTGGTGAGTGCAGGTGGCCGGAGGCCCTTTTTTCTTGGTAATGAGGCATTCCATCTTAGTCCTCACGGGTGACAACGCATCTACATTTTGATTTGTAACAAAGGATAGATGTAGATGTCTATGGGCCGCAGCAACCACTTACCATCAGGTGGACTGTGTGCTCGTTTGTCACCCTTATCCTATTAAAAAAAATGCTCAATAACCTCAATAGTGTCTCCCAACGGATAGGTCTTAAGATGAACATGGACAAAACAAAGATCATGTTTAATGTCCATGTCACACCTATGCCGGTAGTTGTTGGGAGCACTAAGCTCGAAGTTGTTGACGAGTATGTTTACCTGGGACAAATAGTCTGACTAGGTAAATCCAATTTTGACCGAGAATGACCAACCGAGTTTAATCCGTCAATCGACGGATTAGTTTAATCCGTCAATCGACGGATTCAACTCGGTTGGGCAGCGTTCGGGTAATTACGGCACATCTTCTCGTTAGACATACCTCAAAACCTGAAAACAAAATTGTACAACCAGTGCGTGCTACCAGTGATGACTTACGGATCTGAGACATGGTCCTTCACTGCTGGCCGTATGAGGAAGCTCAAGGTCGCTCAACGAACTATGGAGAGGGCTATGCTCGGGGTTTCTCTGCGTGATAAACTTAGAAATGAGGATATCCGCAGTAGAACCAGAGTAACCGACATAGCCCAACGGATTAGTAACCTGAAGTGGCAGTGGGCCGGCCATATAGCTCGAAGAACCGACAACCGATGGGGAAGAAAGGTTCTCGAGTGGCAGCGTCGTACCGGTAGGCGAAGTGTAGGGTGACCTCCCCACTAGATGGAGTGACGACCTGGTGAGACATGCAGGAAGTCGATGGATGCAGGTGGCTCAGGACCATGCTTTGTGGCATTCCTTGGGGGAGGCCTATGTTCAGCAATGGACTTATGAAAGGCTGTAATGATGATGATGATGACTATATTAACCGGGTGACGATATTACCCTCACGTACTATAGTTAGTTTTTTTAAGTTGATTTTTCGAAGTGTTGCTAATTATTACCAAGGCTTGTTTGTTATCTTTTTCTATATTAGTTATAGTATACGACATTGCGTATTCGTCTCTGTCCTCCTCGTAGTTTTGGTTTTATAAGGCGGCAAAGCTTAAGGTGACCATATTACCCTCACGTACCTTACATATCCTTAGGACTAATGCATTTTTCATCAAAACAAATTATTTCTAACGGCATATATTTTTAAGGAAACATATATTAACACGTTTCACAGAAACAGAAACAGAAACACAAGCTTTTTTATTCAATATAGATTATAAATAATACTTATTGATTCACACTTACATTTAATTACCACTGGTTTTGATAAAACCTCTGTCCTGGGAAAATGCAGCAAGAAACCCAACGCGACTTTAAAAAAAAGAACAGTTTACAATCAAGTATGTTACACAAGTACTAACACAAAACAAATTGGAAATAGCCTGGTAGCGATCACCTCAATCCTAGGCGTTATTATCATCCATAAATTCATTAATATTATAATAACCCTTTTTATATAAACTTAGTTTAATAAAGTTTTTGAACTTTAAGCAGGTACCTTTTGTATGTTTTCTGGGATTTTGTTATAAAAGCGTATAACATCGCCCCAAGCATGAATTACTGACTCGGTGGAGTCGAATAACTGGTACTACTAAATTGTGTCTGTTCCTAGTATTTCCGTAATGACCATCACTTATTTTTGTGAAACTGCTTTTATTTATGTGTACGTACATTACATTTTCATAAATGTATTGAGAAGCCAAAGTCAATACATTAATTTCCCAAAAATTTCTCGGAGCAGTTCTATATATAAACTTAGGTAAATAAAGTTTTTGAACTTTGAGCAGGTAAAATTTCGTATGTTTTCTGGGATTTTGTTCGTATGGTGTGTGTAGAGAACCGAAGATCGTTTTACTGAAAATGAGGCATTCCATCTTAGTCATAACTATTATCCACAAACTTAAAAGCCATAAAAACCATATGTATAAGTTTAAACGAGTTCATGGATCTGTATTTGCCCGCGAACTAAAATAAACTCTTCGAATTTGATAACTTCTAAATTACAATACCAGATATCATTGACGAGATAGAAATTTACCAGAAGAACAAAATTTTACATTAATATGTTATTGTAAAAAGAATGTATAGAATTTTACACAATTACAAAAGTACCTTAATTGTTTATTTACATATTTTATCAGCCTGCAAAATGTCCGCTACTGGACATTAACTTTCCCATAGCAGCGACGATTGGCGACAATCACCATGCTTGTCGGGTAGATTGGCGATGGTAGCGCCTTGTCTATCAACTTTGATGCTGCTTACCTTTACTGGTCCAGTTTTATATTATTAAACATTTGGAATACCACACAAATCACAAAAGGATCCGGATTTTATTTTTTATTTGCCACTTAAAAACCCACGGAATGGATGCGTTCAATCAAAAAAATTAAATACCCACACCGGAGACGGAAAACAAAAGTGGCGATTACGGCGATCCTAAGATCCTATAATATACAATGTATTTTTATAGGATGTCGTATTTCCTTTGTATTTTTAACGAGTAATTACTTATATAATTTCAGAAAAAGAAAAAGATTAGTAACTTACATTGTTTAGCTTTGTAAGACAGAAGTCTAAGTCTTGGTCTTACAATAAAACATGTAATAGTACACATCCATCCATCACATTTTAAGTACTACGATCTCGGTCCCTCTGGCTCTTCCATACGCCCACAAACCGAAAAGTCAGTTATTTAAATCCAGTATCAGTTCAAATCATTCATCAAATCATCATAGTTTATTAAACTGTCGCAACATAAAAATTACTTTTTGTAGCAACTGAACATGAATTCTGGTCAGTAATTGAACTTTGAACAAAAGTTGTTGTCCTTTCATGGCCAGTAATATTTCCGGTACCGCCCATTAAGTTGGACCTCTACATTAACGAGTATATATAGCCTGCGTTTGACTGAGTGCATCAGTGTTTCTTCGAAACAACACAGACCACTTACAAAATGATGAAGCTGGTGGTGTTGTCCTGCCTGTTGGCTGCCGCATCCGCGGGTTTCATCGCTCCTCTCGCGTATTCAATACCATACGGATACTACGGATACGGAGCCCCGTTCGCCTACAGCGCGTCTCTTCTGGCGCCTTCCAACTACCGAGGTCCTCTGTCTCTAGCTCCTGGACAACCCGCTAACATTCTTGGTGCTGATGGAAGACCTCTTGACACCCTGGATGTCAACTTGGACCGTTCCGCCCACCTGACCGCGAAGGCACTCGACAGTGGCATCCATCTTCTGAAGAAACGCTCAGTGGCGGGTCTCATCACTCCGCTCACTTATTCAACACCCTACGGGTACTACAGATTTGGAGCTCCTCTCACCTACAGTGCATCTCTTCTGGCGCCTTCCAACTACCGGGGTCCTCTGTCTCTAGCTCCAGGACAACCCGCTAACATTCTTGGTGCTGATGGAAGACCTCTTGATACCCTGGATGTCAACTTGGACCGTTCCGCCCACCTGACCGCAAAGGCACTCGACAGTGGCATCCATCTTCTGAAGAAGCGCTCAGTGGTGGCTCCGATCGTTGCCACTCCAGTCGCCCATATCGCCACTCCACTGATCACCCCCGCTATACCTCTTACCTACAGATCACCTTATGCCACAACTGCTTACATTTCCCCAATCCCACATGCTCACTCTGTCTACTCTCACATCTACTAATTTTAACAAAACCCGTTTCCCCTGAAAATGTGAATAATGAAATAAATCATCAAAAATACCAATTAGTATTAATTTGCCTTAACGCGTGGCGAGAAGCTAGTTTTCTATATTTAGACTTAATTTGGTTCGAATACATATCATAATTATATAAGCCATTATAACTTTAATATATAATATTGTCGTTATATAAAATTGTCTGTGTAGAATTGTTTATGGCTTCACCGCCGACCACCGTCGACCGCGGCACAGCGTAAAACCGATACTCCTCTCTATTCACGGCCTTACCACCCCCACTCCCCAAAAATCGGTTCACCATGGGTGAGCAAGCCACGGCTACGACGTCCCCAGTCACGAGCACGAGCAAAGCGAAAATCCGTTGGGGAGGGGATTAGATACACTTATACAAAATAATTATCCGTGTATTCGATGTAGTGACCCCATGTCGTCCCGTGTGTGTCATCGCAAAAGGCGACACAGGGAAACAAACCAGAGATGGGCAGCAGCGCCTTCGTAATAACAACTTAAAAAAAACTGCAATTGTCAACCCACCTATGAAGCTTTGCAACTATGACAAATATCCCTCTTATGGGGTAATCTATAGGGGAGACCTATGTTCTGCAGTGCACTATGATAGACTGTAACACTAACGGTAAGAGATAAAATAGATTGATTTATTTGAGTTATAACGAAATGAACTAAGCAAAGAATATAGCATCTTCTTCTCTTTCATCAGCCAAAGACCTCTGTCATTGGCCTCCCCCATTGTATGGATCAAGCTCAGTGGTTTTACGACCGCAGTACCTGATGTCTTGCCTCTTTGACGCCGATTGTTCACACATAATCTAAAGTTAGGGTTATATCACCATTTATCGAAAGTCATAAGATCTTTCCGACACTCTCAAAGTCGCCTGTTACGACACCCATGAAATGAAGCGTCTTACGTTGCCACTACAGTGTTCCTACACAGACACTCATTATCACCTGGTATAGAGGTCGATTTCATTGACACTGTTGGATAATATGTTAGCAACTTATAAACTGTATACGGGAGCAAATTATAAAGTCTTTTAGATTCATTCCATTTTTTTTAGTTATGAGACCTCACGCTTGCCTGGAAAATATTCACGTTGATCGCAACGTCAAATCTCTCGCACCTTGGATACTGCTCCACATTAACTTTAATACAAAGAAATTACTTCGAGACAACCCAAAAATAATCAAATGAAAGAAGAGAAATATTAATGGGAAGCTATAATAAAAAATTGAATTATTCATTAAACAGACTTTTAGCAAAATATTAGTGACTATAAACGAAAGGCAAAATGTTTCTTGAATAAATCTTAAACCTTGAGCAACATTTAATCGACAGAAGTAAGTAGTTTTAAAGCTTTACTTACATTTCCTTTTATTTTTGTAAGTAGAGACGAATTTATTGGATAAGGCTGACAAACGAGCGCACTGTCCACCTGATAGTAAGTGGTTGCTGTGACCCATAGACATCTACTACTACTCTATTTTGATTCCTTATTCAGGATAGAATAAGGAATCAAAATGCAGATGCTTTGTCACCCGTGAGGACTAAGATGGAATGCCTCTTTTCCGGTAAAAAGGGTCTCCGGTTCTCTACACTCATCATACGAAACAGCAGTTTAAGCTGCTACAAGTACTTTATGCTGATATTCTCTGAGTGCATGGTCCCTTCCAGGAAAACCCGACCCATTCGTTCTACAACTATACTACTAATATAGGTGCAGCATGGCTTTACCACGTTAGAACGTTCCTAGTTATTGGTTAGTAATTCAAATTTTCTTTGTGACACAAAGGCATATAATTACTTACTATAATAATATACTAGACATTATACATTAAACTTTACTTGTTGTACTGTAAAAGTTGTCTCGTCACGGTCATCAGTGCATTCCGTTGACGTATGACAGCATATTCTGAGAATGCCAGTATATAAAGGCATTGATCAATATCACAGCATCAGTGTTTTCTCGTCCAGTTAACAACACAGACCACTTTCAAGATGATAAAGCTGGTGGTGTTGTCCTGCCTGTTGGCTGCAGTATCTGCGGGTCTCATCGCACCCCTCGCTTACACCGCGCCACTTGCCTACGGTGCAACTGTTCTGGCGCCCTCCAACTACCGCGGACCACTGTCCCTGGCTCCCGGTCAACCTGCTAACATTCTCGCTGCGGACGGCAGGCCTCTGGATACCTTGGAAGTGAACTTGGATCGCTCTGCTCACTACACCGCAAAGGCTTTGAACAACGGTTTCCATCTCCTGAAGAAACGTTCCGTCGTCGCTCCCGTAGTAGCTGCTCCCATCGCCCGTATTGCCTCCCCACTGATCACCCACACTGTACCTCTTACCTACGCTGCACCTGTATTTAGCACCGTGCACCTTGCCCCTCATGTGTACACCCACACAGGAATCACTCATGTCTTGTAAACATCAGACACAAGAAATGTAATCAAATGTGTTGTGAATAAACGAATTTAGTAAATATATGATAATAATTTCATTTGTATTATGCAGTTGACCTCATTGCCTTTCCTTCGTTTCCTTTCAGCCCATAAAAGTTCATAGATGGACTGGAAATATTCTGACATCTCGAAGTTGAATGTAATGACTTGGGTTAGATTTTTTTAAATAGGGCTACAGCCCAGACATCTTAGCAAGCCATTTTCTCTATTTCAATATGATTTTTTTATAGAATAAGGGTAACAAACGAGCATCTGATGGTCCATAGACATCTACATCTATCCTCGTTTGCGAATCAAAATGCAGATGCGTTGTCAGTCGTGAGTCATCAATCATCTTTAAGTCGTGCATCAATTAAATTATAAGTTGACTGAATGTAAAAGTAAAACAATGGAAATACTTTATTCACACAACCGCAATTTATAATTCATTTATGTTGCATTTTCTGATAATAATAACTTTTATCTGATAGATAAATAATCGGCTATTAGTCAAATACGTTTGTGTTACCTTTTCTCGCATATTATTTAAGCACGTGGTTTTAGTGTTTTATATACTTACCTTCTGCACCTGGAAATTAAGTTCGGATTTCAATTATAACAAATGCAAACTGTAGTACTCGGTACTGGACGTGCTGTAATAACGCAGTAGACAATTTTCGATAGTTTATCACCGTTATTGAAATCGACAAGAAAAACATTTTACATATGATAGACTTTACATAATATAGAATATCATGTTAAATAAAGGAAACTGTCGCAAGCCTGTGTTATCAGAGTACATGAATGTTGTGTCGCGTGTCTTGATTATAAATTTCAATAAAACCGACTAAGTGTTCATCGAGCCACGCACTGTGCATGGTTCCGTAGTTGCCCGTCACAATATGTAAACTTAGAAATAGTTTTCTTGAAACTATGAGCATATTGTGTTCGTGATTTGACTGCGATATCGACTAAAATGGGCCCAAGCAGGACAAGGGTAACTGAAGAACTTATTGTCTAACAGACTTATAGAGAGGGTATTCAAAAAGATTAAAAAACCATCACCACCACGCTCTCACATAATACCAGCGTAAATAGCGTAATAGCAGCATAACGCTGCTGTGTTTCGTATGGTGACTGTAGAGAACCGGAGACCCATTTTACAGGAAAAGAGGCATTCCATCTTAATCCTCACGGGTGGCAACGCATCTGCATTTTGATTCGTGGATAGATGTAGATGTTTATGGGCCACAGCAAACACTTACCGTGAGGTGGACTGTGTGCTCGTTTGTCACCCTTATTCTATAAAAAAATCTTTTCGATTTCGAAAATAATATAATCTACGTCAAATCATTTACATGCCGAGTGCGTACAAAATGGTCATAGTTTCCTATCCATCTATTAGTTACAGGCAGTGCAACCCTAAGATATATATGACCGTAACAAACCTCCTAAACCACCACAGCTACTGCGATCCTAAGGGTCGCCCGCGTAAATCAAAAGTACTACGAATGAAACTGTAGGCCTACAATAACCATTAACTAGAAATAAGCGAAAATGGTATGTCAGGATTGGTCTTTTGGCAATCGATCCTCTACGCCTATCCCGTAAAGGAGAAGGTAAAGCTATAATAGTAAGGCATAAGTCATTTTCTTCATGTTTATTTTTTACAGTTTACAATAACATTACAAAGTTATAATGTAGCTAGTTCAAGGTCATTTTATTGGTCTGTCACGAAATTTTTACTAATTCAAGTGCTTTTTATAAGTTTGTTGATCATTACTCGTTAACTTGAGCCTACTTAGCTGTGACAGTTTTTCTTGGTTCATCATTATATATGCTACTATCGTGCATACATTTCACGTTTCTAAAAACAGCGGTTTAGTTGGTAGGGGAGGACTATACTTAAAAATACCATTTAAAGATAAATATTTCGCAAAGGGAGCTCAAAAACGAAAAACGTTATTACATGTCTTCAATATTTTTGAAATACCTATCTAACGACATCGAACAAGATGGAATAGAGAACTAAAAAAAAACATCTCCCTTTTTAATATAATAAGGGTGTAAAACATAAGACAGACGGACGGCCGGTCATGGCGAAACTATAAAGGTTCCTTGTTGTTTAACTACGGAACCCTAAAAATGAAAACGATTCGGTCTGATCACAATATCAACGTTTCATTTGATGACTAATGGTAAGTACGATTTTTAAAAACTAAACAATTGATATCGATGAGAAAAAAATTTGGTATCCATTATGCAATTAAGAGTAGCTTTAAGCTAAGAAGAACTTTTTTGAAACGATTAAATTATTTCTTGTCGAGATAAAAAGTGAAATGAAAAGGTTACTAAAGTACTTATGTACACACGCAAACATCTATTTCAAAACATTTGTTTTTTTTTTCGTTTTAAAAACATTAGAATAGGACTCTACATATTCAATGTTGAAATTGAGACTTTTAAAAATTGGATCCATTACAAGGACTTTTAGACTCTAAGTAACCTGGAACAAAATTAAGCCAAATGGTGGATAGTAATTGGCGTTTGTTAATATTGGCAAAACTAAGTTCTGCACAGTCAGTGCACAGTAACCTTCAAGGCAACAGCAAATCATAGAAAACGTAATCACTGCGATTAACAGATGAAAGAGGCAAAAAATTAAAACCAAAATTACACATGTTTTGTTTAATATTTACACAAGATCAACTTTACACAGCGAAATATTATTAAATGAGCAATTTTACAGTCAATACGTAGGCTTCAGTCAATAAGTAGTATAAGTTATAGTTATATGAGAAGGAAGTTAACAGAAAATAGAGTGAAATGATTTAAAATGATTTATGTAACTCTCTTTATATTCTTTATCACTATACACATATTTACATTTTAATGGTTTTACCAGTGAGCTAAAGGAGCTCCGTTTCCCCACGCTCCCCAGCCTAACGTAGCCAGAGGTGCTCGCCAACCAACATGTCCGACGGCAGGAGCGGCGAGAGGTACAGGTACTACCAAACGAGCAGCTGGTATGTCCCAACGAGCAGAGTGAGACCATGCTGTTGCTAAAGGAGCTGCCGCTACAAGAGGAGCTGAACGTTTCTTCAGGAGGTGAATGCCATTGTGATCTAAAGCTCTAGCTGTCAAATGTGCTGCACGGTCTAAGTTGACGCTGAGAGTATCCAAGGGTCTGCCATCTGTAGCCAAAATGCTAGCTGGCTGTCCAGGCGCTAGCGATAGGGGTCCTCGGTAGTTGTAGGGACGAAGCGATGGGGTTGCGATTGCCAATGGAGCAGCAATTGGCCCATGTGCTGCTCCAATCCAAGGTGAGGCTAATCCAAGACCAGCGAGACCCCACGGAGCGATAGCGCTGGGATTTGCGGCCGCTAGGGCTAGCACGGAAGACAACACCACCAGCTTAAACATTGTGGTCTGTGTTGTTTTCAATTCAGAATGGAACTGTTTGCTATTCCCTGCAAATAATGTCTTATATACTAGTTCTGAAAGTAGGTGCTCTCATAGATACCTTTGTGACGTCATAAAATATTCTATAGGGCGTTGTCAAACGTCAGTCTCGGTAAAGATATTAGAACCACAGTCAGGGCGACGCTTGACTTCGGCCTTCTATTTGTATACTCAAATTTAAATTTTGCTAAATGTATGGAAATTAATATTATAAGTAATTTTATGGAATTTAGTATTGTTTCCCGGTTTACCTTGGGCATGCATTAAAGCATTTTTGGCAATGCTTTAATGCATGGCAAAAAAATTTGGCAAAAAAAGGGCAAGCAATTTTGCTAAATTTATGGTTTAAATGTATTGTTCATTTCTCGCTCAAAGGCTAAGTATTCAGCGGGGAAACGCAGCCAGCGATCTTGGGACAATACCGCGGGGAGTAGGACTATATTTTATAAGTAGGACTATAATTTATTTACTAGTTTTAGATTTTTTATTACAGTTTTTAATATTTTATATAACAAAATATTGTATGTAAATAAATTTTATTGTATGGAACTGAATATTAAAAGTAAGTCTATAGAATTTAGTATTGTTTCCCTGTTTACCTTGGGCATGCAATAGGGCCATTCACTTTATCAATTAAACGACGACTTAGTCCACTTGTAAATCTAAATCAAGAAATATTGTTAATTTTAATCTTTTGAGAGTATTCACGTAATAATACAAGTATTGACTGTACATACATTGGCATATGCAGTACGTATTTTATTTACAATTTTTCTTATCTATAAACAATTATATACTTAGTCGGATCATAAGTTCTGTCAAAACCTTATTATTTAAAAATTTTGAATACTGGCTAGATGATCTTTATCAATTTTAAATAATTTCTTTTACATATGAGAGGGGGCTAACGAGCATGCGGCTCACCTGATGGTAAGTGACTACCGCCGCCCATGAACAACTGCAATACCAGGGGAATCGCAGATGCGTTCCTGGCCTTTTACAAAGGAGTAGGCTCTTTTCTTGAAGGTCCCTAAGTCGTATATATATATAAACATTGTGCTTGCCGAAAATAAAAAAAGACATTCATTTTCATTCATTTTCAAATATGGAGTGGTCGAAGAAAGTAGATAGAATAGCGGTTATAGCGTTGCACCGCTGTGGTTACGCGCCAAAAGAGATTTTCAATATTCTGCAAAAATTTAAAATAACCCAACGATTTGCTTATCGCTCTATCAAACGATTCACTGAAGATTCAAGCTTCGAAGTTAAAAAAGTTACAAGATATAATTTACAATGTTCAATTATATCGTATTATTGAGAAACTATTTTCAGTTTCATTGTCAAACGTGTTTTTTTTTACCCTTTGAAATTAACTGCTAATATTTAGTTACGTGGTAGAGCCATGCTGCAGCTATATTACTGGTATAATTGTAGCACGAATGGGTCGGCTCGACCGGGGAAGGACAACGCTCTCATAGAATACCAGCGTAAAATAGCAACTTAATGCTGCTGTGTTTCGTATGGTGTGTGTAGAGAACCGGAGACCCTTTTTACTGGAAAAGAGGCATTCCATCTTATTCCTCACGGGTGACAAGGTATCTGCATTTAGATTCGTAATCGAGGATAGATGCAGATGGCCACAGCAACCACTTACCATCAGGTGGACTGTGTGCTCGTTTGTCACACTTTTGCTATTAAAAAAAGACATCACTTAAGCAAAGTGAGATATTTCACACTAAAGAGTCACTAAAATTCAAATTGCATATTCATAAATTAACATATAATTCTTTTATAAAATTGAAGTAAACGAACTCACTATCCACCTGATGGTAAGTGGTAGGGTTTAGGGTTAGGGTTTAGGTCCAGGGGCGTCTCGTGTCTTGAAAAGCCCGCGACTTTTTCTAAATCAAATTGTTTCGGGTCCCGGAACTTTCGGGTCAATATTCGAGTCGTGCCTGTCGAAATCTTATTGCAACAATTTATTTTTAAAAGGTCATAATAAGATACTCATACTAACTTACACAATAAATGTTTATGTATAGTTATTACATTATATTAATAGTTAAGACTAATTAACGTTATAAATATAAGGATTTTATTTAAAGTTTATTGTTATTTCATTGATACATTTAAAAAAATATTACCTCTATTCTGATTTTATTCTCTCTCTATTTGTCTTGAAGTTCCGGGATGTGCCGAGACTTTTGTCATGAGTTGTCTTGTGTCCCGGGACTTTGAGACTATTGAGACTTCCCAATCTATAGTGTGTACTGCAATAGCTACTGCAATACATAGACCCCTGTAGCAAACTTCAAATACATAAAGCTACAGATACAAATTTAAAGATTAATATGGAATGACTCAGTCTGTAATGATATCTAATCGAATAAGTAAACGGCAAATAATCTGTAAATAAATTATACTGGCTCTCTATAGAAAGCATAGTGAAAGCACTGTAATTTGATGGTAGAAATAAGTAAAAGCAATTTGGTCACAGAAATAAGTAAAACTGGCCCAGATGGACTCCGAGGCAGAAAAGAAATCCTGCCACCTCGTAAAAAAATACTTAACAGGACTTTACAGGACTAAAATTTTATTAGAACAAGTATGTATGTATTTGTTTAAGTATGTTTTGTTTTCCTAATTAATATCCACAAACTGAAAAACCATATGTATAAGTTTAAACGAGTTAATGTATCTGTGTTTGCCCGTGAACTAAAATAAATGTTCTGATTTGATAACTTCGAATTACAATACTAGAAAACATTGTCGAGATAGAAATTCATCATTTGTAACAAAATTTTACGCTGATCAATTATTAGAAGATAAATATATGGGATGAAAAATTTACAAAATTACAAAAGTATCTGAATGGCTGGCTGAATCCTGTAAAATGTCCGCTACTGGACGTTTAATTTTCCCATAGAGGCAACGATCGGTAGCCATCACCATGCGTGTCTTATCTTACAACTTTGATGCTGCTAACTTTTACTAGTCCAGTTTTATATTATTTAACATCTGGAATACTACACAGGTTACCAGAGGTTCCGGGTTTTTTAAGTTGGCTCTTAAAAAAGTACGGGATGCGTTCGATCAAAAAAAATTAAACACCCAGACTGGAGGCGAAAAACAAAACTAGCGATTACGGCAATCATCAGGATGTCGTATTTGTTTTGTATTTTTAACGATCAGTAAATTTCTTAATGCCTCATTGTATAGCATTGTAAGACAGAAGTCTAAATCTTGGTTCTACAATAAAACGTGTAATACCTAGTTCACATCTATCCATCACATTTTAAGTACTACGAGTACGTTCTCTGTCTCTCTGACTCTTCCATACGAACACAATACAAAAAGTCAAAGTTATTTAAATCCAGCATCAGTCCAAATCTTCACGTTAACTGACGTAAACTGTCGTAACATAAAAATTTAATTTTTTTAAGACATGAGCTCTGGTCAGTTCTTTTGAACTGAACTTTTGTTTAATTAAACTCGTCTACAAAAGTTGTTGTAGTTTCATGGCCAGTATTATTTCCGGTACCGCCTATTAAGTTGAACCTCTCTACATTAACGAGTATATATAGCCTGCGTTTGACTGAGTGCATCAGTGTTTCTTCGAAACAACACAGACCACTTACAAAATGATGAAGCTGGTGGTGTTGTCCTGCCTGTTGGCTGCCGCATCCGCGGGTCTCATCACTCCCCTCACTTATTCGGCACCCTACGGATACTACGGATTTGGAGCTCCGTTCGCCTACAGCGCGTCTCTTCTGGCGCCTCACAACTACCGAGGTCCTCTGTCTCTAGCTCCCGGCCAACCTGCTAACATTCTTGGTGCTGATGGAAGACCTCTTGATACCCTGGAAGTCAACTTGGACCGTTCCGCCCACCTGACCGCGAAGGCACTCGACAGTGGCATCCATCTTCTGAAGAAACGCTCAGTGGCGGGTCTCATCACTCCTCTCACTTATTCGTCGCCATACGGATACTACGGACTTGGAGCTCCCCTCACCTACAGTGCATCTCTCCTGGCGCCTTCCAACTACCGAGGTCCTCTGTCTCTAGCTCCAGGACAACCCGCTAACATTCTTGGTGCTGATGGAAGACCTCTTGATACGCTGGATGTCAACTTGGACCGTGCCGCGCACCTAACCGCAAAAGCACTTAACAGTGGCATCCATCTCCTGAAGAAACGCTCAGTGGTGGCTCCGATCGTTGCCACTCCAGTCACCCATATCGCCACTCCACTGATCACTCCCGCTGTACCTCTTACCTATAGATCACCTTATGCCACGACTGCTTACATTTCCCCAATCCCACATGCCTCTGTCCACTCTCTCACCTACTAATTTTATCAAATCCCGTTTCCCCTGAAAATGGGAATACTGAAATAAATAATTTAAAATACCAATTTGTATTAATTTGCATAAAATGCAATAGACTTGCGGGAATTTGAGGGAATTTGACCGTTTTAGAACATCCACTACCCCATATCACAACGCGGCTGTCGTAAGAGGCGATAGAGGGAAACAAATCAAGAGATAGGCAACAGCGTCTTCCTAAAAACAACTAAAATAAAAAAACTGCGGTTGCCAACCCGCTTGCCAAGCGTGGCAACTATGGCAAATATCCTTCCTATACATGGATCTATTCGCAGCAGTGGACTTTTATAGGCTGTAACGCTAACGGTAACGGTAACGGTAACAGTAACGGACGACTCGGTAAAAAATCTTATTTAGTAATATTAGACTATAAATGAATGTTAGAATATCCACTACCCCATTTCCCCCATCGCACCGTCCCGTGGGTGTTGTAAGAAGCGATAAAGGAAAACTGAAACAAGAGATGGGCAGCAGCATCTTCCTGACTACCAATCAAATTAATGAAAACTGCGGTTGGCAACTATGGCAAAGTCTCCCCTATGTGGCAATCTATAACCTAAGTTCAGCAGTGGAGATATGCTGTAATGGTATGGAATGGAATAAATGAAAAAAGAAAGAAAAGTTAGAGAAACAAATAATGTTCCTTAACTTTCTTCTTGAACAAATCTAAGGATTGAGCATATTTAATCAACAGAGGAGGTAAGGAATTCTAAAGCTTTCCTTCCCGTTAATGGTTAGCAATTTATATTTTCTTTGTGACACAAAGGCATATAATTACTCGCAACTATAATATACTAGATATTATACATTAAACCTTACTTGTCCTGCAAAAGTTGTCTCGTCACGGTCATCAATGCATTCCGATGACGTGTAACAGCATTTTCTGAGAATGCTGGTATATAAAGGGATCGATCAATATCACAGCATCAGTGTTTTCTCGTCCAGTTAACAACACAGACCACTTTCAAGATGATAAAGCTGGTGGTGTTGTCCTGCCTGTTGGCTGCCGCATCTGCGGGTATCATCGCACCCCTCGCTTACACCGCGCCACTTGTCTACAGTGCAACTGTTCTGGCGCCCTCCAACTACCGCGGACCCCTGTCCCTGGCTCCCGGTCAACCTGCTAACATTCTCGCTGCTGATGGCAGGCCTCTGGACACCTTGGAAGTAAACTTGGATCGCTCTGCTCACTACACCGCAAAGGCTTTGAACAACGGTTTCCATCTCCTGAAGAAACGTTCCGTCGTCGCTCCCGTAGTAGCTGCTCCCATCGCCCGCCTTGCCTCCCCACTGATCACCCACACTGTACCTCTTACCTACGCTGCACCTGTATTTAGCACCGCGCACCTTGCCCCTCTTGCGTACACACACACAGCAGTCACTCGTGTCTTATAAACATCAGACACAGGAAACGTACACAAATGTATTGTGAATAAACGAGTTTGGTAAATGTATTATTATTATTTAATTTATATTATGCAATTGACCTCATTTCCTTCGTTTCATTTCCTTTCAGCCCATAAAAGTCCATAGATGGACTGGAAATATTGTGACGTCTCGAAGTGGAATGTAATGGCTTGGGTTAGATTTTTTTAAATAGGTCTACTGCCTAGACATCCTAGCAAGCCATCTTCTCTAATTCAATATGATATTTTTTTTTTATTTCAATAGCTACATGAACTTGCAATATTAACTATGCAGAAAATGAGTCCGTGTGGGTGAGTATTCCCCCATACCCCCCTTTTACTTCTGCCGACAAGGAGCAGTGCGTGCACCACTGTATTCCGGTATGAAGAATATAGTATATTGTCATCTAAGCTTGAAGTTGGTTGTTTGGCTGCAGTAGTCACTCACTATTAAGCTGGCTGTTTGTTCACTCGTCACATCGATTTTATTTTAAAAAAAAACATTTGACGATTTGAAGCAGTTTTAAAAAAATCGTCTGACTAATAATATCCTAAAGTTTGGTCAGCGCAAATATTATTGAAACCAGTGCCCAACAAAGTAAATAGTTAATGCGTATATAAGTTCCACACCAGGGTGCAGGCATCCTCACCATCAAATCACCACTTAAAATTACAATTACAATAAATTAAATAAAAAAAATACATTTTCATTACAATTCAAATGCATTAATTCTACATTGTTCCATTATTCAAATAGACTATAAGTACTGTCGAAGTTTTTGGAAGATTATAGGAGGCCCTAAAGCTCAAGAAAGTGACCAAATTACCTATTACTTACTATTTGCATAAAGAATAAACATTTATTTTAAAAAATCAGAAAAATATGAACTGGGTTTTTTTTAAACTACATAATATGAAAATTATTTTTATACTTATTTCTTTTTAAATTCTCTGAAACAAAACACGCATAACTGCTCAAGTTTAAACTTATTTTAACCCTAGGCTTTGCCTAGATAGGTCTATTAAGAGGAGGTATAAAGATAAGTTGTCAAGTAACAAAAAATTAATATAGATATTACATCATAGTAATTGCGAGGAACACCATTGATTAAAACACAATAGAATAATATTATCTCGATAGAAGAAAAAATCACAAAGCTACCTCTTATTTTTATTATAAACAGATTTTTTCTGGTCGTCGTGTATATTGTTAAGCAAAAAATGTAATAAATGGCATCACTTATATAATACCTAGTGCTGTCTTTAGGGAGTTTTAAAAATTAAAATATATAATAATAAAGAAAAAAACAACTACTGATTTTGGCCACCAGGGATTCAAACCCGGGACCTCGTGATTAGCAAATGCTTTTACGGCCACATGACCAAAGAGGTAGTCAAACAATGAAATTAGCGATATAGAGATGGCATTCAATGAATTTATAGTGACAAAGTAACATAAAGCAAAAAAAAACAATGACAGATTTTCAGACACGATTAGGGATTCGAACCCGGTACCTCGTTATTATCAATCGTGATTACGTCCACTAGACCAACGAGACAGTCAAACAATGAAATTAGCGATATAGAGGTGGCATTCAATGAATTTATAGTAACAAAGTAACATAAAGCAAAAAAAACAATGACAGATTTTCAGACACAATTAGGGATTCGAACCCGGTACCTCGTTATTATCAATCGTGTTTACGTCCACTAGACCAACGAGACAGTCAAACAATGAAATTAGCGATATAGAGATGGCATTCAATGAATTTAGGGTAAAATTACTATGAAATATAATAATATTTATATCAAAAAATAATAAAGTATAAAACCCAATAACAGATTATGACATGACCAAGGATCCGAAACCGGGACCTCTTGAATATCAATAACCATTTACGGCCAGTAGTCGTAAACGTGATTTCACGCTTAACATTATTTAATTTATAAAAATCGCGTGCTTTTATTTACTATCTCAGAACAAAATAATGATAATTGCCAATCATTTATTTCTTTTGGGCACCAAAATAAATGCGTTGAATTAATTGTAAATATTGAAGAAATAATTGTAAATATTATTTGAACCCACTTACTCTGATGTCATTTTTTCTAGAACACATTGTCTACAATTTAGTCTAAGCGTTTCTCAACAGAAACAATATATTATGTCCATATCAATGTTTGCGACCCGGTCATGGTACACTTACTGCCCTTCTTAAAGTTACTGACGATATCTATTGGTATATGGACCAATAGATTCCTGTTTTACTACATTTCAGCAGTGCGTTTAATTCTGTCGATTTTGATATCCTTATAAGTATCCTTAAGTCGATTAATGTGTCTAGATTCAATGGTGTGACTCGTATTTTCGTGATCGTTCACAATGTGTTTGTTCCGGTGAAATGTATACTCCGAATGGTAAAATGTAACTACGGGTGTACCTCATGGTGGAGTCTTATCTCCTCTGCTTTTTGTCGTTTTTGTTTTGTTTTGCCGTATATGTAAGTAGGCAAATATTTCACACTTAAATTCTGTAAAACGTCTTTAAATTTTCTACACTTGTCTACTAAGATATCTATAGTCCAGGCACTTATCTTGCCAGTTTTGGATTTCGCTGATGTCTATTATTTGGATGCTACCAAGGAGCAAATTAATAAACTTGCGCTTGTAAAATTTATGTATATGATATATTTTTGGGTTCAAGAAATTCGATCAAGTCTCTTTTTATCGCAAGCAACTTAAATGACTCCCAATCTGCCTTCGCAGAAATACTCGAATCCTCTGTTTTCTTTCCAATATTCTACATAATCCTACTATTCCTTGACTTGATATCTAAATAGGTAATCGTTTTACTATTGTTCATTCTCCAGATGTACCATGTAGATCAGATGCTACATCGATTTCTATGTTTAAAAGACTTTTTAAAAATCACTATCACTCACTTCATGATTATTAAATTGTTATGTGTAAGTATGCATATAAGTAAATTATTTATATATATATATATATATATATATATATATATATATATATATATATATATATATTAAGTCAACAATAGTTACGTACATTTGTATGGCCCCTTCCGTACTTTTTAACCGTGAGGTCAAAGCTTTAGTCAAAAAAATGTTCAATTACAATATTTTTTATAGAAAATCATTGTTTTACATTTTTTTAAATTTTTGTTTGAAAAGAATAATAATATGTATATTTTATATGTACTGGTTTCTCGGAAACGGGTCTTACGTACGATTTGGGTGAAATTTGGCACTTAGATAATGTTTTACTTTACGTAGGTAAAAAATAAGTAAAAATTTACGTGTAATGCACATTTATCCAGGTAATTGACATTTATTTTTTTCTAATTCCGAGCAAAGTTCGGTTATATGTAATATAAGAGCAGTTTAAAAGACAGTAGGACTCCTTTTCCGCCAAAGATTCAGGCTAAGTGAGTACCGCCCTCTTAGCTACATATATCTACCGCCAAGCAGCCGTGTTTCATTCTATAGGGAACGGAATAGAGAGCCAGTACACAATTATAAGGCTGTGGGATGACTCATCCCATCTTAGTCTTCAAAGTTCACAACGCATCTTTAGTATGTTTTTGATATTTGTGCAGGGGTACATAGACTGCAATAGCCGCTATTCACATTTAATAGTACTATATTGCATACTTTAAAATTAATGATTGTGATTATTTTAATAGTAAATTAATCATAATAATTTTGAGCCACTTTCATAAGGTCTAAAATAAATTTGTTAATAGAATTTTGTCGTTCAAAATTTTACTCAAATAGAGCTTATTGTTATATTTTTAAAATATAATTTTTAATTAAATCGTGAAAATTATATGGTGAACCTAAGAACTTTTTTGCACTACTCGTAACTGACAAACAATTTTCTTGGATACTTTATTAAAAACAAGTTCTTGAAATTGATGACTATGAATGTTAGGGCTGATTTATCAATCATCAAATCTAAGTCGTCCATCAAATAAATTATAAGTTGACTGAATCTTAAACTTAAACTGTGCAACTATTTTATTAATGCAACTGTAATTTATAATTCGTTTCTAACAGTGGTAGAGCCACGCGGCAGCTTTTGCTGTCGCATGGATGGGCCGGCTCAAACCGGGGTGGTACCACGACCTCACAGAATACCAGCGTGATGTAGAGGTTTACCTCTGCATTTAGCTTGGTGAGTGCAGGTGGCCGGAGGTCCAACCCGCCCCCCCCCCCCATCAACATGGTAGCGGAATTGAACTGAAGACTACCCCAGGAGGGTACCAACACCCCTGGAGAAGCAACAAGACCAAAGCGACCCCTTTCACGCTATCCGTGAATTTTTGCAATATCAGGGGACTACATTCCAACCTTAACGCTGTCCATTACCATCTAGAGACGGCGAAACCGGCCTTGCTCTTTTTAACCGAGACTCAGGTGTCCTCTCCGGCTGATACTTCATATCTCTCCTACCCGGGATACAAATTTGAACACTCCTTTGTGCCCCAGACTGGAGTTTACGTATACGTCGGAGAGGACATCTGTTTTTGACGCCTCGGCAGCCTTGAAGGTACGGACCTGGCCATCCTATGGCTGCGCGTAGACAGCGACGACCATCCCCCCGTCTACGGGTGCCTCTATAGGTCCCATAGCGGTAATACTGACATAGACCGACTCATCGACCACGTCCAAATGGCTGCAGACTCCGTGCTACAACAGGTCCCATCCGCAGAGTTCGTGATACTCGGTGATTTTAACGCCCGTTTAACCGATCATGCGGGTAGATCTGTGTATGACTGCCTTGGCATATGGTCTAACACAACTGGTTACTTTGCCTACGCGGATCCCAGATGTGGAGGATCATGTACCTTCCCTGTTCGACCTTCTGCTGACCTCCCATCCGGACGGTACTATATGTCGGCCGATTGGGACGGGATGCGGTCTTTTTTTGCATCTTACTCACGGGTTTGCTTCTCGCCGGAAGATCCCAACGTTGTTGCCGATTCTGTTACTGATGTGGTACTTCAGGGTATGGAACTTTTTATTCCATCCTCTATGGTGCCCATCGGAGGCAGATCCCAGCCATGGTTGGGTCGCTCCTGTAAAATAGCATCACGCTATAAGCAGGAGTGCTTCCAGGACTGGGCTGACGCATCAACGTCCCGGGATGTAAACACCAGCGCTCTTAAAAAGAAGTATGATTCCGCCTCCAGGTCCTTCAAAAGTGTCATTGCCAAGGCAAAGTCAGAGCACATCGGCAGAATTGGCGAGAAACTAGTTCGTCCTCCTTCGAGAACACGTGCATTCTGGTTTCTCGCCAAGGCTGTCCAAGGGAACTTCTGGCAGCCATCCCTGCCATCTCTGCACAGGGCGGAGACTCACTGGCCGGTGACGCAAAAAAGAAAGCCGATCTGCTAGGCTCTCTTTTTGCTTCCAACTCGACTCTAGATGACGGCGGGAACACACCGCCGACCATCCCGCGGTGTGAGTGCTCCATGCCGGATGTGCTGTTCTCACAGCGCTCGGTTCGCAAAGCACTTCTCTCCCTGGACATCCAGAAGTCGAGTGGGCCTGACGGAATCCCCCCAATTGTGCTGAGGACGTGTGCTCCGGATTTGGCACCGGTCCTAACGCGTCTTTTCCGGTACTCCTACTCCCAAGGCGTAGTCCCGAATTCATGGAAGACAGCTTTTGTCTACCCGATCCCTAAAAAAGGCGACCGCTCAGACCCGTCCAACTATAGGCCTATCGCGATCACCTCCTTGTTCTCCAAAATAATGGAATCCATTATTAACTGCCAGCTCATCCGGTACCTTGAGGATCACCAGCTGATTAATGACCGCCAATACGGTTTTCGTCGGGGTCGATCAGCTGGTGATCTTCTGGTCTACCTGACCCACTGATGGGTGGAGGCAGTAGAGTCCAAGGGGGAGGCGTTGGCCGTTAGTCTGGACATTGCGAAGGCCTTAGTTGTGTAGTTGTACCACTACCTGAGTCAGAAGCGATTCAACGACGTTCGTCGACACACGATCCTAAAAAAAAAAAAAAAAAAAAAAAAAAGGTTTTGGCATGCTCTGATCACGAATCTGCGGTCTATTTTTGTGTAGGATGCACGGTTCCGGAGATGTGCAGATCAATTAGCTAATATCTAATTGATATCCGGTAAGGGCCTCCACCGTCATTAGCGTCCCATTGTTCCTATTTCTATTGTTCTATTGTTCATTAATCAGCTTCATTGCAGCGTGTGCGTCGACTATATCAGAGCTATTGTATTGTACTTCTTTGTTCCTAATTATACAACGCTAATCTGAATCATCAATAAAACACATTACATAATTTTGTTACAATTTTTATTTATAAAATACAAAATCTTATTACTTATTATCTATAAAATAGGAGCGAAACATCTCATCCACTAAAATATCGTTGTACAATGTGTTCCTTGTAAATATACTCGTAAAACTATGTATTGAACATCCCTGAAACTTATATAGCAAATACATTAAGCAATATTCGCCACAAACTGAAGTCCACTCATTCTGAATCCTATCAACATTCCAGTTCCATCTTTTACAATTCCTTTTTAAAAACTCTAGATGATATCGTACAGGTGATCGTCCATATGAATCAAAATATTGACCGACGTCATTCGTATCGATATATAAAGCTACCCAATGTGACCCTGGTTTATCATCTGTATCCAAATTGCATATTATATACGTTGGTACGTGGGTATACATAGGCAGTCTATTAGCTGCATAAACATTATTTTCTAGACTGGGGTGAATCTTTTTCAGATGTTGTTGTACATCTAGTGTATCCATGATATTACTGCTATTAGTAGATTATTACAGTACCAATCTACTCAATGAATAACATAGGAATGGTCAATTATAGTGATTTCTAAATATTAAATTGCATTTTTGTGTTATACAAATCGTACTTGAGTCATTGATCACCAAACAAAACACAATACGAAGAAATGTTGAGATAGGCAACGGAAATGTGAGATAAACTGGTTGACGCATAAAGTAATTATCAACTCATTACGGAAATACTTTAGATTAGAATTTTTACGTACTGGTGGTATATAAGACCAACAGACGCAGTCATCGAGTTAGTGTATGGTCGTTTGACTACAGTGGATCTATCAATAGTACATTTGTGTTACTTCAATGCACCAAAGGCTATGGACGTAAGTGTTTATTCTATTGACTAAATTACTTTTTTTCTGTTATTTTCATGCGTGTGTATTATTTTATTTAAATATTGTGTATGTATATGATTAAGCCGTGGTAACTGAGATAGTTAGCGCTAGCTGTAAATTTCACAGTACGCGACTCGGGTTCGATCCCCGCCAGCACCAATTAAATTGTTAATCGCAATTTTAAGTGCTTATTACCACGTGTTTGCTGGTGAAGGAAAACATCGTGAGGAAACCTGCATGTCTGAGAAAATTTCGAAGGCATGTGAAGTTCGCCAACACACATTGAGGCAGCGCGGCGGACATTTCCTTGCCCTAAAACCCTCTCAGAAATGAGAGGAGGCCTATGTTCAGCAGTGGACTTTAATAGGCTGTAACTTTAACTTTTTTAACTTTTATGATTAAGTGTTAACAAATTGATATTAACATGATAACTGTGTTGTTGCAGAAATCATTGAGCTTCGATGAAAATACCTATAAACAGTATTACTACTCGCCACTCTCCCCTCAAGAAGAGAGTAATGACCTCGTCATTAATAATAACACATGCGATGGTGGAAAAAGAAAATCGCAATCGATTGATCATTTTTTTGAAGCTGAATCAAAAATAAAAAAGAGGAAGCTGTTATCATCAACCGTAGCACGAGCCGCTAGAGATGGTGTATCATACATTTCTACTAATTCTGACGACGGAGACCAAGCGACGCATCTCATCAAAATTGAAATGTACGATATGAAGAAGCTATCCAAGATTCCAACTACTGATCATTGGAAACATGCTTCCACGAGAATTAAATATTACGTAAAGACTAATAAGGATAGCATCTACGACAACACAAACGCCCTCGTATACAATATAACAAAGACAATAGCAGAAAGTGAAAAAGTTAAAAAATACTTTTTTAACAATGACAGTCATTAGCTGATCATTAGTGAATGTGATTCTGTTTACTTCAATTACAGGAAGACAAGAGCGGAAGGAAGAGATGAGTGTGGCATACGTGTACAAAACACATCATTGAATAACAAAACTACAACACTGAGTGGAGAAGAAAACGAGAAGAGTATGCAGTACTCAAGAGCTGAATATCCATTCTTCAGTTCAAAATCTAGCCGTTTGCTTAGTTTCGAAAACTGGCCTCTCGTTATGCGACAGAAACCTGAAGATCTTGCAGAAGCTGTTTTCTTTTATACTGGTCATGCAGACGGGACCAAGTGTTTCCATTGTGGTGGTGGTTTAAAAGATTGGGAAGATGATGATGATCCTTGGCAGCAGCATGTTCAGTGGTTTAGTCAGTGTGCTTATGTAAAATTTCAACTCGAACAGTGTTTTGTATTAGATTAAATAGAAGATTTGTAAAGAAATAAAAAAAAATATATTGCATACAATTTGTTTTATTTAATTTTATAACGTTTCACATAGTTACATACACACAAAATGCATTACACATAACACATAAAATCTAACACACAACACATATTATAACCTTAACTACTATAGTCTACAGTAACATTTCTGTTTTTATCTATCTCAATAATATTATCAAACTCAGCATAAACTATACAGTTAATTGTTTGTATTAATGAGGATTCAAATCGTACTTCTATTCTTACACTACCATGCTTTATGAGATTCCAATGAGTTGATGAGTTAGCTGATAAATCAGGAGTTAAGTCAAATGCTAATAGACAGTAACCTTTGCCATACTGTTCACAAGAGATTCCATTTCCTTCATTAAGAAAGTGAATACCAGTTCCCGAGAATAGAGTATGATATGCTGATGTAAATATGCTATTATTAAAAGATGGTTGCAAAGCTTTTGAAGGTATTTGTTGACCATCAATATATAAGCTGAAAGAATTAATACCATAGTTTTCAAAGTTAAATGGATTTTTAGTAAGGGAACCATTAAATGCAGAATTGTTCACAAATCCAATTATACATCTTTTCGGTACCTGTCCTAAAAATATATTATCAAGAGTTTTTCCTTGAACACCCGAAGGAATTGTTAAAACTTTTACTTCAGCTCGAGTAATAGGATATTTAGCAGTGGTAGAAGCTAAAACTTTTTGATGTGCGAGTAATACACTTGGATTAATCCGTGCTCGTCGAACAATAAGAGTTGCGTCCGTAATGCAAACTTTAAACTTTACATCGTTTGATCCAACAATTAAATTAAAACTCTCTCTTGATCGAACCAATTTAACACTCATTTCAACACCATTAATTAAAAATTTATCTTGGTTAAAAATGTCACCGTGAAGATGACCAATCATTTCTATTTCCTTACTTTCACTAATCAATTCCTGTCTTTTAACAAATCCTATGTTTTTACCATCTGTAGAATCCATTTTTCCTGCTGTATCCTCATACCAAAGACTACAAGTAAGATGAGATTGTTTAGCAGCAGGGGCATAGTTTAAAAGGGTTTCCATGTATGCTCGATACGCATAGGTATTATTAGGTGGTGATACAAGTTTTTGGTTTAAATAAACATCAAGTTGACTAAAAAGTGAATGCAGCCAATTATTTACAGGTGCTACTATTGTAGTAGATACCAAGTTAGTTGAATCTTGATTTAATACTTTTGCCTTTATGTGGAGTAATGTATGAGACAAATCTATGTAGTCATCGCCGGTCCCAGGAACTTGAAACTCGATAGGTCCATCATCACGAAGAGATGAAATTGGTTTATAATGAATCCACAATCCATTTTCAATGCTAGTTTGTGTAGACGGTAGTGCAAACAAATACAATTCTGACTTAACGCACTCGCAAGAATGATAATGAAGGAAAGACATATTTAGTTTGAAAATATATCTTTGATATTTTTTGGTTTTAGACAAAGTTTTTTCGCAGCTTTCACTTTAGCAGTTAATGGTGGAATGAACGATGTCAATCGTTTTCTTTTAGTTTTATACCCAGATCCAGTCATGTTAAATTGATCAATTTTCTCATCAGCCTTTCGTTTTAAATTCGTACTAACTTGCTTTAGACGATCTTTTATTGAGGCTTCCATAGGACGGGCTTGAACCATATCCGATAAAAGTCCTACTCCAGCGCTTAATGCCTCCTTACCAATCACTCGAGCACCACTTGAAAGTAAAGGTAAAACTGATCTGAATAACCCCCCTAAGAAGCTCCCAATACCATGACCGCGTTGATATGGTGAACCCTTATAAATTACTCCAACTCCTGATCCAGCTTGATGTGTATAATAATTTTCATATGGACATTTATGATGATCACGAAGAGAATTCATTATTATAATTTTCGGAAATGTAGTTTAATACACACGGTTCCAAACTGAAATGGTATTTTTTGTCCTGTACTCGATCTTATAACTATTTCCAGCGTATCGAACTCTCTTCGCATAACAGGTAAGTAGTGAGGTTGATAGAAAACGTGCATTTTATTTGCACCATAAATGTATTTTGTAGGATCTAATGAAATGACTCTTAATAAAGGAGTCATAACATCACCCACAATCTGAGGATCGATAATGTCGCAATATAGAAATAGTTGAGATGGTAACCCTAAGTGTAAATTAGCAGGACACTTTCCAAAATTTCTCTCTAGGAGATTTTTATTTGGTTCATAACCTAGCTGTAAACTTAATTTGGGTGATAATGTTACGGATGTTATATTTTTATCCAATACCGAAATAGACACAAATTTTGTTATTTCATCATAGCGAAATTTCAAGTTCTCTCCGATACCATTTAACACTCTTAAAATATGCTCAACGTTATCATAGTTGGTAGCTGGAATATGTTTTTTGTAGTACACTGTGGATGGTTTATCTTCATTAGGCATTAACATAGATTTTGTAATGTATATAACATTTTCATGGTCTTGAACAGTAAACATGGTACATGGATATTGAAACTCGACAACTCCAACCGACCATTCACCTTCTAATTTTATAGCTTTTGGTAATTTCGTTGAAAAATTTGTGGTCTTGTTATCAGGAAAGTATTCCATTGAACTATTGCTGAGCAAAGTTAAATAGAAACTTTCTTTATTCATATTTCTTTTAAACTAGAAGCTAAAATCCAACTGTTAAATTTATCTGGATAACCTTTCCACTTCACTAATACTTCTTTTCTGTTACCTGAATAACGAGTGTCAATTATTTTATCTATTTTATGTTGTGAGGTGGGGTTGTAAGTGATTTTCTGTAATTCTCTTTCATAAAAAGTACCAATTATTGGTTCATTTTGTAAATCTGTTATTGTATAAACAACCCATGGAGATCTATCAATTATTGAAGATATAATAAATATTTCGTCACTCCAATTTGATTCATATCATTTTTGGAATACATGTTTATATTTAGTTATTCGAACATAATCACCCACATTGAAATTTGGTTTAGGATTTTCTAAAGAAAGTTTTTTTGTCCGTCTATCATAAAGATTAGTCCAAACCGTCATAATATTGTTGGAATTTACATCACATGGGCACATCTTAATACTAGAGTGAAAGCTGTGACTATAAGAGTATATTAAATCTTGTAAAACATCTATATATCTATAAGTATTATTATGAGTGAAATAACGCCACATTTTCATTTTTAGTGTTCTTTGAAATCGTTCAACAATACTGGCCTTAATGTCAGGATTGTTAGTGGTATAGTAATTAATCTTTTTGGATTTAAAGTATTTTTGTACATCTTTTGAAACAAATTCTGTACCTTTATCGGATTGTATGTGAGTAGGTGTTAAATTACTTTCAGTAAATATACTTTCAAAACATTCTTTAGTTGTTTCTGAGCTTTTCTTTTTCATTGGTCTTGCAAAAGCATATTTACTAAATACATCAATAACACAAAGTATATACTTGAAACCATCATTATATTGAGAATAAGTTCGCATATCACTTAAATCAGCTTGCCACAGTTCATTAATATTTGATAGAATGTACCTATTACGCGGGAATTTTTTTCGAATGGGTTTATGTAATGTGTATGTTTCTTGTGATTTTAACCATTCCTTTACTTGCTTTTTATTCATTTTACCCTTCATGGCTTTTGATAATTTATCAATACTACCAAAACCAGCGGGATTAGATGGATCATAATAAATCCTGTTAATTTCTTCTAGTACGGGGTCCATTTTTCCCACTCAAGTGCTTTACGTATTTTAGTTGTAGACTTTTTATCTCTACTGCCCGGTGTAGAAAACTCTTGAACTTCAATCTCAGAGGGTTTGTTCAGATCTTTTGCTTGAAGTTGGTTAATAAACTCACATCTCCTTGGATTTCCAATATAAGTAAGTGGTACTTTAATATCTTTTAATGCTTCAGCAAATCTAACCCACCCTACCGGATCACTTCTTTTTAGGGGTCTTAGTGAATCATTTATTAAATCAACAATATTACTTCCAGGAATTTTTTCACTATCAATTATGACTGTACCTTCATTATCCCAATGTATTTTACTTTTACTTGTTTCAACTAAGTTTAATAATAACTGCCCTTTTTTATGATAAGTTTTTGGTATTAAACTGAGTATTTGAGCTGGTGTGTAAAGTGGATTTTCATCATTTTCTTTACTTTTAATGGATCGATTCTCCTCCAGCAAAGATTCAATATCAACTGAAGTTTTTAGATCTCTATCTTTATTTTTAAAACCAATTTTTGACTCATTTGAATCTTCATTAGATGTATCAGAATAAATTGGTAATTTGAGTGGTTGACGATCCTCTTCGGTAAAATGAAGGTATCTTTGTAGTGTTTGTAAATATAATATCCATTTCTTTCGGTCTTCCGTCTTACTATTCATAATATTTTGCATTTCAATATCTAATCGAGATAAATTACTATTAACCTTATTTTCTTGTTTTAATTTTTCAATCAATCCAGGTTCGATAAGTATCATTTTCTTTGCATTTTCCATGTTAACTGGCTAGTCCACTCACTAATCCACTCAATATTGCACCTAATATTGTTGGTTAGAAAGCCCCTCCTTTTTGTATAATTATATTTTTTCTTAGTTTATGTTTACACTTACGTACTAGTTTACGGAGTATGTTTTTATGTTTATTCAATTTTTGTTTATCCTGATCTTTAAGAGGTACTTTTCCTTGTAAAACGTTATGAATACACTCACAAATACAGTTAATTTCTTCTTCATCACACGTTTTAAGTAATGCTCTTTGATATTTTGGTTTAAGCGTATGCAAAGCGGTTAGCAAATGTTTATACGTTGTGTGTCGACGATGCATCATTTAGCAATGATTTTAATTGTTTGATTCTTGGTGTATTTAAACTCCTTTGTGGGGGTGTAGACTGTACAGAAACCATTAAATGGAAAGACATTTGTCTTGATACGACAAAAATCATTGGTATTCTGTTTTAAATCTACCATTAAATATCCATGCGCCTCTAGATTTGCATCCCTGTAGGCATCTTCAATGAATTTTGGGTTATCTGGTGATACTTGTCTTGCTAAATATCTTATTTGAGTTTTATCTCGAGGGTTTTTAAAATATATTATATAACTTGAGTTTAAAGATATGTCTCTTTGTCCTTTACCCTGATGAAATAAATTTTGTGTTAGATAAAATACACTAAGATTCCTGTGATGACTACCTTTTGTAAATATATCCACAATTCTTCCATCGGACTCTCTCATTAGATCATCAATAATAACAAGATGTGGGTTTTCACCAACAAACATATTAAGATTTGGAATTCCTTGATGATAGTTAACATTTGGTAAATTATATAATGGTTGCATTTCATCAAAGCACCATGTGATCTGATTAAAATCACAATTACATATTTCTGTAACTGATTTTATGAAATTTGTTACAAAATTTGACTTCCCACACCCACTTGGTCCTGCCACAATAGCAGTGAACGGATGAATAAAGTGAAACATAACACGTCTAAAGTTCAAAGGGGTGAAATAAAAAATGAAAGTGTTGGTGTAAACAATTAATATATATTCCAAAAATTATATAAAACAGAATTATCTGTATACTATTTCTAACACAATTAGTACAGCATAATTTTACAATTAACTCAACCTCAAATAAATAGAAACAACAATTAGTACATCATAATTTTACAATTAACTCAACCTCAAATAAATAGAAACAACAATTAACTTAAATTATTTACAATAAAACAATGATTAAATATGTAATAAACTACGTCATATTATAGTATTATCATAATTTTACAATCAATATAAATTTTTCTTAAACGCAGACATAAAAGTAAAAACTATCAACACTTAACGCAGTTTATAATGACCCCAAGCTAATGTTTCAATATTATTATCTAAAATATGTCTCTTTGTGTCATTATATGATAAACCTATCTTATTTAATTTTTGTGTAAAAATTGTGTGTTTAATTGATTTAAATCTAAGCATACTATAATATTGCACTTTTTTATTAAATAGAGAAGACTTATAACTATTCATTGTCATCTTTTTAGTGATACATTTATTTACCCCTTTTGCCTTGGCTATAGTCTTATTCTCTAAGTTAAAAGCGTACATTTTGGATCGTAAACCCACAAATTCTTTCATGATTTTACCATTATTTTCATCTTTAAAAAAACCTAATTTCTTTTTATTTAATTTTGGATATTCAAAAATATTATTTGTATCATAATCTGAGGTATCAAAGTATGATGAAAGGTCAGGTTTTATATCAGTGTAAAAATCATTTGTAAATATATGATATATTAAACTATCCGTATCTGTATACAATAATTTGATTTTACTAAACTTTTTAATCATATAGTTATAATGAAAATCATACATTAATGTTTTTGAAATATCTAAAATGCAAAACCCTAAATAAATTGGTTTGTTATATATTAACTTCGTTTTTCGCAACTGAACCGCAACTAGGTTTTCCGAAAA
The DNA here is from genome assembly GCA_963668995.1 of Parnassius mnemosyne. Lineage (NCBI taxonomy): Eukaryota > Metazoa > Arthropoda > Insecta > Lepidoptera > Papilionidae > Parnassius > Parnassius mnemosyne. The sequence continues at coordinate 22,813,128 of CAVLGL010000080.1, forward strand.
TATTGAAAGGCTATGAAATTGTGGTTTAGCGATTAGATCTTGAGCACCTAAAGCTTTACCCTGGTTCTCCCAGTGCGTAACTAATTTTATGTTAACCCTTTTTTCAATATTCTCCATAGTCTTACCGAAGACTGAATTATTCATTAATTTATAAAAATCTTTTTCGAAATCTGATTTTGCTAAAGTTCTTAATTTTGTGTTTAGATCTATGTACATCTTCAACCAGGGAGACTGTTTAAATTTTAAAACTCTATGAATTTTAGTTAATTTAACCCCCATTTCTATGCACTGCTTTAAATTTCTGTAATGAATTACATATTTATCTTTATTATTTAAATTTGGGACTAGTTTATTCTCATTAATATTGCCTACACAAATGTTTTCTGGACATAAAGGAAAGTCCGAATGTAAATCATGAAGTTCATCTGGATATTCCAAATCAACTTCTAAAATAAAACCGAAGTCTGATGTCTTAGACACATTAAATTCTGTATTTGGATTTACCCATTCGAATCCACCAGTAGGAAGATATTGAGACATAGCCCAAACATATAAATTGTTGGCATCAAAATATGTGATATATGAATTTGGTTTGGTTTCCCTTTTTTTTTTTTGCGGATGGAAAATCATCAAATGACGCCTTTCGCTCTGGGTGGAGCGGAAGGGAGTGTCAGACTTTTACTGACTAAAAACCATCCGTGTTCCTTCAGTGCCCTTACGTTCCGGAGCCGCGGTATCTCTTTCGAACAGCCCGCAGCCCCGGCAGGCGTCGGCCCTTGCGGGCCCCTTCACGCTGCTGACAGCTCTTTGAGGCGCGCGTGGAACAAAACGCGCCGTCGACACGGCCTGTCGTCGTTAGACGGACGGACGGCGAGCTACCCATTGCTCGCCGTCCACAGGCCCGCGCCTACGGTGGCCGGGGGCCACGACGTAGCCCCCGACGCCCGGGGCGTCTCCCGCGGCGGCCGGGAAGGAAAGCTGCTGCTCTCTCCTTCTCCCGCTCCGCCACCTCCTTCGCTAGCATCACTGCTTCGCAGAAGGTGGTGACGGCAACCCATTCCGTCTCGCTCCGGACCATGGCTTCGACCAGGGCCAGACGCGAGAGGTCGCCGCCGCCTATCGCCGCTACGAGGACACGGTGGTGCTCCGCCCAGGCAGGGCACACCTCCACGGTGTGCTCCACCGTGTCCTCCGGTCGATCCTCGCAGTGGGAGCACCCGGGCGTTTCCTCCCGCCCGATTCGGTGCAGGAACCTCCCGAACACACCGTGTCCGGTGAGGACCTGCGTCAGGCGGAAGGTGAGGACGCCGTGGCGTCTCTCAAGCCACTCCTCAAAGAGGGGTCTTATCGCCGCTATAGTGGCGTGCCCAGCACGGGGTTGCGACAGTCGCTCTCTCCATGTCGCCATGAGATCATGCCGGAAGTCTGTCCGCTGCACGACAACTTGCCGCGGCAGCGGGGTTTCCCCCCGACATAGTGCCTCCGCGCGCCATTCGTGCAGGCGCGCGAGGACTATCGCTTCCAGATCCCATGGCGGCAATCCGGCAAGGAGGCACGCTGCCTCGCGGGAGATCGTGCGGTAGCCGCGAACCATTCTTACGGCAACCACCTTTTGGGGCGCGTTCAGGTGGTGGACGGCAAGCCGCGCCAAACCACGCGCCCACACCGGGGCCCCGTAAAGGGCCATGGACCGCACAATCCCCGCGTAGAGCCTCCGGCAGGAGGCGTTTGGCCCCCCCAGGTTCGGCAGGAGCCGCCTGAAGGCAGCCCCGGTCCGTTCCAGTTTGGGAGCCAAACGTCGGAAGTGCTCAACGAAGTTCCATCGGCCGTCGAGGACGAGTCCTAGGTACTTCAACGTCGACTCGACGCCGATGGATACCCCTCCTACCATCGCTGAGGATCCCGGTGGTGGCCTGTTCCGAGGACCATGGAAATGCATGGCCTCGGACTTGTGCAGAGCCACCTCAAGACCCAGCTGCCGGATCCTCTCAACGACTATCGCAACCCCGCGTGTCATATTTTCCGCCGCCGCCTCGTACGACCCCCCCTGTGCCAGTACCAGCGTGTCGTCAGCGTAGCAAACTACGCTGACGCCGGTAGGGAGGTCGGCGCGCAGCACCCAGTCGTAACCGATGTTCCACAGGGGCGGCCCCAGAACCGAACCTTGTGGGACACCGCACGACATCTCTCGCCGGTTCCACTCACCGTTGCGACCGGGGTAGATGACGGTCCTATCCGTCAGATAGTCCCCGACTATACGACGGAGATAGGTCGGCACCCGGTGATACCGGAGTGCCTCCCTAATGCAGCTCCAGGGCATGGAGTTGAAGGCGTTTGCGATGTCGAGAGACACCGCCAAAACAACTCCACCCCTGGCCACTGCATTCCCCGTCGTGAGGGCTCTCACGCGCATGATGGCGTCCACCGTAGAGCGCCTCTTGCGGAAACCAAACTGGTGTTCCGCAAGATCCGGCCCCGTCCCCGCAAGGTGCTCGGCGAGGCGGTTTGCAATGACTCTTTCAAAGAGCTTGCCCACCTCGTCGAGCAGCACCACGGGCCGGTATGCGGACGGAGAGTCCGCAGGGCGCCCCGGCTTCTGAATGAGGACCAGCTTCCCCGTCTTCCAACGAAGCGGGAATTGGCCTCTCTCCAAGCATGCGCTTAGGAGCCCCTCCAGTCGGGGCCCGAGAGCCTCCGAGGCCAGGACCCAGGCTTTGCCAGGCAAGCCATCGGGTCCTGGGGCGGTATTCCTGGCCTTAAGCCTACGTACCGCCACTCTCAGGTCTACCCCGGTCCCTTCCGGGATGCCGTCGTCGTCGTCCTGGTGGTCCGCTTCCGGCACCGCAGGTGGCGGAGCCATAGGCGGGGGCGGGTGTTCCCCTCGCGCAGGAAACAGAGCGCTCACCACGTCCTCCACGAGCTGAGGCCGAAGACTCTGCGTCAGCGGGGGAGCCCAGGTGCGGAGTTTATCCCGCACCATCTTATAAGGGCGCCCCCACGGATCTCTGTCGAGAGTCTCCAGCATCTCCTCACGGGCCCGATCCCGGGCCCGCATGACAGCCTCCCGGAGGGCGTTCTTCGCCGCTCTGTATCCCTCGTACAGCTCCGCCTCAATGGCTGCCGCATTCGGTGGACGAATGCGGAGCCTGCGATGCCTGGCGTACAGGTGCCGCGCGGCGACACACGCCTCGCGTAGAGACGTCAGCTCACGCGACCACCAATACACCTGGCGCCGGGCGCTTCCTGGCCGGACGCGGGGCATTGCCACGTCACATATCTCGGACATGGCCTCCTGGAACCACCCTGCCTCATCATTGACGTCGGCAGGCCTATCCGGTGATGACACCCAGGCCTGCTCGATCGAGGCTTCCAGGAGGAGCTCCCGGTCCAGCTGCTTCAGCGCCCAACGCGGACCACTCGGGGCCTGTTGGACTGGCGCGCTCGAGGGCTGGGTGGAGACGTCAAACCGGATGTACCGGTGGTCGGAGTAGGTCTTCACCCCCTCCATGACTCGCCAGTCAATGGCACGCGGCGACAGAGCGGGGCTAGCGAACGAAATGTCCACCACCGACTCGCCCCGCATCCGCACACACGTGGGGACAGAACCCCGATTTAGGACGACCAGGCCTGTCTCCAGAGCCCAGTCTTCCACCATCTTACCCCGCACATCTGTACGACGAGAACCCCAAGCCAAGTTCTTGGCATTGAAGTCCCCGAGGACAAGCACGGGGAGGGGATAGCTTCCGACGACGACTGCTCTCAGCTCTGCAAGAGAGTTGTGGAGCTCGGGGAGAGATCGGTTCGGGGAGAAGTACACCCCCACAACGACGAACTCCCCGAACCGTGCTGCTACGCACCCCTGACCCCTCCTGACACCTTCAAGGGTCGGGGTACCGGCGGCGGCCGAAGAAATGATGGCCACTGAGCCGTTAAGGTCCGCCACCCAGTCCTTCCTAGGCCAGACAGAATACGGCTCAGCGACCACAGCGATGTTAATCGACCACTGCGCCATGCTCTGGAGCAACAGATCCTGAGCGCAGGCGCAGTGGTTGATATTCGCCTGGAGGAAGCTTAATGGGGCCGTTATAGGCATTCCATTTCAGCTTCCTCCACGGGGCGCCCCTCTGCAGGCGTCGGTGTCGCGGCGGCGGCGGCGGCGGCGGCGGCGGCGACAGTGACAGCGGCGGCGGCGGCAGTTGCAGCTGCGGCGGTGACCATAGAGGCGGTGGCGGCGGAGGAGGGCCCTCCCCTACCCGCGGCCTTGGCCTTGGCGGGTGACACGCAGGCCCTGCTCCCGGCCCAGTGATCGGCTGGCTTGCCGGTCGCCGCACATGCATCACAGTGCGGCGTGGCACAGCAGGTCGCTGATATGTGACCGGGCTGACAGCAGCGGAAGCAGAGGCCACTGCGGTCAACCTCCGAGGCGCATTTCGCTGATACGTGATGCTGGTTTGGTTTCCCTGTATCATAATCCTCCATGTATTTGTTATTAGCTCTAGCATAACGATTACTACATTGAGATACACCACCTCTGATACCTGATCTAATAAATGCAATTTTCTCATAATCTGTTAAAAGTTCTAATTCTATTTTTGTATATTTTAACATTGCATCCCAACTTAAACCGGGTGCTGTGTAATAATGGACAGGGTCTAAATCATATGTATTAATACATAACTTTCTAAAGTTTTCAAATACATCGGATAAAAGTAAAACGTCTGTTTTTAAATAAAGGTTTGAATAATCTAACATATTACAACACCCAAAATGTTCCCAAACATCTTTAGCATGATTGTAATCATCATTTGAAATATGTGAATCTGTGAGCGAACTATAAAAACATTTTTGTTCAGGGAGCGATGTTAGGCTTAAACTATCATAATTAGTCATAAGTTCATATGGATAAACACCTTTCCGTTTTAAACGAAAGAAATCTTCATCATTAGGGTAATTTCTACGTAATTCTTGAAATTGATCATTACTGAGATTTTTGGCCAATTCTTCTAATTTACACGGTAAAAACTTAAATGAATTTAAGAATCTCAATATAATTTCGTGGTTATTCACTTTTAATTTTTTGGAAAAGGATATATATTTTTCTTTATTTTGAGGGATAACTTCGACTTCACCATCACAAAAGTTTAACGCGTGAACAATAAAATGAGCATCATAGTGACTAAGGTTGTGTAAAAATATTGGTATATAACGAGGTGTTCTGAACTTCGAACAACATGATTCATGAGCAACACCTATAAAACTACCAGTGTACCAATCAAAATCATAAAAATGTTTTGTCAACTCAGTTTCACAAATATGACAAATGGTTGCATTTGAAATTTGGTTTTTGTCTTCATTTGTTAGTGGAAGTGGCGGATATTTTTGAAGTCTATTTATTTCTTTTAGATTGTTAGATAAACTTTCCATAAACACTTGTGCACAGTTGGGTCCGCAATATGTTACATATTTTGATAATTTATCATCATATGAACATTTTATATAATATCCAAAACTATGTACTTCATGTTTCTGAATATTACGAGTGAAAGGTTTGGAAGGATCGTTAGAACATGATTCTATTGGTTTTAAAAATGCTTCAAAATCAGCATAAACTACTAATGGTATCTTTAACTTTTTTCATAACTATCAAATTTAATTTTATCATTTGAAATAGGTTGACCAAACCAATTCTTTTTTTTTAAAGTTTCACTGTTTGGTAATACTGTACAAATGTGGGCACAATCGTATTGTTCATGGTTATTTAGCCTTTCCTGAGATGGAAAACGAAGTAGACATGCTTCACAAATGTACATGATGTGACCGTCTTTTGAAATTTGTTTACTAACTAACCGCGATAAAATTTTTATATAGCAATAATGATTTTTTGTATCCTTGGAAAAAAATAATAAATTGATATGTCATCTTTACGACACTTTGTTAAAAATAATGGACCTACTATAGAATTACATCGTTTTTCTTTATTATATTCTAACCCAAAAACATTAATACTAATATCATTTAATTTCTCTACTTTTGCTATGTCAGAAATTTTAACCGGAAAGGAAATACCATCAAATTTAAGTTTATTTGCATGTTTAACGTACGATGATACCCGATCGGTGTGTTTGTTTACGGGATATAACGCCGAGAGTAACGCCCATTTAAAACAAAAATAATCCTTGTTTTTTACATTTATAACAGCCTTTTTTAATTTTATGTCACGAGGAAGATCTATGTATGAAGTACCGCGTAGGGGGTTAAATTTATTAACATTCAGGTCTATAGATTTTATGTTTTTTAGACTCCATCCACTATCTTTTTTTTCGAAAGCACTAATTTTAGTAGTAATTGTATCATTTAAAGAAGAAAGAAAAATATTTAAGTCATCTCCTTGACAAATAATATAGTTAACACTCTTGTAATAAAAATAAAATATCATCTTTAATAGAATTTAAAAATAGTTCAGGAGTTTCAAAATTTACCCATGTCGAACGATCTACTCTACTCTTGATTTTATAAGTTAAAATCCTATTTCCAAAAGCAGATTCAATAACACTAACGTTTGATAAAGAATTATGTGAATTTAAAAGATTATTTTTATGAACATTACTTTTAAAATGATTAGCTAAATACCGTTTCTTGATAAATATATGGCACGTTGGACATTCCACTTGATCATCGTTACTGATACTGTTCCCTGCAGAGGTATGCGCTTCTGCTTCCGTTGTTGGTTTTTTGATGATCTTGGATTCTTTGCTGCACGTTCGCTTCGTTCCTCTTCCAAGTTGTAGTGGTTGACTGCTAAAATGTTTAAATTTATTAAAAACTGTATAAGACAATATGTAAATTATGATCGAAATGAATGTTTATTTTACATACTTAAACTGTGTTTCAACCATCGCACAGTGATGATACAACTCATCATCGTATGACGAATCGAACAGTTGACCCCTCTCCATTTCTTCACAAACTTTAGACAACTCCTGATTTAATTCGCTATTGAATAGTTCCGTATTCTCTTCCATGATTGTGGAGAAAAAAGCACTGGTGCACACTTCACTGAAGTTTTCCATCCTTATAGTAAAGAAGAAAATAGATAGCAGAGTAAGTAACAGTTCAGTGTTCGTAGACCAACTGATACCAAAATTTCAAATAATGTCCGATATTTATAGTCTAGCAAAGGATTATAAATAGAATGTAATGAGTACACAGAAGTAATTGAAGTAAACAGAATCACATTCACTAATGATCAGCTAATGACATAGAATGTAATGAGTACACAGAAGTAATTGAAGTAAACAGAATCACATTCACTAATGATCAGCTAATGACTGTCATTGTTAAAAAAGTATTTTTTAACTTTTTCACTTTCTGCTATTGTCTTTGTTATATTGTATACGAGGGCGTTTGTGTTGTCGTAGATGCTATCCTTATTAGTCTTTACGTAATATTTAATTCTCGTGGAAGCATGTTTCCAATGATCAGTAGTTGGAATCTTGGATAGCTTCTTCATATCGTACATTTCAATTTTGATGAGATGCGTCGCTTGGTCTCCGTCGTCAGAATTAGTAGAAATGTATGATACACCATCTCTAGCGGCTCGTGCTACGGTTGATGATAACAGCTTCCTCTTTTTTATTTTTGATTCAGCTTCAAAAAAATGATCAATCGATTGCGATTTTCTTTTTCCACCATCGCATGTGTTATTATTAATGACGAGGTCATTACTCTCTTCTTGAGGGGAGAGTGGCGAGTAGTAATACTGTTTATAGGTATTTTCATCGAAGCTCAATGATTTCTGCAACAACACAGTTATCATGTTAATATCAATTTGTTAACACTTAATCATAAAAGTTAAAAAAGTTAAAGTTACAGCCTATTAAAGTCCACTGCTGAACATAGGCCTCCTCTCATTTCTGAGAGGGTTTTAGGGCAAGGAAATGTCCGCCGCGCTGCCTCAATGTGTGTTGGCGAACTTCACATGCCTTCGAAATTTTCTCAGACATGCAGGTTTCCTCACGATGTTTTCCTTCACCACCAAACACGTGGTAATAAGCACTTAAAATTGCGATTAACAATTTAATTGATGCTGGCGGGGATCGAACCCGGGTCGCGTACTGTGAAATTTACAGCTAGCGCTAACCATCTGAGTTACCACGGCTTAATCATATACATACACAATATTTAAATAAAATAATACACACGCATGAAAATAACAGAAAAAAAAGTAATTTAGTCAATAGAATAAACACTTACATCCATAGCCTTTGGTGCATTGAAGTAACATAAATGTACTATTGATAGATCCACTGTAGTCAAACGACCATACACTAACTCGATGACTGCGTCTGTTGGTCTTATATACCACCAGTACGTAAAAATTCTAATCTAAAGTATTTCCGTAATGAGTTGATAATTACTTTATGCGTCAACCAGTTTATCTCACATTTCCGTTGCCTATCTCAACATTTCTTCGTATTGTGTTTTGTTTGGTGATCAATGACTCAAGTACGATTTGTATAACACAAAAATGCAATTTAATATTTAGAAATCACTATAATTGACCATTCCTACGTTATTCATTGAGTAGATTGGTACTGTAATAATCTACTAATAGCAGTAATATCATGGATACACTAGATGTACAACAACATCTGAAAAAGATTCACCCCAGTCTAGAAAATAATGTTTATGCAGCTAATAGACTGCCTATGTATACCCACGTACCAATGTATATAATATGCAATTTGGATACAGATGATAAACCAGGGTCACATTGGGTAGCTTTATATATCGATACGAATGACGTCGGTCAATATTTTGATTCATATGGACGATCACCTGTACGATATCATCTAGAGTTTTTAAAAAGGAATTGTAAAAGATGGAACTGGAATGTTGATAGGATTCAGAATGAGTGGACTTCAGTTTGTGGCGAATATTGCTTAATGTATTTGCTATATAAGTTTCAGGGATGTTCAATACATAGTTTTACGAGTATATTTACAAGGAACACATTGTACAACGATATTTTAGTGGATGAGATGTTTCGCTCCTATTTTATAGATAATAAGTAATAAGATTTTGTATTTTATAAATAAAAATTGTAACAAAATTATGTAATGTGTTTTATTGATGATTCAGATTAGCGTTGTATAATTAGGAACAAAGAAGTATAATACAATAGCACTGATATAGTCGACGCACACGCTGCAATGAAGGTGATTAATGAACAATAGAACAATAGAAATAGGAACAATGGGACGCTAATGACGGTGGAGGCCCTTACCGGATATCAATTAGATATTAGGTAATTGATCTGCACATCTCCGGAACCGTGCATCCTACACAAAAATGGACCGCAGATTCGTGATCAGAGCATGCCAAAACCTTTTTTTTTTTTTTTTTTAGGATCGTGTGTCGACGAACGTCGTTGAATCGCTTCTGACTCAGGTGGTCCAGAAGTGGTACAACTACACTACTGGCCTTCGATAGGGTTTGGCACAAAGCGCTTCTTTCGAAGCTCCCTTCCTATGGGCTTCCCGAGAAATTGTGCAATTGGATCACCAGTTTTCTTGCAGATCGCATCGAGCATCAAGGTCGTAGTAGACGGTGCATGCTCCGATTACAAGCCCATTAACGCTGGTGTTCCACAAGGCTGCCTGCTATCACCAACGCTGATTCTTTTGCATATAAATGATATGTTGCAAACCAGTAACATTCATTGCTATGCGGATGATAGGACTAGTGATGCTTTATACACCGGCCGCGCCAATATTTTTCGGGAAAATGTCGCCGAGTACCGGAACAAACTTGTGTCTGAAGTCGACACTTTGTTGAACAAAGTCTCAGACTGGGGGCGACTAAATCTAGTCCAGTTCAATCCCCAGAAGACACAAGTTTGCGCGTTTACCACTTAAAAAGAATCCCTTTGTCGTATCTCCTCAGTTTCAAGGCACTCCCCTTGTTGCCTCAGCCAGTATCGGAATACTCGGCGTCGAGATATCGAGTGACGTGCAGTTTCGTGGTCACTTGGAAGAGAAGGCCAAATTGGCCTCTAAAAAGCTTGGCGTGCTCAGCAGAGCGGGACAGTATTTCATGCGGGCACACCGCTTGCAACTTTACCAGGTGCAGGTTCGGCCTCACATGGAAGACTGTTCCCATCTCTGGGCAGGGGCTCCCCAGTGCCAGCTCCTTCCACTTGACCGCATCCAGCGCAGAGCGGTTAGAATCGTCGACGACCGAGTTCTTTCCGATCGGCTTGACTCACTGGCACTGCGTAGAGATGTTGCATCTCTTTGCGTATTTTATCGCATCTATCACGGGGTGTGCTCTTAGGAATTTTTCGGACTAATTCCAGCCGCTCAATTTCACCATCGCACATCGCGGCAAAACTCGCGATACCGTCCATATCATCTCGATGATTGGCGGTCCACTACTGTGCGATTTAGAAGAAGTTTACTCCCTCGCACAACTTCCTTGTGGAATCGATTACCACCAGCGATTTTTCCGGACCGATACGACTTAGGGACCTTCAAGAAAAGAGCCTACTCCTTTTTAAAAGGTCGGCAACGCATCTGCAATTCCCCTGGAGTTGCAGTTGTTCATGGGCGGTGGTAGTCACCTACCATCAGGTGAGCCGGATGCTCGTTTGCCCCCTCCCCTATAAAAAAATGTTGCATTTTATACTAACAATAACTTTAATTATTTGATTAAATAATCGCCTATTAGACAAATACGTTTCATTATGTGACCTTTTTTTGGCCTATATAAACACGTGGTTTTAGTGGTCTGTGTAATAACCTTCTCAACCAGGAAATTAAGTTGAAATATCAGTTGTAACAAATATTTGCAGTAAATACCAACGTTAGTACTTAGTACTGGACTTACTGTAATAATCCAGTAGATAATTTACGATGGTGTTCAACATTTCAACACAGTTCAAATCGACCATCAAAACAAATTGTACATTATGATAGATCCCATAGTATATATCATGTGGGTGTTATATAAAGAAAACTGTCGCAAATCATTATCAGAGTGCCTGCCCTTAAATTTCAAGAATGAAAACTATTCCGTCTGGTCCTAGCATCAACTTTTAACTTGATGACTAATGGTAAGTACGATATTTAAAAACTACATAATTGATTTTAATGAAAACTAATAAGGTTTTCAAGATGCAATTAAGAGTCGCATGAAATTGATTGGAAACGATTTACTTATTTCTTGTTGAGATAAGTGAGATGAATAGCTGACAAAGATACTAATGTATACACGCAAGCATCAATTTCAAAACGGGGGAATACGACTAATAGGACTATTCATACACAACGTTGAAATTATGACTTTAAAACTTGGACTTTTAAAATTGGATCCACTACAACTTAAATAGTAAATTAACTAGAAACAAAATTAAGCGACGTGGTGAATGGTAATTGGTGCTTGTGAGTATTGACAAAATTTCACATAATTAATAATATGTTCCAAATAGTTAGTGCCGTACCCTCGACAGCATTAGTAAGTTGTAGGAAACGTTATCACGGCGGTTTGCAGACAAAAGAGGAAAAAAATTAAAACCAAAGTTACACGTGTTTCATTTTATTTTTAAAAATAACACAAGATCAACTTTGCAGAGCTAAAATTATTAAATGAGCAATTTTACAGTCAAGACGAAGGCTTCAAAATAAGTAGTTAAGTTATATGAGAAGGAAGTTAAGAGAAGATAGAGTGGAAATGATTTATGTAACTCTCTTTATATTCATTAACACTAAACACATATTTACATTTTATTTTTTTACCATTTAGCTAAAGGAGCTCCGTGTCCCCATGCTCCCCAGCCTAACGCAGCCAGAGGTGCTCGCCAACCAACATGTCCGACAGCAGGAACGGCGAGAGGTGCAGGCGCTACCAAACGAGCAGCTGGTATGTCCCAACGAGCAGAGTGAGTCCATGCTGTTGCTAAGGGAGCTGCCGCTACAAGAGGAGCTGCCGCTACAAGGGGAGCTGAACGCTTCTTCAGGAGGTGAATGCCATTGTGATCTAAAGCTCTCGCTGTCAAATGTGCAGCACGGTCTAGGTTGACGCTGAGGGTATCCAAGGGTCTGCCATCTGTAGCCAAAATGCTAGCTGGCTGTCCAGGCGCTAGCGATAGGGGTCCTCGGTAGTTGTAGGGACGGAGCGCTGGGGCTGCGATTGCCAAAGGAGCTGCAATTGGCCCATGTGCTGCACCAATCCAAGGCGATGCTAATCCAAGACCAGCGAGACCCCACGGAGCGATAGCGCTGGGATTTGCGGCCGCTAGGGCTAGCACGGAAGACAACACCACCAGCTTAAACATTGTGGTCTATGTTGTTATCAATTCAGAATGGAACTGTTGCATATTCCCTGCAAATAATGTCTTATATACTAGTTCTGAAAGTAGGTGTTATCCTAGATACCTTTGTGACGTCATAAAATATTCTATAGGGCGTTGGCTAGCGATCAATCTCGGTAAAGATATCAGAACCACAGTCAGGGCGACGTTTTACTTCGGCCTTCTATTTGTGTACACAAATTTAAATTTTACTGAATGTATGGAAATAAATACTAATAACAATTCTATAGAATATAATATTGTATCCCTGTTTACCTTGGGCATGCAATAGGGCCGTTCACTTCATGAATTAAACGACTACCTGGCTACGCCACTTCTAAATCTAAATCAAATATTTTTCGTTTTGAGCTTACGAGAGCGTACGCGTAATAATACGAGTATTCACTGCACATTCACTGACATATGCAGTAGGTATGTTTTTCACAATTTTTCTATATCTGGTTACCTTTAAACAGACATACATACATTTGTGCGCTTATCCCTAACCTTAAGTACTAAATAAATACTTTCATAGTAAGTAACTAATACGTATTTAACAGACACCGGTATTCGTAAACATTACTGTTAGGTTTTATAATGCGCCCGAACACACTGTACAGAAAACTTGATCATAAACAACACTTGAGGGATGACATTATGCGTTCATTCAAATGAAGCAGCTCGCTGGCTACTTTACTACACAATACACATAGGGCTCAGAGAGTAAAACAATCATAGAAGGAAACCTAAAATAAATACAATATTGTAGTTGAACTCTTTACCCACACAACACGTCACGTCACTTCACGTCCTTTTTTCACAAGGTTGTTTGACTTTTTTTCATTCCATAGATACCATGACCAGACAATAAATTGAGGTGTTCAAAAAGTCCAATCACTCAACGTTGCTGACGCTATTAAACTCCTTAAGCTAATTGAATAATAATTAAATATTAATAGTTCATAATTTTTATTCGTGGTAGAGTCACGATGCAACTATAATTATAGTTATAGCATGAATTATAGTTATAGCATTGACTACTAATAGCAGCTCAATGCTGCAGTGTTTCGTATAGTGAGTGTAAAGAACCGAAGAACCGTTTTACGTGATAAGGCATTTTCAGTTTGATTCTTAATTGAGGATAAATGTAAATGTGTGCTCGTTTGTCCCCTCTTTCTATAAGAATAATTATTTATTGTCTTCGGTTATTATTGTAGTGATAGTATTATTCGATAATTTACTATCACTACAGTAAAAACCGCAGGCAGTTATATTCAAATGCAAATTGCATTTCTTCTTAGGTTTTAATTTCCATACGATTTAGATCTTGTTTACATAAGGTAATTGGAAACCATTGCTACGTTTTGATATTTTTTAATAAACTATAGTCAAATGATACTGGTTTGGTTTATAATCAACACTAAATAACTTCTTTTTATTTCGCTAGTCAGAGATTTCTTACAATGTCAGTTTTCCCTAACCACTCCCATTAAACTCTTCAAGTCAAAAATTAATATGTATTTTCTATGCTTACGTGTTTGCATTAGATAGGATCTTGAATAAAATTCTGCCTATTGATGATACTAAACTTGCATAAACTTTATTCCATATTACTTTATGAGCCTTTACAACAAAAGGTTACATTTTTCAGTTTTCTCTTAATTAAATAGCAGAGATTAAAAAACTTATTTCGCTAATGATCCAGTTACAACGGCATCTAGCTTTTTCGACGCTTTAATTATGAAAAATCATTTTTAAACAAGACAAGCTACAGCAAATGCTCGGTCAACGACCCTTCAGTAATTACAAGCCTTACAATATTCATACCCTTCGGACTAATTCATTTTTATCAAATATTGTCTTTAAATGTAAGCTACAAGTTATATTATCACCTCTATTATCTATCAGCTTATTGGTGGTTGGTTTAAAAAATTTGAAGTCAGCATTTACTTTTAATTAAAAGTATTTATTTATTTAGACTTACCAACTAAGTACATATGAAAACATTTCGGCTACATTTTGTTTATAACATTATATCATCATCATCATCATCATTACAGCCTTTCACAAGTCCACTGCTGAACATAGGCCTCCCCCAAGGAATGCCACAAAGCACGGTCCTGAGCCACCTGCATCCATCGACTGCCTGCATGTCTTACCAGGTCGTCACTCCATCTCGTGGGGGGTCGCCCTACACTTCGCCTACCCGTACCTTTCTTCCCCATCGGTTGTCGGTTCTTCGAGCTATATGGCTGGCCCACTGCCACTTCAGCTTACTAATCCGTTAGGCTATGTCGGTTACTCTGGTTCTACTGCGGATATCCTCATTTCTAACTTTATCACGCAGAGAAACCCCGAGCATAGCCCTCTCCATAGATCGCTGAGCGACCTTGAGCTTCCTCATACGGCCAGCAGTGAAGGACCACGTCTTAGATCCGTAAGTCATCACTGGCAATACGCACTGGTTGTACAATTTCGTTTTCAGGTTTAGAAGTATGTCTAATGAGAAGATGTGTCATAGTTTCCCGAACGCTGGGCAGAGTTGAATCCGTCGATGAATTAAAAGTAAATTTTTCCATACGGCTAAACCACTTGAAAATTACTCCAACCACTCTTTAAAAGACACCTTAGAAAACTCGGAATTATAAAGATAAAGAATTCTGTATTGCACTCAAAATAATTGGTACAAAGATGAATCTAATGCCGAAATGAAATATGTGAAATATTTTTTATGGCCAATCGGTAGAGTGGCAATAAAAAATATTTCACATACAACCTATTTTAACATAATATTTAAAATGCATAATAGAATAAAAACATGTGAATTTTAAATAATAAACGTACATATGTGCGACTAAAATCAATCGAATATGAACTATCTTTCAACACACGTACAATCAAGTAACTTTCAATCGCTAGTTTTAAAAAAAAACAGGAAGTGTACGTAAGAGCACGCATATGTTTACTGTGTATCACACGTTACGTCACATCATAACATGAACTTGACTAGCGCTGCACCTCGTACGAGTTCATATGAGACTGGTTATTCGAACCGGTCGACTGTAAATGAATGTAAAGTTTTTAAACTATTTTGACTCGCAGGTTTACTTATCGATTTACTTAATCGTTACTTATTTAGGAGTTAAATATGAAAGATAAACACAACATACTCAATAATGCCCATATTTTCAGAATTTTGCATTTAAATATATTATTCTAGTACCTGTTTGAAATATTTTTTTCCTTTGTAGATGAAATGCGACGTAACGTTTGAAAATGACGTTTCTCGTGGTGTGGAATAGATCGTCTTCTAGGCTGCGGAAAGTATAATAATGATCACTATTTAAGTCAATGAGAGACAATAACTGGAGATAATTACGCATTATTAATCAAAAATATATTCGAAAAACTAAAGAATATACTTCGAGGAAAATTGCGAACTGGAGCATGGAGCCTTTTTTCAAGGGAATTAACCAACTTGCTGAACGTTATTCAAGGGATATTAGTTTAAAAGGCGATTATGTTGAAAAATAAATACAATTTACATAAATGTAGGTACTTATCCCAGTTTCATTGCGTTCACAAAAACTTATTGACATTTATTCAACTAGTATGTGTTTACCTATATATCATATTGTATTAAAAATGTTTTGTAATTATTACACACACTTGTACATATAAGAGTCGGAGGCCGGAACCAAACTCGTTCAATATGTTTATGCGCCTTATTATGTCATGATCACGGTTCCACACACCGCCTCCATCGTGTTAAAGCCATAGAATATACACTGTATGATACATATATTTTTTTAAGGTTGACAGGCAGGTAGAAAGGTAAATAGACATCTAAATCTATCCTTGATTACGAATCAAAATACAGATGCGCTGTCACTCCTGAAGAGAACAACATGAGGATGATAAAATAGAATGCCTCATTTCCAGTAAAAAAACGTCTCTGGATGAGGATTACTTCCTAGCCTTACAACGTAGGCGTCGGTGTTTGCTGCTTAAACACCTAAAGCACACCCCGTCTTCCTTTACCCACTTCCACCGGTCGTCCAAACCCATTTGCGCCAGCTTCCTACATTTGGCGATAGGGTGTTCACCCCCACAACACATACACGAGGCAATACCGGTGTCCTCCTGGGCGGTGAACGTCTTAGGACACTCACCATATGAAATACATTAGCTATTTACGCTGGTATTTTGAGAGAGCATAGTCCTTCCTCGTTGGAGCCGATGCGACGCATTTATACTACAGCCATAGTATAGCTGCAGCCTAGTTCTACCACGTATAAAATACATATTTATACACTTACCCTCTTATTCATAAACATTTTAAACACATGATGAGTTAAATAGTGTTTTGTCACTTTCTACCAACAAGTGCCTCGCAAATGTCAGAATGAGACAAAACACTATTTAACTAAACAAGCGTTTAAATTTTTTTATGAGTAAGGGGGTATATATTTATCATAAATATAGTAGATATAAAACCGTTCACATAAATCTATTGTTACTTTACTTTATTTATTCGCTGATATTATTTATTTGTAAATGAAAATAGTTTATTAGGTATTTTCTGTATTATTATTCATACCTCAACTGCCTTTTGTAATGTGTAGACGTCGCTTATCCACAACAAATATTTGCAAAATTACAGGAGCCTAAATACTCCGCCAGACTAAATACTCACTAGATTTCTTTTTATTGCCTTTTTCTTATAATAAGAGTAAATGTTATTATGAAAGTAATATTCGATTCCGATGAGACCTTCAAAAACACTTCTAAATGATGCATCCGTTACCGTTACCTCAAAAATTCTGTAAACAAAAAGGCTTTAGGACACTACTAAAAAGGCATTTTCATAAGTAATTGCTTAATATTGCATGTTTGTTTTATCTTGTCTAAATAACATAAAATTAATTTTATGAAAAAATTCTGAGCTGCACAATTATTAAATATGCAGCGTAGAATATGAGAAAAACCACTATGTTCAGCAGTGGACTCTTGAATGAATTAACAAATAAATGAACTTAGCTAGCCATAGTACGCAACCATCATAAACTTTAACATAAGGGTATCATAATTATTATCTAATAATATAATTATCATAAGATAATTTATATATCTACTGTAAACAAAGTGTCATCATCATCATCATCATTACAGCCCTTCAGAAGTATACTGCTGAACATAGGCCTCCCCAAGGAATGTCACAAAGCACGGTCCTGAGCCACCTGCATCCATCGACTTCCTGCACGTCTTACCAAGTCGTCACTCTATCTAGTAGAGGGACACCCTGCACTATTCACCTATCGGTGCGAGGCTCCCACTCGAGAACCTTTTTTCCCCATCGGTTGTCAGTTCTTCGAGCTATACGGCCGGCCCATTGACACTTCAGCTTACTAATCCGTTGGGCTATGTCGGTTACTCTGGTTCTACTGCGGATATCCTCATTTCTAAGTTCATCACGCAGAAAAACCCCGAGCATAGCCATCTTCATAGCTCGCTGAGCTACCATGAGCGTCCTCATACGGCCAATAGTGAAGGACTACGTCTCAGTTCCATAGGTCATCACTGGAAACACGCACTGGTTGTTCAATCTCATTTTCAAGTTTTGAGGTATACCTGACTAGGAGATGAGTCGTAATTTTCCGAACACTGCCCAGTCGAGTTTAATCCATCGATTGACCTCTCAGTCAAAGTTGGATTTACCTATTCGGACTATTTGTCCCAGGTAAACATACTCGTCAACAACTTCGTGCTTAGTGCTCCCAACAACTACCGCCATAGGTATGACATAGACATTAAACATGATCTTTGTTTTGTCCATGTTTATCTTAAGACCTATCCGTTGGGTGACACCACTGAGGTCATTGAGGATCAGTGTGTAGTTCTTCAAGAGATCATTATCGCCTTTCTTGAAGAACAAGAAGAATGCCTCCAAAACCCACGGTAGGTACGGTGTTAAGTTCAAGTTCAATGCAAAACTAGGCATAAGACAGAACGGTGAACTGAAGGTAGGGAAATTCAGAATAGGGAAATGGGACCAAAGAGGCCAGTAGCTGGCCGATTTCATGCAGAAAGAGGGCCTCTTATGATAAACTCCTTAATCCAGAAGCGGCCCCACGGGACGTAGATCTGGTCGAGCCCCGACGGTTCGAAAAAAATGAGATTGACTTCATTATAACGACCAGATGACAACTGTTCAGTCAGTAATGTCTCAGTGATCGCGAGGTTGAAATCTGGCAGCGATCACCGAATGGTTAGAGGCACACTGAACCTAAAAGTTTAAGTTGGAGAGGTCTCGTTTAATGAATTCAACGTTCCGTCCCTCTAATCCCTCGTGCTCTAATCCAAAGTCCCGAAACCTTTCAGCTCAAGTTAAAAACCGTTTTCAGTGCCTAGAAGATTGCAATGCAGTGGACAATATGAATGACAAGCTCGTGGAAACTGCCCATGCGGTCAGCGCTAAGTTCTGCAAGACCCGGCGCAGAACAATACAAAAACTCTCCGATCACACTCTTAATCTCTCAAGACGGGAAACGAAGCTACAGTCTTCAGTGGATTTGACAACATACAGGCAACTGAACAGACATATCTCCAAATTCATGCGGCGGGACTTATGCAACTTTAATACTGCTCGTATTGAAGAAGCGATCGAGCGGAACCAGGGCTCCAAAGTCTTTGCCACAGATCTGTCTGCCAGAAAGAGCCAACTACCAAATTTGAAGACCGAGTGTGGCAGCATCGTTTCCGAGACACCTGAGATTTTGAGTTAGATTGAGAGGTTCTATGGGCAGTTGTACACATTATCGTTAGAGCCAGAGTTCATCAGAGTTGTACGTGGTAGAGCAATACTGCAGCTATATTTCGGGTATAGTTGTAGCACGAATGGGTTGGCTCGACCGGGGAAGGACCACGCTCTCACAGAATACCAGCGTAAAATAGCAGCTTAACACAGCTGTGTTTCGTATGGTGAGTGTAGAGAACCGGAGACCCGTTTTACTGGAAATGAGGCATTCCAACTTAGTCCTCACGGGTGACAACGCAGCTGCATTTTGATTCGCAAACAAGGGTAGAAGTAGATGTCTATGGGCCACAGGTACATTACAGACATTCGTGATCGAGGATAGATGTAGATGTCTATGGGCCACAGTAACCACTTACCATCAGGTGGACTGTGTGCTCGTTTGTCATCCTATCCTATAAAAAAATAGAGCTACACGCAAGTTTGAGTAACAATCCAAGAGCAAGTCTTATTCAACACTACTTCGATGATATCCCGGACGTCAGTATGAGCGAGATTAGAATGGCTCTCGAGCACTTTTAAAACGGCAAGTCCCCAGGCGAGGATGAAATTACAGCGGAGCTTCTGAAAGCGGGTGGAAAACCGGTACTTGAAGTCCTTCAGAAGCTCTTTAAATCCGACCACCATGGTGGTACTACTCCGGAGGCGTGGAGCAGAAGTGGCGTAGTCTTGTTCTTCAAGAAAGGCGATAATGATCTCTTGAAGAACTACACACTGATCCTCAATGACCTCAGTGGTGTCACCCAACGGATAGGTCTTAAGATAAACATGGACAAAACAAAGATCATGTTTAATGTCTATGTCATACCTATGGCGGTAGTTGTTGGGAGCACTAAGCACGAAGTTGTTGACGAGTATGTTTACCTGGGACAAATAGTCCGAATAGGTAAATCCAACTTTGACTGAGAGGTCAATCGATGGATTAAACTCGACTGGGCAGTGTTCGGAAAATTACGACTCATCTTCTAGTCAGGTATACCTCAAAACTTGAAAACGAGATTGAACAACCAGTGCGTGTTTCCAGTGATGACCTATGGAACTGAGACGTAGTCCTTCACTATTGGCCGTATGAGGACGCTCATGGTAGCTCAGCGAGCTATGAAGATGGCTATGCTCGGGGTTTTTCTGCGTGATGAACTTAGAAATGAGGATATCCGCAGTAGAACCAGAGTAACCGACATAGCCCAACGGATTAGTAAGCTGAAGTGTCAATGGGCCGGCCGTATACATTTATGGCTTTAGAGATATCCTCATACATTTTCTCCACCTCCTGATCAGAATCTGCCGAGGTGCGTGCATAAACCTGTATGACCTTCAGCGAATACCGTTTGGTGATTTTGAATATAAGGTACGCAACCCTCGTCGACACACTCTCAATCTTTACAACGTTGTTAACGAGAGACTTGTGGACGATAAATCCGACACCTCCTTGGGACAGATGATCGCCCTCCCGGTGACAGAACAAGTTGCCGGATTCAAGGATTACCGTGTCCTCCCCCTGTCTTTGGACCTCGGATAATCCTATAATATGCCAGCGTAACTTGTCTATATCTTCTTCCAGTTCCAGGATCTTCTCGTCAGTCCTCAGGGTGCGTGCGTTGTATGTTGCCAAATCGAGTCATCTTAGGTGGCAACCGAAACTCCACCGGAAATTCTTAGCACCTCCTGCCCTGCCGCTACCATAGTCGCCTCTGTAGCCAGAAATAACGGGGCCGCCAAAGACTTGGGGCCGTCTCTTCGTAACTTTCATCATGTGGTGATATTTGCCATAGTTGCCACGCTTGGCGAGCGGGTTGGCAACCGCAGTTTTTTTATTGTAATATTTCTGTTATCTGGAAGATGCTGCTGCCGATCTCCTGCCTTTTTCTCACTGTTGCCTCTTACGACACCCAAGGGAATATATGTGGTAGTGGATATTCTTAACCGTCACAACACGGCATAGTTCAAAACTTTAAAATAAAACAATTTTTGTATTTTCATTGTATCGTAGTGCGCATTGCAGGAATATTTCGATGCTACCATAAAAACTGCTCGAAACATAAATATTCCATTTCAAAAGTAAATAAGTAGTGACAGTCTCATTCTTATTGCTAAGCGTAGGCGTTCTTTCATTTTTCAAAGTATTTAAGTCAGGAAACAATCCGCCTGAAGGTGTGATTAAGCACAAATAACACTTAACTAATTCTTTTAATTTCTTGGATAAGTAAACCAGGATTCCAAATTGCCCATGACAGTTTTAGGTAGCAGCGAATCGAACTCGGCTTGCTTCCGTACTAAGAACTAGTATTAATTTCAAGGCGAGTGTTAACCTATTCTCTGAGCTACAACGACTAATTTGATATTAAATCAATCAATAATAAGTCATTAAAAACCCTCTAATAAATGAGAAAAGGCCTCCTTCCTCCTGTCATAGTACATTTTTAGACTCATTATTGAAAGGATATTGGAGTGTGAATTTTTTACCGCTCCAATAACTCCCATGTTTTCTATCATATTTTACTACCCGGACGTTCAGCTTTTTTTTTTCTTTCAACACTAAGCACTTAGCAAATTAGCTAAATTACAATTTACAACTTTAGTGATGCGGTATCGGACCTAAGTCCCGAGACTCAGGTAGCTGATTTACAATTAGGTTTAAAGTAAGCCTACCTGCCTTTGATCTACTATGGCCATAAAATGTTTTATCGAAATAGGTACTACCTTAGTTACATTAATATTCCAATATATTTCAATTTAGATGTTTCGACTAATCAAAGTAATTCAACAATGTACTAGCTTTTAAAGACATCTTAATTGATTTGTGTTTTTGTGATATTAAATTTCTGACAGCTATAAATTGTATTTAATTGTCTACTGCTGGATATTGCTATCTATACTTACTTTATTATATAATTGTAAAGATTTCTTTTTTTGTTTGTTAAAGTTAAAGTCACAGCCTATATGTATACGTCCCACTGCTGGGCACAGGACTCCTCTAATTTCTGGGAGGGTTTTAGGGCAAGGAAATGTTCGCCGCGCTACCCCAATGCGTGTTGGCGAACTTCACGTCTTAGAAATATTTGTTGAAATATTTCTCCTTTCTTAGACATACATGTTTCCTCGCGATGTTTTATTTCACCGCCGAGCACGTGTAAAATTGCAATTAACAGTTTAATTGGTGCCGGCGGGAATTGAACTCGGGTTGCTCGTGTACTGTGAAATTTACAGCGAGCGCTTAGCCCTTGAGCTACCACGGCTCTTTTTGTTTGTCATGGTATCAAAACATTGCCTATAAAAGTCATAACTTGGCGTGTGCTGCGAAAACTATTGTTGGTAATATAAAATAATGTACTAGACGTTTATAGAACTTATCAACATCTACAAAATAGTAATAGTTAAGTGACAATATTAGCTTTCGTGTTTTAAGGTCCGTATTCATAAACGTTTCTCAGCTCAAGTGCATTCACATGGAAAGAATCTTGAGGTTATGATCGTATTAATAAACATACCTCAGGTTCCGGTTTAAGTTTTCGTTACCATCTGAGTTATGCACTATTTAATAAATCAAACTCACCCTCGCGATCACTGAGACATCACTGAACAGTTGTGGTCTGGTCCTCATAATTAAGTCAATCTCATTTTTTCTCGAACCGTCTGTGCTCGACCAGGTCCACTTCCTGTGGGGCCGCTTCTTGAATAAAGAGTTCATCATAAAGAGTCCCTCTTTCTCCATGAAGTCAGTCAGCTGCTGGTCCCTTGCGTACCGTTGCCC
Organism: Parnassius mnemosyne; assembly: GCA_963668995.1. Lineage (NCBI taxonomy): Eukaryota > Metazoa > Arthropoda > Insecta > Lepidoptera > Papilionidae > Parnassius > Parnassius mnemosyne. The sequence continues at coordinate 22,836,042 of CAVLGL010000080.1, forward strand.
TATTCCAAAGTTCCCTACTTTCAGCTCACCGTTCTCTCTTGTGCCTAGTTTTGCATTAAAGTCTCCCATTAACACTGCATAGTGGGTTTTGGAGGAATGCATAGCTCTAGAGATATCCTCATACATTTCCTCCACCTCCTCATCGTGGTGTGCCGAGGTTGGTGTGTAAACCTGTATGACCTTCAGCGCATACCGTTTGGTGATTCTGACTATAAGTTACGCAACCCTCGTCAACACACTCCCAATCTTTACAACGTTGTTAACGAGAGACTTGTGGACAATAAATCCGACACCCCCTTAGGACAGAATTTCGTCCTCCCGATGATAGAACAAGTTGCCGGATTCGAGGATTACCATGTCCTCCCCCTCTCTTTGGACCTCGGATAATCCTATAATATTCCAGCGTAACTTGTCTATCTCTTCTTCCAGCTCCAGGATCTTCTCGTCAGTGCTCAGGGTGCGTGCGTTATAAGTTACCAGGTCGAGTCGTCGTATGTGCCAACCGAAGCTCCACCGAAGATTCTTAGCATCCCCTGCCCCGCCGTTACCATGGTCGCCAACTTAGCCAGGAATAGTGGGGCCGCCGGGGACTGGGCGCCGTCCTTTCGCAACTTTATTCATTTGGGGGTCTTTCAATTATTCTTATGGAAAATTAAACCAGCAAGAAATTCAGCAGTACTTTTTTTAAAGTAATATTATACAGTAAATAACACAGGTTATATAATTACATACAAAACTCATTCAAAAACAGCTTGGAAGCGATCACCTCATTCCTAGGGGTGTTTATAAACCATGTATTCATTTATATTATTACATTATTTAGTGTCTTTGTACAATACAACAGAACAGGTATCGGCAGATCCTGAACTAGTGCAAACCTAGTGCAGAAACCAACTATCGAAATATACCTATATTCCGAACAACCTCAGACGAAATAGGACAACACAAATTACGCACGCATTTGCAATAGAACGTATACAATGACACATTAAGGAAATGTTATTTCAATTCTATCAAAGTTATATACTTCATAAATTACTTTTATTGCTTTTGTGATCACCAAAATTGCAAGGTCAAGGAGGCGATTATTTCGCAGTAAAAGGCGTTTTAGAAAAACAATAACTTTAACAATTAAGATCTTAACCACTAAGTCACTGAATTCTTGTCCTGCCGTCGCCGAATCATTAATTAAACAAAATGTAAATGCGTGTACAAAGAATGTTACATTCCATATTTCTGTTAAAGTTATTGCGTCTATAATAGATACAATCGCGCTTCAACTAGCTATTATTTTCAATACTAGCATCGAATAAGGTGTGTTGTCTGATTTAATGAAGCATAGTAAAGTAATACCTTTATTTAAATCTGGTAGTACATGAGAATTTTAGACCTATTTCTGTACTACCAACACTTAGTAAGATTTTTGAAATAATTATTCTTGATCAAATGTAAAAAAAAATTTATTATAAATAATTTACTTCATAAAACTCACTTTGGTTTCACAAGTGGTCGCTCGATAACAAATGCTGGTGTTGAGCTGATTAAATATATCTTTAATGCATGGGAGAATTTACGGGATACTTTGGATATATTTTGTGTGTGATAGTAAGTAAGTAAAAGCCAACTTCAAAGCACTAAAAAGATTAAAACAGTTTTACATTCTGAAGTCAGTGCTCAGCCATAGTGTATAGAAGAATTAAAACCTCTTAGGTGTGGCCTCCAATTTTATATATTTTTTTTATAGAAGAGGGGGCAAACGATCATATGCCTCACCTGATAGTAAGTGTCGACCGCCACCCATGAACAACTGCAACACCAGGGGACAGCAGATGCTTTGCTAGCCTTTCAAACTAGAGCAGGCTTTTTTCTTGAATGTCTCTAAGTCGTATCGGTCCGGAAAATCGCTGGTGGTAGACGATTCCACAAGGAAGTTGTGCGAGGAGGAAAACTTTTTGTAAATCGTACGGTGGTGGACCACCAATCATCCAGATGGTATGGATGGTATCGCGAATTTTGTCACGATGTGAAAAAATTGGTTGAGCGGCTGGAAATAATCCGAACAATTCCTTAGAGCACTTTCGATAAAAAACGCAGAGAGATGGAACATCTCTTCGCAGTGCCAGTGAGTCAAGCCGATCAGAAAAATCTCGGTTGCCGACGATTCGAACCGCTCTGCGCTGGATGCGATCAAATGAAAGGATTCAATTTAAAAAAAATTAAAAAAATCAATGGAAGGATCAATTCTCGCATTGGGGAGCCTCGGCCCAGAGATGGGAACAGTATAGTTCCATGTGAGGCCGAACCTGCGCCTTGTAAAGTTGCAGGTGCAGTGCCGGCAGGAAATATTGTCTCGCTCTACTGAGCACGCCAAGCTTTTTAGATGCCATTTTGGCCTTCTCTTCCACGAACTTCATTTCAATCGATGCCGACGCCGAGGATTCCGATACTGGTTTCTAGCCCTGAAAATGAGGAGATACGACATTGAAACGGGGTTCTTTTAAGCGGTAAACGCGCAAACTTGTGTCTTCAGGAGATTGAACTGGACTAAATTTAGTTGCCCCCAATCCGAGACTTTGTTCAACAAAGTTTCGACTTCGGAGACAAGTTTGTTCCGGTACTCGGTGACATTTTCCTGAGAAAAATTGGCACGGCCGGTGTGTAAAGAATCACCAGTGCTGTTGTCTGCATAGCAATGAATGTTACTGGTTTGCAATATATCATTGATACGCAGAAGAAACAGCGTTGGTGACAGCACGCAGCCTTGTGGAACACTAGCACTAAAATAGGCTTGTAATTGGAAGATACAGCGTCTACTACGACCTTGATGCTCTAATCTGCAAAAAAACTGGTGATCCAATTGCACAATTTCTCGGAAAACTCATAGGAAGGAAGCTTTGAAAGAAGCGCTTTGTGCCAAACCCGCTCGAAGGCCTTCGCTATGTCCAAACTAATGGCTAAGGCCTCCGCCTTGAACACTACTGCCTCTATGAGTCAGGTAGACCAGAAGAGCCGACGAAAACCGTATTGGGGGGCAATAATCAGTTGGTGATTCTTTTGGTACCTCATGAACTAGCAATTTATAACGGATTCCACTATTTTGGAGAACAAGGAGATGAAGGCCATAGGCCTGTAGTTAAACGGGTCTGAGTGGTCACATTTTTTTGGGATCGAGTGGACCAAAGCTGACTTCCATGATTTCTTTTGACTTCCATTCGGGACTACGCCAAGATAGTAGGATGTTTTTTATAGAAAACGGGTGACAAAAGAGTACACAGTCCACCTGATGGTAAGTGATTGCTGTGGCCCATAGACATCTACTTCTATCTTCTATTACGAATCAAAATGCAGATGCCTTGTCACCCGTGAGGACTAAGATGGAATGCCTCGTTTCCAGTAAAAAAGGGTCTCCGGTTCTCTACACTGACCATACGAAACACAGCAGCGTTATGCTGCTATTTTACACTGAAACTCTGTGAGAGCGGGGTCCTTCTCCGGTCGAGCCGACCCATTCATGCTACAACTATACCACTAATACAGCTGCAGCATGGCACGTAAAAAACTGGAGGAGTACCGGAAAAGACGTGTTAAAACCGGTGCCGTCTCTGAAGCACACGTCTTCAGCACATTGGAGGGACTCAATCAGGCCCACTCGACTTGTTGATGTCCAGGGAGAGGAGTGCTTTGCGCACGAGCGTAGTGTAAATAACACATCCTGCATGAAGTACTCACACCGTGCGATGGTCGGTGGTGTGTTTCCCCCGTCATTGAGAGTCGAGTTATACGCAAAGGGGGAGCCTAGCAGATCGGCTTTCTCCTTTGCGGCATGTGACAGTGAGTCGTCCTCCGTGTGCAGAGATGGCAGAGATGGCTGACAGAAGTTCCCTTGGACAGCCTTGGCGAGAGACCAGAATGATCGTGTTCCCAAAAGAAGTCGAACTAGTTTCTCGCCAATTCTGCGAATGTGTTCTGATTTTGCCTTGGCAATGACATTTGATTGGAGGACCTGGAGGCGGAATTAGACTTCTTTTTAAGAGTGCTGGTGTTTGACCCGAGACGTTGATTCGTCAGCCCAGGCCCGGTAGCACTCCTGCTTATGGTGTGATGAAATTTATACGTGGGAGCACCCTCGAGGTATAACCTATTTAATATAAAAAATAAACTTTAAAATCCGGTCTCAATTGGAGAAGATATCGCTTGACATACATACAAAAATAAACAGCTTACAAAATAGATCCTTTTCAAATACCTAAAAGTAAAGAGAAGTTATAGCCTAATACACGTTCTACTGCACAGGCCTCCTCCCATTTCTAAGAGGGTTATAGAGCGATTATCCAGCGCGCTGCTCCAATTCATATTGACATTGCTGACACGGGAAAACGCCACGGATATATGGCCATGTGAATAACAGCTGCTCGTGAGGTCGATGACCTGGGGGTCGTTTGTTATCATTGCAAAGTAAATACAAGGACCTGGATTCAATTGAATTATTGAATTAAGAATTTTTGGATTAAATACCCCATTCACCCATCTCAGCCAGTGCAAATCTCTGCGTCTACCGCATTCTTTTAAAAAGCAACCAAGCTATTAATTTAGTGATTATAAAAGCACCTTTTAAATTAAGGGATATGTTTTCTCTAGCACATCGAGAACATTATTAAATGTAATGTGATTAATTAAATAAATAACGAAAGAAAGCTCAGGGGATAAGTGCCACGTGCTCGGTGGTCAAGGAAAACATCGTATGGAAACCTACACTTATAACATGCCGTAAGGCAGTGCGATGTTCATGCCAAGTTTCGTCAAAATCCATCTAATTATTTTAGAATCTATAGTGTTCAAAGGGAAAGAAGTATAATACTATTAAAATTTTCAATAAAAATATTCAAAGTACACGTTTAGCCTGGAAACAGTTTTGTTATAGTATAGATAGATAAGCATACACAGCTACATAGAAACCTGCATACATACATAGATACCATAGAATTAACGAGGCATTCTAGGCCCGACGGGGAAGGACCACGAAACACAGCAGCTTTTAGCTGCTGTGTTTCGTATCATGAATTTGGAGAACCAATAACCCATTTGCATTTATTTTTTAATCGAGTATGTCTATGGGCCACAACATTCACTTACCATCAGGTAGACTTTGTGTTCGTTTGTCACTTTTATTCTATAAAAAAAAACGTGAAGTCTAAGATATCAGTAATTGAGTAAAATCTCTACTACGTGTGATAAACTCCAGCTCTTAACGTGATGGTGTATTTACAATTTACATATGAACAAAGAAAATCGTACAGATTTGGTACTATTATTTGAAGGTAATAAAAAACTCCTCTGTTACTGTGCAACCGCGCCGTCTAAAATAGAAACGCCGATAACTGCTACTTTGCCGTGATATTCTTTGAGAGCGTTTATTTTCCGTGGCCAAAGTAACAAGATGTTATCTGTGTTTGCCTATAACTGGGTGAACATATTGTTATTAGTTTTTGTGCATCATTTGTCAGTGACCCTTATAAATAAATAAATATAATAACAAAAACCGTTTACATGTACTAGCGTGTATCCAGTTAAAACGTTTTTTATTCTATCATTATCATTTCAACCCATTGGGATATCATTCGTACTGGCTAGAACAAACAAATAATAGTGCATTTACTTATCTGTGTTTCGAAAAGTGATTCTGTTTTATAAAAGTGGTTCTGTTATAAAGGGAAGTGGAAGATATTATTATAAACGATGGAATGTAAGGGATATCCCTTATATTCACAGCCTTGTAACAGATGAGATTCTGACGACCGATTTATGACTAAAAATGGCTAACATATGTTAATCACAAAGACTGATGATGGGAGTAGTACCAGTGTCTACTAACTCTTGCTCTATAACCCACTTGCCCAAAGAGGTAGATACATTTTCAAAGAAACGTCATCTAAGGAAGTGATACAGGCAACTCTGTTGGGAAATGCAAGCCACGTAGCCTTTTAAAGGCCTATACGCCTTCTTCCATTATTGAGATTGTTTTTCTTTCCCACATACGAAAAAAAGTCTCTTGTAGCTTCCTACAGGAAGAAAGGTTACAGAGTATCATCCCGTATCGGCAAGTGGACTATAAAACGATCCTCGAATAGATTGAGTAAGAATATCCAACGTGTCACGTAATACCACATAACTCGTGGCTTACAATTTTGAAGTTATAAAATGTTATAAGAAAAGGCAGCCTTTCTAAATAATATTTGTATTTATTAATAGCTTTAAACACTTTTTTGTGCCTAATGCAAATATATTTCCATTTCCGCTTTTAGCGTACGAACAAATCGCGACAAGGTCGCGCGTGGTCGCTTTGAGCAAAAACACTTAGCGCAAAAAATCGCTTAACAATTACTAGTCCATTGCCTTCAATAGCAATTCGATTATGGATATAAATTACATAATCAATTTACTTTTACATTATATTAGACAATTATCTGAATATAAAAGTTCGTAATACATCGCCGTATAGACCACTATTCTAACTCTTGTGTAAACTTCACTCTTATTAGAGAGTCTAATACCGCATACAGTATGCGGTATTGGATATCGGACATTGGGTATCGGAGATGATAGAGGAAAATGTAATGATGGATGGAGGGCTATAATGAATGTCGCGTGGGTGTCGTAAAGGGCAACTATAGGGAATGGCAGAAAAAATGTTATATGTATAACTTTTTATGAGTACAAACCTAACCTTGTAAAATAAAGTGGCAATGGGACAGCAATATAACCGACAACCGATGGGAAAGAATGGTACACGAATGACAGCCTCGTACAGGTAAGCGAAGTTTAAGACAACCCCCCACTAGACAGTGACAACTTGGTAAGAGATGCAGGAAGTTAACCGATGCAGGTGGCTTTCAGGACCGTGCTTTATGGCGTTCCTCGGGGGAGGCCAGGAGTGGACTTATAATAGACTTTGATGATGATGATGAAAATTTTTTAGGTACCAAAAAGAAAATAATTTTAGTGAATTGCAGACTAAATTAACTACGGGAAGTGGAAGATATAGTTGAACTTGTTAACGCAGCGGACTGCTGATCGCCTTGATCTAGTAAGGCTTGACGCATAGCAACAGCGCTTAGTACCAGTTATATACGTCGTAGGAACACGTTCTGTGCAAAGTGACTTTTAAAATCAACTTTCTTTCTTTTACAGAGATTACTCACGGCATCACAGCTTCTAGTTTTTGACAGAATTAGATAAAAAGAAGATGGTATCAAGCAAAAGGAAGCCCGAGTTAAAAATTTCTGCACGACATTTTCTGCTTTTTCTATTGCAATCCATTTTGTAATACATAAGTTTGAAAAATTATCCTATATCACATTATTTATTATGAAATAAAAAAATACTAGAAATTGTTAAATATTATTTTACGGGTTACTTATTCAAGTCATTAAAATATAAAATCTTATCTTCTGAACAATTTTGACTAGTTTTCCAAAACAATATCACATTAAAGTAAATAATATCATCATCATTAATTATAAAACTTCCGTAAAATACTTTACTATATAATTTGTAATGAACACCAATGAATCACATTTCTAAAAACAGTACTTTAGTTGATATAAAAGGCGACATATGACTCTAAAAAAAAATACCACATTAAAGCTTAATATTTTGCAAACGGATCCCTGAATCGAAACAATGTTGTTCCATAGACCCACTATTTTTGAAAGACCTATCACCTGTAAAGGAGAAGGACTCAAACTAAATATGTTTTTCAAGATTTTATTTCATAATTTAGTAGGCGTAATTAATATCTATAACTATGCCAAATCACAGCTTTTCAGCACCTAGGGCTTCTGAGTAAAATCGCGGAGTGACGGACATGGCTAAACTATAAGGGTTCCTTGTTGTTTAACTATGGAACCAGTCGGAAGGAACCCTAAAGAAACATACAGTCAAATTGAGAAATTCCATGCTTATTGAAGTCGGGTATAAATAAATGAACATCTTCATTCATTCATTTTTGAAATTAAAATATTTCTCCTTTTTATTTTAACATTTCATTTATATAATTCGAAAACATTTGCATAATCGGTCTCAATAAGTATAAACAACATCCCACAGTGTGTTGCAATTTTTATTTCTGTCGTTTTATGATTCCTCGTTTCTAGAATTTAAAAAAGTCATAGTAAACTACGAAAAATAATTAACTGTTCGAAAAGAGAATGTAAGTTAAGTTAAATGTAACTTATCACAACCTTATCAATTATTATATCCTGTTGCTTGGTTAGATATGTAAAATAACGGAATGATGAAATTTCCTCTCGCATTTCATCAGGAACAAGTATGGCCTACCGCCTTTGATGGTATGCAACCAAGGTAAGTAGTATTTATTTCCGTTAATAAATTATAAAGTTTAATATAGAACAACGCAATATAAAATATTAGATATTATTTTACACATAATATGTATGTAATAGTTCATCATAAATATAAATATTGTTACAGTATATAAAAGACCACTACTGAACTCCCCCATAGATTGCCTCATAGAAAAGATTTTGCCATAGTTACCATGTTAGACAGGCGAGTTGGCAACCGTAGTTTTTTTATTATTTAGAGATTTTATCTGGGAGTTGTTGTCTCATGTTTTAGTTCATTAGTAATGATGAATGTAATGACAAATTTTTTTGAAAACTAAAAACTGTTATTTGGGCGGAGCGTTGTTTAGCCCTATTATCCCTAACTCTCTGCTGCTCTGTAACTAGTTGTCCGATTTCGAAGAAACTTATCACAGATAATCTTCGTAGTGAGAATAATGCATAGATTTTATGTCTCTAGTTATATTATTTTCGTTGAAATAAAAATTTAGATTTTCAAATATACACATAGTGTATAAAGATAATATTAAGGTTTTAGTTAATTAAATATATATCAAACTTGCTTTTGTCCGCGGCTCCGCCCGCGTGGAGGTTTAAAAACTACATAAGTTCTAAAAATCACAACACACGTTCAATTTTATTATATATTAGCTTTTATCCACGACTTCGTCCGCAAAGTGGTTGGATATAATATTTCTATTGCTACCATCCAACACCGAATGTCACTATTTCATGAAGTTTCTGATTACTTATTCTTCGCTTAAGCACGTAAACATTTGTTTATTATCACTTAGTCATCAACGAAAAACTTTAGAAAATTAAAACAGCAGCTGACCGAAAACCGACTGATTTAAGGACGCGATTCGAATTGCTCATAATGCAGTTACTCGTAAAATGAAATTGATATACATATGTATAATCATCATCATTACAGCCTTTCATAAGTCCACTGCTGAACTTAGGCCTCCCCCAAGGAATGCCACAAAGCACGGTCCTGATGTGCTTGTACACTCTGCAAGATGTTGAACGTTGTTAAATACGTTGTTATACGTTGCCGACAAACTGGCATACAGTTTGGCAAAGTTTGAAATGTAAATTATGTAACACTCTTTCTAAGAATAAATTTAAAAAAAAGATGCAGGAGTGTACAAGCTTGATTGTGAATGTGGTCTCTCTTTTATTGGAAAAACTAAAAGATCCATAAAAACCTGCGTTAAAGAACACATAGCTGATGTGAAGAATCGACGATCCGGGAAGTCTGCAGTCTGTGAACACTTACAGGATCGCCCCCGTCACATTAGATTTGATAGACCACAAATCCTCGCAAAAAACACCGATTCCTTCCAAGAATTATTCGCGAGGCTATTGAAATCAAAAAACATCCTAATTTCAATAGAGAAGATGGCTGGGTGCTACCATCTGCTTGGGATCCCATAATTAATAAAATTGAATCCCAACCTAACCATACAACTGCTGACTTCATGATACTGTAAGTTCATACTGTGTAGATTGGAACAAAAATTAATAATTTTTAATCTGGAGGTAGCCGTGTTAACTATGACATTGGGACGTCATACACCTTAATTCCCCCCCCCCCCATGACCATGGGTGCTGTAAAGTGGTCAAGCCTCGGGGTAAATATAATAATTCATTATTGAAAAAACTTTTAAAGTCATACCCGGGAAATTATAAATGCTAACTTAAGCGGGAATCGTAGCCTTTTTGATTTAAATAGTTAATTATTTGCAATAATAAGGATGTCGCCAATCACAACACAATCTCCTTTACCTGTTCCAGTCAGAATAATTGTCTTTATAATTTTTTTATAGGATAGGGTGACAAACGAGCACACAGTCCACCTGATGGTAAGTGGTTGCTGTGACCCATAGACATCCACATCTATCCTCAATAAAGAACCAAAATTCAGATGCGTTTTCGTCCCTGAGGACTAAGATGGAATACCTATTTTCCATTAAAAAGGTTCTCTACACTCACCATACAAAACTCTGCAACATGCTGTTATTCTGTAAGAGCGTGATCCTATCTCAGTTGAGCGGACCCATTCGTGCTACAATCATAATATAGCTGCAGCATGGTTCTACCACGTGAAAACTAACCATGAAATAGGTTTCCTATTATAATCAAAACTTATCAACGTTCATTCATTAAGATAATCAGAACGTAAAACAAATGTCGATGACATTTACACTATATTTGGCTTAGACTTTCTAGGCGCTATAACAAAACTATCACTTGTACAATCTGCAATATAAAAGTCAAGTTACTTACCTTCAAGAATAAATCCATCCAAAGTCCATTAAATCTTTCTCATTCACTAAACTAAATTTGCATATCTTTTAATATAAACCTTAATGCGAAGGCATAGATACAAGATCAATTTAAATAGCTTTATTCTAATTCGCAACTGCGACATTTAAAAATTGTAGGTCAATCGATATTGCTCCTATATAAACACAATGTGCATGTGATTTTATTCTCCAAGATTTTAATGTAAGCTCTTTAAGAAACACTTGTATAAAACTGTTAACAGTTCCATAAGCCTAATAAGAAATATATCTTTATATATAAAAATTACGTGTCATGTTGTTCGTCTGCGATGAACTCCTTAACTACTGAACTGATTTCAATGAAATTTGCACACTCTGTGCAGTTTGATCCGACTTGAGAGATAGGATAGTTTTTATCCTGATAAGTGACACTCAATATTTTTTTTATTACGATATTAAGGATTTTTTATATGAAGGGTCGTCAAAAAGGGCAGAACAACGTCTGCCTGATCAGCTAGTATACTATATATTGTTCAAGTCTTATTTTTTTCCTTGTTTTCCTTTTTAAAATTTAATATTCTTACTATACTAAATACTAAATATTCTTCTATAAATAGAAGACTAACTTTTACAATTTTGTATCGAGTTTATTTTAAATATTATCATTTCATTACAAATATGGTCTGTTTCTAAATATAGACCTGTGAAGGAGATTTACTCTCCGCATTCACGTACGCAGTGTACACACACTTAATGCGAAATATCTGAACCATTATCTGATGCATGAAAAAACAAGCACGCGTATTCCATTATGTACTAAGTGCTCCGATAAGTTAAACGCTGCATTAGTTAAGACCATTTTTGGTGAAAATCAAGATAATAAAGGTTGCAGAATCGGAGCGCGGTGAAACGACGGTGAAACACGTCTTATAGCAGTATCACTTACGTACAACGGTCATGTGCGACCCTTTTAGATGTCGCCAAAATTCGTAACACTTAACTAAGACACGCATTTTAATGAAACATAATAGTAATTTTAACATTCACCTAAAGCGGTTTAAAATCATTTGCCTTTAATTTATTATTATATAAGGAAAGTAGGTATAAACTTAAACATCAGACTTTAAATATGAATTGAACTAAGAAATAATTAACATTTAAAAATAAAAAGCACATTTCGAAATAGCTGCCCAAGTTTTGGGTCGGAATAAAAATCAGTGCATAATGCATTTCTTTTATAGATTAAAAGTGACAAACGTGAAACTAATCCACCTGGTGGTAAGTGGATGATATTGCCTAAGGATATCTACATCTATCATCGATTAAGAATTAAAATGTAGATGCATGGTCACCACAGAGGACTAAGATGGAATGTCTCGTTAGTAGTTACTTTATGAATTACAGCAGCATTAAGCTACTGTTTCACGCTATGCATGTAACGTGGCCTTGCTCCCTTTGAGCCGACCCACACCATAATAATATATGTTATGTAGTATTGCTCTACCACAATGAAAACACTTATTCTTGTCAAGCTTAAGATATAGTCCATAAGTTTAATGTTGTTTTTTTTAATTATATAATTAAATAAAACATCAAAATTAAACTTACGGTTTTTGTAAACTTAAATGTTTTTTCTAAATTATACATTTATGATGTTCTCAAAATTAGAATAAATGTTCTTTTTGTCTTTCTTTTTCTTTCAAATAACAATCACCATTGTGATATTGAAAGAAAGAAATTAATATCTATCTATAATAAATTCTAGTTACATAACTCGAGATTGAATTGACGTTCTTGCTTACAATAGGGGTAACCGTAGTGCAGTTAGCCGTCCGGCTGACCGCAAGATTCGGTTGTAAATGCGGCCAACCGGATTGCGGGCAACCGCATTCGCAAACGCAACCTGCATTTGAAGAACCGTTACGATTTGCGGTCATATCGATTTATTTCAAAGATGGAAGTGAAAGAAGTTGCAGCTATTTACTACATTTATTCTGGTAATTTGATGTGCCAAATTGCTGGTCGACTTTGGATTTCAATGATACCATCACCATCCGACTGGCCATCATTCGCAGCCCTCCGAGCGACCGGACTAGTCTGCGTAGTTGCATCACTGCGCACATACCAATAGATGTTACGTATATATTTTTATTGCGACTAACCGAATAGTACGTATGAGCCCTAAGATAAAACACGAGCGCCGGCTGCTGAGCCAGCCACGGTCACCGAGATACATTTTAACGTTTCGTACTGAATTAAGCAAAACGGGACACATAAAATCAACTCGGTGTCTATCTCTTCCTCTCGTCCTCTTTGACAGAGATTTTTCTTTAAAAGTGTCTTCGTGGATGAAATTTGCAATTATTACCTATTAATGTGGATTGACTTAAGGGATTACCTTTGAGGAATAAAGGGAATTATAAAATATATATTGAGTTACGGATATTGTTCACGGTCATTCGTGTATCATTAGAAACTCTTTTGCCCTCTTTAGAAACTCTGAAGCATCATTTTGAAAATGTTTAATTCAATATTTTGTGTTTAGCTTTACTTATTTTTTTATGTTTCAAAATTACTCTGCCTCATCTTTTAATTACCAGTCAAAATCATTATATTTTTGTAAAAAAAAAACGAAAATCACGATTAAGTCATTTATACGTTATTGTTAAAAAGAAAATGGGAAAATGTTTTAAAATTCTATTCCTTGTTACTATTATCAACCTTACACTTAACTGTAATAGTTAGGGTATTTGACGGTGGATGAAATGAAAAAATGAAAGTGAAAAAAATTAAAGGTATCAAAATACGTGATAAATACGCATATAGAATCGGCCTTTACTTAAAACAAGGACAGATGTACAAAGCACAATTAAACAAAATTACATGAACAGGTATGCGGGTTTTCTCAAGCCTTGGTCTAGAAATAGTTATTCAAAACCTTCTAAATATATAACCTTTCGCAACGCAAGCTATTGTGTTATTATATTAAACAGAAAAATTTAATATTAATTAAGCAGAAAGTAACGTAACGCCCATCTATGCGAACAAAGGCTAGTTACTCATAGCAGCGATGTAATCATTTGCGCAAATACTCACGCAAATTTTATAAAATACATACTACAAATTTCTTTTATTTTATTTGTATTAAATTGTACCTTTTCGTCGTGTGTATTAAAAGCCATTGTCGAGTTTTATCTCTTAAGAACCGACGAATGGAGATGCTTTTATAATATCATAATAGTGAATCAGTAGTAAATTCTATTACAGCCTAAAAACTGAACACACACTGCCTATAGATTGCCTCATAGAGGGGATTTTGCCTTAGTTGCCAAAATTGGCAGACAAGTTGGCAACCGCAGTTTTTATAATTTTGAGGCGTTATCAGGAAGAGCATCTTGGAGCTGCGTTTTTCCTGTTTTAGTTACACTCTGTCGCCTCTTACGACACCCACGGGATAATATGGGGTAGTGGATATTCTTACACCGCCACTACTAACATATACACCAGACTTAAAATACTTAGGCTGGTGACGGGCAACAGCGTCAATAGTGCGAGAGTTTGTGTGGGATAAAAATATAATTTTACTGCTTAGTTTTAATACTACATGACGTAATCAATCAATAATAATAAATATAGTCAATTATTATATAATTATAAAGTAATTACTTAAATGAAACATTTTTATTGAAGTATTTTGTAAATAGTTTAGGTAGGTTTAACAACTCTTTAGGATTTTATGTCTCAACCCATTATGTTTTATTAGCTATAAAACGTGGGCGGATTACTAAATAAAACACCTTTGTATAAACGTATTGCCTATTGTTCCTATTGTTTTAAATATAATTGAGCGAATAGTTTTAGCTAAAAAATCTCGTGCCGTTAACGATATGACCCACATGTGATAATAACTAGTCGGTAGCGCAATGGCGACAATTAGCTTGCGCATTACGGATTCTATTTTCACAAAGGATAAATATTTGAATAGTCTTCCCCGGGCTTAAGTTTTCATCCATGTGCATTTTATTAGACCTCAACGCCACTGGAAAAAATCCTACAGTGAGGATAACTTTATATAACAAATTAAGATATCCCGAAATTGATACTCTTGGCAGAAGGCTGGCAATAAAATAGTTAACAAAAAGTTCATACATTCAATCTCATTCATTACAGCCCGTCACAAGTCCATAGCTCGACATAGACCTCTCCCATAGATTATAAAACATACGGAATTATTGGCCATAATCACCACGCTTGGAATGCGGTTTGGCAATCGCAGTTCTTTTTTATTATTTTTGAAGTATTAAAAGTATAAGAAGAAATTAATTGAAAGATGCTGCTGCCCATCTCTTGCTAGTGTTACTCTATTGTCTCTTAAAACAATCACTATAATATATAAAAAAATAAAAAATCAATTTATTTCAGACTGAGTCCATACAAGTGACATAAGAAAAAACATTTACATTATAATAAATTTAATCTCATTTAATTTAATTTTATATAATTCAATCTAATCTTTTTAATTTAATTTAATCTTATTCAATTTAATTCAATTCAATATAACTTAATTCGATTGTTTAACATAAAAAAAACTACTTAATATTAAATTCTTGAATAATATTAATCTACAATTTAATTCATGTATCTGCCACCCTCTGGGGCACCGGGCACATGCAATTGTACCCAGTGCCGCAGAAGGGGGCAGTCAGACTTGTCGCTGAGCACGTTCAGGATGGTGTTGGTATATATGTCTTAGTGGATTTTTTTACGCCGCAAAAAAAAATTAACTGCACCTTGTTATCAAAGTTTTGCATTCCCACTACCTCCCGTGAAACCCACAGAAAGAGATGAGAACACATGTGTGTTTAATAGACGGCTTTGTTAATCTATTCACATATTTAAGTCTAACTTGCTATAAATATACTACCTGTTTACCTTGATCAAATGAATTAGGAATTTTTCTACCCCTAAACAGAATACAAATACCACTATTATTAAATAAATGTTAATAAGTAATAGAAATATGTTAAATATGTGGTAAATTAAACGAAAAAGTGACTTTGAATAAATATTATTTATAATCTATATTGAATAAAAAATTCTGTTTCTCTTTCTGTTAAGTATTACATCCTGCTATTACTGCTTAAACATATGACTTACATTTAATAAGTAATATAATTATATAATTATGCTAAAGCAGAAAATTCATTGTATTAAATTGCTGATAAGATGAACTATAATATAATCTAATTTAATCTAAAAATACTAATTTTGAGATTAAATTAGATATTGCTGCTTACCAAATAGGCTATTTCGAGTCAGCTATTTTTAATATATTATTCCATTTTAATTTATATTGTATTGTGTAATTTATGTTATAAAATAAATTACTACATTATATTAACTAGTATATTTTCTGAAATAAATGGATAAAAACAGTTATAAATGATTAATTCATTTTTCTACATATCAATAATAAAGGAATTAGTTTTTTTAGCTTTTTAATTTTTCTATTCAATTAATATTACAAAAATCTGTTTTTGAGAATCAATGCCTTCTAAATTCCAGTTTAATTCAGAGTTTTCAAAAGCTTGTTTTTTTTATTTAGGATAAGGGTGACAAATGAGCACACAGTCCACCAGATGGTAAGTGGTTGCTGTGACCCATAGGCATCTATCTTTTATTACGAATCAAAATGCAAATGCGTTGTCATCCGTGAGGACTAAGATTGAATGTCTCGTTTCCAGTGAAAAGGGCCTCCGGTTCTCTACACTCACCATATGAAACACAGCAGCATTAATCTTCTATTTAGCATTTGTGAATTACTAAATAATATTAAATATTTCTAAACGATTCGTATCATATGCATTACTTCCGTACAATACAACTAAGACGGAAACTAACTCTAAAGGTCATATCATAAAACTCCTCAATGAAATATTATATGTGGAAGTGCTAGGCTACAACCAAATACGTGAAGTGGTTTGTAATAATGAAAAGTATAACACTTTCATAGAATATTAACGTAAATAAGCGATTATAGAACATTCTTCAAAGGTGTTATAGCCTTCCATTAATGAGGTTTACCATATTAAATATTTCAGATGTAAACTACCCAAACCTACATCAGGGCGCAGCGTTAACACTGCAAGACATTTCTGCTTCGATAGCTAAAGCAAGCATGGTGATTATAAAATGGTGATTATTCTAACTTCAATGAAAGTGACTCAAATCTAACAGTGATCTGTTACAGGCTGAATAAGGTTTGAAGAAAGTGTCAAAAGAACAGTGACGAAATAAAAAACCTTTGGTCGTCATCATTATAACCTCTCCTTCTCACTATTTTCCCAAGTCAACTGCATCCATCTACCTTCATGCATTTGTGTGTTGAAAACGAAAGCAGCATTTAAAAAGAAAATAATTTATTACATGCTATAAATAAAATGCAATTAACAATTTCGTTCTACTGTTAAATTTACAGCGAGTGTTTAGTCCCCAAGTTTACTACGGCTTTAACACTAGCTGGGCAGTAAAGGCAAATATAAAGTTGAGTTACAACATATTTTACGGAGGTTGATATGATATAGTTTCCCAAACACGCACTAGAATAGCACAGAGGACTCATTGCTTCGTAACCTTTTTAAAAATGAGAGAAATCTTTACTTCAATTTTTGACGTCATCATTACCCTACGCCTAATGTTTGAGCCGTGGTAGCTCAGATGGTTAGCGCTCGCTGTAAAGTTCACAGAACGCGAGCAACCCGGGTTCGATCCCCGCCGGCACCAATGAAATTGTTAATTGCAATTTAAGGTGCTGACTGACCATGTGCTCTGCAGTGAAGGAAAATATCGTGAGGAAACCTGCATGTCTGAGAGAATAAAACAATTAATATTTCGACGACATGTGAAGTTCGCCAACAAGCATTGGGGCAGGGCGGCGGACACTTCCTTGCCCTAAAACCCTCTCAGAAATTAGAGGAGACCTGTGCCCAGCAGTAGGACGTATATAGGATGTACCTTTAATGTTTGATACAGATGTTAAAAATAATTCAGCAGTTTTGAAGCGTCAGTAGACTAATAAGTGGTGAACCATTTCTAACACAAGCATTTTAAGCTTACCAGAAGTGGTTAAAGGTCATATTAGTAAAGTTTAATAGCATTACTACACTTTTTACAAAAGAAAAAAAAGTTGTACAAATCATAAACGAAAAGTTTTATTTTTCTTACCATTCAACAAAAATCTTTAATGGAATAAAATATATTTTACTAGGTATATTTATATTTGCGACGAAATAATCCTCAACAAAACCTTACGATATTGGACAAATTTTACAGGCAGGGCAGGCATAAATTACCTTATTACAATTATAATAAAAGAGGTATTTATTGCTGTGCATCCGACTAATATGACCTCAGTACGAAACCGAATAATTCATATTTTATTGGCTACTCTTCGCATTTGTTTATCCGGATTGTGAGTTGACCTTAAGTACAGCTTTACAATGTTATTATTAATATATGAATATTGCATAATTTTATATTATTAAATTAATATATAATATTTTAAGTTTAAAAACATAATCATAATATTATATTAAAGTTAATATAGTCCCTGGATACTATGTGTCCTCCTTGTGAAAACATTGTTACTTGATTATTAAATAGCTGTTCCCATAACTCATGGCAGTATAAGTGGCGCTCAAGAGCCTTGTGTCCGGTGAAGCTGTAAGAAACTTTTGGCAAATAGCAAAATATTACTGTAACAATAATCCACTATTTCTCTCAGAACTACAGTTGGCGCGAAGCTTCAATGAGGCTCTCATATATCTAAACTAGCTTTCAAACTTACTACTGCAGCATATGTAAAAAGATTAAAGGCCTCACATGTATTGAAAAAGCTAGACAAATTTATTTTAGTTATTTAATAGCGTAATATCATATGAAACCTTCTATGGGATAATGCGACTGTCATTAAAACTATCTTTGTTTTGCAGAAGAGAGCTATAACAGCAATTTATAACTTAGGTCGGAAGGAATCTGATAAAGAAAAATTTAAACAAATAAATATTTTAACTTTGTCCTCTCAGTATAT
Organism: Parnassius mnemosyne; assembly: GCA_963668995.1. Taxonomy (NCBI): domain Eukaryota; kingdom Metazoa; phylum Arthropoda; class Insecta; order Lepidoptera; family Papilionidae; genus Parnassius; species Parnassius mnemosyne. Next base: position 22,854,782 of record CAVLGL010000080.1, read on the forward strand.
TTACCAAAATTTAATGTAAGACTATATACACAAAAACACTAAAAATAGTGATGTACATTCTAGAAATACTAGGAACAAACAGAAGTTAGTTATACCAGTTACTTGACTCCAAAGAGTCAGTAATTCCTTCGTGGGTCAATGTATACGCTTTTACATCAAAGTCCCAGAAAATATATAGGGCTTATCTATTAAAAAGTTTTTTTTTATTAAGCAAAAATTAATAAGGTTTATTATACTACTAAAGAGTACATGATTGACAATAACCCCTGGGGCTGAAGTGTTAGCTACCATGCTGTTTCTAAATGTTTTCATACTAAATGTATAAAACAATATATTGTAAATTAATTTTATTTAAAAAAAGTCCCGCTGGGTTTCTTGCTGGTTCTTCCCAGGACAGAGGTTTTTTCTAAGTAAAAAATGACTCTTAATAAAAATTACATGTAATCTATATTAAATAAAAAATGCCTCTATTCTATTCTTCCATATTTGTAGGTGTTCATGTCCTCTGCTGAGGTAGGCACTAACCATCAAGTGGAGACTTTAGTACGTTTACCAAGCAAATATAATAATTTTGTAAATGTAATTCAATACCCTAAAGTGTCCAAAGCATTGCAAAACCTAAACGTGGGAGCTCTCACCGTCTACTAACGCTAGCCGGAAATAACTCAGAGACCAATAATAATACATCCTAGTGCTATAGTCCACTCAAACCGGCTGCGCCCCATTACTTTTCTTTGTCTGACTTGTGCACCGTCGGTACCTTTCGCAAGGCTACCATTCCATTCACATTCAAAATCTATTTTCATAACTTTAAAGGATTTATGTTATGTTCTTAACTCAATACTGAGTTTATAACCTAAATTCCAAAATTTAAACAAAATTAAGCAATAGCCGATATTAATTGAAAACGTAGGAATTAGTAGTAGTATTATTTTTTAATGTTATAAGTGTTTACAAAGATATTAAAATAAATGTTGCCAATATATAATTTAAAACAAACTAATCTAACTAAAAGTGTCATTCTATAAAACATTTTTATTATTTTATATCAGCATAATAATTATATGGAGCTTACAGAAAATCATTGCACGTAACATACAGTGAACACGAAATTCTTTATGTCCGCCACACGCGCCGAGGTCACATTATTGACATCTGACATTGTTCTAATATTACAAGCCAATTACCCGCAGAAATTGCCTTACTTTTTAATTATGTCCGGTCAGTATAAATATGGCTGTATGCGAGTCGAATTTATCAGTCGACCGAGTTCGGTTTTAAGTGATCTAGTTCGTCAGAAAAAACACAGACCACGTTCAAAATGAAATCGCTGGTGGTGTTCTTCGCTCTCGCCGCTGTAGCGTGTGGCTCAATCATTCCGTGGGCGCAGCCCGCGCACCACGCCGCGCTCGTATTAGACCCTCACGGTCGCCCACTCGACACTGCTGAGGTGATCAACGCTCGCGCTCTTCATCTGCAAGCTAAGGCCTTGGAAGGACACGGTGCTCTCGTCCACGGTGCCGTCGCCCCCGTTGCTGTCGCCCCAGTAGTGCACTCTGTGGTCGCCCCTGCTGTAGTCGCCGCGCCCGCTGCTGTGTCCCACCAATCCCGTGTAGACATCCGCACCAGCCCCGCTGTTGTGACCGCCCATGCAGCTCCTGCTGTGGCTGTCCACTCAGCATATGCACCTCTTCTGGGACACTCAGTTGGACTTGCCGGTCACGGACACCTGCTGAAGAAGCGTTCTCTGGGCCATTACGCATACGCCGTTCCCGCAGCCGTCTCGCACCAATCTCGCGTCGACGTCGTCTCTAGCCCAGCTGTGGTGTCGCACGCTGTCGCTGCCCCTGTGGTCGCTGCCTACGCCCCCGTAGCTCACGCTATTGCCCCTGCCGCCGTCTCCCACCAGTCCCGCGTCGACGTCCGCAGCAGCCCCGCTGTTGTCGCTCACAGTGTCCTGGCCGCTCCCCTCACCTACGGTGTTGTAGCTGCCCCCTACGCGCACTCAGGACTCCTCCACTCCGCACATTTAGCCAATGCTTGGTGAAGAGCGAATATGACGACCTAAGATTAATAACTTTAAACGAAATAATTATTTATAAAAAAATAAATATTTAAATATCTAAACCTTTTTTATTTATTTTATACATATATACAATTGGATATAACTATACAGAGGACAGTTAATGTTAAAATATATTAACAATTTAAATTCATAATTAGTTATTTAAGGTTTTTCATTCGACAAATAAAAGTTATCCGTGAAATAAATTATGTCCTGGCTGAATGTAAAATTGAAAATATTGTACTATTTTAGTTAATATAACTGTAGTTTTTAATTTGTTTATGTTATATTTATCCTATAAATAACTTTTATCTGAGGGTTGAAGGAAGATGGAAAAATCGATCCTTTATTGATTTCACATAGGAAGTCAATAATGATCCTGGAACATGCGATACCGTTTCAGCTAACGAAAATGTTTGTAAATCACATTCATCTTATATCATTTATTTTGTGACAAAGAACCTCGATGTTGTGGTCGTGGTGCCAACACCTGCAGCCAAATCCAAACAGAGAAGGTGGTGTTTTACTTTAGAACAACAATGAGTGTCACGCTGTTTCGTTAAGAGTGGTCCCGCTGGATAAAAAACGAACCTACTAAACACCGATCTAAGCATAACATAAGCATTCCCTATATAATCAGAAAAAATATAAACATCATTCAAACAGATAAATTTCATATAGAAAAACATAAACATCAAAACATCATCGTATTATGGAAACGTAAAAGAATATAGTCTTGGGTTGGGCTCATACCTTTCTACTCCTCCGATTTTAGGGCAAGAGTCTCCGCATGTCCTGTGAATATTTTTTTATAGGATAAGAGTGACAAACGAGCACACAGTCCACCTGATGGTAAGTGGTTGCTGTGGCCCATAGACATCTACATCTATCCTCGCTTGCGAATCAAAATGCAGATGAACATTTTTAAATTTTAGGGTTTGAATTTTACATTGCTGGCTTATTTAAAACTTTAAATTTTGAAAACTAATCTCGAATGTTAAAAGAGGTTTATGGAGCTTCTGAACTATTTTGAAAAGACCTTTCTAAAGATAACTCATTTGATGTAGAAAATCAGAAACATTTCTGAAAAAAGATCTCTGTTAACACGTTGGAGAATTTGCATCAAGAATATTATCATCATCATCACCATTACAGCCCATCACAAGTCCACTGCTGAATACATGCCCCTACTTTAAGAAATGCCAAATAATCAAAGCTCGGTCCTGAGTTAGTTGCATCCATCGACTTCCTACATCTCATATAATTAAAAATATACATAAAACTATATCGATACAAGAAATAAACTTGTAAAATAATGTCCTTAAATGTAATATTATTTGGAAAAAAAATAAGCCCAGGGGCCTATACAAAGGATACTAAAGCCAAACTAGCAATGGTGAGAATTTTTGTCAAGATTATGTTTTGGTAAGATTTAAGATTTACTCAAAAACTACAGAACTTATTTCATTAATAAGTTATACGCATAATTCGGTACTTTTATCCGGCCACGGTGGAACAAAACGGTATTTCATTTTCTTCCAGTATTATTTTTAGTAAGAGCTGCTGCTAAAATTCTATTCACAATAAGAGAGATATTTTTATAGGATCGGGTGACAAACGAGCACACAGTCCACCTGATGGTAAGTGGTTTCTGTGACCCATAGACATCTACATCTATCTTTGTTTGCGAATTAAAATGCAGATGCGTTGACAGCCGTGAGGACTAACATGGAATGCCTCTTTTCCAGCAAAAAGGGTCTCCGGTTATCTACACTCACCATACGAAACACAGCAGTGTTAAGCTACTATTTTACACTGTTATTCTGTGAGAGCGTGGTCCTTCCCCGGTCGAGCCGACCCATTCGTACTACAACTATACTACTAATATAGCTGCGGCATGGCTCTACCACGTAAAAAATAAGTAAGATAACTCAAAACTCTTAAAATATTTACTATACTTATCAATAAACTTATAAAGTGTTTTAGTCGTTGTAACCTCGTTGGGAACTAAGCTCAAGTTAAACGTTTTTGAAACGGGGCCATCGCCGACAATGTAAAAATTGTACCTATAATATTTTTTTTTTATAGGAGAGGGGGCAAACGAGCATGCGGCTCACCTGATGGTAAGTGACTACCGCCGCCCATGAACAACCGCAACACCAGGGGAATTGCAGATGCGTTGCCGGCCTTTTAAAAAGGAGTAGGCTCTTTTCTTGAAGGTCCCTAAGTCGTATCGGTCCGGAAAAATCGCTGGTGGTAAACTATTCCACAAGGAAGTTGTGCGAGGAAGAAAACATCTTCTAAATCGCACAGTGGTGGACCGTCAATCATCCAGATGGTGTGGATGGTATCGGGAGTTCTGCCGCGATGTGCGTTCGTGAAATTTGGCGGCTGGGATTAATCCGAACAATTCCTCAGAGCACTCCCCATGGTAAATGCGAAAGAAAATGCTAAGAGATGCAACATCTCTTCGCAGTGCCAATGAGTCGAGCCGATCGGAAAGGACTCGGTCGTCGACGATTCGAGCCGCTCTGCGCTGGATGCGGTCAAATGGAAGAAGCTGGCACTGGGGAGCCCCAGCCCAGAGATGGGAACAGTATTCCATGTGAGGCCGAACCTGCGCCTTGTAAAGTTGCAGGCGTTGAGCCGGCATGAAATACTGTCCCGCTCTGCTGAGCACGCCAAGCTTTTTAGAGGCCAATTTGGCCTTTTCTTCCAAGTGACCACGAAACTGCACGCTACTCGATATGTCAACGCCAAGGATTCCGATACTGGCTGAGGCAACAAGGGGAGTACCTTGAAACTGAGGAGATACGACAAAGGGGTTCTTTTTAGCGGTAAACGCGCAAACTTGTGTCTTCTGAGGATTAAACTGGACTTGGATTTAGTCGCCCCCAATCCGAGACTTTGTCCAGCAAAGACTCGACTTCAGACACAAGTTTGTTCCTTTAGTAAAATTTTTATATTATTATATTTTTCTTTAGTAAAAATTATATGAAGGAATTAAACATTTATAAATGCTTTGGGTTTTATAAATTGTTTTGTGTGTTAGATATGAAAACTCATATAGTTCATTCACGCCAACGCTACACATATCGAATGAAACTATAAACTACTCTCGATTACAGCTGTACGCTTGTGGAGATCCTTGCCTTTTATATATTCGACGTGCTCAGTGCCTTTTCTCCTTCAAAAATCTACTCGAAGTTTATTACTTGGAGCTGTAATATTTCACATCATAATTGCCGTCCTTAATTGTATCTATCCTACCTATAATGAACTGTCATCATGTGTTTTTATATATTTTTTTTCTTTTACTTTATTGTCAAATTTATGTGCACCATCCCTACTCGCAATTCGTCGTTGTAAACAACAATTCATTGTGCAAAAAGATTGTCTGGAAGTAATCGCTTCAAGAGAAATAAGACTTTGTATGTTGTTTTACTTCGATGTTGTACTCGTACTTTCTAAACATATATTTCATTTTGTTTCGTTTTAATGTGCATTGGTATACATTAACTAATATTTTAATTGATTGATGTTGTAATATTATAATATCGATAATGTAATAAATTATCAAACATTAATATTTATTTGTAGTCGATATGTATTAATTATTATCTGTATATTTTACTTGCAATACTTTAATTTAAGTTTACCAATATTGTATTGGCAACTTCCTTCTGATCCCCGTATTCAAAGTGGGTAATAAATGGGCTCTCCAGAAAATAATTCTTAAATAAAATTCCAAAATTAAATTTAAACTTGCATTTTATTTATACAATATTTTATACTGTAAGTTCTTTCTGTGAAGATTGGATCAAAAATTAAAAATTTTAAACGTGCCGTGCATGTACCCGTGGTTAACTATATGACATTGGGAAATCGTACACTGTAATCATGGGTGTTGTAAAGTACTCGAAACCTTGAGAATATAAAATAAGTTAATTAATTACTATAAAATACTTAAAAACTACTTTCAGTCATTGAGATGATTTTTAGGTAAATAAACTTATAATAAATAATTAATGTAATAATATAAATTGATCTGATTACGGTTGTTTCTTTTTAATTCGTTGATTACCAAGCCATCTAACAAAAATAAATTATAAAATGTTTTTTATAATTTAATTTTTATTTAAAAAAATTAAGTATTCTAGGGCTTTTGCCTGAAACATAGAATATTTTCCTTGATTAGGATCAATGAAAAACAGTTTTACATATTTAAATATTTATTTTTATAATTTTTATATATAAATTAATATTTCGTTTAAACTTTTTAATCTTAGGTCGTCATATTCGCTCTTCACCAAGCTTGGGCTAAATGTGCGGACTGAAGGAGTCCTGAGTGCGCGTAGGGAGCAGCTACAACACCGTAGGTGAGGGGAGCGGCCAGGACACTGTGAGCAACAACAGCGGGGCTGCTGCGGACGTCGACGCGGGACTGGTGGGAGACGGCGGCAGGGGCAATAGCGTGAGCTACGGGAGCATAGGCAGCGACCAGAGGGGCAGCGACCACAGGGGCAGCGACAGCGTGCGACACCACAGCTGGGTTAGAGACGACGTCGACGCGAGATTGGTGCGAGACGGCTGCGGGCACGGCATACGCGTAGTGGCCCAGAGAACGCTTCTTCAGCAAGTGTCCGTGACCGGCGAGTCCAACTGAGTGTCCCAGAAGAGGTGCATATGCGGAATGGACAGCCACAACAGGTGCTGCATGTGCGGTCACAACAGCGGGGCTGGTGCGGACGTCGACGCGAGACTGGTGGGAGACGGCGGCAGGAGCAATAGCGTGAGCTACGGGAGCATAGGCGGTGTGGGCGACCACAGGTGTAACGACAGAATGCGACACCACAGCTGGGCTAGAGACGACGTCGACGCGAGATTGGTGCGAGACAGCTGCGGGAACGGCGTACGAGTAGTGGCCCAGAGAACGCTTCTTCAGCAGGTGTCCGTGACCGGCGAGTCCAACTGAGTGTCCCAGAAGAGGTGCATATGCGGAGTGGACAGCCACAGCAGGAGCTGCATGTGCGGTCACAACAGCGGGGCTGGTGCGGATGTCTACACGGGATTGGTGGGACACAGCAGCGGGCGCGGCGACCACAGCAGGGGTGACCACGGAGTGCACTACTGGGGCGACAGCAACAGAGGCGACGGCACCGTGGACGAGAGCACCGTGTCCTTCCAAGGCCTTAGCTTGCAGATGAAGAGCGCGAGCGTTGATCACCTCAGCAGTGTCGAGTGGGCGACCGTGAGGGTCTAACACAAGCGCGGCGTGGTGCGCGGGCTGCGCCCACGGAATGATTGAGCCGCACGCTACAGCGGTGAGAGCGAAGAACACCACCAGCGATTTCATTTTGATCGTGGTCTGTGTTTTTTCTGACGAACTAGATCACTTCAAACCGAACTCGGTCGACTGATAAATTCTACTCGCGTACAGTCATATTTATACTGACCGGATATGATTAAAAAGTGAGGCAATTTCAGTAGGTAATTGGCTTGTAATGTTGGAACAATGCCAGTTGTCAATAAAATGTAACCTCGCCGCTCGTGGCGGTCATACGAAATAAATTTCGTGGTCGCTGTATGTAAAGTACAACGGTTCTCAGTAAGCATTGCAATCATATATATGATTATATATCGTTACTATAGTGCTTAATTTAAAACAAAGTTGTTGATATAGTTGTAGTATTCTTTGCTCCTCGCTGTGTTATACACTTTCGCCATTTCTATTAAATCATTCATTTTTCTCGTGCTTTTTTATCATAATGGGCGCGCTCTTACTTCTGCGGATATTATTAATGCTCACGCTAAGGCATTGGAACACCACAACGCACCACTCGCAGCGCTCGCCGATGCTGGTCCTATCCATGCTACCGTCGCTACAGTTGTGGACAACGAAGTCCCTCCTGTGGGGATTGGGCAATCTCGTACCATCTATGCCAAATGCCTTGTCTTGTCATGCAAGTGTTACCTGTCATTGTACAGTGGAATCAGAGTAACCGAATTAAGGAATCCGAAGTGAATAGCTCGAAAAAACGATGCAAAAGAAATTTTCTGAAATTGCTGGCTCCATCTTAACCGTCTTAATAGGATTCTATGTCCAGTGCAATAATTAGAAAATTCAAACAGCAAAATAGAGCGGATAAAAGAGGAAAAGGAATGTTGACTGATAGCATTATTAAGAAAGCAGCGAAAGATTATTGCACATGGAATTAAGTAGAAATAATTATGTACTCTATGAACTACTAATATAATTTTTTTAAAGTGGTAAATAAAAATACTCTATTTTTATTATATTTCGGTTAATGTATTGTGTTCTCGTCTGGTTGGGATTCATAAATACCTATAAAATATATAGATATAAGTAGAAATAAGATATTAAAAATCACCCTTAAAACACAAACTTATATAAAAATAAAGTTAAGAAAATGTATTAATCCCCACTAGACGGAAGCCCTCGGCAGGGGAGACCGTAAAGTCGAAGGTTAGGTGGAAAGGGAAGTGAGACAAGGGACAATGCGGTGTCCTTAATAAATAAGAATAAGCACCGCCTTCTGCATTTGAGCCCGGACCGGTTTGTCACAGAGTCCCAGACGCCCTCAAAAGGGTGACCAGGATTAACCCGTCGGCAAAAAACGATTACAAAGTTCTGTGTTCTATAATATATACCCAAGTATTTCAGCATCAGAAAAGGCCCTTAAACTAGTGAGCATAGATAAATCTATGGCTTTGAAGTTAGTGACATTATCCCTTTGGAAAATGAAGGACCGCGCACTTATCCGTCTTCAATTCCATTTTAATAGAATTGCGAAAATCACAAGTGATGTTTAGAGATTCCATAAGAGGAGCGACTGGTGGCGAACAACATGAGAACATTCATGTAAAATAGTACCTTCCGAAACTGAAATACACTTTCGTAACCTACCAGTGAAGACCGTATAGTGGGGGTGTAAGAATACCCACTACCACACATATTCCCGCGAGTGAAACTGAAACTGGAGATGGGCAGCATCGTCTTCTGGATAACAACTCAAAATTATAAAAAGCAATCGTGGCAACTATGAGGCTTTCTGTGGCGGAGGCCTATGTTGAGCTATTTGGACTTATATAGGCTGTAATGGTAATGGATTATAATGATAACCTTCCAGTAACTTACAGAGATGATTCAGATGGAAGAAAAACCAGTAGTCGGACTCAAGCGATTACCCTGAGAAATGAAAGAGGGTGTCCTTATCCCTATGCTCTCCGGGCAAAGGATCATACTCCACTGCCCTACATATTGCTTGAAGATGTCTCTAACTAACAGCTACTACAGTCAACGTTGTACTCACGACAACCCTCTTTAGCCATGTATGAGGCACCGATACGAACGGCTTTCTATAGTCTATCCAACCCATCATGCTAATAAACGCGCCAATTAGAAGTGGTTCCTTAGTCCCACGACCACTGCCCCGACTTTTATTCTGAGCGCGCGACATCGTCAGATTTAAGTTGAAGTTTCGGGTGATAGAATCACCCAAAATGAATGTTAGTGCCTTGTATATGGTAGCTAGACATGTGGTGGAGCTGTACTTACATTTTTACTATGACGAGTCTGTCGATGTTATTACCTTACTAATTTTTTTTTTATATAAAATACTAGTAATGCTATTAAATATTACTAATATTCCCTTAAACCACTTCTGGTAAGCTTTAAATGCTTGTTTTAAAAGTGGTTCATGACAGTAGTCGAAAGGCGAACCTTTCGAGTTCGCGGTCCGCACCCTGCCATTAGGCTACTGACGCTTTATATTTTTATCTTTATTATCATAATGGACCATGTAGGGAGGATTTGGAACAATCGACACTCCTTATAGTCTCTGGAGGATTTTTGATTGCTATACCTTAAGTTTCGCATCCTTGACGCCACTTTTAGTCGCCGATCTAAGTGTTTAATTCTACTGTAAATTTGGTCTTTATACAGTGATTTATTGGAAGCTATACGGTATTTCTAGTATTTTGTGACATTAGAGATAAGGAAATATCCTTGATAGCTCGCAGTAACTCACTAGTAACCGGATTCGATCCCCTCCGGCACCAACAAAAATGTAATTTGCAACTTCAAGTGCTGATTTACCTCGCGTCCGGCGGTGAAGGGAAACCTCGTGGCGATTCTGATTAATTAAAATACTTTGAAGACATGAGAAGTCCACACACACTCGGGAATCAAGGTGGATTGGTTCATAACCCTCTCAGAAACGAGAATGGCCTGTGCGTAGCAGTAAAAATATATAGGCTTTAACTTTGCTTTACTTTTACTTTAAAAATAAGGAAAACAAATAACAATTCATGTTACTGAATGCACTTATAATTAAAATTTAAGCGTTATTAGTACCAGGGATCAGATTTAAACGTTAGCTTTATCTAATTTATAGTAAACAGCTGCGGTAACGTATAAAAACCCTCGATTTTTATATTAGTGAAGACAACAAAAGACAAAAATTAATCTTTGTGCTTCTCAAACTACTTGTCAGCCTAATTCTATTTAAAAAAAAACTTATGTTATTATATGTGCCAAGTTTTATTTCGGAATTATATCGGAAAATAACTTTCAGCGTAGATAACAATGAAAAATCGCATCGGGATCAGGAATAAGAGAGCTTATGCCTAGGGTTAAGTCAGTCAGAGATAAGAAGGCCATTAATCTAAGGTTACAGTATCGTTTAAAAAATTTCCTTAAGTCCTCTAAACTCCCCTGAAATCCCCAAAATGTATGCTTGTACACTCTTCCCACTGATTATGCTGGTGTCACGAGGAAGTCGTATTATGGTGTCACTTTTTAATAATATGAGATGCCATTAATATGGATGGTGTTATGTTTAGTCATTTCTTTTTTATATTTATACGTTGACTATATACCTCATTTATTATTATTTATTTTATAGAATAAGGGTGACAAACGAGCACACAGTACTCCTGATGGTCTTGTGGCCGTAAGCGCAACTGATGGTCACGTGGTCCCAGTTCAAATCACGGATTGGGTCAAACTCAGTTGTTTGCTTTTTCTGTCAAGTAATGCTGAGGCCGGAGTCAGAAAACTATCAGTATTTCAAACAAGTGCCTCAGAAAGCACGTAAAGCCTTTGTTCCTACGCCTGAACCCCCTCCAGTTGTATCGAATTCTAGTTAATACATTTTTTTATAAAAAAAAACTAATATTATATTATATATATAATACAATATTGATAATTAATATATACAATATAATATTATTATACACATAATATTATTTTTTCAGTAATATGGAATAAATTGTAACTTATTTAATGCCTGAAGTTTCGGGCACTTTACAGCACCCATGGTCACAGGGGAAACTGATGTATTTGACGTCCTGGTGTCATAGTTAACGAAGGATACATTCAACTTTTAATAATTGATCTACGCAAACCGAGCTCACAGTAACTTAAAGTCTTGCGATAATATGCTTGGGTTGCGATTTAATTTTATTAATTATGGGATCCCAAGCGGATGGTAATCCAAGGTAACTTCTCTATTGAAATAGTATAGGTTTTTTTTAATTGCAATAGTCTCACGAATCATCCTTGGTACGAATCGGTGTTCTTTTGGGAGGATTCGCGATCTATTAGATCTGTGGTTGGAACGATCCTGAACATTTTTTTTTCTGTTATTTTTTATCTAAAAAAAAAACGTTACCCCCACACTAGGATTTTCTCCTGTGTCGTGGAGGCAGTTTACAAACATAAATTGCACAAGGACAAACATCCAGACCCGGAACAATTATTTGTAGGCCATACAAATAATCGTTCCGTGCGGGATTCGAACCCGCGGCCCCCAACGCAACAACTGATTGCTAAGCCACTGCGCCACGGAGCCGTCAAAACATACATGTTGACATACTGTAAACTTCCCGGAGCGACATTTTATTTCACGCAAGATTTATGGATCGTTTTGTTTGTCCTATAAGAGTAAGAGACACCACATTCACAATCGAGCTTGTACACTCCTGCATCTAGGACATCAGGACGTCCAACACCTTAGTCCTCCCGCCCCCTCGTGACCATGGCTGCTGTAAAGTGCCCTAAACGTCGGGAATTAAAAAATTTAAACTTAAACGCGATAAAATTTGTATAATTAGTTTTATAAATATAGTTTTTTAAATATAAGAAATCTTTCAGTGATATTTTCAAAATTATCTTTCAGTAATATTTTCAACAATTGCTATAATTGTTTTATGTACATAGCGTGATAATTAATAAATATTTTAATTTATTAAAATATGTTAAAATAGTGTATCAAGATTAACAATAAAAAAAATAATTAAAATTCAAAAGGTTCTTTATTTTATTTTTTTCAAGGATGTTAAACTTTTATGGGTCAAAATTCTAAGCAACATTTCCGTTACTTAAAATGAGTAAATCGATAGTAAAAGTAGAGGTTGTATTTTACCAGGAGGTAGCGTACACAGTTGGTGTCCAGAGTGAACGAGTATCGACCACAGTAGGTACTGTAAGCTGTTGGCTCACCACTGCTGGAGAAGTGTGAACTTCGTAACGAGATTGATGAGAAACGGCAGAAGGGACAGTGTAGACTGGTGCTGAGTACACATTGCGAGCTTCAACGATTGTAGGTGTAGAAACCACTGCTGGAGCAGAAGCAACCACTGCTGGAGCAGAAGCAACCACTGCTGGAGCAGAAGCAACTACTGCTGGAGCAGAAGCAACTACTGCTGGAGCAGAAGCAACCACTGCTGGTGAAGTGCGGACATCAACTCTGGATTGGTGGGACACGGCTGTTCCGGTTGAGTAAATTGTAGCAGGACTTGCGTATACAGCTCGTGTCTCCACCACAGGTTCAGCAACAACTGGAGCAGCGACCACTGTCTGTGTCGGTACGGTGTAGGCAACCGTATGTCCAACAGATCTTTTCTTCAATGAAGAATCATCACGAGGCGCAGCGACAGAGAGTGCTAATACAGCAACAAACACCACCAGCGATCTCATTATGGATGCGGTCTGTGTTTAAATTTGGAAAAAGAAGATCACTTCGAGCTGTCACAGCCGACTGATGGCCAATGCACGTTTGTAACGCTATTTATACGGATGAACATAATCTATACATAATTCTATTCGGGTTGTTTGTTAGGCGTCACACAAAAGTCACCGTCCTTGCGAACTACTGCCAAATTTAGTAGACAAAAAGGTCTCAAATGCATTATAGATCTATGACGATAACCGGTATCCGTTGGCATTTCTAATAATATGTCACAAAAATAATTGAAATGTTAAATGACACATAAAATATTCCAACGTACTGCCTTCTAGAAACATCAATAATTTATCCTGTCAAGGACAAAAATCCGCCCGATATCCGCGATAATTATTAGTTAATAGTAATCACACAAATTATTACCAAAAATTGCATATTAATCTAGTTTTCCAAACATTAAAATGTCTGGTTTTAGCATGTTTATTATATTTTATGAGAATTAGTAAGACTACGACAACAAAACTAGTTACGAACGGACGTATCATTTTTATTTCAAATATGTTGCTTATTACCGTGTGAATTCATACAATTTGGATATTTTTCGCAATTTTTTTCCTTACATTTAGGAATAAATAAAAATAAAATGTTATTTTAGATTTAAAAACGTTTTCATGATTTCAATATGTAATTGTATAATTTGTGAAATTATTAAGTGTTGGAAATTTATTTTTCGTGTTAAATGATTGAAAAATAATACGGTAAATTAATTTGCGTACAATAAAAATGAAAAATGTTATACCTATTAAATTACAATTATACTAAGACTTGTGTCCATAGATTGAAATGATGCAAGTGTGCGTAAATTTTATGTGAACTGTTTGCGTTATTTACATATAAATACGAGGTTTACAACGCAACAAAATTAATAACGATTAAGGTGGAGTTGTTCTCGAACAGATATACATTTATCAGGCTTTTCTGCAAATACATATCAAGAGAACAGAAAATAATTTTAGTATTAAGTTTCTTTCATATACATTGCGTTATGTTAATAAAGACTATTCTAATTAAGAAGAATCAATTAGAGCTACAGAATGCATGTCTCTAGATATTACCCGGATGTTAAGGTAGTAATATTACTTTACTTTTTTAAGACATTGTTATATAATCGTATACTGGTTTTGTTTTAAATTTATTAAAATTTTAATTTACTACTTTCGAGTGTATATAAAAAAGTAAAGTAAAAAACAAACTGCGTAGTACATGTTACATCTGGGCAAAAGCGTCATCTCATTATTAAGATGATTGGGAGCTCGCTGAAACTCCACCGCACTACTTCAAAGCCAACGGCTTGAGACAACGCGCAATTTCAATCACATTTCTAAAAAGTTTTTATTGTAATAATATATAACTTTTTTACTATCTCAAACATACAGTTTTGCTAACGATGTTTACCTCCACCACCAAGAAATGGTAAGTGGGTACTTAATTTAAACTTACAATTTAATTGACGCCGGCGATGATTGAATTGTGATTTGTTTGTCCTCTGTACAGTAGTACTTTGTTACATTTTTGTATATCATAAATTACAATTGTCAAATATTAAATTTATCTTATTTACCATAGATATTATCTTATGTCCATAGAGTGTATCTTATGTTATTTACGGGGTAGAGCCATGCTAAAGCTGTATGAGTAGAATAGTTGCAGGACGAATGGGTCGGCCGACCGGGGAAGGACCACGCTCTCACAGAATACCAGCGTAAAATAGCACCTTAACACTGATATGTTTCGAATGGTGAATGTAGAGAACCGGAGACCCTTTTTACTGGAAACGAGGCATTCCATCTTCTTCATATTCCGTCCTCACGGGTGCCAACGCATCTGCGTTTAAATTCGTAATTGAGGATAGATGTAGGTGTCTATGTGCCACAGTAACCACTTACCATCAGGGGGACTGTGTGCTTGTTCATCAACCTTATTCTATAAAAAATGTACATGGATTCTTTATCTGACGAAGCTTTTAAATGAATAATACATTTATTCTTACGTTACAGCAAATTATATTGTTAACCAGCTGAAATGGCAGCGTATTTCTAAAAACCACTTAAAAGACTAACTACATATCCAACCTACCTGCCAAGTGTGGCATCTAATTGGGGGAACCGTGGAAACCGTACAACGGTGGACTTTTCATCACCAATATCATCATCATTCGTGTCATCATTACAAGTCATCTGTCTAATCTATCTCTATAGACAAGTAATGAACGCATATAGATCGCGCTATAAATTACCACAAATCCTGAGCTCTATATGACAATATGACGGCACCCGTTGAAGTCTTTTAATCTACTGACTTAAAAGCAATGTACAAAAATAATTTTTTCAGGTGTTAATTGCTCGTAAAATTTAACTTTTATTATTAAGAAAAATCCGACTTCAAAGTTTACTAAAAAGAATGAAATAATTCCTACATCATAAACTCTGAATTCGGTGCTAAGACATAGTGTATAGAGATAATGATAATCATTTCTTTTTTATTATTTGAAAGGGACGAAGAGAGAACGAAGTGTGAAATATGGGTAAATCAGGAATGTCTAGAACAGGTAAATGAAATTGTATACTTGGGGAGTGCTTTTAGCCGGGATGGAAGATGTGATTTAGATGTGGACAGGCGTGCCGCTGCCGGGAACAAAGTCAATAGTGCCCTGACTGCGTTAGTCAAAAGGCAAGGCGTAGTGAAGAGTGCACGCCTTGCAATACATAGCGCAGTGTTGGTACCGACTTTGTTATATGGCAGCGAAACCTGGGTAAGCCAGGAGAAGCATAAAAGTAAGTTGAATGCAGTGGAGATGCGATCTCTTCGTAAAATGTGCGGCGTTACCATGGCCGACCGAAAGCGAAACGAAGAGATTCGCAATATGGCAGGTTTGAAAGATGACCTTATCACAAAAATTGATAAGGGCGTGCTTCGGTGGTTTGGGCACGTCGAGCGAATGAGGGAAGACCGAATGGTGAAGAAAATATATAGCGCGAAAGTTAATATTAAAAGGTGTCGAGGTAAACCGAGACTAACTTTCAAAGACCATGTGAGCAAATTGCTCGAAGAGGGTAGGGTCAAGAGTACTCGGATACCTCGACGTGCATGTATGAAGAAGATAATGAATCTGAAAGAAGCGAAAGAGGTATGTAAGGATCGTGACACTTGGCGATCTGTTCTCTCTGGCTACCCCGTCAGGAATTGTGCGTGAAGATAAGTAAGTAAGTATTTCTTTTTTATATTTATAACAAACTTTTAGTGAAAAGTGTAAGCGGATCTTGAAGTTAACAATTAAAAATATTACCGCTGACTGCCTCGTTTTTCTAATAACGTAAGCGCAACTGATGATCATGTAGTTTGTTTCCCGGTTTGAATCCCGAGTGTGGTCAAAAGCAAATATTTAGTAATTTCAGTATATAGGATAAAAACCCTTTTAATTCAGAAGCTGTTAATATATAAATATTATATTAATATTTTTAAATGTTTGAAGTTGGCTTTCACTTTTTACTAAAAGTTTGTTTACGTTTAACTAAGGAATATCACAAACTCAAGGTAACAATTCGAATGTCGTCTAAACATTAGTCTTAAAAAAATCGCCAAATTTATATGGAATTATAACTAAAAATTAGTAAAATGAATCAAAGAAATTAATTTACAATTGACGAAATTATCGCGTGTCATGCAAAGCAAACATACAGTCGAATTGCGTGACTCTGGATACCTGCCGGTATCGTATCTCGGATTAAAGGTGGCACATGTTGACTCACCGCTTACTAAGTAAGCGTCTTAGGAGGCGCAATACTATGTTGAGTTTGCGGGCTGAAAATCCTTATATAAATAGCATCCTTTCGATCTTATGACATTTTACGCTTTTACCCTTCAACCATAAACCCTATTATAGCACACCACTACGGACGGCTGACCAAGACATATCAGAGGCGAGAGAGGAATCGAAAATTCCCCAGTCGTCGTCGTCGTCAGTATAGTCGCACAACCTGCTCTGAGGTCTTATGATTATATATAAATAAATAAATAAAAAGTACATAAATAAATACAAAACCAACCAGATGGAAAAACTCGGCAGGCCGTTTGATCTCTCTACATTTTTTATTTTCAAACAAACAAATATGTTTTTTAGAGGTATAGAACTTTAAGTTGGCAACACTTTTTTAACTGACGGCCATTTTGTCAGCTGTCAAGTGATTTATGTTTAGTTTGGTTTGGCATTTCAACATGAATAGACTGACGCCTGAACAACGCTTCCAAATTGTGCAAATTTATTTTGAAAATCAAGGTTCTGTTCGAAATAAGTATCGCGCATTATGTCCATTTTACGGTCAACATAATCGTCCATCAGAGCAATTAATTCGATTAACTATGGGACGTTTTCGCGCCACGTTTACTCTAAATGATAATACGCATCCACAGAGATGTCGTACAGTGCGTACAGAAGAAGTCGTTGCTGCTGTAGAGCGTAGCGTAGAGGAAGACCCGAATCAGTCTATCCGCCATCATGCACAGGAATTGGATATGTGCCCATTTACTTTATGGAAGATTTTGCGGAAAGAAATTGGTTTTCGTGCTTACAAAATCCAACTCGTGCAAGAATTGAAGCCTCGCGATCACCTAGCAAGGCGTAGATTCAGTGAATGGGCCCAAAATAAGATTGCCGACGATCCCGATTTTCATAAGCGAATTTTGTTTAGCGATGAAGCTCACTTTTGGTTGAATTGATATGTCAATAAACAAAACTGCCGTATTTGGAGTGATGATAATCCTCAAGTGTATGTTGAGGCACCGTTACATCGAGAAAAACTGACTATGTGGTGTGCATTATGGGCTGGTGGAATAATTGGTCCGTACTTCTTTAAAAACGATGCTGGCCAGAACGTTACAGTCAATGGTGACCGCTATAGAGCGATGATTACTGACTTTTTCGTTCATCAACTGAACAACCATGATGTGCAGGAGTTGTGGTTTCAACAAGACGGCGCAACATGTCACACAGCTCGTGCTACAATTGATTTATTGAAGGAAACGTTCGGTAACCGCATAGTTTCACGCTTCGGACCCGTGAATTGGCCTCCAAGATCGTGCGATTTAACGCCGCTTGACTATTTTCTGTGGGGATATATATATGTGAAGTCGCAAGTCTACGCCGATAAGCCCGAAACGATTGACCACTTGGAAGACAACATTCGGCGCGTTATTGCCGATATAAGGCCAAAAATGTTGGAAAAAGTCATCGAAAATTGGACCTCCAGATTAGCAAGATTATAAACCTCTCCGCAGAACCATATCAATGTTCGACCTTCTTATAGCAACCAATGCCAATAAGCTAATTCTGACATCAGTGGGTGTCGTATGAGGTGAATATAGGTTTTGCCAGGAAAACCTTATCGCTTCCGAAAGAAAGCTGTATACCTACGTCGTTAACGCCAGTAGAGTCAAACGTGAGGGACATCTGGGACTGCGATCATCAATCCGCTATTCAAGAGTGATGATTAACGCAAATTCTTCCTACCACGAAGGTCATGGCCACCATTGGACTTTTACGGGCTGATGAAGAGTAAAAAAAATATCAGACAGGGCAAAACCTCTAAAACGATTAGAAGAAATTTAAACGCTTATTTAATTAATTTTACCCGCTACGCTTCCATTTCTGTTCATACATGCGTACATTTATACCAATATTAGTTTTCTTTACGGTAGATTTCACGTTTATCCTAATTAGATAGAAATACAATTTTTGTGAAAAATTATAAATTAACAGTGGTAGAGCCACGCGGCAGCTTTTGCTGTCGCACGGATGGGCCGGCTCGAACCGGGGTGGTACCACGAGCTCACAGAATACCAGCGTGAAGTAGAGGTTTACCTCTGCGTTTCGCTTGGTGAGTGCAGGTGGCCGGAGGCCCTTTTTACTGGAAATGAGGCATTCCATCTTAGTCCTCACGGGTGACAACGCATCTGCATTTTGATTCGCAAACGAGGATAGATGTAGATGTATATGGGCCGCAGCAACCACTTACCATCAGGTGGACTGTGTGCTCGTTTGTCACCCTTATCCTATAAAAAATAATACAGATTGTGACACTTCTTCCTCCATCACCATATAATTCCTCAGAAGAGACAACGTAAATGTGGTCTTGTTGGTTAATGTTGAAAGTATCTCCGGTTTAAGTCATTTGCCTATTACTAAAATTCAAAACTAATTACGGTTGTTTAGTAATAAATGAGCAATTTTAATAACAAAAATATAGTCACCACTTTACCAAAAATTTAACCATTTTATCTCTACTTTCAAAACAATAAAAAATTTGTACAAAGTTTCTTGCATTCATAAATTTAATTAATTTATACGGAACAAACCTCACCACAAACAATCAAGGTCAAGCTGCCTACTGTCAGCCCACAAATCCCTGACAAGATTTTAATCGTATGATCTACATAGCGTCCGCCTTTCGAAATGCGGTTTACGCGATAAAGCCATAAGCGGACGTAAAAATAAATCTCCATTGATTACAACGTGTAAAGTTTACATTGTTAACCAAATATGTATTAATAATACATTTTTTCACATACCATTGCACTGAATGATTGATCTCCACTGATGACTACAATTTACGAACAATGGAGATTGAGACCAAATTTGTAATATTTAATTAAGCTGCCAACATTGGTTTAATGCGGTTGTTTCAATTTTTGAAATTCCGTTAATTTCGTGGAAATATTTTTTTATCATTTGATATAAAGCAGTAATAACAAATTCAGTCGTAAAGGTTACCAAAACCTTCTAAATATAATAACAAAGTTCAACGGTAGCTAGCCGCTCGACAAGTGCCATTTATGGCGTCTCCTCCCCATTCCGTGAATTATTTATATTAAGAAGAACAGTGATGAAAATATGGAATGTAATTAATAACTTAAGTGATTTTAAAAATTATACTCAAAATATTAAGCATATAAATAGAAAATGTTCAATCTGATTGCTTATACAACTCCTATTCCTACATTACTAGTTAATAATGTAATTTGTAATAGTTCAGACATTGATATCCCACTGCAGTTTAGCTTTCTCAAATTTATGATAGGATAATCTATTGATTTTATTCAATGGAGTCCGCCGAAATAATATTTTATCCACGAATATATATTTTATAGATCAAACATATAGGCTTTCCTATCATAATAGGTCATTAAAATAATTTTGAAGTGGGAAGCCGGACTGTGCAAAATAAGGCCAATAAAGATAAGACAAGTAGACTGCGACTACATTATTAACTTAAACGCTACCTGGAATTATTGTTCATTGTGATAAACAAAAATTTATTTTGTAAACTGAATAAAGTATTAAACTCAATTTAATGCCATTTCGCAATGTTCGTTTCCTCAACCTTGAGGAAATAACAATGCAATTAAAACTATAAACCATTTGTATTTAAATATAAAAAGTATATTACAGATTATATACGTAATTTAAGACTTCTTTACATAACAACAAATAAAGTGATTTCAAGCTGACCAAGCTACATACTTGACGCTAAATTTTTAACGATTAGAACTACGTTAAGCATCACTGATTTATATGGTACTATGAATTCTGATAAAAAATAAAAGTAAAGTAAATAAAAATAAAGTAAGTAAAATGGGCGACTTTAATACCTACCTACCCGCTGAGAGCATTGCCGCAGCCAATTTAAATATTTTTCCCCTTTCTGAAACTCATGCTTTTCTACCTTTCCTTGATTTGGTTACCGTTTCTTCCCGCGACCATGTTGAAAAATATGGTCAATGTGCATGCTAATGTCTTCTCAAAGAAGTCATTCGGGAAAGGTTACGTATTTCTTGCCTCTTACCTTTTTCTCTTACCTATGTCTGTCCGGTCTGAGAGGTGTAATGTGTCAATAGAATTCCCGGCTGTAAGGTAATCTATCATAATTCTCAGAGGAAACTACGCATTAGTTGTTCAAAGTTGTCCAGTGTACTACAAAAGCCACTTATCTTCAAGTAACTGTAACTTCGTTTGTCACTTTATTTGTTTTAAAAAAACATTGTTGTTTCTGAATCGATTATAATAAGTACTTTTAAATAATTAACTATTCTTGGAAGTGACGGGATTCTGTAAGAGGGTAATAAGGTTTTTTTTTACTTTTACTGTCTGTCTGGCTTGGCGCTACGTTCTTATGTATTTCTACCGCCAAGCTACAGTGATCCCACTATCGTCTCCCATTAGTAAGTTAGTTCTCAGGAATGTAATACATCTGTGGCCTTCTTTGTTTGAAGTTAGTTCCATGAATAGAAGAACAAACTTAACATAATTAGGATTGTTAGCTTTCTTTCTCTCCTATATTACAAATAGTGAGTCCATCTCCAGCTCTTGTATTAACACATTCCACTCTTGACTTTATTTTGCCGTTAATAACCATAATCATAGCTCATACGTGGAGTTTATTCTTAATAAAAAAATGGTTTAAATCAATGACCTTTAAGTGACCTTTCAGTGATCTTTAAGCAAGCTGCTGTAGTTGCTCGTAATGTTTTGGCTCATAGACATTAACGATTGCCCGTGAGGGTTGTTTGACTTGCGTTAGTTCTGCGACAAGTCACACTAAACATGTTTTTACGTGGTATAGTCATGCTGCAGCTATATTATGGTTACACGAATGGGTCGGCTAGACCGAGGAAAACCACGCCTTCACAGAATACCAGCGTAAAATAGCAGCTCAATCTTGCTGTGTTTCGTATGGTGAGTGAAGAAAACTGGAGACTCGTGTTATTGGAAACGAGACATTCCATCTTAGTCCTTAGGGGTGAGATGCATCTGTATTTCGATTATTAATCGAGGATAGATGTAGATGTCTATGGGCTACAGCATCCACTTACAATCACATGGACTGTGCGCTCGTTTGTCAAAAAAGCAACTTATCTATACAAATAAATAAAATTGAAGTGTCTGTTTGTAATGTCAAAATACCAGCTTTTTATTAAATGCATATGAAAGTATATACAGTACTTATAACAAAAGCACAATTTTTAAAATTTTTGTCTGTCTGTCGGTATGTCTGTCTGTCTGTTTGTTCCGGCTAATCTCCGAAACGGCTGGACCGATTTTGACGGGACTTTCACAGGCAGATAGCATAAGGAGTAACTTATGCTACTTATATTTTAGAAAAAGAATTAGGGTTCCGCGTAACATAATTAAAACCCTAAATTATACGCGGTCGAAGTCGCGGAGAACAGCTAGTTTATAAATAAAACACGAATACAGGCATTGAATCAGAATGCTCTTCAAGTAACCTTTTTATACTAGTGAAGTAAAAACGTCCAGTGCAACACGTGTTAAGAAAATGCTGAGGCCCATATACCATAACATAGAGATTCGTAGCCACCGCTTACAATTCGTCGTGGACTCCGCAAAGGGGCGAACCTCAATTTTTCATAAAATTACCGGATTAATCTTATTTGTAGTTTTCCATTAAGTCTAATATATTTAACTTTCTGAGGAAAAATAGCTAATAATCGGGGAATAATAAACGTTTTCTTGCTCTCCCGTAATTTTTTGAAAAATTGAGGTTCGCCCGTTTGTGGCGTCAACGACCAATTATGATACACACCAAAACCATTACTCTCTTTCTGGGGCACCTGAGTTAAAATATCTATATCTATACAAATAAATAAAGTTGAAGTGTCTGTTTGTAATGTCAACATTTCAACTTTTTACTAAATGCATATGAAAGTATATACGGTACTTATAACAAAAATACAATTTTTAAAATTCTTGTCTGTCTGTCTGTTTGTTCCGGCTAATCTACGAAACGGCTAGACCGATTTTGGCGGGACTTTCACTGGCAGATAGCTTATGTCATAAGAAGTAACTAGGCTACTTTTATTTTAGAATAAGAATTCGGGCTTTGCGCAAAAAAATAATATTAAAATCCCAAATAACACGTGGGCGATATCGCGGGAAACAGCTAGTGTGACATAAGTTTTCAAATTCCATATTTTTAAAGGACACCACACGTATTCATATTTATGTATAGAAAAGCAGATGAAATAGATACTAATTCCAACTAAAGACTTCGTTGCTTTATCGATGCATTTTTTTAAAAGTATGAATGACGGATAATAACAGAGAAACAAAATATTCATCTTACAGTACTCCTTTAACCAATTTATAGAACAGTGCCATCTATTGCAAACTTATAAAATGGCAGAACAAAGCAAACGCCGTTTTAGTAAAAGATATAATAAACATTAATTATGCAAACTAAGCTAAGCTTTCTTATACTTTGTAGAGATGTCACTCTTTTATATTTAAAACTTTTATGAAGATGTCCAAAATTATTACATAAAAATATTTTTTCCAATTTCCTAATCTGATGTTTCATTGGCTCTTGGATCTTATTCATCATCCCCTAAAAATTCATGGTATTATAGGGAGGACTATTCTTAATCATAGTAACATATGTGTAAATTGTTTTACATCTCGCTCCCTCAACGCTGCTCAAATATCGCCGAATGATATTTAAACCACCTAAAAATAAACAGTTTTATTTTCTTTTAGTAGTATTATTAAGAAAATGAAATATTATTACAGTGTATATATTTTCTTGAAGTAGGTAATACCACCTACTTTCACGAAATCTTTTCAAAAGAGTCGTAGTTCAGAACTTTAGCAGTCAGTTACAATTTACAAAAATTCTAATATTCACTGGTAGATGGCGTTAAAACTATATACTTTTTTAATATATTTCCATAAGAAGGAAAAGATTTTTTTCAATTCTTTTTGTAAACAGTTTTATAATGAACAGCTATAATACAGCTTACAACTTTATTTGTTTGTTTTATTTTTTATTTTTATGCTTAAATAAAGTAAGGCACGGCGAGTAGCGAGTCGAGTCGAGATCGAGTCTTGTTTTATATGCATTAATAATTCAAAGCTGATCAGCATATAAAAATTCAAAGCTGAACATGGGCTCCCGTTTTAAAGAGAATATTATGTCTTAAGCCTCAAGTTTGGCAGGCACATTCGTGGTCGCAGTAACATAGCATAACATAACATAGTGCCAAGAATATGACTCTGCTCCCGGTCACATTTCTGTTTTATGTCTTGCGAAAACTATCTTCTGACATCTATCCGATGCCATAAGAAACATCTGGCATATTCTACAGTTGCTTTACGACATCCACAGGACGGATTCTCTTATGCTGCACCACATGGCGTCAGTAACAGTTTTCCGTATTTTATATAAGTGTCCATCCTAAGTATGTTGTTATCCAAAATGATGTCGTTCTGTCTGTATTATCAAATAAATTATACCGACTACAACTAATCTTTTACGGTCCTTAGTAGGCCAAAGGAGAAGGAGACGTCTCCATACATTCTTGGACCCAAGTGTTAACAAGATGAAAGTACGACCATTTGAAAGCGTTTATATAAACAATTCATAGCAATAACCTTCATAGTAAAAAGAGCTATTTTTTTATTTTACTTAAGAAAATAGAAAAATATGGCAATTTTTTTAAAGTATAAACCAATTAGTTAACTTCAGGCCCAAAAATCCCATTCTCTTTTCCTTTATAATAAATATAGAGAACAAAAATAACAACGCATTAGCATTTCATTGATAGATGTACTATTTCGTGAGCCATTAATTTAACGTACAAATGTCGGATTTCAATTAGTTATTCATTTATTCAGTACAGTCTGTCAAAAAACCACTGCAGAATATACCCCCCCCCCCTCCCATTGTTTGCCTAATAGGGGGGATACGTGTCATAGTTGACACGCTTGGCGGGCAGGTTGGCAACCGCAGATTTTATTATTTTGAATTATCATAAAGATTCTGACGCTATCTCCTTTTCATTTCTCTCTGTCGCCACTTACATCACCCACGGAATGATAATATGGAGTAGTGGATTCACCGCCACTACATGGCACTTCTATTAACAAAATACTTGTATTTTTGAATAAAACTACTTTTAATGATTTCTTTGTGATTTTTTTTTTTACATTTCTAGTGCTTTTCTGTACCCATTGCGGTCATAAATAAACAGTATTCTTATATTTAAAATAATATCTGGACCAAACTAATATTGCAATTACAATCAAAAATGATAAATATAAGGAGATCTATGCCTTTTGAGCTTATTTTGGAAGACGATTGAGTCGTAAATTGTAGACAATATATCATTATAACTTTAAATCAAGCGAACAGCGTTTCGTATTAAATAAATAAATAATAAATAAACACTTAATGTGAAAACCCCACGAGTGTCCTGAATGCAGTTTCGCCAGGAGTCCTTGACGGGAATCTAGGAAATCCCAACGTTACGTGGCATATCATACAATAAACTAAAAGTAGGTCAATGATTCAATTACAACAGCAAAGGCTTGGAGTTTTGTTATCGCTAAAATTATTTTCATCTATTCGATTTAACAATTATATACGGTATGTTATGTTTCTGTTCAAAGCGAGAAGAAGCCTTTGACCAGCCATGCCATATAAATAGACTCTAAATGCACTTTTTTATTTTACTAATGAAAAATTTATTGTAACAAACATAAAATATTAATATTTAATTCTTATATGAGTGGAACTTTCACACAATATTTTTGACTAAATGAAAAGAAAACCGTTTTGAACCCCAGCCAAATACGAAATGAAAACCTAGAGACTACTTTTGAGGATTTAATCGCGTTTAATTTTTAGTTATTTTACTTTTATTATTACTTTGGTCACCGTGTTATTCTCCGGGACCATTAGTCAATCAAAATCCGTAAAATTTATTGAGTTCCATGTATAATTTATTCAATGAAGTCCGATTGATAAAGTTAATACTCTTAAAATACACGTTTGTGTTAACTGTCTGAGCGTACGACATAGTTTAAAGTCCTGTAAATAGCAAACCAATTGTAAACATTTTTCAGATTTTTTACTGATAAACCAAAGCAATCCTATTAGAAACCATAATTTTCTCAATTGTTACCTAATAAAAATGAAAAGAGTGGTGTATAGTGTAACAAAAATTGCCCCTTAGAGTAGTTGTTTACATTACTCCATCAATACTAAAGAGTCTATGGTCAAGTCTTGTTATACCTGAGAAAATAATCGATTACGTTTCGACTCGATTGTGTTAAAGTGACGTCAAATATTGTCTGTGGATTAAAAGTTAGCTCTTAGCAGTCGGGATTAGAATCTACTAGTTAGTCTGTGGTCGGGATTCATTCAGAGACCCGCCGCCAGTCACTCTGGCGGCGGGTCCCAGAGTGACAAGAAGGTTTGTGATATTATATTATGTTATTTCGTTACTCTGTGGCATAGATTTAGTTTACTAGAAATAAGGAGTTTTGGCGGGAACTTGACCGGCGACGGATTGCTCCTGTATTATTGTTTAAATAATGGTTTGAAGTGGGTTTTAATATGTAAAAGTGGTGCGATTTTGTGTATTAAATGTCTGCGCATGTGAACTATTAATGGAAACGGTGAAACAAGTGCTCTGATGGTGATGTGATTCTCAAGATATGGTGTCTGTCTGCTTAGGCGCCTTGAGATACCATCGCCAACATTCAGCTGTCTGCTGGCTCAAGTTGCCGTCAAAATCTCACAAGGGCTGCAGAATGTGACGCATCAACATATTGTGAAGCACAATACTATGAAGGATAATAATTATACATTGTAACTTCAGGCTCAGAAGGGCTCGAACCCAGAGCCGTAATTCCAGTTATTAAAAAAATTACTAGAAATAAATATTTTTATTGTGTTGATTAATTCATTTTATTTTGAATTCTATTATTCACTTTAGAGATACTCTTACAATAGATACACAGGCAGGTGCGAGTGGGGTCTTGGCATTAGCTTGTATTTATTTTACACTTATACTTATTTTGCGCAATGGAAGTTTTTCGTTGTTTTGTTTTTATTGTAGAAAAATCGTCAGTGCAGTCTAGATCAAGCATGATAATAATTATTATTTAAAAAAAAAATATTTTATTAATACAAGTATAATGTAATGTATAACTTTATTCGTTACACTGCTAGGCCCAGGCTTCCTCTAATTTTTTAGAGAGTTATGGAGCAAATCATAAATAAAAAGATTTTTCAAATATATTGGCATTATAAAAAAATAAAAAACAAGTCGAGTCCACAGATTTACTTTCCTAAAGTAAGACTTGCATGACCTCTGTTGTAAAATGCAATAGAAGCGGTTCGGAAAATACGTGTCCAAATCTTACAACACAGTTTTTTCCAGTCTTAAGTTGTTAATATTTCATACACATACAGATAATCACTCTCACGATATGTCTTAAATAACTAAAATTAAAAATTTTCAAAACCCCAGAAATAAAAAGAGCTGATGATCTACAAATGGCTTAACCGATTTTCTGGAAACATACCTAAGAACACTCGAATAAGGCACCTATGAAACAAAAAAAACCTTAATCAAAATCGGTTCATAAGTTCAGGAGCTATAGTGCCACAGACAGACAGACAGATACACAGATAGACATATAAACCGACACATACTACAAGCATATAATACCCCTCTGTTCGTCGGGGATTAAAAAGTATCTTCAAATACGTATAAGGAGGTCAAAGAACTCTGTTAAAAATATACCAAGTCTATCCTATCTCACAAAAAATATGTAGAGTGACCGTATTTATGTCGTTGATCCACGTTACATAACATCGTCAAATCAAACTCCACATTCAAACTCAACGAGATTGGACAAAAAACGTAAATAAAAGTTCAATGAAGACTCTCAGCACTGGGTCCCACGTAGTTAAGAACACGTCGCGCGCTCGGAACTAAGTTCGATGCACTTTTGTCTGGTGCAACGGAAACCGTAGCGATTACTTGCATCAATTTAAAAATATTTTTTTATTAAAGCATTTTATCTTCTTCAATTACATATCATGATTGCCATTAGAAAAAAGTACCACTATAATAATATGATGATTATTCACAAAGTGGACATAAAATTAACATCGCAGAAGCAATATTTATTATTCTTTAACCACATAGGTAATAGACCAAAATAAAATAACTACAGATTTTTTAACTTCTTGTAACGGCTAATTTACAGTTGTTTTATGATAAATTTAATGTGATAAACGAATTTACAATTCAACTGATGGCAAGTGGATAATGCAGCTAATTTCAAACAAAAAAGACTAGACTACTAAGGTGGAGTGCGTCAAGCCGCGTTTCCACCAAAGTTTTGTTGTCAACACAACATTTGCCAACAAAACTTGTTTCGATTTTTGGCGGCAACATCAAAGGAATATGCTTGTTGCCATCATTTGTTCCCTCGGTGGAGACGCTTGTTGATAGAAACATTTGTTGACAAAACGTGTTGGCAAATGTTGTGTTGACAACAAAACTTTGGTGGAGATGCGCCATCACAGCCTGTAATTATAATGGCTATCTATCTATAATAATAATAAATAATTTATTTCGTCAAACATTAAAGTTACATCAGTGATCGAGGTCACCTAGTAAGCAAAATAATGCCTGTAACAGGTGAATTCGCTCTTCCATAGCTAAAATTACAGTATTATTAACGAAATAAGGTAACTAATAGGGAATCTATCTAATGGTATATCTCTATAGCCTTCAGAGCGAAACACGGCAACAGAAATAGATAAGATGGTGGAACCTATCCAGATTATCCAGATATTTAACGGTGGTAGAGCCACGCAGCAGTTTTTGCTGTTGCACGTTTGGGCCGGCTCGAGCCGGGTTGGTACCTAGACCTCACAGAATACCGGCGTGAAGTAGAAGCTCTTCTGCGTTTCGTCTGGTGAGTGCAGGTGGCCGGAGGCCTAATTCCCCCCCCCCCCCCCCCCATCAACATGGTAGCGGAATTATACGACAGACTACCCCAGGAGGGTACCAGTACCCCTGGAGAATCCCTCGCTGAGCATCCACGATCATGTTATTCCGATCCTGAGCGTGGGTGCTCAGGCTGCCCCGCGTATTCTGGGGGGGGGGGGGGGGGCAAAATTCCCCTCAAAAACATAACTGCTCGGGGCAAACTGAACAAGAACACCAAGGCGACCCCTGCCACGCTATCCGTGAATTTTTGCAACATCAGGGGACTTCACTCTAACCTAAACGCCGTCCACTACCATCTCGAGACGGCGAAGCCGGCCTTGCTCTTTCTGACCGAGACGCAGGTTTCCTCTCCGGCTGATATTTCGTATCTCTCCTACCCGGGGTACAAATTGGAGCATTCCTTTGTGCCTCGGGCTGGAGTTTGCGTGTACGTCAGAGAGGACATCTGTTCTCGACGCCTCGGCAGTCTTGAAAGTTCGGACCTGTCCATCCTTTGGCTACGCGTAGACAGCGACGACCATCCGCGCGTCTACGGGTGCCTCTATAGGTCCCACAGCGGTAATACCGAAACAGACCGACTCATTGACCACGTCCAAATGGCTACAGATTCCTTGCTACAACAGGTCCCATCCGCAGAGATCGTGATGCTTGGCGATTTTAACGCCCATCATGGCGAATGGCTCGGTTCACGTTTAACCGATCATGCGGGGAGATCTGTTTAAGACTTTGCCTTGGCATATGGTCTGACACAACTAGTTACATCGTCTACGCGGATTCCAGATGTTGAGGATCATACACCTTCCCTGTTGGACCTTCTGCTGACCTCTCATCCGGACGGATATCAGGTTTCCGTCGATGCCCATCTTGGCTCTTCGGACCATTGTCTGATCCGGAGTGTGGTGCCACTCACGCTCCCCTCGCGGTTGCGTTCTGCAGGTTGCCGCCGTGTTTGGCATTACAGGTCGGCGGATTGGAACGGAATGCGGTCTTTCTTTGCTTGCTACCCATGGGGGCGGGTTTGCTTCTCGCCGGATGATCCCAGCGCTGTTGCTGACTCTGTCACGGATGTGGTGCTACAGTGAATGGAACTATTTATTCCATCATCTGTGGTACCTATCGGAGGCAGATCTTAGCCTTGGTTTGGTCGCTCCTGTAAGACTGCATTACGCAGTAAGTAGGAGTGTTATCAATCCTGGGCTGCGGCTTCGGCGACTCGGGATGTAAACACCAGCACACTTAAAAAGAAGTATAACTTGGCCTCCAGGTCCTTCAAAAGAGTTATTGCCAAGGCAAAGTCAGAGCACATGGGCAGAATTGGCGAGAAACTAGTTCGCCTTCCTTCGGGAACTCGTGTATTCTGGTCTCTCGCCAAGGCTGTCCTAGGGAATTCCTGTAAGCCATCACTACCATCTCTGCACAGGGAGGACGACTCACTGGCCCACGACGCAAAAGAGAAAGCCGACCTTTTAGGCTCCCTTTTTGCGTCCAACTCGACTGTTGATGACGGGAGGAACACACCGCCGGCCATCCCGCGGTATGAGTGCTCCATGCCGGATGTTCGGTTCTCACAGCGCTCGGTTCGCAGAGCACTCGTCTCCCTTGACATCCACAAGTCGAGTGGGCCTGACGGAATGCCCCAATTGTGCTGAGGACGTGTGCTCCGGAGTTGGCACCGGTTCTAACGCGTTTTTTCCGGTACTCCTACTCCCTAGGCGTAGTCCCGAAATCATAGAAGACAGCTTTTTAATTTAATTTTTTTTTTTAATTTATTCTGGACCAAACCTTTAGTACATTTTTCACACCCACCAAACTGTGTAACAGTTTGTCGGCGGGAACAGTTTGTCCACCCGATCCCTAAAAAAAGGTGACCGCTCAGACCCGTCCAACTACAGGCCTATCGCCATCACCCCCTTATTCTCCAAAATAATGGAATCCGTTATAAACTGCCACCTCATGCGGTACCTTGAGGATCATCAGCTGATTAGTGACCGCCAGTACGGTTTTCGTCGGGGTCGATCACCTGGTGATCTTCTGGTCTACTTAACTCATAGATGGGCGGAGGCAGTAGAGTCCAAGGGGGAGGCGTTGGCCGTTAGTTTGGACATTGCGAAGGCCTTCGATCGGGTTTGGCACAAAGCGCTTCTTTCGAAGCTCCCTTCCTATGGGCTTCCCGTGAAATTATGCAATTGGATCACCAGTTTTCTTGCAGATCAGATCATTAAGGTCGTTCTAGACGGTGCATGCTCCGACTACAAGCCTATTAACGCTGGTGTTCCACAAGGCTGCGTGCTATCACCAACGCTGTTTCTTCTGCATATCAATGATATGTTGCAAGCCGATAGCATTCATTGCTATGCGGATGACAGCACTGGTGATGCTGGTGATGATACACCGGTCGTGCCAATATTTCTCGGGAAAACGTCACCGAGTACCGGAACAAACTTGTGTCTGAAGTCGAGTCTTTGCTGGACAAAGTCTCGGATTGGGGGCGACTAAATCTAGTCCAGTTTAATCCTCAGAAGACACAAGTTTGCGCGTTTACCGCTAAAAAGAACCCCTTTGTCGTATCTCCTCAGATTCAAGGTACTCCCCTTGTTTCCTCAGCCAGTATCGTACTCCTCGACGTCGACATATCGAATGACGTGCAGTTTCGTGGTCACTTGGAAGAGAAGGCCAAATTGGCCTCTAAAAAGCTTGGCGTGCTCAGCAGAGCAGGACAGTATTTCATGCCGGCTCAACGCCTGCAACTTTACAAGGCGCAGGTTCGGCCTCACATGGAATACTGTTCCCATCTCTGTGCTGGGGCTCCCCAGTGCCAGCTCCTTCCACTTGACCGCATCCAGCGCAGATCGGTTCGAATCGTCGACGACCGAGTCCTTTCCGATCGGCTCGACTCATTGGCGCTGCGAAGAGATGTTGCATCTCTTTGCATTTTCTTTCGCATTTACCACGGGGAGTGCTCTGAGGAATTGAGAATCTGATTTAGAAGATGTTTTCTTCCTCGCACAACTTCCTTGTGGAATAGTTTACCACCAGCGATTTTTCCGGACCGATACGACTTAAGGACCTTCAAGAAAAGAGCCTACTCCTTTTTAAAAGGCCGGCAACGCTTCTGCAATTCCCCTGATGTTGCGGTTGTTCGTGGGCGGCGGTAGTCACTTACCATCAGGTGAGCCGCATGCTCGTTTGCCCCCTCTCCTATAAATAAAAAAAAAGATGGACTCCCACGCAAAGAAGTTCTATCAACGCGATATATATAAAGAGTTACACTTCTAAAATGTTTTATATATAAACATTTGTATGGCTTAAAGTCGAGCTACTAAGAATTTAACACAATTGAAATTTTCGAAATCCAGAATATATTTAATGATAGAGATCATGTTCAACTTCTTTTCTGTCTAAAGGGCCATTTGTGTTTCAATGGAAGCAGCAATGTATCCTTTCTCGTGTTTGTCTTTGAAGGATATAAGGCGCAATACACGATACAAAGCATTCAATCTTAACCCTCGAGGTTGTTAACGTAACATTATATATTTTGAAAACATGATAAAGAGTTCGCCGATATGCAGTAAGGCGTATGTAGGCAATTTAAATTTTTTTTTTACTTTTTATGCGCCTCTGTGATACAATAGTCTGCTGACCGATTTTCATCCCTAAGTAAAAAAACACATATTAGTTCTATTAATGTATAATGTGTGGTACACACAGTATCGTTACGTTTATAACAATAACAAGCGTTACGGAGTTAGTATTAAAGTAATAGATATGGTTCAGCGAACCATTGCGCAAGCGGCGACGGCATCGCTGTATACCTTGCGCCCGCTAAGTCCGGTTCGCGCTGGAAAGCCCGTCTTATGCAAGCCCTCGCCGAGTCAACGCGCAATGCCGAAATAAATCATCCTGGTTTGAAATTACACCCAA
Source organism: Parnassius mnemosyne (assembly GCA_963668995.1). Classification (NCBI taxonomy): domain Eukaryota; kingdom Metazoa; phylum Arthropoda; class Insecta; order Lepidoptera; family Papilionidae; genus Parnassius; species Parnassius mnemosyne. The sequence goes on from CAVLGL010000080.1 coordinate 22,887,638, forward strand.
AAATAGGGCACACAAGCGTTGTAGGTACAATTTTTTTTTTATAATTGTTGGTGCATCTGTTAGTGGTTGAGTAACTTCTGAACGACTTAACCAATTGATGTCGTATATCACACAATATTCGTTTTGTCAAGACGATAGATCGGTGGCGCTTTAGTCAAGTTAAAGGCAAATTAAAAGTTAAAGTTAATTTACAGCCTATATGCGTCCCACTGCTGGGCACAGGCCTCCTCTCGATTCTGAGATCAGCCGTGGTAACTCAGATGGTTAGCATTCGCTGTTAATTTCACAGTACGCAAGCAGCCCGGATTCAATCCCCGCCGACACTAATGAAATCGTTATTAGCACTTTTAAGTGCTGATTTACCACGTGCTCAGCGGTGAAGGAAAACATCGTGAGGAAAGCTGCATTTCTGAGTAAAAATAAGAAAAAAAAATATTTTGAAGACGTGAAGTTCGCCAACATGCTCTGTGGGGCAGCGCAGCGGACACTTCCTTGCCCTAAAACCCTCTCAGAAATAAGCAAATTATTGATATATAATTAATTATATATCAATTACAATAGAATCAGGCGTTACTTTGCCGAAATCCATTATATTAAAGCTGGTAAAAAGTTACTTTGCCTATATCCCCCTGATGAATTAAAATGGTGTCTTACCTAATTTGAAGAGCACCTCCCGCCCTCCCCACTCCCCGTCACCACTAATCCCTGCACCTCTTCTTCCAACACCACTACACTAGGAAAGACATACCACCGTCGATAATACGACACGTGTTTCGCCTATAAACTAGGCATCCTCAGATGAAGTAGACTCTGCGGTGGCTGACCGCTAAGAGGTCAGACACACATAACTTTTTACCAACTTTAGCAAATTATATATTTAAGGACCAAACTGACTACTCATATTCACTACATGTTGGTTTAGTTCCAAAAAAGAAAATCACAAAATCTGGACCCAACATGTGATGCCTCGTTCGAGTTATTTACCAAAACACATCAAAAGCTCTTCATTCGGTAGTTTTACATACGACAAAAAATTTCGAAAAAGAAATAGAAAATTTACCAAATTAGCCCAGTTTACCAATAATCAGGTCAAAGTTAGACTTCCTAAATAACCTGAATTAAGAGGATATGCCATGAACAAATCCCCAGATTCTTTTAACGCTTCGTCCATCGCTCGTCATTAGCTAAGAGATATTTTGATTATTATTTCACTAGCTGTGAGAGTCGAATAATATTTGAATTTTCCTAACTCGAATTTGAAAATACCCATTGTATGAAACGGAATGTTAGATTTCCTTATGCCGCAAATGGCTTTAATTAGAAGACAGGGATTAAAAACATCTGTTAGTACGGTACGAAACAGTTAAATTTATTTTGGTAAATGACTACCGCCGCTCATGAATAACTGCAACACTAGGGGAATCGCAGGTGCGTTGCCAGTCTTTTCTACCGACTTCAAAAAGGAGGAAGTACTCAATTCGACTGTATGTTTTTGAACCGATTTCGATTATTCTTTTTTTATTTGGAAGCTGGTGCTTCACATGTGGTCCCATATAAATTTGATCAAGGTCTGAGCAATAGTTTTTGAGTTATTCTTAATAATTTATATTGAAGTCGGTTGTACAAAATCTTTAATTTTAAATTATATATATATAGATAATAGAGCCACTATTTTGCACAGTCCGGCTTCTCACTTCAAAATTATTTTAATTACCTATTATGATAGGAAAGCCTATATGTTTGAGCTATTAAATATATTTTCGCGGATAATATATTATTTCATTGAAAAAAAATCAATAGATTATCCAATCAAAAATATCAGAAATCAATGTGGTCCCATATAAATTTTATCAAGGTCTGACCAATAGTTTTTGAGTTATTCTTAATAATTTAAATTGAAATCGGTTTTACAAATATTCTAATTTTAAATTATAAAAAGGAGTAAACTATAGCTAATGGTAGTCGATTCCAAAAGTTAGAAAACTTCTGGTAAATCGCACCGCCCAAAACAAAAAAAAAATTAAATCCTCCATAGCATCTGGATGGTATGCAGGATTTCATATATTTTTTATCTTGATATCATATCCACGATACGATTACCTTCATTATCATCGACACCATCATGGACTTTAATACAGAATATTTACAAACAGTATAAAATAACATATGGTATTTCATTCTAAAAGAAGTAAAGTTAAAACCTGTATAAATTCCATTAATGAGCAGAGGTCTTCTCTCATTTCTGAGAGGGTTTTAAGGCAATGAAATGTTCGCCGCACTGCCTCAGTGCTTGCTGGCGTACTTTTCCTCACGATGATTTGCTTTGCCACAGAGAGACGGCAATTGAAGCCGGGTCGCTCACGCACTATATTATCATATCATATCACGTAATGATGAAAAAAATATTTACGGCGAGAATATTTACGAAAAGAATGAATGAATAAAATATTTATGGCAAGCGATAAGCATGGAGAAAGAGGGACTCTTTATGATGAACTCTTTCTTCCAGAAGCGGTCCCACAGGAAGTGGACCTGGTCGAGCCCCGACGGTTCCACAAAAAATGAGATTGACTTCAATATGACGACCAGACGATAACTGTTCAGTGATGTCTCCGTGATCGCGAGGGTGAAAACTGGTAGCGATCACCGAATGGTTAGAGGCACACTGAACCTAAACGTTAAGTTGGAGAGGTCTCGTCTAATGAAGTCAACGCTCCGTCCCCCTTGTGCTCTGTTCCAGTTCCGAAACCTTTTAGCTCGAGTTACAAAACCGTTTTCAGTGCCTAGAAGACTGCAATGAAGTGGACGATATGAATGACAAGCTCGTGGAAACTGTCCATGCGGTCGGAGCTAAGTTCTGCAAGACCCGTCGCAGAAGAACACAAAAACTCTCCGATCACACTCTTAATCTCATGGCTGTTAGACGGGAGATGAAGCTACATTCTTCAACAGATTTGACAGCATACAGGCAACTGAACAGACAGATCTCCAAATGCATGCGGCGGGATTTACGCAACTTCAATACAGCTTGTATTGAAGAAGCGATCGAACGGAAACAAGGCTCCAAAGTCTTTGCCAGAGATCTGTCTGCCAGAAAGAGCCAACTGTCAAAGCTGAAGACCGAGTGTGGCAGCATCGTTTCCGGGGCACCTGAGATTTTGAGTGAGATTGAGAGGTTCTATGGGTAGCTGTACACGTCATCGTTGGAGCCACACGCAAGTGTGAGTAACGATCCAAGAGCGAGTCTTATCCGACACTACTCCGAAGATATCCCGGACGTCAGTCTGGACGAGATTAGAATGGCTCTCCAGCAGCTTAAAAACGGCAAGGCCCCAGGCGAGGATGGAATTACAGCGGAGCTTCTGAAAGCGGGTGGAAGACCGGTACTTGAAGTCCTTCAGAGGCTCTATAATTCCATCCTCCATGGTGGCATTACACCGGAGGCGTGGAGCAGAAGTGCGGTGGTCTTGTTCTTCAAGAAAGGTGACAACGCTCTCTTGAAGAACTACAGACCGATTTCCCTTCTGAGCCGCGTCTACGTGCTGTTTTCGAGAGTCATTACGAATCGTCAAGCCGGTTTCCGAAAGGGCTTTAGCACCATAGACCACATACATACCCTTCGGCAATTTGCCAGATTTTGATAGAGAAGTCCGAAGAGTACAATTTGCCACTATTTCTGGCGTATGTGGACTATGAGAAAGCGTTTGATTCCGTCGAAATTTGGGCGGTGCTGCAGTCCCTTCAGCGGTGCCAAGTTGACTGTCGGTATATCGAAGTGCTGAAGTGTTTGTACAGTAGAGCTACGATGGCTATCCGAGTACAGAACCAGAGTAGGAAACCTATCCAATTGCAGAGGTGTAAGACAGGGTGACGTTATATCCCCGAAACTCTTCACCGCTGCATTGGAAGACGCTTTCAAGCTTCTGGACTGGAACGGATACGGTATTAACATCAATGGCGAGTACATCACTCACCTTCGATTTGCGATATAGTCCTTATGGCAGAATCGCTGGAGGACTTAAGCACCATGCTCAATGACCTCAATAGTGTCTCCCAACGGATACGTCTTAAGATGAACATGTAGAAAACAAAAATAATGTGTAATATCCATGTCACACATATGCCGGTAGTTGTTGGGAGCACTAAGCTCGAAGTTGTTAACGAGTATGTTTACCTGGGACAAATAGTCCGACTAGGTAAGTCTAACTTCGACCGAGAGGTCAATCGACGGTTTCAACTCGGCTGGGCAGCGTTCGGGAAACTACGACACATCTTCTCGTCAGACATTGCTTAAAACCTTAAAACGAAATTGTACAACCAGTGCGTGTTGCCAGTGATGACTTACGGATCTGAGACGTGGTCCTTCACTGCTGGCCGTATGAGGAAGCTCAAGGTCGCGAGGCGAGCTATGGAGAGGGCTATGCTCAGGGTTTCTCTGCCTGATAAACTTAGAAATGAGTATATCCGCAGTAGAACCAGAGTAACCGACATAGCTCAACGGATTAGTAAGCTGAAGTGGCAGTGGGCCGGCCATATAGCTCGAAGAACCAACAACCGATGGGGAAGAAAGGTTCTTGAGTGGCAGCCTCGTACCGGTAGGCGAAGCGTAGGGCGACCCCCCCACAAGATAGAGTGACTACCTGGTAAGACATACAGGAAGTCGATGGATGCAGGTGGCTCAGGACCGTGCTTTGTGGCATTCCTTGGGGGAGCCCTATGTTCAGCAGTGGACTTATGAAAGGCTGTAATGATGATGATGATGAAGCGATAAGCTCCTAAACAGTTCTTCATTTCATTTTAGTGACATATAAATATTTTAACTATACCTAGAAACCATGTAACGAAGTTGATATATTCTAAGATACATCTATATTTTCAATTAGAATCTGCCCTCGTAGATATGATGTATTAATGTGGCGGTATTTATTCTGAAATTTAGACCGTACAGATAGACAAAAAAATTAAAATGGTTGATTATGTCTAGGTTGTTTATCCCAGTTATTTCAATATCACAGATAGACACTTCAAATTTATTTATATGTATGTATATCAATTTTAACAAATTTTACTATTAAGTTATTTTGAGATGTTGAATGACTAGGCTATGTTTTTTTTTTATGTAGAGCAACAGTAGCACAATAGTACACAAGGATGAAACCGCGAACTTAAAAAGCAAACCGTTTTAAGAACAATTTTTTTATTAAGTAAGCTCGGGTAATGGATATACTAATATGCAGAGGTTATTTTTTTTATATAGAAGAGGGGGCAAACGAGCATGCGGCTCACCTGATGGTAAGTGACTACCGCCGCCCATGAACAACCGCAACACCAGGGGAATTGCAGATGCGTTGCCGGCCTTTTAGAAAGGTGTAAGCTCTTTTCTTGAAGGTTCCTAAGTCGTATCGGTACGGAAAATTCGCTGGTGGTAATAGATTCCACAAGGAAGTTGTGCGAGGGAGAAAACTTCTTCTAAATCGCACAGTGGTGGACCGCCAATCATCCAGATGGTATGGATGGTATCGCGAGTTTTGTCGCGATGTGCGATGGTGAAATTGAGCGGCTGTAATTAGTCCGAACAATTCCTCAGAGCACTTCCCATGATAGATGCGATAAAATACGCAAAGAGATGCAACATCTCTACGCAGTGCTAGTGTACCGAGCCGATCAGAAAGAACTCGGTCGTCGACGATTCGAACCGCTCTGCGCTGGATGCGGTCAAGTGGAAGGAGCTGGCACTGGGGTGCCCCGGCCCAGAGAAGAGAACAGTATTCCATGTGGGCCCGAACTTGCGCTTTGTAAAGTTGCAAGCGATGTGCCGGCATGAAATACTGTCTCGCTCTGCTGAGCACGCCAAGCTTTTTAGAGTCCAATTTGGCCTTCCTTTCCAAGTCACCACGAAACTGCACATTATTCGATATGTCGACGCCAAGGATTCCGATACTAGCTAAGGCAGCAAGGAGAGTGAAAGAGTAGAAAAGAGTAGCCAAATTTTGAACTTAACTTCAAATATATAAATAATTAGCTGTTCCCCGCAACTTCGCCCGCGTGTAATTTAGGGTTTTAATTAAGTTGCGAGGAAATCTAATTCATTTTCTAAAATATAAGTAGCCTAAGTTGCTCCTTCTAACATCAGCTATCTGCCAATGATAGTCCCGCCGAAATCGGTCCAGCTGTTTCGGAGATTAACCGGTATAAACAGACAGACAGACAAACAAAAAATTTAAAAATTGTGTTTTTGTTATAGGTAAGCACCGTATATACTTCCATATGCATTTAGTAAAAAACTGTTATTTTGGCATTACAAACAGACACTTCAATTTCATTTATTTGTATAGATGATATACCATTATAGCAGTTTTTGAACATACGAGTAAATAAGGCTTGTACTTTTATTTGAAATTATCCCAAATTGAATGTGATTTATGGGCAACTACACAACAATGTTTTTGCCTACCGATCGACCCTTACGAATTTGTGCGTGAGCAGTAAAATCAGTTAAAATAATGCATTACCACGCATTTTGAATTTAAAATATAAAAAGGACAGAATGTTAGAGATTTTTTTTAATTAAATTTTCATCACAATTTGCCTGTGTCACTTATTCCGAACCTTCTCTGCAAATTTGGCCGGTTATTGCAAAATAATCCTGTATAACAACAGATTTAGTTTAATTTTTTCGGGTTTACACCAATAAGGCATATATGACGGGTCCGTGACGCAGTGACTTAGAAATAGCAGCCGCGGGTTTGAATCCCGCACACTTAACTAGTGTTTATGTGGCCTACAAATAATTCTTCCGTCCTTGATGGCCATCCTTGTAAAATTTTTGTATGTACACTGCCCCCACAAAACAGAAGAAAACCCTAGTGTGGAGACGTTAACGATTTAAAAAAATATGAACCCTTTTTTCGATAACATCGGAGAAAGGATCGCATAAAGAATTGTAAAATCGGCTTGATATCAATTATCTGGAATGGATTTTTATTTATAAGCTTCGTCTTTATTCAGTTAACATTTTTATCTAACAAAGACTGTTAAAAAGGTTTATTATAATATTTATAAAAATATACCTGACCACAGGGAATCGTCCCATAATTAAATTACTAAATATTTGGAGTCAAGTAACTATCATTTTAAATTTTATATGAAAACTGACACTATTTTTCTCCAAAACCTTAAGGTATCCGACTCCTCTGGTCCTACGTCCCGTTATGGACCTAACATCCAAAAACCAACGAGATTTCTCACTGTTAAAAGCTCAAAGACACTTTGCCAGCTGTAAAGAGAAGAAGCTATAAATTGTTTACTTTGGTAATAGAAATTGTAATGAAGATATCTGCAATAGACACAGTGTAAGCAATTAATTCAATAAATCAGTGAGCAAAGTACCACAGATGCACTCGTTGAAATCTTTTACTTCACACAGTAAGTGACAAGTATCAAACGTTCAGAAACGCGGTATCAATTATGATTTCGATATGAATTAACTAACATTTTCATAAAATCCTGTTAGTAGAACAAACTTCCTTTAATGTTCATTATAAGTACTAGAGAAAGTGGATCAAATCCAATTATGGGAAGTAATATCCGAACTTGTTAAGTTCTCCAGAATGGTAATGTTAGATAACTGAATGTCACAATACTTAAACTAAACACATTGTATTTAATATCACATGCATTAAATTCAGATGCTTCACCGATTAAGTTTTATATACAATTGTCAAATACTTGCCAAGAAATGTTTCAGTAAACCATAGTAACATCTATTGTTCTGTAAAAGGTAACATAATATACTTAACTACATGAACTACCATTGCTACGCTTTTGACTTAAAAATAACCTATCATAAAAGGACAGTTAGGAGATGAGTCAAGTAACAAATCCGTAATTGTGACCTCAATAACATCCCAATTGCGTAACATGTACTCGGAACCCAGGCATGAATGATCAGGAGGGTTGATCAATGATATTCTACGAACGTCATACCCTGTACCAAAATATTAACAATTTTACGATACGCAGTTTTTTTTGTATGTCAAACCACGTTCATATTTAGCGTTTCTTGCTGCACTAACGTTTCTTGGTAGGAGTAGGAGTCGATCATCTTACAAAATCGGGCCGCGTGCATCTTTGCGTTGGTTGAAGTATAAAGCGTTGTTGCTGGAGAAATAGCAGTCATTCGGACGCAAACACAGCGTCGGAGAAGTGGTGAAAACGACTTAAAAAAAGTTGTTATTTTAAAGTGATAAACACAAGAAGTGTTAAAATCAAAGTAAGTTTTGGTGATATAACTAAGTCATTTGAAAATTAGTTGCAAAGTGAAATAATTTCGATAATTTTTTTTTTCAATTTTAATGTTGGATGGAGAAAACGGCATCAGTGGAAATATGTGTGGTAATTCTAAAGATTTATGCAGTTTTAATTTCAAATTTAGAGGTAATCGTTATGAACAACAATATTTTAAGATTATCATACATATTCCCTCTATTACCGTTTTCTCCAATCGGCACGACTATGCATTGTTGCTGACTTGTTATCTTTCAATTTAGTAAAAGTGGCCAATCAAAGCGATCTCATTTAGAAAATTAAACAAGTTGTTTATACTCTTAATTTTTTGTTGTAGAAAGACGCTATTACGGTGTTTTCGTACGTAATAATGTTAGGTAGGGTTATACTCTTTACTTTCACTGTCTAACGAACCATGCAGCAAGCTCTCTAACTCACAACGCGTATCAGGACTATTACAATGCCAAGTGCATTTAAACTTTCCACTTTATACTGGGATTTAATCGACCTTACATCCGTTGAAACAGTTTTGCATTTAGTAAAATATAAATCTACAAATTCGGTGACCAAAAAATTATACAACATCAACTATCTGTTGCCTTAAAAAAAAGGCACTTAAGTTATGCAATTGTGTTACGATTTATTACGCGAAAAGATGACGCACCGCTAGAGACACGTTTTGCATTCTAAATAGCTTTTCGTGTTGGTTTTGAAAAGACACTGACACCAATTCACTTTCTTTCATAACACATATTAAAAATAAATAACCTTAGCCAAGCTGAGGCATTTGACTGTGAAGGTTTAGTCGATATGCCGCATAACCCATATTAAAGTATATTTATTACAGGAAAAAGTACATATCTATTCTTTCCAATTTCTCTTAATGTTAGTAAAACCAATTCTGCGCCCTATTACCTTTAGTGAAATTTTTAAAACCGATATAAGAAGAAACGTAATATGTACGTAAGAACATGGGTACTTTCGAGAGCGTGGGCTCGCAGTGTGACTTCGCAGACACAGCGGTGCGCTGACATTATTGACGCTTACATAACATAAACGTCTGCGAAAGTAAAAGTGTTCTCAAACGAACATATTTTGAAATAACATCGTGGTTTTATATGCATCACTTAACAGGATTTAATTACGTAAATATTAAACGCTTCGTTATATTTCAGATCATGCGGTTGTTTTTATTTAGTTGTTTACTGCTATCAGTAACAATAGCGGTCACATCAGCTGAATGGTCTTGGGGTGAAGACAAAAGTGAGAATGATGAAGATCAACGTAAAAATACGACAGACGAATTATTAGAAGGAGAGCAACTGACAGTGGCGCAAAAGAAAAGTCTTGAAACTAATGAAACTGTTCTTGACGGAATTGTAGACGAGCTTATTAATGGCAAGCAAGGTAGAAGTTTAGGCGGTTTTGATGAAGTATATGGGGATCCCACAATAAAGGAAGCTTTGGATGCGGGAGATGACACTGAAGCAAGAAACCTGATCAAAGATCGCCTATGTACATTAGGCTTGATACAAGTTAGTATTACGTAATTATGAAAAATCAAGCTCTTAAGTAGTAAAAATAATATATAGTTATAAATAATTTACTTATTGATTATAATACCAATGTCTTCAAAACCGAATTTCAGTCACGGTGGCCATTCTCAACGGAGGCTAGCCATCTGCGCAGGTTATTACAAGAGTGTGAGCATAACAAGCGCACTCTGTATTTCCTCACTCTCATAGTAAGATTATTTGGCAATCCGACACAACCCGAGATAAATCAAGCGTGTCCTACGCTAAAAACCCAATAACTGACTCGGGATTCAAACCCGGGATCAAAGTATCAGCAATCTCGTTTACGTGCCCCATATTGACACATTAGAGTTGATTAGAATTCAGACAATATTTAGATTTAAATTTATAAAACTACTTTTTATTTTTTATAATTTACCATTTTTCAGTGTGAAGAAGGTGAGACACAAGAAAAACGGACCTATTATTCTCCAGACGAATTGATTTATGCTCAGCCCGTCGATATTAAGCCAATTGGTAAACCAGTTGCATCGATTCCGGTTAGAGGTCCTCCACGAGCATATGGTCCGCCAAAACCCATGCCATATCCACAACGCCCACAAAAGATACCACCTAAAAGATCTGGATACGGAGCGAATGTTAGACCTGGATTTTCTGATAAATATGGGCTTTCCGGAAGTAATTACCAATTCTCACAAAACAGTGGAATATATAATAACCACGAGAGTAATTTTGTAACCAAGCCACCCCTATATTCAAACGAGGGACCTTATGCTTTTGAAAACTCCAAACCATCCTACAATAAATTTCCATCAAATGCACAGACAGGAGTTAAAACGGATTCTATCGTACAACAACATGTCCATCATCACTACGTACATGGTGATGCGGAAAAAGATCCCAAAGTTATTATTAAACCTGTCGCTATACCGGTTGGTTCCGTAGGACATTTAGGTTCACAAAACTTTGCTCAAGAATCCTCTGATATCATAACAGCTTCAGGAGGTGACTACAGCTCCATAACACCTGGAGGTTTTAAGCCTATGACTGGAAGTTATCCCTTAAACACTAAACCAGTTTATGAACCAGACACTATATATGGCTCTCAATTCGGCCATACAAATATCAATAAGGGCAGCTCGAACTTAATATCTCAATCTTTACCAAATCAATACGCAAACAATGCTTTCGATGATCAAAGATTCAGTAATAATCTGGGATCATATGCTTCGCAAAATTCAGAATTCTACAAAAAGGAACTTCACGTAGGATCGGCTAATAATTTATACAACCAAGGTCCTGCAACATTTGGTCAAAACAATGATTATCAACAAAATTATCATGAAGCAAAAGCTCAAGGATTCGATTGTGTTTGTGTTAATTACGATCAGTGTCCAAGTCAAGAGATAATCGGACGCAGGGATGATTTATACTTACCTATTGATCCACGTAATAAAGGTAGCGAAATTTTGGCACTTACGGATGAACAATTAGACAACTTAAACAAAACCACGTCTACAGATTTAGAAGTTGAAACAAAGCAAAATGACACAGAAGTTAAAAGCATTAGTAAACGAGAAGTTGAATCAGATAAACAAAATGAAGGAGAAAAGGAAATAGAAAAGGAAGCTGAACCGGTAAGTTCCAGTAATCATTTCCAATACTTTTTAGATCTCAAAACTAACATAATTAAGTTATATATTTTATAAATATAGTTACATTTGAATACTCATCCACGTCACACATTCATATCCTTTAAAAACTCCATGCCACTATCTCCCTCCATAAAGATAATCACCAAAACAGACTGGGGTAACAATTTACGCATAAATTGCATTCGGATATGAATATGCCGTAAATCTAGCATATTATTTTATCCTTTTGCAATGCCTTACAAAAGATAAACTAAACAATGGGCACTTACAAATAGCTAACAATTCATTTAAACAACATTTATTTACATTTAAATATAAATTACTGCAGCGCGTCTTTGGACTGGCCGGCTACGGCGGCAATGGCGGTAATAGCAACAAACAAGTGCAGCCCACGTTTGGTGTCTCTTTTGGGTTGCCCCAGCCTTCCCACAGTGGATACCCCATAAATCCTTATAATGACAATCCTATTCATAATCCTTATGGCCCAGCTTTAAATGGAGGCGGCATAAATTTAGGACTTCTTTCAGTTAATCCTTTGCTAGCTGTCCAAGTTACCAAGAATGACTACGGAGAAAAAATAGTTAAACCTTTTGTTAATTTACATGTCACGCCTAACGAACATGTTGTTAATAAAATCGGCAACTTGTTCCACGAAAAAAAACTTTATCTTTTAAACAAACATGAACATTACCACCATCATAACCCTTATGGTCATTACAATGAATTTAATGCATACCCGCATTACGAATACCCTCCACATCACAATTATCCACCTCCAGTCTATTCTCCACATTACACGCATCATAGTGGTTACCCCAAACTAAATCCCTATCATGCCCCTGAACCACATATTGGTGATGAGGACTACTATGACGATGATAATTTGGACCACTATAACGATCATGCCCATAACAATTACCATCAAAATGATTTCTTTAATCCTGGTCTTGAGAGGTCAGCCAACAATTCAGTAGCAGATAAAGATAACAGCTATGCTAACCGATATGCTTATTCCCGTTCCCTTTCTATTCCTTCTCGTACTCCTGGGGCAAACCAGGGAGGCTCAAGTATCCGCTTTCCTGACAGCAGAAGGAAGAGAGAAATATCTATAGAGAAAACTGTCGAAGAGGTAATAAAGTCGTAAATAAATCCAGTCCCACAATGTATTAATAAATGTGATTACATATTCAATTAAGGCTTTAGTTCGTACAATTAATCGCATTTATAACTAAGAATATTTTTATAGCGCCAGGGATACTTCGGTCGCCCCAGTGCACAGCGATGCCAGCAAAATCAAGTGTGCTGTCGTCGTCCTTTACGACCCCAGGCCTCTAACCGTGGCCAATGTGGTATCAGACACTCTCAAGGCATCAATGGAAGAATTAAGACACCTTCATATATAGATGGCGATAGTGAATTTGGAGAATATCCTTGGCAAGCAGCTATACTGAAAAAAGATCCAAAAGAATCTGTTTACGTTTGCGGAGGAACGCTAATTGATGGACTTCACATAATGACTGCAGCTCATTGCGTTAAATCGTTAGTATTAAATTTAAAGTATAATTTCACATTTGAATACTTTCAGTAAATTATGGTGATTAACTTTGGCGTAGCTTAGAGTCGCTACACGGCTTCTGCGTCGTGAGCTCTGGATTCAAACAAAAAAAAATAGTATCGATATATGTGAAAAAATTATAAATTGGAGCCGTGGTAGCTCAGATGGTTAGCGCTCGCTGTAAAATTCACCGTACGCGAGCAACCCGGATTCGATCCCCGCCGGCACCAATGAAATTGTTAATTTTAAGTGTTGATTTACCACGTCCTCGCCAGTGAAGTAAAACATCGTCAGGAAACCTGCATGTCTGAGAAATAAGAAAAAAAATTTGAAGACATGTGAAGTTCGCCAATACGCATTGGGTCAGCGCGGCGGACAATTCCTTGCCCTAAAACCATGTCAGAAATGAGGGGAGGTCTGTGCCCGGCAGTGGGACGTATATAGGCTGTAACTTTAACTTTTTTGTATCGTTTTTAAAATTCTTGTACGGTTCATAACTTTAAAACAGAAAAATATAAATCTACTTGTATATCATTGATATCTTCAAAATAGTTAATTTCTAATGTAATTTTACAGATACAAAGGATTTGAACTACGCGTCAGACTGGGTGAATGGGATGTGAACCACGATGTTGAATTCTATCCTTACATTGAGAGAGACGTCGTTTCAGTACACGTACATCCCTTATACTACGCCGGAACCTTGGACAACGATCTTGCTATCCTCAAACTGGAACATCCAGTAGATTGGACTAAATATCCCCACATCAGCCCCGCTTGTTTACCTGACAAATATACAGAATATGCTGGACAGAGGTGCTGGACAACTGGTTGGGGAAAAGACGCATTTGGTGATTACGGAAAATATCAGAACATTTTGAAGGAAGTCGATGTCCCTATTCTAGCACATGCTCAGTGTCAACAGCAATTGAAGCAAACGAGATTGGGCTACAATTACGAATTGAACCCAGGTTTCATTTGCGCTGGGGGTGAAGAAGGAAAAGACGCATGCAAAGGTGATGGTGGTGGTCCTTTAGTGTGTGAACGCAGCGGCACATGGCAATTGGTAGGTGTCGTGTCATGGGGCATTGGCTGTGGCCAAGCCGGAGTACCTGGAGTCTATGTGAAAGTTGCACATTATCTTGACTGGATCTCACAAGTAACAGGAAGATTCTCACAATACTGAGGAGATGTAACATTTTATTTAACACTTAGGCATTGACGTTTATTTAATTAATATTTATAATTTATTATTTAACTTTGAGCGGTAAGGCTCAGAGAATCCGAGTAATTGCATATGCAGATTTTTGTAAAAAAAAATATTTTAATATACTTTTTGAAAAATATGCCAGAATAGTGTTATTTTAAATTCCTTTATCAATTCCTTCCAAACCTCAAACATTTCAAACCCAACGCTTATAATATTATTACAAGTTATTTACATAATACATTAATATATTGTTCTTTCCAAAGAACCTCGATCTATTATAGGACACTACACACAAGTAAACATAACATAAATCATTGACATAATATTAAAAGGTAATTGAATATTTTCTCTAATGATTTAATCAACATTCATTCTTGATTTTTTCTTTAGTTTTAAAATTAGTCATTATGGTAAGGACAAGATTTCTTATAGAAGTAAGAATGACAAAATGATCACATAGCCTACCTGATAGTAAGCGGATATTGTGTTCATATCAAAAAGAGAGTATGGAAGAATCAAAATGCGGATGCGGCATTCTAACAAGGCATTCTATCTGTCCTGAACAGATAGAATGCCTTGTTACCATTAAAAAGGAGTGTCTCCTGATCTAACCCAACTTACATTATTTGATATAATTCAGTTTCCTTCAATATATACTAAGTGTAAGTATCCCTTGACCATGACCCATACGTGCGTTACGTAGCTAAGAAAAGCAATCACCAAACAATGGGTCAATATTCCTCAAATTCTTATACAAAACTTTTTGTAGGATCTTTGCATATATATTTATATAGGCACGATTGATTACAATCAGTGGTAACGCTACAAAGAGACAATGTTACTTTTTAAAATAAGAAATAGACCCTATACGTCATTTTAATTATCTGCATATAAATTATAACATTTTGAATTAAACAAATTTTTCTCAATATCGGTTTATTTCCACTTAATGTTTAAGTGAACCGCTTGCAAAGCTTGGCAACTATGGCATATGTCCCCCGATGACGCAATCTATGGAAGAGTCCTATGTTCATCAGTGGACTTTAATAGGCCGTAACGGTAACTCATACTATGAACGTATCAGACACAAAAAACACAATAGACACTACTACACAAGTACCCATGTGTAACGTATGACCTTATCATCTCCGTTCAATATGTGAACGACCATGATGCCCGTTCTATCGTTTGGTAGCTCATTTTGTTCAGAAGGATGAGACAAAAGGAGTTTAGTGCCATTGTTGTAAAAATTGTTTACATCAAAAATATATATACGGTTAAAAAAAATAATCTGTAAGAGAATTTGAATTTGATTGCTATTGTTTTAAACAAAGTTGGAGAGCCTTCGCGGTCACAACACATTATTTGGTAGCCTGTGTGGTAACGTTGCGTGTCATGAACGAATCGAACAGCCAAATATTCTCGTGTATATCTGTCGATCCGGTCATGGCTGGTTACGATGTATGATGCATATTAATTTAAACAAATAATTTTTTTTTAATCTTCTGAAACGATTACGGTGATCTTGCTTTACATGACCTTGATTTAGAAAGATCTTTACCTTTACCCATGGATTACACTCAAAATGTGTTTTTACACAGCCGCTATATCATACAGCTAGCCCACAAATAAGTTTTGATCAAAAGACATCGCACGAGTTTTTCTTTAGCTTGAACTGTTTGTGTATAACATATAATTAGGTATGAATGTAATGAAATTTTAATGAAGTTTTCATCCACTTCCCACAGCCTGATCAATCTAAAGTTATGCAGACATATTGCTCTCTGTTGTGTGCTCACTGGGATCATCGCAGCACGTAATACGTGTTGTTTATTTTTTAAATCTTATTTTCTTATCACCAGCTTTTTCGTCTGACGTCCAGTAAGGCTGGTGTATTGCACTGTACCAATGTAGGAATTGGATTGCTGTTAATAGCCACGCTTGGTAATAATAATAATGTCCTCCAGACCGTATTTCGGTCACGGCGGCCAATCTCAACGGAAACTAGCCATCTCCGCAGGACAGGATTATAGTGCCCAAGTGAATGCTCAAGCACAGGTGCACTCTCTATTACCTTACTCTTATAGTCCGATGGCACGGTAAACTGACACGACCGGAGAGAGATCAGGCGCAGGACCAACGGCTTTACGTGCTTTCCGAGGCACGGGGGTGAGGCACCGCCAGCTTCCTGCTTCGGGCAGCTACTGAGAATTTCTTCATGGAGAAGCTCAATAACTGATTTTTTTGCCCGACCCGGGTTTCCAACTCAGGACCTCATGATTAGCAGTCGCACTACTACAACCACTAGACCAACGAGGCAGTCAGTATATCACGCTTGGTAAGTGTATACGCAATACAAAATGCCTCGTTCCTTCGATGTTGCTTCTTGTTGTAGCCTATCTATGTTTTACATCAGGTATATCATCATCATCATCATCATCATTACAGCCCTTCACAAGTCCACTGCTGAACATAGGCCTCCCCCAAAGAATGCCACAAAGCACGGTCCTGAGCCACCTGCATCCATCGACTTCCTGCATATCTTACCAGGTCGTCACTCCATCTAGTGGGGGGACGCCCTACACTTCGCCTGCCGGTACGAGGCTGCCACTCGAGAACCTTTCTTCCCCATCGGTTGTCGGTTCTTTGAGCTATATGGCCGGCCCATTGCCACTTCAGCTTACTAATCCGTTGGGCTATGTCGGTCACTCTAGTTCTACTGCGGATATCCTCATTCCTAAGTTTATCACGCAGAGAAATTCCGAGCATAGCCCTCTCCATAGCTCGCTGAGCGACCTTGAGCTTCCTCATCCGGCCAGCAGTGAAGGACCACGTCTCAGTTCCGAATGTCATCACTGGCAACACGCACTGGGTGTACAGTCTCGTTTTCAAGTTTTGAGGTATACCTGACGAGAAGATGTGCCGTAATTTCCCGAACGCTGCCCAACCGAGTTGAATCCGTCGATTGACCTCTCGGTCGTAGTTGGACTTACCTAGTCGGACTATTTGTCCCAGGTAAACATACTCGTCAACAACTTCGAGCTTAGTGTTCCCAACAACTACCGGCATAGGTGTGACATGGACATTAAACATGATCTTTGTTTTGTCCATGTTCATCTTAAGACCTATCCGTTGGGAAACACTATTGAGGTCATTGAGCATAGTGCTTAGGTCCTCCAGCGATTCTGCCATAAGGACTATATCGTCGGCAAATCGAAGGTGAGTGATGTACTCGCCATTGATGTTGATACCGTATCCTTTCCAGTCCAGAAGCTTGAAAACATCTTCCAATGCAGCGGTAAAGAGTTTCGGGGATATGACGTCACCCTGTCTTACACCTCTCTGCAATTGGATAGGTTTCGTACTCTGGTTCTGTACTCGGATAGCTATCGTAGCCCTACTGTACAAGCACTTCAACACTTCGATATACCGACAGTCAACTTGGCATCGCTGAAGGGACTGCAGCACCGCCCAAATTTCGACGGAATCAAAGGCTTTCTCATAGTCCACATACGCCAGACATAGTGGCAAATTGTACTCCTCAGACATCTGTACAATTTGCCGAAGGGTATGTATGTGGTCTATGGTGCTAAAGCCTTTTCGGAAACCGGCTTGTTCGGGAGGCTGGAAGTCGTCAAGTCTGCGCGCGAGATGATTCGTAATGACTCTCGAAAACAGCACGTAGACGCGGCACAGAAGGGAAATCAGTCTGTAGTTCTTCAAGAGAGCGTTGTCGCCTTTCTTGAAGAACAAGACCACCGCACTTCTGCTCCACGCCTCCGGTGTAATGCCACCATGGAGGACGGAATTAAAGAGCTTCTGAAGGACTTCAAGTACCGGTTTTCCACCACCTTTCAGAAGCTCCGCTGTAATTCCATCCTCGCCTGGGGCCTTGCCGTTTTTAAGGTGCTGGAGAGCCATTCTAATCTCGCTCAGACTGACGTCCGGGATATCATCGGGATAATGTCGGATAAGACTCGCTCTTGGATCATTACTCACACTTGCGTGCGGCTCCAACGATGACGTGTACAGCTGCCCATAGAACCTCTCAATCTCACTCAAAATCTCAGGTGCCCCGGAAACGATGCTGCCACATTCTGTCTTCAGCTTTGACAGTTGGCGCTTTCTGGCAGACAGATCTCTGGCAAAGACTTTGGAGCCTTGGTTCCGCTCGATCGCTTCTTCAATACGAGCTGTATTGAAGTTGCGTAAGTCCCGCCGCATGCATTTGGAGATCTGTCTGTTCAGTTGCCTGTATGCTGTCAAATCTGTTGAAGAATGTAGCTTCATCTCCCGTCTAACAGCCATGAGATTAAGAGTGTGATCGGAGAGTTTTTGTGTTCTTCTGCGGCGGGTCTTGCAGAACTTAGCTCCGACCGCATGGACAGTTTCCACGAGCTTGTCATTCAAATCGTCCACTTCATTGCAGTCTTCTAGGCACTGAAAACGGTTTTGTAACTCGAGCTGAAAGGTTTCGGAACTTTGGATTAGAGCACGAGGGGGACGGAGCGTTGACTTCATTAGACGAGACCTCTCCAACTTAACGTTTAGGTTCAGTGTGCCTCTAACCATTCGGTGATCGCTGCCGGTTTTCACCCTCGCGATCATTGAGACATCACTGAACAGTTGTCGTCTGGTCGTCATAATGAAGTCAATCTCATTTTTTGTCGAACCGTCAGGTATATACAAAAGTATAATACTGCCTTCTACCGGTGACCATGAGATCTTTACGGCATTTCCTATAATCACTTCTTATGGCACCCACAGGACGAAATGTTGTGATGATGGATTCTTCTACGCTGAGGTTAGTCGGTGTAGTAGTGAGTATAATATAAAAGTTCTAAGAATAAAGACTTCAAATTAATCGTTATTTATCTTGATGTCTGGTCTTTCTCATGATTCATTTTTCAAGTCGAAGTTACCACTATAGAAGCACAGTGTGTTGGTTAGACATGTTCTCTCATAGAGCTGCAATGATATAACGAGCTGTTGTCGGAACTCGTATTCGAAAATTACTCTAATTTTTAAAATCTCCTTGCTACATATATCTACCAATGATATTCATAGCAGGGGCGTAGCTACCGCCGTATTAACCGTATCAATGATACGGGGCCCCGGGCTACAGGGGCCCCGGACGTATGTAAGCAAAATTTCTAAGGACTTCTATGGGACTGGATGTTGGTTTGAATTGTTTGGCTAGCTTAGTTCCTAGGAGTATTAATGGTAAGTAATAACTTATAATCAATATATAATTATTTTGGCATGTAGTGTACTAACTGTCCGTCAGTTGTTTATCCTGAACATCATATTAAAACACCATACCGAACTTCCATTTAACTTAAAATCCATAGACAGGAGAAGAATGGACTTAGTTTGTAAACCCTCAAACCAAACACGCATATGTGAACAAATTTTACATATTTTTAGGACCCTTTCTATATAACAAGCTCAACAAGTCACTAAAGGTATATAGTCTAAGTTATAAGAATTGTAATATAAGTGTAAGGGAATTTCTAAATAAATTAAATTACGAAGACACAGAGAAGTTGTTAGAAATTCTAAAATAGTTTGTATTAATTGTAGTTATAATTAATTATTTTTTAGTTATTTTATTTATTATATAATATAGTTTAATTATTTAAATATCTAGTGTCCTACATTATTAAACCCATTGTGTAAGTGATGTCTGAAACACAGGTACTCAACCTAGTTCAGGCAGGTTATTTTTATATATTATTATAAACATGACTTTATTATTTTTCTTTTGTAGGTTCTACATTATTAAGCTACACATAGTTTTAATTTTATCATAGCATGTTATTTTTGTTAGACTTATTGTTACTTTATTTAATCGTAATCATATTTGTTCATGTGTGTAAACATGTGTAATTGGAAATGAAATAAATATTTATTATTATTATTATAATTCAATGCGAGAGTTTTAGTTCCTTTTGTGAAAAATCTTTACCCTTCATTTGGACCCCCCGACAAATATTGATACAGGACCCCTCTAAGGCACGCTACTCCACTGATTCATAGCTATATTCTGTTTATATTTATAGAAAAATGGTCTCGTTACATTTTATTTAGTACGTACGAACTACGCCTGGGTAAGATCTATCAATGTTACATAATATCTTTAACATTACTTTACCCAATCAGTTTTCTGATCTACTGTTGGATATATACAAGTATTTTCAAGAAGATTTATCAATACGCATCCCCCTATGACGACGGGTAATCAATCCCCTACGCTCACGATGGAACCTCTGCGCACTATTTAGTCTGTGATGATTAGAATTTCGAATTCTTAAAATATTTATTTAAGAATTTTTCGTTGTTTCAAATAAATCTTTAAGTTTTTCGGATAAAATATAGCCTAGATCACTCCTGGCATTGCTCTCTATCTGTTCGTGAAGTTACATTACAATCGGCCATTCCGAAGATTAGCCCGGACAGACAAAAACATTTAAAAATGGTTATTAATGTCATAATAGCATGCAAATAATCCACTTTGCTCAATATGAGGCAGTCATTTCGATACTACAGACAAACACTTCAATTTTGTATAACATATATATAAATAGTACCTACATATCGTATAATCAACATAACCATATAATTTTATGAAATAGATTTTTAAGCCACTAAACTGACTAAACTATGGTAAAACTAAAAAAATAAGACGTCAATTTAAATGTCTAAATGACAAAATCTAAAATGTACGTTGTGTTCCTTGTGTTCTCTGATGCTCAGAAAAGATTGATTATATAAATTCGTATTAGAGATAATATTATTTACGTCAGTACTGGCAGTTCCTAGCATCTAAGACGTACGTTTGTATTTCACTGTATGCTAAAAATGACTGCGAGAACAACGGATCGCAAAGGCAAATCTAAGGAAACAAAATCACTTGTGAATGAACTCGAAAATGATCTGGCCACGTTTACACTTCCCGATAGTTTGCCTTGTTCGGAACTAGATTTTCCCCTCTTACCTAAAAGGAGACAACGAGCTAACTGGAATAACATAGTTGAAGAAAGTAACAGGAAATTCCAGAAAATTGAAGAATATGAAGAAAGTAAGAAGGAACAAAAACCGATGTCACCTTTCTTAAGTATGTAAATCATAAATTGGTACGACTTTCCATTGACTCCCGTCCAGTTGGGGGTTGATACATGTTTTTACAGAAAAGTTACACTATTATAAGCACACAAACAAAGTTACAA
Source organism: Parnassius mnemosyne (assembly GCA_963668995.1). Classification (NCBI taxonomy): domain Eukaryota; kingdom Metazoa; phylum Arthropoda; class Insecta; order Lepidoptera; family Papilionidae; genus Parnassius; species Parnassius mnemosyne. Next base: position 22,909,108 of record CAVLGL010000080.1, read on the forward strand.
CATGCGGAAGCGCGTAATTTTTGAGAAAAAAGTTATTGAAAATCAGTTATTCTTGCATTGTTTATGTCTAATCCTACAATAAAACTGACGCTATTTTTTATTGTTATTGTCAGTAGGGATGCCAATTCTTTCCGAAAAAGATCGATTTTTTAAATAGATTCGAATTGTAAACTGATGTATCGATTCCCAGAAAATCGATTTCTTAAATATCTATATTTTTTTCATGTTTGCATTTATAATGTAAATATAAATCCATTTTATGAGAAAAAATCCCCTTCATCATAAAGTATAGGGGGGCTGATTCAGAAGGATTTCTGTATCTATTTTGAGACTGCTACGTCTCCGGCGCTGCGGGAAGAGCAGCCTCTACGCCTTAGCGTAACAAATCGCAGGCATCCCTCCTCGCCTCCGCAGCTTCGGCTTGTAGGTCGCCTTCGGCGACCAGCCTCAGCCGCTCCGGCTCGATTTATTACAGCAGGCGGAGGCTGCTCCCCCTACGCGCCTCCGGCTCTTTAAAACCACTCTAGGGGTAGGACAGACTCGTACTAGGTGGAGTCGAGGTCAATCAATTCGGTTCTTTGACATAAGTTGAACCTAACCTATTTTATTTCTTATCTGCCCTAATTGGTACTGTTAAAATAAAACAAATTTCAATAAGAGATCATTTATTATGGTATCTTTCTTGTTTTTCATAAAATGGAATTATATTTACATTATAAATGCATACATAGAAAAATATAGATATTTTCGAAATCGATTTTTTGTGAATCGATACATCAGCTTACGATTTGAATCGATTTAAAAATCGACCTCTTTCGGAAAGAATCGACATCCGTACTGACGACAATGACATTATATACTTTATATACTTACATATGAAATTCGCGTTTTGTCGTACTGCCCACTTTGATCTGAAATATCTCCTCTTTGGTTAAGAATTCCAAATTCAAAAATTAATTTAACTGATACATTTGAGTTTTGATAATGAGGAAAAGAAAAAAAATAATGAGGAAAAAACAGTCATTCATTTGTTTTTTCCTCATTATTTTTTTCTTCGGCGTCGCTTATTGCCGCACAATGGAAAACATGACATGTCGGTATATTTATGAGTACGAGTTCTACCGTGGCACCAGTGCTGCAGAAACAGCTCGAAGGATTAATGATGTGTACGGCGTTGGTGTCGCAAAAGAAAGCACGGTACTTTTTTGGTTTCAACGTTTTCAATGAATAGGAAACGGTGCGAAGTGATACTTATTCTCCCTCTCGCTCTTTCATTAATACCCTGCCAAGGCGACTAATTTCGTTAAATAAATAACTCTGTAAACTAAATTTAATATGATATTTTTAAAAGCGCATTAAACAAACCATGAATTGGAGAAGTGCAAGGGGAGGGTTACCCCTTTAAACCTTAAATATTTTTGCACGCCTCATAACGCGAAGCGTTTAAGTAGTGTTTTACTTCCGACCCTTCAGGTCAAGCAATTTTGTGATCTTAAAATGCCTCTATCATAACCATATTGCGCTTATACGATAATATTAGTAGCTGTATATCAAGAAAACATTCTACGTAAACCATCTTATATTTTCAAAAAAATCATTTTATATTGCTACTTTGAATAGAAATGGTTTGAAAAAAATTTTACGTGGACGTCCGGATGTCTATACGCCGAACTTTGTACTTTGTTTTGTGGTCACGATAACTCCCGAAAAAAATTACGTATTGAGACCGGGTTTCTTTATTAGCTTCAGAATTACATCAACTGTTTCTCTATTTCATATTCAATAGCCTTGTACGCGTAGTTTCTAAATATTTTTTTTTTTATAAATGTACCTTCTACCTAGTAATTTCCATTTGATTTGAGTTTTCATCCCTTGATAAACGAAGAACAAATGTACCATACAGCTTATATCGATTTCATACTTTATGTAATCAATTTATTTTGGTAATTATTATTTTCATCAAAAGTAAATGAACCTCATACTCGCACGTGCAAAGTGCACGCCTCATGCATCAAAGCTCATGAGACGTGCATTTTTGTATTTTTTAAATTAATTAGATAGTATAACTACGAACTGTTTTCAGATTTTTTCCTTTACTTGTGCTATGAGACCTAGCTTCTTGCCAAATTCATGATTTTAAATCAACGGGAAGTATCCTAAAACTTTTTAGTGAGTTTGCAAGTATCAAAGTATCATGTCACTTAATTGGACTTATCTCTTGATTGTGTTGACTAATAAGTTAATTTTTCTCAGTGGTGAGGAACCACAGACCTTAGTATTTGATATTATTTTCAACTACCTCGTCGCAATTTATAATACCTCATCCCGGTCCTGAAAAAAGTCTTGACTGATGGATATTGACTGGCGGACAACAAAGTGGTTTCTGTAAGGGTTCCGTTTTACTTTTACGGTACAAACATACGTACAAGGTACAGAACTTGCCTTACACCATACATACACTTAACCACAAGTCAAACTTCAAAACGATGCCAACAACCATTTCCTTCAGAGTTAGACAATCGCACCGCTGATTTTCGAAGAATGAAAAATTCAACAATTGAAGAAGGCCTTTTTAAGAATAAGTCAAATTTGTCCACGCTGTACAGTCGATGTGATGAATACAGAGCGAACAAACTCTTTATGCTACTATCCATCTTCAGACTTTGGAATTCAGGTTAAATATTTTTAAATGTGTATGCCATTTGTTGACAGCCAGAACTTCATCCGTTAAACAGCAGGGTACATCATTATGATACATACAGGTCTGTACAGTCTAGTAAGAATCTACTAGACTGTGGTACAGGTAAGGTTGACTTCGAGAAAAAGGTTTTTTTTTCTTTACGCCCTTGCTCCCGTATGTTGCATATTCTTCGGCCCGTAACCGTCTACTACTGGTCTTACTGGTTGTCTTAATCTTGCCACGCTTGACGCCTCAGTCAACCCGTAACTATTTTGGTTTTATAAAGCGCCCTAAAGGGAAAAAAGTGTAATAAATAGCATTTAATATCCGTAAATTAGTATATAGTGCGATAAAATCCGTAAAATTAGTTTTATTCAATGGCTTATAAGCAGGTATATTATCTTCAAAAGACAATTACCAATAATAATATTTTTAATAGAAGAATGAACAGACAATTATATGATGATGATTAGGTTAATACTGTTTTCCAAATCCACCCTTGGGTGGCTGTTTTAGGGTGGATAAACGGAATAACCGCTGTTTGTAAGTCTATAATATTTCTTCTTCATTACCGGCTCATAAATTCACAGGCAGACATGAGCCTCGCCAGTTGTATATAGGTTTTGCCTTAATCGTCACGCTCGGCAGATTAATTGACGATCGCACTGCCAGCCGTCTCATTCATGCCTTTGACGTTGCTGTCGTCGCCGGTCTGAAATACCTTCTGCCTCAAATCTGTACTCAAAATATACTTAAATATCACATACCCCTACAACGTCTCAATACTTCAAGTAGCGTGAATTCTAAAAAGAAATATAAATATTACAAAATAAAGGTCCAAATATCAGATATATTAAGAGGGAAAAAAGACACCTAAATGATAAGAAAAGTGCTTTTAAATTCTAAAGTCACAAACTGAACTTTTGAACGTTAGCCTACAACTGTTCACAATTAGACATCGCCGTATCCTAATTTTTCACTTATTTATTCCTTATCATTAACTAGCTTTTCGCTCAACGTTTATTACGAGATGGCATAATAATACGAAGAGCTGAAGTTATTACGTGGGAACTTTCGCATAGTTGGAAATGGTAATGATCTGATGGTATGATAAGATTTTAATTAAGAGTAAGACCTTTCGAATATCTTTCTGTTCGTACTCCAGTACATTCACCCTCTTCCGATATTTTTATAGGATAAAGGTGACAAACAAGCACACATTCTTTTTACGTGGTAGAGTATATTAGTAGTATAGTTGGAGCTTGTAGCACGAATTACGGACTTCACATGTCTTCGTAATATTTTTTTTATTTTTTATTTCTCGGACATGCAGGTTTCCTCACGATGTTTTCTTTCAACGCCGAGTACGTGGTAAAAATGCTGAAATTCAATTTAAATTGATATTCAAATTTGAAAGTATTGATTGTCAACAGACACTGAATGTAAATATTTAAACGACGAAGTTTTTGTCCACCTTGTACCAGCTTTAGAAGAAACTCTTCGTAAGGCTCGTGTTTGGGCCGCTTTCAAAACACAAAAATGCTTTTTCAACGGAATTGATCATATAGCTCAGGTGACTTTAAATATAATACATAATAGCATGTGTAACATTATAATTTCTGAAAACATTTACGAATTACATTATTATGAATTTTGTTTACAGATTTTATGGACTAATAATCCACGACATCCAGAGCGCAAAGAATTTGACATCCATATATTTAATATGCCTTGGGTTAAAAAACTGTTAAAATTATAGTAAGTACTTTATTTAGAAAATTTTAAAAGTACTTTTAATTTTCGTCAGGGTCCTTTGTGATGCTCCTTGACAGGGAAGCAACAAAAAAATGGTATTTCAAAGCTCAGCATAGTTTTAAAAGGCGCGCACTTACGACAAACACTGATACTGGTCACGCATAAGATGAAATTTAAAACCAAAGATATTTAAATATATAGGTATACTATAGAGCGGACATAGGGAAAATTTGCATACAAAAACTTTGACCTCGCGTGTGTGTGACGCCCTCTAGCCAAACATAGCAAAACTATGCTGAATATTTATTAGGAAAACATTTCAGCTATTCCCCAGTAGGTGGCGCTAATAACTGTAAGGTTTATTCTATTGATCACTTTATCGAACAACTCTCAAGGTAACAGTGTTACGTAAAATAGACGCCAGATGGCCTAAATGCGACTAATTTGTTAAGTTTAAATTTTACTTAGTAAACCATATTAGATAAGATGAGAAAACTCACAGAATACCACAGAGTACATTATATATAGGGGGTATTAGTACCTCTAAGAAAAATTAATGTATGGACTGTTACGCCACTGGAGAATACATTAAGTAATAGTAAACCAATGTAAACTACGGTCGCGCATCGGAGCTCACACGTATCATTATTTTCTTCTAATATAATCGATATCTTTGCCGACTTAAAATGCCAAAATAACATCGTTGAACATTTGATATGAATTTCTACTATTTATTATTATTAGACCGCTACTAAACAAAAACCATCTCCTTAAACAGTTGCCTCATAGGGGCACATAATTGCCACGCTTGACTAGCGGGTTGCAACCGCAGTTTTTTTACAATTTTGAGCTGTCATGAGGTAGATGCGGCTGCCCACCAACTGTTTCAGTTCCTTCCGATGCCTCTTACGACACCCACAGGATGATATGGGGTAGTGGACTCTGACAAGCCGCCACTACACGGCCAAATACATATTTCGTACTTATTAAGAACTTACAAATCATCATAGAATAGAATAGAATGGAATGATTTTTATTCAATATCGATTATTACATAATACTTATTGAAAGTCATTTTTTTTTATTCACCATATTAATATTTTACCATCATATTAATATTTCAGTCCACGTCCTTACTATCCTAAGTCTTGGCTATGGACTGAGGACTACGCAGCTACCGTCATTCAAAAATCCGTTCGTCAATACTTTGTGCAGAGAGAAGACGAAGTTCAAGAAATGCGAAACTTTTGGAAAGTAGGTTATAAGCTTTGTGTCAATAAGGGCTCACATTATCTGCCACCAGAGCTGCGTTACTTTGGAATGAGGTGAAATACTTAGTCGGGTCATAAATTCTGTCAAAACCTTATTATTTAAAAATTTTGAATACTGGCTAGATGAACTTCACCAATTTTAAAAATATAACGTTTGCGCTTGCCGAAAATAAAAAAGACATTCATTTTCGAATATGGAGTGGTCGAAGAAAGAAGATAGAGTAGCGGTTATCGCGTTGCGCCGCTGTGGTTACGCGCCAAAAGAGATTTTCAATATTCCACAAAAATTTAAAATAACCCTACGGTTTGTTTAGCGCAATATTAAACGATTCACTGAAAATTCAAGCTTCGAAGATCATAACAGGACCGGCTGACCTCGTACAGTTAGGACACCCGCGATCATCAAAGCAGTGAAGGCGCGAATTCAACGAAATCCTGTTCGTAAACAAAAAACCTTAGCACTTCATATGGGCCTAAGCAGAACCACGGTCAAAAGAGTGATCGATGTAGACCTAGGACTACGAGCTTATCGTAAGAAGACTGGACATTTTTGAACGAGCGTTAAAAAAAATTAGGCTGAATAGATCCCGCGCTTTGTTACGGCGGTACGCGGGAAAATAATACCGCGAAATTTTGTTTTCGGATGAAAAAATTTTAACATCGAAGAAAGTTATAATAAACAAAATGATAAGGTGTATGCCCACACCAGTGAAGAAGCCAGCACGCGTATTCCGAGGGTTCAACGAGCACATTATCCTTCGTCACTCATGGTTTGGCTAGGAGTCTCATATTCAGGCTTAACTGAAGTGTTTTTCTGTGAAAAAGGTGTAAAAACTACGGCCGAGGTGTAACAAAATACCTAACAAACATAGTGGAACCTTTCTCAAACAATGTTCGAAAACAGACATTGGATATTCCAACAGGACTCTGCACCAGCTCATAGGGCACGAAGCACGCATATTGGTTGACCGCCCATGGAATTGACTTTATCGGACATGAAGACTGGCCCTCTTCTAGTCCAGATTTAAGCCCACTGGATTATAAGATATGGCAATATTTTGGAGGAGAAAGTCTGCGCTAAACCTCATCAGAATTTGGAATCTCTCCGAGCATCTTTGGCTAAAGCAGCGGCAGAAATACTCGTAGATATGAGTGTGGCGCGTGCTGCGATTGATGATTGGCCGCGTCAATTAAGGGCATGTATACAAAATAGGAGAGGGCATTTTGTATACATAGGCTGCACTAAAAGTATCGGGAATGGAATATTTCCACTGTTCCTGTCATATTAAAATCATTTCAATTGAAAAGTCCTTGGTTTTTTAAAATTGAATACCATTAATTTATTTAAAAAAAGATTTTCGGTCTTGTCACAAGGTTTTGTCAAACTTGTTTAGTCGTTGAGAAAATGGAATTGACTCGAGGAAATTCAAGAGCGATGATTTATTATGACTTTCGAAGTGGTTTAACACAAAAACAGTGTGTTGACCGGATGATTTCTGCATTTAGTGATGAAGCCCCATCCAAAACCGCAATTTATCGCTGGTAAGCTCAGTGATGATCCCCGTCAAGGTCGTCCAAAAACTGCAGTCACCCAAGAAAACGTTGATGCTGTGCGTAAGCTGATTGAGGAAGATCGACATGTGACATACCGCGAAATTCAGGCAACTTTAGACATTGGCATGAGTTAAATACAAATAATCTTGGATGAACAATTAGGTGTAAAAAAGTTGTTTTCCCGATGGATACCGTATTCGCTATGTGAAGAGCAAAAAGCGGCTCGCGTTACTTGGTGCGTCAGAACTCTCGAAAGATTCCACGCAAGATCATCAAATGCTGTATACAACATCGTATCAGGTGATGAATCCTGGATATACGCGTACGAACCCGAAACAAAAAACCAGTCACGAGTTTGGGTGTTCGAAAATGAGTTAAAGCCAACAAAATTGTTCGTTCACGGAGTGTTGCAAAAAAAATGGTGGCCACGTTTGTCTCCAAAACCGGCCATGTTACGACTATTCCTCTTGAGGGACAAAGAACGGTTAATGCAGAATGGTATGCTAGCATTTTTTTGCCACAGCTCGTTTCTGAACTCCGTAAAGAGAACTACAACCGCCGCATCATCCTCCATCACGACAATGCGAGTTCTCACACCGCACACAGAACAAAAGACTTTTTAGAGCAAGAAAACATAGAATTATTAGACCATCCGCCGTACAGCCCCGACCTAAGCCCTAATGATTTCTATACTTTCCCTAAAATAAAGAATAAATTGCGTGGACAGAGATTTTCATCACCTGAAGAAGCTGTGGACGCCTACGAAACGGCCATTTTGGAGACCCCAATTTCCGAATGGAATGGTTGCTTCAATGATTGGTTCCATCGTATGGAAAAATGTGTCAAATTTCGCGGAGAATACTTCGAAAAGCAATAAATACATTTTTAAATAGTAATGTTGTGTCACTTCCTTGATTCCCGAAATTTTCAGTGCCGCCCTCGTAATGTAAATAAAATTGTATTCTTAATTAAATTACCCTTCATTTCATATATAATTTCTATATAATTATCAAAAAGTGTATCACTAATTTTATAAAAAGTTTTAGACAAAACTTATGATCTGACTAAGTACGATCTTATGACGGGGAAGCAAATTGTTTATTTTGCAAGAATTTAATTATAAATGGATAACAAACTACGGATATTAATAAAAGTAGAAAAAGAATGTGTTAAAAATTGAAGAGCATACCATTGAGGATACATTTGTATATAAAATGTATAATTTTTTTTGGTTGTAGGTGTTCATAGGCTGCAGTTTCAACTTGCCATCAGGTGGACTTTTGGCTCGCTTATCACTCTAATATTATAAACACCATTGAATACCTGTCTTACCCAGTTTCACATAACTAAAAAATTTCGGCGACTGACGACATATAAGAGAACATATTTAGTTTAAGCCATTAAAGCCAACTATACATTAGTGGCCACTCTACAGATAAAATTACTATCCCAAAAGATGTCATACTTAAAGTCCCAGGCTACTACGATCGCCAATGCATTTTTCGGGCAGGTAACATGATATATTATAGTACGTGAGGGTAATATAGTCACCTTATGCTTTATCGCCCTATAAAACCAAAAGTAGGAGGAGAACAGAGACAAAAACACAAAGTCGTATACTATAACTAGAATATTAAGAAAAAAAAATAGCAAACATGCTTTGGAAATAATTAGGAACATTTCGAAAAATCTACTTAAAAAAACTAACTACACTACACAATACAAAAATCGACTAAACTGTCAAAATGGCGTCGATAAAGCAGCGCCTTTTTGACCCTTTATTATTTGATAGATTGATCAAGAGCTATCGTATCACAGAGCGTTCTATGCAAAAGACGCTGTAGTTTTTGAGTTATAAGTAAGTGACCATATTAATCGGATGACCATATTACCCTCACGTACTATAGTTAGTTTTTTTAAGTTGATTTTTCGAAGTGTTTGCTAATTTTGGCCAAGGCTTGTTTGTTATTTTTTTCTATATTAGTTATAGTATACGACATTGTGTATTTGTGTCTGTCCTCCTCCTAGTTTTGGTTTTATAGGGCGGCAAAGCTTAAGGTGACCATATTATCCTCACGTACCTTACAATATTTTTCTTTATGAAAATATCATCAACCATAAAATGTGCAAATCTTTTTTAAAATTGCCCCAAATGCTTTATGCAAATATTTACTCCTTGTATGTGTGGTGGACGTTGGGCAGGTGGGTTGGCAAGTGAAATCTAACCCACTTATACCAGACATATTTTCCGCCAACAGTTGTTGGCTGCCGCAATTTTGTTCGTAAATTAGCAGAATGCACGACGTACAGATAAGGTGCACAATGCGAGAAAAAAAATGCAATATAAAGAAGTTCTTGATTATTTTTTTTAATTTAATATAATGGTATTTTGTAGCATTCTCAATAGATACTTATAATGTTTTATTATTAAATAAGGTTGACAAATGGGTATACAGTGCACCTGATAGTGAGTAGATTCTGTGCCATACAGACATTTGTCTACATTTGTCCTTAATTAAGAATCCACATACAGGGTGACCTGAGAACTAAGATGGAATGCCTCATTTCCCGTAAACAGGGTCTCCAGTTTTCTATACTCACCATACTAAACACAGCAACAGTAAGCTGCTATTTTACACTGGTATTGTGTGGGAGTGTTGTCCCTAGTCAAGCCGACCATTTGGAGCTAAAACCTTATTTATTGTTATTAACATGTTCAGCATAACAAATTCCAGCAATATTTCACACCCACATAATTTAATGAGTCATACATACTACAATGATTAATACCAGTGACATTGTCTACTTTACCAACGTGTAACAGTCCATTGCTTAACACGGGTCTCCCCCGTTGCAGGGAGGATCTACTGTAATCTCCATGCTTTGGAAGCAGATTAATGAACACAGTACCAAATATCTCACACCTTTGATATTATTCTCCATCACTGTTCTAGGTATTTTACATCTATACATAATAACTATTACATAATAATATACGAGATGAATGAGAGAAAAATACACCGTTACATCATTAGATCTTTCTGAAGTTTAACATAGTTGTCGTATAGTTACATTATAATACGATCCTGGGTTTAATCTCAGAATCGCAATAATCACAATACCTATAATACAAGACTCAATAAGCTCATCATCAGCATATTCCACTTTCCGATTTTCTATATGTGAAAATGTCTTTATCCCATGAATAAATTTCAGAAATTGGAATTCGAACGGAGCGTTCCAGAAATAAAAGTCAATCCACTATTGTCGAAGAAATTTGCATCTTCACATCATTCTCAGAAGCATTAATGTTAACGAAGTTAAATGCATTTAAATAAAACAGTACTACGATATAAATAGTATCTATTATTTGCCACTATTCTAAATTTAAAACATATTTAATTTAGAGGAACACCTTCATACAAGGCAGGACTTGCAGGTTTTCCAAGACCCATGGTGAACTGAATAGTCGGCTTTTCACCTTCTTTTGCAATCCTTTGCACTCTGTTAGGACTGTGGTTATAACTAAGGGGCATAATATACTCATTCAATATCTGTAAAAAAAAACAGTAGCAATTATAATATTTAAAAATAAAAATGCCAAAATGTTGTTTCTAAGTTTAAATATTGCAGTATTCATGATAACTATCAAAAGTTTTCAGCAAGGATTTGTTCTACCATGTGATGGTAGTGTCAGAGAATACAGCACCCCATTTCATCCCATGGGTGTAGTACAAGGCGACTATGGGAATTGCCAGAAAAATCTAAGACTTCGATAGATAGCAGTATAACCACGCATGTTTACGCCAGACGTAAAATAATCTCAGAAGCGATGGAAAGCAGCGTCAAATAATGCGACTGTCAGTATGGCAATAATATAATCAATAAGGCCTTATTCACATAAACTCGCCATATAACTCAAAGAACCAACAGCTGATGAGCAAGAAAGGTTCTTGAGTTGCAGCCTCGTACAAGTCACACAGCCACTATATTCAGTTACCACCTGGTAAGTTATGCAGGAACGTGATGGATGCAGTGGCTTTGGAACATTCATTTCTTGGTGGATGACTATGTTCCAGGAAAAGACTTTAAGGGGTTGTATTTATTGATGATGAAGTATTTAGTAAATACAGTGTAAACTCTATAACTGATATGAAAACTTCTATTTAACGAAAAACTCCTTAAAACGTACAAATTGCTAAGGTTTGTTTGGTTTACATTGTTACCTTTATATTGAAACACTTTATAGCATAGCAACCATTCTCAATAAGGAAAAAATTATCATTATTTAAACCCCAATAAACAATAATTCGATTGACCTAACACAATACTGATATGTATGTACGAGAGTCCTAAATATTTCGTACGTACAATGGCATTCTTAGAAATGTCTTCATTTGTTTGTTGTAATTACCTAGCACGTGTTTGCTTACTTTACTTTCTACTATTGTTGTAAAACTAATTTTACAAATTTCATCGCGTTCAATTTACTTAATTTTATTAATTCCCGACGTTTCGGGTGCTTTACAACACCCATGGTCACTGTTGTCAGAGTTAACCTGGAGTACCTTCAGCTTTTTTAATTATAAATTTTGGTCCAATCTACGCAGAATGAACTTACTGTGTCTTGAAGTCTTGCAGTGGTATGCTTGGGTTTAGTTTTAATTTTATTAATTACAACATCCGAGGCAGGTGGTAGTACCCAGCCTCCCTCTCTATTGAAATTAGGATGTTTTTTAATTTCAATATCCTCAAGTATCATCCTTGGCAGGAATCAATGTTCTTTTGCGAGAATTTGTCGTTTATCAAATCTAATTTAATGGCGGGGGCCGTCTAGGATATGATCACAAACTGCAGACTTCCAAGATATAGTAAGTTCATTCTGCGTATATTGGAAAAGCTATAAGCTGCATGCAGTTAACTTCTTATTCAAAGCCTGTGAAGAGGTGACAGCAACGGCCATACTACACCCTTATCACCATGCAGTACTTTGTACCAGTTCTGAAGGTGATGAACCTGTGTTTCAAAGTGAAGATGACCTTCAATTAATTGATTGGACTAAACAGTTCCACATGCCACAAGATTTTACTGAAAATTTAGAAACTTTCATACAAGTAGACTAGAATTTGCAACAGCAGTTCCACTCACTGATGAAGAAATTCTTGATTTGGTGAAGAAAAATAAGGCGGAACAAGGCGATGAAGAAAACGACTTAGAACAACCTTAGCATACCACAAAATTATTGGAAAAATTATTTTTATTCAATGAAGATGAATCCACTATATCCTAAGATACCCATAAAATAAAATAAAAGATATAATTAAAATACTGGCATAAATAACGACAAACAAAAATAACTGATTATAAATTTGTTATGTAATTTTTTTTTTACTTAATTTAGTCAAAATTAAAACCACTTATTCATAAAATTATATTGTTTTTTTATACTCTCCATTTAACGAACTCTTTATAATGGAATAAAATGTACAGTCCCTTCAATTTCGCTATATAGTGTTTACACTGTATATTTAAAACTAAAAGTATTAAATACCTCCATTCCTTTCTTTTCATGGTCTTTAACAATAAATTTCTTCATTAAAGGTGGCATTTCAATGGTTCTAGGTAAAATAACATCTGGGAAATAGTGTTCTTCTTTCACTGCTGCAAACAATTTAGCCTCTTCATGTTTTGGTATAAGCTTGTAGTCAGGCTTGTATGAGGTACGATAGATTTCTGTCAGCTTATCAAGTTTCCTTCCTCTGAAAGTTTTTTCGACCCACACACGTACACGACGCCTTTCCTGTAATATTTTCAAGTTGAAATTTTAGTTATAATTTTCAGTTGATTTCCCCGAAACTCTTCACTGTTGTATTGAAACATTTTCAAGCTATTAATCTGGATTGGATAAAGTATGAACATCAATGGTGAATACATAACTCAGCTTTCAATCTACCAATGCTATTATACAACTTTTGGCAAGCCCTTTGTAACGGCACTTCATAATAAAGCTTGCAAACTATCATCATGTTGCAAAAATGGTTGGATCTGTGGATACATTCAAAGTGTATCTATGGAAATCTCATTTACTGAGAAATTCAAATTCAAACTTCCCAAATTGAAAGAAAACAAATAGATACACTTTAAGAATCTTAAACCTTGATCTTGGAGTTCATAATGAACCCATTTAAAGAAGGTGATGTTTGAGAAAAGATCAAAAACTATTTTGGCATAGAAAATTATGAAGAATTAGAGCTGGAAATAATAACCATGAAGAATGACTTCATACATATAGGACGAAAACTTTTGGAATATTGTTGATGAAAATAAATATCTAATTTGAAGGGTATTATCTCTTAAAATACATGCATATAGTGCATTAACGTACTTATGCAAATCCATATTTTCAACAACGAAGCACTTAAAATCAAAATATCTCTATAGAAGCAGAATGACAACTGTAAATTTGGACTATTGTATGACGACTCGTACTTCAAGTTATGAGCCAGAATTCATCAATTTGTTGAAAAAAATGCAAGGCCAAGGATCACACTAATAATCAGTGACTTATATATGAGACTGTATGTATGCCTCATGTAATAAATATCTTGTTTTGTCTTTGTGTAATATTTTTGCGAGTGCCGCTTAGGCTTATTGGTAGTGTTCGGCAACCAGCCTCAGCCGCTACGGTTTATACAGGTGCCTACTATTTGCTACGCAACGCCGAACGAGCTGCATTTCCCGAAACGCCGAAGCGGTGCAGATGTAACTTTGGGTCAATATTCCTGTATAAATAAGTGAGGTTATGATTATATAAAAATATTTTTGTGCGCCTTGCGGAAGAGTATACTCATAAATTATACTTTTCCGCAACCACCCCCGTACGAAAGTACCGGATGTCTATAGTTTTACAAAATTTGGTGATTTGTCTGCATACGGCTGGTACGGCAGCTAATGAACAATCAACGGCTAACGAAACTTTAAGTAGATAAACAAATTTTATTAACATTAGGCTCACCTCATCAGGGCAAGTTTCTACTTTTACTATCTTCATAAAACTTGGCTCAGGGTACCGTTCAAATACAGATCGAACTATAATTCTACCAACTCCAAAATTTTTTAGACATCCCACAATTTCCCATAATGTTTTGCCTTTGAAGTCTGTAGTTCTCCCTACATATTTCACTACTTTGGAAGTAGACATTCCGAAAACAGATGAAAGAAATATAGAATATAATAATAAGAAGAACACCTAAAAATCTTACATACAATCACAGAGTACTTTTATATATATAGGAATCAACTTTATAATTTGTGATCTTATTCTTGCTACATATATATTTATCTACGATCTTATTTGTTTGTCTCTTGCTACATATTTATCTATCTATGGTTTGTCTTTGTAAAGAAAATCCTTTTATTAATTAAGTTTTTTGGCTGGGCTGCTTGTTCTTTAAGCCGGGTCTTAACGTAGTGATTTTATACTCTTTGGCCATGTATTCATGTAGCTCAGTATCAAAGCTCAGAAGGGCTAGAACCCAGAGCCGTGAAGCCAGTTAAAAAAATAGCTCAGTATCAAGTGATAAGAAAGAAGTATTTGCCGTATAGTGGCGGTTAAGAATATCCACTACCCCATATCTTCCCGTGGGTGTCGTAAAAGACGACAAAGGTAAACAGGCAGGAGATGGGCAGCAGCATCTTCCTGATAACAGCAAAAATACAATAAAAAAACTGCGGTTGCCAACCCGCTCGCCAAGCGTGGTAACTATGGATAAAGTTACTAAGAGACGGCCCCCAGTCCCCGGCAGCCCCACTATTCCTGGCTACGGTGGCGACCATGGTAACGGCGGGGCAGGGTGTGCTAAGAATCTCCGGTAGAGGTTCGGTTGCCACCTACGACGACTCGACCTGGCAACATACAACGCACGCACCCTGAGGACTGACGAGAAGATTGTGGAGATGGAAGAAGAGATAAACAAGTTACGCTGGCATATTATAGGATTATCCGAAGTCCGAAGAGAGGGGGAGGAAACGGTAATCCTCGAATCCGGTAACTTGCTCTATTACCGGGAGGGCAACCATCTGTCCCAAGGAGGTGTCGGATTTATCGTCCACAAGTCTCTCGTTAACAACGTTGTAAAGATTGAGAGTGTGTCGACGAGGGTTGCGTACCTTATACTCAAAATCACCAAACGGTATACGCTGAAGGTCATACAGGTTTACGCACCAACCTCGGTACACCCCGATGAGGAGGTGGAGGAAATATATGAAGATATCTCTAGAGCCATGCATTCCTCCAAAACCCAATATACGGTGTTAATGGAAGACTTCAATACAAAACTAGGCACAAGAGAGAGAAAGGTGAGCTGAAAGTAGGGAAATTTGGAATAGGGCAACGGAACCCAAGGGGCCAGCAGCTGGCCGACTTCATAGAGAAATAGGGACTCTTTATGATGAACTCTTTCTTCCAGAAGCGGCCCCACAGGAAGTGAACCTGGTCGAGCCCCGACGGTTCGACAAAAAATGAGATTGAGTTCATTATGACGACCAGATGACAACTGTTCAGTGATGTCTCAGTGATCGCGTGGGTGAAAACCGGCAGCGATCATCGAATGGTTAGAAGCACACTGAACCTAAACGTCTCGTCTAATGAAGTCAAAGCTCCGTCCCCCTCGTGCTCTGTTCCAAAGTCCCGAAACCTTTCAGCTCGTGTTACAAAACCGTTTTCAGTGCCTAGAAGACTGCAATGAAGTGGACGATTTAAATGACAAGCTCGTGGAAACTGTCCATGCGGTCGGAGCTAAGTTCTACAAGACCCACCGCAGAAGAACACAAAAACTCTCCGATCACACTCTTAATCTCATGGCTGTTAGACGGGAGATGAAGCTACATTCTTCAACAGATTTGACAGCATACAGGCAACTGAACAGACAGATCTCCAAGTGCATGCGGCGGGACTTACGCAACTTCAATACAGGTCGTATTGAAGAAGCGATCGAGCGGAACCAAGGCTCCAAAGTCTTTGCCAGAGATCTGTCTGCCAGAAAGAGCCAACTGTCAAAGCTGAAGACCGAATGTGGCAGCATCGTTTCCGGGGCACCTGAGATTTTGAGTGAGATTGAGAGGTTCTATGGGCAGCTGTACACGTCGTCGTTAGAGCCACACGCGAGTGTGAGTAACGATCGAAGAGCGAGTCTTATCCGACATTCCGACATTCTTTATCAATTTATTCAACATAATTGTTTTAAAATGTCGATAAACGATGCAAGCTGTTCTTCTTCGGAAATAAACACGATGTCGCGATTTCTTCGACCAGACCGGTTTGACGTCGAACCTGATACACCGGCAGCAGACCTAAAATGGAGAAACTGGCGGTATACATTTTCAAATTTTTTATGCCACAAACAATCAAATCAGATTTCTGATTCTAGTTGAATCAGAAATCTGATTTGATCTGAGTTAAAATTGCTCATCAACCATTTGTCGCCGACAGTCTAATCACTAATACGTGACTGTTCTTCTTATGTGACTGCCATTCAATTGCTTGATAGCATTTATATAAAGGCTAAAAATGAAATACATGCACGATATACTCTAGCAACCAGAAAACAAAAGCCCGAGGAGTCTATTACTGAATATATTCGAAGCTCTCAGGCAATTAGCATACGACTGTAATTTCAAAAACGTAATGGCGGAGCAAAATAAGAATGACTATATTCGTGATGCCTTCATATCGGGTATCACAAGTCAAAATATACGACAAAGGCTTTTAGAAAACATAACTTTGACATTGGAGGAAGCCTAAAATCAAGCTACATCTTTAGAAACTGCTGAGAAAAATTCTTTAACTTATACAAACTGCAATAATCATCAAATGCAATTAAATACTGTAACTGATACTTACAATGAAAAACCAGAAAGTAGCACGCAGAATTACAGCATAGCCATTGCAGCAAGTCAACGTAAGCGATGTTTTTTTTGTGGTAATAAAAGTCTACATCAACGCATAAAATGCCCTGCTTTTAACGCAATATGTCAATTATGTTCAAAGAAAGGGCACTTCGCTACTGTTTGCAAAAGTGGTAGACCAACTGTAAATGCTGTAGACAGTGAAGTTGCGGATGTTATTAAAACCAAATGTATATCTGCTGCATCTCCATCTAGCTTAAGCAAAGCGACAGTGCCTATTATGATTAATGAATTCCACGCTGAAGCTCTGATTGACACAGGAAGTTCTGTCAGTTTTATAAATAAGAAATTAGCCCAAAATATTAACTTAAAGATGAGACCTCATAAGCAGGCTATATCTTTGGCTTCCCTTAGTCATATTTCTTTTGTAGAAGGCATTACATATGCAACGATAAATTTAGACAGGCATACATATTCAAATCAACCTTTACTAATTGTCAATAACTTATGTGCAGATGTTATCCTAGGGCATGATTTACTGAAAAGCCACAAGACATTAGAATTCAACTTTGGGGGTTCAAGGGCTTCCTTAAAAATATGTGTTATGGAAGCGTTAGAACCTCCTGTATCGTTGTTTACGAACCTTTCTCCAAACATAAAGCCAATTGCAATAAAGTCAAGGCGTTATATAAAAATTGATGAAGAATTTATTAGAGTAGAAGTTTCTAAATTATTGAAGGATGGAGTATGGACATAGGCACTACACATCGAAAACGTCTTGTCATTGATTATTCCTTAACAATTAATAGATTCACTGTACTCGATTCGTATCCACTACCTAACATTGAATCTATGGTTTTCAACGTTGCACAATACAACTATTTCAGCCAAATTGATTTAAAAAGCGCTTATTACCAAGTGCCGATTTTAGAGACTGAACGAAAATATACAGCATTTGAAGCATGTTTTTTGGGCCCTATATCAATTTACTCGTATACCATTTGGAGTCACTAACGGCGTGGCTGCGTTTCAGAGAACGCTACAGTTCATAATTGAGGCTGAAAATCTAAGAAGCACCTTCTGTTATTTAGATGACGTGACTGTATGTGGCAAAAATAGAGACGAACACGATAAAAACTTGCAGCAATTTATGAATGCTGTGAAGAAATACAAACTTACGTTAAATGAGAAGAAATGCACTTTTGGATCAAAAAGTATAAGTCTATTAGGATATTACATTGAGAACAACGTTATCAAGCCAGACAAAGAACGATTAAAACCACTATTGGATCTCCCTACTCCAACATATGCAGCCTTATTAAGACGTACTTTGGGTATGTTAGCTCACTATTCGAAATGGATTTACAACTTTTCATACCTTATTAAGCCTTTGATTGATAACACACGATTCCCACTTAGCCAAGAAGCCATAAAATGTTTTAAAATTTTTAAATTGGAAATAGCCAAAGCGTCCCTGACAGCTATAGACAATGACGAAACTTTTACAGTAGAAACCGATGCATCCGAGCACTCAATAGCTACAACCCTTTCTTAAAATGGTCGCCCTGTAGCTTTCCTTTCAAGAACTTCGTCCAACACTGAACGCGGCCATTCATCTATAGAAAAACAAGCAAGCGCAATTGTGGAAGCACTTCGTAAATGGCGCCACTATCTTATTGGAAGAAATTTTATTTTGATAACCGATCAGCAGTCTGTTGCTTTTATGTTCAATCAAAAACATTCAAGCAAAATAAAAAATGAAAAATTTGAACGGTGGCGCATAGAACTATCTTGCTACAAATACGACATAATTTATCGTCCAGGTCGACAAAATACTGTAGCTGATGCATTATCAAGAGTATGCGCTCTCATGAATCCGAATAAGCTGTATGAACTACATGACCAGCTGTGTCATCCAGGTGTTACCAGAATGGTACACTGGATCAAAGAATCTTCCATATTCTGTTGAAGAAATAAGATTAATGACAGCATCTTGTAAAGTATGTGCTGAGATAAAACCACGGTTCTGTCAATCAAAAGGCCAGTTGATAAAAGCTATTGCTCCATTCGAGAGAATAAATATCGATTTTAAAAGCCCACTCCCATCGAATACTCAAAACCGATACCTACTGACAATTATAGACGAATACTCGAGGTTTCCGTTTGCGTATCCCTGCTGTGATTTATCGGCGGCTACAGTGATACGATGTTTGAAAGATCTTTTTCACACTTTCGGATTTCTATTATACGTACATTCCGATCGAGGTACGACTTTTTTTATCAGAAGAGCTCAAAAATTTTCTAACGCCACTTGGAATAGCTACAAGCAGAACCACGCCTTAAAATCCTCAAGGAAATGGCCAAGTTGAACGACTAAATGGCACATTATGGAGAGCGATACAACTCAGTCTTCGTTCAAAGAATATGGACATTTCAAACTGGGAAAGAGTATTATCCAATGCGTTACACTCACTTCGGTCGCTTTTATGTACGACTACAAACGTCACTCCCCACGAAAGAATGTTCAATCATCCACGTCGTTCGCCTAATGGAAAATCTTTACCTACGTGGCTTATAAACTCTGGACCTGTACTCACAAAAAAAATATAAGAACATCCAAATATGATCCACTTGTTGAAGAAGCAGAACTTCTTCACGCAAATCCAACTTACTCGCATGTTCGTCTCTCTGATGGCCGAGAATGCACTGTATCCAATAGACAATTGGCCCCTACCTATGATTCGGATTAGTGAAGAGGAAAATGAAAATGGCCAAGATAATGGAAATAATATTCGCCCTGATATGAATACAAACAATGAGCCAGTAGAACCTGTACAATCTAAACAAACCGAAAATGTTAAAAATAACAGTACACAGCATGATACAGAAAATAGCGGCCTTCGCCGTTCCACTCGTGACAGACGGCCTCCCTCATATCAGAACTTCAAGGACGGGCGATTGTAGTATACTTACCTCTTTGTTATAATATACAACCTTATTCATAATTGCTATAAACGAAGATATCTGTCATCCTAAAATATTATTACTTGTCAATGTATTTTGTCTTTATAATGTATGTAATCTTTTATGTTGAATAAAACCAAATATCCATTGGTTTTGACTTTCTTTATCACCTTTACTTCTTATTAGTTTGTGTCATTTACAGTACACTGCTTCACCATATGTTGATGCGTTACATTGCATAGTTTTGGGACATTTAGACGGCAACTTGAGCCAGCAGATAGTTGTCGATAGTATCTCAAGGCGCCTAAGCAGACAGACACCTTATTTTGAAATTCACATCTCCATTGGAGCACCCATTTCACCATTTCCGCTAATATTTCACATCTGCAGACATTTAATACACAAAATCGCACCGCTTTTACATATCAAAATCCACTTCAAACCACTATTTAAACTATAATACAGGAGCAGCAATACGCTGTCGGTCCATTTCTTGTCATAGATAAATAAATATGTAGCAAGCTGTTCCTATCAAAACTCCAAGAGAAGCCTTACAATAATTATTTTCTTCTAGTGATGGGTCAACTCGACTAACCAATTCGAGTTAATTTCTTTGGGATACTCACTAACTTGAGTTCGGGCTGGCGGTAATTGACCGAAACATGCGAGCAAACGAGGGCAGAATTCTTTCATCCTGCATATATATTATATTGATCAGCTCTGAAAATTACAACGCAGCAACACTGACCACGTTACCAGAACTCACGTACACCAACAGTTTTGCTGAATACCTTAGAAATGACGTAAATTAGTGACCTTAATGCAATTGTATAAGTTGGAATGATTTGTTAATAAAATTCTCTTTCAACGATGGACGAAGTCTTCATTATTACCGCTTAGACTCCTTATAAGACCTACCTCTCACTGCGGACAAGACACCTTTAGCTGTCAGAACTCCGTCCTGTGTGGCAATAAGAAATCCTCATCACTTAACCCTGACATCCTGTCTCTGTCCGTCTGTTACCTTAGTTGTCATGGTGCAGACAGACATCCCGTACTTATCTAATTTATGTATTTATATTTATATGGTAGGGTTAGGGTATTAAGAACTGCTATGGACGGCTAGATATAGGGAACTTAGGGTCTGTAGGGTCTAAGATTCCTTACTACAGATAGTGCTGCCAGATAGTCGAGCTATTGAGCTATTGAACTAAGTTAATATTTAAACAAATAACTAACTGACTGTACAATATAATAATACCAATAAATTGATTAAGAACAGTCTTTGACTGTTCAATTATTAATAACATAAATAGGTACCTACGTCATAAAGTTAGAGTGATATTATTTTATAAAGTGTCTATACGCAAACAAAAAATACATGTATACGTTTCTATTCAAATCCTACCATTAAGTCCAGTAATGACAATCAGCGTCGTATTAGTCTGTGCCCAACACGGACTTGGATGAAAGAATAGATATATAAATAATTTGTAACAAATTGACACAGTTTTGTTATGCCAATTCGAGTTACGCACTGACCTCTATATATACAAGTACGCTGGACTGGCTATACATACAAAATGCTTCTGCCGATTTGAAGCGCCCTCATTGTCCGTACCGGGAACTAAAATTTACATAATATGCCAAAGTCTATTGTGATATTTAAATCATATCTCTGTATTTTGAACATTTAGGCCGGTCACATACACTTTAATTCCGTTTCGGGATCCCGTGAATACATCACACATATACGCTAATTTCCGTTTGGAATAACAAGGGTCAGTGGAGAGACGTTAGCCATTGAGTCTAGACATTCTGCCAGCGAATAATGACGACGATTTTCTGATTGCCATTCCATTCTTGCTGTACCATTCTTACTAGGTGCATCCCCTTATCACCCTAAGCTTGCAATATAGTGAATATTATGTAAAAAGATCTCTCTATCCAGAGATATATTTTAAATATGGATGTCTTTAAACTCTTTCGACGAATTATTAAATGAAATAAAATGATAGGTTACGAAAAGCTATACACATATAAGATTAAATGTAAAAACATTTATGTATGTTTACACACACCTACTCGCTTCGATCGTGCGACTAACACTGAGCGCGTTCCGTACGGAATTTACGAATGTGTGTTGCGACTCACACAAAATCTATGGAAGACTTGCGTTCGGAGCGGCTTTTTTCCGTTCGGGATTCCGTGCGGAGTGGAGTTTTAGTAGGTGCGAGTCCGACATAATCCGCTCTTGCCTCTTGCTTGTATGCGTAGGCATTTCTTCATTTGAAACCCGGAACAAATCCGTTCTGTAGTTACGAATAAAAACGTAGATAGACCAATGCAGCGTCGATCTTGGTTTTATATGAGGTATAAAGCTTACGTCTAAGGCCCTAGGTATTGATTGATACATTTATTTATTGTTTGGCATTATATTAATATGATTCATGAATAGAATGGACTTCACGGGTAAGGGTATAGAATTTTTATCGATGTATTTTGTCACAATGTCTTGTCTCTATTATTAGTTCCTTGGACGTTCACTTCTGCCGTCGGCCAAAATGGCGAAAATCAAATCGCCTCATTATGTCACGGTGTATAGCCAGTCCATGTATAGAGGTCATTGGAGTCTTTAATTTCGAGTTCGTGTTAACTTGAGTTAAGCTTCCTCCAGTTGGACACATCTCCATTTTCTTCACAAAACTAAGCTTGTAGAAAAAAATATCGATGTGTCGATATTTTATGTTAGATATATCCAAACATATTATATTTTAAACAAAATTGTGCACTGAGTCGTTAAAAACGAGCTTGCGAGATGGTGCTAAACGGAATTGCGTCCCTTTCTACCGGAGTGACCATATGATTTTGTATTTTTAGGACTTTAGACAGATTGTGAGGGCGATCTCTTTTTTTTTGTGTATAATATCATTGATAGTCGTAAAATTTCTAGTGGGCCCAAAAACGATTGACTCCTTTACCGCGGAAATAGGAGACTACATCATATTCATAACAAACAGTGAACATACAACTTACCGCCATAATTATTCATAGATAATTATTTTGCAGAATTTAACAGTTCATCATCATCATCTCAACCCATTGCAACCCATCACAATCCACCACGTTGGCCAGATGCGAACTTGAGATCATTTTGGACAACTTTCCGGTATGCATGTTTTCCTTCGCCATTTAACAATTTAAGTTTTATAAATAAGAAATAAAACAAATTTCGTATATATGTATATTTTATAAGATTGAAAACGGCCGAATTCCAGGAATTCCTGTTAGGACTTGGGAAAGATGTACCCGCTAATAATATGTTTCAAAAGTACATTATTTGGTGATTTTAATTTTCCATATCTGGCAAGCTTAACCTACGTATGACAATGAAATCAAATGCAATTTACGGATGTGACATTGAGTAAAAAAATCGATTTTTTTCCCTTTGTGATATTAATCGATTAGGGAAAAATTGATTTTTATTAGAAGAAATAATCGATTTTTGCAAAACAATTTCTCTTATTCGAAAAAAATGCTCTAAAAATCTGAATATCATTATTGCCAGAATTTTTCAGTACCATTTACATTGGATTAGAATGAAAATAAAATAAAACTATAAGGTTAAATAATCAAACTATAAACTTATGGTCACAAAACTAAAATACAAGACGAATCTTTTTTTAAACTTGTGTAAACAAAATAAGTAAAAAGAAAATATTGCCATGAATTTTCAGTTAAAGAGTTTAGAAAAACAATAATTTTACCAAAATTCTTCTTCGTCTCTTTCCTAAAATACGGTTTCGTTTTTTCGCTTTCGAAAATAATCTTTCGGGTGGTGCGGAACTGAGTTGTGTATCGCTAGCAACGCAAAGTCGGGAATTTGTATTTGGAAAAATCCAAAATTAGGGGCTTTTTAGGTGCTAATTAGGTGCCAAGTTTAAAAATTAGGTGCTCTAAAATTTTCACCGCAACGAACTGTTGAAATTTGCGTTGCTAGCAAAACGTCTCGCTAGCAACGCAATGAAGTTATTAGATATACGATAAATATTAATAGCAAGGAATTAAGTGCTAATTAGGTGCTGCAAGTATACGCAATAACAAGGCACTTAGCACTTAATTCCTTGCTATTAATATTTATCGTATATCTAATAACTTCATTGCGTTGCTAGCGAGACGTTTTGCTAGCAACGCAAATTTCAACAGTTCGTTGCGGTGAAAATTTTAGAGCACCTAATTTTTAAACTTGGCACCTAATTAGCACCTAAAAAGCCCCTAATTTTGGATTTTTCCAAATACAAATTCCCGACTTTGCGTTGCTAGCGATACACAACTGCGGAACTGGCCATCACAGAGAGGTGTATAAAAGCCAATTCGGTTAGTTTAGTGAAAGTATCTTCAGAGCTATATATAGTATATCTTGAGGGCATCTGCCTTGAGATTTGATAGTGGATCCGCAATATATAGGTCCAATTCAGTATTTTTGCCTATTGACGTGTTGGCCACTAATATTTTTTCATTATTAAATACTTTCGTCAGACACTTTTAGGTGTTTTACAAGACATTTTTATTGTTTAACAATTATTTACACTCTCCAAAGAAAGAAAGAGAACCACAGAATACTTTTACTCCTAGCGGAGAAAGAAAACTGTTGAAAACATACGAAACGCGAAACTGTTTTACATACATAGAGATAAATACAGGTGGCGCCGTCGTTTCATCGACTTGTTCATGTTAGTCCTTCACGATTTCACATTCTTCGCACAGATGACGCTGATTATAAAATACGATTAAGGCCGGCCACATACATACGGAATTCCGTTTCGAGATTCCGTTTCGGAATTCCGAACGGGTCGGCCACACACATACGGAATCCCGTTTTGCCCGCAAATTGTCGAACGGAAAACGACCGTACGTGTAGGGCGGGTCATAGATTTTATATGGACTTGCTGCGTTCGGGATTCCGAATCGGAATATCGAAACGGAATCCCGAAACGGAATTCCGTATGTATGTGGCGAGCCTAAAAGGTGTAATTTACATAATCGATTTATTATAAATCGATTGTCCTTATAAAAAAATAGATTTTTAAAAATCGATTATAAGAAAAATATAATCGATTAATATGAAAATCGATTATTTTTTCACATCCCTAATGCACTTACCTGACAGTGAGATGTAATTTATAATATGGAGTGTAGAGTAGAAGGAGAACCATCTTATAAGGTGCGAAAGTTGAAAAAGTGTCCCAATATATACTGAAAATAGAGGTTCCAAAACCTACCACAATAGCGCTGTCGTCTGAAAAACTACGATATGAATATAGCTGTTGTAGACGGAGTGAAGTCAGCTGAGTTAAAATATTTATAAAATTTCATGACTAGAGTAGTTAGTAAAATGCCAGTATACAAAACCTCAACTATTTACGTAGTACAAAACCGAGCGGATTGGTCGGTCCTTGTTTATTTCTCCATCTTATTCTAATAAATTTTGGCGCTTTTTTTTTTAATTTATCCTATGCTACTGCAGCGCCACCCTTATTGGACGCGTTTTTAGGGACACTTTTCATATACAGAGATGGTCCTCCTTCTACTCTACACTCCATAATTTATAAAAAGGCGGCCTTAGTTCCAATGAGGTATGGAGTGTAGAGGATCCACAACTTTTTCTGCCACCAGGGTGATACCACTAGAAAGTGAGGTATAACATTTGACAGATTTCATAGCGGGGAAGTTAATTTGTTCGGAAAATGTAAACTATTAGCTATATTTTATATTAATAACATTCAAAATAAATAAATAAAACCACAGATATTCATAAAAGTAGAAAAATTAAAAAAAATTTAAATGTGCAAAAAAATGAAAGAGTAAGCCGCAATGTTTTGTGTATTAATTTAATACTCTAGAAATTGATAAACTTTTATTAAAACCAACTTTTCAATTAAATAACACTGTGTAACAAAAACTTTACCTCGGTGTGAACTAGCGACATCTGGTAAGCAGAAAATTATTAGCCCTCATTTTGTCCACCTGAACCGTAGACAGCTAAGTTGGTGGCACTATACTTGCTTAAAATAATAGATTCATCAATTATTTTTCTGTGTGGCACAACACGCAAGTCTTGTCATTTTAAAAATCGTTACAACTCGCTCAAATTATTAACAGCCAGCTCATGCGATACATTGAGGATCACCAGCTGATTAGTGACCGCCAGTACGGTTTCCGTCGAGGTCGCTCAGCTGGTGATCTTTTAGGTTACCTAACTCATAGATGGGCGGAGGCAGTGTAGTCCAAGGGGGCGATGTTGGCCGTTAGTTTGGACATAGCGAAGGCCTTCGATCGGGTTTGGCACAAAGCACTTCTTTCGAAGCTGCCTTCTATGGGCTTCCCGAGAAATTGTGCAATTGAATCACCAGTTTTCTTGCAGATCGGAGCATCAAGGTCGTAGAGATGGTGCATGCTCCGATTACAAGCCCATTAACGCTGGTGTTCCACAAGGCTGCGTGCTATCACGAACGCTGTTTCTTCTGCATATCAATTATAGGTTGCAAACCAGTAACATTCATTGCTATGCAGACGACAGCACTGGTGATGCCTTATAAACCGGCCGTGCCAATATTTCTCGGGAAAACGTCGCCGAGTACCGGAACAAACTTGTGTCTGAAGTTGAGATCTTGTTGAACAAAGTCTCAGACTGGGGTCGACTAAATCTAGTCCAGTTCAATCCCCAGAAGACACAAGTTTGCGCGTTTACCGCTAAAAAGAACCCATTTGTCGTATCTCCTCAGTTTCAAGGCACTCCCCTTGTTGCCTCAGCCAGTATCGGAATCCTCGGTGTCGACATATCGAGTGACGTGCAGTTTCGTGGCCACTTGGAAGAGAAGGTCAAATAGGGCCTCTAAAAAGCTTGGCGTGCTCAACAGAGCGGGACAGTATTTCATGTCGGCACACCGCTTGCAACTTTACAAGGCGCAGGTTCGGCCTTACATGGAATACTGTTCACATCTCTGGGCAGAGGCTCCCCAGTGCCAGCTCCTTCCACTTGACCGCATCCAGCGCAGAGCGGCTCGAATCGTCGACGACCGAGTCCTTTTCGATCGGCTCGATTCATTGGCACTGCGTAGAGATGTTGCATCTCTTTGCGTATTTTATTGCATCTATTACGGGGAGTGCTCTGTGGAATTGTTCGGACTAATTCCAGCCGCTCAATTTCACTATCGCACATCGCGACAAAACTCGCGATACCATCCATACCATCTGAATGATTGGCGGTCCACCACTGTGCGATTTGGAAGAAGTTTTCTCCCTTGCACAACTTCCTTGTGGAATCGATTACCACCAGCGGTTTTTCCGGACCGATACAACTTAGGGACCTTCAAGAAAAGAGCCTACTCCTTTTTAAAAGGCCGGCAACACATCTGCAATTCCCCTGGTGTTGCAGTTGTTCATGGGCGGCGGTAGTCACCATCAGGTGAGCCGCATGCTCTCCTAAAAAAAATCCGCGTTTTTGGAAGATTTATCCAGAACAAAACATTCATTATTTTGCAAGTAGTTGATGCGTACAGCTTCGTTTCTGGATATTTTGAGAATTTGAAATTTTTAGGAGTTGACAGCCTTTTTGAACTTGTAGAGGGTACTCTTTTTACTGTGTGGGGTATTTTAAATCATGTTGTGGAAAAATACTCAAATAATCACTCATTACGTTCGCTCATAAAAGTTGTAATCAAGTTTCTGGAAAACAAAATTTGTTAAATTTTTTTAAATGGTTGAAATGGAGTCTTATTAGTATCATACGGCTGAATGGACCTACGAAGTACCATGTGCTCTTGTGACATGGTATAAGGTTTATTTTTGCTTGAAACAGTTCGAACGCGTTCATGCATAAAAAAGTTCCCTAATAAACTTGATATTTTACAAACGTTATTATTAGGTGAAAATTTATTTTAATAAAAACCAAGGTTTTTCAGGATGATTTAGCTGTACCTACTTATATAAATGATTATTTTTTATAAAACAGTAAAGAGTACAATAGGTTTGTAATCTCTGCATAAAAAAAGTCACTTACTCTCCATTTCAAAACACGTAGTTAGCCACTAAAATAAGTATCCTTCCGTTTGCAACTGTTGTTTATGTTAACTAAACTTAATCAAGTCTAAACAAGTGAAAAAAAGCATAAAAGAACATTATTTCACCCATGGCTGATGGCACAATAGACGTGTCATCAACTTCTATGGCGCTTGACAGGACAGGCGTGTCATGAAATATTTTATCGCCGCCACAGTAAAAGTCGTCGAAAATTGGTGTCGCAACGAATGAGTTATATATTGTAATTTTAATTGAGTCCACTGACCTCTATATATACAAGTGAGTCCCATTACTATTATTATATTCCATCGTAATATTAAGGAATTAAAATAAAACAAGTAGGTATCTAAAATATTATACAATTTTTTTTTTACTATCTTTTTCATTTCTAACAATGAAAATAAAGATAGCATATTGAAGGCAATTGAAGGGTAGCAAAGTTAATAAAACCAAATTAAAAAATCAACTTCAATTTATTTTCAATTTCTTATTTTGTTATTTTATGGAATTTATGCAATACAAATGTTTTAAAATATAATTACAATAGTTAACAGTTATTAAATTTTAAATGCAGATTTATTAGTAACAATGTCATGGAGAAATCCAATGTTAAACTATAGTGCTAAGCCAAAAGTACCCGAAACTACTAAAGAAAAATAATTCTCAAACTCGGGGTGAAAGATCTACATTCTAAATTTACTACATTCAATGTGAACTTCGTCACATATTACATTAAGCCCCTCAATCATTCCTTCCAGGCAAGATTTAGGCATTTCATTAAACTTTAGGTACAAACTAAAATTCACTAATTAAATAACATCAGAAACAGAAATTAAGCTGTATGCCATGACATTGAAATTTTGATACATCAATAGCTTCATGATTATTACACAATATTATAATAAGACAAACGACAAACACAAATTTGTATTAGATATATCCATCCATCCATCCGTTAAGCAATCCCAAATATCTTACCAAATTCATATAAACAAAAAAATAATAATACGAATTATCAAACGTACCAATAAAGGCATAGTCACCTTTGGTGGCATTACTTTCACTAAATTATCTTTAGTGCCTGCATTGTATGCATGCTAAAAAGCCTGCGCCTCTCAACAATGTAGCCATTGGAGAGCTGATAAAGACGAAACGGAGTACATTGATCATTGTCATATAGTCTCAGTACATCCATCTTGCTTTATCTAAAGAAGCTATCCCTCTCATATATAATGTTTCCATTCCCACCGGCACAGCTCTTGTAAAACTATCAGCAATTTATAACTACATACGTATTCTGTTGAAGTTATCCAAACAGATTAGCATGCACCCAGTGGAACTTGGAAACAAACTGATTATATTTTCTACTTTTATTACTGTACAATAGTCACATTCCGTTGGCAAATGATTATAATTAAAATAAATAATATTAATTTAGCTATAAATTGCCTAGTTACCAACTGGAATGGGCTTCGTGAACACGCGGGTGGTTAAATAACAAGTCCATTCTACACAAGGCCCGTATTAAATTACTAAGGCCTGTTTAAATGTTACACCTAAAGTTGCGTTAATAATTTACGACAAATATTTACATATCATCGATATCCACATTTAAATATAAGTAACCTAAATTAGAATAGTTTAAGATAGTCGGGACATACTAATAGGAATCAGTCATTCAGTATCGACACGAATCGATTATTACATTATTATACGTCCGCAATGACGTGCGGTCGTATATACGATCGTCCACAACTGTACGCAGTCCGCGAAGCGTCGTCATCGGCGTGCTGGAACAAATGTGGCGCTCGCGGAAGCGACGCTCCGCGTGCGTGTTGCCGCCCGGTTTACATATCGCGGCGCGGTAAGCGTGCCGTTGCGTCAAGTTTCTTCTTCTAGATGATTCTCGTGCTCGAAATGAAGGCTAGTTAATGTCCTAGGAGCGTGCACTGTGGCGGGCGCACTCGGCGACGCCGGCGCGCCGCTTAAGTCGTGTCGCGGCCGTATGTGCCCATGCGCACTTCGTCGATCACGCGCGCCCACTCCAGTGCGTAAGACTGCGGGTCTTCTAAGTAGTACGTGCGGTTTGGCTGTAAGAAAATACATTGTTTTATATAGGGATAATATCACTGCCTTTAAATCTTTGATCATCAGTATTGTAGCATGTTGGCGTCAAAATAGAGGATACCGAATCAAAGCTCATAGACTAGACTAACTTGCAAAATACCCTAACAAAATTATTGTGTATATATAAACTGTTTATAACAAACTCCTTTATAACGAAACACCATAGCAATTCTGTCCAGCTAGGCTTGGTATTCATTTCCCATGCAATAAGACACTAATAACTTAATGGTCACTTCTAAACATTATGTTTTGTTTAGACATCTGTTTTCTTTTATTTGGTTAAGACAGTATTTATTACAGGTTAAAATTTTCTAAGAAAAAGTTTACTGAAGTCATATTCACACCATTATAGGCCAAAGTGACTCCGTCACAGCCTATCAAAGCTCACTGCTAAACATAGGCCTCCCACTCATTGATTGCCACATAGGCAGGTTATTAGCCATAGTTACTACGCTTGGTAACATCAGTTTTTTTTTTAGTTGTTATTAACAAAAAGTTACTGCTGCCAATCTCCTGGTTTGTTTCCTTCTATCGCCTCTTACGACACACCACAATATAGGGGTAGTGGATATTCTTACACAGCCACTATGAGATAAAATGACTCATAATTACAATATAATATTGTCAGTTAATTTCCATATAAAAAAATTACAAAATCAGACTCAATAGATGGCGCTGAAGTCGAGTTATTAATACATCTTCAGTCTTATTCCAAAAAAATGTTTTAGTACTGGGTTAAGTTTAGGAGTAAGAAGTCCAGGTTTGTTACAATATTCTAGTTAATACCAGCACTAAAACGTGTGCTTATTACAAAACGCAGACTACCCGAGGACCAGTTAATACCAACGTTAATATTATATTAAATATCATTCACAGATAAAAAACAAAAAATGACACTCTATCATTCGTTCATACAGGTTTCATTCAATGCAACGTTCGGTTTCATAAAATATTAATATTATTTTCACACTTAATTATGCTTAAATAATTATCCATCAATACAAAAACATATCATACATTGTTATTTGTTTACGTTAAAATCTATTGAACAAGCACGACATATACTTTTGACGCGCTTTTGATTATATCAAGTTGTTTTCAGTTTAACAACTCTAGCGTGAAACGTAGTGAATTACAGAGGTAACGCGAGCGCGGGATTCGAGACGTTCAAAATAGTTTATATTGCAGCCTTATAATAAGTAAATTAAATTATTAATAATTAATTAAGTACTTGCTATTACAGTTATATTTATATAATAATGGAACAAAAGAAAAAACGGGGTGAAAATTGGAGTTCTGAAGAAAAAGTTAGTGAAATATCGAAATTTATTTGTCAGTACGTACCAATACTCTTATCCTCCTATTATCCTTATTTCAACTAAAAGGAATGTTCTTATTATTATAGGAAATATTACGTTCACTTATTTCACAATCAGCACATATAATAGAGAATAAGTCGACAAAAACATCGGTATATATTCAAAAAATAAAAGAGTGGAAGAATATAACTAATAAGTAAGTACTTATCGCATTTGTTATGTGTACAAATAGGTACGGTATTGTTTACGTGATTTCGTATTTTTTTTTTAGATTTAATGAGATAACAGGTAAACGCCGATCAGATGGTGAATTGAAATTATCTTGGAAAAGAATGAAGTTGTGTGCTAAATCAAACTTATACACATATAGGAGGGAACAATCAAAGACCGGGGGTGGCGGAAAACCTCCATCACCTTCTCTTGAGGACTTGGAAATAATGTCCATTGCCCCTCACGACTTTATCGTTGAAGTTAATAATTATGATAGTGATGCAGTGGTAAATAAAATTACTTACATGTCTTACAAATTTAATTAAAATTAAAGAACTTTATTTTCCATTACTTTAGTACCTAGGTAGTGCTCTGAAATCTACTCTTAAAGCATACAATTTACAATCCAAAATTATTTTCCGAATATTCAAAATTTAATATACTTAGTAACAATTTAACATAAATTTCTTTATAATTAATTATATTCAAAATTGAAATGTCACAAATTAATATATAGTGGTCTACATAATATCATAACACACATGTTACTAGATTATCTACACAGTCCGATTATAATTTTCTATTTTTGTCTATTAGGTATTATAATTAATAATTTATTAAATTACCTTTTGTCTTGGATCATAATAATATTTCTACAACATAGAAAATACCTGATTCAATAAAGGGCAAAATAGAGGTGACAGGTGACAGGAAAACATGTTAATAAATGTTTTAACGATTTATTTTAGGATCCAGTGGCTGTGGCTACAACATCAAAAGAAGTTGCTGACCCTAAGCCTCGCCTTAATTTTGAAAAAACAGACACAGCTATAGTTAAAAATGTAGAAAATCCAGAACCCAATGTTGTATATGTGCAAGGTAAATAATACTGATTGAATATTTATTAAAAATATATTATTATTATAGTTACAATCATAGGCATACAAGTTTGTAAATATTATAAATGTTAATTTTCTAAAACTGTTATATTTATATTAATTTTTAGAGATAGATCCAACTACAGATACAGAAGAAAGTGCCAAAATGGTGAAAATAACCAACAATAAAGATATTATTACTAGGGGTATAACAAAAATTAAAAACAGGAAACTTAGCTTGCAAAATAGGTATGTTGAAAAAATTACATAGTCTGATACATTACATACTTTTTAAAATGTGAAAATTAGTATTTAAACACTGAAAATTGTTTCATGTTTTCAAATATTAAAAGCAAAGTTTAATATGAATTGATTTAAAAATAATTAAAAAATATTTCTTTAATTGGTGTACAAGGTTAAGTGCACTTTTATTACTCTAGAATACTTTGTAAATGTCTAAAATAACTACAAAACTTACATTAAGTATTCCATTTCATTTTACAGAAGAGAAGATGTACACCAAACAATTGTAAAAAGTAACACAGATTTTAAAAAAAGACAACTGGAAATGATGGAAGAGGAACATAAATACAATATTAAAATAGCTAACCTAAAAATTAGAAAATTAGAGTTACAAATATCTTTATTAGAAAGTCAGAAAAACAAAAGTTAAATAGCAGCTTAATGCTGCTGTGTTTATTATGGTGAGTTTATAGAACGAGAATAGAATAGAATGATTTTTATTAAATATAGATTATTACAGAATACTTATTGAAAGACATTTTTTATTTACCACTGGTTCGGAAAATACCTCAGTCCTGGGAAGAACTAGTAAGAAACCCAGTGGGACTTTTTTATAAACATATTTCTCTTAACAATAATTTTATTTGTACAATTTTTAAATGAATTTTAATAGAACCACCATGGTGGCGATCACCTCAATTCCAGTATTTCCAATATTTTCATTTATGTATTCTTTGATATTATAATAACCTTTTTATAAAATTTTTCTTTAATAAAACATTTAAACTTATTTATTGACAAATTTTGGATAAATTTTTGTACAAATTTTGTATGAGAGAGACCTCTTTTACAGGAAACGAGGCATTCCATCTTACTCCACACGGGTGACAACGCATCTGCATTTTGATTTGTAGTCGAGGATAGATGTGGACGTCTATGCACCACAGCAGTTACTTAACATCAGATGGACTGTGTGTGTGTGTGGTAGACTGTGTTTATCACCATTATCCTATAAAAAAAAAACTAAATATTTGAGACTATATCAGATACATGTTTGTAAATATCCTCATATATGAAACTATTATTTTCAGGTACTTAATTGCTGCAAATATTTGTACATCTTTTAATAATAATTAAAATAAATAATTATAATTAATATGCATTTTATTTACATAACAATGAAATATAATATACAATAGTAAAAAACTATAATAAAAAAAACTAAACCTATTTACTTAGTTATCATACAGTCCTACTCCCCGTGGACCCTTGCACCTCTGGAAAGGAAATCCGGCTGTGAATGTAGAGGAGGGACGATATTTATTAAAAAATCTAAACATATCTCTACAGCACTTAAATCTTTATATAATATAGCTTCATATTGATGTGGAATGTGCTGTACCCCGTATCTTTCCCTGAAACAATCATTTATAGCCTAAATAAAAGCATTTTGCTCAATAAATGAAATATTATCACAATACTCCCCTGAATTTATTTCATATTGGTGAATATGTAGTCGTTATTCTTTGACAGCTGACAACGGCTCTGCAGAAATATTTTCCTTTATAAATGGGTATTATGTCTGAAATCAAAAAGAAATATTATTATAATTGTCTTATACATTTATTGATCTTTAATGTAATTTTATAGCCAAAATTGGCCTCTGAATAACAAAATAAAATAAATTATATATACATAGATTTAGACAATTGAAAAAAATTTGACAATTTTATAAATATAATTATAAATTTTAATTATAAATAGTTATATAAATATGTAAAAAAAAATGTTTACCTACTGAAAATGAGTTTCAATAAACTGTCTTCTAATATTTCCCCTTATTGATGGTGTAACATATCTTTGTACTATAGGTTCAGATGAATATTGTTCAATGCTATCTCTCTCACCAGAAAACACATCTTCTCTCATGTCGATGGCCATATTGTGTAGTACAGCACATGCAACAATTGTTTTTTTGCTGTTTCAATATCTCCAAACATACCTCTTAATAGGCAACAAAACCGTTGCTTCCACAAACCAAAACATCTTTCCACTGTGTTCCTGGTACGGATATGGCTCCTATTATATCTTTCTTCTTGTGGTGTTGTGGGGTTCAGCAGCGGTGTAAATAGGTAAGGAGTACAAGGATAGCCACTGTCACCAAGTAATATTCCAGAGAATGCACCAGCCTCAAACCTCTGTTTTAGTCTACATTCTCGGAATATTCTGGAGTCATGTACACTACCACGCCACCTGGTAACAATGTCCATGATTTTCAGGTCAGCATCACAAACCACCTGTAAAATAAGAGCTCATTAGTACTTTATGTTTTTCTGGTTTATTTTAATATATATTTATTACCATAAGATAGTCAAACAAATTATTTTCTATTATGATAAAGTAAAGCTATTAAGAGACAATCACAGCTATTTAAAATATTTGTATATTACCTGTACATTAATTGAAGAAAATCCTTTTCTATTAATATATAACTGACCCCCATCAGCATTCACTTTCTTTACTCGTATGTGAGTACAGTCAATTGCGCCAATTACTGTAGGAAAATTAGCAATACTGCGAAATTTCCTAATGGTTTCCTGTTGTTCATTTAAAGTAGTAGGCATTTTAATAAATTCTCGGGAATTCCGTGACAAAATTTCCGCTACTTTTTTACATGTCCTACTGACTACTGGTTGAGACACACTATGTAAATTAGCTGTATCGTCTTGAATCTACGAATAAAACAATAATATGTATTATTTGGCTTTTTATCTAGCGTAATGTTAGGTACATTGACCCCACCAAGATTATAAACAGCACTTACTTCATGGCGAGCCCAGTTGCGTAATGCACAAACCACTTGAATTTCAGGACTCAATGGGCACCCTCGAGGGTCGTGCACTAAATCCTCACGTAAGGTACCCACTATTTTTTCTCCGAAACGTTTTGAGAACCTATACTTATACCTAAAATCTTCGTCACTCAATTCAAACGGATTCACACGATGTCGATGTCTATCAGGTCGCCGAGTGGTCTCCAGCATGTCCAAATCTTCTAAATCCATCAAGTCAATCATGTTAATATCCATTTTTAACGATTTTAATAACACCAAATGAAAACAACGCTCACCTCAAATTAAGAAGTACCGAAATTGAGGTTAGTATAGAGTACCACAAACTATATAGAAAGGTTAGTACCATAGCTAAACTAGGGGTCTCGAAAGATTAACTTTAATACCATAGATAATCCTTGAACCAGAGATAATCTTCGTTTTGTAATAACGTTTTTCTTAGTTTATGGTTTAAATATATTACTAACTCCAGTACTATATTAAGTCCGTGTTTTGGAATAAGGCGGCTTATGTTTACACTGAAAAGTCCGAAAGGAATTCGGAATGAAACGCATCGCGCCACCTACCGAAAAGAGTAGAACAACGTCTGCTGGGTCAGTTAGTATATTATAGACTAGCTGTTCCTCGCGACTTCGCCCGCGTGTAGTTTAGGGTTTGAGTTATGTGGCGCGGAACCCTAACTCTTTTTCTAAAATATAAGTAGCCTAAGTTACTCCTTATAACATCAGCTATCTGCCAGTGAAAGTCCCGTCAAAATAGGTCCAGCCGTTTCGGAGATTAGCCGGAACAAACAGACAGACAGACAGACAAAATTTTTAAAAATTGAGATTTTGTTATAAGTACCATATAAACTTTCATATGCATTTAATAAAATGTTGTAATTTTGACATTACAAACAGACACTTCAATTTTATTTATTTGTATAGATGTGGGTATGGTGGCGGGGAAAGAAAATCCACTACCCCTTGTCGTTGCGTGGGTGTAGAGTATAAGGGGACAATGAGATGCAAGAAAAATCTAATTGCCTTCAATAGATGGAGATATTACAATCTAGTGTAAACCAATTTTCATTGTATATCCAGTTCAGCGAGAGTCCGAGTCTGATCTCAATGGTGTGGACATCAAGTCACTGCAATTATCAGTTTGCATGCGATTTTATATAGATTCAGGGTGACAAATAAGCACACCATCCACCTGATGCCACGGTAAGATGCGACCCTGCAGACTAAAATGGAATGCCTCGTTTTCACTGAAATGGTTCTCAGGTTCTCTACACTTACCATACAAAACACAACAGCATTAAACTGCTTTTTTAAGCTGCTATTTTGTGAGTGTGATCATTCTCCAGTCGAGCCGACCCTTTCATGCCACAACTATAATATAACGGCAGCCCTATCAAATTTAATAATCCTTCATATAATGGAATAGGTTCATATCCAGCAGCAAACAGATAGGGGCTGATGATGGAAGTGATATAATATTATATAAGTATACATTTATATTATTATGAATAATTGTTAACTTATCTTCTTACTCAGCTATAGTACTTTTAGACTTACCGTATGTACTAAAAATATTCTGAAGTTCTTAGCTTCGACACGCAAATCTGGTGACCAAGGTATTTCACCCTTCAAGACCATATTAACTGGGTCTACATAGAACAGGCGTGGTCCAGTTGTGAGCAGCAGCATTCTACGTCGCGCAAACAAGCCCTTTCTTTTTTCAACGAGGCCTTGCTTTAGTATTAACTCTCCGTCCACGAATTGATGCCATTTGTTTTCCCGAGCTTGAATTTCTAGGCGACGTCGTCTTTCTTCGGGACTGATGTTGAGGATTCCTAAAACAAAAAATAAAAACTATCAATAAAACAGTAACAGACAGCTGAGAAAGTTTGATAAGGCTAAGGGACACAACTTTATTTTCAAATATTTATATTGACATTGAAGTGAAAAACGAATTTACTGTCCACTTAAGTATGCACTAAATAAGTTAAAATAAGTTAAGTATGTAATGTCCACTTACAAACAACATCAAACAGAGAAGGCTAAAGATGCGGTGTCATGTCTGAGGACTAAGATGGAATGCATCAGCCTGTAAATATACTGGTTCTGTACCCTCCAGACCGAAACAGCAGTACGCTAAATATATGAGGTGAGGGTGGTAACTTCTAGACAAAAACGAAAAATAGACCTAAAAAAACGATCTCGACGTTGTACGTTTGCGCTTTTGAAAGTTGATTTAACCTCAAGTAAAACTTGTTATAAATGTCATTATGGTCAAATTAACAAAGGAATTTTAATCTCGTCAATAAGAACTTATGAAGCGCGACATCGTGGCCGCTCAGCTGTTCGTAAGGCGGTCATTAATAAAGAGATTGGCCGGGCGTGGCAGTCATTCATGCAATGTCGCAAGCGACGAAGAACGCGGAGCTCCTTTAGACCTTTGGCGCGCCGGATAGATGACGTCACACCTACTATTGCACCGTAAACCAACAATGGAGACGCATAATAAAGACGTCCGTTTGAATGTGAATAACAACTATTGTGATGACGCATTAGCGCAGCAGATAGGGAGATCGCATTACTGTATCTTAACAAATTATCAAAGTAATGACTGTTTTACATTGCCGCTCCGTTTCATGTACCGTTCCAGTTTTTATAAGACAAAGTGGCACAATTTCAGAAGCCGCTAACGAAACAACGGAAACACGGAAACTTATCTGTATTGGTGCAGTCATGAAACGACATGCGAATAAATTTTGCCGAGAATTTGGGTCACGGACATACTCCGGCCGCCTCTTACTAGTCGCTTCAATGCATTCGCTAGTCTTTTCCAATTTTACACAACATAAACTATGCACTAGAAATACTTGCGGCAATACTGAAATAAGTCATTCAGTGTTGATTTAAAAGTTGGAAGAAGACATTGATTAAATATTTATGAAAACAAAAATTTGCTTACCTCTCGAAGTTGATAGGTCAAATTCCCAAAGGCGCACAAGTTGATTGTTCCCTAAGCCAGGCTCCAGATGATCTGGTACTGTGTATTCCTCTTCAAATGACCCACCGGGTAAATACGGACTAATGGTAGGCGGCGTTTCATCCCAAATGTTATCCCAATCAATACCATCGAAAAATGGATGGCTGCGAATGCTCTCGTATGTGTCACCTTCGTCATCAGCTCCAAGTCTTTTTGTGTGATCTAAAACTAATAGCTTTTCTACTAAATCTTTAGCTTCAGCGGGGAAACCTTCTGGGAATTCATAATCCATCTTGAGTATTTTCTGGAAGGTGAGGAACTCTGTAGAGGCACGGAAAGGCGGTAGCCCTGATATCATCTGATAAATTATACAGCCGAACGCCCACAAATCAGAAGCGCGTGTGTCTACACGATTCTGTAACAAATCTGGACTCACATACTGCGCCGTACCAACGAAACTAATTTTCCTAGAACGATCATTTTTACTGGGGCTTTCTTCTTCGGGCTCGGTCGTTACCGTGGGGGGCGTATTGGAGCGAATTTCTGCGGGATCCAAAATTTTTGCCGTTCCAAAGTCAGCTATTTGTAAATGCATATTTTCATCTAACAATATATTCTCCGGCTTTAAATCGCGGTGTATAATTCCTTTAGCGTGCATCTTTTCTAACGCCAATAAAAGTTCAGCGGCATAAAATTTAGCTACATTGAGCTCAAAGGAGCCCACTTTATTTATATAAGGCAACAATTCGCCATTCTTAGCGTACGACAAAACAAAATACAATCTTTCATCGTCTTGGAACGTACAATACAGTTTCACGAAACCATGCGGAACATTGAATAACATGTTTAAAGCGTCTTTCTCTCTCTTTATGTACTCCCTCTTCTTGTGTCTAATGATATGAAGTTTCTCGCACACTTTAACTGGAAGGAAGGAAAGTGATAAAATTAGTGGAATTAAATCGAATACGGTACTCATAATCATAACAAAAAATAACAAAATAAGTACTACAGTTTTACTTTTATAGTATTATTTATAGAATAACGGCGACAAACGAGCACACGGTACTCCTGATGATAAGTGGAAGCTGTGGTCCACAGACATCTACATCTATTATCGATTAAGAATCAAAATGCTGATGTGTTGTCACTCCTGAGTACAAAGATGGAATGCCTTGTTTAAGTTCCAGTAAAAAGGGTCTCCGGTTCTCTACACAACCTTCACCATACGAAACACAGCAGCATTAAGCTGCTATTTTATTTTACGCTGATATACTGCGAGAGCGTGGTATTTCCCCGGTCAAGCCGACCCATTCGTGCTACAACCAAAATATAGATCCAGTATAGTTCTATCACGTAAATTGTTATCACCATGTTTCATTACTTAAGGTAATGTAACTAGGTGATTAAGACCCTAATCACATAGTTTCATTAATACTTTAAGGTTCTTAAGAAATGGAATCAGGTCGATAATGACTCAGACCCACGTATAAGCGTTATTGTTATAATGTCTGGGACATGGCAAAGATCCGCAGTACCTACATCCTTTCCCAAAGGAGTAAGTATTATATGTAGCGTGTCGCCTGAAATCTTGCCGCGGAACTTACGACCCAGCAAAAAAATTACAACTACTATTATGACAGAAACTTACTGGCATATTCTTTTCCAGTGTGTATATCTTTAGCGAGGAACACTGTACTATAACATCCGTCGCCAATCAGTTTGCCGAATATGTAATCTTTAGCG
This sequence comes from Parnassius mnemosyne, assembly GCA_963668995.1. Taxonomy (NCBI): domain Eukaryota; kingdom Metazoa; phylum Arthropoda; class Insecta; order Lepidoptera; family Papilionidae; genus Parnassius; species Parnassius mnemosyne. The sequence continues at coordinate 22,949,670 of CAVLGL010000080.1, forward strand.
GTACGTTTTGTAGGCCTGAAGGACTGGCTAGATGCTGGTGTAGAGGCTGGAGCAGGCACCGGCGCGGCGGTGGCCTGCGACGCCTGCATCTTGATTGGCGACTCCGCAGTGGATTCAGACGTCGCTATTGGAGCTCGAACTTCACTTCCGGCTCGACCGTTCAACTGTAACAAAGAAATACATATATCCTTTAATAAAAATCATATCTACAAGTATAATATACTAACTTACATAACTACAATTATTTTTCAGAAATACGAATCGAAAGTGTACTTTCGGTGACGGAGTTGCCTCACAAGTAAATTGAGTAAGAATACCTTTTGCGAAAGTTTCGCGAATTGGCGGAGGCGGTTAGACGCGTCGTTGTCGAGTAACAGCGTGTGCTTGTTTACGAAGCGGCACGGCGATGGTGAGACACCAAGTCTCGCGGTGGGGCGAAAGGGGCAACGCGCTGTCTACCGTAATTACCGTATTTTTTCAGATATCAAACCAGCAAAATGTGTTCGTCTATCCGTTACAGTATTAATGAAACTGTGCGAACCAATCGTCCGAATCGTCACATGGTTTTAATGACACATGACAACATGACAATGACATTTACTCAAATAATATAAAATATGAAAAAACAAAAACTCTTAGTATGTACCATAAAAATAGTTATATTTACTAATAATATGTTTTTAAAAATAAAAGGATAGTGGAGGCAAGGAAAAATTCTATTAGAAAAGAGGAAGCGATTTTTTTTATCGATATATGTATCTTCTTTATTTAAAGATTCGCACTTAGCAAATATCACGATCAAAACGATGGTAGGTACACATTCAATGGCCACTCTTATAGTTCAATTATCCAATTTCTAAAATTTACGACACAAGCTTTTTGTTGATTTTCATAGCGTCAGAGTTAAAAAAAAAATTAAATTACTCTCATTCAACATTAACCGTGATAGATGCTTAGCTTGTATTCACTCTCTAATAGTTAAGTAGTACAAACGTTTGGGTTAACGGTTAATTTGCCAAAGACAAACTTAATGAAAATCAAATGAAAGTAGGCGGTTACTCGAGTACCGTTTTGGGGATTTCTGAAACGATACGGTTTCTGCATAAAGGGTAGGTATATAAAATTTAAATCCGGATGAAGACATAACAGACGTGGCTCAGGGGAATCTTGAGATAAATATAAATATGAATAGTTACTGTCCAACAACGTTCAGATTTAAAATATACAAATATCTCGGCAGACATAATGCAAATACTGAAATATTTATTTTTTTTACTTTTAATATCATATAATTACAAATATTATGTATGCATACTTTTAACTTTTAATAACAAATAGCGAGTCTGGAACAGGATTAGTTAGAGGCGGACGTCCTCGGCAATGACCTTACATCGCATTATTGCAGACTTGTTTTCGCACTTGTCATCCGCAGATAAATTTAATATTCGAATATAGATTTGCTATATTTAATGTTTATCGAACTTACAATTTAAATTACATAAACACTAAATATTGTTTAACTTGATAAACATTTAACAACAATTATCTTGTATCAACATTGAGTTACCTACCTAAGTACATACATTTATGTTGATGTGTATCTAGTATTTGCATAAACAAACCATTATGAAAGTACCTATTTCTTTCCAACGTTGTATATTATGTAAGTATCATTAGTTAATGAGATACTAAATTCGTAGTAATTTAATCGCAGTTTGAATCGCAATAAAAGTTTAAGATAATTTCTGTTTCTTAGCTGTGTCACTATTGATATTAGATTTATGGATGTTTAGACGTTTAGTGTTCCTATGCAAAAAATAATGGACTATGGCCCAGATTTGGCCGTCAAGTGTGATTGGCTAAGAGATGCATGAGTCACTAATAATAATATGGTGCTGGTCCATGCAGACCACAAGTAGGTCTCGCATTCCGCACAAGGCGGCGTACACCGCACCGACGACGCGGCGCAACGGTACTCCGAGCGCATTCCCACCATAACGCATTCCGCGGCCTCGATCCCTCCCTCCCCGCACTGGACACCCCACTACAACGACGACCGCACCTACAAGCACATTCATCAAATCGAACTTTTTTACAACCAGGCTATAGGAAATGAAATGTTAAGTTTTAAAGTTTAGTTTAAAAAAAACAGTCAATAGACCTATCTTAACGTCCTGTAACCCGAATTTTAAGAGGTCACACGATTATTAAGTTAGTATTCCTCGACCTGAGTTACATCCGGTTGTATTTACAACCGGATGTAACTCAGGTCAGGTTATTTAACATTCAGTTACTAAACTACAACAAATAATTTTTAGCAAAATTAATATAAGCTTGAGTTTTTTTTTATTTATTTATATACCTATTTACGTTAGGTTATAAATTTATGAATCACAACAAACCACAGAATGAATCGTTATCTCTATAAATATTCACAGAGACATGTTATGTCCACGCCACAATTGAATGGTCAACTCAAATTATTTTTTATCTCTTTTTTGTTCAAGAACTTGTTTTGTAATAATATAATCAATACTGAGGAGATCCACAAACATTGTAGACTAGTTATTTTTTTGAAAATGATGGTGTACTCTTTGTGTAAAGTTTAATATTATTTAGGTTTGGGAACTAGACTAGCTACTATCTAAAATGATAAGCAATGTGGGTATGCCTGCCTCCTAACGTTACGTGTACACGCATCGCTGATACTGACGTAGCACTTATACCTACATAATATAATATACATATATAATATGCGCTATGAGCAAACACTTGGTCATGTCGTTAGTTTTAGATAAGATAATATCTGCAATGGTAATATTGTTTGCAAAATTTTAATATAAGTATTATGGGTAAAAACAATGTAATAATAATAAAATTAAACATAATTCTTCTATTCTATATTTATTAATAAAAATTGAAAGACCGTCGATGACCGTGTAGCAGCGTCTACCTAATAACTAAAAAATAATAAGTTGCGATTGCCAAAACGCCTGCCAAGTGTGGCAACTATGGCAAATATGCCCCCTATGATACTTTCTATGGGGGAGGTATATGTTCAGCAGAGGACTTTTGATAAGGCTGTAACGTAATAAAAATTGATTTTACAGGATTTAAATTTTTCCTTATTCCGTTTATATAATTCACGTTAAATATAGGTACCTACTTACTCAAACTACCATCGCCACCGATATTACAGATTTGTTATCGTAAAATAGATATGTTAAATAATTTACAGCACTTGATTATTTATTGTTCAGTGTTCACTTTAAATACACATCATTGGTAATTATTTACTACACAGTAAAGGTTCAGAAAAGTCAAAAAACAAAGTTTAGTTGTACTTTGTACCTAAGCGATTTCACAAGATTTTTACCTAATAAAAATATCTAATAAAGCGAGATTCAAAAATATCTATCATTTTTATAGTTAGCCTTTGTAAATGAATGATGAATGCGAATCGTGAATCATTTGTAGTGGTAAACAAAATGGTCACGCCGATAGCGCGTGAACAAACAAGTGCCGTGTCAGTGCCGTCGCCGTCGTTCGTCACCGTCATCACCGTCGTCACATCGACCGTTTGCAGTTTGTTTGCCATTGCCAGTCGCTTTCCGACGATACATAGCCGAGAGTCGGTCGGTCATTCGCTCGTGTACAATAAAAAACATAAGCGAAAGTGCGCGACTGATGCTAGTGCAGAGAAAGTTTAATAACAAATACTCAACTAACAAATCTACGCCAATATAGCTTTTTCTAATACATTACATATATTAAGATTTATATAGCAATGACTTTTAAAAATTAATATAAATATCACGGATAATTTCAAATATGTAATAATTTTGAATAAAAAAATTAAATAATCAATACTGTCTCTAATAGTTATGTTTAGGTAATATATATGATAATAATTTTATTTGTTATCCAACCAAATGACATTCAAAACAAGACAATCAAAATAAAAACAATTCTAAAAGAATAGGTAAATAATTCTAATATAATACTTTTTCATTTTGGTGTAATTAAAAACAAAACGCAAGTTAAATTTTACTGGTGCTATTATTGTTTCAAAACCTCAACGAATCCTAGTTTCAATAATAAATAAGTACCTGATCATTGAAAGAGTATGAAGAAAACAAAACAAAATAAGGGACGCTCAAAGTCGTTGACCTCACCTTAGATTTGGGCGAGGGCTGTTTCCCGCGCTTCGTGGAGCTTACGCCAAGTAATCGCAGAATTCTGTTGGCTGCTTCGAGAAGTGTAGCACTACCCCTCGATCCTCTTTTAACTCTGATGGTCAATCCGCTCATTTCTACTCGTCGCATACGTTGTGTTCTATCGTTTTATTAAAATACTAAACGGTCAAAACACGATCACACTTCATGAAGTTTGGTTATTTGATTTGAAACTGTTGCAATCACTTAAACGGAATTCAAGGTGTAACTAACAAAGATTTGTTTTTTGGAATGTAAAAAATATTAGATTAAATTAAACTAAAGTTAAATAATAATACTATAATAAAATTATAAACGACAACAGTGTTTATTAGCACGTAGCGCACGTCCGTAAAGTTTAACAGCGCGGCGCAGACTAAATCTAAATTCGTTACAAGCACAGTGAAGCGCTTGACGCGAGGTAAGCATTGACTACTACATCGTAGTTCGTCGCTCGCTCGTCGCTTTGCGTACGGCTACGCTACGGCGCGGCGCGGCGGCGCGCGGTGGCGCCCCTCGCCCCCATCGGCGTCGAGGATACGAAGTTGCAGTTTGTCATGATGCTTTCTCGGCCGCCCACCCGATACTATACGAATATACGATTTCATGTTGTAGTTTAATCGTTACATAGAATATCCATTACAATAGTAGATAGATTACAACGAACTACTCTTTTAAACTGACGCATTAACGTACACACTTTTATAATTTTAAAATAATTAAATAGGGTATTTTAAATAAATTTGGCAGTAATATACGTAGTGATTTAATATGTTCTTTGAATAGCTAGATAGCTAGATAACGGCGTAAATAAGGTACATAATATGCATTTTTTTTAAATCAATAAGATAAACAGCACACCATTGTGATTGTGCTTAAAAGAATCTACATAAACAATACACGATACGATTTACAAATTATTAAACATATAATATCAGTATATAAAAATTACACAAAAATATTTAAGTATAATATCTATACCAAGTCTCAAAAAAAAAAATTAAATGTAGACTTATTAGCGCTCATGTGGTTTTGTTTTGGAACTTTCAAGGGTTAGTTTCGAAACTACACGATGCGACGCTATTTACGAAGAAAGCGGGGGGTAGGTTAGGAGCTTAAGGGTGCGGGGGATAAGAGCTAGCGCGCGCGAGAGGCAGAAAATCAATATTATTAAGATATGCAGTAAAAGAAAGCCGCGAGGCCATAAAGTTAGTGCACAATCCTGCAATTAAGTATGTTGTTAAAGGTTTATCCACAGAATTCACTACAGGTGACCTACACAAAATCTTGGATGGGACCCGACTTAATGTAGTTGATCCTTCAGCGGGTTCTAATTCTAAAAGCACTCCACTTGCGCCTTAGGTCTTAGCCGATATCGGAATTCTGAGCATCGACATATCAAGTAAGGTTCAGTTTCGCGGTCACTTTAAAAGATAAATTTGGCGTGCTTAATAGAATATGAAGTATTTCATAAAAACTTTTCCTTTGCAAGTTTATAAGACGCCAGTTCCATTGCAAGTTCACAAGGCGTTTAAATCTCTAGAACAGGAAACCACAGACTGGCTTTCTAGAAGATATTGCAACCAAGTTCCACAATTCGAAATTTCATCTACATCATCGCGATAAACAATATTGCGAATATTTTAAAATGCAATTAACTAGGAATTTGCTGCCACGCATAAACAGGTATCTGCTATCGTCAGCAGCTTTTCTTTTTCCACACAGGTTTAACTAAGAGACCTTCGAGAAAGGAGTATACTCCTTTCTAAAAGGCCGGTAACGCACCGTTGGAATAACCTTCGAGCCGAACAATCGATCCTGGACATGACGCGCCTCGTACCGGTCTGTAGAAGCACTTGTGATTATTTTTTGTTTTATTGATTTGCTTGTGTGTTGTTCGAAATTATATGTCACAACTTCACTTGTTGTCCTAGTGTCGGGCCGGGCACTTTGCTCGTGCCCGGTTTTCGAATGGGGATTGAAGGTTAAATTATCCTTTCGGTAGCTGGCTATGTTCAAGGGTCCCAGCCATCAGATTAACGATTAGGTTTGTTCATGATCGTTTGCCCTCTATTCATCTGTTATTTAAAAAAAACTTATTTGCAGGAACCTTATGACTAAGAACTTGTTGCTAAATTTACATATTTAATTAGATGAAATTTCGAATTGTGAAGCCTTCGGTAAAACTGATTATTACTTCTTATTTATGAATGAACATTATTTTTTTACTTAAGTATTTCTACAAAATTAAAAGCTTAGTTAAATGTTTTAGTAACTATGGTATATAATAATTAAGTTATGAAATAATTATGTAAGGCAATAATATCGACCGCGTTACGTCTCCGTGGCGAAACTGTACACACCATAGTGTTGCCTGTAGGCTGTAGGCAATCTGTCCATTACCAAGTTAATACTAATTATTTATTCTGTACCATAACAGTGTAAAATGAATCATTATAAATAATTTTTCTGAGGAGGCTGACAAACTGGCTAAATTGGCAATTACACAAGGAAGAGAATGTAATATAGATCCAGATTATACAGAAATTTTATTAAATACAAAGAGAAATGTTATGCACTTTGAAAATAATATTTTGATAAAAGGTCGCAAGTAAAAGGGATTTGGTACAAAACTATCCAGAGTCAGCCTCCGAAAGTGCCTTGGTTCAATCAATGTCTATTGAACAGAAAATCTGTTGTATTAGCAATGCGACTTCGCTCCGGACACATTCCGTGCAACAAGTTTGCTTTCATGATGAAAAAGAAACAATCTCCAAATTGCGAAACATGCAACACAATCGAAGACATACAACACTTGCTCGCGGAATGTTCTAAAAACCATCACGAGAGGAAACTACTGGTCGCCAAAAGTGACATTAAAATGTGTAACATAGAGGAATATCAAAGTATACTCTCTGAACCACTGTCAGATGCTGCTCAAATGGTTTATCCTTTATTAAGTATTGTATATGTAATTAAATATTTTTTGTGCTATTTAGTTATAAGGTACAATGGGACTGACATGTTAATAATAACGAAATTCCCTTAAATAAAAAGAATTAAAAAAAGACAAAATAATTTTTCTAAATATAATTTTTATTTTAACAAACCTGATGAGAGTAATATAAATTGGCTCATGAAGTTTGAAACATTATGTATTTATAATATAAACATTAATTACCATAGAGAAAGCAAAATATTAGAAGAAATAATAAATTAAAGACCCCATTCGGATCTCTCTCGGATTAAACTTTTTTTAAATGCCAACGTGTCAGGGATATTAAATGTAGATAGACAGAGGCTGGGCTGGCTCCGCACAGCTGTCGTGGCACGTGCAAGACTTCGCTCACATGTGCAGTGAAATTCCTTCAGTTGTATAAGTGTAATTACCTTATTATGGCCAATAAGTAAAGTTTGCTTTCCATAATATAGGCGGTAGTATTCCGTCCGACGATAAAACTATTTTTCAAAAATCTATGTTTTAAAATGTTTGCTGCAAATTGTAGAGTTCTTCTTTGTGATTTCAACCAACCGCCCAATTAAACTTATCCATTTTTATATTCTATCCATCTGTTTAAGAAACGACAAAATAAAATTACGTTTTTAGAACGCAAATTGAACATTTATTTTCATTCCTCTCCTTGTTGTGTGGACAAGTCTATCGATTCATTATAAACATTCAAGATAAATGTCGACATTAATTTTGATATAGTTAAGTGATTGAATCAATCCTTAGCGTAGATGTAAAATATTTTGTTTAAAAATGAATTCACCAAAATCACTTTTTTCTTTGTAAAATATCAAAATTAATAAAATTATTTAAAAATATGCTATATTTTAAACAGTATATAACATAAATTTTAACCCAAAATAGACGCGTCATAAGTAACGACGTCTTTCGAATTTCCCTGTGAAATGTGCAACCATCAGGATTATTCCTATTATTGACATCATAGTCACTCACGGAACATGTAACCATTTTGAAAAACTATTAATTATAAACATTAACACTATTATAATGTAAAAAAATTACAAAATATCTAAAGGCTTATATCAAGCGTGCCGACTTTTGCCGAACTGTCATTTAAAATCAGAGCCATGAGAATTGGTATCCTTTTCTATCTTACATTTTTGCCATAAAAAATTTTCTTCTACCTTGCGCACTATTTCGGTCTATACACCAGTATATTTTATTTATTTATTTATTTATTCTTTATTGCATTCCTTAATCTAAAAGAATACAAAGGGCGGACTTAATGCCTTGTGGCATTCTCTACCAGTCAACCCATGGAGTGGTGAGAATTTGGAGTAGGTGTAGCAATATAGAATAAAAACTAAATAAAAATGATAATTAATTACGTTATATATACATATAACTAATATATACAATAAATAAACTATAAAAATATATCCTATTCATACATGTATACAAATATATACGTACATACATAAGCATACATATATTCATATCAACATACATATATAAATAGTACATATAAATAACTATAAATATATACGTCTAAAAATATAAATGACATGAATGATTCATGTAAGAAGCGTTGTCTTTAACAGATGATTACGCACCAACTTTTTAAAAGCAAACTTATTGGGAGCTTTTCTGATGTCGTCAGGCAAGGAGTTCTAAAGGCGTGTAGCCTGAACTATAAACTATAAAGGAGTTACCATAGAACTCGGTGAAGTGAACTGGAATACATATTTTGTTGTTAGAAGACGAACGTAGAACCCTATCATGAGATGAGTAGAGATAGTGAAATTTACTCTTAAGATAAGAAGGCGAAAATAAGTCATTTAATATGGAAAAAAGAACAAGTAATATTCTGGAAATACGCCTCTGCCGGATTGTAAGCCAATTAAGCTTAGATCTATATTGCGAAATATGGTCACACTTACGAAGCCCGAAAATAAATCTTATACAGTTATTGAGAAGGCGTTCCAGCTTGTTCAGAAGATCCTGGGACAGATCCGGGTAACACATCTGCATTATCAATTATGGGTAATATGAGCGATTGGACAAGCATGATCTTAGACTTTGTGAGGAGAAAATGTTTTAAACGATACAGAGAACGTAACGTGCCAGTGACTTTACGACTGACTTCAGTAACTTGAGTTCTCCAATTCAGCGTGCTGTCAATGTGTAGGCCAAGATTTTTTAGAGACTTAATGAACAACGGTATTGTAAACCCATTGTAATAGATAGGGGTATGTCTGCAAGATTAATCTTGGCTAGCATCCTTGAGCTACCCACCAGTATAGCTTGGCATTTCGAAGGATTGACCAACACTCCATAACGAGTAGACCAATCCTTGATAGCTGATATGTTGTTATTTAATTTTTTAATCCCATTATGGATATCCCCTATTTGCACGTATAGCTGAAGGTCATCGGCATACAGATGGTACTAGCAATCGAAGATGGAGGTAATAAAGTTTATAAAAATAGAAAAAATTATAGAAGAAAGAATGTGGAAGCTGGTGTGTGCCTTGCGGCACACCAGCTTTCACATCAGCCCAAGCTAAGGTTATTCGCCCCACACAGACTGACTGCTGTCGACCGCGAAAATAATATGCAAACCATTCCAATGCTGTAGGGCCAAATTTAGATGAGACAGTATGGAAACAAGGATTTCATGATCAACTGTGTTGAAAGCATTTGAGAAATCAATTAGTAGAGGTACTGTTACTTTTTTTCTTCCATACCGTTTCTAATATCGTCTGTGACGTTAATTAAACAGTACTGGTACTATGACCAGGGCGAAAACCAGACTGATATATACTCAGTAGGTTATGTTTCAAAATAAATGTAGAAATTTGCTTGTTAGCACAGGATTCTAAAATTTCGGAAAGGAAGGGTAGAATGGATATAGGGCGAAAATGATTTGGAAGAATGGGAGAAGGAACTTTGGAAGGGGCTTTATAAAAGCCCTTTTCCAAAGATTAGGGCACTGACCTGAATCAAGGGAAAAATTTATAACATGGGAAATTGCCGAAAGAAGGTGCTCTAGTATAAATACTATCATTTGTCTACTAATCTCATCATAACCTACCGCCTTGGACTGAATTGCTAAAATAGACTTTTTGACATCATCCTGCGAAACAGGAGAGAAATTAAAGGTATATTAGCACAGAAGCAATGGAAGCCACAGTTTGAGAGCAAGTTGTAGGGTCCATTGCTGTTACAGAAGCGAAATGTTGGTTGATTTCATCAAGTGATAGAGAAGGATCACAATCCAATGTAGCTAGATGGCCTGCAAAGACCAAAGATCTAAGAAATTCCCACACTTCGGCGGGAGAAGAGTTGTTAATATAATTATGGAAGTATCGGTGTTTAGCTGCCCGTATCATTTGATTGCACCTATTCCTGGCTGCTTTAAAAGATAACCAATTTTCTTCAATACGTTCTCTCTTAAAACGAAGAAAAGTTCGATTACGTCTAGTCATTGCCAATCTTACGCCCTCTGTCATCCATGGGGCTGGAGGACGCTTCAATCCAACCTTGTGAACTGGGGCATGAGCATCATAAAGACTGAGAATATTTTGGTTAAGGATAGAGACTGTATCGTCAACAGTAGGTGCTGCAATAAATGCGGTTAGATCGAGACTAAGAGCGTCATACCTTAGCTTGTCAAAGTCTATTTTAGAAAAACTGCGCAGATGCAGTACAGAAGGGGAATATTTGGGAGGTTTTTTTTTATGTGATAAGGGTGACAAACGAGCACATAGTCCACCTAATCCTGATGATAAGTGGTTGCTGCGGCCCATAGACATCTACTACATCTATCCTCGTTTGCGAATCAAAATGCAGATGCGTTGCCACCCGTGACGACTAAGATGGAATACCTCATTTCCAGTAAAAAGGGTCTCCGGCCACCTGCACTCATCACGCGAAACGCAGAGGTAAACCTCTACTTCACGCTGGTATTCTGTGAGGTCGTGGTACCACCCCGGTTCGAGCCGGCCCATCCGTGCGTTACAGCAAAAGCTGCCGCGTGGCTCTACCACTGTTAAAAAGTTTATACGAAGCATAAATCAAGTCATGACGTGAGATGTCCAAAGCAGGTAACTGTCCATGCATCATCACACGATCAGGAGAAGCAGCAAAGATAAGATCAAGCAATGAGTCATCGGTTCGAATATTGTGATGAGTAGCCTTTAAAAGGAGAATAGAAAGATTAACCGACTCAACAATTGAAAGAAGTTTTTTGGAACGAGGAGAGTTTTTCAACAAATCTGTATTGAAGTCACCCATGATTATATAGTATATTTTAAGTCTATGATATCACTGAACATCATTCTCATATTTGAACGTTTAAAACTGAACAAAATTTTAAAACTAGAACGTTGTACATTCCTATAACTTTGAGAAAATGGTTTGGCAATTCCAAATTATAGTAAGTGGTGTGTCATAGTCCAGAACTAATTGAGTAGTTGTTTTTATGCAATTTACCAACAATAACAAAATTGAAAAATGTGACATTGGAATTATCAGCTCATGTAATTAGGTAATGTGGAATGCAGTATTTTGTTTATTATTACAACAGGGAGGAACCGAATGCGGGCGAGTTAACGTTTTCTTCCTTTCAATAATAATGACCCTTCAGTCTGTCTGTAATGAATCTACTTCTACCAACTGTTTATTAGGTATATTAAATAAAAAGTATGAAAGCACACAAGACCTTTACACGTTAGAAACAAACATTTTTATGATAATTTGAATTTAAGCGATGTGGCAATATCCTAATGGTTAAGGGTACGGACTGCAAAACTCAATCGTGGATTTGATTCCGCCATTCGACCAATTTAGTTCACCACTGTACTCAACCACTCCTAGCACAAGCTTTTTAGCTAAGTTGAAGTGGTCTAACGGGATACATAGTAGACTTCAAAAAAGAGGAGGTACTTAACTCGACTGTTTTTTTTTTCATGTGTGTTACCTCATAACTTTTTCTGGGTAAACCGATTTCGATGACTCTTTTTTTAAATGAATATTTTTATATATGGGGTCATTGTAGAAGCGTGCTCGTCGCGACCCCTGCCAGCCCTTTTCAGGGCTGCAATTCTACTCAGCTGCGCACCCATGACAACGAGGGTTAGGGCGTCCCTCCAAGGCGACGCACATCAGCTCGTCCCCGTTGGTGTGGAATGCAGCGCGCAAAGCGGCGATGAGGACCGCCACCCGTCACGCACAGCCCGACACGGCGGAAGGTGGAGGACAGATTGCAGAGTTGGCACGTGGAATGTTAGAGGAGGCATGAGAGATAAGACGAATGACTTGATCGAAATAATGAAAGAAAGAGAATTAGATGTCGTGTGTATGTCGGAGACCAAACGGAAGGGCAGTGGTACTGAAGAGCTCCCTGGCGGGGCGTTAGCTCTATGGTCCGGAGTCCCGGAGAGCGAGAACGCCTGCCAGGGTGTGGGGGTGCTGCTGTCTTCTCGGTTGGTCGATGTTATGACTGAATATAAGTTTGTGAACTCAAGACTTCTCAGGGTTCGCTTTAAATTGGGACTGACGAAGTTATTCCTTTTGGCTGTTTATGCGCCGGTAGCTTCGTCGTCCAGGGCTGAGCTGGAGGAGTTTTGGGAGAATGTAAGAGAAGTTCTAGATTTGGCTAGGGGAAACGAAAGAATTGTTGTATGTGGTGATTTGAATGGATGGGTTGGTACCGCTCGAGCAGGGTACGAGTCGGTACTTGGAAAGTTTGGCGATAAAAGGGTTAACGACGCTGGCAAGCTTAAACTGGCGGTGTGCAAGGAAAAGGGTCTTCTTGTGACAAACACTATGTTTAATCACAAGAAAATCCATATGTATACTAGAGAAAGAAAGAATGAGAGAAGTATGATCGATTTGTTCCTGGTGGATGACCGACTGCGAAAACAGGTTATGGATACGCGAGTGTGCAGGGGTGCTGACCTAGGAACGGATCACTATCTAGTGATTACTAGATTTAGGAGTCTGTTCGCGGGTTGGCGCTACCGGACGGCAGTGACAGAACCACAGTCGGTCTGTCGCATCCGAAGCTGGAAGCTTCAGGAAGCGGATACTAGGGACAAATATCATGCGAGGGTAGCCGAAAAGCTTGACACCATCGATGGCAGAAACGAATGTGTAGAAAGAACATGGCAGAACCTTAGGGATGGAATGGTAAGTGCAGCGGAAGAAGTGTGTGGAACAATAAAAAGAGGCAGTAGTAAAAGAAGAGATGCATGGTGGAATGATGAAGTGAAAGAAGCTGTAAAGAAGAAGAAGAAAGCATGGTTAGACTACTTGGCCTCTAGTAATGATAAGGATATGAGAGAGAAGATGAAAGAAAGATATAGGCTGCAGAAAGTTCACACGAAAGCATTGATTGAGGAAGTGCGTGAAAGGTGTAGAATGGAAGCGGACGAAAGGTTGTCGCACAACTTTAAGGAGAACTCCAAACTCTTCTGGAAAGAGGTTGGAAGGACCCGAAGTGGTGCGACGGCCTTAAGAATGAACAAAGTGCTTTCGAGAACTAATGACGTCCTCTCAGAAAAATCGGACGTCATGCAGCGATGGAGCGAATTTTATAGAGAAATGTATGCGTGTGATGATCTTAGTGAGGGATCCGGGGATGACGCCGTGACTGGTACGCCAGACCCGGACCTCGATGACACTGAGGTCATCAGTATGAAAGAGATTGAACGTGCGATTCGAAGTTTGAAATGTGGTAAGGCTGCGGGACTAGACAGAGTTACTGCTGAAATGGTCAAGTATGGTGGGCCTCGCGTCTGGGACAGCTTTCATCTGCTGTGCAATTTGTGCTGGCGGACGGGGGATGTCCCGGATGATTGGCGATCCGCAGTCATTGTGCCTTTATATAAAGGTAAAGGTTCACATTTTGACTGCGGGTGCTATCGGGCGATCAGCTTGACCAGTTTACCAAGTAAAGTTTACTCGAAGGTTTTGACACGTAGGATGCAAGAGAAATCGGAAAGATTTCTATGGGTGGCACAATGCGGATTTAGACCTGGAAGAGGATGCACGGATCAAATGTTTTCTCTCCGCATGGTCACGGAAAAGCTTCTGGCTGCTAACCAGAAGATTTTCTGTGCTTTTGTGGATCTTGAGAAAGCATTTGATAAGGTTGTAAGGAAGAAAATGTGGGAACTGTTCCCGGGGTATGGTGTGGATGGTTGATTGCTAAGGGCTGTGCAGTCTCTTTACTGTGACTGTAAAGCCTGTGTGCGGGTAGGGCATGACCTGTCACCCATGTTTAGCGTCCAAACGGGTGTAAAACAGGGTTGTGTCATGTCTTCCTGGCTGTTCATACTGTATCTCGACAGCTGTTTACAGAAGCTGAAAGATAGCTGTTTGGGTGTGAAATTGGGTGGCATAAAAATAAATTGTCTGCTGTATGCTGATGATGCAGTGCTTATTGCACCATCAGAGGCAGAACTACAGGCATTAGTCATGTGTATGAAAGAGGAATGTGAAATTAAAGGTCTCCTTTTGAATGCTAATAAAACTAAGGTTCTGGTATTTGAAAGGGACGAAGAGAGAACGAAGTGTGAAATATGGGTAAATCAGGAATGTCTAGAACAGGTAAATGAAATTGTATACTTGGGGAGTGCTTTTAGCCGGGATGGAAGATGTGATTTAGATGTGGACAGGCGTGTCGCTGCCGGGAACAAAGTCAATGGTGCCCTGACTGCGTTAGTCAAAAGGCAAGGCGTAGTGAAGAGTGCACGCCTTGCAATACATAACGCAGTGTTGGTACCGACTTTGTTATACGGCAGCGAAACCTGGGTATGCCAGAAGAAGCATAAAAACAAGTTGAATGCAGTGGAGATGCGATCTCTTCGTAAAATGTGCGGCGTTACCATGGCCGACCGAAAGCGAAACGAAGAGATTCGCAATATGGCAGGTTTGAAAGATGACCTTATTACAAAAATTGATAAGGGCGTGCTTCGGTGGTTTGGGCACGTTGAGCGAATGAGTGAAGACCGAATGGTGAAGAAAATATATAGCGCGAAAGTTAATATTAAAAGGTGTCGAGGTAGACCGAGACTAACTTTCGAAGACCATGTGAGCAAATTGCTCGAAGAGGGTAGGGTCAAGAGTACTTGGATACCTAGACGTGCATGTATGAAGAAGATAATGAATCTGAAAGAAGCGAAAGAGGTATGTAAGGATCGTGACACTTGGCGTTCTGTTCTCTCTGGCTACCCCGTCAGGGATTGTGCGTGAAGATAAGTAAGTAAGTAAGTTTTTTTATATGAAAGCTGGTGCTTCACATGTAGTTCCATATAAATTTGATCAAGGTCTGATCAATGGTTTCCGAGTTATTCTTAATAAATTATATTGAAGCCGGTTGTACAAGTTTTTAAATTTTAAATTATATAAATCATAATTCAGGGTAACATTAGCCTATTTCTTCTGCATCTTACCTCATATCAAAATCCCTTTGAGCTGGTGCTATTAGTATGTAATTAATCTTTCTTATTTTAGCTAATAAGACTCGTGAAGATAAGCTAATAACTCGACGAGCACGTCATAAATACTTTTTTAAATACATGGTTATATGTTCCGTAAATATACCGCGAATATAGAAACCGTGAATATCGAATGGAAATTCATATGGCATTATAGGGGATACGTTACTAGGTGACAAAATAAAAAAAACAAATACATAAAAAAAACAATTTAATTGAAAGTTTTGGCCATATTGATTATTATTATGTTCAGGCCACCAACCTAATGGTTAAATAATTTTGTAATTTTTTCTTGCTTGGCAGTTTTTAAAAGCTCCTTCAATTCAGACTGATACTCAGCAGTGGCATTAGCAATTTCTCTCTTAAAAATAAGACTTCGTTCCATAGACGGATCAATTTTCATAAAGAAATCACAAAGCTCATTTGCCATTCTTAAACCTTCACTAAGATTTTTCAAATTAAATGTCACGTTTCCAGTGCTTGTAGAAGCCTCTTCTTCAATGGGCTGTGAATTTAACATTTCCTCCAAGTCGGTTTCAGTCAAATCTTCATCTTGCGATTCAAGCAACTCCTGAATGTCACTTGATTATATCTGTTCGAACTCGTGTCGTCCTATTCTATTCGCAATTTCGGCTATGTTTGCAATCAAAGTTTGAATTGGCACAAATTCTTCGTCATTTTCCGCAATCAGAGCAGGCCACAGCTTCAGTTCTTCCAATGATTCTTTTATGTTTACGATGCATT
Source organism: Parnassius mnemosyne (assembly GCA_963668995.1). Taxonomy (NCBI): domain Eukaryota; kingdom Metazoa; phylum Arthropoda; class Insecta; order Lepidoptera; family Papilionidae; genus Parnassius; species Parnassius mnemosyne. The sequence continues at coordinate 22,966,102 of CAVLGL010000080.1, forward strand.
TTGCTATGTCAAATTTCTTCCAGCATTCCATAACATTCATATCAGGATCACATTCCATGTTATCCAATATGGTTTTGAAGGTTTGTCTAACGTAATAGAGCTTAATGGCTTGGATTATTCCTTGGTTATAGGTTGAAGCAAAGCCGTCATGTTGGGAGGTAAAAATGTCACTTTTATATTTGGATGCATAGTTTCATTTTCGCGAGGATGACCTGGTGCAATGTCCAAAACTAAAACTGCTTTAAAGTCAAATTCTTATTTTTTTTAAAATAAGTTTCAATTTCAGAAACAAAACAATTCCGGAACCAGTCACAAAAATAGCGCTTGTAACCACGCTTTCTTATCAGCACGCCAACTGGCAGTTCGTCCTTGTTTTGATTTTTTAAAGCACGAGGATTTAACGACCTGTAAAGTATCAGTGGTTTAATGACACAATCTCCAGATGCATTAGAACATAGCAGCTGTGTAACTCTATCCTTTGCTGCCTAAAATCCAGGGGCAGACTTTTCGTTTTTAGAAATGCATGTTTTGTTTGGCATTCTCTTCCATAACAGTGCAGTTTCGTCTGCATTAAATACTTGATCAAGTTTTTATCGTCCATCAGCTACTAGGTTTGCAAATTCTTCTGGATATCTTTCTGCTGCAGCAGTGTCTACAGATCCAGCTTCCCCAACGATTTTAATACTTTTTTGGTTGTGGTCTTCGATCCAAAACGACAACGCCACTTCTATTTTTTTCTATTGCTAGATTACGAACAATTGTCGCTGAAAGTGAAGTTGAAGCAACAGACGACCTTATATTATCTTCGGATTTTTTGTCGATCGTACTATTGATTCGTTGACATTGAATGAGCATGATATGGATACAAACGACTCCTCAAGGCACACAGATTTTTTTCACGTCGAAACCAGTTTTTCATTTATTTTAGTCGACATTATAAATTAGGAAGACAGCGGTAGAAACGTGTTACTTGATCACAATTTTTGTAACGAATGGAAAGAAAAAGATGAAACAATAAAACACGCAAAGACGCTCTTACCAAAGGACGGAACGTCTAATATATGGCAGCATTTAAAAATACTCTTTATGCGTTGAGTAATAAGGTTGCTTTCATTCTGTTTGTTTATACACTCATAAACACCGACCGCGGCGAAGGCGGCTTATGTCAAAGGCCGAACCAATGCAGCGGCGGTATCATTTAACATCAAACTTTAGGCATAGTTGTAATAAGGTCTATTTTACTATTTTATTAGTCCATTTGACGATGCGTGTACAAAGGATATTGGGTTGGATACCTATTGCAATCCCTTTTTATTAATATGTATGTACCGATGTACCGATTAGATCCTCGAATAAAGAAATCTTTAGCCGCGCATTTTTTAATCCGCGAATAGTAAAAACGTGAATGAAGGAAGCGTGAATAAGGAGCTTTTACTGTATTTTAAGGACCTCAAATATTTACTATATAGATCATCATGATGATTTGAACATCTGTTTAATTCGTCGCAATACTAAGGCATGTATTTGTAAAAGACGAAGCTGCAGTGAGCCAGGTGCAAGTTGGGTTTTTTGTTGCCCCGGAGCGGCTCACTATCCACTGAGCCTCGAGCTTTATTGCAAAACAAAAAAGAGACTCAGTATATTGAACTTGACACCTGGCCAGTTACGTGCCTTGAAATGACAATAAATAACAATAATAGAATATATTGTTCTTATAACATAGTAGTTGGTACCCAGGCGCGTTATTGCCACAAGAAAATAAATAATTGTGAAAATATCGTTTTATGGAGTTGTATTGTTTAATTAGGAATGATAATACATTAATTGAAGTTGAATGATATATAACTTTCACATAAATTTGCTATTCCGCTACGCGCGCCACCTACTGTAAGTTATTTGTATTATGGCTATAAAAGTCGCGCAGGCATGGCACCGCATAAAATACGAAAAAACAAAAATATATATTTATATATTAGATAAAGTAAACCTATTTCTTCGGCGTTATAAGTTAAAATTTCGTTAGACTTATTTAATTTTGAAATCTACTACCGTTTCGAAATGCGGTTCCCCTGACCGGGGAGAAACGGCGATTGATCTCCGCAGGTATGCTCTTTATTGTATTTTTTTAAAAATTTAATATTACATAACTCAGGGATTCTATGATCTACTAAAATGGGACGATAAAAAATTTGGTGCTTATCACTGTATAGTGAACCAGACCACACAAGGGGCGGTTGTTCACAAGTATAACGGCAGTGGCAGCGATCGCTCTCCACGGGCATTTTAAAAGGAAGAGGACGATCTGCCACACGACACGATGCGACAGAATAGTAGATTACTGTAACGCACTGTAACATTCAAGCTGTACTTGAGACTAATTACGTTGAATAAAGAACTTATGAAGTCGAACAAAGTTTGAGATGTTACTATTTTCTTGTGTGTAATTTGTTCAGTAAACATTCAGAGAATAAGGGTACAGAATCACATACAGTATTGTTTTTAAATAAACGACCTATTAAAATGCACAGGAATTCAATCTAGTTCAAAAAAGGCCGACACGACACGCACCTGCTCTTTTCCTGGTGTTGTAGTTGCTCATAAGCCGCGGAAATCTTACTTACTAGTTACTACTATCAGGTAAGCCGTATCAGACAACTATTCAATGCTAAGACGGAGTTAATGTTTGTGCAAAGATACAAATTATTGCTTTCCAGTTCCAATGTAATATGATTATCCCCTTGTCTAATGCCTCCGAGTTTGAGTCATCTTCAAAATATTGAATATACGAGGGTGGATTGAAAAGTACTCGGCCTAACCAAGAAAATAAACAAATACTAAATCAGTTATATTTTTATTTTTCTACATAATCACCATCAAGTTCAATACACTTTTGCCACCTCCCCTTCCAAGCATTTAGACCGTTGAAAAAAAATGATTCTTCCTTAGAGTCAAAATATGCGTCTACAGCTGTTTTGACCTCGTCGTTTGTCGAAAATCTTTGACCTCCCAAGTGCTTTTTTAGGTTAGGGAACAGAAAGAAGTCTGATGGTGCCAGATCAGGTGAATACGGCGGATGCGGTAACAGTTCAAAGCCACAGTTGTGAATTTCAGCCATTGACTGTACTGACGTGTGAACACGGGCGTTATCTTGATGAAACAGGAGTTTTCTTCTGAGCATTCCTCGACGTTTTTCTTTTATTTCCTCTCGTAAACGACGTAGTAAGGTGCAGTAGTAATCAGAGTTTATATTCTGACCCCTTTCAAGATAATCAATCATAATCACACCTTTCGAGTCCCAGAATACTGAAGCCATCACCTTATTTGCCGACAAAATCGACTTAGCCTTTTTAGGGGGTGGTGAACCAGGTCTTCTCCACTGTTTTGATTGTTGTTTTGTTTCCGGTGTACAGTAATGAACCCATGTTTCGTCCATAGTAACAAAACGATTCAAAATCATCTGCATCGGCTTCAAATAACTCCAAACAGTCGCGTGAAATAGTCAATCGCGTCCTTTTTTGTTCAACTGAAAGCAGTCGCGGAACCCACCTCGCAGACACCTTGTGGAAACCCAACTCGTTGACAATGATGTTGTGAGTTCGTTCATAAGAGATGCCTATAATCTCGGCTATCTCTCTAATTATTAATCTGCGGTCTCCCATTATTAAATCAAGTACTTTTTTAATATTTTCGTCAGTAGTTGACGTCGAAGGCCTTCCAGAGCGGGGTTCATCTTTCACATTCTCTCTACCACGCTTAAATTCTGCTATCCATTTTTTGACGGATGAATATGACAGAGCACAATCGCCTAATGTAGGTACTGACCATGTCATCATGGATGGCTTTTGATGATAGCCCCTTCTTATGGAGGTAGTTATTGACGGCACGCTGCTCGATTTGCTCCATTCGCGGAAATTATGTCCGATTACTTTGTTAATAAATTTATAAAATCACAACTAATTATCGCACACGTTTCGAACTTCACACAATGAACTAGTCTGAACTGAACTAAATAATGTGGGTAGATTTGATTTTTAGAATTGAATGGATCTGTGTTAGGCCGAGTACTTTTCAATACATTTCAGTATTTCTAAAAACATCTAAAAAGTTATGGTATAATATATTATGTATAATTTAATGATATGCTTTCAGTTAGTCATAGCAATAAACGTAATAATAACCATATTCTTATGCGATATATCACACTTGACTGAAATACCTCATTTTTATTTAGTTTACAAATACACAACGTATGTTTATTTTATAACAATTTAATTGATAAGGTGCACTGGAGTAAGATAAGAGCATATGGACGTCAGCGGTGGCGCCCGCCTTATGACGTATCAAGCCAACATTCATAACAATACTCGAATATCGACATTTTCATTCATAAACTATTGAGAAATCAAAACAAGTTATTGTAGCTATAAGGGTTATTTATTTATTAATAATTTCTTAATAAGATATCATGCTTGAAACACTTGAGTGTGATAAATATCAACACAATAATAAAAGCTATTTGTTTGCTTACAGAACTGACAGTATTTTTGTCTCACTTGTTGATTATAATATGTGTTTGTTTATTCTGTTAAAGGTGGCTTTATCAACTATAATAGCAACAAAAACAACTTTAAAAAGCGAAATAAAAAAGTGCATTGACAAATCAAGGTGGAGCGATAGAGCAGATGTTTCCGCACAGCACACGCACCTGTGCGTTACAAGAACTTCGAGCCTGCACGTGCACTTGGTATTATTCTTTTAGATGATTTCTGCACCCACAAACGTAATGTAAACATTTCAACTCTTGTTGTGTACAGCTGGCGATAATTCTAAGGACCTAACGCTTATAAAATTTTATGTTATTGCATGTTTATGTAATACTTGCATATTTCTAACCATCTTGAATTATTGGCGCGTGTAAGTAGAAACACATTAAATTTTACTTACAATTATTATTGCGCAAAAAATTGTACGAAGTATGAACACAATCCATGACATGGAAAATATGCAGAGCAAGCGTATTTATAAGAGTCGGTCTAATTCTCTTACTTTGTTGTTTCATAAGCAATATCTATCAAACGATTTAATAAGAACAAGTTTATTGCATATAATCCTTTGAGTAAAAATTTATATAGGTTGGCTGTCTGAGTAACTTTCATATTCGATAAAACGATCAACAAAGTATTTGAGCGTGTTGTAAATTTTGATTTTCGTCAAACTTTTTAAATTATAATATAATAATTAATTTCTGGTTGTCCCAGTGACTGTTTGCTATGAAAATGACAAGTGATAAAATTAAACATTTTGTACAAGCGATTTCAATATAAATTACTAAGAATAACTCAAAAACTAATTTATATGGGACCACATGTGAAGCACCAACTTTCAAATAAAAAAAGAATCATCGAAATCCGTTAACCCAGAAAAAAGATATGAGGTAACACACATAAAAAAAATACAGTCGAATTGAGAGCCTCCTCCTTTTTTTGAAGTGAGTTGAAAATTAAGCGATAATGAGCCAGGGATATAGCTCGTAAAAGCTATATCCGATGGAATCCTGACAATATTAATTTTTACTTTTTATATTCAAAAACTGAAGGTAGCCAGGCTGACTATGACATCGGGACGTCAAACACCTCAGCCTCCTCGTGACCATGGGTGCTGTAAAGCACCCGAAACGTCAGGAATTAAAAAGTTAAATTAAACGCGATAAAATCCGTAAAAAAATAGTTTCATTTAATAAGACAAATTTAGTTCATAATGTGATAATGAAATTCATGAGCAAATTGTCAACAGAATGCATACAAGACGTAGGTAACGATTTTGCAATAAGATTGCAGGTAGGTTAGAATTTAGAATACAGTTTCAGTCTCAGATACAATCACATCACAATTAGCCCTATAACGTACAATTTGTCTTACTGCACAATTGCTATCTGCGTCTGGGATTTGGATCATGAAACCGCCAAATAGTAACCATAGTATGACCACGAAAACATAGCCGTGGTGAATAATGATACGACACGAAAAATCAGAACGTCTTTATATATTTATAGAACGAAAATGCAACACATCACATTGTTCCAAAACACACTCTTGTATTTTAAATATTCTTCATACAATTTATCTCACTAAAAATATTGTAAACATTTGAGTCACTCGGAAAGGCCCGACGGAGATTATTTTTGTAGTTGCATTAGTAATGTCGGACAACGTTTCCGCATAGGTATCAGCCGGGTGAATAAGAACAAACTGCAAGTAACGCCTGTGTTAACGCGCTGGATTTGGACAATACATTATTATGTTTTATTGTAAGCAAACATCGGCGCGGTTATAAACTGTTAGATGAGTAACCGTAATAAAGTGAAAAAAATCCACATTTTTTGTAGTCACAGTATTATTGTTTATAAAGGATGTTTTGTAGCATCCTCGTTTCGTTGGAATACATAATTAAAAATATAAAGTATGTAAAAGAAGTAGAATAAATGAATAAATAACAAACACCTACCTTTTTTTATATAGCATAATGGTGACAAGCGAGCACACAGTCCTCCTGATGGTAAGTGGTTGCTGTGGCCCATATACATCTACATCTATCCTCGTGTGCGAATCAAAATGCAGATGCGTTGTCAGCCGTGAGGACTACGATGCAATGCCTCTTTTCCAGTAAAAAGGGTCTCCGGTTCTCTATATTCACCAAACGAAACACAGCAGCACTAAGCTGCTATTTTACGCTGGTATTGTGTGAGAGCGTGGTCCTTATCCGATCCAGCCGACCCATTCGTGCTACGACTTATGTCCCCTGTTTTTCATACGTAGCTACCAAAAACAGGGGAGATCAAGCCGTCAAGGATTATGGCGAAAGATAAAGAAATCGGCAGGCGATGTGGGCTGTATCGGAGATATTAATCAAACCAACGATGTTTCCAATATCAATTATCTAATTAGAAATATTACGCAGATCATACCAAAAATATTTGGTGTGGTGATGGCGGCTTAAGAAAATCCATCATCCCATGTCACGGACAAACGTAAAATATCCAAACCGGCGCGGCGGCCGGCAGCAGGTCCAAAGCTTTGAGACGTCTTACTGCGATCGTCGATCCAACTACCAAGCGAACAATTAAGGCACTTCCTCCCTACAACGGTAGTGGCCTCTGTTTAGTTTTACTTTTACGGGCTGATGACTAAAAAAATAAGTTGTGTTATTATATATTACCTGGAAGGTAGGTGGTAGCAACATAAAAAAACCCAATAACCGAATTTCGTGCCGTGGGTACTTGTATAATACCAAAAGGTAAAATACCCTCACCGACACCGAGAATCTGCTTTAAATGCGCGACAATGCCGGCACTGTGATCGCTAACCCGCCCGCTAGATTATCTCGAAATCTACAGCTATATTATTAATAGTATAGTTGTAGCACGAATGGGTCGGCTCGACCAGGGAAGGACCACGCTCTCACAGAATACCAGCCTAAAATAGCAGTTTAATGCTGCTGTGTTTCGTAAGTTGAGTGTAGAGAACCGGAGACCCTTTTTACTGGAAACGAAGCATTCCATCGCATCCATCATCATCCATCATAGCACTCGGGGGTGACAACGCATCTGCATTTTGATTCTTAATCGGAGATAAATGTATATGTCTAAGAGCCACGGCATCCACTTACCATCATGTGGACTGCGTGCTCGTTTGTTACCCCAATTCTATAAAAAAAAAGAAATGTGAAAGTGAAAGCTTTTTTCTGATTTTAGCCGCATTGTATTATTTATAACTCTTGGCTTAGCTCAGGGGATGCTCGTGCCTCAAAGTTCATAAAAGTCGAACAAGCTAAGTGCGCTCTATGCCAGTACCAATGATAGCAATGTGGGTGTTCAAGGCAAGTATTAATACGATTTTTAAGTTAAGCCAATGCGCTTTATTATCTTCGGCTACATCACCATTCACCAATTAACATCAGGTAAAAACAGCAGAATAATGCTGCTGTGTTTCTTACGGTTAGTGTGGAGAACTGCGAAGATTTTCCTGGTAACGAGACATCAATCTTAGTCCGCAGGGGTAACACCGCATCTGCGTTTGGATTCTGATCGAGAATAAATGTAGATGTCTATTCGCTACAGTATCCACTTACCTTCAGGTGGACTGTGTGCTCGCTTGTCTTTCTTATTCTATAAAAATGTGCTCTTCTTCTTCTGTAAATCTGTTCGTAGAAGAATACATTTTACAGTCAATAATTGAACATCAATGTTGACGTACCCAAAAACGAAGAGACGAACACCTTGCGATTAGCTGGTACTGGTAAGATATTAATCTTTTTGTTTAGGCATAATTTCTTCTCTTTCGCCCAAAGGCGATGAACTCAATACCCACAGTGCACCGAGGCGCGGCGATTCCGTGGGCGTCAATACCCTATGATACACATAGCTACCACAGACTACTAAGAGGATGCTGATCGCTACCCCGGTTTTGCCTAGTTATAAATTACATTTGCTTTTTTTGAAACTTGATACGTCGAAAACAAAGCTTACTTTTTAAAGGTGGTTTATAAAACCTTATAATTATTATGAATATTAGCATTTGAAATCGTTTGTATCGACCTCCAACCTAGGTATATATTTTTATATTTTTAAAAAAATGTTACACGTTCTAGTATTATCTCCTGTATCGTGGAGGCAGTTATCATACATAAATAGTACAAGGGCAAACATCCACCATTTACTTGTGGAACAGTTATTTGTGGGGCATACAAATACTCTTGTTCCGTGCAGGATTTGACGAACCCGCGACCAACGACGACACAACTCAATGCTAAGCCACTACTAGCACAGAGTCGTCAAACTAAATTTTAATTCGATAGTTGTTCTAAGCAATATGTTGCATCCAAGCAAATATTCGTCGTTCGTGTTTCGTCGCTTCGATTGCGATCCTGTGCTTTATGAACTTAAAACATTTTGCATTCCGCGTTTGAACTGTTAGGGAAGTATATTAAACTACATATGTATGTATGTACATACTTGTATTATTTACTTATCTTGATTACTTATATAGAATGAAAACAGATGTAATTCGCTTCAAAACTAGAAGTTATGAAGCTGTGACACATTAGGGCCGAAAGACGTTAATTATAAAAATTAGTGCTATTACTCTAAAGTCATGTTAAAAATGTTTTTGTTAAATGCAGTGAGGGGTGAATTGAGTCAACGACCTTAGCCCCGTCACCCTCAACGATTATAGATCATGATGTATTTGACTTAACAGTTGACTGCATTGCTTGTGGAAGTATATAATACGTTACATATTTTTTTAAATCAATAATGTTTTACTAAATCCACTAAAGTTAAAAGTTTGTTTTGTAATAAATTACAAAACAAACATAAAGACTCTCGGTATCAGATCGGCAACAAGTTTTCATTAGAGCTTACAATTTCAGTCTTCTAAATTTTAGAAAATAAATACAGCTATGTATTAGAAATATTTTCATTTCGTACATGAACGTTATGTACAATGTGTTTTAAATATAAGTAGATAAAATAATACTTAAAAAACATTATTAAACAAAATATGTTATTCTAAACCATCATAGTATGTACCTTCCTTGGCTCAAACCTTATTACGAAACACTTGTATACAATATTACCTTTAACATGTTTGCACTTGTGTCTGTTCTGTTTATTTATTTATTTTATTTTTATTTAATATTCATTATTGCACACCATTCAAAACACCTGAGCTTCGGTGAGATCTAAATAGCTGACGTCCGCATAGTCAAGAATAGGGAAGAGAAGAGACTTGGCAAGCACAGTTTTGTTGGAAATGGGGAGAAAGCTAAGTAATATACGCAAGGAGGATGCATCTTTGTGGATCCCCAAGTTCTTTAATGAATCCTGTAAGGAATTATAGTTTTATCAAATACTATTTAAGTTAAGTAATCAAAGGGGGGCTTAACGATGTCTGTTTAATAAAAATCGAAACAAAACAACAATACCATATTTGTGTATATTATGTAATCAGCGCAACTACATGGCTGTTCGAAAAAGAAGACAAATTGTTGTTTTTTTGGTTCACGGACCAACTGTGTCACATCGGCGTTATTGAAGATCAAAAACAAGTTTATCTAGGTACATCGCTACAAGGAAAACTCGGGAAAATCCATGCGTACAACAACCCTGATAGTATTACGAGCAATGAGGCGCCTAGCGTAGGTTATCGACTGCGAAAATGTCTTGGAGCCTTGAACGCGTCCTTTGACCCTGTTGTAAGCAGTTAGGTATACAAACCACCTGCTCATACGACCCCAAGTCGCGCACATGGTACACTTCCGTCGACCAAATTTGCTATAGCCCTTTGGAATGAATATGTAATAATTTTAGCATGCAATATTTTGCCAGAACATTTTTCAACCTGGCAAAGTATTTATTTTAACGAACGAAATACTATTTGTCATAAGCTCCTATCAAGTAAATAGTTTTATTTTGTAATATATGTTACAAGCTCACACCATCAGGTGGGATTAAAGCCAAACTTAAGTCATTAATTCAAATTAGGTACCTACTTTCAATGATATTTTTCTTGGAATTTCTAAATCTTAGCAACTTGTTATGTTTATTTTGTAATTACATACACAATATTGTTTAAATGGTTAATTTTGGGATGTGCTTTAAAGAATCATTCAAAATAATAAAACTATTTATGGAACACAAAAGTTTATAATAAGTAATAACCTTCGAATGAACGACTTTAAGCGTCGCCCTCATTCAAGTTATTATCAATACATCTTGAGTGAGACAGACCAAGACGGTCAATGTCCTTAAGGTACTTAACTTAACAGTACATGTAAATAAGTGCCAAGTCTGGCAAAAAGAGAACGTAATGAAAATTTTCTAGAGCAAATTGCATTAAATTACAAATAGTCCTTATCAGAATATAGGTACAACTGAATTAAATTTCTGATATCAGTAATTTCATACCTCGTACGATACTTTAAAATTCAATTAGGTATTACACTATCGTTGGTCGTTCAATTAAAAAAAGTGAAAATTTATCACGTTAAAATTCGTAAAATTCAATTTTAAGTAATTAGCATTATTTAAATATTTTCTAATCTCATTCGAAAAATAAAATTTACTAAGCTTTGTTAAGGCTTAGGTAGGTATAATAGTGCGGATCTGTATTTTGTTAATTGTTATTTTAATAAATATTATCAAACTATAACTCACCGACTATTAATATAATGTGATATTTCGTGAAATATTGCGGCAGGTGCGATGACCGATGGACGGATAATTATTATTCGAGGGCTTTAAACCGCAACTAGCTCTGCGTGTTTTTCCTGATGGCCTTCAATCGATGCCACGAGCCACGACCGTCACTGCTATTTTTTTTAAGAATAAATATTTGACAAAACGTGTATAAATCGTATAGCTTTATATAAATGCACGGCTATACGGCACGGCTAGAATAAAATATCATTCTATGTGTCTAATAAAGAGTTTTACGAACTTGTAAATGTAAATAATCAGCCCACTCACAGGGCCACTCGCATCGTATGGGCCTTACTCGTCACGCATAAGTTCATAGCCCCGTATAAGTTCATAGCTGGACGTGGGCCACTCGCATCGTAGGGCCCTTAATCGTCACGCATTATAAGCCGATCGACGATCGCGAAGACTTTATGGCTCCTTCTATGACGGAATAGCCATAAAATGTTTTTGGCATGTCCCGTAGTCGCCTCTTATCACACCCGAGAAATACAGCAAGAAATCGGGTGATGGATTCTCGTGCTCTGCCAACACTCGAAAGCAACATTTCTCGTTTACTTTTTACAAAACTTATCATAAATACGTAATTTTTACATGGTGCAAAAAACCCTTTCATCTAATAATAATTCGGTCTAATTTTCTCTTTCGATGATTTACAAAAATAATATTAAAGTTTAAGAAAGCTTAAAAACACACACATTGATGTTGTGATGATTCTAGAGAGAATTATCCTGATGATCCTGATCAGGAAACTAGAATAAAAATATTAGATTATTGTTTTGTCATCGGTCCTTGATACGAGCGCAAATTTTCAAGACAATCGGTCGTCTTCAAGTCGATGAATATTACATTTAAAGATTCTGTTATATAAATAGATAGATAGATACGCGAATAAGAGCGTGTTAATGATATATTTTGCGAAGCACTGACCTGCACCAACTCTGACTTGGCGCGACAGACGGGACAAGTTAGTATATTATGCAACGTCTAATATATGTCACAAGGGTTAAATAATGAAAAACAAAACAGGGTCACTGTGTCAACTAAAAGAAACTGCCAATTAAATTCATTCGCTTTATTACATACAAACGCTACTGAGGTAGAAAGGATTATAATGGGATTGAAAGAAACGGGCGCGGTTGGATGGGACGACATACCCACTAGAGGAGTGATGTGCAAACTTTCTTAATGGGGGACCAGTTTAAAAAATTTCATAAGAGGGCCAGAATTATAGGAAATATACATTTTGTGTTGAAACTTTTAGTCATATAAAAACATTACAGCATTACACGCTTGCACAAATGTTAAAAATTACAATTTAACTTTAATTCGAATACCATGGCTGGGCGAATTAAATTCGAATTTAATTCGCCCAGCCATGGTAGGCGTCTGAGACATATGAAATTGCTTTTCATTTGCCATAATAGTTTCAAATGCAAGTTCGAGCTGTGACGAAGTAACTGTCAACAGCGCGAAAAGTTGTTCATCAGTAAGTCGTTTTCTGATTGAGTTTTTCCGCAATTTCATGGTCGAAAAAGTCTATTCGCACACATACGACGACGCAAACATCGCCATAGTATTCTGGGCGTGAGAAACCATCTTTGGTAATTCAGCTTTAGGTAGTGTTCTATAAAATCTAGCTTTGTACGCAGTCGAAGGACCGTCGGCGGGCCGGATTAAATGCTTTCTCGCGGGCCGGAGGTGGCCCACGGGCCGTTCTTTGCCCATCACTGCTAGAGTATTAAAAAAATTTAGACAAATTCTAGTACTGCCATTAACTCATATAAATCTGGGGACAAAAAGATGTATCCAATTATCGGCTAAATATTCTCATCTACGTCTAAAATTAAAAATAGATTAATGAATTATTTACATCCATATTATCGAATCTGCAATATGGTTTCACAACAAAACTGTCCACTGCTGATGTTCTACGGAAAATGACTGATTATGTCTCTCAAGAATTAGATAAAAGCAACCAATCAATTGAAATTTTCCTTGACCCAGAAAAAGCTTTTAATACAGTTTCTATTCCCATCCTCTTAAATAAGCTAGTGACCATAGGTATTCGAGGTAAACAGCTTCAACTTTTTGCGAACTGTTTAAAAAATCCATATCAATGTTTAATAATCGATAACGTTATTAGCTCTTAACAAAAAATACTCATTTCGGGGTGCCTCTAGGCCAATGTATTAGGGCCAACCTCATTTTTTATAAATATTAATGACATTTGCAATGTAACCTTAATTCAGGTAAAATCTAACCTCAACTCAGGTAAAATAATATCTTTCGCAGATGATACCGTGCTCCTGTTTTCCGCAAATACGGTTTATTAATGTGCACAGCAAAGTTTTCATAGGGTTAATAAATGGCTCCAAATTAATAAATGACACTGAATACAAACAAAACCAAATATATTTATTATTGTATGCGCAGCTCAACACGGTATGTAGGGTGGATTATTACCAGCCTTTTAGTGCCATTTTCAACTTTAAAAATTCGTACTGTTTTAATAAGAGCACAATATTTTTAAAATCTTATTTCAATCGTTAGGGTACTTATCCAAAAACGTAATGAACATTCATTTATAGTTATATCATTTCAAGAACAATTTAAAAAAAGGCTATGTAAAACAAAAGGCATAATGGCTAAAATTCCAGCCACCCCGTGCCAAATGTCGTCCTTTTGTGTATCTAATACCTGCCTAGCATAGGGTAATGCCTTTTGAGTTTTTGGCAGGTACCTATTTGAACGTAAGTTAGATTAACAGTAATAAATTCGTAACAACTTCTAATTTATATCATGCTTGTCACAAGAATACAATATGAACAATAATTATTTTGTAATGTTTTACTACGTACACTTATCTTACTAAAGATGTTTTGGTTTTAAGAAGTCCGATTTTTCTTTTGACACTAAACAATTAATTAAAACAAATTGTGATAAAAATGTATGAAGCACATAGATTTCGAATTAATCATCGAAGTTTTCGAAACATCATCATCATTACAGCAGACCGCTGAACATCACTTCCTTCATAAATTGCCGCAACGCACAGTCCTCAGCTACATGAGTTTTCTACAAGCTACAGCTTTTCATGAGTTTTTCATCTATGTACCTACTAAGTTATAATTATTTTTACCTATCTCAAAAAATAATTAAAATAGGTATACGGTATTCTAAATACACAACAAATGTCAAATAGAAAATCAAATACAACTTTTGCTAAACTTTCAATTCAAAAAATCAATTTTATAACAAAGACGAATTAATCTTAACATCCCCTAAAAATAAGTTGTGTTAATTAATGATATTTATTCCAGATTTTGACAACGCTGATTTATATTACGTGGCTGAAATTAGGTACTTCTTATTTAGTACGTCATACCAAATACCAGCCTGGCAGCTGACATTATGCACTCCATACATTTCGTATAACTAATTACAGTCCCCTTAATTTCTACTACAAGAAAATGAAAAACATAAATTTATTCAATAATAACTGCATTACTATATCTATAGTCATATGCATGCAAATCACAAAACCTAAAGATGAGATAATGTAAAATATGCCTTATTTTACCAGGATCATGACTAGTCAAAATATTCGGAAAATGAGCGTTGTCCGTTGCGTAGGTTTTTTGATTTTAAATTTAACACTGATAGATATATAACTGCGTAGTAATATTTGAAATATACCTTCCTCTAGTTACGAATATTTTTAGTGAACAATATTTGTATTTAAGACCACTAGAAATCTTATTTTTGAAGTAAAAATGCGATAAGGCTGCTATTAGGGCGGGTCTGGTATTAGGATCATCCCACCCTATATAATAACTGTACAATGTTGCTTATTTGCAGAGTTTAAATGTTTGTGGCATTCCTTGGGGGAGGCCTATGTTCAGCAGTGGACTTATGAAGGGCTGTAATGATGATGATGATGATGAAATAACCTATCGATTAAAATAAATGTATAAAAATTTTGTGCCCTAATTAAAAGAACATGATATACAAGCAGCTTTAAAATATAATGAAAGGAACGTGATACTGATCCATTGAAAAACAATTAAGGCATGCATAACAAATATTGTTGTTGCCCTCAGATAATGAAGCGGGTCAAAGTACAGGAATTTGTGTCGTCGAGATAACAAGTAAACAACTTACTCAACATTACTAACAACTATCATCCATAATATTATTCTTCTATTCCGTACACTTGCTCTGTTTACAGAATCAGTGTGTAACATTGATTACATATAATCTAATAGTTATTAAAAGAAAAATAAAAAAACGTATGTAAGTTTAGAAATAAAAATAAACATAGACATAAATCTTTGTAACAACAACAGCTACTTTCGATGGGGAAGCTAAGATAAAACGGAATAAATTTAGATGCGTGCATAACCAGTATTAAAATGGATCTATTTTAATGTCGCCACTTTGCTAAAAATAGGTATAAAGTAACCGGCGAGTTATTGGACAAGTTGTGAGACGCCGATGCGACGCTGCACTCACAATGCGCCTGGTATTCCGGTGGATGGAATGCCTTCTACCTACTTGCATATTACACTTCCCGCGCGTCTAGACATTGACTTTGCGCTTCTTACTTCCAAATACACTCTTAGGACCACTGCCCTTAAGATTCCTATTACTTTCGGAGGGACCCAACTTCAACCCGTATAAAAACGGCCCCACTGTCCTCGGAAAGTGCATTGATCTCGAGGCGCGTCCTTCTATGGCACAAAAATCGCTGCACGTGATAAGCACCTCTCTCTCTTCTCCAGCTTAAGAAATAAGTGCGAGGGGGACAAAACAAACGTAGTAGGCAGGATGCTCGTAGCGAGTTGCGGCCAATACACCCAAGCGGGCGCAATGAACGGCGGCCATTAATGTGGAAGTACCGTGCCACGTTTTGGCGCCAACCACAAGGGAAATGGAAATCGATTACTTACATAAAAATATTATTTATGTCAAATAATAAAAAAAATTGAAATTTTTAATTCCTCACAAATATAAAAAAAACACCTTTATAATTCAGTTTATAACTACATTAGGTACTTATATTTTAAAAAGTAATACTTGATTAAAATAAATATAAAATTCAGCAAAAACAAAACCGGAAAAATTTCCCTGAAAGCACAGAATAAATAATTAAAAGCGACAACTATCATGTTTTTTTTTATTTGGGGATTTCAATAATTCTTGACCACAGTATAAAGCGAATCTATGTACTGTGGCTTGATTGTCATTTGCTGAAATTATCGTTTGATTGACCTTCCATGTGTCACGGGGCCGCCGGAGGCATATTTTCACGTTTAAATGTACAGTAAGTACGTATAGATCGTACGTAATCATCAGCCCGTAAAAGTTCTAGGGAGTGTTTTCCATAATCGCCACGGTTGGCAGAGGTTTGTAGAGCGCGTTTGCAGACGTTCCGCATCTTTGATGCTGCTGAACGGTGACCGTTGCCGGTCCGGATATTTTACGTCTGGCGTACATGAAATCGTTATACCGCCATTTTACAACATCCACGAAACGGAATGGCGTGATGATTTCTTCCACTACCACATGGGTCAACAAAATTATTATTTTATAATAATAATTGTTGATCCATGTGACAAATATTCTAATGAGAAAATTCGCTAAGGTCAAATTTAAGGTGGACTAGTTGAAACGATATATTGTATAATGTAAAACTTTCAACTAATACTATTTTTTAGAACCAGAAATGTTGTATGAAGATATGAAGACCTATTACAAGTTTGTTTTTCCCCGGGTGGTCGGGAGATTAACCTTTGATTATATACATGTATATGATCAAAGGGCAATACGCCTTTTTAAGATTACGTTGTCGGTATGCCAATCTTTGAAACAGTTCCATAGTCGAATTTACCACGCTGGACATGGGCATTATATATGTACCTACAGGCACAGTATACAGGCAAGGCAACAATGCAAGCGCTGGAACTAAATCATAATGCCGCCTAAAAGAGCTTGACTAATTTTGATCGACAAAAAGTTTATTTCAAAATAGGCGTGTCGTGTAGCAATAAATAATATTGACGTATTTTTTTACCTTCCACCTAAGCATGAAGGCCTAGAGTTAGTGTTCAGTAGTCTAATGTATTAAATATGTAGTCCAATAGTAAATGTAGGTGTGTTTGTAAATAACCCCGATTTCAACTTTAAGACTTCTATTAAAAACATAGTTAACAGTTCCTGAAAAAATAATTTGTTCTTTATAGGGTTAACATGTAGGTAACCAATGAAGTGGGCGATACGACAGTAATCTCCTCAGTGGGTGTTTATCTACCCTATCTGGATGGGATTTTTCCATCTACTCTTAAACATTTATGTAATATATACTTACATATATTATAACCATACATTATATAAGGCATGGATTTTAACAACTAATATAAAGTAGGTATACATAAATAAAAATAAAATAAAAAATATTTTTATTGTAAATATTTGACAAAATTTACAACAAAAATATGAGTCAAATATTTACAACAAAAATATTTTTATTTTTGTTTGTAAATTAATATTTGGCGCCAAAACTAAAGCTTACAAAATGGCGGCAACCACGTGGTCACCAACACCGTTTTCGCCGCGCCGCGTAACCCTACGCCACAGAATAAATAATAGTACAGCCTACGCTTGGTTTTCTCATAGCCCAATAAGCCCTAAAGAACGTTTACATCTTTCAAGTGAATGGGAAATGCTCTTAATAAAAATAGTGAAGAAAAAAAATACGCATTCTAATTCCAAATCGCATTCTGAAAGTTAAGTGCCTACTACGGAAAACACCACGGTTTCACAAATTCAAGTAGGTACTGAATTTTCAACTGTCCAAACCGTTAACAGCTTTGGTACATTTATTCTGTGGTTTTGCTTGAAATAATGCCATCTAAACAGCTTTGAAGTGTGATCACAAAAAGTACATTAACTTATACTTTACCAATGTATGTAGTTCGAAACCTTAAATAAATAACGAGTTTATGTTGTACCATACAACTAGGGTTAGTAGCTTTTTAATACAAATATGCTATTTTCTAGGCCTATATCCGATCCAAACTGGGCGTGTCTGTAAAAATACAGTAATATCGAAAAACAAAAAACAAAACATTATAGAATAAACTATTGAGGTGTAAGTAGGTGCCTCAGGACGATATTTTGTAGAAATCCTTGAGGGAGGTCTATGTTCCGGAGTGTATTTGTGAACACCTGTTTTGATGATGAAAAAAATCGATGGTGAAAAAAGGTTCTCGAGTGGCGGCCTCGTACCGGCGGACGAAGTGTAGGGCGTCCCCTCACTAGATGTAGTGACGACCTGGTAAGACATGCTGGAAGTCGATGGATGCAGGTGGCTCAGGACCGTGCTTTGTGGCATTCCTTGGGGAGGCCTATGTTCAGTAGTGGACTTGTGAAGGTCTGTAATGATGATGATGATGATGATGCTATGATGATGATGACGTTATGATGATGGTGATGATGTCTCAAATCAATATTTTATTTTAAAGGAATGTTTTTTTTTGTTTTTATTGACGGCCTCCCGCCATATTAAAATATAATAATCTGGCCAACTATATATTTTTTGAAAATATATAATATAAAGTAGGTTACTATATTATTTTATCGTAGGGTTGGCAGCCCTACTTACAACAGTATGTAATAGAAAATATAAAAAACATTTTGGTAATATATTTTATACATTTAGTCACTTCTATAACGGTCATTGCGATTGGTATATTTTATTTATTTACTCACAGTCGTCGTCCTTTATTCGGAGCTAAAGGGACTGAAAAAACAAAAAGTCAGCAATGTCTGGCCGCTGAACTCAAGAGCAGACGACAAAAAGCTTGATACACATTCTCCCGAATGCAATTCCTCGAAGATATAGCCTTCTGATCGGTTCTTTTGTTCTTAGGATTGTTTAAGATTTAGACTTTATAAGTTATCTACTTAATTATACTAATAATTACTAATCAATGATATTGGTTAAACAGCCTCAGATGTATTACACCGTACAGAATACGAGTACGTACCTACTGAAAGGTTTTCCCTTTTGTTTGTTTTGTTTAGTTATTGTTGTAGAAAAGTATAACATAAACCATTACGGAGTAAAATTTGCTTTGCAAATGTAGTGCCAGTAATTTTAGGCACTTTAATAATCTTAAAATACTATATCCTTAACTAGGCTTGAGGAAATAACGCAGGTTGTCAAAATTCTTGCTATTTAAAACACTTGTTATAATAAAATAAAATAAAATAAAAGAACACTTAAATCCATTAATACAATTCTGTAGGTATAATCAAAATAAATAATGTTATTATTTATATTAAATTGTCAATTAAACGAGCTAATAATTTAAACAATCAATAATATTCGGTGAGAAGTTTTAAAATGAAGGTAGCATTGCCTTCGTTCTTAATTTCACTGAATACTGAACAGACACCTGCCCCAAGAAGCGCCATAGGCCACGGTCTTGAAAGAAAATCTAAATCATTTATTAATTTTTAAATTTATATTTACTTTTCTTTCGAGCAGCATCTAATATTCGTCGGTTTTCACCACAAAATCATATGTTTTTACATAAAATTTCGAAATTTGTTAGTACTTGTAACTCTGCTTTCACTCAAGAAATATTCATTCGGTTTCTTTCCTTGCTCCATGTTTGTTCCATCATGCTGAATACACTTCTTCAAAGAGCTGTGGTTGAATCTCACGCAAAAGTCCAAACTCATCGTACAGTTTGTCACTATCTAAGTCAATATGTATTAATTCCTTGAGACTAGAGATGCCTGTCCATGTAATTGGTTCTTTTAGAGATAAAATTTTCATTGCTTGGTATTCCGGATCTTCATTGGGCCGGACAGACATCGCCGAATCGACAACGTCGACGACGAGTCGAACAGATTTACACAGGCAGCGGCTCGCGATTTTGTGTGTGACCGCAAAGCGGATAAATTATTGCACCCCGGGAGGTCGGGAGATTAACCATTATTACCGGAGTCTCCGGGAGGGTTGGGAACCCTAGACCTAGATGATACTTATTTAAGATTTTTCTATGTAGTCGAAGTATGGGACGACTAGCATCAGTAAATGGTTATTGTTACCGCTATGCTAAACAGAAACAAAATGTTTGTGAGTCGCCACAGGCATAACTTCGACTCCTTCTGTGTGCCCAGTCATGGTATGAATCAGACGCGAGGAATGCGCAGCGTACAGGATTCCGGCGGTCTGCAACGGTTGCGAGTTGCGACGCGGTCGTTCGCCTAACTTGCACGCCTTAGATATCTGTGTGCAGACCGCTGCATCGTTTCGTGAGACGGTTGTATTACGACCAATCTCGCCCATCCGCGCACCACCTATGCTCGCTTTAATATCTTTAAAACTCCTCCAACGCTTTGAAGTCAAATGCAAAGCGAAGTGTAATGGCAATGCCATTCTAGAGTATGTATATACCATTCAGTATCTTTGCATACTTGAGGTGCTCTGTGTAAAACAATTTATTACAGAACCTGTCATAGCGCTATCTATTGCATACAAAAGTATCTAGAATTTAAGATGTTGTGTACTATACACAACACCTTAAATTCTAGATACTTTTGTAACATTTTTGTTATAATATTGTAAAAAACATAAACGTTTGTAAATTTCATATAACCATGTGTTCTACGATACATTCGTTCGGTGTTGACGTAATTTCTTAACAATGCTTGCGAGGGATGCTTTCAATATCGATCATAATTAATTTCGATTAGACCTCTTGTTAGCCCCATTATAACAAGAAGAGTACACAATATACGTTTCTTAAACCTCAGTACCGGAAACCAACGTGAGGCGTGGGTGGTCCGAGAGTGAATCACAACTTACAACTTACGACACGTCGCTGGCTTGAAAAATGCACAAGCTAGTGTCACAATTTTAATAGGACGAAATGACATGAAAATATGTAATTAATAGAATGAGGTGTTACTTTGCGGAAATACATCCGCGTAATCAAATAAAATGATGCGTCTTACCTAGATTGAAGAGCACCTTCTGCCCTCTCAGAATTGCGTGCACGATCCCCATCACCATTTATCCCAGCACCACTACTCCCAACACCACTACACTACGCGGATCTTAGCAAATTCATTTTTAACATGTGACAGTATTTAGATTGTATATTTGATATCTATTCATCTGGAATACTTCTAATATGCAATGTAACAGTAATAAGCTCCTGTGGGCGTAGCTCATTACTGTTACAGTGCAGGCGACAGAGGGAAAAGTATCAGGAGATATTCTTCTTCCTGATATAACTACTAAAACTGCGGTTAACAACACGACTTCCAAAGATGACAACTATGGCAAGCATCCATGAGGCAATCTCTCTTAGAGCCTATATTCAGAAGTGGACTTTCACTAGACTGTAATGAATGAATAAACAACACTAACGAGATGTAAAGGCACAAAGGTAAGGAAAGACATGGAGCTTAATAATCCTGATTCACTCTTTCTACAGTCTTGTATTGTGGTGGAGTAAAAGAATCCACCACTCTATTTCGTATCGTGAGTGCCATGAGAGGCAACTTTGGGAAACAGCAAGAAATCTCATGATATCCGTTAAATGTTGGTATCACTATCGTGATACCAATATTTAATGACTAGATTTGATGATTAGATGTAGCGTAAGTTATATCTATACAAATAAATAAAATTGAAGTGTCTGTTTGTAACGTTAAAATAACAGCTTTTTACTAAATGCATATGAAAGTTTATACGATACTAATAACAAAAATACTAATTTTAAAATTTTTGTCTGTCTGTCTGTTTGTTCCGGCTAATCTCCGAAACGGCTGGACCGATTTTGACGGGACTTTCACTGGCAGATAACTGATGTTATAAGGAGTAACTTAGGATACTTTTATTTTAGAAAAAATAATTAGGGTTCCGCGAATAAAATTAAAACCCATGAAATCGTAGTAAATTTCACACGGGCGAAGTCGCGAGGGAGAGCTAGTTTAAAATATAAAGACCTGTGACCAGGAGCAGCTTCAAATTCGTGAGACATCTGGTATTGCGATCGACAATTCGCCTGCCAAGAGTGTTAATTATGGTAAATCCTTCCTATTATGGAAGATGCCTCTGTCTTGCAGTAAATTGGTATGAGCTAATGTAGCAGAAGAAGAATCTTAAGTAAGTTACATATCGAAACTGATACGATGTTTAAATGAATGTGTCATTTTTAACAATATTTTATAAGCTGTAAGTTATATAGTTATAGTCGTGTCGCTATCGTGCCGTCTCATTGTAAACATGTCCATTGTTCGTGTCGCGTCCATTCACCAGCGCAGCGCCTCGGCATCGGCGCCCGCGTCCTCCCACAACACGAACTTATTGAGCACATGACTACATTCACACCAAACTAGGGTTGCAGACGATGCCCGCGTGTACATTGCGCTAAATGTTACCTTAGTTATTTTAATGACCCTGACACATTTAGTCCAGTATAATGGCATTCAATTAAAATATTAATTTCGTAATAAGAGTTCATTATACACATGCAATCGTAAATTTATAAATGATTATGGCAAATAAATAAATGGCTAACAGGTGTTTCAATTATAGCCAACATTTTTATTATCCAGACTAGCTGTTCTCCGCGACTTCGCCCGCGTGTTATTTGGGGTTTCAATTTTTTTGCGCGGTACCCTAATTCTTTTAATAAAATAAAAGTAACCTAAGTTACTCCTTGTGACATCAGCTATCTGCCTGTGAAAATCCCGTCAAAATCGGTTCAGCCGTTTCGGAGATTAGCCGGAACAAACAGACAGGCAGACTGACAGACAGACACACAGACAGATACACAGACAGACAGACAGACAAAAACTTAAAAATTGTATTTTTGTTATTAGTACCGTATATACTTTCATATGTATTTAGTAAAAAGCTGTAATTTTGACATTACAAACAGACACTTCAATTTTATTTATTTGTATAGATTCTATGCGTCACATAGAATACCGTAAATTAACAAAATTTTAGCATGACGGCTGCTAATTGTCGTTTACCATATGCGGGTGGATTTCATCAAATGTGATATGACTGACGTGCCCCGGACACGAACAGTGTTTTGTTATTTCTGGCGCGAGCTTACCCTCGGTGTAATAAACACCAACGTAGTATAAACCAACCTTTTCAAAATACATATATGGATGAAATTGCACAATCATACACAATCTTTCAATTGTCACAAAAATAATTCAAAAGTATATGTAGCAAACGTTTACAGTTTAAAAGTAATAGAATATGAACGTAACGTTTTACGTTGTAGGGCCTTGTTGCATATAGTTGTTACTTTAAAAACATCTTAGGTTGTAGCACGAATGGGTCGGCTCGACCGGGCATAAAAGTATAAGAAGAATACCAGCGTAAAATATCAGCCCAATGCATATGGTGAGTGTAAATAACCGGAGACCCTTTGTACTGGATACGAGGCATTCCATCCTAGTCCTGAGGCGTGACAACGCATCTACCTTTTGATTCTTAATCAGTTACCGTCAGGTGGGTAGTGTGCTCGCTTGTCACCCTTATTCTATAAAAAAAAAGTCAAATAAGTCTTTCTATATAATTTATGAATGTTTAAAACCATCAACACTTAATCAAATATAAAATACTTTTTCCGTATTTTATATAGCGTTATATGTATAAATTACGCCGTAGGGTCGCGAGCGAGACGGTGGCATTGTGCGTGTTATTAACCTTGTTTGAGACAGCGACGTAATTTCGGGTGTTCACCCTACGCCCGGCTAGAACGCGTCCGGAGTCCGGACCCAGTCGCTAATATTTAAATTTGCCCTTGTCTGGCGCTGGTAAAGATCACCATACATTTAGAACGTTACGGACTATCGTTAAGACGAGGGGATTATGAATCGATAATTTATTTAAAATCTTTAAAGGGCATTCCTATTACTTCAAAAGAATCCTGTTTAATATCCATTAAGAGGAATTAAATATTATTAGTTGTATTTTTTTTATTGGGATAAGTTGACAAACGAGCACACAGTCCACCTGATGGTAAGTGGTTGCTGTGGCCCATAGACATCCTACATTTATACTCGTTTGCGAATCAAAATGCAGATACGTTGTAACAATAATACAGCACTATCGTGACACTACTAAGCAGAACTACATTGACTCAGTGAATATGTTTATCGCTGTTATTGTAATAGTAGAAAATAAGAAAGTGTAATGATCAAAATATGATTGTTTCGTTCGTATTTTTGGTCACAAGCAATTTGACTTCGATCAGTTTTGTTGATCGAAGCAATTTGAGGAAAACTCTATCTTATTCAGCATAGGGATAGAAAATGTAATTTTCCTTGTTTTTACACACAGGTTATTGCAGAAATTGCCAGATTGCAACTTTCACCCAGTACTGTCTTTTTACGGTTAGTTTTAAGGATATACAGAAAATCATTTTCTAAAAACTAAATATTTATTTACGTTTTTAAGGTGACACAACTTTAAGATTTATTTATTTTATATATATATTGTGTCTATATAATGCAGTCATAACTTCACAACAATATATATTTCTTTTGTAATAATATAAGAGATAAAGAAAACTTGAACAACACCCATTGATCATGAGCTGCGATGATTCTAGTAAGAATAGAATTAAAAAAAAAGTAATAACAATGAAGAAACTAAATAAATATAATTTTAAAATAAAGTTATTAAATTTATAACTATACCAGTTATGAAATATTTGTATTGTTATTAATTACTTTTACTACGTCACTACGTAGGTTCAAGTTATCTGCAAAATTTCAGATTATTCAGGCGTCTGAAAAGGGTAAAAACCAAATTACAAAAGTCTATTAAATTCATATATACTATTACTATTCATAGTTCAAGTCAATAGAAAGCGTAAAAAAAGGAAGAATGGCATGCTTAGAGAGACGTTAGAGAAAGGCTTATAAAGAAAGTAAAATATTAAAGATTTTTTCACATGGCTTTGTCCTGTAGTTTTTAATGCTATAATGGAGTACCTACGTCCGGGTAAACCACACGGAGACTGAGGCGGCATTGATGGCATTGAACACAACACCTGCTGGCTGACGATTTTGTTTGATATGTAGACAACTAATTTCCATATTCACCGAACTCAGGCCCCGACATAATAGTGTGTAAACGTTAGCTATTTCTGAATACACCAATCACATAAGATCCGGTTTAAAAATATTCTAAATAGTCTGATTACATTATACATAAAATAACATCATTGTAAATGTTAAATAATTTGTCTATGAACAAGCCTTGTTAATCTATCGGGGATTTATGACATAAATAAAGGAGTATATCATCTTGGTGTTACTTAAATATTTTTATTTTGTAATCGGGCCAATATTGATAAAGTACTTTATCAAAATATAATGTAATTAAGTGAATACTGGATACGTAGTTAACGCAATTTATAATTTATATATACAAAAGTAGAGTAGAGTAGAGGAGTAAATGTCCATGGCTGGACATGTACTTCTGTTGTGGGGAAGATTTGTATGAATGTACACACATCAGGACCGGAAGCCATAAGATCCTTCTGGCATATCCTATAGTCGTCTCTTATGGCACCCACGGAGAGAAAGGCACATAATTTATAATGCCGTCATGGCACGACTCCATTATAAATTATTATTTTATAATATAATATTGAAGTACCGAGGAGAGCGGACTTTGCACGGTGTTAGTAATAAAATTATAAATTTCTTAGAAATGAAACTTATCAATATAAACTGAAAAGTATTTTAAGATAAAATGAAAATAAAATGAGTAATCATTCACCAAATTTAAAAATTAAATGTTCATTCACCAAATTTAAAAAAGTTTACGCACAATATTAAAAAACTATAATAAAGAAAAACAAAAACTATTTTTTTTTTAAAAAATCTATCTACGTAAGTAGCATCTCACACTAGGGTTTTTTCCTCTTCCCCAAGAGACTAAAGTCATACGGTCGGGTCTTTTGACATCTTCTCTAAATATATAGGTAATAATAAAAACAAGACTCTAAAAATTAAATTTAAATAAAACATTATCTAAATACAAAATATCATCCAAATCATTAGTCGTTTCCGAGAAACGAATTACATAATACTTATACAATAATTGCTTATTTAAAGCATGTATGGGATACATACTTTAAATAAGCAGTTCTTGTAATCTTGTAGGACACTTTTTACTGACAAAGAGGCATTTTATTTTACAACGCATCTGCATTTTGATTTGTAATAGAGGATAGATGTAGATGTCTATGGGCCGCAGCAACCACTTACCATCAGGTGGACTGTGTGTTCGTTTGTCAACCTTAATCACGTCGTACTCATCCGCGCCGCGCGATATTTTTCGTTACCGAAATAATTTCGGTTTTGTAAAGATTATATAAAGTTGTAACAAAACCCCTTAAAAAATAGCGCCACCGTTATTTTAAACCGGTTGCGTATCTGTGAATTTTAACCGATTTCGGTCTACCTTTAAAAAAAAATTGCGATATCAATATTTTGTACCGGTAGTGTAACCTCGTACCTTAACCGCAATCAATCCCTCACCAATCGTATATTATACAAATATGATTGGCTGCTTATTTATATATTTATATGCTAGTTATATTGTACACTTGTTTGTCTAATACATCATTACAGCCCTTCACAAGTCCACTGCTGAACATAGGCCTCCCCCAAAGAATGCCACAAAGCACGGTCCTGAGCCACCTGCATCCATCGACTTCCTGCATATCTTACCAGGTCGTCACTCCATCTAGTGGGGGGACGCCCTACACTTCGTCTGCCGATACGAGGCTGCCACTCGAGAACCTTTCTTCCCCATCGGTTGTCGGTTCTTCGAGCTATATGGCCGGCCCATTGCCACTTCAGCTTACTAATCCGTTGGGCTATGTCGGTCACTCTAGTTCTACTGCGGATATCCTCGTTTCTGAGTTTATTACGCAGAGAAACTCCGAGCATAGCCCTCTCCATAGCTCGCTGAGCGACCTTGAGCTTCCTCATCCGGCCAGCAGTGAAGGACCACGTCTCTGTTCCGTATGTCATCACTGGCAACACGCACTGGGTGTACAGTCTCGTTTTCAAGTTTTGAGGTATACCTGACGAGAAGATGTGCCGTAATTTCCCGAACGCTGCCCAACCGAGTTGAATCCGTCGATTGACCTCTCGGTCGAAGTTGGACTTACCTAGTCGGACTATTTGTCCCAGGTAAACATACTCGTCAACAACTTCGAGCCCAGTGTTCCCAACAACTACCGGCATAGGTGTGACATGGACATTAAACATGATCTTTGTTTTGTCCATGTTCATCTTAAGACCTATCCGTTGGGAAACACTATTGAGGTCATTGAGCATAGTGCTTAGGTCCTCCAGCGATTCTGCCATAAGGACTATATCGTCGGCAAATCGAAGGTGAGTGATGTACTCGCCATTGATGTTGATACCGTATCCTTTCCAGTCCAGAAGCTTGAAAACATCTTCCAATGCAGCGGTAAAGAGTTTCGGGGATATGACGTCACCCTGTCTTACACCTCTCTGCAATTGGATAGGTTTCGTACTCTGGTTCTGTACTCGGATAGCCATCGTAGCCCTACTGTACAAGCTCTAATACATATTATAATTTAAATTAATTTAAAAGATGTACGAAATATGAGCATACGCGGCCGAATTATATTTCTATAGCGCTTCGAATATAAAAGATAATATTATGATTTATTTCAAATGAAAAAACCAGTAAACCGGGCATAAAAGTTGTCATGCGTCTCGCCGCCCCGCTGTCTGCTTCCCTTGGGTCAAACTGCCTCAAAAGCTCCAAACACTGGGCCGTATCTCCGCATTAAAATACCTGATAATATGCATAATATGTAGCTTCGTTTTTAAACAAACGTATACATTATTATATTCAATTGATAAACATATCATTATAATTCTGGAACGAGGTTTTATTGAATATCGTGAGAAAATGACCTATGAAATTAATTGTCTAACGTAACATATAATATGAGTTTCCACGTCAATTTTGTATACATAAACAAAATTGTTGTTTAAAACTTGTAGTTATAACTCTTTATACATATGACGTTTTATGTGGTACAAAATAGGATAGCTATATTCTCATCTTTTTTTTACAAGGATGATGCCGTTTTTTCATTCCATAGACACCTGTATTGAGATAGCATTAGTAACACAAAAAACGTTGTCGATTAATTCATTTACTTTATGACTTAGATAGGATTTAGATTAATCCGGTTTGTAATACTCATTTATACCAACGAACGTGAATAGAAGCTTCATCATATATTTTACAATAAAAACGTAGTCAAATAATGCGTAATTTCGCACTAGTCACTATGAAATCTACTTAAATTCAGCCGGTATATTCTACTAAATTAACCCTAGACTTATAAGTTTCACAGGGTATAATAACTATAAGCATATAACCAAGTACGCCTTTGAAATATTTTATTGATTTGTGTTTGTCTAATCGCCACCGGGTTTGCTTCACGAAATGTGCACAAAAGGCACTGATACGATATTATAATAACCGCGGCACAATCGCGGTCTGCCTCTTTTTCGCGCTCCATCAGAACTACCAATAAATCGATTACGAACGTATTACCCGTTTTCCACCCTGGTCCCTCAAAATATTATCCATCATTCGTTCATTAACGCCATGAAAATGGGTTACTAGCCCAATTTTTTATTATTTTGAATTGTTATCAAGAAGATACTTTTGCCAATCTCCTGTTTTATTTCGCTTCGTGTTCGCTTTTTACGATACTAACAGGATGGTATGGGGTCTTAGAATTTATAAGTAATAATATTTATTCTATGGTATAAGAGTAGTGGATTCTCTTATGCCGCCGAAACACGGCATTATTAAGATCTCGTCTTCACTTTTAGATTTCAAAATATTTTCAATTCAGCAGATATAGCTTTCTCGATGGTTATATTTTCCACTGTACAAATGGGATCCAACTCGCATAAATACTGCGTCACATCAAAACAGTATTCATACCTCAATAAGTAGTTTTTAAAGTTGCGACGCGAATATTTGTAATGTATCACTTAAACAAATTACTTGATCGCTCGATTAATAATACCTCTAGTCCTTTATTATTAATTATTTTAGACATATTAATGTAATTTTATTTGTTAATGTAATTTTAAACATATGATATGTAATAATATGGCAGGTTTGAAAGATGACCTTATCACAAAAATTGATAAGGGCGTGCTTCGGTGGTTTGGGCACGTTGAGCGAATGAGTGAAGACCGAATGAAGAAAATATATAGCGCGAAAGTTAATATTAAAAGGTGTCGAGGTAGACCGAGACTAACTTTCGAAGACCATGTGAGCAAATTGCTCGAAGAGGGTAGGGTCAAGAGTACTCGGATACCTAGACGTGCATGCATGAAGAAGATAATGAATCTGAAAGAAGCGAAAGAGGTTTGTAAGGATCGTGACACTTGGCGATCTGTTCTCTCTGGCTACCCCGTCAGGGATTGTGCGTGAAGATAATAATAAAAATAAATAAATAAATAAAATGGAGTATATCAATGCCGATTGTTTTTCACATTGCGAACGTAATCACTAAAGAAAGACATGATGTCTTGAGAAATTACGTCACACAATAATACCACAATAGGGATGTAATTTTTCTAGTAAATCAGAAGATACCAGTGTACTTACTTTCATATTTGGTATATGAGAGTATAAAGAGACCACAGATGACTACTTGTGATTAAAGCTCTATACATAAATTACATGCAACATTTGAAACGCTTTATTTAAAAATTAAATTAGAAAAAGTGAGACCACTACATTTACTCAATTTATGTAGAATTGAGAAGCGTTTTCAGTAAACGTTACATCATAAAAAAGTGTATTTTTAATAAACGGTTCATATTTGTTTCTCTATGGGTAAGAAGATTTAATGAAAATTACGGTTTATTTGGTAGGTGTTTTATTTTGTTATTATTAACTTACATAATAAAATACAATCAACTATAATTAACGGAAATAATGAGATTAAAAAATATGAGATTTTTTTCAAATTTGATACATCTACTGTTGATGTCTCGTTTTGATAAAAACCCAATACAAACAGTTTAGATTACGAGCCATGTTATATTACAGGTTTTTCATCATCGTAGTTACGTCGAATATTGTCATCGTCAAGACCCAACCCTGAAGCACATCTGCATAAAACTCCCGAGTATTTTATTTATTTATTTATTCTTTATTGCACTAAATATTTGTACAAAGGGCGAGCTTAATGCTATGGCATTATCTACCAGCTAACCTTGGGTAGAACAGAGTGTTTGGGCAGTTAAGTTGTCATGATAAAATTCAGTTCAAATATATACATGCAACACATATATAAAATATACACATATATATATAAAATATATATAATGTATAGAGTATCAAGGTTATCAGAAATGTCACAAAATTTAAGTAGATTTTCGACGTCTGCTTTGGTCACAAACAAATGTCGAGAAAGATTTGGCCTTTCTTTTTTATTTCAGTGGTCACTGGCGCAGTAGGATATGCATCTTGAACACCAACTTCAACATTTTTTGAAGCTCGGGATCCTACTACAGTGAAGTGAAATATTCGTGTTTGGGATATCTTAAATGGCAGTTTTGCCTTTATCATTTGTCGTGGCTTTCATGTCTTAACTCATAAGTATATCGACTTTGAAAGAGTTCCTTGACTTGTCCACGTTTTCCTACTTTTTAGGCGACACAATCACTTTACGTCAATCCTTGCTAGAAGCCTCGAAATTAGCTAACATAGTTAACATGATAAAGTTGTTATTATGCCTGTTGCAAGAATTGGAATACAGTTCAAGCTTCAAATCTATTTCATTTTCTCTTAGGCATATTTCGTCTAAGTTTCTCAAATAAAGTGCCGAAGCTGTGTTATTAGCTCCTCAGCCGCTCTGATTTTCTAACCAAATATAAAATTCTATATTGTCCTTGGTTTGTTTAGTTTTAGGTTTATGTTGCATTACACAAAAATTATTTAGCCAAGCTTTGACGAAAGTAACCTCTCCAACACTTAATTTTGGTAAAGTTTGATTTTAATCGAAACAAATTTGAATAACTTTTATCACCTTCAGTAAACTAAAGAACTTTTTAGCCCTTAACTTGTGCAAGCGATATTCAGTCTGAATGTTGTTCTTCTTCTCTAAATGCCCTTTTTTATTTTAATTAAAAACTCCTTGCAAGCTTCGTGCATGAACTGTAACTAATATGTTTTTACTGTAGGTTTCCTCTATGCATACATATGTATCTATATATGTAATTTACACGCGCGCGCAATAGATATGACGCGTGCACAAGTCGGAAGAAAAAGCGCTGCTTGGCTGCTTTATCGGCGTACGCTAACCAAACGATTAGATATAACGTATACGTGAAAATAGAGTTCTATTGTAAATTTGGGTATTGTGTATATCTATTTTTATAAAACCCTTATTATTAAGGCTGGGTGTTCCAAGCGCATTAGGTATTTACATTAGGTCGTCGCAAAGATGGAGTCGGGCCCCGCATATGATCGTGATTTTTACAAAATAACCACGAAAATATTGTTTTAAGTCATAAACAAATATTTACACAATGAGAAATAAACACACAAACAATAACCTATAGATTGATATCCATTATAGAAAAAAGGAGTATTAGTGCTTGTGTAAAATTAAATTATGCTTGTAAAAAAACTCTAAATCGAACGTAGTTTGATAATTTTTTCTATAGAGAAAATTTTATTGTATCTTGCATTGATAGTGTGCACCGTAAGGAAAATGAATGTATCTAAAATATTTTTTTTTTCAGATTCTAAATGTAATAATTTGCCTATCAAAAACCAATTTTAAAACGGACAAAAACAGGTACACCCAGCCTTAATTAGAGTTTAAGAAAACCTAAACAACAACGCGTTGATCAAGAGCTGTTCTTATGATGACCTAAGTGAGAATAATAGGTCATAGTCATGAAATTATTATATTGTCATCGGTTCAAAACTAATATTTGCTAATTATTTTATACAATTAATATTTTGCAATTAGCCAATAGTTGCAAAGCTATACCTTTATCTTCTTCATCTTGATTAACCCTTTTTAAGGGTTAAACAAGAAGACCCACTGCTGATGATGGAAAGAATTTTTTTTAATTATTTTTAACCCACAACCCGAAAAATTTGCATTATAATATAATATCATTAAAAAGTGCCCAAACTAAATGAAAATTCATTTAAGTAAATGCATAAGGTAAGAACATAACTTGTATATTAGAGGAGATCCTTTGTTGTAGAAGCAATCAAAGCATAAAATATTTTTTATAAAACAATACTCGTTATCTTTGCTCTTGATAATGATATCAGTTTAGATTAAAGCTTTCCTTCATCCGCCGTACTCACCAGATGTCAACAATCAGTTTAAAAAAAAACTTTAAGGCTAATTAACGGGAGTAGAAGCATTGATGTTTGTACATTTATATAAGGGTAGCTGAGGGGTGTAGCTTAATGCTAGATGGCCTATAGCTTATACTATTCCTTATGACTCTGGCTATCATATACAAAAATAATTGTTAGTAATAAATTTCTAAATAATACCAGTTGCAGCGGCACTGCTCACTAGACTAAATCTAGTTGCGCGGCTGAATCGACGTTCTACAAAAATGTCGAATTGTTCAGTTTTTTCATTTTTCAAATTTACAAAAAGATGCCGTTTCATATATAAGCAATTTTGAATCACATTACTGCTATTTACTTCTTTTTAAACTTAAAAATTTAAAACAGTCGTCTTGTTTCGGATTTGGTTACCAACGCTGACCGCCCGTCCTCATACAATATGCAGATCGGCCGAGCGATTGATCAGAGTCTGTATCCGATTTGTCGCTGTCACAGAGCGATATTGTTGTAATGTATCTAAGTGTGTGTGAAAGTGTTAGATTTTTATTTTTAATGTATGCGTTTCGTATAATGATGATATCTGCAGTAGAACCAGAGTAACCGACAGAGCCCTACGATTTAGTAAATTGAGTGGCAATGGGCCGGCCATATAGCTCGATGAACCGACAACTGATGGGAAGAAAGGTTCTCGAGTGGCAGCCTCGTACCGGCAAGCGAAGTGTAGGGTGGCCCCCCACTAGATGGAGTGACAACCTGGTAAGACATGCAGCAAGTGGATAGATACAGGTGGCTCAGGAACGTAATTTGTGGCATTGTCTTGGGGGAAGCCTATGTTCTGCAGTGGACTTGTGAATGAAAATGACGATGATGAGGTTCGCAATGACAGACGATAGTTTTTGTGTGCGCAGACCTCCTCCCCCCACCCCGCAAAAAATGAGAGACAGTGGAAAAACGCGAACAGAGCTATTTACTAATACCCTTTTAAACATATAAGCAACAATTGTAGTACACATAGATGGCTTATTAACATACCCGCATTCGCGACAACTGTATTGTACAGAAATCGATTTTCAATCTACGCTTCATAAAAAATTTAATGATTTGACGCATTGTATCCAAAACCAATCAATGTCGTACGTCAACGTGGTAAAATAAATAATTGGCGCGTGTTTCCCACAATAGCGCGTGTGTGTACTACTGTAGCATAGTAAAGTGAACTTGGAGCACGTGTAGTTGATAACAGTGAAAGGCGATAGACTTATCGCCAATGCACCATGCACGAATGCTACGTAATTCTTTTTTAGATTACGTAACTCTTCGTAAAACTTACTGGATTATATATTGTATTGTTATATTATAGTCGTAATACTCCGAATAGTACGTTGCACTCAACTGCGCGTGCGCCTTTGTTACACGTGCTGCATTGCATGTGCACTTGTATTTATTTAAATTTTTACTATCGCTTAAAATTTTGGTTTATGCATAATCTACGCTAATTTTTAATCGTACGACTGTTTAGTTGGATGTGAAAAGTCTATGGGAATGTATGGAAGTCCGCAAATTATTAACTAGATAGTTCCTTGAAAAAATAATTTTAAAAAAAACCACATCGATTCGACTTCGGTACGGTACTCAATTCGACTGTATGTCTTTTAATCTGTGTTACCTCTTGACTTTTTACTGGGTGAACCGATTACGATTATTCTTTTATTATTTGAAAGCTGGTACTTCTCGTGTGGTCCCATATGAATTTGATCAAGGTCAGACCAATAGTTTTTGAGTTATTCTTAATGACTTATATTAAAGTCGCTGTACAAAATTTTTAATTTTAAATTATTTAATAATCGGTCGAACAATAACTGTTACTCAATGTATATTTACCATGGATCGACTAAATACTCGTAGATCCGATGCGCGTCACAAGCACACACAACTTTGATCCATTCATCAATCGATACCTATATAATTTGCAGTGGGCCTACAGTTACCTTAATGGTTTATTGTGTGCTATATACTGACTGCTTCGTTCGTCTAGTGGTCGTAAACAAAGTTGCTGATCATGAGGTCCCGGGTTTGAATCACGGGTCGGGCCAAAATCAGTTATTGGGTTTAGGTCAAGAAATTCTTAGTAGTAACCAGCAAGTTAGCGGTGTTTAACTTCGGTACTTTCCGACGCACCGGGGTGAACGTAAGGCACGTAAAGCCGTTGGTCCTGCGCCTGATGTGTCTCCCGTCGTGACCGTTAGACGGGATGTCGGACTGATGAGTGAGAGAATAGAAAGTGCACCTGTGTTTGCCAACATACTTTTGGGCAGTATGATACTATACTGCGCAGATGGCTAGTCTCCGTTGAGATTGACCGCCGTGACAGAAATTCGGTCTGGAGGTCGCGTACTTTGTACCATACCTCTCTGAGTAAGATAGGCTCTCTGAGTAACTTTATTTATGTTTTATAGCTATATATAAAAATCAATTGCTGTCCGTTAGTCTCAAAATTGGCTAGACCGATTCAGATGAAATTTTGTGTTTGAGTGGGGCCCTGGACGGTTTATATTCAAAATTGGACCCGGTAGGTGGACTTTTAAATTAATTATTTTACTCATTGCATATTAATTTTAAGTGAAAAAAGAAAGTATATTGTGAGTTATTAAAAAAAATCAATCGCCAATATTACTTATTATATTATTGTGCGTAAGTGTAAATGTTAACATTTAGATTTGAAATGGAAACTTATTGCGTTCATCATAACCTTCTTATCAATATAAGGTGTAGGTAATATTTGAGAGCATAAAAAAAACCAATAAAAACTTCCATTATCGGCGTGTACTGGAAAGAAAACAAACACGACGGGCGATAGTATCGTTCAGCACGTGGAAGACCCAACCCCGTTTAATTAACTTTTGACTTTGAATTTGTATATTTTCTTTGTGCAGGAACTGAGGTTAAAAATGTTCTAATAGATTTCGAATGGAATTTGTTCCATTTCTGACATAACTATGTTGTTTATAAAATAGATTTTTTTTTACTTTTACGTGGTAGAGCCATGCTGCAGCTATATTAATAGTATAGTTGTAGCACGAATGGGTCGGCTCGACCGGGGAAGGACCATGCTCTCACAGAATACCAATGTAAAATAGCAGCTTAATGCTGCTGTGTTTCGTATGGTGAGTATAGAGAACCGGAGACCTATTTTACTGGAAAAGAGGCACTCCATCTTAGTCCTCACGGCTGACAATGCATGTGCATTTTAATTCGCAAACGAGGATAGATGTAGATGCCTATGGTCACAGCAACCACTTACCATCTGGTGAACTGTGTGCTCGTTTGTCACCCTTATTCTATAAAAAAAAAGATACAAAAAGTTAAATCGAAGCGTCAAATTCTCCACGAAGTGAGTTTTGGGCACACACTGTTTCGTGATTGTAACGTTCGGGTGTTAATGCTTAATCTGACTATTAGGTTGTGTTTATCGATTATGGAAACTTTAAGACTTTTGTAGAAGCTAAAGAGGAAGAAAATTAAGAGAAAATAAAACGGAAAAGAAATTGTCATCCACGTCATGCCGCTGTGCTTGAAGTAGCGCAACAGCGCGCGAATATCTTCAGCTTCGACCTCGATTCTGTTAATACGTTCTTCCATAAGTTTTTTGCTCAACACAAATTTAAACATTAGTAAGAGTTTAATATGCTATAAGATGCTTATATTAATTAACTTTGCGTAGCTACGTCGCACTTCCCTTCTGCGTCAATTTGAATTGGGCCTTCGGCGTACCGCATGTCCCCTGCAGAGACGGTGCAATGGCCGTACCATTCGTTGTGAAGAAGAAGCATAGCTCCCGCACGCATCCGCATAGGCTACGCCCCAACCATGCTCGACATTACAACGGCCGTCTTAGGAACGGGGAATATAGTATTATAGTATAATATATCAATGGCTTTTGCCAAGTCACTATGACACCGACACTAATAGTGTCGGTGTCATAGTGACTTGTTATCGAAAATCGAAATAGTGACTTGTTATCGACAGTGTGAACTTGTTATCGAGTCTTGATGACACCGCAGATGTAAACAATGACACTGCATCTTCAGTGTATTTTACTCTTCAATAGCTAAATTGTCTTGGGTATTATGTGATTCTAAGAAACTTGTTAGTCTTATGCCCAATTTCACCGACATCCCCTAAACAATCACATAGTTAGACGACCGCTAAGCTAAAAGGTCCCCTAAACCAACCCATAACTAAAATTTGTTTTCACGAACGCAACGGACTTATAGCTAGGGGACCCTTCCTTATGTGACCGATTTTTTACGACGATAGTGCTTGATACCCAGTTGTAGTTACCGGTTTTATCGGAAATGATATATATTAATACAAAAAATACGTATTCATGTATTATTTTAATGAAGAAATTAGTTCTTTCATATTTTGACTGATATATGTTTTCATTTTGTTAATATTTTAATAAAAATATCATATTTTTAGTTTATGTTTGACAAGTCACCGTATTTGACACTCAGCTTTATCTGTGCATTGACTGTTTGACATTTGTCTCTGCAAGTCACAGCTGCAAGTTTTCGTGGTGTTTCCTTTGGTATCTCGTTTCTAACTTTTTATTTTATAATTATGGCCGAAAATAAGAGAAAGCGGTGTCAAAATTTCACGTTTGATGAAAAGGATAAACTTGTAAAGTTAATGAATACTTTTAAAAATGTTATATTAAATAAAAAGACGGACGGTACAACAAATCAAGCGAAGAATGAAGCGTGGGTGAATTTGTGCACAAGATTTAATTCCACAGGAACCACGGCTAGGTAAGTTATTGATAAACAGTTATTGATAAAAATAAACCTTTTGTTTAGTACTTGTTATAGTTGTTTTAAAGTTAAGTTGCCTTTACATCCAAACTTTATAGCTGTAAATAGTTATTGTCATAATTATTATCTTGATTTTGTATAATATGCAATGTGTGTATTAAAGAGTTTCTATTTACTTACTTGAATGAGAAGTTACCTACCTAATACCTGTATTCTCAGTACATTAACCTCTTTATCTACTATGATGAACGTACTGAATTGCCTTTTAATAACCTACCACTAACATTTCAGAAGTAAAGAATCTCTTATGAGAGTCTGGGAGAAAATGAAGACTGATGCGAAGTTATACAAAGCACTTAGCAAAAGCAGTCACAATGGCACAGGAGGTGGCCCATCGTGTGTTAAAACAGATATAATTTTGGAACAAGTCAGTGACTTGATGGGCCGAGCATGTACAGGCATAACTGATGTCCAGGATTCAGATGCTGACCAAATTACTGAAGCCAGTTCATTACCAATACTTGGTGATGAGACAATGGAAATTTTAATATTTCAAAATGAAAATGTTAGTATTTATAGAATTCTCTATTATGTAGGTATATTAAAATTAGAAACTGACTGACAAATAGTCCAAATGCCGTAGTAGAAATCAGGGCAATAAGTTTGTTACATATTATAATATTATATAAAAGTAAGTTATGTATATTATTGTGTTTGTTTAAGGAGATGCTTTTGTTCCTACCAGTGGTTCAATAGAGGGCTAGACAGAGAAACACTACGAGGCGACAACGACAAAATGAACTAAACTGGCAGAATTTTCAATACAAAATTATTTCACTCATTTGTATAGGTGTCGACCCACTGTATGATTATATTATATTTACACTGTGATTTTTATATTAGAATTTGTTTTGTTACAATTTTAGTGCAATACAAGAAATGTGGAAAATATTGAAAATAACGATGTTGGGAATAATAATGACATTGCTCCAACACTGTCATCACCAACATCGTCTCAATTTATAAAGTCCACACCTATATGGAAAAGACGACGACCAATAATTAAAGAAAATAAGGATAAAGCTGAAGTTGTTTCAACGTTATGTGGAGGTTTTAAAGATTTGAATTCTAAAAAGGCTACTGTGGAAGATTTAAAAATTAAAATGTTAGAAGAAGAAATAAAATTTAAAAGAGAATTGTACCAGCTGCAGTTAGAAACAGCTAGAAAGGAATTGGAAATTAAAACTGAAGTATGCAACCAATTAAAAGGTATGTGTTTTATTTATTGGTGAAATTACTATATATATTTTACATAATAAATTAGATATTTATAAATTATCAAAATATTGTGTAATTTGATTTCTGCGAAATCCATATGACAAAGAAGGTCTGTCAGAAAATGCCATATTATTTATTTGTCCCCTTGCAATTAGCTCTTCCAGGTTAGGCACATCATCATTATTCACAGGCTGTTGCTCATTTCTTAATATGCATATATTATGCAAGATACAGCAAGCTATAATGACATTAATGGCATTGTTTAAAGCTAAACGAATTCCAACCGCAAGTACTGGAAACCTTCGTTTTAGCACACCATATTGCCGTTCCACCACATTTCGTGTTCTAATGTGGGCCTCATTATATTTTCGTTCTCCACTTGTTGTAGGGTTGAGATAAGGTGTCAAGAGATGAGGCTAAAACAAAAATATTTTTAAGTATTATTGTATATAATAATGTAATTTATATGATGTAAAATATTTCTTTTCTATTCCAGGTCACACCTTAAACTTTCAAAATGTATCAGGAATACCTAAAAATGGTTCTGCAAATAACTAGTTTAAGTGTACTTTTTAATTAATTAAATATCCCTTACCCATGCATAATCTTTTTATTAAATAAAAAGTATTTATTTAATCAATATTTTGAGCTCTGTGATGAATGATGTTATTCTTTTTGTTTGTAATTTTTGTAATTCTTTTTGTAACCTACTTAAGTTTTAATCAATATTATATTATTATTCTCCTTATTTTTTCTTTTACCTTTAAGGGATAGCCACTATCCCCAAGTAAATGGCTGTCTCCATACTCCCCTCTTTCAAACTTTCTATAAATATAGCTATTTTGGTAAATTGCTGAGTCATGTGTAGAGCCTGGCCAGCGTGCAACAACATCCTGGACCAACAACTTTGCTGATGCAATTGTTTGGACATTTATGGACATGTAGCCTTTCCTGTTTCTAAATAGTTCAGCATCATCTCCACCTATAGATATAAATAATACTTCATCAGCATTGCTTGATAGACTACTAAGAGAAATGAACTTTTAGTGAAAGGTAGTTAAATAAAAATGAGGAATTTACCTGGTGACTGAATTTTTACATGTGTGCAATCAATACAGCCTAGTACATTAGGGAATCTAGCTATATCATAGAAGTCTATCTTAACTCTGTCTTGGTCTCTGTTTGTATCAGGAAATATAATGAATTCTCGACGTAGGGAAACAATTGCTTGAGACACTCTCTTTACTATCCGGCTGGATGTAGCCAAACTAGTACCACCCATATCAGCCACAGCAAGCAAGTGATTGCCTGTGGCATAATATCTTAAAGCTATTAATAATTGATTTATGGGTGGTATGGAATTGTTCCTGTAAAAAATATAAACAACTACAAATTAAAATAGGTAGAAACATAAGTAAGATATACCTCGGGTATCAATTTACCATGGTAGGTAGGTTAGCACCAAACAGGTACCTACGGCCTACCTATACAGGCTCATTTTCTATTCAAAAGTTACTGTTAGGAGAGCAATAAAGTAACCTTTTATGCTTTTACCTTTATTTCGTAGCTAGGTATAATAGGTAATAAGTGAAAATGTAGGAACCCAGGAACCCACACTTTAACTTAAATATTTAATAAACTACAGTTTTAATAACATTATAGACTATTGTACATACATTGAAATTGATAACATATGTAAATAGTTAGGTACTCACCTATTATCAGGAAATTCCAAAATATGTTCAATTTTTTCCAACAAATATATCACTGTTGATTTAGATAACCTATATCTTCGGAAAAAATCTATTTCATCGAAATCGTTGAAATAATTTGGTCGTTTTCGATATATTTTAGGTCTTCGACTACGATTTATATCAAATATAGTATCAGTTGTGTCTAAATTATCAAGAAAATCAAATAGATCACGGTCCATCTTGTCCTCTAAAAGTCGCTTTTACTTATGTGAAGGTTTATGGGACCAATAATCCATCTCATAAATTTAGGGGATCGTTTAGTCAGTAACGGACCCTTTAAAAGTGGTGAAACGGAAACTATCCCCTAACTGGCCGCTAAATATGCTAAGGGGTCCCATAAATCTTACGGGTCGTTGGTGAAAGTGGGCATTATACAAACAAGCCTTTCTAGGTAGGATCTTTAAGAAGGCACCGAAAAGGGTCTCTTTTGTATTGAAGTTATAGTATCTCCTTTCCAATAACTGGAAAACTCCACTTACTTTCATTACAGTAAACACCAGGAACAAACACTAGCTAATAAAAAATAAAAAAAATAAACCTTTATTATTTTCTCCCACAAATTGTACAATTGCATATTTTATCTTTTAAAAACATATATATTTGTTATAACAAAAAAAAAACAAAGAGGTACATAAATTTGTGGGAGACGGGAGTCCACACTAGGATACCCTGTGCTATGGATCTCCCGGCTCCCCATTAGAATGATCAACTAGATGTTTCTTTTTTTATTTTTATTATACGTATATAGCAGAGACTTTTTTCCGTTTGCGAGAGAGCATACGCGCAAGCAGTTAATCTTATTGTTTGTGTGTGTGTGTGTGTGTGTGTGTGTGTGTGTGTGTGTGTGTGTGTGTGTGTGTGTGTGTGTGTGTGTATGTGTGAGTGTGTGTATGTGTGTATGTGTGGGTTAACTCGTACGTGGTATGTTAAGATGCAATCTGCAGTAATTGTTCTGTTTTTTCGTAATCAAGTTTAAGCAGCCACTTTGAAATTTTCTTTTTACATTCAAATTTAGTTAGGTTAATGATACGGTGTAATTTGTTTGCTTTGTTATATAATCGACTACCTCTAAAACTGAAAAACTTTTGAGCAAAAAATGTTTTTACCGGAATAATTTCACAGACTTCATAATCTCTCCTCGTACCAGAGTTCCTTATATTATCCAACAAATCAATACAACTATGTTTTTTTAACATTATTGATAATATGTAAATTTTTCGAACCGTTAAAACATTGGCTTCTGCGTATAAGTTCATAGTCGGATACGTCCTAGGTTTTTTCAAGGCAATTTTTAATATCATCCTTTGTACCTTTTCAACTTCCATCATTAATGTTTTACTAGAGCCTTACTAACCTAACGATTCATATACAGTTTTAATTAAATTCCAATTTGCGATATGTCTTAAGTTTTTAAATATGTAGATAAGCTTTCTAATTTTTTGAACTAAATAGTTTATATGTTCTTTGAAAGTTAGATTCTTGTCTATTATTATGCCGAGGTACTTTATGTTATTTGTATTTTCAATATCAGGACATTTACAATTTGAAATAGAGGTCATATTACATGAATGTGCTATGATTTTAAATTTATTTGTAATACAGGTTGAATTTCGGATGGAAAACATTACATATTTGGTTTTATCGGTATTTAAAGTGAGACTATTTAGAGCAAGCCAGTGACACACTATATTGAAACCATCCTGTGCAATTTTGAAAACTTCTTCCCAAGAGTCTCCGTAGAACGAGAGGGTTGTGTCGTCAGCATATGAAATTATTTTACAATTTGGGATGTTTAATTGACAAAGATCGTTTATGTAGCAAAGGAAGAGAGTTGGACCGAGAATACTTCCTTGTAGTACTCCGTAATTGATTGGTCTTTCATCACTAAAAATCTCTCCTATCCTAACTCGTTGTGAGCGATTTTGTAGGTAATCTCTAAAAAGTTGTAATTGTACATTTCTAATACCCATTTTTTCAAGTTTCTCGATCAGTTTAGAAGATGAAATAGTGTCAAAAGCTTTTTGCAGATCAATAAAGATTGTGATACATTTTTTATTGGAATCTAATTTTTGCACAATAAATTCTGTAAAAATATGTATAGCGTCCGTAGTTGATTTACTTCTTCGAAAACCGAATTGACCATTTGAGAGAATTTCATTATCTTCTAAATATTTTATAAGTCTAGTGTTTATTATTCTTTCAAGGAGCTTAGACATAGACGGGAGTAACGACATTGGACGATAGTTAGTGATGATGTCACGCTTTCCGTTTTTAAAAACTGGTATTGTGATGGACCTTTTTAAAACTGTTGGAAAAATACCTTCTTCTAGACACCTATTAAAGCTATGATTAAGTGGGGGGATTATAAATTCTTTAAGACATTTTAAAATTTTTGGCGTAATACCATCCCAGCCAGCACCACAATCAGTCTTGAGATTAAGAATGAGACGTTCGAGTTCTTCTACACTTGTTTTAAGTAGGACAAAAGACTTACTTTTGACTGTTACAGGATTTACAGTGGTAGGAAGAGGCGGAAGATCTATTTTAAGTTTATTTGACAAGTTAGAGCCTATATTTGCAAAAAAAGTGTTTATAAAGTTGACGGAACTAAGCGGGTTATTTTCAATCTTGAGAAGTTCAGCTGGTAGCTCTTTTGGTTTATTTAAGTTATTTATATTTTTAACAACATTCCAAATTTTTTTATTATC
Organism: Parnassius mnemosyne; assembly: GCA_963668995.1. NCBI lineage: Eukaryota > Metazoa > Arthropoda > Insecta > Lepidoptera > Papilionidae > Parnassius > Parnassius mnemosyne. Next base: position 23,009,385 of record CAVLGL010000080.1, read on the forward strand.
ATTTCCAGCGGCTTTCAATTCATTTCTTTCATAATGATTCTTTTGTTTTTTTAATATATCATTACAAAAGTTTCTGTATCGCTTATAAGTACATTTTAAAATTTCATTTAGAGGATCTTTATTTAATTTATAATGCATTCCATCTCTGGTTCTTATACATCTTAATAAACCAACAGTTATCCAGGGTTTTATTGTGATTTTGCTTCGGGGTATTCTAATTTTAATTGAATTATTAACACTTATTTTTTGTATGTGTTCAATAATAAAGAGTATAGATTCATTTGGATTAAGTTCATTATTATATATCTCATTAAAATTTAGGTTTTTACAATCTTCATATAGGTTATCGAAATTTAATTTATTAATGAAATTATTTTTATTGTTAATATTTTGTTTTATGGATTTAATGCAGAAAAGAACCGGTTCGTGGTCAGTAATGGAAGTTAATAAAATAAAAGTATATGTGGGATATTTCGTCTTTAGAATTACATGGTCAAGGCAACTATTACCCCTAGTGGGATGATAATATGCCGGTATCATTCCATAGAAAGCCAGAACTTCTAGGTAATTGGATGACAGCGAATTAAGTTCAGCAATGTTAATATTTAAATCTCCCATCAAGAAAGTATTTTTAAAAGAAGATAGTTCAGTTAAAGTGTTTTGTAACGATAGAAGGAATTTATCCAGCGATAGGTAGCTAGGGGATCTATATATAGCAATTATAGCTGTCTCGTTATTAATTTTTATTAATAGGGAGTTCGCTTCAGATATATTAGGTTCATCTACTTCAAATTTTAATTCTTTCTTTATCATAACGACAACACCTTCGTTCTGATTATTGTTCATCATAGTTTTAAAGGAGATGTATCCTGGGATAACCGGAAGGTTAATGACACAAGATAGCCAACATTCCGAAAGGATTAAAATATCACAGTCAAATTTCATCCTATGTAGTAACACGATTAAGCTGTTAAAGTTTTTGTTTAAGCTTCGTATGTTTAACTGTAATATTTTTAAGTATAAGGATGGATGCAATACAAAATTTATACATGATTCAGACTAATGATACCAGTTTTTCGAATCCACAGAGTCAGTAATTCATTCATGGGGCAATTTATACGCTATTACAACAAAGTCACAGAAAATGTACGAAATCTAGTTTAAATATCTAATTAAATAAAAATAGTATAAAGAGGTTTATTATAATATAAATAAATGAATACATAGCTCTTAATAGCCCCTGGGAATGAGGTGGCAGCTTCTAAGCTTTCTTATATAAGTTTTGTAAGTAGTTTGTACAACCTGTGTTTTTATTGTTTGTGCAATTGTGAGAGAGCGGGAGGCGCTCTTCAAAGTGGGCAAGACACACAATTTTATTTTTTTATGCGGACCTTAGCTTGTTAATTTTATCATTTTTAATATATGCGAGTCACTTAAAATAACTTTGCTGTGTTATTCATGTTCTAACTTTCTCTGGATCAGTCTGTGATTTATCAAGACGAGTGAGAAATTGATTTTTGCCTAGAGTACTTCGACAGTAAATAAGTGCGTTATATAAATCAAGAGGATTCGTGGGTCATTAGTGTTCTGTAGACATCAATTCAATCGGCTCTTTTTATTACAGCATACATAACGCAACTATTCATCGATCTCCACAGTTTTATAGGATGCTGAAAAAATTGTAGAGAACAATAGAGGTTGCATTAACCACCCCAGGCTCTTGTCACTCTAATGATGGATGCCATTATTCCATAGTTTTTACTTTTGAGTAAAACCGATAAGTTCATTGCGACTACGCATGCAAGCCTAAAATTGTATACGGTTCGTTTGGCGTGCCTTGCCACCACTCGGGATCGCTCAGCACGACTCATCTCACTTCTGCAGGGACAGTTTCTGCACAAATCAAAGGACCTCGTCAGCACTCGGCAATTCGTGTCCACGTGTTAGTTAGCCATGCCAGTATGTTCAATCATTCAAACTTGGCCAACATGTAGACTGTAGCGCTCGCCTTAAATCAATTTGCCTACGCTCGCGTTGGCTGAGGCTTGGCCAAGTGTTGCCGGCTTTACATAATATACTAAACGTAAAAGTAAATATGATACTTATAAGAAAAATAATTTTTAAAATATTTGTCTGTTTGTTCCGGCTAATCTCCAAAACGGCTGGACCGACTTTGACGGGACTTTCACTAGCATATAGCTGATATTATATGGAGTAATTTAGGTACTCTTATTTTCACAAAAAAATTAAGGTTCCGCGAAAAAAATTAAAACCCAGAAATCCAATAGTAATGAATTCCATGCGGGCGATATCACGGGGAACAGCTAGTACTTAAATGATAGACCTCTGAACGACTTTACACTTGTTGGACACATATATTCGGTAAACCCAGATAAGATATATCTCTCGAAGACTCATCAAAGTTTTTTCATCTGCAGATAGCATAAGCGACTGGGAAAGGAGGCAGCCACAGAACTCAAACTGTTTTAATTTGTTTATGTTTGTTTGCCTATTATCATATTACACCTGTCTCGATATTATTGGGAAAAAATATAATATCTAAAATCTAAATATAATATATATATAAACAAACATTCAATATCGATTCACAAGAAATTTACCTATTTAAGTCGTTATTCTACTGATCGCGACATAACTCAAATATAATGTAGTACCAGTTTATTTCATATTATATATTATTTATTTAATTGCTTATATTATAAAATAATACGACCATGGGAACTGTAAAGCGCCCGAAACGTCAGGATTTAGGAAATAGGGTGGTTGCTATTTTAATTAGCGCACAATATTTATTTATCCAAAAATATAACGAACATTTATTTACAATCATATTATTTCAAGATCAATTATTTTAAAAACGACAACAAGCAAAAAAAAGCGTTATGGCTCAAATTCCAGCCAGCCTGTACCGAATGTCGTGTCGTCCTTTTGTGTACCTAATGCCTGCATAGAATAGAGTTATGCCTGTTGAGTTTTTGTAAGTACCTATTGTAGGTAAGTTTTAGAGGCACAGTAAAAATTCGTAACAACTTTTAATTTTGAACAAGCAGTAAATATTTATTAAGGCAGACGACAACAATTATTTTATCTTAATGTTTTACTACTAACCTTACTGTTGTTTAGCTTTAAGCAGTTCAATTAATTAAGGCAAATTATGGTAAAAATTATGTAGCTCATTAATTTCTTATAGTTTAATCATCCAAGTTTTCGAAACATCATAATCATTACAGCCATTCACAAGTTAACTACTGAACAGCGTCCTCCATAGACTGCCGCAAAGCATGGTCCTGAACCACCTTTCTTGTCATGAGGTTTTCATTTATGTACTAAGTTATGAATATTATTACTAAGTCATAGTTAATTATATTTATTGATTGGTTTTTCTTCTTTTTCAAAAAATAATTGAATACATAAGGTGATCTTAATACAGACCGTATGTCTGGTAGAAAAGCTAGTACATTTTTTGCTGAACTTTATAATGAAAAACCAATTTCAGAACATAGACGAATTGATCATAACTTTCTTAACTTTTTTTTAAGATAAGTCAGTTTATGACAGCCCTGATTTATATTACGTGGCTGCAATTATGTACCTCTTATTAGGTACGTGAAACCAAATAACAGCTTGACGGCTTACATTATGCTTTCCATACATTTTTTATATCTAATTACAGCCCCATTAATTTCCACTAAAAGAAAATAAAAAAAACTTGCAAACGTAAACAAAATAAACTATTAGTAAATGCAATTGTGCATGCCTTAAGCGCATTAAAAAATTACGTATAACATGATTATACCTAAATTTTTTAAAGTAGTTTAAATACACACAAGTTTTCACTAATAACCTTATTACTAAACCTTACTACTAAATTCTTACTACTAAAGTCACCTTAAACGTGGTAGAGCCATGCTGCAGCTATATTAGTAGTATAGTTGTAGCACGAATGGGTCGGCTCGACCGGGGAAGGACCAAGCTCTCACAGAATACCAGCGTAAAATAGCAGCTTAACACTGCTGTGTTTCGTATGGTGAGTGTAGAGAACCGGAGCCCCTTTTACTGGAAAAGAGGCATTCCATCTTAGTCCTCACGGGTGACAACGCATCTGCATTTTGATTCGCAAACGAGAATAGATGTAGATAGATATCTATGGGCCACAGGAACCACTTACCATCACATGAACTGTGTGCTCGTTTGTCACCCTATCCTATAAAAAAAACTTCTAATTTTCCGATAATTTTATGTCAAACTTCAATTTAAAAAGTTTGGAAAATCCAAAAGTGCACGACTCATAATGCTCACATAATAGTGAAAAAATTAAAAAAAAACTGTAAATTGTAGTTCTATTCGTCAAAGAGTTCCAGCAGCAGTCACCGAAGTACATTTTAAAGTCACTCCGTCAATACCGGAGGTAAGGTCTATTCATAACTAACAAAATGAGTCTAAGCTCTGTACATCTAGTTCTCCTCGTCGAGGAGTTTCAATAGCAGTCATCAAAGTCCACCTTCAAGTCACTTTATCAAGTCCAGAGGTAAGGTCTCATCATAATTAACAAAATGAGCCCAAACGCGGCACACCTAGTTCTACTCGTCGAGGAGTTCCAGTAGTATTCATCGAAGTACACTTTCAGGTCACTATCAAGTCCGGAGGCAAAGGCGGATTAAATGTCGACTGCGCCCTAGGCTAGCCTAGCACCTCAGCGGCGCCTCTCTAGGGGCCATAATAAATTAAATATTCTCATTTTGCAAATAAATAATATTATAATTTATAATATAGTTTAATAATTGCAAAATAATTAGGATACGAGTACTATTAACAGAGGGGGCATAAATAAAAATGTAATGAGAGAGTAAGACTGAGATCTATATATCGTACTTTGACTTTGCTCAGACTTACGTAAAACTTAGCTGAGTATATGCTTAGCATAATCTTTGATTCCGAATTTATAGAAGTATCGGGCTAAGTTTATGCTAAGATTAGGCTAAGGCTCAGAGTGTCCAAAAATTCATGGATGCTTTATTCCACGCATAATATTATTGATTTTACTGAAAAAAAAATTATAAAATATAGGTATATATTTAAAAGTCGAAAACAGTTCAAATTGTATTTCATAAATAAGTTATTATTACGTGAAATAGAAAACAGGCGAATTTAAAGAGAGATAAAAGTACATTTAACTCATTATAACGTTTGGTCCTCACTTTAACATTGGAACGTTTGATCGGCCGGTCGCGCGCGCTGTCAAATTACTGTTTCTATTTTCTAACGTGAAGTTTTTTATTTATTGATATTGTGTGCATTTTAAGTTTTTATTTATATTTTAAATTCCTTATCTTTTTATTACGATTGTGGCCTTGGAACTTGGACTTCCGATCCTACCTACCTATTCGACTTACGCTTCAGGAATTTGGCCGACAATCTTTGGATTTTCTGTAACCCAGGCTTGTTCTGTGTGATATAATGGACAATATAGATAGAGTTCTATCTACTTTAGAAAATATAGATAGATTGGGAACTTCAGCAGATATCAATTTTCGGCGCATGCCTAAATTCTATGTTCGGAATGAATACAACCAAAACCCTTTCAAACTGTATGACGAAAATAAATTTAGAAGAAGATACCGTTTCACTAAACTCACTGTTTTTAATTGTAATGTTAAACCTTTGATAATTATTGCCAATTTGAAGCATTTGGACAATAGAGGCTTGCCGATTTTTCCAAAACTGCAATTACTTATTGTATTAAGGTTTTATGCTACAGGATGTTTCCAGGTAATTATTGTTTCATAGAATAGAATAGAATTTTTATACAAATAAATTTTCCCAAGTTCTTTCGAATAGTCAGAATCTACCACTGGTTATGTATATAGTAAGTATGTTTTATATATAATAAGTAATACCTATATTCCTTGATATTCCAGATGGTGTGTGGTGATTTGACTGGCATAAGCCAATCCACAGTATGTCTTATAATAAATAATGTATCAAGACAATTGAGCAGTTTATTACCAAGGTATATACATTTTCCAAGAAATATGAATGCGGTAAAAAGAAAATTTGAAGCACTGGGACGCCCCAATATTCACCATGGATTTAACAACATTATTGGCGCTATTGACTGCACACATGTTAAAATAAATACACCCAGATGTATCTCCCATTCTGAAATATACCGAAATCGTAAAGAATATTTCTCTATTAATGTACAAGCTATTATAGACCAAAGCGTGGAAGTTTTTGATATAGTAACCCGCTGGCCTGGCATTTCTCATGACAGCAGAATATTTAGAAACTCTCAAGCTTACGCTAGATTCCTAAGCGGGAATTTGCAAGGAGTTTTAGTAGGTGACAGTGGTTATCCTTCTCTTCCTTTCCTTTAAACACCTCATAACTCCAGTAACAAGAGCAGAAAACCAATACAATTATGTTCAAATAAGAACCCGTAATATACTTACTTATCTTCACGCACAATCCCTGACGGGGTAGCCAGAGAGAACAGATCGCCAAGTGTCACGATCCTTACATACCTTACATCCTTACATTGTAGAAGCGTAATATAGTTGAGAGGTTTTTTGGAGTATGGAAAAAGAAATTTCCATGCTTATAGTTACTACTATTTACTTTACCTCGATCAAAATTATATTGGACCACACGAGAAGCACCAGCTATGAAATAAAAATAAATCATCGATATCGGTTCACTCAGAAAAAAGTTGAAATATACTTAGGACCTCTAGTAACAAAGAATTTTCCCCATATATCAAAACTAGCAAGCAGACTTAGTTCTGCAGCATATGCTGTAAAAAAGATTAGAAGTCTAACCAGTGTTGAAACAGCTAGACTAGTTTACTTTAGCTATTTCCATAGCATAATGTCGTATGGTATTTTGCTATGGGGACACGCAGCTGACACTGAAATTATATTTGTTTTACAGAAGAGGGCCATAAGAGCAATTTATGATTTAAAGCCTAAAGAGTCGCTGCGACAAAAATTTAAGGAAATTAATATATTAACTTTGGCCTCTCAATACATTTATGAAAATGTAATGTACGTACACAAAAATAAAAGTAGTTTTACAAAAATAAGTGATATTCATTCTGTAAATACTAGGAACAGACACAAGCTAGTAGTACCAGTTACTCGACTCCATCGAGTCAGTAATTCATTCTTGGGGCGATGTATACGCTTTTATAACAAAATTCCAGAAAATATACAAAGTTTGACCTGCTCAAAGTTCAAAAACTTTATTAAACTAAGTTTGTATAAAAAGGGTTATTATAATATTAAGGAATTTATGGAAATATAAATGAGAATGGTGAAAGCCTTCTCGCCGTATGCGTGGAAAAGAATCTTGTTGTGACGAACACTTTCTTTTGTCATAAGAAGATTCACATGTATACATGGGAAAGAGGTGATGATAGAAGTATGATAGATTTCATAATTGTTGATGAAAGAATGAGGAGCGCGGTGGTAGATACAAGGGTTTACCGGGGCTCTAACGTAGGGACGGATCATTACTTGGTCTTATGCCGAATTAATGGTCTTTTCAGACGTTGGGGGCATCGGACATCTGTGTCTACCACTGCGTTACAGCGTATAAGAACAGAGAGGTTACAAGATGAAGGTGTGAAAGAGAAGTTCATATGTAGATTGAGAGAAAATATAAGTGGTATGGCTGAATTGTGTATGAATGATTTAGACTTGGAGACTGTGTGGTATAATGTCAAGAAAGATTTAGTGGATGCAGCTACCGAAGTATGTGGTGTAAGTAAGAGAACGATTGAAAGGAAAAATAACACGTTATGGTGGGATGATGAGGTACGGATGGAAGTTGAAGCAAAGAAGAAAGCATGGCTAGATTTACTAGCAACCAAGGCTAGTAATTCTAGCAGTATGAATGGTGATATTGAAAGGAAAAATGCAGTTTTTAGACACCTAAATAAGAGAGTAAAAGAAGTAGTTGAAAGGAAAAAGCAAGAAAGAACGAATAAGAATGATAGAAGAATATCGGATAACTTCCAGGCAAACATTAAAATGTTCTGGAAACTCGTAAGAACTACCAGGGGACATTCACAACAGCCTAGAATGAATGCTATACGAGACCAGAATGGCTGTATTCTGAATGACGAAGTTTTGAGTTTAAGGAGATGGAAGGAATACTTTGAATGCGTGTTTATGAGTGATGAGACGTTTGAATTAAATGAAATAGAAATTCCGAAAGAAGAGGAAATAGATAGAGATATAAGTATAGATGAAATAATGAAAGCAATGAAAAGTATGAAAGCAGGTAAGGCAGCCGGTTATGATAGAGTATCTCTCGAAATGCTAAGGGCTAGAGAAGGAGTGGTGGCAGACCTGCTGTACACCTTGTTTAATTTATGTTGGGAACTTAAGCGGGTACCGGGAGACTGATGCAAAGCCGTGATAGTCCCAATATATAAGGGAAAAGGATCACAGCAGGACTGTAAAAACTACCGTGGTATCAGTCTTCTTAGCATTGTGGGAAAACTGTATGCTAAGATACTAATTGAAAGAGTTATGAAAGAAACTGATGGAAAAATTTGGGATGTGCAAGCGGGATTTAGAAAGGGAATAGGATGTACGGATCAGGTCTTTTCCATGCGCATGATCGCGGAGAAGTTTTTGGCCAAAAACCAAAAAGTTTTTTGTGCGTTCATAGACTTGGAGAAGGCTTATGACAGAGTGGACAGGGATGTGTTATGGCAAACACTGAACTCATTTGGGTTGACCGCTGGTCTGATACAGGCATTGAAGTCTCTATATAGGGACTCTAGTGCTTGTGTCAGGATCAACGGGGCCTACTCGGACTGGTTTGGCATCCATAAAGGTGTCAGACAGGGCTGTGTGGCTTCCCCGTGGTTGTTCAACCTATTTATGGACAGTTGTTTGGAAAATTTGAAAGTAGAAGAATGCGGGTTAAGAATGGGTGAGTTAACCGTCAAATGCCTTTTGTACGCCGATGATCAAGTCATACTTGCATCGTCGGCAGCCGAGTTGCAAGTGATGGTTACATTAATGAACAGGATATTAAAAGAAAAGGGAATGAAAGTGAACGCAAATAAGACGAAAGTTATGGTTTTTGAAAGAGAAGAAAGTAAAACGATATGTGAAATAAGAATAGAAGGGGAGTTGGTAGAGCAAGTAGATGAGTTTGTATATTTGGGATGTGTGTTTAGCAGGGATGGTAGATATGATAAGGATATAGAACGACGAGTGAATGCAGGAAATAGAGTGAATGGGGCTATACACTCTATTGTGAAAAGTCAGAATGTGTCAAAAAAGGCACGTATGGCAATTCACAATGCTGTGTTAGTACCTACTTTAATGTATGGTAGTGAAAGTTGGGTGTGGCAGAAGAAGCATGAGAGTAGAATAAATGCTGTAGAAATGCGGTCATTAAGGAGTATGTTAGGGATGAAGCTGAATGACAGAGTGAGAAATTGTTTAATAAGAGAAGAGTGTGGTTTGCAAGATGATGTTGTGACCAGGATTAAGAAAGGAATGCTTCGGTGGTTTGGCCATGTAGAAAGAATGAATGAGGAAAGAGTGACAAAGCAAATTTATGTTGCAGAGGTGAACGGCATAGTCGGGAAGGGTCGCCCTAGGCGAAAGTTTATCGACCAAATTGGCGATATATTAAAAATGGGCCAAATCAAGAGTACCTTTAACCGACGAGGGTGTATGCGTAGGTATATGGATGTGGAGGAAGCGAGAGAGGTGTGTCAGGATCGTGCCAAATGGAAGTCCATAATCTCTGCCTACCCCTCTGGGTGACAGGCGTGAGTGTTTATGTAATGTTATGTTATGAATTTATGGATGATAATAACATCTGGAAATGAGGTGATCGCTACCTATTTCTAATTTGTTGTGTTGTTAATTTGTGTAACATCATGATTGTATGAGTAAGCTGTTATTTAAAAAAAAAAGTCCCGCTGGGTTTCTTCTTGGTTCTTCCCAGGACAGAGGTTTTCTCCGAACCAGTGGTAATCAAACAAAAGAGTGACTGTATTATTTATAATCTATATTGAATAAAAAAGTTTCTGTTTCTGTTTCAGGGGCATGGCTAGTAATAGGGGCATCCACCGTAAATATGTTAAAATTAAACACGATAAAATCCATAAAATTAGTATTATACTAAATGTATTACTTAGTTTATTTTATTTTAAGACAAAAATATTCCAATTATTAAATGGTAAGCAAAATTTTTTATTTTAATTTACCGAGTAGTGGCGGTGTAAGAATATCCACTATCCCATAGTATCATACTGTGGGTGTCGTAAGAGGCGACAGAGGGGAACAAGTCAGAAGATGGGTGGCAGCGTCTTCCTAATAACGACTAAAAATAAAAAACTGCGTTTGCTAACCGGTTTGCCAAGCGTGGCAATTATGGCAAATATGCCTATGAGGCAATCTATGGGGGAGGCCTATGTTCAGCAGTGGACTTTGATATGCTGTAACGGTTAACGAAAATTTGTAAACAGAACTTCGCTGCGTTGTTTTTACCTATGAGTATAAATAACCTTTTTGCATCCATTATAATCAATAAGATTGTCATTGAGGCCTTTAATTAAGATAGCATTGTATAGGTCAAAGGGTAATTTATTGAGTGCGAACTGAATATGTATACGCAAAGATAAAATGGTAGGTCCCATTATTTCAATGTCGATTTTATGACGCAGGTAGGTGAGTGCGAATCGGAGTCGTCGAACGGACTTTAAACCCGGCGCCGGCGGCCGGCGGACAACGAACGCGTCCCTCCGCAAACCACCAGCTGCCAACGTATGTAGGTGTACGCGAAGCGTACTCACATACTTAACACAATATATACATTACACTTCCACAACGGTTTTAATAAATGTAGAAGTAGGTACCGTTTATTTTCTCATCGACAAATACATTTTAGGGGCTCCTAATCAATGGTAAGTAAACTATCTAATCAGTATTTTCTTCAACAGGATTCTTTTAGATATAATTACAGGACTATTATGAAATGTAAAGAAGCAAATAAACTACGTGTTAATAGAAAAACTGCGCTTTAGACTTATAAATGTTCTCCATCTGTCATCTATCAGCTCTGTTCTGAAAAACAGCGCCTAATCAGTTCTTTATTTAATCGTTAAAATTAACTTTATCACATTTAGTTTCAAAACTAAGAACTAGAGAAAAGCTATTTAACCGTAACATCTCAAAATTTATAGAAAAGTGTAGAAATATTTACATCGGCGTTCTTATAAGCGTGTCACAAAGGCGAGCTGCGACGGAGTGAAGCGGCACGGCACTCAATGAAAATATAAATAAAGTCGGCAGACGCCGTGCCCTGCTGATCTGTTTTCCCTTCTACGAACATCACTCAACAAACGCGAATAACTAAAAACTCTTGTTACTGAAGAGAACACCTTACTTTTTTTCGTCAGTTCACTTTCATTCAGTTGTTACGACTTCGTTAACAATTTAAACAAATGCGGCTAGTATGAAAAAGCAAGTATGTATATTTTTTCAACGGTTATATGAATGAATAGAACTGAAATGAAACAATGGACCTCTGTTCTTGACCTGTGACGGTTTCAAAGAAAGAGATCGTAGAACTGATAAGTAAATAACGGCCTTGTTTATCTCTGTCATACAAGGTTTTCTAAGTGTAGCACAAAGGTATTATTATTTTTTGTTCTTTTTGTTGGATATTTTTTCACAGACGTAAAGAAATACGTACGTAATGTTCCATACAAAATGTGTGAAGCACCCTACCTACAGGTTTGCTTGTCATATGCTAGTCCCATGCACACAAGTACATCAAGGTCCGACAATCGGCGGCAATTGTATGACGAAAAATCAAAAAATTCATCATCATCATCTACTGCATCCATGCGTAAGTTTGTTATAAATATGATGATTTCCATAATTTTATTTTTATTATATTTTTGATATAACTACTTAATTAAACTTATTTTATTATTTATATTAACTAGTAACCCGAGCTTTTAATTAATGACTTTGGGTTGAAGTAATACAGTGTTATGCTTCGGTTTGTTTTTAACTTTATTAATTACAGGATCTTAAGCAGTTGGTAGTACCCAGCCGCCGCCTCTATTGAAATCAGGACCTTTTTTTAATGCCAACAGCCTCATGAGCCATCCTTGCTTGAAAAGGCCAAAGGATGTTCTTTCGCAAGGTGTTCGTTCGTGGTCTATCAAATCTGATGTAACCCCGCCGTTACATCGGATTTGTTAGACCACAAATCGCTTTAAAGGATATGATTACAGACTAGAGACTTTTCGGAGCAATGGTGTTTAACGTAAGGACGAGTGCTCTTAACGACGAGTGAATATTCCCTTACAAGACAACGAGTACCCTACTCGTCGTCTTGTAAAGGAATATTCACTCGACGGAAAAGTGTTTGATCTTCTTTAACGGCTTTGAAAAATGTTTTAATGGTAGTTAGCGTCAAGATTTAGTTAATCTGTGAGGTATGATAAGTCACCGTTTGAATACCGGTTAGTAAGAAGTAGCAGTAGTAGTTTACTGTACACTACTGTTTATAGAAAAAAAAGCTGTTGGTAGATCCCATTGTGAATGTCTTAATTGCATTAAAAAAATTACGTATAACATGATTAAGTATACTTAATTTTTAAGTAGTTTAAATACACACAAGTTTTTAGTAATAACCTTATAACTATACTTCCAATTTTCTGATGATTTATGTAAAACTTCAATTAACAAAAAAGTTTGGAAAATCCAAAAGTGCACGACTCACAATGCCCAACGATAGTGAAAAAATATAAGTAAAAAAGCTTAATAAAATCGTCATGCAGCTCACGGTAAATTAATTCTGCAACTACAGTTTTTTCTTTGAACCATTTCTGCGTAAAAAAAAATTTAAGGCTGTCCCACTGTTCAAGCAGCCTGTTCACAACCGATAGCAGGGAAAGCCACCGAGTTTCCGATGGATACAAAATCTTGTGGATTTTTGTGTCAGTGAAAACTTGAAATTCCAAATATTGGGCTTGGCGCTTTTGAATTCAGTTAAAAAAACGTAAATGTTTCGCGCTAAATCTTCGCATCGTCTTGGTAATTTTTGGCATGCTTCAGTGGCACACAAATGCATAGAATGGCATAAAGGAGAGTGCGTTTTTAAGTTTGCGGAATAGGTAGGTAGGTAATAAGTGGGGACTCATTATTAGTATAAATACCAGGTTTTATTGTATTTAGATCATTAGTCTTTGAGTTATCGTCAACAAAACAAGTCAATCGGGAAGAAATTGTGAAATATGGAGAAAATCGAGTTCCGAGCCGTTATAAAGTTCCTTACCAAGCGCGGAAAATCAGTTCAGACTATAGTGGAAGAGATGTCATCCATTTATGGAGACTCTTGTCCAAGTAAAACTATGGTTTACAAGTGGCATACCCTTTTGAAACAAGGCAGAGAGTTACTTGAAGACGACCCACCGCCAGGAAGGCCGACCGAGGTGACCACTTCGGAAATTATTCAAAAAGTCGAAAAATTAATATTAGAAGATGCCCGCCTAAAGGAAAAACAGCTCGCAGAAATGGTTAGAGTATCAGATACAACCATTTTCAAAATTCTTCATGACTTTAGTCATGCCAAAATGGTCATGGGTCATGGTTGCCTATAATGCTCACGCCGCCTCAAAAGCAACAGCGCGTGGAGTGTTCTAGTGCATTTTTGGACCTCTGTATAGAAGACAAAGATGGATTGTTGGCTCGAATTGTTACTGGTGACGAAACTTGGGTTCACCATTATGAACCTGAGTCCAAACAGGACTCTATGCAGTGACACAAAAAAGGCACACCACTACCACCCAAGAAATTTAAGGTGGCACAATCTGCTGGGAAAATCACGGCGACAGTCTTTTGGGACTCAGAAGCAATCCTATTGATTAATTATAAAGATAAATTCTAGAACAATTGATGGAAGCCATAAAGGAGAAAAGAAGGGGAAAATTGACCAAAGGAATCCTTCTTCTGCACGACAACGCGCCTGTTCACAAGTACCATGTTGCGATGACTGCCCTGCAGAAGGTGGGCTCCAAAATTTTGCCACACCCATCCTATAATCCTGACCTGGCCTCCAGTGATTATTATCTATTTCCAAACTTAAAAAAGAACTTCGTGGGAAAAAGTTTTTAAGTGATGAAGAAGTGAAGGAAGCAGTTTCGGCGTATTTTTTAGACAAAGACGAATCATGTTTTTCTGAGGGTATATATAAGTTAATTGAAAGATCCAAAAAATGTATTAGGGTAGCAGGTGAATATATTGAAAAGGAAAAATAAATTTGGATTTTTATTTCCACTCCTTACTCCAGTCCATTCCGCGAACTTTAAAATGTCCCCTCGTACATTTAAAAATAAATATACACGGCAGATTTTCTCGCAAACGGCTGACTACTGAATTTTGTGATCCCATCATAACAATGCAGCCGTCTGACGCGAATTCTATAATATTTTCTAACGGGATCCCTCTACCAGCAAATTTCTGTATAATGAGATCATACATGACTTCTGCTGTAGCTCCCTCTGCTGCCATCGTAAGATCACCTGCCTCAAATAAATGTGCCAGTTCCCATACTTTTTTGCTGCTCATCAAAATAACGGATAATAATGCACATGGTTTTGTCGCCGAAATATCCGTTGATACATCGACCAGTACGATGAATTTATTATTTTTAATAATGTTGTCCAAATAATGTTTTTGGAAATTACCAATAACATTTTTTACCGTAGATGTGCATTTTTTTCGTTTTGTGGGAATCTCAAAAGCAATTCTGGAGTCTAGAAAACAAGATTTTAGCAACTCTGATAAATGATCCATAGCCATAAATGATATGTTGTGCTCTGCGACGAATGCACTAAGATTTATTTCGGCTTTCATTACTTTCCTATTGTGACCGGTTTGTCGATTCTGAAAATAAGTGCTAACGTCTCTTGTAGAAGACCTCGCTGATGCTTTTCTTACGTGTTCGGCGTTTGAAACATGATCTTTTAAAGTTGAAATTTCGCATGAACGTTTGACATCGCACATTATACATTTTGCCTTGTAGGGGTCATCATTGACAGGGGCAATCCAATTCTTAAACGTTTCATCACTTTCCCACCGCTTTATATACTTCTGTTTTATGTGTTTACTTTTTACCTTTTTATTCGGCGTAGGTAGCCCGTCATCATTGTCACACTCATTATCAATTAAAACTTTAAAAAATATTCGTAAAATACCTTTCACTGATAGATCGTACATAAATCAAATCAAAGCATTAAATAACATAACCACAATATGTACAGCACAGTAACAATTGTTCCGGGGATTCCCCACATATCCTAGGACTTACCCGAGTAAAGGTGAAGTACTTATTAGAATGAGGAACTAAAGATTTTAGACATCAATTTCTCAGAGGTAAGGTTTAATCTAGTTGAGGTTTAATTTAGTTTTTTTTTAGTTTACGTTTGTCAATTACCGTATATTATATACGGTAATCAAATAGCTGCCGCTTACCGTATTTTTGTTGCCAAAGTTAACTGAATGCCGTATATTACGGCAATTGCCGTATCAAGAACAACGCTGACTCTGTGGCTGTGGCTCGGAGTGCAGCTGCGATCTATTTAGTAAAATAAATTAATACAAGGCTGTCAAACCACCGAAAATTTCGCCATTTCTGAGCCGAAAAAAATTAATTATAACTAAACAAAACAAAATTAAACTGCCATTTACATTCCATGGCTTTCCACATGATAGATGAAGAGTTTTAAAAATAGATTGAGTTGAACAATTGATATTTTTAAATGTTATCGTGCTTATGCCGCCATGCGGACTTGATAAATCCACACCATAAGCCACTAAAACCCCTCTTTTTATGTAAAAATAGTAATTAATCGAATAAAAAAAAATTTATAAGTTCAACAATCATTTATCTTTCTGACAATGTGCTTTTTATATCATATATATATGTAATATGATTGCTAGATACGATTTCATGCGACAAAACGTTGGAATCTTAATTTTTAGGCCCTAGTAGAATATACCTGCGCGCTTGATTTATGGTGTTTTAGGATCTCGAATTACTAACATAGCTCGGAAAGCTAAAGAATTATTTGCTTCTAACCCTATAGTAAATTGAATTTTAGAGTTTATAGAACTAAGATGGTCCAAGAATACCTGCTATTTGAACTAAGCTACTTTGGCTACGTTTAGTCTACGTACCGCATAGATCTAGATAGAAATGAGAAGTAAGAAGGGCTTTTTACTTAAAGTCTTTCATGAATATATCGGCGACTATATGATTCTCTTACTCGTAGTACTTTTCCTTCCACAATAGATAGCCAAATGTAAGGAATAAATAATAATGAAACAAAAAAAGCAATGACGAATAAAACAGTAATTTTTAAGACCTTGAAATTATTGTTTTGGATTCCGGTTGCCCTAACGTCCCTTACTCGATGCTACAACATTTATAAACTGCAAGACGTGACACTTACTATTCTTAAAATTGAACAATTTTACTTTTAGGACTAACTCCGAAGTCTCTAAAATTACCATTATTAATATTAAATAAAAATTATCACTTCTCAAAGTTATTTGGTTATTCAATATTAAGGGTGTATGGTATTATTAATTATTGCCGAAGTAGTGTTATTTGTTTTATCAAAATTTATGAAACAAACAGATATTTTATCTGGTATACGTCAAACCATGCAGAAACCATTTGCACGCTTCACCCGTGATTACAGATGGTTACGTCCATATTTCTTTTATGTCCGTATTTTCTTTTTTTGTTTCAGCTCAAACTACGAATATATATATATAACTGGACCGAAAAAAGCCGCCTTTTAAATTGACGTAATTATTGTTCTCTTCAGTAACGAGAGTTGGTAGCTTGGTTGTTATATTTGTTGAGTGCTGCTCGTAGAAAGGAACGTTCTTTAGATGCGTAATCTAACTTTCTCAAAAATAACACTTCATTATGCTACCTTCAAAACTCGGTCAGTTATATAAATATGCAAATATAATGTATGAACTATATACTTAATTAACATAAAATACCGTATAAGATGCAAATAATTCTACAAGACAACATTAGTACCTACGTAACGTTAATTTCTAAGAAAAAAATAATTAAACAGGCGCCTAGTTTCATTTCTGTTTTATTTAGCTGTAGAGTAAAAATTAAATAGAATGTAAAACTAGACCTCTAAGACAGTAGTATGGCATTATTGTTGGCACGATGCACTGTCGGCGCAATGTTGCACGCGCGAGGATCATGTTTCTGCTAAATGCGGACGCCACGCCAAGAGCACGCAGAAATAAACGCAAACAAACAACCCGCCGCAAGCTTAAATAAATCTGTGTCGTAGTGTACTTTTTCCAGACAATATTCTCCAAGATTTTTTGTAGTTCTATACGAAAAAAAAGTTATTAAATAGATGCTTTCCATCGATTACAGCTTAGCTAAGCTCTAATTTATTAATTTCCAGTCACCCCGAGGGGTAGGCAGAGACTACGGACTTCCATTTGGCACGATCCTGACACACTTCTCTCGTCTCCTTTACATCCATATACGTATGCATACACGCTCGTCGGTTAAGGGCCTAAATATATCGCCAATTTGGTCGCAAAACCTTCGTCTAGGACGTGCCTTACAGACTCTGCCGTTCACTTCTGCAACATAAATTTGCTTCGTCACTCTTTCCTCACTCATTGATCAAACCACCGAAGCATTCCTTTCTTAATACTGGTCACAATGTCATCTTGCAAACCACACTTTTCTCTTATCACACAATTTTTCACCCTGTCATTCAGATTCAGCCGTAGCATACTCCTTAATGACCGCATTTTTACAGCATTTATTTTACTCTCGTGCTTCTTCTGCCAGACCCAACTTTCACTACCATACATTAAAGTAGGGACTAACACAGCATTATGAATTGCCATACGTGCCTTTTTTGACACATTATGACTTTTCACAATATCATGTAGAGCCCCATTCACTCTATTTCCTGCGTTCACTCGTCGTTCTATATCCTTATCATATCTACCATCCCTGCTAAATACACATCCCAAATATACAAACTCATCCACTTGCTCAATCAACTCCCCTTCTATTTTATTTCACATGTCGTTTTACTTTTTTCTCTTTCAAAACCATCACTTTTGTCTTACTTGCGTTCACTTTCTTACCCCTTTTTTTTAATGACCAATTCATTTGCAACTCGGCTGCCGACGATGGAAATATGACGTGATCATCGGCGTACAAAAGGCATTTGACGGTTAACTCACCCATTCTCAACGCACATTCTTCAACTTTCAAAGTTTCCAAACAACTTTCCATAAATAGGTTATGTTTAACCTATTTATGGAACCTATTTATGGCTGTTGCCACGGGGAAGCAACAAAGCCCTGTCTGACATCTTTTTGGATGCCAAACCAGTCCGAGTAGACCCCGTTGATCCTAACATAAGCACTAGAGTCCCTATAAAGAGATGAAACCAGCGCTTAACCCAAATGAGTTCAGTGTTTGCCATAACACATTCCTGTCCACTATGTCATAATCCTTTTCCAAGTCCATGAATGCACTAAAAACTATCTGGTTTTTGGCCAAAAAATTTCTCCTTAATCATGCGCATGGTAAAGACTTGAAACGTATACCCCATTCCCTTTCTAAATCCAGCTTGCACATCACAAATGTTGCCATCAGTTTCTTCTATAACTCTTTCAATTAACACCTTTGCATACAATTTAGCCACAATGCTAAACAAGCTGATACCACGGTAGTTGTTACAGTCCAGCAGCGAGCCCTTTCCCTTATATATTAGGACTATAACGGCTTCTCTTCCGGTACCCGCTTCAGTTCCCAACATAAATTAAACAAGTTGTACAGCAGGCCTGCCACCACTCCCTCTCCAGTCCTTAGCATTTCGAGTGATTACTCTATCATATCCGGCTGCCTTACTTGCTTTCATGCTTTTCATTGTTTTCATTATTTCATCTACACTTATCTCCCTACCTCATCCGATGATAAGATCAGGTGAGAAAATATTCAAGCTCTGGCTTATAATAAATTATAAAAATGAAAAGCTAATACAATACGATTGACGCAACGCTATTTTTTTTAAAATTAATTATTTCTTTATCGACTGTATCAACAATTTATTGGTATATTTTTACAGTCTGCTATGAATAAAACAGAAATCTGGTTTCTCAATACTGGCGGTATGAAAAAATTCAAAGGCTAAGCTTGGAGTTTCTCCGCAGAAAGGTTATCCGCAGAAGAAAAAGGGAAACTGACAGCCCAGCGAGTCAGTAGGTTCACGTGACAACTGACTGGCTATGTCAAAATTTAGGCACTGAGAACCGACATCAGATGTGGAACAAAAGGGGCTCGAGTGGTAGCCTCGTACTAACAAGCGCAGTGTTCTGCGACCCCCCGCTAGTTAGATTTGACTAACGGATGGAACATGCAGAGCCGATGAAATATTGATGGACATGGGGGAGCCCTATATAGAATCCTATAGAACTTTCCCGGTTATACTAGTCATAACTAGTTCTTTGATTTAATGTCCAAACCTTATTAACATTCCGCTTTCTTTCGAAAACTTGCAAGACCTCGTCTTACAAGTGTTGATGATTATATAGGTCTTGCAACCTTTTTCTTTATAAAATAAAGGTGACAAACGAGCACACAGTCCACGTGATGATAAGCGGATGCTGTGGCCCATAGGTATCTACATCTATCCTAGATTAAGAATCAAAAT
Organism: Parnassius mnemosyne; assembly: GCA_963668995.1. Taxonomy (NCBI): domain Eukaryota; kingdom Metazoa; phylum Arthropoda; class Insecta; order Lepidoptera; family Papilionidae; genus Parnassius; species Parnassius mnemosyne. The sequence continues at coordinate 23,029,180 of CAVLGL010000080.1, forward strand.
GCCGATGCGTTGTTACCCCTGTCGACCTCATTTCCAGTGCCTTGTACACAGCAGCATTGAGCTGCTATTTTACGTTGTTATTCTGTGAGCGCGTGGTCCTTCATCGGTCGAGTCGAGATCCTTTCGTGCTACAACCGTAATGTAGCTGCAGCATGGCTTTTACACGTAAATACAGTACTGTTATTACCACGATTAAGTCGCCACATATCAAAAACAAATCTTTTGAATCTGAGGACATAACGAAAGACGGTAAAGCAGTTTGTAAGCATTGAGGCGAAAAATTGTCTGGAGGAAGGTAAAATATGTAATTTATGACTAGTGCCGAGGTCTCTTGCATCTATCGCAATCTAGAGACATTCAAGTTTTTCATGGAACCACTCGGATCGATACTTTACCGAGAACCGTTCCGCAGTCAGAACCGTAATGCCGACACAACATGTATTCACGCCGCGATCCCGGCGAAGGATGTTGTACCTACCTACCTACAATCGGAGATTGTGCATCAAGAATACCATCGTGCAACCACGATTCTGTAACTGTTATTAAGTATGTATGTATATTAAAGTTCAAGATGTTGGTGTAGAACTCCTGTATTTTTGTTCTTAGACCCCTTACATCTTGGTATAGATTCAAACTATTTGGTTTAATTTTTTTGTATGGTAATTGTCAACTTAAGACATTTAGTTCAACATAATTCTTTGAATTTTGATTCCTTACAAAAGTACAAATTACTAACAAACCAAAAGATAATAAACCATAAAGATACATGTTGATTTAATAAACCAAGTGAAACTAAACTATTTTCTTCAAATCTGAACTGGATAAAAGCCAAAGAATCTGCTTCACTGTTGTAGCAACAGCCTCATCCCTTCGGCGCAGCAACACAGCTCACATCCACAACAGTGGAGTGAGTGAAATATACTCGCTGTATTTGCCATAGTTGCCTGCCTATAAGGCAATCTATGGGGGAAGACCATGTTCAACGGTGGACTTTGATAGGCTATATCGGTAACGGTAATAAATAATATAAGCGTCGAATATAGAACCTTCTGGATTTTAGAACTCGGTCTAAAATACCGAATTTCTTATAATGTGATACTAAACAACGCAGAACTCGTATTTAAGCAATATAAACATAAGAAATTACACGTGATTCTTGGCGAGAAGTCAAGACTTACAAATTTGACGAACTGTTTTCGTATTAAATGTTACATCATGGAAAACAACGATAACGTAACAAAAGAATCACAAGAAGTAACTTTGTCGATTTCGCTTGCCGAACAGTACTCGACGTAGGTATTAATTAGGAATTCAATTAATAGAATTGACTTTCCTAGACTTACTATAATGAATAAATATGTAATACTAATTATTAGACTTGAAACGAATAGTATATGCCGTATATACACTTCGAATACCGAATATTCTGCAGGTTTCCTGGTCGAATAGCCGAATATTAGGCAAAAGTATTCGGCTAGCAAGGAAGTAGTGATTATTCAGAGCATTTATTCTCTGTAACTGGTGATGTGATTATCTACGAGAAGAAAAGGAGTAAACTACTGTCTGAAAATGCACAAAAATGAGTCTTTCTGCACCATTATCTTCCACTTTAATCAATATAATTCAAGTACATACACATTATTGATCTGATAATTTAATTTTTAAAATACAGAAGTTGCTTATGTGTATATCACATGAGTAAAGAAACCGTATACGTATATAACTACGGCATTAACGACAAGTGATAGAAAAAATGATTGAAGCAGTTGACGCGCTGTGTATTGACGTTTGATAGTACATATTTATTTGTAAGAAATGCCAGATCTGTGTTTGAAATCATATTTACGAGTGACGCACACGACTTTCCAATGCAGTTCAGCAATCGACTGAGGCCTGCGCAAATGATATCTACACTTTCAATTGGAGCTTCACTATTCATTTGAAACCACTAATCACGTAAACTTTTCAATCATAATTGACCGTTGTTGTACCCTTGATCAATAATTCTCCTGCGGTTGACGTGATGTAAGAATCAGTTACAGGAAATACGAGACCATAACCATCTAAGATGCCTGGCAATGGCAGAATAAGCATTTCAAATATACATCATATGCATAATAAATACATAGAACGGTGAGAAATAGTTTTTAAAATGAATATGGACATAACACTGGCTTTCACAAAAAACCGACCATTTCAATGGAATTTTTTGTTACACGCGCAATTATTGGTACGTGTAATAGTATGAACACAGGCGTTAAATTGCCCCATGTCGTGGTTTTTAGCTTATCGATAAATAATAGGCAGTTGTCATTACATTAATGGACTTTACTAGAAATCGTTGAATGCTCTACTTTGTTTGTTGTGCGGTCTTTGAAATATAATGATATACATGAACATGTCATCATCATGATAGCATCTCCTCATAGGATATTTAAGAGGAATTCATAGGAAGGATATATGCTATTTGTTGCAAAGCTTGACAGGCGGGTTGGCGACTACAATTTTTGTGCAAACATAAAATCCATGTCATTCCATTACTTACATACTAAACTTTAATATAAGTATATTATTAAGGATATTTTTTTTAATTTGCGAGACTTCAAGAAATGAATAAAACTAATTTTAAGGATTTTTACGCGTTAAATTTTATTTAAATTTTACCATCCGGGAAGACTACAGACTACTCCGTGATCATATTCAGGATCCACTCCGTCATTACATCACATTTCAAAGACCGTAAAATCGTCACAAAATAACTGATTCTTGGATAATACGTGAAGTTACGTAAATTAAAAACACGCGAATACAAAATACGCGCAAAACGTTATTAAAGAATTACACTAACTTTGTCAACATTTTCTATGGTTGACAAAAGTAGTTAAATCTTCAATTACTCTGTGGCGCTATCACTTAGTTATAGTTTGAAAATCTATTAAACATTAACTGCTGCTTAGAAAAAAGTTATCAAAATTGGTGTTAATTTGTTGGTTGTAAAAAGTATCTAAATTATTCGTATCGGTTTTATAGCATGACAATATTGCTTATGAGGAATGGAATTCGAGGAATGAAACACTATGCTGGCGTTCTATTCATAGCGGATGATGAGCTATGTGATGGATGTATGACGCGGTAACGCCGCCCCTGCAAACGCCCCGCTTTGGCGCGGCGCCGGCGCGGTCACGAGGGCACGCACACGCTACTGCTATTATGTATGTACAATACAAACTATGTCTATATTTAACACATCTACATTGTAATGCCACATGCCATACCTATCTACCTCACCAGATGACGCTTGCAGTGAACGATGATGTAATTCAATGTAGATGGGTCTGTACTCAATGACTTTGTAAATATAAGACTATTGAATGTTTAAAATGATTCATCAGTGAAAACTTGTTACCTGAGTAATTGCTTACAGCTATTAAGGTGTAGCTGCAGTTATAACGTGACAAACAACTTACAAAAACTCAAAGCAATCCTTAACTATTGTTTTGATTACGATATCTTTAAACTTTTTTAATGGCAAAGGTAAAGTATTACATGTAAAGGTTAATTAATATCTCTGATACACGTCAAATATAATAATACCAATATGTATGTATGTACATAGGCTGCACTAAAAGTATCGCGAATGGAATATTTCCACTGTTCCTGTCATATTAAAATCTTTTTAATTGAAAACCCCTTGGTTTTAAAAATCGAATACCATTTATTTATTTAAAGAAAGATTCTCGGTCTTGTCACAAGGTTTTGTCAAACTTGTGTAGTCGTTTAGAAAATGGAATTGACTCGAGAAAATTCAAAAGCGATGATTTATTATGACTTTTGAAGTACTTTCAGTAACACTCAGAGTACTTTCAGATACAGGAGAAAATTCTAGTGTGGGGGTAACGTTATCAAAAAAAAAAAAGAAAAAAGAAGAAGAAGTAAGTTTCAAACCAATCGCTCCGTAAAATAAAAACGATTCATATAAACTGTAACACCCTATTTCACCCTCTTAGGGGTTGAATTTTCAAAAATCCTTTCTTAGTGGATGCCTACGTTATAAAAGGCAGTCAATGTATATGTAATATGTCAATGTAATGTGTTCAAATTTCAGAATTCTACGGCTAATGGTTTGAGCTGTGCGTTGATAGATGAGTCAGTCACTAAGGACATCCTCTTTTATATAAATAGATTATGAATGCCGTATTTACTTTTGGGAAATACTTGTTTACCAATTCATGTAATATGTGTCAGTGCCGCGTTGCGCGATTTCAATGGAAAACAACTGGTTGCGAGCAACTGACTTTAATATTTGGTAAACAATTTTTATTACGACGCCTTAAAGAGAAAATCAGTGACATTTTAAAGATTAAAGGAAATAGTTGGACGTCGTTATATCGGCGCGTTATCGTCCGAACCGAAACGGAAGTCAGTGGCCGATGCTTGTGCCAGTGGTAGATATTATTAATAGGGTGGTCAGGTTTAAAATCGGAACAGAGTCAGTTTGACACTGGATCGATTTGGTCGTCGCCATGGATGCGCCCACGCCGCATGTGATTCATTCATTTGGCTGCGCAACGGTAAACATTACCCTAATTACATTACAAAGTAGCGAAACGACCTAGTCGCTTGCAGAGGCGCATGAAGAAATATAAAGACTAGTGCACCTTCAACTCATACGATGGCTTGTATAAGAACTACCTGTGAATAACATAATCTATTCTTAAAGTGATTTTTTGGGACTATACTCTATCCACACAATGGTTACCAATTTTCATTTCTTTTCAATCTACCCTTAAGCAGCAGCGTTACCCAGTCGATGATAGTCTTTTGTCATTGACGTTATAGGTTTTATTTATTATGACAAACAAACTGAACAGTTCACCGTGGGTACTACAACCTCAAATCATAATTTGATGCTGAATTTGAGCGAATAGCCTTTATTTTACTTGATAAAAATCTTTGTATCGTAGAATAACTGTTGTTTACTTTGTATAAATTGACGGAGCAACCTGGTACAAACTGATTGATAATTAAAATAAATTCAAACTTTAGGTTACGCATAGCAAAGTAATCGTTAACAAAACGAGAGTTATTGTGAAACAATTAAATAAAAAAATCAAGCAAAGATATCATTGTATTTTATAAACAAAATAAGAAACTTTGACTTTTGACAGCTTGAGAAGCAAATCAATATGGTTTTTAATATATTTGTCTCACTTTATCCCGCTTACATTATGACGTAAGTTGTAGGTGAAATGAAGGTCAACAAATTGTATACATTTTTGATGAAGTATATACTTTTCCTTGTCTTTAAAAGCAAAATAAGGCTAAGCAGTGAACAATATCGAAACGGTTTTTAAACCAGTGTGGTTTATAATTCTCTTCATACCGAATTACAACATTGTTTCAACGTTTGAAATGAGATAGCTTATTATCGTGGGTCATGTTTGTAAACACACTGCTACATTTTTTACACAAATGAATCACGTCATGCGGTTTGGACATGTTAAGTGACAAATAATGTAAAAGAATAAATTAAAAACATATTTAGATAAGTATTAATAAGTGATATTATTTATAAGTAGAGAAGTAGAGATGAAGGACTGCCTCGTTGGTCTAGTGGTTGTAAGCGTGATTGCTGATCATGAGTTCGAATCGGGCCAAAAAAGAGAGTTATTCCGTCAAGAAAATCTCAGTAGCTGCCTAGAGTCAGGAATTTGCGGTGCCTCACTCCCGTGCCTCGGAAAGCACGTAAAGCCGTTGGTCCTGCGCCTGAACTCTCTCCGGTCGTGTCGGTTCACCGCCCCATCGGACTATGAGAGTGAGGAAATACGAGAGTGCACCTGTGCTTGAGCATTCACTTGGGTACTATAATCTTATCCTGCGCCGATGGCTAGTCTCCGTTAAGGCTGGGAACCGTGACCGAAATTCGGTCTGAAGGATATTATTATTATTATTTCTGAGAGAAGTTTACATTTTAGAATTTAGGGCATAGACAATCGAGCATTGGAGGAATGTGAATTGATAACATCATTAATAATTTTGTAAACAGAGCCAAGGCATGCGTCATGTGCATGTCGGCGACGCATCAGCGGGGCGGCATGTTGCGTGCCTTTGTAAACAAACAAACAAGGGGCATCGCACGCAGCGCACTCCGAGAATATTCCACTGGACTCTGTTATGAGTTGCATATCGCTAGGGTTGCCCTACAGCCTTTTTCACCAAATTAATAATGAAAAAGTTACATCCTACCAAATCAGGTAGGAATGTAGGAAATCGCGCAACCACCGGACAGGCTGGTCTATAATTATGGAATTGTTTGAAATTAGGAAAATATAACTACGTTTTACGATTCCATGGCGAGAAGGGTTTTAAGGAAAAATAAAAAAGCGTCGATTTTTTTAATAGTTGCAGTTATAGCTGTGATAGGAAAAGGGAGATCTCCCGCCGGGCAGTGTTCTGCCCGGGGAGCGGCCAATGCTCCGAGTTGTAGTTCGGAGCTATTCTATATAATACTTCTTTTACTTCGGAACTTTAACAGCGCGATTTAGGCTTCGATGTATTTTCGCTTGTGGCGCGATGACAGCGCCACCACACAGTGAATACCGTAATTCTAATCTAATTCTAATAGAATTAGAATTAGATTGTTCAAAAAAGTTAAATTAAAATCTTTAAACTATATATCGCATTGCATATTTTTGTGAAGAAACAGTACAAAGAACTTTAAATAAACAAAAACTATAAAAAAGCTTTTTTTTTATTATGTGTCAAGTGTTTTTTTTTCAAAGGATCTGTAAATTAACCGATAGCAGAAAAATCAACCAAATACGCCAACCCAATTTTCTTTTCTAAAATTTAAGTGACAAACGAACTTACAGTCTACCTTCCAACAAAGTATGCTCCAGATTAGTTTCATCTATGAATACTAAGATGGAATGCCTCACAGTCTACAATTATACTGGCTTTTCTAAGGATATACTTAAGAACCGTATCAGATCAGTGCAGACTAGTGATGCGGAGTAGCGTTAAAAGCGCGATTATCGGATTTGCGCCCATCAACCCTCGAGTACGTCTTGATGAACGGAGAAGTCTAAACAAAAAACAGGAGAAGTAATAAGGTAAATGTATACATAATATAAATATATGCCGTTGTAATACATACTTTATAATCGACCTTGTTTCCAGATCAAAAGATTGATATAAAAGACACTAACACTGACACTCGTATTTTCAACAAACATTTTGCATAATTTGTTACTAATATTTTAATTTAAAAGTGGAAATGGGCAACCCTGTATATTATGAAAGTAATACTGCGTACCGGAAAATTTTTTAAGTGTACATCCGGAAACGGAAATTAGGGGTGTCCATTTAAAAAATATATCGATATTTATATTCGATGAAAAACATCAGATCCCAGCATGGATGTTTATCGATATATCGCTAGAAAATATCGATATTTTTTCACTATCGAATACTTTCCACAAAAGTTTAATATTACCTTTCTCCAGTGAAACGCGCAAAGTTTATGGTCCTTGATTTTGTATGTGTGAATGTAGAATCAGAGACCAGAGTAGCAAGTAAAAGTTTTACATAAACTTGTCTTAGATAAACAATCAAAAGAATGATTAATTCAATCGTTACCGCCAAACAGCAGAAGACGACGCAAGAAGAGTGAAAGTGAGTGACTGAAAGTAAATATAATAATAATGTCCTCCAGACCGAATTTCGGTCACGGCGGCCAGTTTCAACGGAGACTAGCCATCTGCGCAGGACAGGATTATAGTGCCCAAGTGTATGCACAAGCACAGGTGCACTCTCTATTCCCTCACTCTCATAGTCCGATGGGACGGTAAACCGACACGACTGGAGAGAGATCAGGCGCAGGACCAACGGCTTAACGTGCTTTCCGAGGCACGGGGGTGAGACACCGCCAACTTCCTGACTCCGGGCAGCTACTGAGAATTTCTTGATAGTAAAACTCAATTACTGATTTTTTTTGGCCCGACCCGGGATTCGAACCCGGGACCTCATGATCAGCAGTCGCACTACTACAACCACTAGACCAACGAGGCAGTTAAAATGAACCTACAGAATCCACAGACTACATACATCGAGCGTAAATGGTCGATCGATCTGTCAGAATAGATTTGGTAATTAAGCTGGTCACTCACAGATATCACTATCTTAATGAAACTTACTTAAAATTGAAATCATCAAGTAGTGTTAAAATTATTTATTTTTTTAGTTGATTCGGCAAAAAAATAAAAAAGCAAATATTCGATGTTTCTATAAATAAATATATCGATATATCGAATACAATAAATATTTGTCAAAACGTCGAATCAATCCGATATATCGTTCGGAAAACATCGAACAAATTCGATATATCGATGTTAAGTGAATATCCCTACCGGAAATATCCTTCGCCGCTAATACGCTGCCATCCTCGATCAGTAACACACGCCCGTTTAGGAAACGCAAGAACCGGACAACAGCTGTCGTGGTGATATACAAAATTCTTTTTAACTATAGCAGCTGCTTTTGCATTTGCAGTTTATAGATATTTTATTTTACGTATAACTAACCATATTTAACTCGTAGCAGTAAAGAAGTAATTATTTACTTTAAATATACATGTATATAATTTCAATGTAAGATTAACTTAGAATGGGAGCTGGCATTAGTAACATTCTTGCCCCTGAATCAAGTAATACATAACTTTCTTATCTTATGAGAGCCCTGAACCAATCCCTTGTACAATTATTTTAAAATATTGCTAAGACTATTCGCGTTTAATTACAAAGAAACTATAGCTAACTTGTCTTCGTGTAACTTTAAACAAATAATAATAGATAACGAAAGCCGATATCGCTTAACAAATTTGTCGAGTTTAATTGATAGAACTACTTTACAAACAGGGTTTATCATATTTTTTTGTTATGTTAGTTCGTACGGCACGGTTGCTGTCAGCAATCGTCGACGGTCAGTCACCGACATGGTTCACTAATCCAAGGCCACAAATGTACACGTGGCGTTCTTATGTTTTTCTTTTTTCATATTTACTCCTTTGAATACCAAACCTTTGTTTATAATATGAAAAACAGGCAGTTATGTCAATTTATATGAGAAAAAACCCCAAGAAAACGTATCAAAGTTCACTAGATAAATTAAATATTCCTTCATTATAAATAAAAATGTATAATATAAATAAAACCACGCACAATGTAGGGTTCCGTAGTTGCCCGTCACAATAAACTTGAAGGGGCCTTGTTGATACTATGAGCATATGAAGTGAGTTTGCGGTTTGACCGCTATAACGACTAAAAATAGGCTCAAATAGGACGAGGGTAACTGAAGAACTTATTATCCAAGCAGACTTATATGGAGTGGTATTAAAAAAATAAAAATAAACTTTACGATTAAAAAATAATACAATCATCATCATTCATTCATTCATTATTCACATGTCCGTACAAAAATTGGTTATAGTTCCCTATCCATCTATTAGTTTCAGACAGTGCAACCCTAAGATATACATGAGCGTAAAGAACCTTCCCCTAAACGACCTTTGCCACTGCTATCCTGAGGTTCGCTCACGTAAACCAAAAGTAGGATGAATGAAACTGTCGGCCTACAATAACTATACTGAGAAAAATAAGCGAAAGTGGTATGTCAGGATCGGTCTCTTGCCGATCGATCCTCTCTGTCTACCCCGCAAAGGAAAACGTAAAGTTATTAATAGTAATGCATAAGTCATTTTCTTCAAAAAATCTTTATTGTTTTTACAGTTTACACTTTACAATAACATTACAATGTTATAGTAATGCAGTCAGTTTTAAATAATTTTCAATGGAATTGTAACAAAATTCTTACTAATCCAAGTGCATTTTATAAGTTGGTCGACTATTACTCGTTAACTTGTTAAGTCTACTACTACTGACGTGCATACTTTTCACGTTTCGAAAAATAATGATTTATTTGGTAAGGGCGACATATTATGACTCTAATAAAAATACCGCTTTAAAACTAAATATTTTGAATTTATATGTAAGAAAGAAAACGTCATGCGGCTCACCTTATGGTCAGTGACTACCACCGCCCATGAACAACTGCAACACCAGGGGAATTGCAGATGCGTTGCCGGCCGTTAAAAATGCGTTGCCGGTCCTTGAAGATGCGTTGCTGGCCTTTACCTATATATAAAAAAAAAAAGTTTTTTAAGATTTTATTTATTAGGCGTTATTAATATCTATATCTATGCAAAATTACAGTTTTGTAGCACCTTGGGTCTCTGAATAAAGCCGCGGATGGACATGGCGAAACTATAAGTGTTGTTTAACGACGGAACCCTAAAAGTTAGTAACAAACAAGCGAAAAGATTCTAAAACAGTAAACTTGGTTGGAAGTGGCTATTGTATAGAAAGCACTTTGTAGCTATTGTACTTTAGCCCATGATTACTAAGAAAACTACAAAGAAAGAAAGACACATATAGATGCGTCGTCATCCCTGAGGGCTAAGATTTAATGAATGCCTGATACACTGTCGTTATTCCAAACCAGAACACAGCCATAGGTAATAAATGCTCAACAGGAAAGACAAATAATGAAGTGGCAGTTTCTATGTTTTTAACTTCCAGTCCATTAAACATTTTCTTTGAATATTAATCATCTTCAACAGCCCACAACTAGATTAATACTTCATATAGACCCTTACATACTTGGAACGATTTGCTGTAAATCGTGGTCCATTATTCGCACAATTACAGACGTTTCACACTTCAAACGCTGCTCACCATTACCTACAAGATAATTCTAAAGTCTAGCAATTATAAAAAATCGTTCTATTTATGTACCATCACTTAATATTATATACGCTTGCGCCATTTGAGGCTTGTATACGCTTATTTGCAACAACATTTTAGACTTTTAAGGATAAGTAAGTCTACTTTAAAAAACTAAAAATAATAAAGCAATGCTAAAATCTTGTGAATAAAAATATTAAAACCCCGACTTTAGAAGCTACTATAAATGGTATCGTGTAATCGTGTAAATTATTTTTTTTTTTTAACTTTTTCCCAGTCGGCTTTTACTATTTATTAATATTTAATGCATGTCTAGATAAAAGCATCTTTTGTGATTCAATGAAATAAATATAAGTAAAGTATTTGAGAAGTTGATCCCACACCAGATGATTTCCTTCTTTAACATAAATAAACCTAGCAAGCTAACAGCATAGCAAAGTGGCGAAGCAATCAGCTTTGTAGCGGTTTCTAACGGTTACTGTTGAGCAATCAGTTTCAAAATAGGAGGTTCAGATGCCTGGGTGATCAGTAATCGATTGCTGAAAACAGAATTTGAAAATTCAAAACCGTTCTCGAGATAATCGTGGGACAGACGGACAGACGGACAGGCATCGTGAAATCAATAAGTGACTTCGCAAGCTTCGCCACTTAATAAGTTACTTCATGATAGTTTGGGTTTATTAAAGGGCGCTCCAAAACTAATGCGGGAGTTTGTTTAATGCAACGCACTTATAGTTCTTGGGAGGACTCATAAAAGGCGATTGTAGTATTCTGTGATTTATCTATAACTAAAATGTTACGGTATAAATGTTGGAGTTCTATCTTAGTAACAGGATTCAAAGGTTCAGATAAATGGCATGGTAAATTTAGTAGGTTCTGTTGTACAAACGGACATACCACAGCATTCTTGGCCCATTTTTGTTTCTTGTATATTTTACTGTAAAAGCCCGAATTTTGGTGAATCTTAGGTTTTACTTTTAAATCCTAGGATTTACCAACATGAGCTGGTAAATGTAAGGATTGATATAAAATGCGACGATTTTTCGCGCTTTTACCGTTAGAGTTTGGTACATTCTAGGTTTAACCAAAGACTATCAGTAAGTGTTGTTTTTGGAAATGAAACAATATATTTATATAAGAAGAAAGTATTTATTAAACATTGAATCATATTACCTACATAATTTTAAAACATTTTATGGTGATTTTTGAAAGGAGAATATAGAAAAATAAAGGGGCTTAGCTTTCCATTGACGTCCGTCGAGTTGGGGGTTGATATTTTTTTTATAAACGTTACATTATTATAAGCACACACGCAAAGTTTCAACATGCGGAAACGCGTATTTAAAAAAAAATATTGAAAATCAATTATTATTTTGGATTAGAGCACGAGGGGGACGGAGCGTTGACATCATTAGACGAGACCTTTCCAACTTAACGTTTAGGTTCAGTGTGCCTCTAACCATTTGGTGATCGCTACCAGTTTTCACCCTCGCGATCACTGAGACATCATTGAACAGTAGTCGTCTGGTCGTTATAATGAAGTCAATCTCATTTTTTTGTCGAAACGTCGGGGCTCGAACAGGTCCACTTACTGTGAAGTCGCTTCTGGAAGAAATAATTCATCATAAAAAGTCCCCATTTCCATGAAGTCGGCCAGCCCCTTGGATTCCGTTGCCCTATTCCAAATTTCCCTAATTTAGCTCACCGTTCTCTCTTGTGCCTAGTATTGCGTTGAAGTCTCCAATCAACACCGTGTAGTGGGTTTTGGAGGAATGCATGGCTTTAGAGATATACTCAAACATTTCCTCCACCTCCTTATCGGGATGTGCCGAGGTTGACATTATATCATATCGAAAAACTAAAATTTGATAATTTTATGTTGTCAGATGTTAAATAGATTCCAAATGCTGTTACTATGCAAAATAATAACTAGAATATTTTGTTAAAAACTGTATTTTTAGGAATAAATTACTATGGAGTCTACATATAAATCCCTTAACTGGTAAACTCAGCTCAGATAAGCTGAGCAGCTGTTTATGCGTTTCTTTTTTTTATAGAATAAGGGTGACAAACGAGAACACAATCCCTTAGAAATCTAGATTTATCCTCGATTAAGAATCAAAATGCAGATGCGTTGTCACCCCTGAGGACTAAGCTAGGATGCCTCGTTTCCAGTAAAAAGTATTTCCGGTTCTCTAGACTCGTCATACGAAACACAGCAGGATTAGCTGCTAGTTTATGCTGGTATTCTATGAGAGCGTGGTCCTACTCCTGTCAAGCCCACTACCCATTCTTGCTGCAACTAATATAGCTGCGGCGTGGGTCTACCACGTAAATGAATTGACTGTTAGAAATACTTGCCAACTTACAGAAGTAGCCACTGCTAGGTTGGCTTACTTCAGTTATTTCCACAATATACTTAGTCAGGTCATAAGTATTGTCACACAGTAAAAACTTTTCTTTTAGAATGCTGGCCACAAAAAAGTTTATTGAATTCGAATTTCGAATTGTCCATGAAAATATACTGTATACTTTTTAGAATTTTACTCATTTTTAAATATGGAGTGGACGCTTAAAGAAGACCGTGTTGCAGTTATTGCGTTGCATCGTTGCGGTTACGCGCCAATTCAAATTTTTGATATACTGAAAAATTTGAATATAACCAAAAGATTCGTTTATCGTACCATCAAACGATACAATGAAGACTCTAGTGTAGATGACAGGTCAAGAAGTGGTCGCCCTCGGTCTGTTAGGACTCCAGCAGTGATAAAAGCTGTGAAGGCGCGAATTCAAAGAAATCCCAAACGTAAGCAGAAACTGTTGGCCCTTCAGATGGGGTTAAGCAGAACCACGGTGAAAAGGGTGTTAAATGAAGACTTAGGGCTTCGGGCATATCGAAGAAAAACAGGACATCGTTTAAATGCTCGTTTAATGGACCTGAGACTGAAGAGATGCCGCGCTTTGTTGAAGCGGTACGCGGGAAAAAAATATCGGGAAATTCTTTTTTCGGATGAAAAATTTTTTACCGTAGAAGAGAGCTACAACAAACAAAATGATAAGGTGTACGCACACAGTAGTGAAGAAGCGAGCAACCGTATTCCGCGTGTCCAACGAGGTCATTTTCCATCCTCGCTCATGGTATGGTTGGGAGTTTCTTATTGGGGCTTAACAGAGGTACATTTTTGTGAGAAAGGTGTAAAAACGAATGCAGTTGTGTATCAAAATACAGTCCTGACGTACCTTGTGGAACCTGTTTCTCATACCATGTTCAATAACAGGCACTGGGTATTCCAACAAGATTCGGCGCCAGCTCATAGAGCGAAGAGCACACAAGACTGGCTGGCGGCGCGTGAAATCGACTTCATCCGGCACGAAGACTGGCCCTCCTCCAGTCCAGATTTGAATCCGTTAGATTACAAGATATGGCAACACTTGGAGGAAAAGGCGTGCTCAAAGCCTCATCCCAATTTGGAGTCACTCAAGACATCCTTGATTAAGGCAGCCGCCGATATTGACATGGACCTCGTTCGTGCTGCGATAGACGACTGGCCGCACAGATTGAAGGCCTGTATTCAAAATCACGGAGGTCATTTTGAATAAACTTTAGTGTCATAAGAATCTATGTTTTGTTAAGTTCATTTTGGTATATAAATGGTTACATAATGAATAAACTTGTTTCAATTATTTTATATTAAACATGTGACAGAATTTATGACCTGACTAGGTAATATCGATACAGTGTCGAGTGTCGAAGCAAGGGTGCGCGGTGCAAAGGCACCTATAATTTATGAGTATTGGACAGCGCAACGCCCGCGCCTGTAGCCTGTACAATGCAGTGGGTGTCTTTCCACAGGAATCCCACGCAGCTTACAAATATTATCGTCATTTTATCATACTCATTATTATATTTATTCAAAGCAGGAAGTATTTCATAAGTTATCATAGCTAGTTATCACTCAGCAACGTACTTTTACAACGTGAAAGGCGCTTCATTTCTGACATCTAATTTTGTCTATTACTTCGACAATAACCTAGTTATTGTTGTTCAAAACGAAACTTAGTATTTTCATTATACGAGAAATTTTTTCTATAAATAAAATTACAAATAATATCATTTCATTATCAATATAATCTACACAAATAAATAAAATTAAAGTATGTGCCTGTAATATTGAAATAAGTGCCTTTTATTGAGCTTTTTGTTTTCGCATGCCAAATAATTTGACAGACCTGAAGTCTGTCAGTTTGTATGTCTATCCGTACTTATCTTAAGAATGGCTGAACCGATTCTAATGTAACTTCACGAACAGATAGAGATCAATGCAAAGAAAAAACTTGGGGAATATTTTTTTGAGAAATTGAAAAATTTTGAATATAAATGGTCTTTGGTCATCTTAAATGTAGATAACGCTACATTATTAGATTTCACACAGGCGAAGTCGAAAATATAGTTATCTTTACACTAACTCTACCTGTACAAATACAGGTGAAGGATGAGAGTTGTCAAATTTTGTGCAAAAAACACAATTTCGCCTTTTAAGCATAATTACTGAGCTAAACTTGTAAGACAACATTTTTTTCTAAGAGTAGTTCACTTCTTAGCTTCAAAACTAACAATAACATTTTGTGTCAATACCTAATTCATTCCTAAATAAAAATTGGAATTAACCTACAAATTCCATAAGTAACAACATGAATTTTCTAAATTAGTAGATTCCATATCTACTAAATTAGTAAATTCATGAATCCATGTAGAGTATCACTTTGCTTATAACAGAAAAGGGAAAAAGCAAAACAAGTTTGCGATGTTTATGAACCTAATGCAGTGTCAGAAAGAGTAGCACAAAGTTGGTTCAAGCGTTTTCAGTCCGGGGATTTTGATGTCGATGCCATTTTTGAAAAAGTAGAGCAACATCGGCATATTTGTTACGACATAGCCGAGGAATTAAAGATTGACAACAAAACAACAGTTTTGACTCGTTTGAAAAAGTTTGGCTATACAAAAAAGCTCGATATTTGGGTACCACACGAGCTGACTGTAAGAAAACTAATGAATCGTGTACTCATTTGCGATTCTCTATTGAGACGTAATGAAACCGAACCATTTTTGTAAAGATTGATCACTGGTTATGATGGATCACCTACGACAACAACGTGCGAAAAAGATCATGGTCAAAGGGTAGTCAAGCTCCACAGACTAGCGAAACCCGATTGACACGCAATAAGATGATGCTGTGTATATGGTGGGATTGGAAGGGCATCGTTTATTATGAGCTTTTACCGCCGGGCAAAACCCTCGATTCGGATCTCTACTGCCAACAACTAATGAGACTCAAGCTATAAATTGAGAAAAAACGGTCGGAATTCATCAACAGATTATTTAAAATTAAAAATTTTGTACAACCGACTTCAATATAAATTAGGTATTAAGATTAACTCAAAAACTATTAGTCAGACCTTCATCAATATATGGGACTACATGTGGAGCACCAGCTTTCAAATAAAAAAAGAATCATCGAAATCGTTTCATCCAGTAAAAAGTTATGAGGTAATAATACAAATAAAAAAAACATATAGTCGAATTGAGTACCGGGTCCTTTTTGAAGTCGGTAGACAAGGAGTGGTCTTTCATCATGATAACACCAGACCACACACATCTTTGGCCACTCAGCAAATATTGAGAGAGCTTGGTTGGGAAATGTTAATGCATTGATCATATAGTACTGAAGAAAGGACTGTCAAAACTACTTGTCGCATGTTTTTGAACAAAAATCCCATGATTTCTACAGCAACGGGATTATGACACTATCTACAAGATGGCAACAAGTTATCGAACAAAATGCCACATATATATTATAATTAAATGTAATTACACTTTGAAAAAAAAAATGTCTTGAATTTGTGTATAAAATACGAAAAAACTTAAAAATTTAAGGAATTTCGATCGAATTTCGAATCACGAATTGCCAAATATTTATGTTTCTTTTTGTATCTGCCATTGTAATTTAATACAATATACAAACATTTGTGAAATCCATGACTAGCGAAACTAATATTTCTCTGAACTCGAAAAGTGAGAATCCACGTTTTCCAATAATCACACGTAACGCTGGGAGAAATTTCTTGTGACGGGTAAATGAAACAGAATTATGTCACTACCTACAAGATGGCAACAAGTTATCGAACAAAATGCCACATATACATTATAGTTAAATGTAATTAAAGTTTGAAAAAAAAAAGTCTTGAATTTGTATATAAAATACGAAGAAACATATTATTTATATATACATTTAGTAAAAAGCTATTATTTTGACATTATAAACAGACACTTCAATTTTAGTTATACTAAAATATGAGATATCAATTATTTTTGTAACAATATGTTGGTTTAAGAGGATCGCTATATTTCGCTTCGCTGGTGTCTTATACTCGTAGTATTCTAAAACATGCGATCGATTGAATGACTGTGAAACCAGACTGATGACACGACAGGAAACTAAAATCAAAGGACAATCGACATTCCGCTCACCAAGTGAGGTGATTACAGAAAAAAATTATAACGCCGCTCCGACACCCATCAGACGATAATATAGCGTAGTGAATATTCTTACACCGCCACCACGCGGTTCCAAATAAAATGTGCTTTTATATAAAAAATTAAACACAAAAATTTGCATGATGCTAAATAATTTGTAGAAATTAACATCATCATCATTACACCCCTTCACAAGTCCACTGTTGAACATAGGCCTCCTCCAAGGAATACCACAAAGAACGGTCCTGAGCCACCTGCGTCCATCGCTTTCTTGCATGTCTTACCAGGTCGTTACTCCATCTAGTGGGGGGACACCCTACACTTCGTCCGCCGGTACGAGGTCGCCACTCGAGAACCTTTTTTCCCAATCGCTTGTCGTTTCTTCCAGCTTACTAATCCGTTGGGTTATCTCGGTCACTCTGCTTCTACTGCGGATATCCTCATTTCTAAGTTTATCACGCAGAGAAACTCGGAGCATAGCCCTCTCCATAGCTCGCTGAGCGACCTTGAGCTTCCTCATCCGGCCAGCTGTGAAAGACCACGTCGCAGTTCCATAGGTCATCACTGGCAACACGCATATACCCCCAAGAATTAAAGTTACGCAGAAATTAGCATAAAACACCGTAATTATGTGTTTTACGTGTAACGTGCTTAATGAGCAAAAAATATACCTTATCAACAAAGGTCTTGTCGCAAACAAGTTGCATCGTTATCTTAAAACATGTTCAACGGTTTCACCGTTAACCGAAACGAAATTTTTTTTAATTTAATACTTCCAAGGATGACTTGAAAGGCTATTGAATCAAAAAAATCCTAATTTCAATAGAGAAGATGGCTGCTAACATCTTTTTTGCAGGTCCCATAATTACGAGTAATAAAATTAATTTGATAAGTTCCATCAGAGGTTAAAAAACTAGCAATGCTTTTTCGAAAGTTGTTGTTGTTGATGAATTGTTGTTTTCATGACATTTCATTTATTTACAAGCGTTAAAGTTTATTACAAAGGCATTTAAACTGAATCAAGAAGTTGTTAAATGTAAATTCAGGTATAGTTTCGAACAAAACATTGCAGTAAATAATTTTTTAACTTGTTTACCCTACGGACAGTAAAAGGTTGTTATAACATTGTAAGCACTAAACAACATTTTAAAACCTTACAAGGGGCGTTAAAAAAAAGAGCATGTGGTACAAACTACAAACTCATTGAATTAAAAAATAAATACTAGCTGGTAAAGCTGGGTTATGTGTGAGATACCTAAAAATAAATAAAATGATCTTTTTATGGTTTTGAAAAATTAAATGTAAGTATTTTGAGGTTTATTGTAACTTATTGGCAAAAATTCAAAATTGAACTACGTGTTTTTATTCTCAGGTCTTGAAAATTTCACAACGAAACAAAATTTACGGGATACAACATTTGGGGTAAATGCCTGTTCGTATTTTATTGTTGCAAGTTGGTTCCAAGGATAAACCCCGCTTGAGACGCCCTAAGATAGCAGGGACGAAAAATGTAGTTAAAAAAGTAAAAAATATTGTTTTAAGAGATCGTCGTGACACGTTACGTTTTCTGGCTAAAGAAACTAATATTTCGACAGGAAGAGTGCATAATATTTTACATGAAAGCTTGTGGATGAACAAGTATTCACACGTTATGTATGTACCCAGAATACTTACCAAATGCTTGGAAATAAACCAGGCTAAATATTTTTTAAAACTGTTTAGAACGTACCTAGCAATCGTTTTCTGGCTCGATTTAAAACAACAGATGAAAATTTTCTACCATTACGATCCCGAAACAAAATTACCCATCTATTACTTGGAGAAGACCATCATCCCCAAATCCTATGAAAAGCAAGGCGTGTTCTTCCGCCGTTAAGATCATACGTTCACCTTTCTGGGATCAATCAAGGAGTAATAATAATTCAATAGCTCTATTATGAGGCTAAAGTCACAGGCATTTTGAATACAGAACAAATGAGAGAGACGGCGATATAAATTAACTGGTCTCATGTCCGCCGTTTCGATAGCTGCTTTTCGAGATGCTGGCTTTGAAATATTTAAGCACCCTCCATATTCACCAGACCTAGCATCTAGTGATTCCAGATTATTTACGATGTCGTAAATAATCAGGATTCAAATACTACTTTAATTTTGAAGGAGTATCTGTATCTGAAAGGGGAGATTTAAACATGCTGAAGCAAAAGCCGCAGTATTAAGGCTATAACTGTAGAATGTTAGGTATAGTGTAGGAGTTGAAAACTGTACAAATAGATTTTTAATTGTTCAGGGTGACAAGCTCTGTAGTAAGGGAAGTTTAAGCTCCGAAAAAGGAGCTTAAACTTCCCCAAGTGTTTACAACATACTAGTGTAGGTAATAAAAGTTACCTGTCACATACTCATTCTAAATTTTAATTGAAAGCCCCTTTTAAAAGAGTTTACTTATTTTTGCGGTTTTAAACTATTTTTAGGACACAAATAAGCCGCTCGTAAAATCTCGTAAAGCTCTTTTCGGATTGGGACTATTAGGATGATCTTTATAACAGCTCCAAGACAAAATATTAAACTAAAGAAAAAGGTTGACTAATAATGTTAAGCTTATATATAATAAAAGAATTTGAAAAATCTTTTTTATATCTATGATGTTAAGCTTCTTCATCTAAGTTTTGTATAATCATGAATTATGGATTGACGGATTCTCTAGTATACTCACTGCAGCTCATCACAAGTTCACTGCTGAACATATTTTTGCCACAGATACCATGCATGGTGCCATGGGTTGGCAACAACAGTTTTTTTATTATTTTCAGTTGAAATAAGAAAATAATCTCAGTGCCAGACGTCTCGCACTTTTGTGCGATGCAGTCCGTCGCCGGTCTGAGCTCTGAGTACTTTACATCTGTCGTAAACGAGATAGTTATACCGGCTGTTATCGGCAGCCATAAAATTGTTCTCGCATTTTCCATAGTTTCCTCTTACGACTCCCACGGATGTGATGGATCCTCATTCGTCCTAATAAGGCAATAAAACCTTCTTAATTGATTTATTAACTTACTAACTGATTGCTCCCGTCCTGGCACATAAGATTGATAAAATTTTATTTATCCTTGTTTTATTTTTTTATTTTTTTACTAACATAGTACAAGTAAATTACTAACAAATGTGTATGGATCATTATTTGAAATAAACATTATTATTATTATTAATATTACCGCTCCGATTTCAGTATCATAAGTTTATGGTTTTTATTTAAACTTTCAGCGTCTGAGCAAGAAAACTGCAAGATACAGCGACTGAAAAGTTATCCCTAACGCCGTTCTGTTGCAGGATGGCAAAATTTACACGTCCTCGATTATTGTTTCATTTCCGAGACATTACGCTTACACTGGTTATACTGCCTCCCATTACAATTTCGATTTAAATTTAACATAATATTTGGATATACCGCGTTTGGCCACTCGCTAGAGCCTAGTTCGTTTATTAGCACCGTGCGCTCAGTGCATATGAAGTTAGCATTTGGATAAAATGTTACATAATATTATATATGTAACAATTTATCCTTATACCTTCATTAAAGAAATGACAGAAATACAAAAAGTACCTATTAATTAGTAAATAAAATATAATTGGCACATTTATATGGTACGCGAATGACATTACAGTTGTTACTGATGATAGAAAAACACTTGGTGAAATATTGTTATCTTCACATCATCATAAACTGTTTGTTCATTGTATGCCTAAAACGTATAATATTTGTAACTTTATTTTTATGTTCGGTCTGTTAACGAAAGACGTCAGAGTCAACAAATATTTACCACCGACCCTGCTACTATTATATACAAACACTACACAACTAAAAAACTGACGAATGGTCACATTCTATCAATTACTGCTGAATTTTTGTACACATACCGACTATGAACACAATTTTGTATATATATATATACCAACAATTAAATAACAAACAGCTTTTTTGGATACACGGAAAACTTTTAAAGGCCTTTGTTCTTAATGTGTTTGTTTACATAGAATAATATTAATGTAACAAATGTAAAGAATTTTTGTAATACGCAATAATAATAAGTTGCATGAAGTTTTTAATCTTACGTGGTAGAGCTGCATTGGATCACGGAAGGATAACACTAGAGTAACTAAAAATTAGAAGTGCAACAAATAAGGTTTTAGGAAAAACTGCCCAGGTTTCAAATTTAACGAATAAATCCGGACATCTGTTCAATTAATTTTAGCTCGTAATTCGGGGTTTCGGACTTCTTAATGTAGTTTAAACGAATTGATAGCACGGCAGCCCTACGAATAATCTACAATTACAGAGTTTTGGCGGGAACATGACCACCGACGGATAGTTACTCAAATATTATCGTTTAATTAGTTGTTTGAAACTTGAACTGGATTTTGTTACGTAAAAGTAGGGGAAGACGGGGCTACAATTAACAGAGGTAAGTATTAACAAGCGAATTTCTCTAAAACTGTACATACTACACCTAACGCCGAATAGATCACGCCGTATGTCTCGGGATTGGTCAATTGTGTTCCTCGCATCGTGGGACTGAGTTGCGTACCAGACTTCTTTTTTACGCAAGTAACGAACCTTTTTAACTTTATAATTTCTTGATTTATGCTCAAAATAAACTTTGTTATGATTACGTTTTTCGTTTCCTCAGATGCATATTTTATACTTAATAACGCTTCATTGTTAATTTGACTAACTAATTAACCAATATTTTGTTATATTAATTAAAACCAAAAATGTGCCTTTGGGGCTACAATTAACAAATCGGCGGGGTTAGTATTAACGTGTTAATACCAACCCCAATACGAGGTCTAATATTAACAAGGAAAGTGAATGTTTCTGTATAAGTAATAATTTTTTGTTTTTTTATGACAGCATGAGAACGTATAAACAAAAAACTACTCGAGGCACCAAATCTATGGGTTTACGAGTTGACTGTGCTAGAAGTAATGGAGCAAAACAGAAATTACAGAAATGTAGCAAAAGAATTTGGCCTCTCCCACGTTTCACGGGTGCACCAGCGGAAATGAGTTAGGTACAAAAAAAACCCTAGCCTTAAGCTAGAATGATGCTTATAATTTCTTGGAAATTGTAAGACCTCTCACAGAAAAGCTCCTCCACAAGCACAATTTAATCATAAGTGGGCTAAAAATCTACCATTCTCACCGGCACTCCAGGAAAGAAAGCTTTATAAAAAAGAACATCATATTAAAAAAAAACTAAAAAAGAGTAAAATGACCGTCAAAACCATTAAAAAGGGAACAAAAAAGATAAGAAGAAGAAGAAGATAAAGCAAAGGGCAAAAGGAGATAGAGATATAAAAATATAAATATAAGTAAATAGAGATATAAGTAAAGAAAAAGATGTTAGAAGAAAGCAGTTACTATAGAAAATGAATATTTATGTATTGTTTGTGGCGTCTGGTATAATAAAGATTTATCAGATGGTGACAGGATTTAATATATCTCTTGCAATGGCTGAGTCCAAGCTGGGTATATCAAAAGTGGCATCACATCATTCAATTGCCTGAATTGTAGTTCGGATGATGAGAACGAATAGATATCCTTTTGATACTTTATTTAGTTCCTAATCGTTGATATTTTTTAGTATTTGTTGATTTTATAAAAAACTACATTTTATCCATTTTGAGTAAGTTAAAGGAAAATACCATTTTCTACCTCATCTCATGACGATTTATAAGTTGTTTGCCTAATTGTTTAATTCTGCGCATAGAAACTATAACTGATGACCGGTGAAAAACTGATAAATGTTAAGAAAAAGTGACCAATAAATATTGATATCTATACATATAATAAAAATGTAAATAGCCGATGTCTGTACATTTTAGATTTATATAATAAAAGTGATTGAGTAGTACTAAAAATAAGTAATTAAATACATTTCTACCATTTTTAGAATTTTCTGTCTGTCTGTCTGTCTGTCTGTCTGTCTGTTTGTTTGTTAACGTATCACGTATAAAGTACCAATTAATATCAGAAGAATCGTTAAAGAATTTATAAAGTGTATCTTCAGGTTACATTTAGTCTTTATTTCATTAAAATTAGTTCATTCCATCAAAAGTTATGATAAATATTCTGAAGTATGGCTACAAAGTATAGGTACGAATTTGTTCAATGGTGGCGTTTGTTGAGTCATCAAGTACATTTTAAACTAATATCATATTATAAATCATAGCATAATTAAATGATGTAAAATAATGTTCTATAATGATATAATTATATCTAAAACGCAGTAAACAAAAGTATTGCATAAAGAACGTAATAAATATATTAAAAAATATATTAACCTTATTATGTAAATCTAAAGTACAATAGTTAACCCATTTCATCGATAGATGGTGGTGTTGCACAAATGTCAAGCAAGAAGGCAGGTTGTGGTTTTTTTTCTGTAAATGACTTTTCATATTTGCTGTTAATCTTTAAATTACTCGCTGCCCTACTGTGTATTGACAATATCATTTATTCTTTACCGCCGAGTACTCTACATGGTAAATCAAATTTTAAAAGAGCTATTAACAATTTCGTTGGTTTCGGCGAGGATCAAACTTTCTTTCTTGCTTACGATGTAGGCCTGATTCATAAGTTCTTTTAAGTTTTTTTATTGTATCAATCGCGTCAATTAATCTCTTTTATTTTTAGAATTGATTTTAACAGCGCCATTTATCCTTATATCTCTATACATGCGGTAATCACATGCTGTGTCTGATTCTGTACATTGTATAGTATATTAAATTGTGACTAAAATCATTATGGAGACTGAAACTTATTAAATAAGTACATTTTTATAATTTTTAGAATTGTCTGTCTGTCTGTTTGTTTATGAACGCATCACGTCTTAAGTAAACATATTTTTTCAAAGAAATTGTTTAGAAAATCATAAAGCGTATCATCCAGTTCAAAGATTAACTTTGTTTTATTAAAATTGGTTAATTCTATCGAAAGTTTTGATTATTATTTTGAAATGTAGGTTCGATTTGTTTAAAGGCGCCATAAAACCTCAGAAATAGTAATAAAATGATACCTTTTTATAAAAAAACGTTTTATTATAATATATTTATACTTTAAACACAGTAAACAAAAAATATGTTTTCCTTAAATTAAAAAAGGATGTCTTCCACGAAGAACGTAATAGATGGCGTTGTACGTTAACGAGTCCATTCAAGCTGAAAGAGCCGTGTAGGGTGTAAGCTAACAGCACAAACATCATCAAAAACAGATATCAGAAAAAAGATACGTACGCCCAAGCTAAACGTAGCAAAATTGCATCAAAAACAATATGTCATGATGTTGTTTTATACCAAGAATCCACCTTATATCAAATAACTTTCCTTTCAGTTGTAAGCGTGTTCTGTTCCCACTTCCCATTCCCAGTCAGCGTGTGTTATGCGATGACCGATGATCGTAAATAAAGCGCAAGGTCAAACTTTACGCGTTGCAGGAGTGGACCTCAGTACTGAATGTTTTGCACAGGGCCAACTCTATGTTGCTTTTTCCCGCGTTAGTAGCCCCCGTAACATTTTTCTGTACGCCCTGGCTGTCTACTTCTAACGTCGTTTACACAGAAGTTCTATCACAAACGACTCAGAACTTTGAGCATAACGATTTATTTTGGTGCCACTTATTCATACAGTAATGATATAAATCTTTTAATATTCTCTTACCTAAACGTCAAATTCTTTAAGTAAAACTTATATACGCGAGCTACGCCGCGGGCACAGCTAGTCTAAAATAGTTTAACGATTAATTGAACGGGTTTTTTTATTTCAAGTTTAGATATTTTATGATTTGTAATGTCAATTTATATAAAAAAGATGCTCCAAACACGTCTGTATTAATAGCACTTATATTAATAAAAAAAATCCATACAATATTTGTTTTCTTCTTGAATAGTTGGCATAACATTATGTTAATACTTACCTCAGAGCTGTTAATTCTAACCCTAGTGCAATTTTGTGTAAAAACGTCTGCACATGAGAACTATATGTGGGAACGATGCTACAAATGCCTTGATACCTTGATAGTGATATAAATCTCAAATTTTCTTATCCGCTTGGGCGGCTTGAAATACATCTTCAACTGTTCGCTGAGTTACGTTGTCGTCAAATACCCCCTCTTAAAATTTCACAATGAGGCAAATCTCGCAAACTAAGCTTTAAATATTTCGACAGAATGACTCTGTATCCATTGGTCGTATAATAAATTAATCATAAAAATCTACAAGCTAAAAAGAAGTTGAGCCTACATTTATAGGTTTTTAATAATATAGATAGTAGTTATTTATACCGTGGTCTGTGATTGTCCACTCATATTTGTGAGGATAACATATCATGATTTCTAGCGATGTAACTGATTTGATAAATTAAGTTCACTTTGATTATTTATTTCGGCGGCGTACAACGGCTGGCGCCTGAAGAAAGACGCAATTAGAGTTCAACGACCCCGACCTTGACGCCGACGTACCGTCGCAAATGTGTTCGATAACATACTAATATTATTATAAGTACAGTACCTACTAGTTATGTGATAAGCTAGATAAGGTATTTGAGATGAGTAAGAATGTGTTTTTTGATATAGAAGTAAGGTTGACAAAACGAGCATCATGATGGTATGTGAATGGTGTCGCCTATATCTACATTTATATCTGATTAAAAATCAAAATGCAAATGTATTGTCACCCTAGAGGAATGCCCCGATCTCAGCAAGTAGAGTTGTCGGTTCTAGTCACAATAATGTTGCTGTTTCTCGATGGTACATATTCCGTGAAGGCGTTGTTCTTCCATGATCCAGTCGAAGCATTTGTGTGCTGCAAACATAACGCACTTGTACACATTTTTATACGTGGTAGAGCCACGCTGCAGCTATATTAATTGTATAATTGTAGCATGAATGGGTCGGCTCGACCGAAGAAGGACCACGCTCTCGCAGAATACCAGCCTAAAATAACAGATTAATACTGCTGTGTTTCGTATGGTGAGTGAAGACAACCGAAGACTCCTTTTACTGGAAAAGAGGCATTCCATCTTAACCCTCACGACTGACAGCGCATCTTTTTTCGATTTTGATTCGTAAACAAGGGTAGATGTAGATGTCTATGGTGTGCTCACTTGTCACCTTCATCCTATAAAAACTGCAGCTTGGCTGTACCACGTACGAAGGTTGTGTACGTTAGTAATTAGTAAACATCATCATCGTCATCATTACAGCCCTTCACAAGTACAGAACATAGGCCTTCCCCAAGGAATGCCACAAAGAACGGTCCTGAGCCACCTGCATCCATCGACTACATCTATCAATAATTAGTAATAACATTTATCAAATGTCTATCTTTTATTTAGCTGAGGTTATTATTATTTGCATGCCATTAAGACATGAATAACCATTTTTAAAACGTTTGTTTGTCTGTCTGGGCTAATCTTCTGAATGACTAAACTGAATGTAATGAAACTTAACGAACAGATAGAGAGCAATGTCAGGAGTGATCTTTTTTTTATAGCATGAGGGTGACGAACGAGCACACAGTCCACCTGATGGTAAGTGGATGCTATGGCCTATAGACATCTACATTTATCCTCAATTAAGAGTCAAAATGCAGATGCGCCGCCATCCCTGAGGACTTAGGTGGAATGCCTCGTTTGTAGTAAAAAGGATCTCCGGTTCTCTATACTCACCATACGAAACACAGTAACATTGAGCTGCTATTTTACGTTGGTATTCTGTGAGAGCATATCTTATCTAGGCTGTATTTTATTCGAAAAACATGGAGACTTATTTAAGAACTCGAAAAATTGAAAAAATGAATGGTCTTGATAATTATCGTAAATCTAAACAGCTCCATATTAATAGATCTTATCCAGGCGAAGCCGGAGCTAGTATTAAATATTAAACACTGAGATTAAATATGGAATGCAACCTTTTTCTTTTCTTAGACACCATTGTTTTAAATATTAATGGACAATTCAATGATTAATTAGTCCATAAAGCCTTTTATTTGCGTGTTTTAACTACTTATTTTACTTTACAAGTACTTTCGACATTGTAAAAAATAGCATAAGGTTTATCTAAACCTATATGAATAAATAAATGAAATATTTTCCACGCGTTTTCAATGCGCAACAGTTCCCGAGTAACGTTAATATTGTAGGTCGATCATCATGGTGTAATTGTGTCGATATGGCTAGGCCGTGGGTACGTCAGGGACAATGGCGCATGGGAAACGTTCGATGCCTACGCGGTTCCCACGTACGGGTCGCCCCGGAACTCTCCTACTGCTTGCTTACATAATCACAAGTTGTTCGGCTTGAGAATTCAGTATTACACAAGCGCGATGGCTCATAGCTTTTTTTAAAGTAGTGGAGACTATCAAAATCGTTATTTTATAATTTTAATGACACAATACAAAATGTAAAAAAAATTGCCTATTCTATGCGATAAATAAGTGACAACTATTTTCATATATTTATTTTTAAAGCAAAAGCATTTACATAATATGTAAATCATTTCCTCAGTGTTGTATTAAAAGCCGGAATTGCACGTCATTAGACGCTTTAGAATTACCGCGATTTTCCGTCGAAATTACATTTATCTCCATATTAGCAATTACCGGACTATCATATTAAAAACTCGTAATAGTAACGTTTCTTGTTTTTCCAATTCAAATTCAAACTTTAACACACAACTTGACTCTGAATTTTTTCTTGAGGTGACAACCCTAATTATTATTTAGTAATGGAGGAATATTTTTAACGTAACACTTTATTTTACTATAGTTCATAATAAGTAAAACCAATAACGGCGTATTGCGAAATTTAAATAATAGTGCAAAGGCATTGAACTATTATGTACGTACGTTAGTACATAATGTCTCAATGTGCAAAGGTCTTGCGGATAAGAGATCACTAACTGGCACTCGGCGCGTTGCAGCCGCAGAAGAAATAATTGTAGAAATATAATTTAAATTTGGAAGGTTATATTGTTTAATTAGGAATATTATTACATTCATGGAAATTGAAAGATATATAACTTTCAAATAAATTTGTCGGTACGACACGCGCGCCACCTAGTGTAAGTATGCCTATAACCTTCGCGCAAGTGCAAGCAATAAGTTGACAAAGTTTTAGCGCAATCTGATCAACGATATAAGCAGAGCATAAAATACGAACAAACAAACATTAATTTTTATATATTAGAAAGATTTACATTTTTGAAAGTACAACAATAAGTATTAGATAAGGTATTTTTTGCATATAATGGGATGCGGGTGTTCCGGTTTACGAAGTGTTAATTTGTAAGTATACATTTCATAATTATACCAGATATAACTATGCGGGATTCAGATGAGAGATTTACGTACCTACTTTTATAAAAAGAAAAAAATAGATCGTCAGTTTTCTAGAATCGTAAATTCAGTGCGTTCTTGAAAAAACCCGTTGAAATAAAATAAGCACCGAATTGGTATTTTATTCTTCTTCTTCATTACCACTCTTAGGAGCTCCAAATAAAGAGAGAGGAGAAGTTCTGGTTACCGAACACCAGGCATCTGACGCCATTGACGATAATTTTTTTATAGGATAAGCACGACAAACGAGCACACAGTCCACCTGATGGTAGGTGGTTGCTGCGGCCCACAGACATCTACATCTATCCTCGATTACGAACCAAAATGCAGATGCGTTGTCACCCGTGAGGACTAAGATGGAATGCCTCGTTTCCAGTAAAAAACGGTCTCCGGTTCTCTACACTCACCATACGAAACACAGCAGTGTTATGCTATTATTTTACGTTGGTATTCTGTGAGAGCGTGGTCCTTCCCCGGTCGAGCTGACCCATTCGTGCTAAATATACTACTAATATAGCTGCAGCATGGCTCTACCACGTAAGATTTTGGTCTAGTTATTTTAATATCGTATAGTGAAATCAAAATTAAATTATACATTTCCTAATATAAAATTTTATATCTACGGAATGAGATGATTGAATCTCTTGCACCACCACCACCACCGAGTTAATATAATAATTTTACTAAAACAAATGACTGCGTCTGGAAGTGGTTTGACGCTACCTAATGCGATCAGTAAACACTTTGCGAATATTCAAGAATGTCATCAGTTAAATAATAAATAAAATATAAAAAAATAAAAATAGAACCATTTTTATGATTGATTTTTTCAATCATAAAAATGGTTCTATTTTTATTTTTTTATAGGAGAGGGGGCAAACGAGCATGCGGCTCACCTGATGGTAAGAGACTACCGCCGCCCACGAACAACTGCAACACCAGGAGATTTGCAGATGCGTTGCCGGCCTTTTAAAAATGAGTAGGCTCTTTTCTTGAAGGTCCCTAAGTCGTATCGGTCCGGAAAAATCGCTGGTGGTAATCGATTCCACAAGGAAGTTGTGCGAGGAAGGAAACTTCTTCTAAATCGCACAGCGGTGGACCAATCATTCAGATGGTATGGATGGTATCGCGGGTTTTGTCGCGATGTGCGATGGTGAAATTGAGCGGCTGAAATTAGTCCGAACAATTGATTGTTCTTTAATTACTTATATACTAGTCTGTCAACACTCCTTGTTAGTCCTTACACTCTTGACAGAGTGGTGGCTATCATGCTACAATAGCCTATTCATTTCTGGTTTTTTTTTAAATCCAAAATTGACCTCCATCTGACCTGAGGGCAAAGATGAGGTCTACAGTGGAGCGAGTTTACCCAGAAGATTGCTGTTAACATGCACCTTGAAGACATCCAGGTTATAGGCACTCGGAAAACAGACGCCGGCAGGGCATTCCACTCTTTGACTGTGCGCATTATAAAAGATGACTTATAACGCTTATTGCGAATATTCCGAATGTCAACCAAGTGTGGATTGTATAGTGTATTCGGAATGTCAACCAACGTGTAGTACGTCTGGTACTCCGATAGGAGAATGGAGATGGCAGTATAAGCTTATGAAGCTCACAGGCACACTCTCCGAAGTACAATCTGTAGAAGTCCGATAAACAAGCAACTTGGCGACGGTGAGCTAAGCTTAGTGAAGTTTAGTTTTCACCACCTTTTTGTCACCCATAAGCCTATATATATGTATACATCATGTTTTATTTATTACAACAAATTGTCACAACAATGGCGCAATAAAAATTAAATTTTAATATACAAAAAGTAATTCGTAAGCCCAGTCTGAAAGATTGTAATATTTGGTAATTGTAATCAGCACATGAGTGCATTTATTATATTAGTTAAGTATTCCAAAATAAGTTACGTCTCCTCGCAACGCAGCACAACAATTTTGTGCGTTGCCATTGACCTTAATAGTTTTTGAGGTGATAAGATAAAAAATTATTGCACAACAACGAGTAAAATACAAAGTCAAAAGAGTCACAGCAATAATAATTAGCGGTTGACAGGGCGCACGGCGCTATCGCATCATTTTTAGGGTTCCTGGTTTTTAAGAATCAAAAGAAAAAACTCTTATCCATACGTCCGTCTGGTAGCCTGTCAATACTCTTTTTCGCGGGACGGAGCGGGCAGGGATATCAAGTTCAAATTAATATCAAATACTAATGTAAGGTTAGGTGTAGTGGCGGTGTAGAAATTATCCACTCTATCGTCACGGTGTCGTCAGAGGCAACAAAGGGAAACTAACCAAACAGCAGCGTCTTCCTAACAACAACAAAAAAAATTCGGTTGCCAACCCACCCGCCAAGCGTGGCGACTACGCCAAATATTCCTATGATATATACCTATGAATCAATATGTGGGGGAGACCTATTTTCAGCAGCGGACATTTGATAGGGTATAATGGAAACTAAGGTCTACGGTCACTTGGAGAGGTGTAAAATATTCAGATTCAGTCAATGCATTTAAAAATACGTCCATTTAAATCACATAAGTAATATTTTGATAGTCATTGACTCACGCAAAACATTTAGGGTACTTCCCTAGATTTGACAAGAGGCTAGTAGGTCTTATATCTATACTAATCTATACTAATATAATAAAGCGGAAGAGTTTTTTTGTTTTTTTGTTTGTTTAAACGCGCTAATCTCTGCAACTATCAGTCCGATTTGAAAAATTCTTTTTGTATATTATAGCCAGATTCATGTGGAATAGTATAGGCTGTCTAGCATTAAGCTATATTACTCAGCTAGCCTTAAATATGGATATTTGGTAAGCAAGTCAGAAGAAAAAGCACTCCAGAAATGATTTATCCGCGTAAGCTGGTGTTATCGTTAGGGATACGTAAATACAATGTTCTAGAAAAATATAGATCATTACTCCGTCTAAAAAAAAGTCCGCGATACCATATGTCTATTTCTTATACATAAGCCATAATTAGGTATTTAGTGACAAAAAATATTGAAAATTAAAAAGTGATATATAAGCGTTAATATTAGGCAGAGCCTATTTATCCTTACGAACGAAAGTTACTTCATCATCAAGACAATTTTATGAAGATAAACTTTGTTCTTTATATCATGTTATTTGGACGCATAGTTTAAGAGATAATGTAAAATTAAAATAATTCAATAATTGGCTGGGCGCGCGAACCACGCTTAAACCCTAGCCGTAGAATGCTTGAACTAGGTCATGTCACGCACCTCGGACACGTGATGACGCGGGTGAAACCGCGGGGCACAGCTAGTTAACAAAAAAATAAAAATACGAAAATCATTAATTATTATTGTTGTGTAGTAGTAGTAGTTATATCACATATATTTTTTTATTGGGAGAACATTTCTTCACTACAAAGTTAATGTCGTCTTTTAATCCGACTAGGGTTGCCATATGTCCGGCTTTAGCTGGACATGTTTGGCTTTTTCGGGTTGTGTCCGGCCAAATTTTTATGTGTCACGCCTGTCCGGCTTTTGTTAGGCTTTTTGTAGTGTAACACGTTGCACGCATCGCTTGATTGTTGTTGAGTTGGAGTTGGTGAGTTTTTTGGCTGCATGGACTCAGAAAGGTATGTTTGGCTTTCTAAAAATTACTGTCCGGCTTTTAGGGCCAAAAGTCCGGCTTTTAGGAGCGCCGAGTCCGGCTTTTTCATTTTAGGAGATGGCAACCCTAAATCCGACTTAACTTTTCGCCATGATTACCATATTCATAATTTATAAATTTCAGTAACTTAATTTTGTGATAGTAGGTGTTTAATGAACATGTTTATAATGAACCTTGAAGGTGCGAGACCTACTCGCACTTGTCCAGTTTTCTGTACCATGAACTCAACGTGTCATGACGTAAAAAAGAAAAATTGCGCACATAGCAAGTTATTGTTACTGATAGCGAATATGATTTTGCGTAGCTTTATCGCTACTACTCGTACATTTTGAATCACCAAAATTCTAATCTTTTAAAGATAAAAGATAAAAGTCGTAAACATTGTAATACAAAAAGCAAAAACCTAATGACATATTTATATTTAAAAAAAAAAGCCGGCGAATGCCCGCGCCTTAACTGGCGGACTATTTACGTCGCATAAAATAAAATTTATAAGCATTAATATTATTGTCACAGAATGCCCACAACTTCGCGAACTGGGACCACCACTGGTTATTATTGCATAAAGTATTTGTGGGTTTGGGGCCACCTAGCTCAGTACGGTGAAACCGTTGGAAGCACAAACTAAATTCGTAAATTTAGTCTTCATTCATCACCCTACACAAGTCCACTGCTGAACATAGGCCTCTCCCAAGGAATGCCACAAAGCACGGTCCTGCATCCATCGACTTCCTGTATGTTTTCCAGGTCATCAATCCATCCAGTGAGTGGCCGCCCTACACCTCGAGGCTGCCACTGAAGAACCTTTCTTCACCATCGGTTGTCGGCTCCTCGAGCTATATGACCGACCCATTGCCACTTCTGCTCACTAATCCGTCTCACTATGTCGGTTACTCTCGTCTGTTAGTATTAAATATATTTTGCATTTGGTATATTTTACTACATCAACAAGATGCAAATTCTTTATTTATTTAATCGATATTGTGCTTGCAACAATGCCTGCAAGACTATTTTTGCACCCTCTTTAAGTTTAAATGGGACTGTTCCTGATATGACCTATTAATAAAAAAATAATCATTTAGATCGATTTAGACCCTTTTTACTGGAAAAGAGGCATTCCATCTTAGTCCTCACGGGTGACAACGCATCTGCATTTTGATTCGCAAACGAGGATAAATGTAGATGTCTATGGGCCACAGCAAACACTTACCATCAGGTGGACTGTGTGCTCGTTTGTCACCCTATCCTATAAAAAAAAAAGATCGGTTCAGCCGTTGCTGAGAAATCTGTAAACATACGAGTACGTAAAAACCGTACGCGTCGACATTATCTTCTAGTTTTTTTGAACTCGATTCCATCTATCCATCCACTCATTAACATCACACAGCCTATAAAAGTTCACTACTTAACAGAGGTCTTCCTCCTAAAATGCGATATTGAGAAGATTTTGAAATAGTTGCCACATTTGTGGCAATCGCAATCATTTATTATTTAGAGTTGTTATCAAGAAGATACTGCTGCCCAATTCCGTTTGAATTTGCCTTTGTCGCTTTATACTACACCTGCGGACAAGACGAAGTAGTGAATATTCTTACACCGCCACGACAACGGTTATAAATGTAATTACCATGTTCATTCTAGGCGCCTCTTTTAGACTAAAGTAATGTTTAAAATACAAAAATTCACATGTCTTGCATGAAGAAGAAAAAAAAACAAAAGTAATATGGGCTGGTGCTGCAAAATGCCACCTAGCAGCTTTGAACTCAAT
Organism: Parnassius mnemosyne; assembly: GCA_963668995.1. Lineage (NCBI taxonomy): Eukaryota > Metazoa > Arthropoda > Insecta > Lepidoptera > Papilionidae > Parnassius > Parnassius mnemosyne. The sequence continues at coordinate 23,063,323 of CAVLGL010000080.1, forward strand.
GGAAAGGCGTGCTAAGAGGCTTATTGGTGACCCGAATTTGGTTAAAATCAATCTTACCAGCCTCGAACACAGACGTAAAGTAGCCAGCCTTTCGGTTTTCTACAGGATGCATTTCGGAGATTGTACGCAGTTGCATAATTTAATCCCCCCCCCCACTCTCCCTTCCACCATCGGACAACCACGCATTCGAACCAAACGGTTCGCCACGTCGTTCATCATGCGTACAGCAAAGGAGTGGAATAAGTGGCCAGCATCATCTGTCTTTGTGTGTCTTCAAGGCAAGAGTGAATAGGCTTTTGTTAAGTCAGTGCGCTGGCTTAGTAGAATATAAATAATAATAATAATAATAAAACTGAAAATAACTTAATATTAAATCTCAGATCTGTTCTAATATACAAGTAGCATTGTAGAAACATGTGTTAATAATAAAACAGTTCTAATATAACTTACTTATTATGTAAACATTAGTATCCTATAAATAATATTATATGATTAATAATTGTGTAGTTATGTACAATTATTAACTTTATTACTTTACTTAATATATTACGTGTAATGCATGTAAAGTAAAGTATACAAGCTTAAACTCTCAAATCAATAAATGTTCAGATTCATTTAGTTTGTGATAAAGGGGTCATGGCCCGTCTAGACAACACCGGAATCTAACTTAGTCTAGACGGTTGTTTTATATAAAACGAGATAGATAGAGTATACTTAAGCTTATTCCAAAATATAATTTCTCGAGTCGACACGGCGGGCGTCTAGACTAGTGAACGCAGAAATCCGATGTCTCGGAATATTTACGAAGTTAAATTGTGCGAATAGTGTATACTGTGTAGAGTAGTATAGTCTATAAGCATAACGAATTTTAAATGTATAAAATTATATTTAATGAGGTTTGATATATCAGTTATGTCTTACACCTAACAATTTAATTACACATTTATAAATTCTATTTATTAATTAAATATCTATTAGAAACATTCAACCTAATTAGGAAAACCCGTACTAAATATGGTCGGGAATCCGCAGGTTTATCATAAAGATATTGTAACAAATTCGGCCACAAATGGTTTTAAGTAACTATCATAATATAACAATTAACTTTATAAACAAACAATGCTTTGCCTCTTAATATTTATTTATTCAAAACGTATCATAATTACATAATGGACGAATTTGCGAAATCTTTAAATAATATAAAGTAGTAAAAAGAAAGCCTTATTATACGTGTTATGGTGGGGATAAGTTTCCGGTTCCGGCCATGTCTGATGGGGTTTTGGTTATAAATTACGGTAGACTCCGCTGTACTGCCTTAATGCGTGTTGGCGCTCTTCACATGTCCTCGAAATTAATTAATTTCTAAATATGTCAGTTTCCCTGCAATATTCGTTATCATTCAACGCCGAGTATATGGTAGGTTTAAATTCAAAATTGCAAATTAGTGTATGTAATATCGAAAATCGAATTCGGAATACTCGAGTATTTTTGGTTGATTTATGACAAGCGTTTTAGTAAAAGATCTAGCATTTAGTAAGGCTCTCAAGAATCTTAATAAGTTAATAAATACCGCAGAAAACCTGATAACATCTGTTGAATCCTAGTTAAAAGTAAAAATCTTACTTCATAAATCTACTTATACTTAAATATTTCTATTCATAATTATTCCCCGCACTGCACCGGTATTATAAAAAATAAAAATAAAGATCGTTTATTTCGACCACAAGGATCATATATGTTAGTAATAATACAAATCTTAAAACTAATGTTATTAAAACTTATAACTATTTACCTAATTCTAAAACTATATCTAAGAGAGGCCCGATTAATCATCACGTGCACCATATGACAATGGTTCAGGTACTGACAATCACACCTGTCAGAAAATGCTCTCAGGATGCCATTGGAACAACCCGCACGGAACGGCCCGCACCCTGCGCACCAGGGATGTGCATCGTTTACGCTTGCTGGTGTAGAAACAATCCACATGCGCATCCGCGAACATACCCGACGCACTACAGTAACGAGGCAGACCCAACAGCATCCTGAATGCCTTATTGCAGGGCATTGTATTGTTTCTGCGTGTAGTCCACCCACAGACTTCTCGTGTAAAAGGAAGTGCAGTAAGCTCTAAAGAGCGTTACTTTTACAGGGACAGAACAACGAGCGAACCTGCGTGCGATCATGTTCGCTCTAACAGACAATGCCCTGCGCTCTCTCTCTAATATCAGCATCATCTTTCAGGTCAAAGGATACCATATGTCCCACGTACTTAAACTGAGACACCCTCCTTAACAGGGTACCGTATAACTAAATTGGTGGTACATATGAGGGCAAAGCTTTCCCTTTAACCTGAAAGATCATGCATACGCTTTTCTTAACGTTATAAATCAATCCGTGACTGCGGGCGTAGCTTTCACATATGCTCAACAGTTTTGCCAAGCCACAAACAGAAGCACTCAGGAACACCATGTCGTCTGCGTAACTGATGTGCTTGAGGCATACTCCGTCAATATAACAACCGACATGACTGGTGCTAAGCAACTCTATCAGTGCATTCACATATAGGTTGAAGAGGTTAAGGGAAGTTAAGCCCCCCTGTCGTACCCTGCACTCCAACCTATATGGCTTTGAATAAGTTTCGAATCATCGCACAACATTGACCAGCTATCGATACCAAAATTTGTAGATCCTAGTAACTTCTTCGGGCAGTCAGGTATCTTTCAATTTCTGCCATAGGATATCGTAATTTACCAGATCGAACGCCTTGCTAAGGTCCAGAAAACAGGCATAAATAGACGTTCGTCTAACCGAATAGTACTTCACAGTTTGCTTCAAACATAATATGGCCGACTCTGTTGACAAACCCGGCCTGAAGCCAAACTGATTGTCGTGTATGTATATATTATGTTTATCAAGCTGGGCGTTAAGCAAACTGTCAAGCACTTTCGCAAGAATTGTGGCAAATGAGATAGGCCTATAGTTGGCCTTATCAGATATGTCCCCAGTTTTGTTCTTCACAATTGGCACCGCCACAGCTCGCATCAGAGCCGCAGGCAAGTACGAATGCGCTATACATAAGTTATAAAACATAGCAAGTACTCTAGGTAAGGGAGGATCCGCATGCTTTAGGTTACTACTAAGTCCGTCATGGCCAGGAGACTTCGCATGCGACCCATCCTTCGCTGTTAATCGGATTCCAATCTCCTGGCCACACGTACTCTCATCTCCTATGGCCTGTGATGGCCCCAACTGTAAAATGCTCTCTAAAAATATCTGCTATATGACTATGATCATTTACACCATTAAAGCTCACTGGTAGGCCAGGTTTACTATTTAAATTATTGATAGATTTCCAAAAGTTACGAAAATCATTTTTGAAAATCGCGTGCTGAGTAGCCAAGGTGTCCATTTATATTTGTTCACTGTGGTTCTGACACCACTTTAAGCGCGACTTAAACAAACTGCGACTCCGATACATGAGCTCATAGACACTACCATTTTTTGGTTTTCCCCACCAAACCTACATTAAAAACTTCGACCTGGCCTTCCTGTGGGCATCGCGTACATATCTGTACCACCCAACCACAGAATCCAATCAAAAGCAGCCCAACACCTCCATAAGGGCGGCCGGAAACCATGCCCGCCGCAGCATCCATTGCAGACGTGCCCGTGCTGACGAAACGCTCATCAAACCCGCTAAGAAACTGAATATTGTGTCCAAATAACCAAGTTTCTTGAAGTGCTATCACACTCGCCGATTGAAATAAACACCTCACATCGTCAACTGAGCGTCTTATTATTTTACAGTTGAAGCTGACTAAATTACAGTGGAGACATTTATAAAATTATAACTGGTTCTCAATACAACAATGCAATGCTGTGTTTGCTTACGAATCAAGCGGAGTTCCCCGTCCGGATGTGGATGACTAATCGAACGTTTGAATGATTGTCAAGTAGGTATAGAGTTCTATTTTTAGATGATAAAGGAAGCATAGTATAAATATTCAATTCAATGTAAACAACTTCAAGATAAATACTAAGTGGGTAAGTTTTAAAGGATAATCACGGCGTTTTCCTGTCGCACAAAATATCAGCTTGTATTTCGGCACCTCTGAACGTATGATTTTATTATTTATTACGGTTATATACAGTTAGATATGCGTTTTTTTTATAGAATTGGGTGGCAAACGAGAACACAGTTTACCTGATGGTAAGTAGATGCTGTGGCTACATTCTATATACATCTACATTTATCCTCAATTAAGAATCAAAATGCAGATGCGTTGTCACCCCTGAGGAGTGAGATGGAGTGCCTCGTTTCCAGTAAAAAGGGTCTCCGGTTTTCTACACTCAAAATACGAATCACAGCAGCATCAAGCTGCTATTTTACGCTGGTATTCTGTGGCGTAGCCCTACCCCGGTCGAGCCAACCCATTCGTGCTACAATCATAATATAGCTGCAGTATGGCTCTACCACGTTTAGATATATATCACGCAATTCATCTTAAAATTACTAAAAGGCGCCTAATGTCAGAAACCTAGCATCTCGGAAAGTATAATTAATCAAATTTAAACATTAATATTTTTTTTTCACAGTTACGTAAGTAGTTTTCAGCGCTTATTAGATAGAGAAAAGGTTTTAAATATTTTTGTGAGCAAAGGCCCGGCTAAACGCTCAATCTTACTTGCACAAATTCTATATATTTGCACAATCAAGCGTGTACGTTAAGCCGGCAAAACAGTAGGTATGCCGTGCAAATGACGCACAAATGTTTAATTTGCTCAAACTAAAGTTACACAAGCAAACGTTAAGAAGGCGTGTGGACGTCACTCGTGTTCTTTACGAAAACTTTGTACAAACTGCTTGCGCATGCAAGACGCTATCGTTTGGACGTTGTGCAGTGCACCATATTGCTTGTGCAAATTTTTTGCACAAAGTATTTGCGCATGCAAGTCGCTGCGTGTAGCCGGAGCTTAAAACAAATAATACTTGCAAAGCTTTTGTCAAAGATAAAGTATTGTAAGTGATATCAAGTTTGATTGATATCACTTACAATACTTTATCTTTTCATTTGATTAAAAACAAGTAAAATTGATCAGATCACTCCACTCGTTTTTATCCTACTGTAGAGGTGGTCTAACTCTAACACCTGCTGTTGGTTTTAGTAATACCATAATAGTAATAATTATAGCACAATGCTGCTGTGTTCCATATCTTGAATGATGAGAACCAGATATTATTGAAACTGGTAATGAGGCATCCCATCTTAGTCCTCAGGGGTGATAAAACATTAGCATTAGATTTCGCATCGAGGATAGATTTAGGTATCTTTGAGTCACGACATCCAATTTCTTTTTACACGCGTATCTTAGCTATTAAATGTTCTTATCTTCGGTTGATGTAGGTACGTTAAATCTGGCAACTTTCCCAATGAAAGTTAGCTTTGCCATCAGGGATGTACAGGTATAAAATTACGATTGAGTTTTCATGGGTTTTAATTTTTTGCGCGAAACCCTAACCCTAATATTTTTTCTAAAATAAAAGTGGTCTAATTTACACCTTATAACATCAGCTATCTACCAGTGAAAGTCCCGTCAAAATTGGTCCAGCCGTTTCGGAGATTAGCCGGAACAAACAGACAAAAAATTGTTTAAAATTGTTTTTTTTTTGTTATAAGTACCGTATAATATGCAATTAGTAAAATGCTGTTATTTTGACATTACAAACAGATCCTTCAATTTTATTTATTTGTTATAGATAAATATTTAAAACACACGCAAAAATAAGTTATTGCAATCCCATTGTTATTGTTTATTGCATTCTCTATTACAAATGAATACAAAGGGCATACTTAATACTAATAGATATAAATAAATTAGACTATGTAATAGATATTAATAATAATAGAGTAAAAATAAACATATACATAAGTACATCGGCTCGTTTGAATGCTATAAATATATATGTACCTATATTTGACAGGTGATTACAATTTAAATAAATTTAATCAAATACAATAATTTGATCCGTGATAGAGGACAAGCGTGTTTCTTACCATAGTTCATAATTCATTTATTAATTCACTAGAGGCATGCTTGTACGTGCTAGAGCCATTCTGCAGCTATATTAGTAGTATAGTTGTAGCACGAATGGGTCACAGAATACCAGCGTAAAATAGCAGCTTAACACTGCTGTGTTTCGTATGGTGAGTGTAGAGAAACGGAGACCCTTTTTACTAGAAAGGAGGCATTCCATCTTAGTCCTCACGGGAGACAACGCATCTGCATTTTGATTCAGAAATGAGGATAGATATAGATGTCCATGGGCCACAGCAACCACTTACCATCAGGTGGACTGTGTGCTCGTTTGTCACCCTAATCTATAAAAAAAAATTGGCATCTCGCAAAGTTTGGTTTATTGAGAGATATTGGCCATAGTTGTAATGCTTGGCAGTTTGTAAACCGTATTTATTTTATTATTTGGAGTTTTTATAACAATTATGTTGCTGTTCATCTCCGGTTTCATTTTCCCCTGTCGCCTCTTACGATACCCACTGGATGATATGGGATAGTTAACCAGAGTAAATAGATTTTCTTTATCCTCAACACAATAGCTTACTTATGTCACCATCAATACGCCAAGTACGTACTTGAAACGTAGAGTTATTGTTTAAAAAAAAACAAGCTGATACGAAAACCGAAAAAAAAATGCAGATACATTAACTTGTTTACACAGTGCATCACTTGACGTCACGTCAGTACTTATTTTTAGCAAACTGTGAAATCATAGAGATTTATCTGTGTTTGTGTAACAAATTTACTTAAATATTTGTATCAAATTAAAAAAAATATATTATTCTAAGACGCTTCATAATTCATCATAATGAACAACAGTTTTAACGGCAAATATTAACTATTCTTTATACAAAAGCATTTATGGTTATTTACGCCTATTGTATCAGGATACTGTAGAATCTTCGTCTTTTCATTTAGGAACCAGTAGTGAAATAACTCGGTATTTTATTGGTTAAAGCCAACTAAAGAAAAAGAAAAAAATTAATAGCGTCAAGATGACTCGTAGCCGAAGTAATTTAGGGAAGTTACTACTAATCGTCCAAAGGTCATTGTGTCGATTGCGTGACATTCTTTCATTATATTATGTTTGAAGACTACGCAATAAGAGATAAATTAGGCGTTGAGAGGATACACGAATAACAACGACACAAATTTTAAAAAAAACATTGTATATGGCAAAATTTTTTTTATCTTTTTTTTTAAAAAAACGTTACCCCCACACTAGGATTTTCTCCTGTATCGAGGAGGCAGTTTACAAACACAAATTGCACAAGGACAAACATCCAGACCCGAAACAATTATTTGTAGGCCATACAAATACTTGTTCCGTGCGGGATTCGAACCCGCGGCCCCCAGCGCAGCAACTCATTGCTAAGCCACTGGGCCACGGAGCCGTCGAAACCAACATACTTATAATATATCATTATATTGTACGTCATTAGAGCCATAATGTAGTTATATTATGGTTGGAGCACCAATGAGTCAACTCGACCAAGGAACGACCACGCTCTCACGAAATACCAACGTGAAATAGCTGCTTCTTGCTGCTGTGTTTCGTATGGTATACAATCTAATGGTAAGTATCGCGAGATTTACTATGCCACCTAATGTTAAGTGTCGATGTAGCCTAAGATGGTAAAGCGCTCTGGCTAAACTTAGCAAAAGCCACTCTTGCCCTATATATTTGCTTACAGCTAATTTGCTGTAAGCATTACAAAGCGGAGCAATCCACTTGGTTCTAATGTGAGGAAGGCCAACAACAAAGGTGCCCTGCCGAAGCCGAACTTCTAGTTATCCGATAGTGTAAGGGAAAGGCTAACATTAGGGCACGTGACTTTCAAAATGGTATGCTCATAGGCTCTGATTCGTAGTCTTTATTACTACTGCACCTTTCTACGGTTTTCTTTCATTTTCAACCGACTTCACAAAAAGGAGGAAGTTCTAAATTCGACTGTATTTTTCTATGTGTACCTACCTCAAAACCTTTTTTTGAGGTTTTGATGATTCTTTTTTTATTTGAAAACTGGTGCTTCTCTGGCCCCAGGCGAGGGTGGAATTACAGCGAAGCTTCGGAAAGCGGGTGGAAAACTGGTACTTGAAGTCCTTCACAAGCTCTTTAATTCCGTCCTCTATGGTGGCACTACACCGGAGGCGTAGAGCAAAATCGCGATGGTCTTGTTCTTCAAGAAAGGCGACAACGCTCTTTTGAAGAACTACAGACCAATTTCCCTTCTGAGCCGCGTCTACGTGCTGTTTTCGAGAGTTATTATGAATCGTCTCGCACGCAGATTTGACGACTTCCAGCCTCTCGAACAAGCCAGTATCTGCAAGGGCTTTGGCACCATAGACCACATACATACACTTCGACAAATTGTACAGAAGTCCGCGGAGTACAATTTGCCACTATGTCTGGCGTATGTGGACTATGAGAAAGCCTTTGATTACGTCGAAATTTTGGCGGTGCTGCAGCGGTATATCGAAGTGCTGAAGTGTTTGTATAGTAGGGCTACGATGAATACGGTATTAACATCAACGGCGAGTACATCACTCACCTTCGATTTGCCGACTATATAGTCCTTATGGCACAATCGCTGGAGGACCTAACCACTATGCTCAATGAACTCAATAGTACCTCCCAACGGATAGGTCTTAAGATGACTCAGGCATTACATTTAATGGTTAAGACCTGAGGCCTGTGGCTACTGTCGCTTATTATCCACGTAACAAAATAAAAAATAATAATTAACATAATCTGTAAAACAAATTAAAAAATTATGTCCAGCAATGGACTTCAAAAGGACGATGCAGATGACAAAGAAGAATGAATACATAATAAAATACAAATATTGCAATATAAACACAAATTATTATATCAAATATAAGATATCTAAACCGGTACAGTAGCATAATAGGCGGCATTAACTGTTACTCCGAACACCGACCCGTCTGCTAACCGTGACGATTATGGCAAAGTACTCCCTACAATGTGAGAGGTCCATGACCAGTAATGGACTGTTGGTAAATAAGAAAAAGCAGCTTTTACGCATATAACTGTTGATAGACAAACGTCCAGACCTAGAACAATAATTTATAGGACATACAAATACTTGCCCATACGCTAATCGAGAAACGCGATGAACTACGCCGCAGTCAATCGCTTAGCCACTACGTCGAACAATCAACTACTTGTTCAACAATATTATTTCCGCTGTTTATAAAGTTGTTTTGAAGTAAATCTTTAGAGTTTAACTCAGATCTTTTTTGGACGGAAGTAACGTTCAGTATATAGAGTATATCGTATAATGTAGATTCCGCATTAAGTTTTATAAGGGCAGTGACTGACTAGTATCTCTTGAGTATATTATGTGTTAATATAAACATGCCTGTACACAATTTTGAAACATTATACTTAAATTTATTTCTATTCTATTTTTAGTAGTGTCGATCTCCCACTTACGCTACTTCCCGTCGCTGGTTTGAACATTTCTACAAATTATACTTGATTTAATATAGAATAGAAAAAGATAGTGATAACGCCCATCTATCTTACGACACCCACGGGTATTATATGTACATATATCTATACAAGTAAATAAAATTGAAGTGTCTGTTTGTAATGACAGGTTTTTACTAAATACATACGTTAGTGTATACGGTACTTATAACAAAACACACTTATTAAAATTTTTGTCCGTCTGTCTGTCTGTTTGTTCCGGCTAATCTCCAAAATGGCTAGACCGATTTTGACGGGACTTTCACTGGCAGATAGCTGATGTTATAAGGAGTAACTTAGGCTACTTTAATTTTAGAAAAATAATTAGGGTTCCGCGCAAAAAATTAAAACTCATGAAATCGTAGTAAATTCCACGCGTGCGATGTCGCGAGGGTCAGCTAGTTATAAATTAAAGTTAAAATAACAATTGAGCAAATCTTAGAACCTTAAATACATAATATTACACATTAATAGGAAGAAACAACATAATACATTTAAACTATTTTATAGTAAACCATACCACCAAATAGTTTTACAAATTAACTGAATGTGTGTGCAATTTGTTCAAAAAATAACAAGCGAAAAGAAGTTATATTTATTCACATTTTGTAAAAGGAATGAGACGCGACAATGTCTGTTTACAAGCGAGAAACGGGGGCACCTTTCTTTCAAAACACTTGAAGTGATGACTAAGTTGGCAAAACAAGTTGCATCACACCATGGTGGGCCCGGTCGTTGCCCAGTGTTTTTGTCCACAATAACTCTTAAAGCAAGCGGACCGCTTACAAATTAGCGCTCTTTTGTTTAAGCCGGTGTTTTGGTAAAATATTGCAAGCATCAGTTACTTTATCAGTAGAGCCCTGCTGCAGTTATGTTACTGGTATAGTTGTAACACGTATGGGTGAAGACCGGGGAAGGACCACGCTCTCACAGAATTCCATCGTAAAATAGCAGCTTAACGCATTGATATATTTAAAGAGCTTAACCCCTTTTAATATATCAATGGTTTAACGTTGCCATTTCTTATGGTTAGTGTAGAGAACCGGAGACCCTTTTTACTGGAAACGAGACATTCCATCTTAGTTCTCACGGGTGACAACGCATCTGCATTTTGATTAGTAATCGAGGATAGATGTAGATGTCTATGGGCCAAAGCAACCACTTACCATCAGTTGGACTGTGTGCTCGTTTGTCACCTTATCCTATAAAAAAAATCATGTACAGTAATAATATTCCAAATGTTAGTTATGCATTATGTTATGAATTTACTCTTTGCACAAAACGTTAGAATAAAGCAAATAGTTATGTTTAGCAATCACTGAAGTGTGGAAATGTCTAAAAGGTCGCTCCTATACGCAGAAATTGTCGTTATATCGATTGAGTTTTATTTGCGTTTGTTACTTCTGAGAAAAGTCAACACTTAACGCTAATATTTTTATTACTAGAAATGGCTGATATGCTTGACTATTCATATTCACAGAACATAATTGATAATAAACGAAGGTATAACACATACATTAGTAATGTGGGACCATCGATCACTAAGTTTTTTATTAGTGATCGATGTGTGGGACGAATAAATTCACGTTAATCATCATCATTATCATCATTAATGCCTTTCACAAGTTCACATAGGCCTCCCCTAAGGAATGCCTTTATGGCATTCAAGTTAATATGTAAGAAAAATAAAAGATTCCACGAAACCATTATTATTTATTAATGTATTATCATAATGGAATAAGTGTGCACAAGAGGAAGTACTTACATTTTGTAAGTACTGCGCGAAAAGCTGTCATTAGCTGACATCAGCTAATGAGAAAACAATTAATTAATTTAAAATAAGCCATCGGAAATGAAAGACAACTGTTGTGTTCAAATGTGATAAATGTTAATACGTGAAAACTTTGTACCCCTTATAAAGTGTATTGGGCAGCCAGAGAGAGATTATGTTTAAATATAAAAAAAAATATGGAATACATAAAGTTTATATGGAGAAGTAGTGCAGAAAACTAAATTTTGTTATATAATACGTGAAGAGAGAACTTGGTAACCCTTTTATAGCAAACATTTTGCACGACCAAAGGATTTGGCATACTTTAAGTTTAAATGGGGAAGGAGTGCAGAAAACTAAAATTTATATAGGTACGTGTTATAAATTAATATATAACTTACTTAGCGGTCAGCCACCGCAGTCTACTTCAGCTGAAGATGCCTCGTATAGAGGCGAAGCACGTGTCGTATTATCGAGAGTGGTGTGTCTTTCCTATTGTGGTGGTGCAAGGAGTGGTGGTGACAGGGATAGTGCGCGCAATTGAGAGAGGCACTTCAAATTGGGCAGGACACATAATTTTATTTTATTACGCGGAAATAAACAAATCAAGTTCTAACAAATTCAATTAATATATAAAATAAAATATGACATTCATTGTTTACGTTCATACTGCCAATGTCAATCGTTAAGCACAGTAGCCTATAGTCAAACAGTCGCACAGAGTAGAGATAGTCGCCAAAGAATTTTAAAATAGATAATACATAAACTATATGTACTGAGAGTTGAAAGTGAAATACAGCTTGCCTAATATAAAAAATTAAAAACAATCCAATTTCGACCTCTAGACGACCACTAGTTGTTATTTATTTTAACAAGGTACCTGCTTCGTTATTATGTTACACACATATTATTGTTGGAAAGTCATTTTAAAAGGTTAGTTTATGGAAACAACTGTATTATCAGATATATGATCAATATGAACATATTTTTTCTGATCCCGGGTCGGTTGGTTAGGCCAGTTTTTCTGTCAAAGAATTCTAAGTAGCAGCTCGGACTTAGGAAGTTGGCGGTGTCTCACTCTCGTGCCTCGGAAAGCACGTAAATCTATTGGTCCTGCGCTTGATCTCTCTCAGATCTTTTTGATTATGAGAGTGATAATAGAGAGTGCACCTGTGCTTGCGCACACACTCGTACGCTATCATCCCGTCCTGTGGAGATGGCTGTCTTCATTGGGACTAGCCGCCGTGACCGACATTTAGTCTGGAGGACATTATTATTATCATAGATTTGGTTAAAAACTATTTCAGACAAACCTGTTTGGGCCTAAATAATGTTACGTGCATCAATATGGGCTATTCTTCTCGCTTATCTATACAAATAAATAATGTCTGTTTGTAATGTCAAAATTACAGCGTTTTACTAAATCAATATGAAAGTATAAACGATACTTATAACAAAAATACACTTTTTAAAATATTTGTCTGTCTGTCTGTTTGTTTGTTCCGACTAATCTCCAAAACGGCTGGACCGATTTTGACGGGACTTTCACTGCCAGATAGCTGATGTCATAAGGAGTAACTTAGGCTACTTTTATTTTAGAAAAATAATTAGGGTTCCTCACAAAAAAAATGAAAACCCTAAATTACACGCGGGCGAAGTCGCGGGGAACAGCTAGTATAATACACTAAATATAAACATCGACTATAACAACATGGTATGTAATGCAAAGTAATCGCAAAAATTTATTCGCAAGCAAGATAAGCGTTGGAATTGTTAGTATTTCCACTGAAACCCATAAACATTCAACTACTGTAATAACCCGCTTTTACGTAACAACTGACGTATCTACATAATGACGCCAAGGTCATAACGTTTTTCTATCCGATCACATTAACCAGCTATCAAATAGCCTTTATTTAAATTACACCTGTATTATTGCTAGATGTTATTGTAAGTAGGTATTTTAAAATTACATTTTCACCTTCCTATGTATTTTATAAAACAGCCAGTTAAAAAACCATTTTTAACAGTGGTAGAGCCATGCGTAAGCTTTTGCTGTCGTACGGATGGGCCGGCTCGAACCGGGGTGGTACCACGACCTCACAGAATACCAGCGTGAAGTAGAGGCTTACCTCTGCGTTTCGCTTGGTGAGTGCAGGTGGCCGGAGGCCCTTTTTACTGGAAATGAGGCATTCCATCTTAGTCCTCACGGGTGACAACGCATCTGCATCTTGATTAGCAAACGAGGATAGATGTAGATGTCTATGGGCCGCAGCAACCACTTACCATCAGGTGGACTGTGCGCTCGTTTGTCACCCTTATCCTATAAAAAAAAAAAAAAAAAAAAAAAAAAAAAAAAAAAAAAAAAAAAAACCTTTTTAACAGAGATAAAAACGAGAAGGTTTTATTTCACGCGTATATTTATTTTTTATGTTTGTTTACCTACAAGTATTTCTCGGGAACAGCTGAGCCTCTTTAAATAATTATAAATGAAATTTTATTGAATACTTCAGGGGTTGTCCCTTACAAATTTGAAGGAATAATTCCACCCTTTTTATTTCGTTTAATTTATGCCAGTGAATTTAATATAATACAAAATGAATATTAAACAAAGCGTTAATACACTTATTGTAATTTTTATACCACGACCACGAGGAAAGGAAAATTTTCAATATTTAATTTCAACTCAAAATATGTCATTATTATAGAAAAGGGGGCCGTTGACCGCCGCCCATGAACAACTGCAACACCAGGGGTATTGCAGGGAGCGTTGCCGGCCTTTTAAAAATGAGTAAGCTCGTTTCTTGAAGGTCCCTAATGTCGTATCGGTCCGTAAAATCGGCCGTGTTAAACAATTCCCCAAAGAAGTCGTGCGAGGAAGAAAAGTCCTTAATAAATCGCACAGTAGTCGGCCGCCAAGCATCCAGATGATGAGGATGGTAACGTGAGTTTTGTCTCTTCAAAACTCATTCAATTTTTTTCATATCAATTTCATTCAATATTCCAAATTTCACGACTGGAATTAATCCGAACAATTCCTCTGAACACTCCCCGTGGTAAATGCGATAAAAAATGAAAATGGATGCAACATCTCTTCGCAGCGCCAGTGAATCGAGCCAATCACAGAGAACGTGGTCGTAGACAATTCGAACCGCTCTGCGGTGGATGCGGTCAAGTCGAAGGAGCTGGCACTGCGAAGCCCCGGCCCTGAGATGAGAACAGTATTCCATGTGAGGCAGAACCTGCGCCTTGTAAAGTTGCAGACGGTGCCGGCATGAAATACTGTCCCACTCACCTGAGCACGCCCAGCATTTTATAGGCCAATTTAGCCTTTCTCTTCAAGTAACCACGAAACTACACATCACTCGATAAGACAATTTTTAGACTATTATCTATAAGCACAATCAATTTTCCTAAAAATATCAAAATATTATCCTAAAAAGAAAGACCTAGAGTAACAATAGACATTAATACTGTTGTCTCTTTCATTTGTTACAGTTTTTAAAGATGCAAGTGAATTTATGAAAATTATAACGCTAAAAGATTCATATAAAAAGTACGATCTATATTAAGTTAGACGTTATAAATGCTAAAAATACGTTAGATTTGTCGTCATTACAATTATCACAGACGGATAGGAACCATGACCTATGAGCAGTAGCCGACAAAGTAGGCAAGGAATAGTAATTACTCAGTGATCAAGGCTATGGGGCACATTGCGACTCAACGGCGTCACTGCAATCGACAAACCTATGCAGCACGTGTACTAACGGAAACTAGTACAAAATATATCCTGTTGCTATAATTCTATAGCGGCTTGTACGTTTGGAATTTAACTGAGGCTCATCCTTGAGGGAAACATGATTTACATATACTATAATTTATTCAATATTTAATATATCAATACGTACTAAAAACATATCTATTATATGTAGTCACACTCTAATATATAGAGTTATCAGCTGAGCGTAATGAATTTTAATGTTATTGTCGCATTGACAGGCTGTTAACTTTTTTCATAATACAAATTACGTAGTTAAACTTAATACGAGAATGGTGTAATCCATGATGGGGAACAAATTATTAGCCATTGGTCGAGAAAAGAACCGGCCCATTTGTCGCGGATATATGTAGTTCCTTTGGAAACTTCATTGAGCTTGGACTCCATGGACTTATAGTCTCTACAAAAATATTGATATTTGTTCAGACAGATCAGTCAGTCAGTCTCAGTTCAGACTCTTTAGATACCGTCCCGGCCCTAGGTTCTCTCCAGCAGGTCCTACCTGGTTTCTTTGTCGTAAACGTACAATTAAAAATTTTACTAGTGTTCACCTAGTGATTGAAATTCGTACGTAATTCATAAAAATTTTAGGTTTGTATATTACGCAAGCTCTATTTCACTTTCAACTGTACAGCAATAATTAAAATAAAAATAAAAATAAAAATAATATACAAAATATAAAATAAAAGCTTTTTTGCCTTGACATACAATCAGTAAACAATTGAAAAAGTACATTTGAAATTACACAAAATTCACAACTAATTTAGTCAGTTTGTCAGTGATTATTTGTTGGCAACATTTTAAAATTCTTTAGCGACAATCTCTACTTTGTGCGACTGTTTAACCACAGACTATTAAGTGTGTTATTGTGCTTGGAATAATAACATACATAAGCTTGTACTTACCCTAAGACATTAGCAGTGTAAACGTCAGCAAACGATGTAATTTGTCTAAGTTACAATAATTATGTTTGACATTGGCTGTATGAACTTAAAATATGTAGCTGTGTTTTATGTTATTTAATCGAATGTATGTTTTACAAATATATAATTTTTTGCTTTCCAAACTGTATACATAATACAGATACGTTTCTACTTCCTTGAATTTCATTCGCATACATGAAAATGAAAATTACATAAGAAATTCTTAGTATATAATAGTGACCTACATAAAACTTACACGCTTTATATTTTTAGAAATTTAAAAACAGCAGTCAATTGTTCTTACTCAGCGCCTTTAGCTGGGACAACGAGAACAAATAAGTTTTTGAAGAACAACAAACATTTTATAAAATGTGTCTTGCCTAAATCGATAAAGTTATTTGACAAAGCAAATTTATACTGTAATGTATACTGCAGAAGTCAGTAGCAAAGTCGGCAAGGGACGCCCTAAACGGAAGTTTATCGACCAAACTGGCGATCTATTGAAGATTTTTGGCCCCAATGAAGAGCACGCTACCTTAAGCTACGAGCATGTATGCGTAGATATTATTGATGTGAAAGAAGCGAGGGAGGTGTGTCAGGATCATGACAAACGGCAGTCCGTAGTCTCTGCCTACCTTGTCCGCGTAGTCAAATTCGGTTAGGAGAATATTAACATACTGCATGATTCATACATACTTTGTTTGGGATTTAAAAAAGAAATCAATTTTACAGACAGTCTCTAAATGGGGCGATGCCAATTCTTGTGAAATTCAACGCCTCTAAAAAACAAGCATATATCTCCACCGCAAAAAGGAGCCAGGTCACCTTCTCTCCGTCTTTACGAAATATATCATTAGAATACACACACAAGGTTCATGCAAAGGTTATACTGGGATAGCTGCTTACTCAATACAAAGCGCAAGTCCAGTCTAACAAGGAGTATTGCTGCCATATAGAGCTGGAGCTGCAAAATGTCACTCACTTGTGTTGCTTTATGCTCAATGAAAAGGCGTTCACGTTGAAGTCTATCTTGTCAGTCTCGAGAACAAGCGCAAAATATAAATATTCCCACTTCTTCCATCCACCATCAGACAATCAGACGCTCGGTCAGTCTCCACATCAATTTGTGGCGACATATCACACATTCGAACAAAACGGCAATACAGCAGGAATGGAGTGGAATTATTTTACAGCATGAGGGTTTGTCCAAGGCAAGAGTAGGCTTTTGTAAAGCTAAATCAGTGCACTTTACCATCTTTAGCTACATCACTACAGTCAATAGTAAGTAGTCAATCACTGACTTTTCTTTTCTATCGACTCCAAAAATGAGACGGTACTCGATTCGACTTTATGTTCTTTTTTCTTTTTTTTAATATGTGTTACCTCATAACTTTTTTCCGGGTGAACCGAATTCAATGATACTTTTTCTATTTGAAAGCTGGTGCTTCTCATGTGGTCCCATATAAATTTGATCTAGGTCTGACCAATAGTTTTTAAGTTATGCTCAATAATTTATATTGAAGTCGGGTGTACAAAATTTTTAATTTTAAATTATATTCACTACAGTCTATCAGAAGTCCACTGCTGAAAATATGCCATTCCTATATATTGACTTCATTTCAGCGTATAAAAGGCCACTACTGAACATAAAGCCTCTCCGTAGATTGCCTCTGTCCCTTTATCACCTTATCGACATACACGCGTCGATATGGGGTAGTGTATAATCATATAGCGCCACTAAACGGTCGAAGCACTGGCTTATAATAGATAAAAAATCATTTGTCAACCTTATTTTATAGAATTTTTATATAGAGAGCACAAGTCCACCTGATGGTAAACGGATGCTGTGGCCCATAGACATCTTCATTTATCCTCAATTAAGAATCAAAATGCAGATGCGTTTTCCCCCCTGAGGACTACGATGGATTGCCTCGTTTCCAGTAAAAAGGGTCTCCGGTTCTCTACAATCACCATACGATACACAACACCAATAAGCTGTTATTTCACGCTGGTATTCTGTGAGAGTGTGGTCCTTCCCCGGTCGAGCCTACACATTCGTGCTACAACCATAATATAGCTACAGCGTGGCTCTACCACGTAAATCATTTAAAATTTAAAATTTTGTACAACCGACTGCAATATATTATATTATTATGGGACCACATGAGAAGCACCAGCTTTCATACAAAAAAAGAATCAGCGAAATCGGTTCACGTAGAACAAAGTTATGACGTAACACACATAAAAAAACACAGTCGAATTGATTACCTCCTCCTTTTTTAAGTCGGTAGAAAAGACTAGATTGTATGACCTTTTTTGACCCTTTGAGACCTTTTCTGCTTAGAAGTCAGTGTGGCTAGGTATTAATTAACTTCTTACTTATTTCTGCCCGCAAGCAGCAGTGCCTGCACAGCAGTACAGTATTCCGGTGTGAAAGGTATAAAGAGCCGATATAATTACAGGGTGAAAGGCATTCTCATGTTAGTACTCAGAGGTGACAACGCATCTGTAGACTTCATTGTATAAGTCGGCTGCAGGTGTCCATGTGCTCCAGTAGCCCCTCATCAGGTAGACTGCAAGTTCGTTTGTCGCTACTATAAAAAAATATAAAAAATTCAGAACATTATACATATTTCTCAGTAATCAATACTCATACGTAAAACATGCAAGCTGATGTTGATAATGATAACGTTTAATCGAAATGTACAATACGAGCGATAGTTTTATGGCGATTGGTCACATTTATATGAATGGAAAAATATTCGCTGAAGCACGTATAAATAATGTATTTGTACAAACAAGATCCTATCGGTCTTTGTGCCGTTTATGACTAGAGAGACACGTCGATGGCTTTTTAAACACTTATCAATAACTACATGAAAATAACTTTACAGAATATAAAGTTCTTATTGTATATCGTTGTATATAACCGTTTGGTGCGTCTGTTGTAGATCGCGCAACTTCTGAACGAATTAAAAAAGAGGACGACATACGACTTGGGAAGAATTTCGGTATTGCGAAGCGCCGCTCTCCCTACCCTTTGCAGCCACAATATGGTTGGCAGCGGGTCAGGATATTTGGTGCTTCCGTGTGCTCGCTTTTTCATGGCCCAATGGCCTCCATCGGGCTCGGGGGCGTCCGTGGCGCAGGTGGAGTAAGAGGCCGCGGATTAAGGCGCGTCTTGTGTTCCTGGTGCGTCTTACCTGAGAGGGAAAAGGGGGAGGAGAAGTTTTCCCCCAAGGTAGGCTGCCATGGGGCGACCGGCGTCAGTGGAGCCGCGAATGTGTGCGAAAGCGATGTGTAGGCTTATTTATAAATTATTCAAACAAATTCATTACACCTAAATTTAACCAAATGCAATCGGCTGCACATAGTTACAGTCGGCTAAACTTAGGTGTAACCGCACTTCGGCTTTTAGCCGTAACAAATGTAATTTTTGGTGTGTCTGTTCGTGTGTTCGTGATTAGTGATCGTGTAACTCCGGATCGGCTTGACTGATTAAAATCGTATCCACATAATGTGTTTTTGTCTTGTATATACTATGGTTAATATCTTTACTAGGATCGCACGATATGTTGCGCATTAGTCGAGTTACGAGTATTAACAAGTTCTATATTTATGGACCAAAACTCATATTCACATGGTTTAGTGACAAAAGCAAAATCACAAAATCTGGGCTTAATTGTTGGCTCTTTGGTTGAAGGTTATATTAACCATTTCAAAGCCGCACACAGAGACCGAAAAAAATAGGAAACACTACTTAACTAGGTTTCCCCGCAGTATCACCCGCATCCCGCTTCTTGATGATGAAGTAACTTTCATTCGAAAGGAATTAATATCGCATGCCTAATAATATCGCTCATAAATCACCTTTCAATTTTTAATATTTATTTATTTATTGGCTCAAAACACCTTCTTGTGGCTTATGTATAAGAAATATGCCTATGGTATCGCGGACTTTTTTTTACATGGAGGTAAGATCTATATTTTTGTAGAACATAGTATTTACTATTATAAAGCAGTTCGGGAGCGTTTTTTCTTCCAACTTGCTTAAAAAAACTCAATATTTAAGGCTAGCTGAGATGTGTAGCCTAATACTATACTATTCCTCGTGAATCTAGCTATCATATACAAAAAGAATTTATCAAATGAGACTGGTAAGTAGTTCCAGAAATTGGCGTGTTTAAACAAACAAAAAAGCCTCTTCCGCTTTATTATATTAAGTATAGATTCTATCTCATTGTCTCGTAAGCCTATCCTGTAGGTTTATAAAATATATCTGTCTCTTTTTAGTGTTACTTTTTCGTTTAATTAAGTTTGAAATCACAAAGATGATAAAGAAGATTTAACTTCAAAAACGAATCAATAATAAATTCTTATTAATAAAAAAATAAATAACTCCTCGATTCTAACTACTGCAAAAACGTTTACCTCCTGTTGTGGGCTACAGCATTTACTTATCGTAATGTCAGCAGATGCTGTGGCTAATAAACTACATGTATCCACTACCTGAGGAAAAAGATAGAATGCCTCATTACTATTGAATTATTATAAATTACTATTGTGGACTGTATGCTCGTTTGTCACCCTTATCCCATAAAAAAAAAACTAGAAAAAAGGTTATATCTGATCCATTATTATCAAACAAAACACAGCAGCATTATGTTTTTACTTTACGCTGGTATTCTGTAATTCTCTATTCCCATAACAGGACAATGATGATGATGGAAATCATAACTAGGAATTCAATTTAAAGATTTCGAAAGGAATATGTAAACAAATTATGTACGTATCACAAGCTACCCAATCGTGAGACCGTGGACATTGTGAGCTAAAAAAAAGACCGTTTACGTGTAGTGACCCAGACGTTCGACCTTATACACAACCTTCATCATTAGCGGAACTGTGTATGTTAATAATGCTACATAGAGTTATGTACGCCGCCCGACCGCCTACAAGACGCCTGCCTGCCTTCGCCCAACCCACAAACATAGATTTACCCAAGCCTACCCACTGCCACCCGCCCGCTGCAGTTGTATTGCACCACGACCTCTGCCCTTTTTGCCTTCGCCAACGCGACCCACTATCGCGATTTAAACTTACTGCATAATACGGTTACGCAAACATTGCTTTTTCTATGGCAAGCGTACTTTTTCATAAAACAGTGTACATTGTAGCCCAAGCTTACGCTAACATAGCATGAGAGGATTAAATGATTAGAATTTATACTTATTAATTTCCTTTAACACTTGATGCAAGAGTTAATAACACATTGCAAGTTTTTTCTTTAAATGCCAGTCTTCCCGCCTCACTACTGAGAGACGGCAATGCTCTTGTCAACGATTGATGTAAACGTTAAATCCAAATGTTTAAATACTGGTAATGGGTAGTCTCATTACCAGTGCGAGGGTGACTCGGCACATCAAACAGCACGTTTGATCTGCATGTTGAGCTTTTTATTTTTTGAGAAAGGGCAAACGGGCATACGACTCACCTGATGTTAAGTGACTACCGCTGGCCATGAATAACTGAAACACCAGGGGAATTGCAGACGCAGGCAAATTATCCAAGTAACATTTGCGAGCTATCAGTTTTAAAAGGCTTATATGCCCCTAACAGTGGACTTTACAAGTGGTTATGATGTGATGAGACGAATGGAATTTATATAACACTAACTGTTCCCAGCGACTTCACCCGCGTTCAATTTAGGGTTTTCACTTTTTGCGCGGAACCCTAATTCTTTTTCTAAAATATAAGTAGCCTAAGTTACTTCCTATAACATCAACTATCTGCCAGTGAAAGTCCCGTCAAAATCGGTTCAGCCATTTCGCAGATTAGCCGGAACAAACAGACAAAAATTTAAAAAATTATGTTTTTGTTATAATTACTGTACTTTCAAATGTATTTAGTAAAATGCTGTTATTTTGATATTACAAACAGACACTTAAATTTTATTGATTTATACATATAGATTTAATTAAAAAAATGTATATTTTATTAAGTACTTATTCTAAATACCTGTCCTGTAAACACTGTGCGAAATCGATTCTCCGAGCTACCCACTGAGTAGTTTATTCTTTCCGGGTCACTACAATCTCTTCTTTAGCTTTTTTCTATAGTATCGTATACACCTTTTCTTTTCCTTAACACCGACTAATCTCCCCTCTTTTAATCGACGCCATTATAATTATGTGATAGATTGAGTCTATGCATCAAATAAAGATTATGCAGATGAATAAGTAGAAGAAAAATACCCAGTATTGCAATCACCAACTCTCTTTTGTCTAGGATTTGCTATATGTCTAGTTTTCCATATCGGAAAGCCTTCTTCTAGCAATGGAGTTTTCGGGGCTGATGGGTGAATATAAAAACATATTACAAGGTTAAATGAGTAAATAAATGTATAAAAGTATATGTATTTTTCTGCAAAATACCGACATTGCCTTCCTGCCTTTAACTTCGTGGAATCCATTACTATTAAACCTTGACTATGTAAATAACGACCATCGCAAATTGCAAGTTACAATGCATTATTATGTCAATATCATAGTTTCCTTGATGCGCATGCAAAAACTGCTATCAATTTGTCTAAGAACTACTTAGGATGTAATTTAATATATTATATATAATTATTTATTCTCTGCTTATATCATAACAATAACGACAGAAATAATATTATGTACTTGAATGGCATTACCATTTCAGTATAACGTGTATACATTATACATTTTTAGAAACAATATTTTAGAACGTTTTTAGTATGAATAAATAATTGATTAAACAACAATTAGAATAAAACTATATATTTCAAAATAGTATTTGCATTATTAGGGATGTAATGATGATGATAATGTTGATTTGCAATAGCTTTGTTAATAAATAACGTTCTGCTAAAATACATACAATTCTTAGTAATAACTATTTCTCGCGACTTCGCTCGCGTGTTAGGGTTTTTATGTTTTTGGGTTCTAATTATTTTTCTAAAATAAAAGTAGCCTAAGTTACTCCTTACGAAATCAGCTATCTGCCAGAGAAAGTCCCGTACAAAATCGGTTCAGCCGTTTCGGAGATTACCCGGAACAAACAGACAGACAGACAGGCAGACAAAAATTTTAAAAATTGTATTTAAGTTATAAGTACCGTATTTACTTTCATATGCATTTAGTAAAAAACTGTAATTTTTACATTACAAACAGACACCTCAATTTTATTTATTTGTATAGATAAGACAACATTATTTACTTTCTAAAATAAAACAAGATAAAACAAAAATAACTACAAAAGTTCGGAGGAATTTAAATATTTGTTTGTATCATTAAGAAGTGAAACGTAGCACTATCATGTTAAAAATTATGATCGTTTAAATATTTTAATGTATTAGTATTTAATGTATATAATAAGCTACATAAGAAATACGGCCGTACATGTACGATACGACTTACTACTTACTACTTACGTCTTAGGGATCTTCAAGAAAAGAGCGTACTCCTTTTTAAAAGGCCGGCAACGCATGTGCAATTCCCTCCCTGGTGTTGCAGTTGTTTATGGGCGGCGGTAGTCACTTACCATCAGGTGAGCCGCATGCTCGTTTGCCCCCTCTCCTATAAAAAAAAAAGAATGTTCCTTCAGCTTTTGAATATAAAGGTAAGGAACTCGTATTAAATATGGCATCAGGACCTCGAACACCCCAGTGGCCTCGTGACCATACATATATAATAAGTAAAAGTTAAATTAAAGAAGGTAAAACCTGTAAACTAAGTTTCATTTAATGTGTAAGATTTGTGTAAATATAAGAAATCATTGTTCTGTCAGTAATTAACAAAATTTCAGACATTCTTTCCAACTTTAATATTTAAAAAAAAAAACTGTTAAAAATGTAAAGCGTTTTTCAGGCTTTTCTTAGTAAAATAATTCGCTAACAGTCTCGAAAATATACCTATACAAACGGGGTCGTGTACACGCGTATAATTGCAAAATGCAGACCCCGACACGAGTTGACCTGGGGTGGCGGCTGGCGGCATTGCGAGTTGCGACAGGGGTGTACGGATGGGGAGTACTATCGACGCGACAGCCGCTACGTCATTTACGGCGCCACGTGCGCGATCAATAGTGACGTCTTTTTACTGGAGAAGGGATAAGAGGGGGCGAAACGTGGAGGCGTTGTACTAAAACGGGGCGAAGATAGAGGGGAGAGGGAACTGCGCGCGCAATGAACTCCGACCTACTTACGGTTGCGTCTCGTTTCACGTAGCGTCAACGTAACGCGATCGAACGGAACGAGGACCACAGGACCTAGAGGATAGACAGAGCGGAGGCGCGTCGAAGGTTGCTGGCTTCTCAGACGATGCCCCTTGCAACGTGCCCTACATAGAAGCCTCATTCATTGCAGTGCATTTCTAAATAGGAAATCAGGAGAGTAATTAATCAACAACTTACTTTTTTGCGTTTTTATTAAATTGATCAAAGGCTCTATTTTTTAACAACGAATTTAATGCCAAGCACGTCATTTAGATATATCACCACAGGTTATAAAAATTCCACTGTTAGCCAGGTTTCTTCCATAGATTGTCTCCCAAGAGGAATATTTGCTATAGTTTTCACGCTTGGCAGGGAAGTTTGAGTTGAGTAATTATCAGGAAGATGCTGTTGCCCATATCCTGTTTCGCTTTTAACACCGGCATTTCGTCGATGTTACTCTATCGGTTATCACATGTGTCGTGATTATCTAGTTTGGGGTTATTCCACTAGATCAAGTGAAGCTGTGGTGAAGCTGACCATTTACATCGTGATTAGCAATATTGCTGTTTAGTATAGTATTGGGTGGTTGTTTGGTTGCATACTTGTCTATTTTGATGTTATCACTTCATGTGTGATTATGACCGGCAAGTCTTACGGTATGGTGGAATTTTAATTGCTAAATGTGGCCTCCAGTGTTCTTGTTAATTACAGTTTACTCTAGCGCTGAATTTTTAGGTGGGAAGTGTGGTGCTCTGGTGCTCACTTTCAAATAAAAACACCATTGACTCTGTTAGACGCTACGCACACATCGAGTTGTTGTTGTTGTTTTTTTTTTAATATATATACTACTAAGCCAGCGCTTATCTACGATCCCACCTGAGGGTAAGTGGTGATGTAGCCTAAGATGGTGAAGCGCACTGACTTAACAAAAGCCTATTCACTCTTGCCTTGAAGACACCCACACTGTAATTGGATGGAAAGACAGATGATGCTGGCATTGCTTATTCCACTCCTTTGCTGTACGCATGATGAACGACGTGGCGAACCGTTTGGTTCGAATGCGTGGTAAGTCAACAACGAAAGGGTGGAGACTGGCCGAACGTCTGGTTGTCCGATGGTGAAAGGGAGACGGGGGAATTAAATTATGTAATTCCTGCGCACACTCTCCGAAATGCATCCTGTAGAAAACCGAAAGGCTGGCTACTTTACGTCTGTGTTCGAGGTTGGTAAGATTGATTTTAACCAAATTCGGGTCACCAATAACCCTCTTAGCACGCCTTTCCATTGAGTTCAAAGCTGCTTGGTGGCATTTTGCAGCACCAGCCCATATATGGCAGCAATACTCCATGCACGACCGGACTTGCGCTTTATATAAAGTAAGCAGCTGTCCCGGCGTGATGTATCGCCGCACCTTTGCAAGGACTCCCAGCTTCCTTGCAGCTGCTTAGGCCTTGGACTCAATGAAGCGCCCGAAGTTCAAATTTGAGGATATTTTAAACCCTAACAACTGAAGGCGGTCGGTATATTTCAGTGATACATTTCGGAAACAAGGAGCCAAGGTGAGCTGGCTCCTTTTTGCAGTGAAGAGACACGCTTGTGTTTTGAAGGCGTTGAACTTTACAAGATTGGCATCATCAGATTTTGAATTATCTTTGTAAAATACATGGAATCAGATATTAAAGAAGTTGCTGGTCTCACATCAAACATTAGTTTTTTAATGAAGGGTACAGACAGACAGTATATTGAGACACATGAGTCATTTCGATTAATTTTCAAATTGATATCGACTGATCATCGAACTGCATGCAGTAGCCACTTAACATCAGGGGACTCTTTCGTTCGTTTGTCACTTAAATTAAAAAAAAAAATCTTTAACGAGATTGACTTGAGAGTCGTTCAGAGGGCGATGAGCAGATAATGGTGTGAGCTGGTGGGAGGCCTGGGTCTCGTAGACTAAATTTGATCGACATAAAGAGACATGGCTAGTTATAAACTGAAATTAGCGTAAATCGTATGAAAAGAAGTGATATATCGTCATCACTTCTTTTAATACGATTTACACGATATAGATGACAAAATTTTGTTACTGGCCGTGGCTGCAGATGAGCAATTCTCATTTTATAAAACCCTATAAACAACTGCTACGATAAATGAGTTTTCTGTACATAGTTGTTTTATGGTCAATAGCCTTTCCTGGCTTTCGAATGATATACCATTTTTGCTTTCAGGTGGCTGGACTCAAAGCCAATTACGCTATATTATAATAGTAAAACGAGAACATGTGACATGTCGGGGCATCAGTGTCGAAGATATAGGGTAGAAGATAAAAGAGATAAATAGCAAGAAAGGGTAGAATTTGGAAACCACCCAGACGACGTGTTTGGATATTCCGTGGAAGTTATCCAGTCGATCATATTATGTATCGTGATTCTGTCGTTATTCTGCTAGAACAACTTCGGAAGAGTTTTCTGCGGTTAATACAGTGTTACATCGTGATAACCTATTGGTTTGCGCACTTAACTTTAGAAATTTTGGTATTATCTCGTAATAATGTCTGTCACATTACAATACATAGGTGGTAAGCACCGGCATGTCCACCTTAATTGCGCTACGCTGAAAGTGTAGTGCATTACGCTGTTTGCGTGCGCTCTCACACTATAATTGTTTTTAACAATAACTTCTTTGGCTAATCTTTATACCATGCTAGTCAATTTTACTGCTTTCATTAGCCATCAATAAAATATATAACAATCACCAATTATTTAAAGGAAAATTTTGCATTATATTGATTAGTCGCGGTGTAACAATATCCACTATCCCATATGCCCGTGGGTGCCGTAAGAGGCGACAGAGAGAAGTTGAAACAGATCATAGGCAACAGCATCTACCTAATAACAACTAAAAATAATAAAAAACTATGGTTGCCAACCCGCCTGCCAAACGTGGCATTCATGGTAAAATCCCCCTTATAAGCCTGCCTGCCACCCATGAGGACTAAGATGGAATACCTCGTTTCAAGTAAAAAAGGCTCTCCGGTTCTCTACACTCACCATACGAAACACAGCAGTTTTAAGCAGCTATTTGACGCTGGTATTCTGTGAGAGCGTGATCCTTCCCCGGTCGAGCCGACCCATTCGTGCTACAACTATACTTCTAATATAGCTGCAGCATGGCTCTACCACTTTATTCTTTTTAATATACCCAGCTGACACCCACCTTGTTTTGTGTCGGGCTAAATAACTCCGATTATTTACGCTTTTGTGTCGATTTTCTTTTAAGCTATTCTAGAACGTTATAATGGTATTTTTTAGACCGATTCCTCATAGCTTAGCCTCATAGTTACAACAGATGAAGAATGTTACAGACATTAGGTCTTGGAACTTTGAAGACAACACGATTGATTCTCCACTTCCAATTAATTGACGTGTAAGACATCCACATAAATATACGAGTACTATCTCACGATCAACAGGAAAATGCACGGCTCTCCCGCTACGTCGCATTGAAAATGTATTTTCTAAAATCACGTTCTCCAAGATAAAGTGTAAAATACGTTGTAGAAACTACAAATAAGACTCATAGTTTCATTTGGGCCCAATCATATGTAGGTCTTAATAATTTGCGGAGTAGTAAATAAGATTATCAAAATTATAATATTGAAAACATTGTTAGTCCACATGACATTCAAAACATACGAGCGTTGCCGCCACTCGGAAACCCTTCTTTCGCATCGGTTCACATATACATATTATAGCGGTCCGTTTCACTCTGCGAGCTTTATAGCCATCCCAAAGCCTCTTATATCTATACATCTATACATATAATAAAACTGTAAATAGCAGATGTCTGTACATTTAATATTTTTGTAATAAAAGTGATTGAGGGGTACTAAAAATAAGTAATTAAATACATTTCTACCATTTTTAGAATTTTCTGTCTGTCTGTCTGTCTGTCTGTCTGTCTGTCTGTCTGTTTGTTTGTTAACGTATCACGTATAAAGTACTAATTTATATCATAAGAATTGTTAAGGAAATTATAAAGTGTATCTTCGGGTTACATTTAGTCTTTATTTCATTAAAATCAGTTCATTCCATCAAAAGTTATGATAAATATTCTGAAGTATGGGTAGGGAAGTATAGGTACGAATTGTTCAACGGTGGGTTTGTTTGAGTCATCAAGTGCATTTTAAACTAATATCATATCATAAATCATAGTTAAATTATGTAAAATAATGATATAATTATGTATATCTAAAACGCAGTAAACAAAAGTAATAAAGAACGTATTAAATATATTATACAAAAATATATTAACGTTATTAACTAAATCTGAAGCACAATAGTTAACCCATTTCTTCGATAGATGGTGGTGTTGTGAAAATGCAATGCAATGTTTTATTAAAATTGGTTAATTCTATCGAAAGTAATGATTATTATTTTGAAATGTAGGTTCGAATTTGTTCAATGGCGCCATAAAATCTCAGAAATAGTAATAAAAAGATTTCTGTGTAAAAAAAAACGTTCCATAATAATTAATATATTTATACTTAAAACACAAAAAGAGATACGATG
The DNA here is from genome assembly GCA_963668995.1 of Parnassius mnemosyne. NCBI lineage: Eukaryota > Metazoa > Arthropoda > Insecta > Lepidoptera > Papilionidae > Parnassius > Parnassius mnemosyne. The sequence continues at coordinate 23,092,178 of CAVLGL010000080.1, forward strand.
TTTTCTCACACAAAGGACGTAATAGATGGAGTTGTACAAATTACAAACTTTTCTGAATTGCTGTGTTGAGATTTTTCGCCGATGTATCGTATCGTAGATGACGCCTTGACACATATGAGTATTGGTATTGTATAGTTTGTAATATGTAGTAGGTATATTGTAATTTGTATTATATAGCCAATATTATTTGTAAATTATGTGTTTCTTTTTTATGTTATCTGTGATGGTGTCATTTTGGAGAATAAACCTTTCTTTCTTTCTTTCTTTCTATTGAGACTTACTGAAGAAATTTGTATCCATCGAAGCCATACAACGGAACCCGACCAAAAATAAAAATTTCGCAACGAAATGTCGTGATATTGTATTTATAATATACGCAAAATCAGAACTGCCATTTTAGCGCTTTGGGAACTAGATTTAGCACTTTTTTGGAATGTATAGCGCGCATTTCGAAATTTTAGCACCTAGCGCTTAATCCAGCGCTTTTTGGTGTATTTAGCACACATTTCAATATTTTAGCGACTAGCGGGTTATTAACTCTTTTATAGCAGCACTGTTAGTCCACTTTACCGATAATAATAATAATGATCTTTATTATTTTTTCCCACAAATAGTACATTGCAGTTTATCTTTTTCAAACATATTTTTTTCACAAAACAAAGAGCATGGGAGACCAGTCCAAACTAGGATACCCTGTGCTATGGATCGCCTGGCTTCCCCTTTAGGATGATCAACTTGATTTTTTTACCGACGACTATAAGCGGGGAAATCCCCTTTATTAAAGTTTTCGTTCATGGTTTTGGCAACGCATTTATTTTGCTTTATTCAGTTTCAGTCAGTTGCTTAGAGCACAGCTAAGTTAAAAGTTACTTAGAAGTTATAACACAAAGAAACTGTGTAGCAACCGCAATCAGATGCTGACATCTGAAACTAAGTTGCGAAATACATTTCACTTTAAAACAATTAATGACATTTTTATTGTTCGTACAGTACTAACTACTGTTGACAGCAATTGCTATAATTATAAGTCGATGTCCTGCGAAGTATTGATACATCAAAAAAATATTGCCAGAAAAAAAACTTAATGTTGTTTTCTTTATTATGATTATATAAAAATACACAAACTTTGTTTGTAGTTAATTTAGCGCGAAATCTAGGGCTTTTTTAAAGCGCTGTTTTCATGAAATCTAGCGCTTTTTGTGTTGTCCTAAAGCTGAATGAGTTTTTTTTTTATCTGGCAGCACTGCCCAAAAACCCTCTATTAAGAAGTAACTTTCCTTTCAGTTTTAAGCGCGTTCAGTTCCCAGTTACAGTGAGTTTATGTTATGCGATGACCGTAAATAAAGCGCAAGGTCAAACTTTACGCGTTGTAGGAGTGTATCTCAGTACTGACTGTTTTGCACATGGCCAACTCTATGTTGCTTTTTCCCGCGTTAGTAGCCCCCATAACCTTTTTGTGTACACCCCGGCTAAGCCTACTTCTAACGTCGTTTATACAGAATCTCTATCATAAACGACTTAGAACTTTGATGATAATGATTTATTTAGTTACCACTTATTGATACAGTAATGAAATAAATCGTTTAATATTCTCTTACCTAAACGACAAATTCTTTATGTAAAACCTGTATACGCGAGCTACGCCGCGGGCACAGCTAGTCGATAATATGGCGCTTACAATTAATTTATAAAAATATTTCAATATTTCAAATTCCAAAAAGCGGGCATACCATGATACTGATCTTTACCTATAGAAATTAGTCAAGTGCAAGAGCTATGCTTGTATAATAAGTGTTCCGTAACCCTCGGTGAGGCTATTAAGATCATCCCTCAGTCGATCGACGACTTTCGCCGACTTACCAGGCTATTCACATCCGAGCGTGTGTCCTACGTGTCCACACGTACGCTCTTCCGGAAGAGCGTAAAGTCAGAGCCGTGATCCGCGGTGTCTCGTTTGAGCTCGCCAACGACGCCATGAGGACCTTAAGTCCCAAGGATTCTCTGTTGAGGCCGTGCACAAAATGCATAGCAACAAAGGCAAGAGGTTCCTGCTTGCCCTTGTAATCCTCACCAACGTGCCGGAGGCTACAGCCATCTTCCAGCAGGTACTCACAGTGTGCGGCCTGTCGAGAGTGAGGGTTGAGCCCCCACACAGACGCGGTTTCCCGGCCGCACCGCTGCCAACTTTATGGGCATGCGTCCGCCAGCTGCTCTGCCCCACCCAGGTGCGTTAAGTGCCTAGACACAGTTCGAAAGAGTGTCTTCGGCCCCAAAACGCCGAATGCCCACCCGCGTGTGTCCTATGCCAGCAGTCTGGCCACTCGGCGAACTATAGAGGCTGCCCTTGCGCTCTTCACATTCGCCCCAGCAAACAAGCTCCACGGTCGGTCAATGCCAGGTCATTCCCGGCCCTCCCTTCAATAATGCCCTGACAGCGCCTTTCCCAGCCCCTTCAGGGCCGCCCTCGACCCTCTCAGGGTCACCTAAGGCCCCCTCAGGGCCCTCTTCGGCCCCATCCGGGCTTCTTCCAGCCTTCGCAGCCTTCTCCTGGGGCCCCAAAAAGGCCGACCCTCCGCGGACGTCCTCCGCCCCTCAGCAAGCACAACTCTCAATGGTAGATGACCTATATACGGTGTATTCCGCTATTATGAACATCAACATTGGGGAGATTGCCTTCTTAGCACGCAAATTGCGCGCTGCTTAGTCCCCTCAGGACCGTCTCCTCGCTCTTACAGAGCATCATAACCTTTTGTGCTCATTGTAAGTTAAGTTAATTTAAATTAACTTAACTTTACAATGACAGAGCACTCTGCTCTCCCAAAATCTCACGGTCGTATTAAGCCTAAGGGTTTATCGCTTGTATCCTTTAACATACGCGGGTTGCGAAATAACCTCCCAGAGCTTAAGCTCTTTCTTCGTGATCGCGAAGCCGACCTCCTCCTCCTCCAGGAAACGAATCTCAAAACTAAGGACATTTAAGGCCTTTCCATTGAAAAGTTTTCTCTTCTTCGTAATGACAGACCTGACCGTAAAGGCGGCGGTACTGCCATTTACTACAAGAAGACACTTCATTGCTCTCACATTCCTAATCCGCAACTTACCAACATGGATGTTACGGTATGCAGGCTAGCCATGACTGTCAATCAAAACAAAAAAAATTATATAAATTAACTAATAATTGTCATTGTGCCTTTCTTATCTATATAACTATTCTGCCTACTTAACAATATATTATGTTAATGTTCAATAATATATTATTTGCATTATATAATAAAGAAAAACCAATAAAAAATGTCAACCTACTCCATAATTAAAAAAAATTAATAAACTTCCAAAATAAAATAAAAATAAATTAACTATTAAATTTTTTATTATTTAAATAAATATTGTGACTACTCTACAGTTAAAATTCATCAATATTATAAATACATTTCTCTATAAGTAGTGCCTTCAACTCTGTTTTAAAAACACTTAAAGTTTTTATTTCTTTTAGTTTTTTTAGGCATCTTGTTAAAAAGTAAAACTGCCTGTTAACGAGGACAGTGTTTTACAATCTCCAGATTAGGTATAAAAGGCAGGTCAAGTCCATCCTTCTGGTGCTTTCCCTCTCTTTCATTTCTTCATCACTTTCATAAAAATGTCTGTTTTTAAAAACGTCGGTCAGAAGTATCAAAATATACAGGCGGGGTGCTGTAAGAACATTTAGCTTTTTGAAATATTCTTTACATGGTTCCCAAGGCGGAATGCATATCATTGCTCTTATAGCTCTTTTCTGGGCAGTGAATGCTTTTTTCATATTATATTTATAGCTATTGCCCCAGAATTTTATACTATATCTTATCTAGCTCAACAAGCGGATAGTACACGTTTAAAAGTTGATCAAGGGTTATGGGTCTTCTCGCAAGGTGCGTAAGGCATTAAACTAGCTGAACTTATTGTGTCTGCTATGGCTGCCAGCTCAACTTTCCAATTTAGGAGATCGTCTAGATGAATTCCCAAAAACTTCACAGAACTTACAGTTTCTTTTTATTTCCCCATTTACATACACTTCACAAGTTTTTGCCGTTTAGACAGCAGCAGAATACAGAAATGTTCGTATCGAATTCTTGAACTCTACAAATTTCAAAATTCTCGTCTTCACTTAACTAATTGCAAGCTGAAATATTCTTTACTTTTCATTCTCTATCTACTGGTATTAATATACCATCCCTTTTTTACTTGTTCTTATATGACTTGTTGTTAATATGTATTCAGTAAAGTTAATAAGAGGAGCAGATTTACAATTCAAAAAATGCTCAGTTACACATAGATAATGTGGTGGGTTTTCTAATGAATCTAGGTAGAATTCTTTTTAGTGTTTAGGCCACATACATTTTGGTAAAAAATATTTATAGTAACATAGAATCTCCCTACCGATTTCAGACCATCTCTACATTTCTCTCATCATCATTATCATCATAATTACAGCCTTTCACAAGTCCACTGCTGAACATAGACCTCCTTCAAGGAATGCCACAAAGCACGGTCCTGAGCCACCTGCATCCATCGACTTCTTGCATGTCTTACCAGGTCGTCACTTCATCTAGTGGAGAGACGCCCTACACTTCGCCTGCCGGTACGAGGCTGCCACTCGAGAACCTTTTTTCCCCATCGGTTGTCGGTCCTTCGAGCTATATGGCCGGAACATTGCCACTTCAACTTACTAATCCGTTGGGCTATGTCGGTCACTCTGGTTCTACTGCGGATATCCTCATTTCTAAGTTTATCACGCAGAGAAACTCCGAGTATAGCCCTCTCCATAGCTCGCTGAGCGACCTTGAGCTTCCTCATCCGGCCAGCAGTGAATAATCACGTCTCAGTTTCATATGTCATCACTGGCAACACGCACTGGTTGCACAGTCTCGTTTTCAAGTTTTGAGGTATACTTGACGAGAAAATGTGTCGTAATTTCCCGAACGCTGCCCAACCGAGTTGAATCCGTCGATTGACCTCTCGGTCGAAGTTGGACTTACCTAGTCGGACTGTTTGTCCCAGGTAAACATACTCGTCAAAAACTTCGAGCTTTGTGCTCCCATCAACTACCGGCATATGTGTGACATGGACATTAAACATGATCTTTATTTTGTCCATGATCATCTTAGGTTAGGTCTTAGGACCTATTCGTTGGGAGACACTATTGAGGTCGTTGAGCATGGTGCTTAGGTCCTCCAGCGATTCTGCCATAAGGACTATATCGTCGGCAAATCGAAGGTGAGACTGATGTACTCGCCATTGATGATGATACCGTATCCTTTCCAGTCCAGAAGCTTGAAAACGTTTTCCAATGCAGCGGTGAAGAGTTTCGGGGATATGACGTCACTCTGTCATACACCTCTCTGCAATTGGATAGGTTTCGTACTCTGGTTCTGCACTCGGATAGCCATCGTAGCCCTACTGTACAAGCACTTCATCACTTCGATATGCCGACAGTCAACTTGGCACCGCTGAAGGGACTGCAGCACCGCCCAAATTTCGTCGGAATCAAAGGCTTTCTCATATTTCACATACGCCAGACATATTGGCAAATTGTACTCCTCGGACTTCTGTACAATTTGCCGAAGGGTATGTATGTGGTCTATGGTGCTAAAGCCTTTTCGGAAACCGGCTTGTTCGGGAGGCTGGAAGTCGTCAAGTCTGCGCGCAAGACGATTCGTAATGACTCTCGAAAACAGCACGTAGACGCGGCTTTGAAAAGAAATCGCTCAGTAGTTCTTTAAGAGAGTGTTGTCACCTTTCTTGAAGAACAAGACCACCGCACTTGCAGGTGGCTCAGGACCGTGCTTTGTGGCATTCTTTGGGGGAGGCCTATGTTCAGCAGTGGACTTGTGAAGGGCTGTAATGATGATGATGATGATGAAATAATGCTCTATCGAAATTAGTACATTAATTTAACGCCAACAATTAGCTCTTAAACGGCAATAAGACAAAATGTATTACATTTACAATACCTAATGTAAAACATTCGAAAACCAATGTGCTCTTAAATGGGGAGGAGTTGAGTCCTGTGGATACCGCTGCTTTTCTTGGTATTACTATTGACGCGGACTAGATTAGTGTATTTTAGTTACTTTCATAGCGTAATGTCTTATGGAATTTTGCTATGGGGTAATGCGACTGATATTGAAGCTATATTTGTTTTGCAAAAGAGAGCCGTACGGGCGATTTATAACCTAAATTGTAAAGAGTCTCTCAGCGATTCATACCTTAAACACTAGGAACAAACAAGCTTGTAGTACCAGTTTCTAGACTCCACAGAATTAGTAATTCATTTAAGGGGCAATGTATACGCTTTTACAACAAAATCCCAGAACATGTTCAAAGTTTGTCAATAAACAAGTTTTAGTTTTATTAAAGAAAAACTGTACAAAAAGGGTAATTATAATATCAAGGAATACATTAATGAAAATAGCCCCTGGGAATAAGGTGATCGCCACCATGCTGGTTCTATGAAATGTTATTTAAAATTGTTGTTATTTTGTATTGTTAAGTGCAATTATGTTTGAAAAAAAGTCCCGCTGGGTTTCTTCCTGGTTCTTCCCAGGACAGAGGTATTTTCCGAACTAGTGGTAAATAAATAAAAAATGACTTTCAATAAGTATTATGTAATAATAAATATTGAATAAAAATCATTCTATTCTATTCTATAAATATATATAAGCTATAGGTATTTTATCAATTCTAATATGTAATACATTAATTTAATCTAAATAAAAGGAACTGATTAGTTGTGTTTTCCGAATATAGGTACTTACATTTTGATTAAAAAAAATCCTATGTATAAAACCAGTAATACATGTTACACACAAAGTGTATAGACAAATTACAGTGTTACAATTACAGTGTTATACACAAATTAGCTATCCAAACTGATTTAAATAATAACTTAAAATTAAAATATGAACAGGAAGTTTACACGTATTGTGTAAAGCAAGACTACTTTACGAAACTTAGTCATAGGACAAGCACAAGATTAAAATAAAGTCTGATTGCTTAATTTATACGCCAAGTTGCACCTACTAGGTTCATATGAAAATATCATGTAATATTTTTGCTTAGCTACCCTTTTATTTTGGAATTATTTATTATTTATATATTATTATGTTGAATTATAGGTCGAAGTAAACGAAGATGTAGGTAAAAACAAACGGAACTTTTACAATCAAAAGAATATTTAAATGTTAACATTGTTTAAATAATAACTATAACAATATTTCTATTTGATGTTTAATATGAATATATAAAATCGATATTTATGTACAAAAAGTTTTAAGTAAGATTTTGAATTAAATGTTTCATTATATATAATATAATGATTTCTTATATTTACGCGAACACTACACATTGAATAAAACTACTTTTACGGATTTTATCGCGTTTAATTAAGTTATTTTATATTTCCGATGTTTCGGTTGCTTTCCAGCAATCGTGGTCACGGGGGACTGAGGTGATTGACGTCCCGATATCAAATTCTGCGTAGATCGGACCAAAATTAATAATTAAAAAGCTGAAGGTACTCCGGGTTAACTTTGACATCGGGACGTCAATCACCTCAGTCCCCCGTGAACACGGTTGCTGGAAAGCAACTGAAACGTCGGGAACATAAAATAACTTAATTAAACGCGATAAAATCCGTAAAAGTAGTTTTATTCAATATATATAATATATTTATTTAAAATGTCCTCAGTTATTCTGCTGAACCTACGCCTCTCCCACAGATTGCCTCATAGGGCGATATTTGCTACAGTCGCCACGTTTAGCAGGCGGGTTGGCATTTGCAAATTTTTTAATAAGTTGTTATTAGGGAGATGCTGCTGCGTATCTTCTGTTTCATTTGTTAATACAGGATAGTGGATTCCTTTACGGCACCACTACACGGCATTAAACAAATTAGAACTTACTAAAACTTAATACATACAGATGCATATATTATGTTTAAGAAGCAGTTAAATGTTTTTATTACTGAAGAATGAAATAAATATTAATAGCTTCTTAAGAAGTAAATTTCTGTATATAACTGGTTGTAGGCAATGATAAAGGCACGTCGATAGTGATGCGTGCGCACAACAAATACTAGCTAGAGTAGAATCAATACCCGGGACCCAAACAAACCGGGCACTGCGACGGTGACGCGGGCAACTGACCTATTTCCCGACCAGGCCGCCACCACCCACTACTGGCTTTACTGCATGTCATCCGTTATGCGATTTTATGCATAATTTAAAATATCAATACATTAAAATCGAAAGGTTTGCCTATTTTCATTTATAAATATGTACAAGCAGTTAACCTTTTATAAATCTGCACGAAACAGTTCCAACTTACGGTAACTTAGTTTTTTTTTATTAAATAATTGTATTCGTATGTAGGTCAAAATCGACTCAATTATTGTAAAACACAATAATAAAAATGATTACAACGGATGCATTTAATATCTTTTGTATTCTCTCCCAGTCAAATCTACCTACGTGATACCTTGCACTTCAGTCGCTACTACTCGTCACCGTTTTGGATGTATTGTAGGTACATCTGATAATTTTTGGTGAATATAAACGTATCATTTCGCCAATCTGTGTAATGTCTAGATTTTTCTGGCGTTTTCCGTTTATATACGACTTTTACGGTACATTGACGTAACGTACGGTAAAAAGTTGTTGATTCATTAGTTTCAATGCCCTTATGATATAAATAACAATTAAATAGTTTAAAGTTACAAGGAAATTATCCATTAATATAATTAACTGATTTGCTAAGGTTTTCCTCACTACCTACTTATTTCCAAAGAGGGACTTCCCAGCACTCAGAGGGGCTTCCTATCGAATTACAAGGAAAATACCTTGCAATATTTGTTTATTTAGCACTCCACACGCCAGTTACTAATTTAAAATAACTAGTAAATAAATTTAACAGTTATTTTTATACGAGAACGCATCCCATCAAACGAGATTAGCAAGTGCCGTCAGTTGGTAGACGTTCAAAAACGTAGATCAAAATAGCATCAACTGATACATGAGAGGGTTGGCGGGACGCAAAAAGCAAAAGGTTGTCGTATTATTAACACACACTATTTCGAGAGGACCCAAACAAACCATCACGAGCACGACCTACATTCCGTCGGCGTCTGAAGTGGCGGGCGCAAGATACAGCCATGACTCATGCAGCCGAGCCATCAACACCTCCGCAATATAACAACTTGACGTCATCACTTCCACCATGATAAAGTATAATAAACCAACACTATAATAAATAAATAAAAGCAATTATATAATTTCCAATCTTCATTTTTAGTTACGAGTTCGAAATTCGAAAGAAAAAGAATTATGTAAAATGATACAAGAGAGATTTTATACGTGGTAGAGCCATGCTGGAGCTATATTAATAGTATAGACGTAGTACGAATGGGTCGGCTCGACCGGGGAAGGACCACGCTCTCACAGAATACCAGCGTAAAATAGCAGCTTAACACTGCTGTGTTTCGTATGGTGAGTGTAGAGAACCGGAGACCCTTTTTACTGGAAAGGAGGCATTCCATCTTAGTCCTCACGGGTGACAACGCATCTGCATTCTGATTCGTAATCGAGGATAGACGTAGATGTCTATGGGCCACAGCAACTACTTACCATCAGGTGGACTGTGTGCTCGTTAGGCGCCCTAATTCTATAAAAAAAAAGAGTTACCGAGATGCCTATTTAATCATTGAATTAAAAAGTTGGCATTATATAAGTCAATGTGTTAATTAAACGAATTGAATTCCGAATAATCTTGTTTTATAATAATTTGCACTCCCATTAACACTCTATTAACCCCTGGAACTACCAAACGATATTTAAGTTAAAACTTAAAAGTGTCATAGAGAATCACAAATAACTAATAATATCTCTGCAGCTAACAACATTAATCTGTAGAACCAAAATACCTCTCTATTTTGGTTTAAACTTAATTATCACATCCCAAGAGGAGTGAACAATAACAAAACGCCGATTAAAGAAAATAGGTCGACATAACATTGTTCCACATTTGCTAATCAACTTGCCTAAACAAATGTTAACTGCGTCGTTCGACCAACTTGCGCCACAGTTTTCTAAGCACATGACAAGTTAACAAGTAAATAATGTTCATAAGCACTACTCGTATCAAACAGTATGGCTCAACAAGCCTGACCCACATTCACGCGCACACATCCTATCGAAAGCGCATTCCGCGATCCCCCCCCCCCCCCTCTCCTCCCACCCTTCTAAGGTTGCCGGTGTCTATTTCAGAGCAATAGAAAGCCATAATTATATCATTAATAATTTATGACTCAGATCAAAGCGGTCCTAGACGAACCATACAACGAACACGTGAGATTTTTGATGGATGAAATCAATAAATATACAAGTTAGTTCAAAGTTAATACCTATAATTTTCAAATTAACATTAAAGTGAAGTATTTCAGATTACCTAATAAAAGAAGTATGGATTGTGTTAGGGATGATATGCGTAAGGAAGGAGTGAGTCACGACATGACGGCTAATAGGGAAGAATGGAAGAGGAAGAAATGCAGATTTCAGATTACCTATATGTATAATTTTGTATGTTCATGTATAAACAAAGAAAAGCGTAAAAATGAAGCGTAAAAGTACTACAGCTAAACATCGCGTCCTCGATGCCTTCCTTGCACTAACGTGTAACCAAATTATCCCGCTGCCGAAAGCCGTTGCGCAATTACTCTGACCTTACAGTTCGTGAGTGCAAAACAGTGCGGCTATTATTATAATATCTGCAAATATAATCTGCTGCAGTTTTGTTACACAGGTAAGTAGGCGCGTTGAAAAATGCGCGCCCGCGACCTTAGCCCACTTGCCAAAGCCGCCGACGGGGCGCCGCGAGTGGGAAGGGGGGTGGAGGAGGCGGCGAGGGGGAGCGGCGGCGCCCGCAAAACCCCGCGCCAACTGCTGGTCTTGTGACTGGTGACACCATTTAGAAAGGCTCGTCGATTGATGTGTTGCGAGCATGCTCATGTTTCTACATTATTCATGTCACTGGGATTATTTAAGGCATTTCAGCCGTTCCATTACCTATACCTACTTGCTTTTAATGACTAATTTTATATTAGCTACAGAAGTAAATATGGACTAAAATTTGTTAAAAATTTTCTCTATTTAGTGGTTATTTAGATAGACACTAAGTACACTGTACCAAATACCGTATACCGTACCAAAATGGACCGAAGTTTAGACCAAAGGCGAGTTTTAAATATGTATCACAATTTATTTTTGGCTGAAGGTAGCCGAAATCGAAGCTTCGGTCGGACACTACATTTATACGAAAATTAGACGTTGATCATTTTCAGTACCCAGTAAAAACTTACATATTATATATTACGTTTCCCGTGATTTATATCCTCCAGACCTAATTCCGGTCTCGGCAGCCAGTCTTAACGGAGTCTAGGCATCTGCGCAGTATATAGGATTAAAGTGCCTGAGTGTGTATGCGTAAGCACATGTGCACTCTCTGTTCCCTCACTCTCATAATCCGATGGGACGGTAATCCGGCTCGGCGAAAAATAAGGGATGGTTTTTAATGTAACTATTTAGACGACATTCTAATTTATTACCTTAAACATGTTTGTGATATACCTATATTTCTTAGTCCACTTACAAAGGTCGGGGAAAAAATTTCTTCTATTTTGTTGATATTAAAATTGAAGAAAAATCTCTTTGATTGTACTGTTTGTTTCTGGCTGGTTTTAATATCAATACACAGGAAATTAAGAAAAAATAAAAATAAAAAATACTTTCCCACCATTATTTAATTGATTTTCTGTCCGTCAAAATGAGTGATGAAACTAACGAAAAAATTCGATACATTTTGAAGTTTTATTGCAAAAAAGGGAAAAAAGCGAAAAAAGTTTGTGACGTTTATGGACCTATTTCAGTGTCAGTAAGAGTAGTACAAAGTTGGTTCAAGCGTTTTCAGTCCGGAAATTTTGATGTCGATGTTATTTTTGAAAAAGTGGAGCAACATCGGCATAGTTACGACATAGCCGAGGAATTGAGGATTGACAACAAAACAAAAGTTTTGACTCATTTGAAATTTTGAAATAGTCTGGATATACAAAAAAGCTCGATATTTGGGTACCACACGAGCTCACGGAAATAAACTTAATGAATCCTGTACTCATTTGCGATTCTCTATTGATACGTAATGAAACCGAATCATTTTTGAAAAAATTTATCACTGGTGATGAAAAACCTACGACAAGAACGTGCGAAAAAGATCATGATCAAAGGGTAGACAAGCTCCACAGACTGTAGCGAAACCCAGATTAACACGCAATAAGGTGATGCTGTGTGTATGGAAGGGCATCGTTTATTATGAGCTTTTACCGCCGGGCAAAACCCTCGATTCGGATCTCTACTGCCAACAACTAATGAGACTCAATCAGGAAATGGAGACAAAACGGCCGGAATTAATCAACATAAAATGAGTGGGCTTTCATCATGATAACGGCAGACCATACACATCTTTGGCCATTTAGCAAAAATTTAGAGAGCTTGTTTGGGAAGTGTTAATTCATCCACCATATAGTCCTACTATCCCCGACCTAATATATACACAATACCTATATATTTCACTTAGCTTTTTTTACATAACATTTGAAGATGGTTTTAATTCTTTTTTTAATTTTACATATTTATTTGTGTTACAGTTTTAAAAAATAAAATTATTTTTTTAAGTTAAATAAATAATTTTTCGGTCGGTCGGACACTACATTTATACGAAAATTAGACGTTGATCATTTTCAGTACCCAGTAAAAACTTACATATTATATATTACGTTTCCCGTGATTTATATCCTCCAGACCTAATTCCGGTCTCGGCAGCCAGTCTTAACGGAGTCTAGGCATCTGCGCAGTATATAGGATTAAAGTGCCTGAGTGTGTATGCGTAAGCACATGTGCACTCTCTGTTCCCTCACTCTCATAATCCGATGGGACGGTAATCCGACTCGGCGAAAAATAAGGGATGGTTTTTAATGTAACTATTTAGACGACATTCTAATTTATTACCTTAAACATGTTTGTGATATACCTATATTTCTTAGTCCACTTACAAAGGTCGGGGAAAAAATTTCTTCTATTTTGTTGATATTAAAATTGAAGAAAAATCTCTTTGATTGTACTGTTTGTTTCTGGCTGGTTTTAATATCAATACACAGGAAATTAAGAAAAAATAAAAATAAAAAATACTTTCCCACCATTATTTAATTGATTTTCTGTCCGTCAAAATGAGTGATGAAACTAACGAAAAAATTCGATACATTTTGAAGTTTTATTACAAAAAAGGGAAAAAAGCGAAAAAAGTTTGTGACGTTTATGGACCTATTTCAGTGTCAGTAAGAGTAGTACAAAGTTGGTTCAAGCGTTTTCAGTCCGGAAATTTTGATGTCGATGTTATTTTTGAAAAAGTGGAGCAACATCGGCATAGTTACGACATAGCCGAGGAATTGAGGATTGACAACAAAACAAAAGTTTTGACTCATTTGAAATTTTGAAATAGTCTGGATATACAAAAAAGCTCGATATTTGGGTACCACACGAGCTCACGGAAATAAACTTAATGAATCCTGTACTCATTTGCGATTCTCTATTGATACGTAATGAAACCGAATCATTTTTGAAAAAATTTATCACTGGTGATGAAAAACCTACGACAAGAACGTGCGAAAAAGATCATGATCAAAGGGTAGACAAGCTCCACAGACTGTAGCGAAACCCAGATTAACACGCAATAAGGTGATGCTGTGTGTATGGAAGGGCATCGTTTATTATGAGCTTTTACCGCCGGGCAAAACCCTCGATTCGGATCTCTACTGCCAACAACTAATGAGACTCAATCAGGAAATGGAGACAAAACGGCCGGAATTAATCAACATAAAATGAGTGGGCTTTCATCATGATAACGGCAGACCATACACATCTTTGGCCATTTAGCAAAAATTTAGAGAGCTTGTTTGGGAAGTGTTAATTCATCCACCATATAGTCCTACTATCCCCGACCTAATATATACACAATACCTATATATTTCACTTAGCTTTTTTTACATAACATTTGAAGATGGTTTTAATTCTTTTTTTAATTTTACATATTTATTTGTGTTACAGTTTTAAAAAATAAAATTATTTTTTTAAGTTAAATAAATAATTTTAAAGCCGATATAATTTATAACAACATATTAGTAGAGCCTGATTTATTCTGTTCTATTTATATAACATCTATGCACATAAGAACGTGAGTGACAGCGCAGTGCAGCGAGCGACCTTGCCGCGGCCTTTTCATCCGGCTAGACTGTCGTCAGCGGACAAACAAAAACACCCGTTCACTGGCAGCCAACAATTTACGATTGAAATTCGAAACATAACGCAAACAGGAAACTCGATACTACGCGCCTTCGTAAGCGTTAAATTAAATAAACACAAAGTAAAAAGTATAAATAATTTCGCGTCACGTTCTTAAACATGTGTGCGTGCGTAAGTACCATTGGTCATCAGTGGCACGTTTTGCTAACGATGACATTTATGTTGCATCCGTTAACACAATCTGAAAACCTAAAATAGAGTACAGAATCGTCAGTTCAAATTCCCACCAATAAATTGTTAAGCAGTGAAACCACCAAAGTGAAAAAAAAAATATTCTAGTTTACATGTTTATCGTATACCATTTGTAATTAGAGGCACATTTTACTTCCTATATTTAAACATCACATTAAAGCGCTAAATGGTGAAACTACGGCGGTACTAAAACGGTTATTTTTAATTGACATTATCCTCATCGTCAATACAGTCCATTACATAGACATACAGAACATAGACATTTCTGAATTACTTGAACAAAAGACGGTCCTGAGCCGCCTGAATCCATTGAATTTCTGCACGTTTTAGCAAGTCATCACTCCATCTAAGCCGCCATTCACTCTGTTTGTATCGATACGAGGCTATCACTAGAGAACCGTTCTTATACCTACATCGGTTGTTATTTTTTCAAACCTTAGATTCTCCAACGTTCTCCTGTTCTCACCGTTCTCCAACGTTGGTGGCCGGCTCAGTGCCACTATATACTTTACTGATTCTTAAGTAGGAAGTAGGAACATATTATGAAATTTTAAATGCATATTTTATAATATTAGATTTTTATAAACAACAACCTTGTTATATATTATGAAGACTTAACTAATATTTTACTAACTGAAAGATCTAGGATGGGTGACGGAGAACAGTCTGCAACTACATAATGGGTCGACTCGACCGGGAAAGGACCACGCTCTCACAGTATACCAGCGTCAAATAGCAGCTTAATATTGCTGTGTTTCGTATGGGGAGTGTAGAGAACCGGAGACCCTTTTTACTGGAAAAGAGGCATTCCATCTTAGTCCTCACGGCTGACAACGCATCTGCATTTTGATTCGCAAACGAGGATAGATGTAGATGTCTATGGGCTAGAGCAACAACTTACCATCAGGTCGACTGCGTGCTCGCTTGTCACCCTTGTCCTATATAAAGAAATGATATTATCTGAGAACTTGGTCGTAGCCCGGTCATGCCGACCTATTCGTGCTGCAGCGCGCTGCTGCAGCTGCTGCTGCTGTACTATGATAGCAGCAGCAGCTGCAGCTGCTGCTGCTATCATAGTAGACTATATACTTTTCATAATAACTCTATAACAAAATGGCTTTGTACTATAAAAAAAAAATGAATAGTTTTAACGAAATAAATTTTAAAATTTGTGGCTATCTTACTTCATATTACAATAGAATAGGATAGAATAGAATAGAATAGACTAATTTTTATTTAATATAGCCTATTACTTAATACTTATTGAAAATATTTTTTTTATTTACCACTGGTCCGGAAAAAATCTATCTATATAAATAATCTATCCTGGGAAGAACCAGCAAGAAACCCAGCGGGATTTTAAAAAAAATAACAGCAAATATGTTACACAATTTACAACACAAAACAAATTACAAATAGCTTGGTAACGCTAGCGATCACCTCATTCCCAGGGGTTATTATCATCCATAACTATGGCAAATATCCCCCTTAAGACACAATTTATACAGAGGCCTTCAGTAATGAACTTTTAAATGTTGTCTAATGAATGAATGAATTATCTGGTGAAGCCGCTTCAGCGTTTTCGCCGTGTGGCGATTATGGATGATCAAGTGACAGAAATATATCGATATTTATCGTATCGATATTTTTAAACTAATAATAATCACGTGATAGATGTCGATATATCATCATGTTTTGCATGATGTAGTAGGATGAGGGCCAACATTTTATTACTTGGACTTTTTGACGACAAAAAGGAAAAAAACAAGAGGACATGAATGCTTTTGTAGTTGCTTTTGTTGCTTAATTTTTTAGTCTATTACATTATTAAATAAATATATAATTTTAAAATAATTCGATACCCTATAATAAATATTCAATAGTGATATATCGCGATTAAAAATATCGACCATACAAATCGATAATTTTGATTGTATCTACATATCGATATATCGATATTTTTTACCCAAGCCTAGTCGCGATTGTTCTCACGATTCGTTGCGTGGCGTACTTACTTCGCCGGTTATTTATTTATGGTAAGTAGTTACTACTTACAACCGCAATACCGCTGAAAGTAGAAAGCCGATCTTCGCCTACCTATGTACGTGTAGGAATGTCATCATTTGAAATGTTACGGACTGCTAACTTCTGTCATTCGATACTGCCTTATTATATTGATGTGTCTTTGTTGTTTCGGCCGATTTTTTTTTATAGGAGAGGGGGCTAACGAGCATGCGGCTCACCTGATGGTAAGTGACTACCGCCGCCCATGAACAACCGCAACACCAGGGGAATTGCAGATGCGTTGCCGGCCTTTTAAAAAGGAGTAGGCTCTTTTCTTGAAGGTCCCTAAGTCGTATCGGTCCGGAAAAATCGCTGGTGGTAAACTATTCCACAAGGAAGTTGTGCGAGGAAGAAAACATCTTCTAAATCGCACAGTGGTGGACCGCCCATCACCCAGATGGTGTGGATGGTATCGGAAGTTCTGCCGCGATGTGCGTTCGTGAAATTTGGCGGCTGGGATTAATCCGAACAATTCTTCAGAGCACTCCCCAAGGTAAATGCGAAAGAAAATGCAAAGAGATGCAACATCTCTTCGCAGTGCCAATGAGTCGAGCCGATCGAAAAGGACTCGGTCGTCGACGATTTGAGCCGCTCTGCGCTGGATGCGGTCAAGTGGAAGGAGCTGGCACTGGGGAGCCCCAGCCCAGAGATGGGAGCAGTATTCCATGTGAGGCCGAACCTGCGCCTTGTAAAGTTGCAGGCGTTGAGCTGGCATGAAATACTGTCTCGCTCTGCTGAGCACGCCAAGATTTTTAGAGGCCAATTTGGCCTTCTCTTCCAAGTGAACACGAAACTACACGTCACTCGATATGTCGACGCCGAGGATTCCGGTACTGGCTGAGGCAACAAGGAGAGTACCTTGAAACTGAGGAGATACGACAAAGGGGTTCTTTTTAGCGGTAAACGCGCAAGCTTGTGTCTTCTGAGGATTAAACTGGACTAGATTTAGTCGCCCCCAATCCGAGACTTTGTCCAGCAAAGACTCGACTTCAGACACAAGTTTGTTCAAAGTAGTAGTATTTATATATATTATATTTTTGATTTCTATAATTTCATAACAGATAACATAAAGTATGCCTATTTTTACAACTAGTGTCGTGTCTGGTAGAAATTCGCCCACTTAATTGGATGAAGCGTTTTAATGGCAAAATCATTCGTGTGTGTATATTCGACATACATACTACGACAATTCCGATGCCCACGTATTAATATTTCCTTTTTAATTTAATTTCTCGCTGATTGTAATTAAAAGCATTTGCAAAACAAAAATAAATACTATGAATAACATTTTAAAAACTTACTTAAATAAAACCTAATACTTTTTATCATTCAGATTCTGGGAATACTTATTTTACGTGGCACTTTCTATGGAAATTTAGTGAGAGAAGCGGGTACTACAGTGGACTAGAACCAAAAAAAACATAAAATACATACATACATATAGTTTATAGATATACGTATTTAAATATGAACAGAAACAAATTAATATAGGTAGACCTTAATTATTTAAATATCCATGACGATATATTATATTCATTCTACTAGCTGTTCCCCGCGACTGTCCGCGTGAATTTATTACAATTAAATTTTCAAAGGTAAAAGTAGCCTAAGTTACTCCTTATAATATCAGCTATCTGACAGTGAAAGTTCCGTCAAAATCGGTTAAGCTATTTCGAAGATTAGCCGAAACAAACAGACAGTCACAGACAAAAAGACAAAAATTTTAATTTATTATTACTATCGTATATATATTTTATATACGGTATTTATAACAAAAAAATATATTTTCATATGCATTAAGTAAAAAGCTGTTATTTTGACATTACAAACAGACACTTAAATTTTATTTATTTGTATAAACTAGCTGTTCCCCGCGACTTCGCCCGCGTGTAATTTAGGTTTTTAATTTTTTTGCGCAGAACCCTAAATCTTTTTCTTAAATAAAAGCTCTTATAACATCAGCTGTCTGCCAGTGAAAGTCCCATCAAAATCGGTCCAGTAGTTTATAAGATTAGCCGGAACAAACAAACAGACAGACAAAAATTTTAAAAATTGTGTTTTTGTTAGACGGAATTTTCACTGGCAGATAGCTGATGTTATAAGGAGTAACTTAGGCTACTTATATTTTAGAAAAAGAGTTAGGGTTCCGCGCAACATAACTAAAACCCTAATCTACACGCGGGCGAAGTCGCGAGGAACAGCTAGTATTAAATATATTTCAGACCGAATTTCGATGACGGCGGTCAGCCTCAATGGAGACCAACTATCGGCACAGGGCAGGATTTTGAGTGTACGCCAGCAAAGGTGCAATTCCTAATCGCTAACTCTCACAGTTCGATGGGACGGCAACCCGGCATGACCGAGAGATTATGCGCAAGACCAACAGCTTTACGTGCTTATGAAGATAAAACATCGCCAATCTCCCTTACTTATAGCTACACTACAGCAGCGGACAAATCGCTTCGTAAATCTCTCGGAAAAAAGAGGTGTAGTAGTAGTATATAGGCTGTAACTTTACCAGTACTTTTCATCCAATTCAGATCAGCCAATTGCCAGTCCCCAAAGTGGAGTTTAGCGGGTATCACTTAGGGCCCCCGTAGGATAGTCACAGTGAGTCCCGGATAAGCACGACAGACCGGCTGTCGTGGTATGCATAAAGCATTCTCCACTTCCTCGCGTATCGGGGTAGCCCTTTCTAATTGCTTCTGGGCGCAAAAAAAACAGTACTTTTCATACAACACAAACGTAACAAAAGAAAACCCGATTCAAGGATGCTCAGCGCACTTTTCTAAAAAGAAATGAAAATTATTTGCTGGTAGTTTCACTTATAACAGTGATAACTTTAGATAATTTTAATAAAACATAAAAATTATATAGTATTACATAATTAGTTTAAGACCCTAAGAGCGGGTGAAATGCCTAAATTATTGTATATTTAAGTAAAAAAATCACAATAACTGTTTATTTAATCCGCAAAGAAAAAAATACAAGGTGACAGAAGAGGACTTAATAAATGTTTTTAATTGAATAAAATTGTATTTTATTCAACCCTTTATTAGAAAAAAATCGCCAAAGAGTAGCTATCTTTGTCATATTTAGCAAAATTTCTCCAAAACGGCACAAGCTGTTCAAATAGTTTTTGCACTAAAAAAAAAGTCTTAAAAATATAAATATTTTTAATTGATAGTTTTATTTTTATTCCCCGTTTTACTCGAGATAATATAATTTTTCCCGGAAATTGACTATATTCGCGCGAGCATACGTGCTCCGTCGCCCTGTAAAATACCCCGCGCACTAAGCCGCAGTCTCCGTTATCGGAATTCGTCGAGGGTGGACCGCGTCAGTGTTGGAGTGATTTCGTTCAAATATATTTTAGTGTTTTAAGAGTTTATACTCAATTATAAATATTTTTATGAATAGAAATACTTACTTTAGTTAATATATGTACATTGGTAACCGGAGATATTGTTTTCTAAATTAATTAATTTTTAAAGTGCCCACAGAAGAAGAAATTTTTGCGGCGATGTTGATAGCGAAATTCTAAAATGCATTTTTATAAAATTTAGATGTGGGACGACCAACATGCTCTCGTTATTTAGGTTTCGATAGTTTTTAATACCTATGTAATTTCATTGTTGCATATTTTTATGAAGTGTGTGTTAATGAATTGTACTGAATTTTATAATTATGTATTACAATAAAACGCTGTTTTTATGAGTATGACTTTAATAGAACATTATTGGGGAGGGAAATCTAGATACAGATACTTATTTTTATTAATTTAAAAATTGTACAAACAAAATTATTGATAAGTGAAATATGTTTAAAAAAAGTCCCGCAGCGTTTCTTGCTGGTTCTTCCCAGGACAGAGGTATTTTCCGAACCAGTGGTAAATTAAAAAAAAATACTCTCAATAAGTATTATGTAATAATATATATTAAAGAAAAATTACTGTATTCTATATTTTGAATTTTGATTCTTAATCGACAAGAGATGTACGTACTATTGACTACAGCATCAAATTATCATTAGGTGGACTGTGTGCTGATTTGTAACCATAATTCTATAAAAACAAGCTTCACACATCGTCGATATTCTCTCGCACGCAAGTGTGGATAACGATCCAAGGGTAATCTCATCCGACACTATTCCGATTTTATCCTGTCTGATGTCTGAGTAAGATTTGAATGGCTATTGAGCAAATCCAGAACGGCAAAGCGCCAGCTTATAGCTAGCTTCTGGATAGTTTCTGGAAGAGGGTGGTAAACTGATACTTCGTCTTTAAGAAGCTACTTATTTCCGTCCCTCACAGTGGCGCTACGCAGGAGACGTGGAACAAAAGTGTGGTAGATTTATTCTTCAAGAAAGGTGATAAAATCGTTTTGATAAACTACAAACCGATTTCCTTTCTGAGCCGCGTCTACGTTGCTTTCAAGAGTCATTACAAAGCTTCTTGCACGCAGATAACGACTCCTAGCCTCTTAACTAGTCGGTTTCCGAAAAGGCTTTAGTACCATGTACTACATAAATACCTTAAGGCAAATTGTACAAATGACCAAAAAGTACAATTTGCCACTTTGTCTTGCGTATGTAGATTGTAAAAAAGCCTTTAAATTTATCGACATTAGAGCGCTGCTACAGTCCCTTCAGCGGTGTCAAGTCCACTGTCGTTATATCAACGTGCTGAAGTGTTTGTACGTTAGGGCTGCGATAGCTATCCGAGTATAGAACTAGAGTTCGAAACCTCTCCAACTGCAAAGAGGTTAAAGACAAGGTAGGGTGACCCTCTATGATATCCCCGAAACTTCACAGCTGCATTGGATAACGTTTATTAACTACTGGACTAGAAAGGATACGGTATTAACATTCATTAACGTGGTAAAGACACGCTGCAGCTATATTATGGTTGTAGCACGAATGGATCAGCTCGACCGGGGAAGGACCACGCTCTCACAGTATACCAGCGTAAAATACATACATAAAAACAGCTTATTGCTGCTGTTTCGTGTGGTGAATGTAGAGAACCGGAGACTCTTTTCACTGGAAACGAGGTATTCCATGTTAGTCCTCAGAGATGACAACGCATGTGCGTTTTGATTCTTAATCGAAGATAATATGGGCCACAACATTCAATTACCATGAGGTGGACTGTGAGATCGTTTATCACCCCATTCTATATAAAAAAAAATTACGCATACATCACTCATCTTGTTTAAATAAAACTAATTTTATGAATTTTATCGCGTATATTAACTTATTTTATATTCCCGACGTTTCGAGCACTTTTCAGCACCCATGGTCACGGGGGGGACTGAGGTGTATGACGTCCCAATGTCATAGTTAACCACCAGATATGCACAGAAGAAGAAGAGCTGACATAACGCAGCGTATCGATAAGCTAAAGTGGCAAATGGCCGGCCATATAGCTCGAAGAACCGACAACCGACGGGGAAGAAAGGTTCTCGGAAACGGACTCGTGTTGGCAAGCACAAGTTTGGGCGTCTGAAAACTAGGTAGATTGACGACCTGAAGAAACAACACAGGACAATTATTCGGCAGACTTAGTTATAAATCTTTAAGCCCTTTTTCTTTATAAGTGCCACTTAAATTTTTCCATAAATATGATATACACTGTTCATGTCACATTTAAACTATCATGATAAACACTTATATATGGGGCCTTTCATTACTGCCTTTTTTTCACACCGGATTATGGACTGTTCCAAAGCGCAGTAGCTCAGCGTTCGGTCACAGCGCTGCAGCACCGCGGGTTCGAATCGCAATCATCAAAGCGCACGCAAAAAAGTTTGTTATGGCCCACAAATTATTATGCCGAATCTGGGTGTTTGTCATTGTGTAATTTATGTGTGTAAACCGTTTCCACTTTACACGACAAAATTCTACTGTGGAGGTGACGTTTTTGAAAAAAGATAAAATATTACACTGGTTATAGCTCGGATACCCGACCGCTATCTATTAATGTTATTCCTGACCTTAGGTGTGATAACGTATATGTGGTCTTTTTATTTTAAGTTGGTTGAAGACGTCCATGACCTGCAGCTTTCCTGCTGCTTTCCAGTATAATAACAAGCTGTGAAGCTTTTCATATTAGGTTTACAATTGTTAATAGGTACTTAGGTTGCAGATGTCCATGGGCTTTTAATTATGAAAGGCTTCAAATTTCTTTGAGAAACAAGATGTGTCCGCCACGCGGTCTCAAAGCCTGCAGCTCATGGACATCTGCAACCTAGCAGGTGTTAATGGCCTGGTGTAGCCACTTACCATTAATTAGACGTTAGTTAGTTAGTTAGTTTTTTATTACAATCTTATTAAAAAAATATACATACATAAATATAAAACCTGTAGGTAGAAAGGCATGGCGGAAAAGCTTAACGTAATGCAAGCCTGTCACGTAAATATAGAAACAACAAACAATCACTAAGTAAACAGAATTATTTTCCTTATTTCCGATACCTTCTAAAATTCTGCGTATTAGTCATAATTGTTTTCTTTGAAACTGTGTTTAAAAATAGTATGTAGGGACAGCTTTGGTTAACTTTAAATATTATTTACAACCCTAGAGAAAAATAATTTTATGCCGCAAAGTATAAAATCACGACAACACAAATATGGACTCAATAAATTTTACCGCGTACCACTGTCACGACGTCTATAAATTAAAATACCATAGAAAACTGATAACTTTAATCCTGGATGTGGTAACAAAATGGATTAATTTTCTGTCATAGCTATGGATTAAAAAAAATATAGTATTACAAGAACATGATATCAAATATATTATTATTTATTTACTTTATTCTCAAATTTACCAGTGTAAAAACTTTTCACGTTACAGTTAACTAACGTGAAAAGTTTTAAACTACCACCACGGCTTGGAGCAATATGCTATATAATATAATATATTTTAATAATTGATGCTATATAATATTTAACAAATGATGTAAATAAATCTAAACATAATCTTTAACCACCCGAATTCTTCAAGAAACAAGCTTATTCATTTTTAAAAGGCCGGCAACGTGCAATTCCGCTCGTGTTGCAATTGTTCAATGGCGGCGGTCAACACTTAACATCAGGTGAGCCGCATGCTCGTTTGTCCCCTCTTCTATAAAATAAATAAATAAACAGAAAATTCTATTCTAAAATCACTGTATGTTAACATTTTTATAAAGTATAATATACATAAATAAACACTGGTGTAATTTTTCTCAAAGATTTAATATTGATATCTGTAATATCATTATTGCAGCATGTAATAAAGGTAGAAAAAAACTATAACAGTAAACGACCTACTGATAGGTATAGAATTCCTCTTAATTATAATAGGCTTAGTGTGCAGTTTCTTGGTCACTTGGAAGGAAGGCCAAATTGGCCTCTAAAAAGCTTGGCGTCAGCAGAGCGAGACAGTATTTCATGCCGGCACACCGCTTGCAACTTTACAAAGCGCAAGTTCGGCCTCACATGGAATACTGTTCTCATCTCTGGCCCGGGGCACCCCAGTGCCAGCTCCTTCCACTTGACCGCATCCAGCGCAGAGCGGTTCGAATCGTCGACGACCGAGTTCTTTCTGATCGGCTCGATACACTGGCAGTGCGTAGGGATGTTGCATCCCTTTGCATTTTCTATCGAATTTACCACGGGGAGTGTTCTGAGGAATTGTCCGGATTAATTCCAGCCGCCAAATTTCACAAACGCACAACGCGTCAAAATTCACGATACCATCCTCACTATCTTGATGCTTGGCGGACCACGACTGTGCGTTTTACCGGTTTTCTTTTTCCTACAACTTCTCTGTGGAATTGTTTACCACCGGCGATTTTTCCGGACCGATACGACTTAGGGACCTTCAAGAAAAGAGCTTACACTTTTCTAAAAGGTTGGCAACGCATCCGAAATTCCCCTGGTGTTGCGGTTGTTTGTACCATCAGGTGAGACGCATGCTCATTTGCCCCGCATCTATAAAAAAAAGGCTTAAAATTTCTTTGAGAAGTAAGACGCGTCTGCCACGCTGTTGCAGTCTGCTGGCGGGCTTTACATCCTTTCAAAATATTTTAAACATATAATGCAATAAATAAGAATAGACTTCGTTGATGTTTTCAAGTTAAGACAAATTTCGAAGATTTCTTCACGACGTTTTCACCGCCAAACACCTAGTAAAACAGTACCTAAAATTTTAATTGACAATTATGTTGGTGCTAGCCACTACGGCTTTGTTTGGGCATAAATGTCTAAGAATTTATGGTAGTAATATATCAATATCAAAATGGTATCCACATTTTTATAGGTACACCTCATTTCCTTAAGCTTAGTTATTTACAAGGTATTCGTTTGAAATAAATTTAATTATAAAGAGTATTTACCTATTCAACCTACGAAACGAAAATTCATAACAATATATATGTTTGTAAACATGCGTGGGATCCCTTGGGAGAGATTTATTTTCTGCAGTATGAGAAGCTGTAAATATGATGATGATTATGTTAATAAAATACTTTTTTTTCCTCCTTCGAAAATGAAAGGAGCAATGCAGAAAATATTACATTTACGTCAAATATTTACCAAGCCACACAGCGTTGAAAGTTCTTGCAGATGAAATTATATTTTATGTTGCTATTGTAAGATCATTTCTTGCCAAGCGTTTGCGATTTTTTTAACTGATGTTTTAACAAAAACATCGTTAAAATACAGAAATATAAAAATTAAACTTTACAGTTTTTCGGGGCACCCACATCTAGTGGCATTAGTTCTATGTCATTGTAACGTTGTTGGAAAACACCGTGTTGGTGAGGTGAGTTCTGAGTTATGAAGCAACAGATGCTTCTCCGCCGTCAAAACACGTTGCGCAACGCATACTAACGCATACTGAGCGTCTGCCGACGGGGCATTCTACTTCATTTAGCTTTCTGTTAGAATAAATTACGTTAACCTATTTAACTGCAACCGGTGAGAGAGTGATACAAAATGTAGGTGGTGTATTGTCAATGGCATTGTGCAATTTGAAACGAATGAATTCCATAAATATAAATAACGAAAAGCCCAATGATAAATGCAAACCATCCCTTTTGATTATACACATGTCATTTCCAAATTAGGGAACTTTGTAATTATTGTCATCATTGTAATGCTTCGAACTTAACAAAAAGGAAAACCAAAAAAGGTAAAAATTATCGCTTGTAATATTATCACGCTGCGATAGCCCAGGCGCTGTATAGCAGAAGTTCGATACCCGTCAGTATTATTGATAGGGTAAATCCCATTTTAGGTATTGATTTGCTACATGTTCGACGGTGGCAAAATATTTCAAGGACATTAGTGGTTGGCCAACACGCACTGAAGCTGCGTGACTTTTCCTTGCTCCAAAACCATCTCAGAAATATGTGAGCGTGTGTACTCATTAATGGGACAATTCCAAGCTATTGCATATTTTATTTTTATTTTATCGCTTATGATGCTTATAATGTTTTAGAAAAATATTACGAAATAGCATACAAAAAAAAAATTAACTGAAATGTATACGCTATCAGCGG
Organism: Parnassius mnemosyne; assembly: GCA_963668995.1. Classification (NCBI taxonomy): domain Eukaryota; kingdom Metazoa; phylum Arthropoda; class Insecta; order Lepidoptera; family Papilionidae; genus Parnassius; species Parnassius mnemosyne. The sequence goes on from CAVLGL010000080.1 coordinate 23,118,420, forward strand.
TTATTTTGAACGAGCTTGTGAAAGCAAACATACTGTTGGTATGATAGTGCGTAACTGAACCTTTGGACAACGTGACATAAATATGTTATCAGTCCAAAACTATATGAGATACACCTGTTTATTTGTTATCAACTTAACCTACATTTTAATAATTGCACAAACATTATAGAGCAACGTGGTTACTGAGATATGCGTGGTATCTCAGAAAATGAACGCACGTAAGCAAGCGCACCAAGTTTGATCCCCGCCAGTACCACTGAAATTGTTATTTGCAGTTTTCAATGCTGATTTGCCACCTGCTTGGCTGCAAAAGAAGCTCGGCATGTCCTACCTTTTCTTCGTAATTTATTCCCATTGGATCCTTATACATTTTTAGATTGGTAATTAGCTTACTCCTCAAAATATTTATTTTTTTATTTTAAAACATTTATTGCATTCCCTTAGAAAAAAAAAATAAAAATTTTGTACAACCGACTTCAATAGATATAAATTTAAGAATAACTCAAAAACTATTTGTCAGACCTTGATCAAATTTATATTATTTATAGTGGATATTTTCTACCGACTTCAAAAAGGAGCCGGTACTCAATTCTACTGTATGTTTTTTTTTAACGTGTGTTGCCTCGTAACTTTTTACTGGATGAACCGATTTCGATGATTCTTTTTTTATTTGAAAGCTGGTGCTTCACATGTGGTATGTATAAATTTGATCTAGGTCTGACCAATCGTTTTTAAGTTATTCTCAATAATTTATATTGAAGTCGGGTGTACAAAATTTTTAATTTTTAATTATATTCACTACAGTCTATCAGAAGTCCACTGCTGAAAACATGCCATTCCTATATATTTACTTCATTTCAGCGTATAAAGCCTCTCCGTAGATTGCCCCTGTCCCTTTATCACCTTATCGACATACACGCGTCGATATGGGGTAGTCTATAATCATATAGCGCCACTAAACGGTCGAAGCACTGGCTTATAATAATAAAAAATCGTTTGTCAACCTAATTTTATAGAATTTTTATATAGAGAGCACAAGTCCACCTGATGGTAAACGGATGCTGTGGCCCATAGACATCTTCATTTATCCTCAATTAAGAATCAAAATGCAGATGCGTTTTCAGTTTTCACCCCTGAGGACTACGATGGAATGCCTCGTTTCCAGTAAAAAGGGTCTCCGGTTCTCTACAATCACCATACGATACACAACACCAATAAGCTGTTATTTCACGCTGGTATTCTGTGAGAGCGTGGTCCTTCCCCGGTCGAGCCGACCCATTCGTGCTACAACCATAATATAGCTACAGCGTGGCTCTACCACGTAAATCATTTAAAATTTAAAAATTTGTACAACCGACTGCAATATATTACATTATTATGGGACCACATGAGAAGCACCAGCTTTCATACAAAAAAAGAATCATCGAAATCGGTTGACGTAGAACAAAGTTATGAGGTAAGTAACACACTTAAAAAAACATACAGTCGAATTGAGTACCTCTTCCTTTTTGAAGTCGGTAGAAAAGACTAGATCGTATGACCCCTTTTCTGCTTATGAGTCAGTGTGGCTAGGTATTAATTAACTTCTTACTTATTTCTGCCGGCAAGCAGCAGTGACTGCACAGCAGTGCAGTTAGGGTTACCATATCTCAGGATTTGTCCTGAGATTTCAGGATTTTTGGACTTCTCAGGATTGCGGATTTTGCATATCTCATGAAATCTCAGGATTTTTAGAATTTCCAATACAATACAGCTTACATTTTAAAGATCTCTAATATAAAGTTAAACAAATTAAAAATAATCTTCCTTTGGTAATAATTCCACAATTAAAATCAAAACTTATTTATCCAAGTAGGTGCTTAAACAGTTTTATCATACTTAATATGTGAAGATACCTTTTTAAGTAAGGTTTTTTCTTTAAGTATTGATTTGTATAATGCCCCACATGTTAAACTCTTGAAATTATATTGAATTAAAAGTATAGCCCGAACTGAAGACACCGTTAGTCGCTTTCTTTCATTCGACCATTGAGCCCCCATAATAGAAAAAAATCTTTCTACGTTTGCATTCTGGGCTGTAATTACAAATATATATTGACAAATACGCATTATCTCTGGTAATCGTGAAAGAGGTATTATTGTCTTGAAAACGGTTAAAGCATGGTATTGAGTATTTCATTTTAAATAGAGATTGATTGATGATGATTTACTTGAGTATGGTTAAAACAGTCCAATCTTTGCAATGGGGTGGAACCGAGTGAGTGTGCGACACTTACGTCCATGCCGACATTGCTATTATAAGGGCGGTGCCCCCGCCTATAATATTATGACTTTTTTTAAATTGTTAATTACGTTGGAGAGAAATTTTTCAAACTGTAAAAATCTCAGGATTTTGCAATGGAAATCAGGCCTTTTCTCCGGACTTTTAATTTTTCCTCTGGTAACCCTAGTGCAGTATTCCGGTGTGAAAGGTATAAAGGCATTCTCATTTTAGTACTCAGAGGTGACAACGCATCTGTAGATTTCATTGTATAAGTCGGCTTCAGGTGTCCATGTGCTCCAGTAGCCCCTCATCAGGTAGACTGCAAGTTCGTTTGTTGCTACTATAAAAAAATATTAAAAATTCAGAACATTATACATATTTCTCGGTAATCAATACTCATACGTAAAACATGCAAGCTGATGTTGATAATGATAACGTTTAATCGAAATGTACAATACGAGCGATAGTTTTATGGCGATTGGTCACATTTATATGAATGGAAAAATATTCGCTGAAGCACGTATAAATAATGTGTTTGTACAAACAAGATCCTATCGGTCTTTGTGCCGCTTATGACTAGAGAGTCACGTCGATGGCTTGTTAAACACTTATCAATAACTACATGAAAATAACTTTACAGAATATAAAATTCTTATTGTATATCGTTGTATATAACCGTTTGGTGCGTCTGTTGTAGATTGCGCAACTTCTGAACGAATTAAAAAAGAGGACGACATACGACTTGGGAAGAATTTCGGTATTGCGAAGCGCCGCTCTCCCTACCCTTTGCAGCCAAAATTTGGTTGGCAGCGGGTCAGGACATTTGGTGCTTCCGTGTGGCTTCCGCGTATCGGGCTCGGGGGCGTCCGTGACACAGGTGGAGTAAGAAGCCGCGGATTAAGGCGCGTCTTGTGTTTCTGGTGCGCCTTACCTGAGAGGGAAAAGGGGGAGGAGAAGTTTTCCCCCGAGGTAGGCTGCCATGGGGCTGACCAATAGTTTGAGTTATTCTTAATAATTAATATTGAAGTCGGTTGTAGAAATATTTTATTTTAAAGTATTTGTACAAGTAAGTGTGACAAACGAGAACACGGTCCACTTGATGACAGGTGGATGCTGAGGCATATAGAGTGGTGATTATCTTCAATTAAGAAATAAAATGCGAATGTCCGGCGTCCACATTATTCCTACGAACCACTACGTATGTATATACTGTTTTACACCGCTAATATTCTGCGAGAGAGTAGATTTCTGCTTTCACAGAAATGTTATTTATAATTTACAATATCTATTCGTGTATTCTAAATAACAGAGGAAAATTTCTTCACAACAGTCCTTGTTGACATATTATGGACAATTTACTATTGCACGTAAAGGCCTCCAACAACTAAACTAACTTACTTCTTTACCGTGATTATGACGTCGTTCGATTCAAAACATGAAACAGTTACGTAAGTTAGAAAGTTGAAGCACGGTCATGGCTTCTACACCGGCATTGAGCTATGTACCAACTTTGTACGATTTCGTAACCTGTTTTTATTTGCTTGTTTACATAAACCCCTGTTGTTTACACAAACAAAATGTTTCGTTACATATGCATTCAAAATGAATCTGTCGGAGATAACGTAACGTTTTGATGTAAGCTTTTTATCAATGTTTTTCCGCATAAGCGTTTTTTCTGAAGATTTTCAGTCGCGACGATCTCTACGAGTACATGACATCTACGGTTCGTTTAGTGGTCAATGTGCCAGTATCTGTATGCAACTTAGAGTATTACCAGGCCTCTGTCACTCTTGCTATCTGCGCGAAATAATTACCTACAATCGCCAGGCGCCCCCGAGTTAGAATGCAGTCAGGGCTAGCGCGTTCTAAGCGATTGAATGTTAAACTTTTTTTACGCTGTTTACATAAAAAGATTTTTGTAAATAATTGTTGAAATACTCGTCAAAATAGTTTTTGTTTAGTGTTTAGTATTTTTAATTGTAGGATAAAATAGTTGAAAAAGTTTTAATGTAGGTAATTTAATAATAATATAATATTACCTATCTATTTCAAAAATTATATTGACAAAACGTCGTTCCTACTATAATTGTTGCGGGGATGGATGCTTAATGAGCAAACAAAAGGATTCAAAATATCATTTTTTAAGTTACCGAAGGATAATGAAAGGTGAATTTATTTCATTTTTCTACCGACTTCAACTTAAAAGAAGCCGGTACTCAATTCGACTGTATGTTTTTTAATGTGTGTTACCTCATAACTTTTTACTGGGTGAACCGATTTCGATGATTATTTTTTATCTGAAAGCTGGTACTTCTCGTGTGGTCCCATATGAATTTGATATAGGTCAGACAAATAGTTTTTGAGTTATTCTTAATAATTTATATTGAAGTCGGCTGTACAAAATTTTTAATTTTAAATTATTTACTCTTTATTAACAGCCCTTAGTAAGGAGAAAAGATGCAAAGTAATACTGACACTCGCGCGCAGCGATAAAATTTTATTTACCTTGCCTGCGCGATTTATCTGAGTAATAATAATTATGTAGGCTATTAAAGCGTCGGCAAGCAGTCAACATCAAAGGAGTGCAACTTCTGTACGTAGTCCTATTATTTATTCTGTGGTAATACTCTAAGATATGCAGCCTGTCCTCCAGATTCGCAATATGGCAGGTTTGAAAGATGACCTTATCACAAAAATTGATAAGGGCGTGCTTCGGTGGTTTGGGCACGTTGAGCGAATGAGTGAAATATATAGCGCGAAAGTTAATATTAAAAGGTGTCGAGGTAGACCGAGACCAATTTCGAAGACCATGTGAGCAAATTGCTCGAAGAAGGTAGGGTCAAGAGTACTCGGATACCTAGACGTGCATGTATGAAAAAGATAATGAATCTGAAAGAAGCGAAAGAGGTATGTAAGGATCGTGACACTTGGCGATCTGTTCTCTCTGGCTACCCCGTCAGGGATTATGCGTGGAGATAAGAAGAAGAAGAATATGCAGCCTTATTAAAGACAACTAGAAAATCGTTTTCTTTAATTTGTCGAGACGATAGTTCATAGTTGTGCTAGGATCAAAGAGATGGCACTGTTATCAAGTTATTAACAAATTCTTTATATAGACTATAATAACGCACATTCACAATTCTATGTTGATTTAGTGCCATCCCAAAATCTGGACACGATAGCCGCGCTGTGGTCTACTTTTATTATTTAATAAATTCCGATACTATAATTGGAAATTTATCAATGTCTCTGGTACAGAAATCCTGACAAACTCTAGAAATTTCTGAATCTTTGAAGGTGTTGTATAACACTTTATCGAACTTTCTTTTTTCCTGTAAAACCTTTTTTTCCTGTCCAAAATTAAGCTATATTTGATAATGCTTCATTACTTATAACTTTGTTTTTCAAGCAAGATTGTCTAACCGCCTACCACCGAACCACATTACGCAATTTGTGCAACAATCCTTCATTCAGTTTTAACCTACTAACCTACTATTTAGTTTAAACTACTTTGCTACCTAAGCGGACTGTCTCCTGCCAGAAGAGTACTATGATATTAAAGTAAGCAGCAGATTTATGGTACTTATTACAAGACTCAATTTTTAACTTCCCGCTATGAAAATAAATGATTTTCAATAAATGGGGAAGTTATTGGTTTCACCTCACTTATCGAAAATAGAGTTCTCATCAGATATTCACGTTTTGAGGTCCTAGGAAGCTATTCTGACTATTCCTACGAGGATGTCCCTGCGCGTGTGAGTGTGCGCGTGCGTGCGTGCGTGCGTGAGTGAGTGCGTGCGTGCGTGCGTGCGTGTGCGTGTGTGTATGTGTGTGTGTGTGTGTGTGTGTGTGTGTGTGTGTGTGTGTGTGTGTGTGATGTGTGTGTGTGTGTGGTTGTGTATGTGCAGTTCACGGCATTTTTTCATGTAAATTTGTGTCACCAATTCGGCTCGATAGATTTTGATAAATCTCAAAAATTAAATTTCCAAAATCTAATTTGCTCTTAACCTCAAAAACCAAGATCATCATTCATCATCATCATCATCATTACAGCCTTTCACAAGTCCACTGCTGAACATAGTCCTCCTCCAACGAATGCCACAAAGCACGGCCCTGGGTCACCTACATCCATCGACTTCCTGCATGTCTTACCAGGTCGTCACTCCATCTAGTGGGGGGACGCCTACTACACTTCGTCCGCCGGTACGAGGTCGCCACTCGAAAACCTTTTTTTCCCATCGGTTGTCGGTTCTTCTAGCTATATGGCCGCCCCATTGATACTTCAGCTTACTAATACGTTGGGCTATGCCGGTCACTCTGGTTCTACTGCGGATAACCTCATTTCTAAGTTTATCACGCAGAGAAACTCCGAGCATAGCCCTCTCCATAGCTCGCTGAGCGACCTTGAGCTTCCTCATCCGGCCAGCAGTGAAGGACCACGTCTCAGTTCCATAGGCCAGGCAATACGCACTAGTTGTAGTCTTGTTTTCAAGTTTTGAGTTATACCTGACATGTAAGTCGGGTGAGAATCTTGGTTGGCTTTGTCTTGACATTTGACGATCTGTTTCGTTGTATAATTGTATCTTCACACGGGTGATATCTGAATCTCGACAACAGCGCCACCTAACGCGTCCAATTGTGAATCTAAGCCATCCAGAGACCCACTTACACGCACACAAAAAATTCATCTAAATCGTTAGAGCTGTTTTCGAGTTTTAGCGAGACTAACGGACGGCAATTTATTTTTATATATAGATATTAGTCGACTTCAAAAAAGCAGTAAGTAAAAAGTATTTGTATGTACGTTACGCGATATCTTCAGCAATTGTGTACCGACGTTGATGTATTTTTTTTAAATATTATAGTAAACTTACCTCAATGATGGTTCCATATAAGTTTGAAAAAAAAATCCATTCCTAAGGTTGTCAAAATAGGGGATGAAAGTTTTTAATGTAACTATTTAGACCACATTGCAATTGTAATATTACTTAGTCTACTTAAGAGGAGTAAGAAAATTAACTATTAATAACAAGCCCAATATTAAAAATAGTTAAGAAAACCCCGACTGAGTAAAAAAGCTTACTGAAAGAAAAAAAATTACACCTTATGCCACTTCCACAACTACGAATCTAACGACATCCCATTATGCTAAAGTCGATCACGTCGTCTAGGCTACACGAGCGTGCCAAAGAAATATACACATACTCGTACATACACTCGAAAAATTACCCTACTTCTAGGACTGTCGTATAAACAGTAAAAGCTGATTTCAACCAACTAAAAACAATAATATAATTATAACTTTAACAAACAGTAAACATCGACTTCAAATTGCTAAAAAAAGAAGTAATTTATTTGCTACCCTTGGCGGTGTAATTTTTTCTCTAAATTGATATGGAACCACGCTTGAAGTATATCCTATTTAATAAAAAAAGAATCATTAAAATCGGTCATCAATCTGCGAAGATGTCATATGAAATTCCTTAAACCATAGCCCAATATGAAACCTTTCCAGATTTTTACAGATTGGGTGCGGAAGTTTTTCTTCAAAATTTAATGGGACTACCCTTAAGGTAAAGCGTATTTAATAAAATAAGAATCATTAAAATCGGTTCACATGCTGCGAAGATATCGCGTAACATAAAAAAAAAACATACACTCGAATTGAGAACCTCACTGAATATCAATGTCAGTATAGTACAGTAGTGAAATGTGTATAAGGTCTGATTTTTTTAAACCATTTATGGTACTACTATAAGACTCCAACTTTGTTTTTTTTTTTATAGTTTAACGCTGAATTAAACATTGAAAGGAAATGAAAAGTCTTGAACTATAACAATTCTATTTCTCTCATAAACGACAATAACAATGTGGACAATTCGAGGTCGGCGTGAACATAATAACGGAATTCTCCTTATAAATAACAGCAGAATTCCATTATATTTTTATTTTTAAATACATTAAAAATATTGTAGAAGGACATTGTTGATACGTACTTCGTTGACGCATGAAAACATTTTTTTAACAAACCAAGTCAGACAGACGGCAGACAGGCAAAAATTTTAAAAATAGATAATCATTTCTGGCAAGTAAAAGGCGGTTATTTCAATATTACAGACACTTCAATTTAATTTATATTTGTATGTGAGGGAACCTACAAAACATGTAATATATAGTAAAACGTGTCATAAAATTTTGAATATAAAAAAAAACTTTAAACACCCTGAAGCAGGATATTTTCTTCAAAATCTAGACTATCTTGCAAGAACCCAAAGAGGCTACTAGACATGCCTATAATGAGAATATTTTAATTGTATGACATGATATTGCACAATGATATTTTAAAAGCATCTTGTTGCGACACAGATTAATCTCGGCGGTAGATGAAGCGTTATAAAATAACTGCATTCGCTTCGCGGTGAATGTTATTGAAGGCGCGTTCACGCAACGCGATCACGTCTTGTTTGTTGGTAAACACTACTTGATGAAGGTTAATAGCAGTTTCACCTCACAAACATGTTGTTACAACTCGTTTACATCTTAGATGAATACTCTAAAGTATACACGTTTAACTGTCACTAACAATTGTATTTGTAGCTCATTAGTCGCAGAAGTTAAAAAAACGCTTATGAGAAAATATTTAGACTTTCAGATTTTGAATAACATTTTACGTATGTAATGAAATATGTAGTTGAAATAAATTCTATAACTTAAACAATTGAAAAAAAAAGAAAGCAAAATTATAAGCAATTAAAGTACGGAATTTTCTATGTTGTATTATTTTACTAGTTCAGCTTACGTATATATTCCATAATACATATTATGTAAATTTAATACAGGCCTTTTTTGTAGCTTTCAGCGTAGTCATTAATATCCGAAAATTCAATAATAATTACTGCACACGATAATTATGTCAGGTAGAAGTTACATAGATCCTAGTTCCTGCCACTATTTATATTAAAAGAAAAAAGATAATAAGTTAAATTGTTGTGAAAAGAATAAAGATTTTCAAAGTTAAATTGTGTCATACTCGTACATACACTCGTTTACACTTTATTATTTTCGATAGACAGATCAACGAAAACAACTGCTGCGCAAAAGAATTTACTATATTCAACGACGTTTCTTACCTCGTTCCGCAATCATGAACTGGTTGCAAGCATGAGACGCCTTAACCTACTTGCTGACGCCCTTGAGGGCCATTTGCCGGCGTTCCAGCTCCTAGACAAAACAGAAAACACTTATTAGATATTATAAAAATCCACGAACACCTATATATAATTGCACTCGATAAATTTTTCCATGAAGGAATACAATTTGATATTTCGTGGTGCTAATTGTATTTTACGTATTTGTCGAGCTTTGGCTGAAAAATTTAAGAAAACTTCTTATAAAAAAGTTATCAATTTTTATCTTTTTATGCATATTTGTGTGTAATCCTCAAATCTCAAGATACCTTAGGAATGAATTATTTACTTTAGCTTGTAATACTCCACAAGGAGATAGATGCCACTGGATGCCACATAGGTGAATTTACATACGTATCGCCACGTAAGGATTGGTGATATCAATACTAGACTTGTTGCTCTTTATCCTATATCGTTAATCACCGTCGCTGGGTTGGTTATTTTACGTCTGGTACATCAGATAATTGTATGGTACAATACAATGTTGGAGGCAATAAGATCTATTTGGCATTTCAAACAACCGCCACCTCTTACGACATCCACGAGCTGAAATAGGATACCTAATGGCTACGCATGAGCCTCCACAAGGTATATAATTAATTATTTTAACTACATAACTTAAGAGGCATTTTCTGGAGGCACGGCAATGCCCCCGCCATGTCGAGCAAAAAAGCGGCACGGCCATACCAGCCTTTTCTCGAAGCAGTTCAGGCCATTTTCGACCCCCTATAACTTCGTTGTGGATAAAACTAGAAGCCGGTATTTTCAGTAACCAAGCATGCATTTCATAAACACGGTATATTTCAAATTTCATTTAATTCGAACTAGTAGTTTAAGAATTATAACTAGTCAAAGTTTCTTATCTTTTTCACTCACTGACTGACCGATCATCAAAACTCTAAGGCACTTCTAGCAGACATAGAAGCTTCAAATTTAGAATACAATTATTGTTTACTATATAAATCAAGGAAAAACTAAAATATTTTGCAATTTCGGTCCAGTTTTCGAGATACACCAACTGGATAAATAATTTTGTAATCCCATATAAATATATAGGATTACAAAGTTACATTTGCAGTGAATGAATCACTGTACCTATATATGTATAATATAATGGAATAATAGGTGTAGGTAGGTACCTAGATATAACTATCTACAAAAAGAAATGAGATGCCATCAAAAACATAAAAGAGCTTTTGATGGCATTAACATTCATACAGTAACAAACGAACTCACAGTCCACTGTAAGTTCGTGAGTGGTACTTCAGGCAAAACAGGTGAAAACAACTTTATAATAAAGGTGGCCACAGATGCTTTGTCACCCGTCAGGATTAATTGAAATGTATGTAATTAATAATTAATGGAACACAGCAGTAGGTGCTAAGCGATAGAAATCCATAAGAGCGTGGTATCCACCGCAATGGACTTTAGTGTTTTTTTATACCATCATCGTCTTCACACAATTTTGTTGTCTTTATTACACGCATTTGAACCAAACGGATTCCTTCGTCATTCGTAATGAGCACCTTACAGCAAAGGAGTAGAATAATTTGAGTCTGTATTCCGTCCGATTAAAAATCTTAGTGTAACCAAGGCAAGAGTGAAACAACATTTTCATGCTAAGACAGCGCGATTTACACCAGGTGGGATTGCAGTCGAACACTGGTTTATAAGTTAAAAAAGAAAACACTTAGTAAATCGAAGCGATCTGCTTTTATTTCGTCGCATTCTTTTTCCCAGCCCTATAGAAGCCCATATCTGAACGTAGGCCTCCCGCTAGCATTGTCTCAATATCCTCCATATTCGCTATAGTTACCATGCTTCGTAGGCGGATTAGCAAACGCAGATTTTTATTACTATTCAATTGTAATCAGGAAGATGCTGCTCCCAATCCGCAGTTTCTGTTTCCCTCTATCGCCGTACGATACCAACGGCTTGAAATGGGATAGTCGATATTTTAGTTTTAAACGGCATTTTGATTTGGTTTTATAATTATTGAGTGTAAGGTTATTCATTATAGTTAATCGCAACCGCATTTGATTTTTAATCAATAATAGATGTGATCTATGGGCCACGACATCCACTTACCATCATCAGTGGATTGCGTGCTTGGATCACCTTAAGTTGTAAAAAATATTGAAGCCGAGACCGTGTAATCTTCGTCATTACCAAATATAAACTAACGAATATTCTAACGGTCAAATATAACTAAGCATGGTTAACTTCATGTAGTAGGTTCACGCTGCAGCTGAATAACTGGCACGAGTGGTTCGGCTCACCAGCTCATTACATACAGGTAGCCTCTTTTTGTAATATAATTCAATTAAAATCTATAAACTATATAATAAAAAACCATAAGATGGAAATTGTGTGAATAAGGATAAACATATTTCTTGGTTAGATTACCTTAAATTTATAAATAAATGAGTTACAAAAATAGCGAAGCCAAAACAAAAAATGTACTAATGGGTAGTTATACCTAACTAAACCATTATAAAGAAGATTCACTATAATTTTATAACTCGTAATTGCAGATTTTGTGTCATCAACCAATTAATAACATATCGCGAATACAAATTTTTAGGAGAATTCAAAAAACGATAAAGTTATTTACCTAGGTAGGTAGGTAGGTAACTATATTCGACGCGCATGTTTATTTTTATGTATGTTCACCGATTTCACACACAAGTACAATACGGCCGACGTATCTTGGCGAGTCCGACCTTCGCGCAGAAGGTTGCGCAATAGCTTTTTTAAGGAACAAAATGGTGGCATGAGGCGACGTACGGGGGGCGGTGGTCTAGGCTAGAGATTGACCATAAGTAAACACAATCGACCCTTTAGTCATAAAATATCGCAATCGATTAGTTTTATTTAGAAGTTATTGATTTTTGTTTATATAAGATATTAAACGAAATAGATTTACAAATATAGTGAATTTTGTTGATAATAAACAAGATTTCGACTTAAATAAAAAAAAAAAACTAAAAACATATTATTTTCTCAGCTGAAAGACATAATGTACTTAAATATCAATTATCTATTAACGTCTTCTTGAGTAACGACTATTTGAGAAAATTTAGAACCTCCTTATAAATTGCAAATAAATATATTTTTATGTCTTAATTTTAATCGATTTGAATAAAAATCGATTAAACAACACCCTCAGGCACGCGTGTTGGACATCCCTTTCTGGTTACTTCGTAAAGCTTCGTGCTTATTCGGCAATGCTCGGTACACGGTAATATTTCTCAGTCACACGTTAGCATTGGTGTCGTGTTCGTGTCGCTATCTCTGTCTTGAGCACAGTCGGTTACAAAAGTTTTCGTTGTTATTGTTGTTTGTTTTTATTAATAGTGTTAAGTTTGTTTTGTTTGTTTTATTTGTTTTATTTGTTTTATTTGCAAGTGTCAGTTAGCACTTATATTATTCGCCAAACATGCCACCAAAACATAACAGTGTGTTAAATCGCCAGGCGAGAAAAATTATTTACGATTTAACGCAATATATGAAAAAAGAAAAAGAAGAAGGCGTAAAAGATGTCGATAAAGTTTATTTAAGAGTTGCTAACGCAACTGGTGTGTCCCAACGCACAGTACAGCGGATCGCAACTGAAGGCAATATTTCGGGCTTACTTTCAGTATTCCGCACGCCTGGTAAAAAAAGGTCTAGATCAAAACCTATTACTGATATGGATAATTTTGACCAGGGAGTAGTAAAAAGATGCATACACAACTTCCACAAAACTGAAAAAGAAATGCCGACGATAAACAAATTACTAGCGAAACTCAAACGGGATATAAATTTTCAAGGTGGTAAAACGAGCTTAAAGACAATTATCAAAAACTTGGGTTTCAAGTGGCGAAAGACCGAAACCAATAGAATGGTTCTTATAGAGAAGACCGACATTCGCCTGAAAAGGATCTTGTACTTGAAGGCAATGAAAAAATACAGGGACGAAGGGCGACCAATTGTATTCACTGACGAGTCGTATGCCCACTCATCACATACAAAAGGTAAGGCGTGGTCAGATGGTTCCGCTCAAGGACTAAAGCGCCCGATATCAAAAGGTCAGCGGATAGTGATGGTACACGCTGGGTCAGAAGCAGGGTTTGTTCCGAACGCGCTACTAATGTTCAAATCTGGCAGCAAAACCGGAGACTATCATGATGACATGAATTTCAAAAATTATGAGAAATGGTTACGGACCCAACTGATTCCAAATTTGAGCCCTAACTCGGTGGTGGTTATCGATAATGCTCCGTACCACAACAAATTAATGGATCCTGCCCCTACATCTAATGACAAGAAGGCAAAAATGGAATCGTGGTTATTAGAAAAGGGTATACCATATGAAAAGGACATGCGTAAACCACAACTTTACGATCTAATAAAAAAAAACAAAGACGTGAATAAAAAATACGTAATAGATGAAATGTTTAAACAAAACAACCACGATGTCCTTCGTTTACCCCCATATCATCCCGATTTAAACCCCATCGAGATGGTGTGGGCTGCCATTAAAGGGCACGTAGCCGCTAAAAACGTCGACTGGAACGTAACCCGGACAATGGAGCTCATACAAGAAAAAGTAAATTTAATGGGTCAGAATGAATGGAGTGCTTTATGCAGAAAAGTGCAAGAGGTCGAACATGACTATAGGAAGAGCGACCATATTATTGACGAAATGACGGATCAATTATTCATCATTAATACAGCTTCAGATTCAGAAAGTGAGTCTGAAAGTGAGAGCGACGATTACGAAGATGAACCTATGCCAAGTACCTCACATGGTACACAAGGGGCCGACGACTTTATGTTAGGAATTTCCCCCCTCAGCGACAGTGATTAAATAATAATAAGTGTAAATAAATAAAAAGTATTAAATGTAAATAATATTGTATGTGTTTGTGATAAAATCTGCCCCTATCGAAAGGTGAGGTATCAAAATTGAATCTTTAATTTATAATGTCTCCAAAGTGTTTTGATATTTTTGGTCACTGTATTAGGGAAATTTTATTTGTACATTGGTATATATAAAAAAATGACAATAACAGTTTTCTTCACGAGTGTTCATGCGCTAAACTTCGCAGAGCCTATATTCAGACTCGCCAAGATACGTCGGCCGTATTATATTACATATTTCACCATATATAGGTTAAATATATATATATATATATATATATATATATATATATATATATATATATATATATATATATATATATATATATAGAGGTTACACCCGTTCTATAATAATATATAGTACCGTATTATATTTCAGTCAATTGTACCTACTATTCATTATAGAAAAATAATATAGTTCGGAAAATACTATATTTTTATCCCTAATTCAACTGCCGCCCTTTGGGCTTAGCTTTCCATTGACTCCCGTCGAGTTGGGGGTTGATACGTATTTTTACAGAAAATTTACACTGTTATAAGCACACACACAAAGTTACAACATGCGGAAACGCGTAATTTTTGAGAAATAAGTTATTGAAAATCAATTATTCTCGCATTGTTTATATCATTTATTTATTTTTATACGTGGTAGAGCCATGCTGCAGCTATATTATGGTTGTAGCACGAATGGGTCGGCTCGACCGGGGAAGGACCACGCTCTCACAGAAAACCAGCGTAAAATAGCAGCTTAACGCTGCTGTGTTTCGTATGGTGAGTGTAGAGAACCGGAGACCCTTTTTACTGGCAAAGAGGCATTCCATCTTAGTCCTCACGGGTGACAACGCATCTGCATCTTGAGTCTTTATTGAGGATAGATGTAGATGTCTATGGGTCACAGTAGCCACTTACCATCAGGTGGACTGTGTGCTCGTTTGTCACCCGATCCTATAAAAAAAAAAATCATCTATTCCTACCATCTATACTCTATACAAATAAATAAAATTGAAGTGTCTGTTTGTAATGTCAAAATAACAGCTTTTTACTAAATGCATATGAAAGTAAATACGGTACTTATAACTGAAATACAATTTTTAAAATTTTTGTCTGACTGTCTGTCCGTCTGTCTGTCTGTCTGTTTGTTCCAGCTAATCTCCGAAACATCTGAACCGATTTTGACGGGACTTTCATTGGTAGATAGCTGATGTCATAAGGAGTAACTTAGGCTAATTTTATTTTAGAAAAAGAGTTAGCGTTCCGCGCGAAAAAAATAAAAACCCTAACACGCGAGCGAACTCGCGGGGAACAGCTAGTCCTACCATAAAACTGACGCCATTTTATAATGTCATTGTCGTCAGTAGGGATGTCGATTCTTTCCGAAAAAGGTCGATTTTTAAATCGATTCAAATCGTAAGCTGATGTATCGATTCATAAGAAATCGATTTCTAAAATATCTATATTTTTTATGTTTGCATTTATAATGTAAATATAATTCCATTTTATGCAAAACATGAAAGATACCATAATAAATGATCTCTTATTGAATTTTGTTTTATTTTAACAGTACCAATTAGGGCAGATAACAAATAAAATAGGTTAGGTTCAACTTATGTCAAAGAACCGAATTGATTGACCCCGACTCCACCTGGTACGAGTCTGTCCTACCCCTAGAGTGGTTTTAAAGAGCCGGAGGCGCGTAGGGGGAGCAGCCTCCGCCTGCTTATATATTAACAATTCGAATCTATTTAAAAAATCGATCTTTTTCGGAAAGAATCGACATCACTACTGACAATAACAATAAAAAAATGGCGTCAGTTTTATTGCAGGATTATACATAAACAATGCAAGAATAATTGATTTTCAATAACTTTTTTCTCAAAAATTACACGCTTCCGCATACTTTGTGTGTGTGCTTATAATAGTGTAACGTTTCTGTAAAAATACGTATCAACCCCAACTCGATGGGAGTCAATGGAAAGTCGTACCGCGTTTTGTTAGATTAACTAAGTTTTTCGGAATATATATATATAAAATTCTCAGGCATTACGTCCTCCTATATACATTTCAGTGTATATTAAGTTAAATAAATCTATACAAATATAATAAAGCAGAAGGGTTTTTTTTTTGTTTGTTTAAATGCGCTAATCTCTGGAACTATTTACTATATTATTTTTCAACTCTACATATAAACCCCTGAAATTATATATATATATATAATGCAGCTATATAACCATTCTAGTTGTTATATTGAACTTATGATATTCCTTAGACCACTCAAAAAGGTAACATAAATAAATTCTAGAATTATTCTATTCCGTAGAACCGAATTCAAAAATTAAATGATTTCCACATAACAGCTTCTGAAGATGAGGCTTTACTCGTAATTCTTCGATACACTATAACGCAAAGACTATAGGTACTTATGTCTTAGCACCAACTTCAGGAACTGAGTACGTGCAAATTATTGCATTTCATTTATATATTTGAGTCGGTTTTACTTTACACCTATAAGTTTAAATGAAACATAAACCTACATAGGTACCTATCTTCACAATAAAATATCTATTTTGATAAACAAACGACATTGACTTGACAAGATTAGATTCAAGGCCGTCCTGTCTAGTATAGCGAAAGTTTGGTTATGTGGCAATAATGAGTAAATATCACATAAAAATATTATTTTTATTTCGTTATTCCATTCAAAATATGACATAATGTCTTAAAAATCTTATTACGTACCATTTTTTCCAACAACCAATGCAAATAACCTCGTTCTAACCACAAATTTTTTTAAGGGAAAACACACTGAATGGACAAAGAGTTAAATCACTGAATCGACTCAATCTAGCCCAGATCAAATATACTTTATAAATTAACAATTTTTTTTACAGGTACAATTAAAACTAAAAGAAAACCTAGAAATTTTGTCAAGTGACAACCACAGCATTGACGTTAGTACTAGAATACATAAATATGTAATGCACGCCATCTATTGGTTGTTCACGAAACTAAGTTCTATGCATGCATAAACTTAACAAGATAAAATGAGGGCTAATAATTTTCTGCTCACCAGATGCCGCTAGTTGACACTGAGGTAAAGTTTTTTGTTACACAAGGTCATTTGAGAAGTTAGTTTTTAATAAAAGTTTATCGGTTTCAAAAGTATTATATAAAACAATGTTTCAGTCAAAGAGTATAGTAATATATAAGGAAGAAGAGAGCCCTCTTGCGAGTAAAACTGGTGCTCCTTGGAAACAGCGCCACCTGATGATTGTTATGCCAACTATAATATTTATATGAGTGTGTGTGTGTATATATACCAATTCACTCACGCGAGAGCACTCTGTGAATGTGTGCATGTGTATATGTACAATGCTCTTTGCCTACCCTTTCATTCAATATTCTATATATTTTAAACTTATATTACTATTTCTATTCCAATTTTCTACGAATGTAGAAATTACATTCTACATTCGTAAAAAGATGAAATGGAAATAGTAATAAATGAATATAATAAGTACATATTGGAATTTATAAAAATTTAATAACGCAAAGCTTAAGAGTAAGATTAAAGTTAACAATTAGCTATGTATTCATACATAAGTAGAAAATTGGAATGGCACACGGTTAATTTGACCAAACAGAAATAAAACAATTATTTTCATAGAGATTTAAATATATTATTAACAGTTATTAGATACACAGTAATAAACTTGGGCACTCAATTTTAGATGATTATGGAAGCATCTTAGAACACACCGTTTTCAGCAACCCATTATTATTCGTAAAACATTTTCATTAAGTAAAACGACTCTAATAAATCACCATAAACTAAATATTCACTGGCTAGTAACACCACACTTAAGTAATTGTTCTACGAAATACGAAATTAACTAAATCGACATCAAAGATGTTTTATAGGTCATCGACATCAAAGATGTTTTATAGGTCATCGACATCAAATTTTTGAATTTGGCTTAGAAAAGTTAAACAAAACGAACTCGATTCACTTTGAAAATGGTTAGAAACATTCCCGTTTAAAATAATATCTAATTGATGAAAAATTAACTTTTTTAATTTCATAAAAATATGTAATAATTTAGGTTATTTTTTTCGCAACAGCAGATATAGATACATCTATACACAGATTACCCCATAGATAAATATGTATATATGTAGCAAGCTAGATTACCCCCTATTAGGAGGTAATCTATGCATCTATATTTTCGGCTACAGAGCTTGTAGTACAGACTAATCATTTCAATGGAACATAAATATAATCTGAACCACGGAATATAAAAAACAAGTTTTTTATATTCCGTGATCTGAACGTATAATTTATATGTACTTTATAAATCATGGATTAAACAACTTTTATTTGTCATGCATACATATTACAAAATATATAGTTTATAATTTATAAGATAAGTAAAACTAATTTTAACGGACAGGTGACAAAGATATTAAAGCCATCTAGTGAGTATTAAACTAACTAAACTGAGGAAATTATGACTCGTATCATACACTTTATGGCGTTACTTTCTATGACCAAATGCATTATTATGGAACTGTACCCCCCCTGGTTTCAGTGGTTTGCTCCTAAATTTTTGGAAATTTTTTAACCTTTTTTATTTTGAAAAAGTCTTGGATGACCTCATTAATTCGTAAATCAAAATAAGTCACGAAGGTATTCCTAGATAGCGGTCAAATAATATTATCATTAATTTATATTTGATTTTATATTTAGAATCATTTCAACATAATTATCAAGATTAAATATAATTTAACTCATCAGCCCGTGTATTAAACGTAACAAGTGGGATGCGGTAAGTAAAGACTGTATAAGAACCTCCGAAGGAGGCGAAGTTATAGCCGAAATAAGAATTTTTAATTTTTGGCCATTTTGACCCCCTAGGAGTGTAATGAGAACTTTTTGTCCCTATTCTAACATGACCCCCATGACATCCTCTACATGATATGCTATTCAAACTGACGAGGCCTAAAGTTTGAGTCACTCCCCCCCCCCCCCCCCCCCAACTCATTTCTAGTCTTTACTTCCAATAAAAACATTCTGATGTGTATCGAGAATATCAGTTAAATCAAAGATTTAAGAGTTGTAGGTACAACATATACAACAATCTATGGGGAAGGTCTATGTTCATATTTCTGAGAGGGATGTTTGTTTGGAACGGGGCAGAATCTTTACTCATGTGGCCCTAGAGTTGTGTTCTTTGCCCTACTGCGTTTACCACGGTTGTAGATTTTTTTTTATAAATCGTACAGTTCCGAATATAAAAGAACTGACTGAAATTCGAATGTATACTTTTATATTGCATTGATATTTATATAACCAAACA
The DNA here is from genome assembly GCA_963668995.1 of Parnassius mnemosyne. NCBI lineage: Eukaryota > Metazoa > Arthropoda > Insecta > Lepidoptera > Papilionidae > Parnassius > Parnassius mnemosyne. The sequence goes on from CAVLGL010000080.1 coordinate 23,138,128, forward strand.
AAGTTTTTTTTTATTTGTATTACTTTCCGAACGTTACTTATTTAGAACAAATGATCCACGACTTTTTCCACCACCAGAGCGACGCCACTTAAAAATGAGGTATAATAATATTTGAGTCAGCAACGTCAGGAATTTGCATTAAAAAAAAAGCCCAAATTAGGGAATTTTGGTGCGCTAAAATTTTCACCGCAACGAACTGTTGTTTGCGTTGCTGGAAAAACGTATCGCTAGCAACGCAGTGACGGTAATAGATATGCGATAAATATTAATAGCAAGAAATTAAGTGCTAATTAAGTGGGTGCTGCAAGTATAAGCAATGACAAGGCGCCCCTAATAAAACTAGTCATTCAGGAACAAAACAGATGCAAAAATCAGGTCTCCTGAAAATGGTAAAACTTCTTGTACTATTATTTATTCTTTGGTAAAACTATAGACATCCGTTACTTGCGTACGGGGGTGGGAGGGGAAGGGGGTGGGTTCTGGCGATGGGAAGCCCCTCCGAACCTTCCCCCTTGCGGAAATGTAGTTTATATTTTTTTGTAAAATCATAACCTCACTTTTTTCACAGGAAATGTCCACTACTTACCTTTATTTTATACTGTTTTTTTTTGTACTATTTATACCTATTTTACGTTATTTTAATTGTGATTATTTTATATATTTAAAGTTATAAGATTATATATATATATCATCATCATCATCATCATTACGGGCTTTCACAAGTCCGCTGCTGAACATAGGCCTCTCCAAGAAATGCCACAAAGCACGGTCCGAAGCTACTGGCATTCATCGACTTCCTGCATGTCTTACCAGGTCGTCACTCCATTTAGCGGGTGGACGTCCTACACTTCGCCAGACGGTACGAGGCTGTCACTCGAAAGCCTTTCTTCCCCATCGGTTGTCGGTTCTTCGAGCTACATGGCCGGCCTATATTGCCACTTCAGCTTATTGCGGATATCCGCGTTTTTAAGTCTATCACGCAGAGAAACACCGAGCATAGCCCTCTCCATAATTCGCCAAGCGACCTTGGGCTTCCTCATACGGCTAGCAGTCAAGGACCACGTCTCAGAATCTCAGATCCATAGGTCATCACTGGCAACACGCACTGGTTGTAAAATCTTGTTTTGAGATTTTATTACACTTAATTTAAGCAAAATCAATAATAAATATTCAAATCTAACCTATGAAGTAAAGGAGACGGTCCAAAATTGTATGAAGCGTAGGCCTAGTTTTGTACTAGTATGGAAATAAATTAAAATAAAATATTAAACCACTTTTGATCATTAAAAAATCCACGAATTTGCCTTAATTTCAGTGGTGTTAATATTAAAAAATTGTACTTGTTGATCAAAGCACGTACATAGGCTGCACTAAAATTATCGGGAATGGAAAGTTTCCACAGTTCCTGTCATATTAAAATCTTTTTCATTGAAAACACCTTGGTTTAAAAAATCGAATACCATTTATTTATTTAAAAAAAGATTCTCGGTCTTAACGCGCGTACGAACCCGAAACAAAAAACCAGTCACGAGTTTGGATGTTCGAAAATGAGTTAAAGCCAAAAAAATTGTTCGTTCACGGAGTGTTGAAAAAAAAATGGTGGCCACGTTTGTCTCCAAAACCGGCCATGTTACGACTATTCCTCTTGAGGGACAAAGAACGGTTTATGCAGAATGGTACGCTAGCATTTGTTTGCCACAGGTCGTTTCTGAACTCCGTAAAGAGAACTGCAACCGCCGCATCATCCTCCAGCACGACAATGCGAGTTCTGACACCGCACACAGAACGGAAGAGTTTTTAGAGCAAGAAAACATAGAACTGTTAGACCATCCGCCGTACAGCCCCGACCTAAGCCCTAATGATTTCTATACTTTCCCTAAAATAAAGAATAAATTGCGTGGACAGAGATTTTCATCACCTGTAGAAGCTGTGGACGCCTACAAAACGGCCATTTTGGAGACCCCAACTTCCGAATGGAATGGTTGCTTCAATGATTGGTTCAATCGTATGGAAAAATGTGTCAAATTTCGCGGAGAATACTTCGAAAAGCAATAAATATACTTTTAAATAGTAATGTTGTGTCACTTTCTTGATTCCCGAAATTTTCAGTGCCGCCCTCGTATAAAGTGTATTATAGATTGTGTATAATGTGCTTTTTTGGTCTTAAAACAACTAACGTTCTTATTGATATTTGCATATCATAAATGCAGTTCAGAAGAAAACAAATGTAAAAAGTACTACCTAATTCCAGACAAGAAGATTGTTGTGATAAATCAACGGTGCCTACGCACAAAATTATTTCATTGCATTCATTAGTGTGTACTAATGCACACTTCAGTGCCAGGGGCATCCAAGACTTTTTTGTTTTACATGGGGAAATGAGGCCTAGGTGTTTTGTTAGTTTTTACAAAAATTTAGTGCCAGATAGCTCAAAGCCGAGATTATATGTGAATAGCTGGTAACTTTGTTTCTCTACCCTAAAAAATCCACCCTGAGATGGTACTACTTTATTGCACTAATAATAAAGAATAAGTTTTAAGGTTGTTACGGACGGCGAGGGGAGCCGCCGCCCCTTCATACCCCGTTGCGCCCCGCGCACCAGGCACACCGCCCAAATACGAGTATCACCTGATGCCGCCGACGAATCAGCGCGCGGCACACCTTATAACACCACTCGCATGCCGAGACGCTCTCTTTCGAAATATAAGAAGAGCGTTTTTGGCCTGTGAGCTGTCACATTCCGCCTGTGCCACCGCCATAGATAATACACTATATACCAGAAAGCCACCGCTCTCGAGCGGATGTGTCCAGGTAGTCCGCGCTTTCGTCCCCGTACGGTAGTGCTTAATCTAGTCAAGTCACTTGTCGCCGCCCCAAACCAAACTCTTGGTCTGGGTCTAAACCTCGATGAGATGGCCCTCGCCGCCATCGCCGCCCATGTCAATCCCCCTGCCCCTCAGGCACTCCAACCGCCGCCCGTAATCGCGGCATACCTAGAGACTAAGAACTCTTTCGCCACCTTAGATATGGAGTACGCATGCTCCGAGTCCGAGTCCTCTGCGTCGGCCTCCCGGAAGAGGCCCGTCACCAATTCCTGCACCGGTTCATCGGAGTTCTGTGACTCCGACGGAACCGGAGCATCTTCGTTCACCACGGTGAACTCCAAGCGCACCGGTAAACGCGCTGTCAAAAACCGCACCCCCCCGTCATAGCGGCCCCTGCCGCTCCCGCAGCCCCCGCCGCTGCCTCAGACCCCACAGTTCCCGCTGCCGCCTCTGCCCCCGCCGCTGCTTAGACCCCACTGATGAAGTTAGACATCCCCGCTCCGACCAAGCCAGCCTCTCGGTGTGCTCCAGTCCTTGCCAAGAATTAAGTCCCACCCCCTGTCTTACTAAGAGACAAGGCTAAATTCACCGAATTGTCCAAAACCTGCTACAACGCAGGTATAAAGTATGACCACGCTATCAACCTCGCGGAGGCTATTAAAATCATCCACCATTCAATCGATGACTTCCATCGTCTCACCAGGCTATTCACAGCCGAACGAGTCTCTTACCATACATACGCTCTTCCGGAAAAGCGTAGTCAGGGCCGTCACCCGCGGAGTTCCATTCGAACTCGCATACGAAGACATCCTTGAGGACCTTAAGTCCCAGGGTTTCCCAGTAGAGGCTGTGCACAAGATGCACAGCAGAACGGGCAAGAGGTTCTCGCTTGCGCTAGTAATTTTAACCAACGTGCCGGAGGCAAAAGCCATCTTCCAGCAGGTACGCACAGTGTGCGGCCTGTCCAGTGTGAGGGTTGAGCCCCCACATAGGCGCGGTTTACCAGCGCAGTGCCACCGCTGCCAACTTTATGGTCACGCGGCGGCCAACTGCTCCGCCCCATCTAGATGCGTTAAGTGTCTGGAACCTCACAACACTAAAGAGTGTCCTCGGCCCAAAAACGCCGAATCCCCACCCGCGTGCGTCCTGTGCCAACAAACAGGCCACCCGGCAAATTACAGAGGCTGCCCTTGCGCACCTCATCTTCGCCCCATTAGGCAAGCTCCACCGCCGGTCAATGACCGATAATTCCCGGCTCTCTATCCAAGAATGCCCCGTCAGGGCTTTTCTCAGGCCCTTCAGGGCTTCTCTCAGCCCCTTCAGGGCCCCTCTAGACCCTCTCAGGGTCCCCCTAGGCCTCTTCAAGGCCCCCTTCTCACATCCTTCGCAGCCTTTAGTCTTTCCCTGGGGCCCCAAAAAGGACAACCCACCGCGGACATCCTCCGCACCACAACAGTCACAGCCCTCAATGGTTGATGACCTAAAAACAGTGTATTCCGCTATTAGGAACATCAACGTTGGGGAAATCGCCGTGTTAGCACGCAAACAGCGCGCTGCGAGGTCCCCTCAGGACCGTCTCCTCGCTCTTGCAGAGCATCATAATCTTTTGAGCTCTTTGTAAGTTAAGTTAACTTAATTAACTTAACTATACAATGACACAGCAATCTGCTCTGCCAAAATCTCACGGTCGTATCAAACCTAAGGGATTATCGCTTGTATCCTTTAACATTCGCGGTTCGCGAAATAATCTCCCAGAGCTCAAGCTCTTTCTTCGAGATCGCGAAGCCGATTTCCTCCTCCTACAGGAAACTAATCTTAAAACTAAGGACACTAAAGGCCTTTCCATTAAAAACTTTTCTCTTCTTCGTAATGACAGACCCAACCGCCGAGGCGGCGGTACGGCCATTTATTACAAGAAGACACTTCACTGCTCTCCCATTTCTACTCCGCAGCTTACCAACATGGAAGCCACGGTATGCAGGCTAGCTATGACTGACAGTCCACCCTCATAGCCTTCTGTTACATCCCTTCCGGAACCCATCCTCTCAAAACAGATTTTGAGGCTATTTTATCTTTAGGCAATACAGTCATTATGTTTGGAGATTTTAACTCCAAGCATACTGAATGGACATGCCGTACTACCTCCCGCAATGGCAGGATACTGCTCGATATCACGCAGTCTCTTGACCTTACCGTCCACAGTCCCCTCGGTGCTACTTACTATCCCGATATCACCGACTACGCTCCCGACGTGCTAGATTTTGCACTATTCAAAAGTGTTTCCCTCAACCTCAGGGCGATCGAGACACTAGACGATCTAGGATCCGACCACCGACCGTTCTCCCTCATTCTTGGCCATCAGCCACCCCCCTCAACATCCTCCACGAAAACCTTCACTAATTGGAAGGGCTTCAAGGAGTCCCTAGTTAAAGCTCTGGACTCACAAGACTCCCCCATCTCCCTATCGTCGGACTTAGACAGTCCCGAAAAAATCGACACCGCGGTCGATTCACTCTCCACCCTTATTAAATCCTCCCTTAAGGAGAATGAAAGGGTCGTCCCGGTTGCTAATAATAGTGGGCTTCCCCTACATATTAGCAACCTATTAAAAGCCAAGAAAGCTGCTTTCTGGAGAGCAGCAAAATATCCCACCCCTGAATATAGGCGCACGGCCAATCGTCTTTAACGAGAACTCCGTTTCCGCCTCTCTGAATTTCGAGACTGAATTCCAAAAAGAGTAAGCTCATGGAGAATATCTCTCCCTCTCATACAGCGTACTATCAGATGGCAAGAGCCCTCCGCATAGACGCTATCACCCCCACTCCCCCTCTCTCCCGTCCCGACGGTACGGTTGCCTTCGAGGACAAGGAAAAGGCTGAGTGCTTTGCAGACAGCATTGCCGCACAATGCTCTCCTAGCTCTCAACCTGTCGACCTCTCACACGTCCAGGCAGTAGAGGATAAGGTCCGCCGCCGGAAATCACCCCCTACAGCCTCCGAACCTATCTCTGTGTCCAATAATGAGATTTCATCCTTCATCAAAGGACTTAAGCCCAATAAGGCTCCGGGCGCGGATGGTATCTCCAACCAAGCCTTAAAGCACTTTCCTGAGCATGTGTTAACTCTTTTAACTATTATCTTAAATGCCTGCTTTAATCTTAGTTATTTTCCCACTACGTGGAAAGAGGCAACTGTGATTGGTATTCCCAAGCCAGGAAAGCCTCTCACCCTTCCCTCCAGTCATCGCCCCATTAGCCTCCTCAAGGCCATGGGCAAGCTCTTTGAAAGAGTCATTCTTACTCGCATGAGGCTCCATCTGTTTCCCACAGACGGTGACCCTCTTGTCATCCCCCATCAATTTGGTTTCCGAGCGAAACACTCTTGTCCCCAACAAGTTCACCGTATTGGGGAATATATCCTCAGCGGTTTTTTCCTCGTCGTCATAAGACCATCGCGGACTTTTTCGACATAGCCAAAGCCTTTGATAGAGTCTGGCATGAAGGCCTTATCTACAAATTATATAAAATAGGTCTCCCCGATCGTCTAGTACGTCTCGTGGCCTCTTATCTAAAGCATCGTATCTTTCGTTTTAGACACGAAGGCACGCTATCTTCCCAGCGCCCCATCAATCTGGTGTCCCTCAGGGCTCAGTACTTGCTCCTCTCCTGTTCAACCTGTTCACCAACGACTTTCCCATCCCGTTGAAAGGTGTTCAGCTCTCCCTCTTCGCAGACGACACAGCCCTCTACTGTAAAGGTATCTCGCTACCTTTCATACGGAACAAGATCCAAAAGTTAGTTGATGACCTAGGAGCTTGGTTCCAAAAATGGCGCATCGATGTGAACCTGGAGAAGAGCTCCGCCGTTCACTTCGATTATAAACGACGCCGTCTCAAAAACACTCCACCAATACGTATGCTAGGGACCCGTGTCCCCTGGCATACGTCTGTCAAATATTTAGGCGTCACCCTTGACACAAGGCTCACTTTCAGGCCCCATGTCAAAAGAGTAACCCGTCACGCACGTTTTTACCTGAGTAGGCTCAACAGTATGTTGGGTCGACACAGTAAAATGTCCCTCAAAAACAAGCGTACCCTTTATAAGGTCTTTATACTACCAGTCATGTCCTACGCGGGCCCCATTTTTGCCCACGCTGACCCTAAAATTATTAATGAACTCCACGTAGTCCAAAACCTCTTCTGTCGTCGAGCTGCGAACGCACCTTGGTACGTTTGTAATGCCGACCTTCATCGGGACTTAGAGCTCCCTACAATCCAACAATTTCTAAAAAAAACTCTCTGAGAACTTCTTCAAAGCCTCAGAGTCGCATTCCAATCATTTTATTAATGAGGCAGCTACTTATGCAGCCCCACACCGCTCTCGCTATCGAGTCCGCAGGCCGAGAAACTCTCTCTCGGACCCGCCAAATAAAATTTCAACCGACCTGAACTGCCTCCTGGCGGCTCAGGCCGATTCTTCTTAAATTTGCTTAAGTAAGCTCTTCCTCAGCGGCCCTTTGTAGCCGCCTGCGCCCTCTTCTCCCAAAAGAGGGTCGCTTCCGATCCGACAAAACGGCTTAATCGGCCAATTGTCAGTCCCACAGGCGGTTTTTAGTGGGTATCACTTAGGCTCCCGGTAGGTTAGACACAGTGAGTCCCACATAACCACGACAGACCGGCTGTCGTGGTATGCATAAAGCATTTACAGCCTCCCCACGTAATGGGGTAGCCCTTTTTCCAATTGCTTCTGGGTGCAAAAAAAACTGTGAGCTGTTAATTTCGGAAGCGGCACTTGAAGACAACAGCAAGAGTAGAAACCTCAAGAGAAATCAAGAGAGAAGAATTAATACTCCATTGAAGATTGAAGATTCCCCTCTGTGTATATAGTTTAAAAAGCCGCTTGTAAATAGTTGAATATATAATCGTCTACAGTACCATTTTTTCTTAAACAGTCCCTAGTATAGTTTACCCTACATAAGGTCAGTCGTCACACACAGTCAGTCAAACAGTTAGTTAAAATCATACAGTCCACTACAGTCCCTCACAATCTTAGTCCATCGTCGCCAGATTGAAGCCAGAAGAAAGCAGCTGGAAGATCCGAAGACAATACAGAAGAAAGAAGATTACTATAGAAGAAAGAAGATCATTATAAAAGATCATCGAAGAAGAAAGAAGTTCATCGACGAAGAAAGAAGGTCGTCGGTTAACCAATTTCATCCCCGTTTCTTACTATGTCTACGTCTACATTTACATCTATTGTCTGTTTCCAGACAATTTGTTGTTTCTTAATTGCGCTTACGCGGCCAGGTGATTGCTCCCTAACGGTGCCAAACTGTGATCATCTGGAAACGCCCTTGCGGCGGGAACGGTAACCAATACGTGCGTCTTTTTGAAGACGATCGGAAGCCTCAACGTGGGACATGATGCGTAAGACAAAAAGCCAGAAGTCACGGAACTCGACGAAACGCTGGTAGAAATGCGGATTTTCGAAGAAGCGCACGCGTCCCCGTCCGATTATCTTTCGTTGACACAAGCGCCCTCCGCCGCGCCCCAGCCCCCGCTCGCGCCTGCATCTATGCCCGCACCCGCACCCGCATCTATGCCCGCACATAATACAAAATCCGATGCTAACTAGGGAGGTCACGAGTAAGCTTAACCCTCATTTACGGTCGCGTTGGTGCGATTATGCGGAGCACTACGGAAGTGCGGACGAACCGGAGATTGTCACACTGTCCCGGTTTATGATAAGAGAGGCTGACCGTGCGTTAAGTAACGCCTATACGTCCGTAACGCCGACTAAGGAATCGCCCGTAAGACGAGAAGCACCGCCGTCGAAAAGGATAGGGTTGACACGCCGTGTAGAGGATAAGGCCCGCGACGTAAAGACGTTCACCGCCAAGGAGGACACCGTAAGTGTCTCGTGTATGTGTTGTGGGGGTGAACACCCAATCCCGGTAGAAGTGGATAACGGAAGATAGGGTGTACTTTAGGTGTTTAAGCAGCAAACACCGACACCTACGTTGTAAGGCTAGGAAGTGCGGCGTCGACAGCTGCAACGCCCCCCACCATACCCTTCTTCACGCCCGCAAGGCCAGTACGCCTGAAGCGTCGGTAACAGGGGGATGAAACTCCCATACAAAGGAGACGGTCCAAAATTGTATGAAGCGTAGGCCTAGTTTATGTACTAGTATGGAAATAAGTTAAAATGAAATATTAAACCACTTTTGATCATTCAAATTCACGAATTTGCCTTAATTTCAGTGCAATTAATATTTATTCTCACCAAAAACTGCAACACTAATGGCGAATTGAAGTCGTTTTGATTTGACGTTAGCTGTCATCTCTGATATCACCTATAGCCATAGATTAATGATAAGACATCGCGCGGTCAGAGCGCAAATGTAAAAGTACTACCTAATTCCAGACAAGAAGATTGTTGAGATAAATCAACGGTGTCTACACACAAAATTATATCATTGCATTCATTAGTGTGTACTAATGCACACTTCAGTGCCAGGGGCATCCAGGACATTTTTGTTTTACATGGGGAAATGGAGCCTAAGTGTTTTGTTAGCTTTTACAAAAATTATGTGCCAGATAGCTCAAAGCCGAGATTATATGTGAATAGCGCGTAACTCCGTTTCTCTACCCTAAAAAATTCACCCTGAGATACTACTTTATTGCACTAATAATTAAGAATATATTTAACTCATTTTACTTTAGAGTGGCTGTTTTAAGGTGGATAAACAGAATAATCTTGAATACTAATTTCTGTTCAGGTATATGTGTCTATCTGGGCTGCTGAAGTGCTAGAGTACAATCATAGATAATATATTTGTTATAATATGGTACATTACAGTTGTTACAAAAGAATTCGCATCCTAAATACGTTTCCGGCGTACAAATATTTTCATATAACAGGTCCTCAGCGTGTCGGAGTATGCCTTGAGCCTTGACAGATATTTAAAGTCTGGATAATGTCATAACAAAGGTGAACAGTCCTATAAGTTATAGAAAGTGAAACATTAGGTCAATCATGTTTTGGATACTTAAGGTAATATAAATAAAACAGCTTAATTTTTAAATTTTTTTATTTATTTATCCTACTTCGAAATTCTCTCTTAATAAAATGCCATCCAGAATTGAGGCCGGTGCGGTTATGGAATTTTGATACCGAGCCCAACACAAATACCAGGCAGCGGTCATTATGTGGGCACAGCAACCCACTGTCTGTTATCCAGAAGTGCAACTGCAATAATAACCTGCAATCATCTCATCCCAACTTGTCCCTTGTCTCGCCAACAGTATATATGTATAATAAGCTCTGTCCGAGTGATGGTGAGATTTTATACGGCCGCTTATTAAAACAGAGTATAGTTGGGGTGATATTAATCGGGTTACAACTTATCTGCTACCCCGTCTTCGTTGACACCAATATACAATATACTCATAATATTGGCATTAGGGCGCTGAAGTTCATTTTCATGATTTGTGCCGACAGATAATTCTCGTAATACGTTTGCAAAACATTGTGAACATATTGGTGCATTTTCATCCATCTAGAACAAAACAATTTTACTTTAATAAACTATCTATATTGCAGAAGCGCATTTTAGACAGTGCAACATGTTTTAACAGGTGAACTGAAAGATAATTACATCATATTAAGCATTGAGTTATATGTACTACGTACTAGAGAAGCCATCCCAAACAAAAATTGTGCCCTACTCTATGTCTTCGCGCATGCGCGGGAGTAGTAGTCGCGCATGCGCGAAGACTTTAATTTAATATAAAATAAGGTATTAATATAAAATAAATATAAGAATTTAATATAAAATATCTTAATTTAATCTAAACAAACATATTTATAAATAAAATGTAATAATAATTATTTTATGGAATTCACAAATCTTCAATTTACGCAATATTTAGTTTGTATGGATTGCACTACAGTTCAGTTGAACATAGTCAATGTTCGGAATGGCTTCTCTAGTACGTAGTACATATAACTCAATGATATTAAGATTTTGCAGCCATTATGAACTTATGTAGAAATTAATAATTATTAACAGACTACAGATAGAAGCATGTCATTAAAATGCGTTTAATAGCTTAAGGAAACATCTTTTTTTAATACATACCTGCTTACTGATTCAAAATGTGATTCTACAGAATACAGATGTCCGATATCAACGAAATCGAGATCTCACGTAAATAATTAAGTCCATAAAACAAAAGCAGAGTCAAGAAGTCGTAATCCAAAGTCCAAATCTCCAAAGAAATCCACAATTAAATACATTCACGAGTTCAGAACAAGTTCGGATTAAATAAAAATATCATTTGACAGAAATGACATTTGACAAATAACCGTGTCTTTTTTGCTTTTTTATGACTGGAAGGGCACCATCTTGTAAAACCATTAAAAACTTGGGATTGCATTTTTATTTTTTGCAAGTTATTTAGTTTGATTTATTCTCTCATTTTATTTTTAACAAAATCCCTGAATTTTTCTCTATTTTACGGTATACTGTACATAGACTGGGCCAGAAATGGACCGTCTCCTTTACAAGAATAAAAAATGCATTGAAAGTTCTGCCCTCTAGTGAACTAGGTACATAAACTTGTAGGCTAGTTTTGTTCAGCGTTGTATAGATGGCGTTAATTTAGTCAAAACCCCAGAATCCAAAGCCAAAAAAAAACCTAAATCTATGGCAGTTTTGGTCTATGGTTATGGTTGACACACTCGGTTGACAGTTCTAAGGGTATTAGTGTTCTGTGGACAGTTCTTTCTAATAAATACGAATATTATTGATAATTCAGAAAACGAAAATATTTTGCAACTTTTCGTTCCTCTCGTGTGAATATCATAATTTAGGCTTTATGATTATTTACTAAATTTAACAATAAATGTGGTTGTTCACAATTTATGCACCAATGTTAACAGGCTGCTAAATGGAAAATTATTAACTACTGATTTGTGATTGTGAAAATGATAATGTCAACACTCAAGCTATTAAATATTACAACATTCGTAAAAGAAAATAAATACATAATTAAAATTCTATTCAGTGTTTGCTATTAATATTAAAATAAAATCTTATGTGAAATAGGTTAAGTTTTATTAGTGTTAATGTTATCTGCAAAACTATCATTTGAAGATTTAAGATAATCATTGAAGATATCCAATAATTATCTGGTAGAATGCATAAACAGAAACATTATTAATAAAACTGCATAGTTCATAATTACCAATATAGTCATTGACAAAATACGCCATCTAGTGGTAACCATGTGGTAACTACCACAAGCCGCATTGTACTAAAGAATACAGCGGCATCTAGCGTACACGGTACACTCATTCGAAAACTGAAATGTGAGTGGCGCATCTATCCCTGGTATATAGTGTATTATCTATGGTCGGTAAAACCGGATGAAACCGTGCTCGTCGCGTCAAATGTTAATAGTAGTGCGTCTGTATTATTGAAAGTGTGTCCCATTACCGTGCGCGGACCTCGTGGTAAGGAAGTTGATACGTTTGCGCTACTAGACGAAGGCTCTGCCGTATCGTTAATCGACGACGACTTAGCTCGCGAGTTACTCGTAGGAGCGGAAGGACCGACAAAGCCACTCAATATTAGAGGCGTGAATAATAGTCAACGCGAGGCCAATAGCAGATTAGTGAATATGGAAATACGTGGCAAGCCGCGCAATAAGATGTATAATGTAAGCGCGCGAACGATAGCGGATTTAAAAATAGCCTCGCAGTCTGTGAGTAGGGAGTGCTTATGGTTGAAGCACTTACGCGACTTACCGAGTGCGATATGCTACGACGACGCGAAGCCGCGAATATTACTAGGCGCCGACAACTGGCACGTAATAATCACCCGCAATTTGAGGATAGGACGCCGAAGGCAGCCCATAGCTGCACGTACGCTACTAGGGTGGGAGATTCAGGGAACCGTGCCGCGGTTGACGTGTAGGGAAGATGGCGAGACCGTATTACACGTGGCAAGCACTAGCGGCCGCCCAGATAGGGACATCCGAACGTTTGCCAGTCAGGAACTCCTCAAACGGCAGTATGAGATAAATTCTATAGATATCTCGCTGAAGAGTAGGCCGCGACGGGAAGAGGAGCGCGCTGTCGACATATTCCAGCGCACCGTCAAGAAACCCAATTCCCCCCCCTGTCAACATGGTAGCGGAATTACACAATAGACTACCCCAGGAGGGTACCAGTGCCCCTGGAGAATCCCTCGCTGAGCATCCACGACCATGTTATTCCAATCCTGAGCGTGGGTGCTCAGGCTGCCCCGCGTATTCTGGTGGGGGGGGGGGGCAAAATTCCGCTCAAAAACATAACTGTTCGGGGCAAACTGAGCAACAATACCAAGGCGACCCCTGCCACGCTATGCGTGAATTTCTGCAACATCAGGGGACTTCACTCTAACCTACACGCCGTCCACTACCATCTCGAGACGGCGAAGCCGGCCTTGCTCTTTCTGACCGAGACGCAGGTTTCCTCTCCAGCTGATATTTCGTATCTCTCCTGCCCGGGGTACAAATTGGAGCACTCCTTTGTGCCTCGGGCTGGAGTTTGCGTGTATGTCAGAGGGGACATCTGTTCTCGACGCCTCGGCAGTCTTGAAGGTTCGGACCTGTCCATCCTTTGGTTACGCGTAGACAGCGACGACCATCCGCGCGTCTACGGGTGCCTCTATAGGTCCCATAGCGGTAATGCCGAAACAGACCGACGACCACGTCCAAATGGCTACAGATTCCTTGCTACAACAGGTCCCATCCGCAGAGATCGTGATCCTTGGCGATTTTAACGCCCACCACGCCGAATGGCTCGGTTCACGTTTTACCGATCATGCGGGGAGATCTGTTTATGACTTTGCCTTGGCATATGGTCTGACACAACTGGTTACTTCGCCTACGCGGATTCCAGATGTGGAGGATCATACACCTTCCCTGTTGGACCTTCTGCTGACCTCTCATCCGGACGGATATCAGGTTTCCGTCGATGCCCCTCTCGGCTCTTCGGACCATTGTCTGATCCGGAGTGTGGTGCCACTCACGCTCCCCTCGCGGTTGCGTTCTGCAGGTTGCCGCCGTGTTTGGCATTACAGGTCGGCGGATTGGGACGGAATGCGGTCTTTCTTTGCATCCTACCCATGGGGGCGGGTTTGCTTCTCGCCGGATGATCCCAGCGCTGTTGCTGACTCTGTCACTGATGTGGTGCTACAGGGAATGGAACTATTTATTCCATCATCTGTGGTACCCATCGGAGGCAGATCTCAGTTCTCCAAAATAATGGAATCCATTATTAACTGCCAGCTCATCCGGTACCTTGAGGATCACCAGCTGATTAGTGACCGCCAATACGGTTTTCGTCGGGGTCGGTCAGCTGGTGATCTTTTGGTCTACCTGACCCATAGATGGGCGGAGGCAGTAGAGTCCAAGGGGGAGGCGTTGGCCGTTAGTCTGGACATTGCGAAGGCCTTCGATCGGGTTTGGCACAAAGCGCTTCTTTCGAAGCTCCCTTCCTATGGGCTTCCCGAGAAATTATGCAATTGGATCACCAGCATCCTTGCAGATCGGAGCATCAAGGTTGTTGGAGACGGTGCATGTTCTGACTACAAGCCTATTAACGCTGGTGTTCCACAAGGCTGTGTGCTATCACCAACGCTGTTTCTTCTGCATATCAATGATATTTTGCTAACTGGTAACATTCATTGCTATGCGGACGACAGCACTGGTGATGCTCTATACACCGGCCGTGCCAATATTTCTCGGGTAAACGTCGCCGAGTACCGGAACAAACTTGTGTCTGAAGTCGAGTCTTTGCTGAACAAAGTCTCGGATTGGGGGCGACTAAATCTAGTCCAGTTTAATCCTCAGAAGACACAAGTTTGCGCGTTTACCGCTAAAAAGAACCCCTTTGTCGTATCTCCTCAGTTTCAAGGCACTCCCCTTCTTGCCTCAGCCCGTATCGATATCCTCGGAGTCGACATATCGAGTGACGTGCAGTTTCGTGGTCACTTGTGTGGAAGAGAAGGCCAAATTGGCCTCTAAAAAGCTTGGCGTGCTCAGCAGAGCACATGGAATACTGTTCCCATCTCTGGGGAGGAGCTCCCCAGTGCCAGCTCCTTCCACTTGACCGCATCCAGCACAGAGCGGCTCGTTCGACCGAGCCCTTTCCGATCGGCTCGATTCATTGGCACTGCGAAGAGATGTTGTCTCCCTTTGCTTTTTCTTTCGCATTTACCATGGGGAGTACTTTGAGGAATTGTTCGGATTAATCCCAGCCGCCAAATTTCACGAACGCACATCGCGGCAGAACTCCCGATACCATCCACACCATCTGGATGATTGGCGGTCCACCACTGTGCGATTTAGAAGATGTTTTCTTCCTCGCACGACTTCCTTGTGGAATCGATTACCATCAGCGATTTTTCCGGTCCGATACGACTTAGGGACCTTCAAGAAAAGAGCGTACTCCTTTTTAAAAGGCCGGCAACGCATCTGCAATTCCCTCCCTGGTGTTGCAGTTGTTCATGGGCGGCGGTAGTCACTTACCATCAGGTGAGCCGCATGCTCGTTTGCCCCCTCTCCTATAAAAAAAAAACAAGGTCGGCGAGCAATACCAAGTTGGATTGCCATGGAAGGACGACAACGTGCGGATACCACCCAGCTACGAAATGGCAGCTCGAAGATTTCGGACAATAGAAAGGAAGATGGACCAGTCGCCAGAGTTTCGGGACGCCTATACAGCCCAGATAGACAACCTCCTGGCGAAAGGCTACGCAAGGGAAGCCGAAGGGATAGAGAGAAGGACCCCAAGAAGTGGCATTTGCCACACTTCGCAGTGAAGAATCCGAACAAGCTAGGGAAGACGAGGGTAGTATTCGACTCAGCAGCGCGCGCATCCGGTAGATGTCTTAATGACTACCTACTCGACGGCCCCGACTTATTACGGAACCTACCGGGCATACTGTTTAGGTTTAGAGAAAACGAGATAGCCGTGTCCGCGGATATTAGGGAAATGTTTTTACGAGTGAAAATCGACCGTCGCTACCAACCCGCGCAATCGTTTCTCAGGCGAGAAAACAGAACATAACAGACAACAGATACGTTATGACTTCGATGATTTTTGGCGCGAGAAGCTCGCCGTTTCTCGCACATAGCGTCAGAAACTATAACGCGCGCGCACACGCATAGACACATCCGTTGGCGCTTAACGCTATCGTACGTAGTCATTATATGGACGACTATTTAGACAGTTATGCCTCGGTAGAGGAGGCAGTAAAAACGGCGAAGCAGGTTACTGAAGTGCACCAGAAGACCGGCTTCACCTTGGCAGGCTGGAATTCTAATCACGCAGCCCTACTAGAAGACAAGCCGGAGGAACTACTGGCACGTAAGCCTAAGGTGGTGGGCCTAAGGCAAGATAGCCCAGGCAGAACCCTAGGGTTATTGTGGATGGCCGACGAAGACGCCCTAACCTTTAACACATCAATGAATAGGGTGCCGCAGGAAGTAAAGGCGCTACAGCAGACCACCGACCAAGAGGGAAGCATTGAGCGCGGTCATGTCGGTGTTTGACCCACTCGGACTGCTCAGCTACCTCACCATCACCGCCAAGATCCTGCTACAAGACCTATGGCGTATGAAGAAGGTCGGATGGGGTGACGAACTACCCGAGGAGGCAGCGGATGAGTTCCAGAGGTGGCTGCAAGTCGTCGAGGAGGCGTCACGACTACGACTGCCAAGGTGCTATGCTCCTACGGGGGGAGTGGTAGAGCGTCAACTTCACGTTTTTAACGACGCAAGCGAACGTGCGTACGCATCCGCGGCATATTGGCGTATACGATATCGCGACGGAACGGTTAGGGTACGATTAGTGGCGGCCAAGGCGAAAGTCGCTCCGATCAAGGCGCAGAGTATACTGTGACTAGAGTTGCAGGCGAACCTGATAGGCGCGCGACTCGCGGAATTCGTAAAAGGCGAACACAGAGTGGTAGAAGATAGTGTTGTATATTGTACAGACTACTACGGTGCTTCACTGGATACAGAATAATACGGCGCGTTACACTCCATACGTGGCTCATCGATTAGGGGAGATAGCCGAGAAGACGTCACCCGAGCATTGGAGGTGGATACCGACTGCGGAGAACATAGCAGATCAGGCAACGCGCATGAACTTCGTGAGCAAGGAAGAAAGCGACCAATGGTTCACAGGACCGTCATTCCTTTACGAGGACGAAGACAGATGGCCTCACCGGAAGGAAGAGAAGGCAGGGGATGATGAAGAGTTGGAGGAAATCGTGGCACAGCAGAGCGACACCAAGGACGCTCCACACCTGCCAGATATAGAACGCTTCTCTTCTTACGAGAGATTGATCAGGGCCACAGCACGAGTACTGCAGTTCATCGACGCCATACGAAGAAGGGCACAAGGACTAACACTACAGCACATCCAGAGGGCAGAGCGGATGTGGATAGAACGCAGTCAACTCGACAGCTTCGCTGAAGACATCAGCCGCCTTCACCGGGGGAAGAACCTTGCCACCGGCAGCGCACTTAGGAAGCTCGACCCCATACTGGAAGATGGAATATTAAGAATCAGGGGAAGAATCGACGCAGCCGACGTGGACGGCCAGATGAAGCGACCATCATACTGAATGGACGCCACCAATTTGTAAAGGTGCTTATAGAGAAGGCACATCAAGAAGCAAGCCACGCCAACAGAGAGAGGGTGGTCAACGACCTACGCACCAGATATCATATCCTCCGACTACGACCGACCATACGAGAAGTGGAGCGGAGATGTCTGCGATGCAGGGTACGCAAGGCGACTCCACGGCCACCGGTTATAGGAGACCTACCAGCCGAACGTTTAGGGGCGTTTGCGCGACTGTTCACTTACACCGGAGTCGACTATTTCGGGGCTTTGATAGTTACGATAGGACGACGGCACGAAAAGCGGTGGGTAGCACTTTTCACGTGCTTAACGATGCGCGCGGTTCATAATAAACCTAGTTTAGTCCCTAACGAGGCACTCGGCGATATTGGCATTGCGGCGCATGGCGGCTAGGCGTGGGTAGCCGCGGGTCATATACTCCGATAACGGTACAAATTTTCATGGAGCAGATGCAGAGCTACGACGGGCGATGGAAGAGTGGGCACCGCAGCTAAAGGACAACGCGCTGACTCGACGCACGGAATGGAAGTTCATCGCACCGGGCGCGCCTAACCAGGGAGGCGCATGGGAACGTCTCGTGCGCTCAGTGAAGACCGCACTCGAGCCCACGGGAGGAGACTCTGGCGACGCTCTTGACGGAAGCAGAAAATACCGTCAACTCTCAACCGTTGACTCTTGTACCGGTCGACATCAATGACGAAGAGACGTTAACTCCCAACCCCTTCACCATGTTGGGACCATCGGGCCTACCAATCACCGCACCATGCACACCCAGCGATCATCGGGCGTGGAGAGCGGCGCAGGGGCTCGCCGACGAGTACTGGAGACGCTGGGTGCGCGCGGAGGTTCCCAGGACGCCCAGCAACGAGAAATACAAGAAGAAGACCTCGTGGTGGTTGCGGACGGCAATCTGCCGCGGAACGTGTGACCGAGGGGGGTCGTCACGAAGACGTTTCCCGGACCGGACGGCGTGGTGCGCAATGTCGAGATACCGGACCAGGGGCGGAGTGCTGCGACGTCCAGTAAGAAAGATCGCAGTCCTCCCGAGAGAGTAGGCTCGCATGCTACGCCGGGGGGAGGATGTTACGGACGGCGAAGGGAGCTGCCGCCCAGTCGCCCCTTCATACCCCGTTGCGCCCCGCACACTGCCCAAATATCACGTGATGCCGCCGACGAATCAGCGCGCGGCACACCTCACAACACCACTCGCATGCCGAGACGCTCTCTTTCGAAATATAAGAAGGGCGTTTTGGCCTGTGAGCTGTTCATTTCCGAAGCGGCACTTGAAGACAACAGCAAAAGTAGAAACCTCAAGAGAAATCAAGAGAGAAGAGTTAATACTCCATTGAAGATTGAAGATTCCCCTCTATGTATATAGTTTAGTGAAAAGCCGCTTGTAAATAGTTGAATATATAATCGTCTACAGTACCATCTTTTCTTAAACAGTCCCTAGTATAGTCTACCCTACATAAAGTCAGTCGTCACACACAGTCAGTCAAACAGTTAGTTAAAATCATACAGTCCACTAAAGTTCCTCATAAAGGTGGATAAACAGAATAATCCTGAATACTAATTTCTGTTCAGGTATGTGTCTATCTGGGCTGCTGAAATGCTAGGGTACTATATTATTATATAATTTATTTGTTATAATACTGTTACGCGCCACTATTAATGTCTTGTACATGGCAACACTAGTTACACTAGCGCCCTCTAGTGTGGAGGAGCAGAACTAGGAGAGTCAAGATCCTTCCAGAAATTTCGGGACCGATATGTACTCGAACATTCTAGATGTCGCTACAGTAGAAGATTCTGGAAACTATCTGAGGCCCTATATAAGGCCGGTATAGACCACGACCGAGGCAGTATTGAATTGGCGATACAAGAGAATACTTTGAAGCGAAATAACGGCGAACTGTGTTGGAATTAGTGTTGTGTAATAAAGTGTCAATTTTGGTAATTCAATCGGCAGTTTTTAATTGGCTCGAACCCCAAGCTCGTAACAATACTTAATTACATTATAGTTGTTACAAAAGATTTCGCATCCTAAATATTCTGCCGTTTCCGGCGTACAAATATTTTCATATAAAAGTTCCTCCGCGTGTCAGAGTATGCCTTGAGCCTTGACAGACATTTAAAGACTGGATAATGTCATAACAAAGGTTAACAGTCTTATGAATTATAGAAAGTGAAACATTAGGTCAATCATGTTTTGGATACTTAATGTAATATAAATAAAACAGCTTAATTTTTTTTATTTCTTATTTATTTATCCTACTCCAAAATCTTCTCTTACAAAAATGCCATCCAGAATTGATGCCGGTTATGGAATTTTGATACTGAGCCCAACACAAATACCAGACAATGGTCATTATGTGGGCACAGCAACCCACTGTCTGTTGTCCAGAAGTGCAACTGCAAAAATAACCTGCAATCATCTCATACCAACTTGTCCCTTGTCTCGCCAACAGTATATATGTATAATAAGCTCTGCCCGAGTAGGGTTACCATATCTCAGGATTTGTCCTGAGATTTCAGGATTTTTAGAATCTTCACAGGAATGCGGCTGGATTTTGCAAATCTCATGAAATCTCAGGATTTTTAGAACTTTCAATATAATACAGCTTACATTTTAAAGATCTCTTTAATAAAAAGTTAAACAAACTAAAAATATTTTTCCTTTGGTAATAATTCCACAATTAAAATCAAAACTTATTTATATACGTAGGTACTTAAACAGTTTTATCATACTTATTATGTGAAGATACCTTTTTTAATAAGGTTTTCTTCTAAAACTAAAAAAATCTCAGGATTTTTAAATGGAAATTAGGCCTCTTCTCCGGACTTTTAATTTTTTCATCTGGTAACCCTACCCGAGTGATGGCGAGTTTTTATACGGCCTCTTATTAAAACAGAGTCTTGTTGGGATGATATTAATTGGGTCATAACTTATATGCTACCTAGTCTTCGTTGACACCAAACATACAATATACTGATAGTATTGGCATTAGGGCGCTGGAGCTCATTCTCAAGATTTGTGCCGACAGATAATTCTTGTAATACGTTTGCAAAACATTTTGAATTATACACCAATATGCATTTTCATCTATCTAGAACAAAACAATCTTATTTTAATAAACTATCTATATTGCAGAAGCGCATTTTAAACAGTGCAACATGTTTTAACAGGTAAACTGAAAGATAATTACAATATTAAGATTTTGCAGCCATTATGAACTTATGTAGAAATTAATAATTATTAACAGACTACAGATAGAAGCATGTCATTCAAATGATATAATAGCTTAAGGAAACAGTTTTCTTTAGTGCATACCTGCTCACTGATTTAAAATGTGATTCTACAGAATACAGATGTCCGATATCAACGAAATCATTAAATCTCACGTAAATCATTAAGTCCATAAAACAAAAGCAGAGTCAAACAAGTAGTAACTGATCCAAAGTCCAAACAAAAAACCAAATCGCCAAAGAAATCCACAATTAAACGCATTCACGAGTTCAGAACACAGAACACAATTACTCTCTACCAAGAGGTTCAGAACATAGACATAGTATCTTATAGACATTCAGTGACGTCATCAGCGTGTGAAAGGAATGCACGTATATAGTTAGACATAAGAGTAAGGGAGAAGCAAATCTATATTTCTTGTCTTTTTCTAGGTATGCGTTTTTGATTGTTTTCCCTCCTTTATTTGACATTAACGATGTCAAGCTCTTTTGAATAATATTGATATTATAAGCAAACAGGTAATTGAAGTAAGTGTTTTTTGTGGGTGTTAGTTATTAGGTAAGGTGAAAAAGATGGTAAGTTGTAGCATTTTAGGATGCAACAGCATCAGTCAACGAAAAATTGATAATATTACCTTTCATCGGTAAGTTTGTTTTGTGCTTACATTTGCTACTTGTACTGATTAATATCTATTGTTTTGAATATAAAGTGTAACATTTCATGTTTTTAATGAACTTTGTGACGTATTTTGTCAAATATTTGGACTCCCAAATTGTAAATTCTTCATGATAATACTTACTTACTTACTTTTACTTATCTTCACGCACAATCCCTGACGGGGTAGCCAGAGAGAACAGATCGCCAAGTGTCACGATCCTTACATACCTTTTTCGCTTCTTTCAGATTCATTATCTTCTTCATACATGCACGTCTAGGTATCCGAGTACTCTTGACCCTACCCTCTTCGAGCAATTTGCTCACATGGTCTTCGAAAGTTAGTCTCGGTCTACCTCGACACCTTTTAATATTAACTTTCGCGCTATATATTTTCTTCACCATTCGGTCTTCACTCATTCGCTCAACGTGCCCAAACCACCGAAGCACGCCCTTATCAATTTTTGTGATAAGGTCATCTTTCAAACCTGCCATATTGCGAATATTGAATATTCGCAATATTCATGATAATGCTCCTTAATTTGGACGGTCATTCGAAAGCTTAAAGTCATAACAAACGTGTACTTTTTGATTTGGTAGGATTATAGAAACTTTAGGGATATCAGCGAGTACAATAATGTTTTCGCATTGTTCAATAATAATTGTTATTGTGATTAGTAGTTATGTCCATAAATATGAATCACATAATGTTATACATATACATACGCTTTTATGTTCAGCTTTAAAGGAAACTCCTTATTGCCCTACAACTCTTCAGTCATTTTCCATATTACATAGACGTCACAAATAATATGTAAGTATCAACCTGAAAACACGTTTGGATTCAAGTACATAAGTATTAGACAAATTATATTTAATTTCACAAAATATGTATTGCCTGAAATCAGATGCACAAAACTTTATTGCATTCCATTAATTCTATTATACATTAGCAACAATTACATTACAATATTTATTAAAAAAAATATGTCATGCTAATATAAATATAGCTAAAATAATAAATAAGTCTTAATCTTAAGGTACACAATAACACAACAACATAAGATAATGTTACGCGCCACTATTAATGTCTTGTACATGGCAACACTAGTTACACTAGCGCCCTCTAGTGTCGAGTAGCAGAACTAGGAGAGTCGAGATCCTTCCAGAAATTTCGGGACCGATATGTACTCGAACATTATAGATGTCGCTACAGTGGAAGGTTCTGGAAACTGTCTGAGGCCCTATATAAGGCCGGTATGGACCACGACCAGGGCAGTATTGAATTGGCGATACAAGAGAATACTTCGAAGCGAAATAACGGCGAACTGTGTTTTATTATTAGTGTGATTTTAGATTGTAGCTAGTGTTGTGTAATAAAAGTGTCAATTTTGGTAATTCAATCGGCAGTTTTTAATTGTCTCGAACCCCAAGCTCGTAACAATTGGTGTCAGAAGTGGGATCAAATATGCCAATTTTACCTAAGGACGACACGGAGGGTATCCGTACCCGAAGTCAACGCCAACAGGAGACGGACCAGAGACGATTTGGTAATGCAACGCCGCAAACGTCGGAGGGGCAGCTGCTAACCACGGAGGCCGGCCCGTCAGCAGCTCCTGCATCTGCAGCACCTGACTTAGGTGCTCTAATGATGATGCTGCAGGATCAGGCTCGCCGACAGGAGGAACAGGCTCGCCGACAGGAGGAACAGGCTCGCCGACAGGAGGAACAGGCTCGCCGACAGGAGGAACAGGCCCGCCGACAGGAGGAACAGACCCGTCGGTTGGAAGAGCAGCTGCAGCGCGGTATGGAAGAACAGATGCTCCTCAGGAAGGACCTTCACGCTACCTTCGGGAAAGAGATAAAGGAGGTGAAGGATAGGGTTGCTCAACATGACAACCGCCTGTCGGAAACTGAAACCCGAATCGACCAAGTGAAAAATCGGGTTGACAACGTGATGGCTGATGTGAAGAAAACGCTGGACAACCTCAAACTTGGGGATGGAATTACAGTTCCCGTGGTAGCTACAACACCTTCGCTACGTGGATTCAAAGTGCCGCCGTTCGATGGGAGTTCTTCCTGGTCGGTCTACAAAATCCAGTTCGAGGCTGTCATGTAAGCGAACGGCTGGAATAAAAGTCAGGCCATGACTGCTCTCACCCTAGGCCTCCGCGACCTGGCCTTAACTGTTCTGGAAGCTCTCGGTAAGGAAGTGACTTACGAGCTGCTCCTTGAGGCATTGGAGGCGAGATATGGCGATGCTCACCTGGAACACGTCTTTCGTGCGCAGCTCAAAGATCGCGTGCAACGCAGTAACGAAAACCTGCAGCAGTGGGCCCTTGAGGTGGAGAAGCTGGTTCGAAAAGCATACCAGTCTGTACCTGCGCTCATTGTAGGGAACCTGGTGCAGACATTCATCGACGGCATCCGCGACCTTGAAGTCAGAGCTGCTGTGAGGCTCGGGCACCACGAGACGCTTAAGGACGCCTTGACCCATGCACTGGAGGTGGAAGCCGTGCGGCAGGATCATCGTTCCCACCGCGTCAGGGAGGTTGCAGCAGCTACAGTTCAGGACCGCAATAAGGGCTACAGCCCTAGGTGCTACGGCTGTGGGGAAAGGGGCCATCTTCAATCCAGCTGCCCTAAACGAACTGTGGAAAAGGGAAGGTGATCGATCTCGAGAGGGTAGTGCGGATAATAGCACCGCCCAGCAGCAGCAGGGAAACGAGTAAAAGCCAGGACTGCGGGGCGGGTGCTGGCTGATGTTAAAAGAGCCCCAAGGATTTCGATCTCACTAACCCATGATGGGAACAGCCTAATCATCAAGGGCGAAGTCAACGGAACGCCGTGTAAACTGACCATAGACACTGGAGCCTCTCGCACGGTTGTCAGTTCCCAACTTATAAGTCGGTTCCTTGGGGACTCCGCATACAACCGAGAACGCATTAATTTGGTGACAGCCACCGGTCAGCGCATACCCGTCCGTGGAGAGAAGGAGATGGAGTTGAAGCTAGGCAACATGATCTACCTGCATAATGTCATCGTGGCTGATATAATGGACGACTGCATCCTGGGCCTAGACTTTATGAGGAAGAATTGTTGTGAGATCGACGTTAAGCAAGGTGTTTTGAAATGTGGACAAGTGGAACTTTTCGTGGAAGGGGCGTTACCAGGGAATGTGTACAGCCTTAAGAAGATTGTTCTTCCGCCGAGATCGGAAACGATTGTGCCGGTTAGACTTCCACGGAATCCTGGGCAATCTCTTCGTTGTGTACTCGTGGAAAGGGTAGACAATGACCTTCCATGGAAAGTGGCTCGAACCTTGGTCAGAACCGCCGACATCTCAGGAGTACGTGTGCTGAACCTTTGTGATCAGGAACAGATTATAGAAAAAGGCACATTGGTTGGTACTAGTGAGGAAGTGGATTGGTTGCGTCGGTGCGAATATCTATCGACTGGGACCCCCAGCAAGGATGGACAAACTAGAGTGACCACACTTTTAGAAGACTGTCGCAGCGTTCTCTCCCCGAATGAAACGGTCAAAGCGAAGAAGTTGTTACTCAAGTACGCCAATGTTTTCTCGTCAAACGAAGCTGACATAGGAAAGACTGGCTTAGTTCAACACAAAATAAACACAGGACAAGAATTGCCTATTCGTCAGCGGCCAAGAAGATTGCCTGTAGCACGTGAAAAAGAAGTGGAAACCATGATTGAGGGAATGGTGAAGGATGGTGTTATTGAACCTTCATCTAGTCCATGGTGTTCACCTGTGGTGCTGGTAAAGAAGAAGGACGGCAGCATGCGGTTTTGTGTTGACTACCGCCGCCTGAACGACGTTACGAAGAAGGACAGCTATCCTTTGCCAAGAATTGATGACACGCTGGACATGCTTACAGGCGTAAAGTGGTTTAGTACGCTGGATCTGAAAAGTGGCTACTGGCAGGTTGAAATTGACCCTAAGGACAAGGAGAAAACTGCATTCTCCACAGGAAAGGGCCTGTGGCAATTTAAAGTCATGCCGTTTGGATTGTGCAATGCTCCAGCAACGTTTGAAAGGTTGATGGAGCTTGTACTTACCGGGCTAATTGGAGATGCCTGCCTCGTCTATTTGGATGACATCATCATCGTAGGCCGTACGTTTGAGGAACACCTTCAAAACCTGGAACGCGTGCTCATGAAGATCAAGAGTGCCAACCTCAAGTTGAGTCCAAAGAAGTGCTCACTATTCAAACGGCAAGTTAGTTTTTTGGGGTATGTAGTGTCGGAAGAAGGTATCCGCACGGATCCAGAGAAAATTGCTGCTGTCAAAGAGTGGCCGGTCCCAAAAGACAAGACACAGGTTAGAGCATTTTTTGGTTTATGCTCTTATTATCGGCGATTTGTGAAGAACTTTGCAGATATAGCCAAACCTCTGCACAAGCTAACCGAGGAGAAGCGACAATTCTGCTGGGATGAAAGTTGCGATATTGCATTCCAGGAGCTCAAGAACCGTCTGTGCAAAACACCTATTTTGGGGTACCCTGATGCGGGCAAGGAATTCATAGTTGACACAGACGCAAGTGATATAGGACTTGGCGGTGTGTTGTCTCAACGGAATGGTGATCAAGAGATTGTGATAGCGTACTTCAGCAAGTCGTTGCCAAAGCCGGAAAGGAACTATTGTGTCACAAGACGGGAATTGCTTGCTGTGGTAAAGTCCTTGCAGCATTTTAGCAAATATCTTCTAGGGCGGAAATTCCACTTACGAACTGACCATGCTGCACTGAAATGGCTATTGCAAAAATCGGGAAGGACAAGTTGCGAGATGGATTGAACTACTGCAGGAATACAACTTTGTGATCGAACATCGCAGCGGGAAATCTCATGGCAATGCAGATGCATTGTCAAGAAGACCTTGCCCTGAAGATTGCAAGCATTGTACTAGGCAAGAGGGTAAGGAAGTGGTATCTGTGAGAATGCTCAGGACAGACCAGCTCAGCAATGAGTGGAAGGACAGCCTACAACATGCGCAGCAGGAAGATTCGGACATTAAGCCGATTCTGGAATGGATGAAGGCCAGTGCTCCTAAGCCCAAGTGGAGCGACGTCTCAGCAATGAGTTCGACCACGAAAAGCTATTGGGCCCAATGGGACAGCTTGCTGATTCAGGATGGAGTCCTGTGCCGTAAATGGGAAAATGGTCGGGGAGACAGGTGTCATTTGCAAATGGTTGTCCCTAAGGCTAAAGTGCCGGATATTCTACAGCTGTACCATAGTAGTTGTTCAGGAGGCCACCTGGGAGTTAAACGAACTCTCCTGAAGATCCGAGAACGGTTTTACTGGGTCCACTGTCGTGACGATGTCGAGGACTGGTGCCGCAAATGTACAAGTTGTGCGGCTGTAAAGGGACCTCAAATTCGTAGTAGAGGCGCATTGAAATTGTACAATGTTGGTGCACCATGGGAGAGGATAGCCATTGACGTTGCTGGGCCGTTTCCAGAAACTGGAAGTGGTAACAAGTATTTCATGGTTGTAATGGATTACTTCACTAAGTGGCCAGAAGTCTTCGCCATTCCAAATCAAGAAGCTTCAACCGTTGCAGATAAACTAGTTCATGAAGTCTTCTGTCGTTTTGGAGTACCTTTAGAGATTCACAGCGATCAAGGAAGGAATTTTGAGTCTCAAATATTCCAGGAAACTTGTCGAGTTATGGGTACTCAGAAAACGCGAACAACTTCTTACCACCCACAATCTGATGGAATGGTAGAAAGATTTAATCAGACATTGGAGAGGTACCTAGCAAAAGTTGTGGAAAAACGGCAACGAGACTGGGACAGGCACATACAACCGTTTTTGTTGTCATATCGAAGCGCTGTTCACGAAAGTACATCAGTGACACCAGCTTTCGTAAACTTTGGGAGAGAATTGCGGCTGCCTGCAGACCTGATCACCGGAATACCACCTGATGCCCCACGCAGTATAACCGATTATGCAAATGACTTGCGGAACAAAATGAATGACATTTATGAGCACGTCAGACAGACGGGCCAGCAAACGTCTGAGAAGATGAAAACACGGTATGACCGCAAAATGAACAACAAGGGGTTTGATGAAGGTTCACTAGTGTGGTTACACAATCCAGTTCGCAGCAAAGGGAAATCTCCTAAGCTTCAAGCTAAATGGGACGGACCGTACCGGATTGTGACAAGAATCAATGACGTAACCTACCGGATACAGAAAGGTGTCAGAGGTACTCCTAAGATTGTCCATGTGGATCGACTGGCGCGTTATTATGGGGTAATGCTCGGGACGAGCATGTCTTAGGAGGGGGCAGTGTTACGCGCCACTATTAATGTCTTGTACATGGCAACACTAGTTACACTAGCGCCCTCTAGTGTCGAGTAGCAGAACTAGGAGAGTCGAGATCCTTCCAGAAATTTCGGGACCGATATGTACTCGAACATTATAGATGTCGCTACAGTGGAAGGTTCTGGAAACTGTCTGAGGCCCTATATAAGGCCGGTATGGACCACGACCAGGGCAGTATTGAATTGGCGATACAAGAGAATACTTCGAAGCGAAATAACGGCGAACTGTGTTTTATTATTAGTGTGATTTTAGATTGTAGCTAGTGTTGTGTAATAAAAGTGTCAATTTTGGTAATTCAATCGGCAGTTTTTAATTGTCTCGAACCCCAAGCTCGTAACAATAATATTCTCAATTAATGATGTAGAAAAAATTTGATGATATAATACTTATCGTTACCATTAGTCAGTATCAAAAGTCAAAAGTTATAGGTTTTGTGATAGTTGCCTAGCTTGGCAGGAGAATTGGCAACTGCAGTTATTTGGAGATAAACTGTGTGGCAGGTCTATGTTCAGCAGTGGAGGACATTTGTTAGGCTGTAAATGTATTAATTAACAATATCTAAAGCTTAATATGTAGGTACTTAATTTTTTTAAATGTTTGGTATGAATAATATTATCATTACATTTACATATACTTGCTATTTAATTCAATCAATTGATATTGTTTTAATTGTTATAGGTATTGTATTTATGCACAGATACACATACTTGATTTTTTTTGTTAAATACCTTGATATAAAAGTGTACTATATATTTAATATATTAATTTCTTTTAAATATATTATTTCACAGCTTTCCTAAGGAATCAGCTATCCGTAACTGTTGGATAATCACTACTGGTAGTGATTATAGGTAACCAATAAAACTTAGCAGTGTATGCTCAAAACATTTTAAGCCTCATTGTTTTAGATGGACTAAATATGCTTAACTTATGTAATTTATTATATAATTAAGATAATTTTTTTAAATGTTATAATTTCTTGTTGTATCTTGTTGTTTCTCCATAAGTGATATAAGTTTGATCTTGTTAGTAGTTATTTTTGACATTGTTCTGTATGTATTAAAAATTGACTAGCATTGCATGTTTTATATTCAAATGCTGACATTCTGTATTATTATGACTTGTAATAATTGGGTGGCATGACAATGACAAAATATTTACTTATAGATGTATTGATCAAACATGAATCCTCATTTACAAATGTTGGAACTTTATCTGTACTATCATGTTTTATGCAAATAAAGATTTAAATAAAAGAAATAAATAAGTAATTTAAAGTCCTGACCTAAATATACAAATGAATAATTTATTATGCAATAATAATAGTAAAACTGACTGGGAATGCCTACCAATGGGACATTTAGTCCACCCTTAATCCCTTTTATAAAGGTGTTATAAACATTAATGTGTAAATAAATTAAGAAATAAATGTAATAATTATGATAATTTCTATTTAATTGTCATAAATAATGTAATAAAGATGTTTTTGAAAAGAGATAAGTATTACCTATCTAAGTATAGTTTAGGAGTTGTACCTTATTATTTATACCATTAGAATATATTATATACAAGGCAAATAATATATATATATATATATATATATATATATATATATATATATATATATATATATATATATATATAAATATATATAAATATTTTGCCCTTGTCTATAAATAATTTATTATGCAATAATAATTGTAAAACTGACTGGAAATGCCTGCCAATGGGACATTTAGTCCACCCTTATCCCTTTTATAAAGGTTTTATAATGTCTATCAAACGTCCACTGTTGAACATAAACATGATTATAGTTATTTGGCATAGTTTCAACGCTTGGAAAGCGGGGTGTAAACCACTGTTTTCTTTTATTTAGCTGTTATCAGGACAATGCTGCTGTTTATCTTCTTTGATGTTTCCCTATGTCGCCTCATACAACACCCATGGAATGATATGAGATAGCAGATAATCTTACACTGCATGGTAAATTAAAATAGAATATTATAAAACATTCTTTTTTATTTTATATACGAACATATTACAAAAACAAACCCTTTGTTGATGCTTTACAACATATATTAACTAAACATTTTACCACCTTAACCATTAGGTAACATGATTAAGCCACCTAACCATAAGTAAGTCACCTAAAAAAGGCCTTCCATAGATATCCTCATAGGATGACTTTTGCCATAGTTGCCACGCCTGCGTGAAAATATGTGTTATGCTGGTTGGCCACCGCAGTTATTTATTATTTTAAGTTTTCATCGGGAAAGTGCTACTGCCCCATCCCCCTCTTGTATTATTGCTTACGACGTGGGGTAATATCATCCCGTATATAGACAAATTCTCTTATACGCCACAACTTGCCGCACACAAGACACTAACTTAGCAAAACATGCAGGACATCGCGGGAGTAGGCTCATAACCGTGTTTTGTACTACAAAACCTAAGTGGAAACCCTTTCCTTTCGAAGGTCTGTGTTCAGCACTGAACTTGTGATGGAATGGTATGTTAAAACGTTATTGTTTTTTTTTTTTTGTAAAAACAACAAAACTCGACACAAGGAAATTTTTGTTTATTATTTAATATTTTTATTCTCAATTAATATTTAAGTAGTATATAACATATTGTTATTTATTAGCGATATCACACTTTGTACTATTAGCGCCTTCAATTAGTGCTGTCGAAATCCAAAGAGTTATTGAATGTCCAGTAAAATCGTCGATGCGCCGTTGAATACAGAATGATGATTCTGTTTTTACGCCGTTTCCGCCCGTAGTTTTTAGTCACAGAATGTATTTTCAAGAGAAATTAATTAATCATCTGAATTATAAAAGAACATTTTTTTATGGTAACAATTAAGTTTTTTGTATGAATGTAAGTGCTGTGAATATAAATAAACCCATAACGGGGGAAATGGAACAATATCTGGTAACCCAGTAAAAGTACCTCCCGCCTATTTCTATCTCAAAAGCATACGCGAATGCTTTATCTAGTCAATCCTCTATCTACGGTTCAGAACTACACAAACCACAGTTAACTGTATACTAGTCAGAGACAAACAAGCTCGGAATAAATAAAAATATCATTTGACAAATAACGGTCTTTTTTACTTTTTTATGACTGGAAGGGCACCATCTTGTAAAACCATCAAAAACTTGGGATTGCATTTTTATTTTTAGCAAGTTATTTAGGTTATTTAGTTTGATTTATTCTCTCATTTTATTTTTAACAAAATCCCTCAATTTTTTTTTTACGGTATACTGTACATATACTGGACCAGAAATGGACCGTCTCCTTTGAATAAAGTTCAGAAAATATTTTCAATATGAAAGACGTAAACAAAGAAATGTCATTTTTTTCTTCTTTTAATTCATGGCTTCTTTGATAGAATTTTATTTCAAAAGAAGCCATAACTTATTTCTACGGTGGTAGAGCCACACGGCAGCTCTTGCTGTTGCACGTATGGGCCGGCTCGAGCCGGGTTGATACCACGACCTCACAGAATACCGGCGTGAATTAGAAGCTCTGCTTTTGCGTTTCCTCTGGAGAGTGCAGGTGGCCCAATTGCCCCCCACCCCACCCTTAACATCAACATGGTAGCGGCATTAAATGAAAAACTACCCCAGGAGGGTACCAGCACTCCTGGAAAACCCCTCGCTGAGCATCCACGACCAAGCTACTCCACTCCTGAGCGTGCGTGCTCAGGCTGCCCTGTGTATTCTGGGGTGGAGGAGGTGGGGACAAAATTCCGCTCAAAACAATAACTGCTCGGGGCGAATTGAGCAACAAGACCAAGGCGACCCCTGCCACGCTATCCGTTAATTTATGCAACATCAGGGGACCTCACTCTAACATAAACGCCGTCCCCTACCATCTCGAGACGGCGAAGCCGGCCTTGCTCTTTCTGACCGAGATTCAGGTGTCCTCTCCAGCTGATACTTCGTATCTCTTCTACCCGGGGTACAAATTGGAACAGTCCTTTGTACCTCGGGCTGGAGTTTGCGTATACGTCAGAGAGTCTTCTCATCTGTTCTCGATGCCTCGGCAGTCTTGAAGGTTCGGACCTGTCAATCCTTTGGCTACACTTAGACAGTAACGACCATCTGCGCGTCTACGGGTCCCATAGCGGTAATGCCGAAACAGACCGACTCATCGACCACGTCTAAATGGCTACAGATTCCTCACTACAACAAGTTACATCCGCAGAGATCGTGATCCTTGGCGATTTTAACGCCCACCACGCCGAATGGCTCGGTTCACGTTTAACCGATCATGCGGGGAGATCTGTTCATGATTTTGCCTTGGCATATGATCTGACACAACTGGTTATTACGCCTACGCGGATCCAGATGTGGAGGATCATGCGCCTTCCCTGTTGACCTTCTGCTTACTTCTCATGCGGATAGATATCAGACCTCCGTCGATGCCCCTCTTGGCTCCTCGGACCATTATCTAGTCGGGAGTATGGTGCCACTCACGCTGAAATCGCGGTTGCTCTCTGCAGGATGCCGCCGTGTTTGGCACTATAGGTTGGCCGATTGGAATGGGATGCAGTCTTTCTTTGCATCCTACCTGGCTGACTGGGGGCGGATTTGCTTCACGCCGCACGATCCCAACGTTGTTGCTTATTCTGTTGCTGATGTGGTACTTCAGGGTATGGAAATTTTTATTCCTTCCTCTGTGGTGCCGATTGGAGGCAGATCTCAGCCATGGTTTAGTCGCTCCTATAAATTGACATCACGCTACAAGCAGGAGTACTATCGGGCCTGGGCTGACGCATCAACGTACCGGGATGTAAACACCAGCGCCCTTAAAAAGAAGTATAATTCCGCCTCCAGGTCTTTCAAAAGAGTCATTGCCAAGGCAAAGTTAGAGCACATAGACAGAATAGGCGAGAAACTAATTCGCCTTTATTCGGGAACCCGTGCATTCTGGTCTCTCGCCAAGGCTATCCAGGGGAACTTCTGTCAGCCATCTCTTCCATCTCTGCACATGGAGAACGACTCATTGGCTCATGTCGCAAAGGAAAAAGCCGATCTGCTAGGTCAGTGCCGTCTTTACAAGGTATGAGGCCCTAGGCCCAAATATCGACGTGGCCCCCAATAAATGTAGAAAAATTAAACCTTTCGAATATCAAAACCTGAAGTCTTATAGCGTAACACTATAGTTGTAATTCGCATAGAATTATTACGCATAGAAACGCAGCCTAGTACAAAACACGAGAGTTAAAATGATGCAAGGTCATTATGTTAGTGGGCGCGAGTCGAATGTGCCTACACTCGTCACACGCACACATACACGTCATTCAGTGATGCCAGTTTCTGGCGTTTGCAATCAAATTGTGCAAATCACTATTTTTTGATTAATTTTAAAGATCAATATAATAAAGATTACGTATTACGTATGAGAATACAAAATGAAATAAAATAAACACGATATTGATGGTACTAATATAACTTTATTATACATATATTAATGGTACAAAAATGCAGACGTAATAAAATTTAAGAATATTATTAAACACAATTAATTTGCTCGAATACAATTAGCACATCGTGTAATGTTTAATTTTAACCGACTTCAAAAAGGGGGGGATGTTATCAATTCGGTGTATTTTTTAATGTTTTTTACCTCAGAATTCTACAATTTCTAAACCGATTTAGATTTTTTTTATTTGAAAGGATATACACACAGATTGATCCAATATACACGCTGAAATTTTAATGGTTGTTTTCCCGAAGTAAACTGATTTTGCCTTAGTAGTACAATAGATTTATTAAAATAAAAATTATTAGGATGTAAAAATGGCAGATTTACAATCGAGAAAATCAAAACTCGAATGCGATCTCAAACCAATAGCAATATCTCGCAAGTAGGTCGGGCGTGCAGGCTAGCTTATACCGAATTACTATAATAAAGTGTGCAAAAAAAATATCGCTGGACGTAATGTAGTGTTACGTCTATCGCACGCGCTACTGCGCGCTTCCTACACAGTGAAGGACCACTAATAAATGTTCATAACATGAACTCTCAAGCGTAGTGATACGACATAAACAAGTCTGGACGCCCGACTAGCTTGTGAGGTATTACTATTGTAAATCTGCCCTTTTTAATTGTAATATTTTTTAAATTAATAAATCGAGACAGTATAATTTGGCTACGGGACAACGACCACTAAAATTTCAGCATGTATATACCTACCAATTGATCAAGCTTAGAAATCAGTGTACATAAATATTGATAACCTTTCTTTCTTTTAAAAAAAAGTGTTGGAGTGGGTCTTTTTTTAAAAAAAAAAGTGTACATACATATTGATAACCTTTCTTTTTGGGAGTCGGTTAAATAGGCTATGTTTGGGTCTAACGTAACATCTGGTTAATGTTTGGGTGTAAAGTGACATCTGGTTAGTAAAGGCGTTCTTATTAATAATCTCTTGATGTTGTAAATAAAAAGTTTTTATTCTATACTCTAAAACGTAGCCTTAGTCAATAAACAAAGCAATTAAAATAAAATAGTTGCGTTAAAATGGCGTCGATGAATCGCGATTAGCTGATCACTCCGTATTAGTTTTAAATAGGCACCCATTGTTAATATAATGTTAACACTTAGAGAAGTAGGTATCTATATATAAACATTTGAGTTTTACACAGAGCGTTGCGATTAAGCGTTTTAAACACAAATAGAAAATAAATATTTTTAAAAGAAAATTGTGATTTTTTCCCCACAATTACTAGCAACATTTGTATTATGAGGGCTTAGGAAAATATTTTTTTAGTTTTACCTACTTATAATGAATTAAATCTGTAAACTTATATGTGAAATGTAATACTATCATTTCTTTTATGTTTATCATCACCGTTGTGACAATATTTTACAACACAAACGGTAATTTTTACAATTTTTCGCGAGCTCTTCTCCGTAAGATGTGACGTTGCGCACCATAGATAATACACTATATACCAGGGACTGACTGTTGCGCACTGACGCGTCTCCAGTATTATATATTAGTCTATGCTGACGCGTCGCTGAGTCAACTT
Source organism: Parnassius mnemosyne (assembly GCA_963668995.1). Lineage (NCBI taxonomy): Eukaryota > Metazoa > Arthropoda > Insecta > Lepidoptera > Papilionidae > Parnassius > Parnassius mnemosyne. The sequence goes on from CAVLGL010000080.1 coordinate 23,172,945, forward strand.
ACGCGGTTTCGCGTTAGTATTACTTGCTTCACTTTCGGTACGCGTACTAGTATTCTATGCGTAATAATTCTATGGTAATTCGCTTTTATAGAAGCTTAGATCATAATCACTTAATATGCACATAAGGAACTATTTCAAATGACACCAGACAAACTTTATTTAAAAATAGCCCTAAATTATTTTTGAAATGATTTTACATACAGTAAGATATTTGCTATAGTGTAGATAAAAAAATTCTGCGTAATAAATCTGTAGATTTTATTTGTGTAAAAAATATCTGTTTAGAATTATTTCGAGTTCGGTTTAGAATTATCTTCGTGTAGTTTGTCCAGTGTTTTTCAATACTTTCAAATTTACCGCGCGCTCTGCTCTAGTAGCGCGCGTATGCGCGACTGGAGCTCCATACGTGTTTTGACAAGCTCAGAGTATAGCGTTTATAAAACAAGCTTTCGCCTGTCATTACTTTTGCTTGCGACTGAATGCAAGTCCGTGTGATTTGTGACGTAACGTTTATCTTTGTTTTAAGCGATAGTTCAGTGTGAAAACTCAAAATGAAACGTGTATATCTAAGTGGGGCGCAAAAGCGTAAAAAAGGAGAAGTAAAGGAAAAAGAAATATTCAAGCTACAAAAGATATCAGACTTTTGTACGCTTTTGAATAAAGAGACTCAAGCTGTTCCTAGTACTTCTAATTTAAATATTTTTGACATACAAATCATTGAAGAAGGTATGTCAATTTTTAGTGGTTGCTGAAGAAAATTTTTTATGTGATATAGCATTAGGTATATCAATGTTTATACGAATATCTTCTTAAATTTTTTTACTATTAAACGGTTTTATTTTATTATATTCTGTTTAGCTTGATCGTATGTTATTGTTTAGAGTATGTTTACTGCATTAAGACTTCGGAACAGTTATTGTTATATGTATATTACATCATTTTTGAATTTAATAGCAGCGAATAACGAGTCCATCAATCCTTCAACCTCACTAATAGCCAGAGCGTCAGGTGCAGAAAATTTAAATGAAGAGTCTCAAGTTGTTCATAGTACTCCGTCTACTTCGAGTTCAAATGTTTGTATCGTACAAAACATTGAACAAAGTAATACTATATCACATCAGTAAACCTTTTATCTACTGTATTGTCTTATTTTATTATATATTGTATCACTTGCTCGTATGTGATTGTTTATATATATATATATATATATATATATATATATGTATTTTTTTATCAACAGCGAATACGGAGCCCATCGATCCTTCAGGATCACTGATACCAAAACTGTCAAATTTAGAAAATAATGAGATTGAACAGTCTAAATAAGGTAATATTATTTTAATAAATGTCATTTAATCATAGAATTATTGCGCGTAATAATTTTATGCATTTAATAGTTTGGTTTCAAATAAAATCTGCAATGAACGTACCTTAATTTCTATTATTGTTTATTTACTAATTATGGGTATGTTAAGTATTGCATGCATTAACTGACTAACTGTTAACAAACATAGTATTATTTATTTAAAATTTTCTTTTTATGATAAACTGTAATTTTATATTTTTTTATGTTTTAGATTCAGATTACTGTACGCAAAATAATGTCAACGTTTACGTTTCATCAGATCCTAACTTTTTTTTAACTGGCTTTACGGCTCTGGGTTCTAGCCCTTTTCAGATCCAAGTCACAGATAACTGTATACTAGTCAGAGATCCAAGTCTGTGGAAGCACAGAATAAATAATAGTACTAACCATAGATTAATGATAAGCGTAGATAGAGAATCCGGCGCTCATGTAAAATGCGCAACAAATACTACGCCGAAATCGGCGTACCCGAGCCAGTCGCGTTGCAGGCAACGTGTGAGGTGAACGTACCGAATGTTTTATTAAATTTTGATCACAATCCGAAGTAAAATACCAGTTTACGTATTGAAACTGTGTAAAAATAATACTACAAGAAATAAGAAAGACACTGGAATCACATACTATCATTAAGTATCATACAATTTCGAAATTTTAACATAAAATAACACGAGCCATAAATAAGTTACAAAATATCAACGACGCTATTCAGTGTTGCCCCATATGCAAAAATGAAGTTCCCCGTGGCTGAGATTTTTATATGTGAATTTATTGTTACCATATTTTATAATATAATATATTAAACTTATTATAATATAACCTAATTCTATATTATTTAATGTTTATTGCTGTAGTATTGCTCAAATGACATAATTGCCATTTACTAGGGTTCCGTACCCAAAGAGTATCAACGGGACCCAAGTCTCCACTATCGTTCCGTCTGTCTGTCAGTAGGCTGTATCTAATGAACCTTAATATGTAGATACTTGGAATTTTCATAGAATTTTTTTCGTTTCCTGTATGAAGACCATACAAGAAACGTGATTTTTTTCTGTATGTGATATGTGTTTTGTTTCCAGACTAAAAGCGAAACCCGGATTGACACGAAATAAAATGATGCTGTGTGTATGGTGGTATTGAAAGTTTATCATCAGCTTTTACTGCCGGGTAAAACCATCGATTCGGATCTCTACTACCAATAAATAATGAGACAAGCAAGAAATAGAAAAAGAAACGTCTGGCATTGATAATCAGAAAAAGAGTGGTCTTTCATCATGATAACGCCAGATCACAAGATTAGTTATCTGTTTGAGACTTTCAATACACACTAACATTCCTAAAAATCCAGTATTTGCTTGAGTACTTAAAACTGGTTTAAAAGTTTTAGTCATTATTTTCTTTTGTTGCTTGTGTTCTTTAAAAGAAAGCTTTCTGGAGGTTTTAATATTTAAGTTTATAATTTTGTTTCCCATTATAAATGGGATGACTAAATCCATGTTCCTTCAAATCTTTGGTATATATTCATATAAAATAAAATTACTTGTCGCATTTTTTTAATCAAAATGCCAAGATTTCTACAGGTAATAAAACTTTAAAACAAAAACGTCTTGAATTTGTATACAATATACGAAGAAACTTTTTCCCGTCTTATATATTAACTAAAGTTGTAACAAAATAGTACTTAATAACTTAGGGAATGATTCTGCCCATCAACGTGAATATTTTTTATGATGGGATCATCTTCGAAATTTTCAATTTATACGTGATAGACCCATACTGCAGCTATATTACTGGTATAGTTGTAGCACGAATGGGTCAGCTCGACCGGGGACGGACCACGCTCTCACAGATTATCAGTGTAAAATAGGAGCTTAACGCTGCTGTGTTTCCTATGGTGAGTGTAGAGAACCGGAGACCCTTTTTACTGGAAAGGAGGCATTCCATCTTAGTCCTCAGGGGTTGCAACGCATCTGCATTTGATTCTTAACCGAGGATAGATGTATATGTCTATGGGCCACAGCAACCACTTACAATCAGGTGGACTGAGTGCTCGTTTGTCACCCTGATCCTATAAAAAATATCTCAAAGTCAGTTATTCCATACAAAATTTCGTACAAACTTGCTCAAAATGTATGGAAGACCTGATTTTTCTTGCGATTAGGAAGATAGATCTATAGTAAAAGTTGTTCATATTGACGCGTAGAATAGAAAGCCCAATTTTGATTACACCATATATATAACTATTTTTTAAAATAATTTGTGAATATTAGTTACACGTATAAATAAAAAAATTAAACTGATAAAAAGGAGGCCTTATCATTTATATGTCATTTATTCAGAAGAAAAACCTATACATAATATACACAAATACATTCGTTATTAATAAACTATTCATTTTTAAGTATTTCTGGAATACATTCATAACTATGAAGTTGCACTCTTTTGATGTTGACTGCTTGCCGACGTTTTAATAGCCTACATAGTTATTATGAATCAGATAAATCGCGCACGCAAGCTAAATAAAACTTTATCGCTGCGCACGATTGTCCGTATTACCTTGCATCTTTTCTCCTTACTACGTCACAACGGACTTTCCATGGTCGCTAAGGGCTGTTAATAAAGAGTAAAAAAATACATTGTGAAATGGTAATTTACCTAGGTAAAGTACCTATGCTGACTATAATCGACCATATTATTTACTATGTGAGTTCTGTGATGCCCAACGCATGCAACTTTCAAGGCCACTCGTCGGGAATCGCGATGCTTGGTTTGTATATTATGTAGATAGCGTAAACAACAAATAAACCCGAAATACGATTTCTAACAGAAATATGATCGTAATCTACTTACGAGGGGTGATCCAAAAGTAATGATAATCGGTTACTTCAGGTCCGCATAAAAATCCAAAAAAAATATTTTTTGCTTGCTTATATACTCACTACGTCAGCCTAAAAAAAATCATATAAATAGATCACGATTTCCGGAAGATACATTCATTTGAATACGAACTAAAAAACGAACGAAAAAATCGAGTTGACATTTCGAGGGTCAATCTCGAAAAGTTCCAAGCAGATCAAGAAAATTTTTTGTTCCGTTTTGTGACTATGGACGAGACCTGGATCCACCATTTTGATCCTGAAACGAAACAACAATCGATGACTTGAAAGCGAGCCTCCTCACCGACGCCAAAGAAATTCAAAGTTTCAAGTTCGGCGGGAAAGGTTATGGCATCTGTTTTTTGGGACGCTCAAGGCATAATTATGGTGGAATATTTGGAAAAGGGAGACACTATTACGGGCTCTTACTACGGGAGGCCATTAAGGAAAAAAGACGCGGTAAACTGCGAGCTGGAGTGCTGTTTCACCAAGACAACGCACCGGCTCACAAAGCCGCAGTTGCGATGGCTGCCATTCAAGAAACGGGATTCGAACTGCTCGAACACCCTCCTTATTCGCCAGATCTAGCTCCTAGTGATTTCTACCTCTTTCCTCGGCTCAAGGAACGCCTCCGAGGCAATAAATTCGAAGACGATAGCGAATAATGGCCGCTGTTGAAGCGTTTTGGGAGGGTCAAGACAAAGAATTTTTTTCAAATGGAATCCTGGGTTTAGAAAAAAGATGGACTAAATGTATTGATTTGTTAGGAGACTATGTAGAAAAATAAATTATTATTTTAACTTTAATTACCGGGTTTTATTTTCATTATCATTACTTTTTAATCACCCTGGTAGTTGAAAATCTTGTAAACAAAGTTTTAATTTCAGTATTTTGTGCTATTATAACTTAAAATATTTTAATTACAAAGACGATTATAGGTTTGTAAGTAAGTACCTACTTAGTAGTAGGTACTTACTTTAGTCATCATCATCATTATTCATCATTACAGCCCTTCACAAGTCCACTGCTGAACATAGGCCTCCCCCAAAGAATGCCACAAAGCACGGTCCTGAGCCACCTGCATCCATCGACCTCCCGCATGTCTTACCAGGTCGTCACTCCATCTCGTGGGGGGACGCCCTACACTTCGCCTACCGGTACGAGGCTGCCACTCGAGAACCTTTCTTCCCCATCGGTTGTCGGTTCTTCGAGCTATATGGCCGGCCCACTGCCACTTCAGCTTACTAATCCGTTGGGCTATGTCGGTTACTCTGGTTCTACTGCGGATATCCTCATTCCTAAGTTTATCACGCAGAGAAACTCCGAGCATAGCCCTCTCCATAGCTCGCTGAGCGACCTTGAGCTTCCTCATACGGCCAGCAGTGAAGGACCACGTCTCAGTTCCGTAAGTCACCACTGGCAACACGCACTGGTTGTACAATTTCGTTTTCAGGTTTTGAGGTATGTTTGACGAGAAGATGTATCGTAGCTTCCCGAACGCTGCCCAGCCGAGTTCAATCCGTCGATTGACCTCTCGGTCGAAGTTGGACTTACCTAGTTGGACTATTTGTCCCAGGTAAACATACTCGTCAACAACTTCGAGCTTAGTGCTCCCAACAACTACCGGCATAGGTGTGACATGGACATTGAACATGATCTTTGTTTTGTCCATGTTCATCTTAAGACCTATCCGTTGGGAAACACTATCGAGGTCATTGAGCATAGTGCTTAGGTCCTCCAGCGATTCTGCCATAAGGACTATATCGTCGGCAAATCGAAGGTGAGTGATGTACTCGCCATTGATGTTGATACCGTATCCTTTCCAGTCCAGAAGCTTGAAAACGTCTTCCAATGCAGCGGTGAAGAGTTTCGGGGATATGACGTCACCCTGTCTTACACCTCTCTGCAATTGGATAGGTTTCGTACTCTGATTCTGTACTCGGATAGCCATCGTAGCCCTACTGTACAAGCACTTCAACACTTCGATATACCGATAGTCAACTTGGCACCGCTGAAGGGACTGCAGCACCGCCCAAATTTCGACGGAATCAAAGGCTTTCTCATAGTCCACATACGCCAGACATAGTGGCAAATTGTACTCTTCGGACTTCTGTACAATTTGCCGAAGGGTATGTATGTGGTCTATGCTGCTAAAGCCCTTTCGGAAACCGGCTTGTTCGGGAGGCTGGAAGTCGTCAAGTCTGCGCGCGAGACGATTCGTAATGACTCTCGAAAACAGCACGTAGACGCGGCTCAGAAGGGAAATCGGTCTGTAGTTCTTCAAGAGAGCGTTGTCACCTTTCTTGAAGAACAAGACCACCGCACTTCTGCTCCACGCCTCCGGTGTAATGCCACCATGGAGGACGGAATTAAAGAGCTTCTGAAGGACTTCAAGTACCGGTCTTCCACCCGCTTTCAGAAGCTCCTACTTTAGTAGTGAAGTAAATTTCAACTAAGTTTTGTAATAAAGTGCTTAGGTATTACGTCTGTAGTTAAATTATTACTTTATTTTTTTTTCGCTATAAGTACATCTAACAAAAAAATTAAATAAATTTACTTTTCATTATCCTTCTGTAATTCAAAAAATGATATATCTGAATCCTTTTAATAGCTCATTAAGCATCCATCCCCGCAACAATTATAGTAGGAACGATGTTTTGCCATTATAACTTATCAAATAGATAGGTAGTATACATATATATTATTCCTAAATTACATTAAAACTTCTTCAACTGTTTTATCCTACAATTAAATATACTAAACACTAAACAAAAACTATTTCAACGAGTATTACAATAAGTATTTACAAATAATTATTTACGTAAACAGCGTTAAAAAAGCTTTATCATTCAATCGTATAGAACGCGCTAGCCCCTACTGCGATCTACCCCCCTGGGACAGCTCGCGATTGTAGGTAATTATTTCACGCAGGTAGCAAGAGTGACAGAGGCCTGGTGGAAGGTTGACGAGGACGTTATATCATACTGCATAAGAAAAAGGTTCAAGTTTTTGTCGAAATAAAGATTTAGATTTCAAGAAATCAGTTCGAACTTACAAAGAGTCTAATGGCCAACAAAAAGTCGACGTTTACAAAAATCCCTGTTTCACACCGAACTTAAAAATGGCGAAACTGTAGATAGAGAATGGTTACTTTATTCACCTTGAAGCGGATCAGTTTATTGTTTTGTATGTAGGTTATTTTCAACAAAAAATAGCCAATTTAGTCGGACCGGATTCGATGACTGCAAAAATGGCGTTAGACGAGTTAAGGAACACGAGGATAGCCATGAACAAAGAACACAGTGCTTAAATTATATATAGCAAACGTAAAAGCACAGTAGGCTGAATTGATGATCAAATATTAAATCAATTTAACAAAGAAATGCAGTATTGGCACGATTTGCTAAACCGACTTGTCGTCGCTATCAAGTTCTTAGCAAGTAGAGGTCTTGCATTCCAAGGATTAAACAAGAATTAGGATTAGTAGAAGTTTTATGTCAGTTTGATCCGTTTTTAAAAAATCATTTCGATTTATACGGCAACAAAGGTCAGGGACGAGTATCCTACTTATCCGTTAATATTTGCGAAGAGCTTATCGAATTAATGGGAAAAAGAGTTTTAGAGTACATAATTCGTGAATTAAAAAAATCAAAGTACTACTCAATATGTGTAGATTCTACACCAGATATTATTCATATCGATTAATTGACATTTACTGTTCGGTACGTTGTCGATGATAGCCCAATTGAAAGATTTATGATCTTTATACCTATCGAAGCTCATGGTGCAGAATATTTAGCAAATGTTGTTATTAGCTTTTTAAAAGACAATGACATAGATTTAAAGGATTATAGAGGTCAGTCATACGACAACGCTGCCAACATGTCCGGACAATATTCAGGACTGCAAGCTAGACTTAAAGAAATAAATCAATATGCAGAGTACATCCCATGTTCTGGACATTCTTTAAATCTAGTAGGTGTCAGAGCAGCAGAATGCAATTTACAAATTACATCATTTTTTAGTCTTTTGCAGAAACTGTACGCATTTTTCTCATTATCGACGTATCGCTGGCAAAAGCTAGTAAAATCTTTAAAAGAAAAAAAGATTTTAGAGTCATTATCTGATACGAGGTGGTCAGCACGTGCTGATGCTGTAAGCACTATACATGACAGCCATTCTGAAGTTTTGGATACTCTTGACGATACGTGGTAGAGCCATGCTGCATCTATATTATGGTTGTAGCACGAATGGGTCGGCTCGACCGGGGAAGGACCACGCTCTCACAGAATACCAGCGTAAAATAGCAGCTTAACGCTGCTGTGTTTCGTATGGTGAGTGTAGAGAACCGGAGACCCTTTTTACTGGAAACGAGGCATTCCATCTTAGTCCTCACGGGTGACAACGCATCTGCATTTTGACTCTTAATCGAAGATAGATGTAGATGTCTATGGGCCACAGCGACCACTTACCATCAGGTGGACTGTGTGCTCGTTTGTCACCCTTATCCTATAAAAAAAAAAAAAAAAATATATCGACCGATAAAACACAAAAAAATGATACGCAACTCGAAGCACTAAAGAGTGATTTAGACGATACAATTTTCTATGCATTGCACTTTAATGTACAACATTCAAGTGCAATTATTGAATGCAATAAATTAAGTGCGTTAATTGCCCTTCAAGAATTGTACGCAACTGTTTACACGTGGATACAAGTAAAAAAATTGAACGCAATTATTGAATGCAAGTCTTGACAAAAAATAGTTGCAAATGTCTTCTGTTTAGACCAATACAATAATGTTTAGGAGATTATTGCTTTCAAGTTTTGACTTGTCTAAATGGAGAGTTGTATGTGCGTGTACCATTTATTGGCGGGTTGCTTCAAGTATTGCACGTATTTGCGTTGTCAAATTTTCCATTCAAGTGTTGGAAGGTTTTGTAAAGAGTCTGTTTATTAAAAAATATGAGTCAAAAAGTGTTAAAATTTGGTTCTGGTGACTTAATAAAGTTTATTGAGATTTATCGCAGTCATGAGTGTTTGTGGGACACTGAAAATGTGAATTACAAGAATCGTGATGCACGTAGTGCTGCACTTGTAGCATTTTCACAAGAATTTGGAGTTGATGGTTTGGGACCTAAGGAAATTACAAACAAAATAAAAAACTTAAGAACGCAGTATCATGCGGAAAGGAAAAAGATAAAAGATTCAATGAGCACTGGTTCCGGCACTGCTGATATTTACAAGTCCAAACTCTCTTGGTATAATTTAATGGATTTTTTTTAAGGAAAACTTCTGAACACAGAGAAACAACATCAAATATGGTAAGTATGTATTTATGTAAATTTTCTAAAGTACAGTCAAGTGCATAATATTATAAATGTGAAACTTTTTTTTCATTAAAAAATGGCACTGTCTTGTTAAGGTACAGCACCATCATTGTTAAAGTAATGACAATAATTATCATGGATTCTTATAGCTTCCCTTGTACTATTCCTGTTGTTCTGTGATGTTATATTTTCAAAAGCTCCGCCTGAAGCATTTTGTCTCCAAGTACCAAGACGAAGACCACTTCTTTGACATTCTTCGTCTATAAAACCTGGTGGGGTGTAAGACGCAGGTGAAGTTTTCCTAAGCCAGTTGTGTAAAGCACATGATGTTTTCACTATGACATCTACCTTGTCTATACTTGTAGTGATTGGCTTTTCGAAAATTCGAAATCGGGATGTTAAAACTCCGAAAGCATTTTCAACGATTCTCCTACATCTACACAATCTGTAGTTATAGATTTTTTGTTCTCTACTTAAATCGTTACGGCAAGGATATGGTTTCATCAAATAAGGTTTTAAAGAAAACGCTTCATCTCCAACAAGTACTGCATTACTTGACAAATTTATGGTATTCTCTTCAATAGCCTTCTTTAAAGTACAATTATTAAATATTCCACCATCAGAGTTTCTACCTTTTGCTCCCACGTCAATGTATGTGAAACAATAGTCGTGATCAACACAAACTAGTAACACAATACTAAATGTACTTTTATAATTAAAGTCTGATTCTGTGCCAGGGGGACATTTTACGTTTATATGCTTTCCATCAATGGCACCAAAGCAGTTGGGAAAATTCCATCTTATAAAAAAGCCCCTTATTATTTGATTCCATTCCTCTTCAGATCTTGGCACCTGTAAAATAATGAAATAAATGTATGTTTTTAGAATGATACGTCCCTGGCATCACAAGAAATAGTTTTTGAATATTTTGAAAATGAAAATACGGAAAATATTGAAAATGTTATAAATTCAAATATACAAGTCGTCGATGATGTGCTTCCGTTTCCAATGCCTAAAAAAACAACTAAAAAAGCAAGTTACATAGAATAGGCCTTAGATAAACTGGACAATATTGAAAAAAGAGCAAGACTTGAAAAAAAAGACGATGATTTGGACAATTTCGGAAAATATGTTGCGTCTTCATTGCGAATTTTGAATACCGAAAATAGCATACATGCTCAGGACGAAATACAAGCAATATTATCAAAATATAAACTGCAAGATCTTCGAGAAAAAGAACGACAAAACTCTACTCCAATGCCAGAATCCCCGTATTCGAAACAAGGCAGCGAAGACACATGGTTGAACATGTAATTTTTTTTCTATTTTAATTAAATATCTGATTCCGTAGTTTATATTTTGATAATAAATAAATATTGCTTATTTTTCGTTCTGAGCATAAATAGTAATTAACAATTTCTAATTATTTTGCTGAAAATATATGATTCTATTATAAAAACTGTTTTATTTCGAACTCACCTATAAATCTCTGTATTATAAAATCTTCTAATACAGAGTAAATAGCTTCAAGAACTTCGATCAAGAATGTACTTATAGTACACCTAGGTACTCTAAATAATTTTGACAGTGTACCAAACGAATCTCCAGTTGCCAAATATTTTAATGCTATTTCTAGTTTTGTTCGAGCAGGAATAGCATTACGCATTGTTGTATTTTGCCTTTGTATAGAAGAACCAATTTTATCTAATAAATAATAAAACTGGGTTCTGTTGACACGAAACATGTTCTTAAAGTCATCTTCATTTTCTGCCGACTTCCAAAAAGGAGCCGGTACTCAATTCGACTGTATGTTTTTTTTTTTTTCGTTTTTTTTTTATGTGTGTTACCTCAGAACTTTTTTCTGGGTGAACCGATTTCGATGATTCTTTTTTTATTTGAAAGCTGGTACTTCTCGTGTGGTCCCATATGAATTTGATCAAGGTCAGACCAATAGTTATTAAGTTATTCTTAAATAACTTATATTGAAGTCGGCTGTACAAAATTTTTAATTTTAAATTATCTATTTGTAATTCTACACAAAGATTGTTAGACGCTCCAAGAACTCCTCTTCTTGCTATCCATTTTTTGATCCAACACCTCTTTTTACGACGACTTCTCAATATTTCTTGTCTTAGAAGAGCAGCAACGATTAACACACCTTCACTTACTGCACTCATGTTGGCAAATAAAGAGAAAACTAATTGAATGCAAGAATCGTCTAAGAAATTTTTGTATGTGCTGTTTACACCAAGAAAATTTTGGCAAGCAAAACTTGCGCAAAAGATCAAAATATTACGTACTGTTTAGACCATGCAGGTAATTTATTGCTTCAATTTTATTGTATGCAACAGGCAAAAAACTTGCATCATGTAAATGAGCCCAAGTCTTAAGAAAAAGCTTGAAAAATTTAGTAATATATTTCTAATTGTAGTTTGGAACGATATTTTATTAAAAATTCACGCAACCAACTTAACTTTACAAACTGAAAAATTCATTTGGGTAAAGTTGTTGTGATTTACTCGATTCTTTAGTACACTATTTAAGCAATTTAAGAGGTCAATTCGATTTATATTTGGGTAAAGCAAAGAAATTTGCGAACATTGATGAAATTCCCAATGAAGACAAGCACCCTAAAATAAGAAGTGTCAAATTAACGAGAAATGAAGGATCTAGTCAAAATACTACGTTCAATGCATGCGATAGTTTGAGAATAGAGATATTTTATCCAATAATTGACTCTCTGATTTCAAGTCTTAAGCAACGAAGAACCGTCTATGATATAATGATTTTAGTTTTTTCACACACTTACGTAATCTCTCTGAAGATTCGATAACGGAAAATTGTAGTAAACTAGCAAAAAATATGATAAGGATTTATCAGAAGAAAACTTAATTTCTGAATGTATTCAGTTTAAATATTATTTGCTAGAAACTAGAAAAGAGATACTCGTACAGTTAGATTTCTCAGATTTGTACACCCAAATTAAAAAAGAATGTTTGAAATCTACTTTTCCTAATATAGAAATAAGTTTACAAATTTTTTTAAGCATGATGGTCACGAATTGTAGCGGCGAGAGATCATTTTCAGCATTAAAGTTTAAAAAAATTGATCATCGAAATGGCATGTTAAATCCTCGATTGAATTATCTTTAGATTATGTTTATAGAATCGGACATTTTAAATAATATAAGTTTTGACGATATAATTTCTGATTTCGCTCACCAAAAATCAAGAAAAAAATTGTAATGTTACATTTCCATATTACATAGTAAATATTATATTATATTATAAATTAAATGATTAACGTAATTAATTACTTTATTTTTATTACTATTATGGGGGTTTTAAAGCTTACGATTTGTTATTGAACGTTCTTTCTAAAGGATGATTGTAAATGATTTTCTGCAATTGGGGGGCCCCCAACATGCCTAGGGCCCTAGGCCCGGGCCTATTAGGACTTTGCGTAAAGACGGCACTGTGCTAGGTTCTTTCTTTGCGTCCAACTCGACTATCGATGGCGGGGGGAAGACACCGCCGATTATCCCGCGGTGTGAGTGCTCCATGCCGGATGTGCGGTTCACACAGCGTTCAGTTCGCAAAGCACTCCTCTCCCTAGACATCCACAAGTCGAGTGGGCCTGACGGAATCCCCCCAATTGTGCTGAGGACTTGTGCCCCGGAGCTGGCATCGGTTCTAACGCGTCTTTTCCGGTACTCCTACTCCCTAGGCGTAGTCCCGAAAACATGGAAGACGGCTCTTATCCACCCGATCCCTAAAAAAGGCGACAGCTCAGACCCGTCTAACTACAGGCCTATCGCAATCACCTCTTTATTCTCCAAAATAACGGAATCCATTATAAACTGCCAGTTCATGCGGTACCTTGAGGATCACCAGCTGATTAGTGACCGCCAATACGGTTTTCGACGAATCGATCAGCTGCTGATCTTCTGTTCTACCTGACTCATAGATGGGCGGAGGCAGTAGACATCAAGGGGAAGGCATTGGCCGTTAGTTTGGACATTGCGAAGGCCCTCGATCGGGTTTGACACAAAGCGCTTCTTTTGAAGCTTCCTTCCAATGGGCTTCCCGAGAAATTGTGCAATTGGATTACCAGCTTTCTTGTAGATCGGAGCATCTAGGTCGTTGTAGACGGTGCATGCTCCGACTACAACCCTATTAATGCTGTGTTCCACAAGGGTGCGTGTTATCGCCAACGCTGTTTCTTCTGCATATCAATGATATGTTGCGAAGTGGTAATATTCATTGCTGCGGATGACAGCACTGGTGATGCTCTATACACCGGTCGTGCCAATATTTCTCGGTAATACTTCGCCGAGTACCGGAACATACTTGTGTCTAAAGTCTGGTCTTTGCTGAACAGTCTCGGATTGGGGCCGACTAAATCTAGTCCAGTTTAAATCTCAGAAGACAAGTATGCGCGTTTACCGCGAAAAAAAACCCCTTTGTCGTATCTCCTCAGTTTCAAGGCACTCCCCTCATTGCCTCAGTCAGTATCGGAATCCTCGGCGTCAACATATCGAGTGACGTGCAGTTTCGTGGTCACTTGGAAAAGAAGGCCAAATTGGCCTCTAAAAAGCTTGGCGTGCTCAGCAGAGCGGGACAGTATTTCAGACCGGCACATCGTCTGCAACTTTACAATGCGCAGGCTCGGCCTCACAAGGAATACTGTTCCCATCTCTAGGCTAGGCTGGGGCTCCGCAGTGCCAGCTCCTTCCACTTGACCCCATCGAGCTGCTCGAATCGTCGACTACAGAGTCCTTACCGATCGGCTCGATTCACTGACGCTGCGAAGAGATGTTACATCCCCTTGCATTTTCTTTTGCATTTACCACGGGGAGTGCTCTGAGGAATTGTTCGGATTAATCCCAGCCGCCAAATTTTAGGAACGCATATCGCGGCAAAACTCCCAATACTATCCACACCATCTGGATGCTTGGCGGTCCACCACTGTACGTTTTAGTTTTCTTACGCGTACCACCTCTCTGTGGAATAGTTTACCACCGGTGATTTTTCCGGACCGATACGACTTCGGGGCCTTCAAGGAAAGAGCTTACTCCTTTCTAAAAGGCCCCCAACGCACCTGCATTTCCCCTGGTGTTGAAGTTGTTCATAGACGGCGATAGCCACCATCAGGTAAGCCGTATGCTCGTTTGCCCCCTCTCCTATAAAAAAAATAGTATATAATACTTCAATGTAAATTAACTGTGCAAATCTCAGAGTAATATGTATGTAATTACACTTTTGACTTTTTTTAACCTTTTAATTTAGTTTTTATATACATAATTCAAAAAAATATCCCAGACGTTTTTGTCGGTTATAAAGTACCTACAAAAAATTTTAAATTCCCAAAAAACATACTTTTTAACACAAAATTAACATTTTGTTTCTTCAGATATAATATGAATTTTTGTATCTAATTTTTATAATAACATCTAAACATTAACATTTATAAAACAACATGAAGCAAAGAAACGGCGATATTTTTTTCTCGCTTTATTTTTACAAGCCCAACACAAATATGACAAAATCATGATGCAGATTCTCAGCTTTCATACGAAGTTGCATAAACCCTGGCCTAGATATTTTATTTGACAAGAATGTTTGATTGGATATTATTTTCACATTGCTTATTTGTGAAACAGAAGAAAATGATAAGAAAAGGAAGAATATCTGAAAAAATAAAACAAATATTTGGGTTCATGATTTATGGAAGAAATGAAAACTTTACTCCTTCGCGCCACTTCCCGCGTATTCCACAGACTGCGCAGAAATTCTTATTTTAGCTCATATCTTTAGTTTGTACGTTACACAACATAAAATTCATTTTATTATGTACAATTTAATTTCCATTCGTTCCGCGGCAATGTAAATTGAGCCCAACTATTTTAATTCGATTTAGCCCTAAAACCACACCAGAGTACCACCAACATTCGGCCTCCTGACAAGATAATACGGTTACTTGTAGTAGCGCAAAACCGCCCCTAGTGTCTGCATTTGAGCAGCGCCATAAAATTGATGATGTTAAACCGAAGCTGTAGGAAAAACTATTCCCAAAATAAGAGTAAAAAACAAAGGTTAAATTAAATTCAATATAATTATACATCAATTTATTAATCGGAATTTAATACTGTATTACATAGAAGAAATGCACTTTTTAGAAACATTCAGAAGACTTCCCTTTGGGACAAGTTTATACGGAGCCTCTTCTCTCCACTAATTTTATTTTATACTTGAATAAATATAAACTATGTACTTCTTCGTTAATATAATCAATATTTATGAAGATCTGCATTGCCACATACTTAAAATTCTATGTATATTTTTCACCAACTCCGAATTTTGAAAAATAAAGCTATAATTAATGTGAATGCATGAACCTATTTTGATTTCAATAGTGAGAAACTGATTGAATAAATAAAATTTCGCAAATTAACAACAAATAATAATAAAATAACTCTGTTTTATTACTGTCGCTGCCACATAATTTGTCAACAACATTTTTCATCACATTAAATGAAAGAAGAAATGAACAAATTTTAATGATTGTATATCAAATTTTATAATTGTGGTGACCTGCTTAGAAAGGCATTTTGACACATATCCAACATAGTGAATAACAAATTTTGAAAAAAAAAAAACAGCACAAGAATGCTATTATTATAAATACAAACATCTTAATCCATTCAGTCAAAGTGGAACATGTATAAAATATTCAATTAGAAATAATTATAATCAGTCTTGTTTAGAGAAAAGTTTCACCATAACGTGTTGAAACAAAGTACACGTCTCGATATATTTATTATCACAATACAATATGTCAGATATGATGTCATTCCTTCTCTTGGACGTAACTAGTATACAAATCGCCTGCTACGCTACTTAGTGTTATTATCACAGTTGTTTAGTAGAGGTGGGTGCAGTACTTTGTACATAATACAGGAGCTACCTGTAATCCGCGACCATACTTGACATGACACTTTCTGATCTCTAATACGTACACAACTAACTAGACCTGCCTCCTTGTGCAACAATAATACTAAATCATGTTTGAAGATCTCTTTAACACGAATAAGCAACAACTACCCACGCTTTTGCAGTGAACAGGCAGGACTAAAGTTTTCATCTTTGAGATGAAATTTGCACAAATACACATTCTTTTGCTTAAAATGTACATAAATAATGAAGCAAACCTCGCATAGCATTTCTTTTAAACGCGAGATTCACAAACACGTTGGTCACCCCTCATATTCATTCAGACCCATTGTTATAAAACACCATAATGTGAGATGAAGATAAACATGGGGTTCATAGATAATAACGTTTACGTCCCTTTTAACTGGTATAATTTAGTCACCTCATGGTAAACTGAGAACTAAATTGAATAACAATAAAATATTAAATCTTACATCTATCATCATATTTATATTATATCTGGGAACGACTTGTAAGCTTTGTTGTCACAAACATTCATGAAATTCGTTCAAATAGTCAAAAAATATATTTTTGTCTAGTAAAACACGTTCCATGCACAAGAAGTGTACCTATGTATAACAATTGACCAACGCAACGACAGGTTATAGTAGTAATGAAATATCACAGATTTTTACTCTTTCGACAGTAATGGGCTTCTAAAACAAGACCACACAAATACCTCAGACTACTTTGTACCAATTGACTATTGTTGTTATAGTCCTTAGAACCCCTTTACGTAGAAAGAAATTCCAGTCGATTAACTAGAAGCGTTTGTGAAATTATGTAAGTAAAAATAATCAAAAACAATTATATGAAGTAAACACTTATTTGGCTAAGAAAAGAAAATAATCACTTCTAGATTATAATGCTCACATTACTAATCTTCCTACATTAAATGCAATGTATTTACATTCTTCCTGTTTTTGACAACTTCAGAATCAATTTCTATAGCATTCAAAGACCAGCTGACTGTATAAAGTCACATTGACGTAAGACTAAATACACTAGACATAATACTCAAGTTTAAGATCTAATCGTAATAAAAATAACTTCGAAATCAGTGACTTGAAATGTCATTGACATCTTCACGTAAGAAAAATGTTTACAATTTTATCTGGCAATACAGATTGTTATTTATGAAATATATTAAAAAGCATTTTAATTTTCTAATACTAAGTTGTCCCATTCATTTCACTGGTAAAGATCATCATTAACAATAAAATAATTTATATAAAATATATCTGCCGTTTGAAAGCCCTCCCTCTAATTTTATCTCATCTTCTATATGTTTCGTGCATTTCGTACATCATACAGACATTTAAATACGAAAGGCACCCCGGGATTACACATGAGGGTACCCACACCAACTACTCTAACAAATATAATGATTAAAATCTAAGGTGAAATCACAATTTTATTCATATATTCCACCATGTTGTTAATTTTGGCTAGTTACTGTTGACCATATTAATGCTATATAATATTCAATTGACACTAACAGAAATGCTCCTGAAAATTTACTATATAATAATAATAATTTAATTTATAAACTAAAACCTTAACCTTTTTATCTACAGAAAGAAACAGACAATTTTAAAATGAGCATTAGAAAGTAAGTAATGTGGTCAACAGTCACACAACACCAAATGTTATAAACTAACACACTTAATATACATATTAATTTTACTGTTTCTGAAAGAGAATTTAAGAACAATTACATTCCACATATAAGTGCATAATATGTATAGCTCTTTTGTAATGTAACACTGAATAATCAAGTGCAACTTGTACAAAACATATTAGTTATACTAATAAAGGTTGCTTCTTTCTTTTAGGTACTAATATGGAATATTCATTCAGATCTACAAAACAATTATTAAAAATAGTGATCAAAAAGAGTCCAACTGGCTATCTCCCCTATTTTTGGAAATAATAGGACTAAATTCAGTATCAAAATCTGAACTTTCGATAATTGAGAGAGCTCAATTTTATTTAAAGGTATTAAAATTATTTCTAAAATTAAACACACTGAGCCCAGGAATAAATTACCAACTAGCAGCTAGTGTTTAATGTAAGAGCACATGTAATCAGTGTGTATGTAGGAAAGGAAAGTTACTGTTGTATGGGGGCAGCATAGACCAATGGACCAGGTGGTAAATGCGGGTAAGCGACTCCGGCTCCGACAGCTGCTTGATAACCACAAGGACCGGCCCCTCCAACACCTCCTCCATAAAATTTACCACCTGTTTAAAAAAAACACAATGAAAAATTTGTAAACATTTAAAAGATTTATTGTTTATTTACAAATCAGTAGAATAACTTATTTTAAGTAAGATATAATTAACAATTATAAGAAGACCGTGAGTCTGCTATGTGATCATAATAAAGCATAGGCTACAAATAGTCATATTATTTACACTATTAAATTACATTTATACTAGTAAATAAATGGAAATTGTAAAAACCTTTCTATATAGACAAATAATTTCTCATATTATTTTTATTCTAAACTTTACTTGAATTATAAATTGTGGAGGTATACTTGTCAGAATT
Source organism: Parnassius mnemosyne (assembly GCA_963668995.1). Taxonomy (NCBI): domain Eukaryota; kingdom Metazoa; phylum Arthropoda; class Insecta; order Lepidoptera; family Papilionidae; genus Parnassius; species Parnassius mnemosyne. The sequence continues at coordinate 23,192,059 of CAVLGL010000080.1, forward strand.
GTTATTGCTGAAAAGCTAGCTATTACCAAATTAAATTGATATTGTTATAAAAAAAAACGAATACTAACCTAGCATTTCCTGATGATGTGGATGCATTTGCGGGTAATGGGCAGGGGTGGCAAAGTGAGGTGGTGGTGAACCATAAGATGATCCAGATCCTCCCGATTTGTTACCTCCATTGGAGTTATTGTTACGATATTGCTGTCCATTATTGCGAGAATCTAAAGATACAAAAAATGTAAATGCAAAACCAATAACATTGGAAAAAAAATTCTTGTGAAACATATTTTCATATAATACTTACTGGTAAACTGTCTCTGGCCATAGCTATTTTGATTATTATAATTATTTTGATATCCATTGTTATAACCACCTTGATAACTGCCCATGGAGTCAAAAACATTAGGGCTAGGGAATGGCACCTGTTTTTGATAGTTATTCTGTCTGTAGCCTTGGTTGTTTTGCATCGGATTTGAGAATCGAGGAGCTTGTTGGTTAGCATTACGATTCTGATAATTGCTTTGAATATCCTCATTGCTTGTATTTGCCATTTTGTTGTTCCATTGATTACTCTGCTGACGAGGTGAACTAGAACCACTGTTATTCTCTTTCCTTTGTTGCCAGCGATTTCGACCTGAATAGAAATTTGGAAATGTTACAAGATTTCCCCATATTATAAAAAAATATAATAAAACAATTATATTTACCAGAGTTGTTATTGTTGCTTCTTGCCATATCATTTAATTTAGCTGGAGGATTTTGACCAGTTTCACGCAAAACAGCAACAAGGCCACGAGCTTGACGAGCATCACCGCTTGTGAAGAATGTATATGCTGTGCCAGATTGTTGACATCGGCCAGTACGTCCTGTTTTTAAAACAGTTTATTTTTTTGGCATAAATTACTAACTATACAAAATATATGGTATTTTATTGTGAAAATTAAAATAAAATTTTATTATGTTATTTACCAATTCTATGTATGTAATCTTCTGAAGAGTTGGGATAATCATAATTCACAACAAATTTAACATCCTCAACATCTAAACCTCGAGCAGCTACATCAGTAGCAATTAGGATTGTGGTAGCCCCATTTCGGAATTCGGTCAAAACAGCATCACGTTCTGGTTGAGACTTGTCACCATGGATTGCCAAAGCTTTATATCCATTGCGGCGTACAGCTCGTGCTATGTCATCCACCTTAAATAATATTTAAAAAATTTCATAAAAACAGTATTTTGTCTAGGGTTAAGAAATTTAACAATTTGTTAAACATGAAATAGAATTGCTAACAAAAATTACAAACTTTTATCAAGGTTAGTAGCTTAAATACCTTTTTAATATCTAATTCTTTAAATGATGGAAACATTTAGTTTACTTTTTATTATAAGCATATTAGATTGAATACACATCACATTTTATTGCTAAGTCAATTACCTTTTTCTTAGTTTCTACAAAAACAATTACTTTATTGTCTTTTTCAGAAGCAATCTCTTTTAAAAGATTTGTAAGTTTGTTTTCCTTTTCATGTTCTTCACACACTTCTACAATTTGTTTTATGTTGTTGTTAGCAGAGAGATTTAATGAACCAATGTTAACTTTAATGTAATCATTCAAAAAGTCTTCAGCTAGAGCTTGAATTTCTTTTGGCCAAGTTGCAGACCACATCAAAACTTGGCGATCTGGCCTGATCTGCTCAATTATCTTACGAATCTGAGGCTCGAAACCCATATCTAACATTCTGTCAGCTTCATCTAAGACCAAGTAAGTGCACCGCCGCAAATTAGTTGTTCCACGTTCAAGGAAATCAATTAAGCGACCAGGAGTGGCAATAACAATTTCTACACCTCTTTCCAAGTCTCTAGCTTGAGGTCCTTTTGGAGAACCACCAAAAAGGCATGTATTCCTAATGCAACCGCGAGCACTATATGCTTGGGCTACAGATTGAATTTGTTGAGCAAGTTCCCTAGTAGGAGCTAATATGAGTGCAATAGGGCCATCACCACGTTGAATACGTTGTTGATGCACAATATGAACAGCTGCAGGAAGCATGTAAGCCAGAGTTTTGCCTGACCCAGTAGAAGCAATTCCTACCATATCACGGCCTGATAAAGCAATAGGCCATCCTTGTGCTTGAATGCCTGTAGGTTCATCCCAACCCTGCTCTTTAATTGTATTTAGAATGTGATCAGGAAAATTTCCTTCATCAAACATTTGGTTAGGACGAGGAACATTATTACCACTCACTGTTATTTCTTTTGTTGCTCGGAAAATTTGGACATCTTCTTCACTGCGGGCTTCAACATTGGCATGTGGTTTATAGAAATCCTTCATGATGGGTCCAAGTTTTGACAAATCCCACATAGGTTTAATCAAGCTATCACCTGGATGTTTTGCTTTCATACTTTGAAGCTTTCGTCCTTTAAATTCAAGCGATTGTTGCTGATTCTGTCCCATAGTTGGGCTGTATGATTTCTTGGGGCCAAAATTTTGTTGATTAGGGTTTGCTTGGGTGACATTGTAATTTTTAGGGCCATAATTGTTTTTTTGAAAGTTTTGTTGTTTGGGTCCACCAAAATCACTTTGTCCATTGTAAAACTGATTACTGCCAGCTTTGTCTGAATCATAATCATTCTTATTTTGTTGATTATTGAAATTGTTTCTTGGCCTGTAATCCTTAGGTCCTCCAAAATCATTTTGGTTCCCAGTATCATTTTTATGGTTGTTAAAATCGTTCCTTACTCCATTGAAATCTGTTCTAGGCCTGAAGTTTTTATTACCCATATTGTTTCTAGGCCCAAAATTTTTTGGCCCTCCAAATTCGTGCATGCCATTGAAAAAAGGCATTTTACCGAATTGTTCATTCCGGTCAAGTCGAGGTCTGAACCTAAAAATAATAATAATGTATGTTATGAAGAATATATTTATACATTCAATACCTACACAGATCTATAAGTTATATCGGGGGGCACGGCAGTGCCCCCGCTAAGTCGAGCAAAAAAGCGGCGCGGCACGGCCGTACAATCCTTTTGTCGAAGCAGTTCGGGCCATTTTCGACCCCCTATAACTTCGTTGTGGATAAAACTAGAAGCCTGAATTTTCAATAACCAATCAGGCATTGTATAGACACTGTATATTTCAAATTTCATTAAATTTGAACCAGTAGTTTAAGAATTATAACTAGTCAAAGTTTCTTAATTTTGTCACTCACTGACTGACCGATCATCAAAACTCTAAGGCATTTCTAGCAGACATACAAGCTTCAAATTTAGAATACAATTAGTGTTTAGTGTATAAATCAAGGAAAAGTTAAAATATTTTGCAACTTTGGTCCAGTTTTCTAGAGACATCAACTGCATAACTATGTAATCCCATACAAATATATAGATTACAAAGCTACATTTGCAGTGAATACATCAGTGTACCTGTATATGTATAATATAATGGAATAATAGGTGTAGATAGATACCTAGATATAACTATCTACAAAAAGAAATAAGATACCGTCAAAAACATAACTTGTAAAAAAAAACAAGTCTTGCAACTCAGTTCTTCTACCGTAAAAATTGTGAGATCCGTGTAATACCAAGTGTGTTAATTTATTCAGTCCATTCTTAAGGGTCTTTCTGTCTTAAGTTATTACGTAATTAGCTAACCTAACAACATCTTATAGTGACCACATCAATATTAAAAATCTTTTATGTTTTAAATAAATAGATTGACTTGGCCATCACATGAAAACACAATGTATCTCACTAGTAATACATATTATATTAAATTAGATTGTTTAGTGCGATTGCCAAGTCAATCTATTTATTTAAAACATAAAATATTTTTATTATTGATATGGTCAATATAGGATGTTGTTAGGTTAGTTAATTACGTAATAACTTAAGACAGAAGGACTTATAAGAATGGACTAAATAAATTAACAGACTTTGTATTACATGGCTCTCACAATTTTTACAGTAGAAGAACAGAGTTGCAAGACTTGTTTTTTTTTTACAAGTTATGTTTTTGACGGTATTTAATGTTTGCTGATCAATACAAGCAATATTTTTTCACTAATACACCAATGTTCCTTTCGTACTTAAAAAAATTATTATAAACATGAGTTTTTCACAATTTTTAAGTTTTCAAATCTGCCATAAGTGTAATCCAAACACAACTTATGAAAATAAATGCCCTGCTAAGATATTGTACTCTTAAAACAAAAACTTTTATAGTTCATTCTAATAACCTACTAACTTCCACAATTTATTTTACAGATTACTACTAAATTTCTTTATTATGTTACAACTGTAACGCTTAATCTATCAATGTAATATAATGTAATTTTCACCAACTTATAGATGGCCGATTGACTTGAAAATTCGACTGATGACATTACTATAATTTAACTTTATTTTAATATCCTGATTAGGATCACCAGAATAAAATAAATGTAAATTATTATTTATATCAATTTTATTATTATGTAACCTAACTCATTTCTTATTTTACCTTTTAAATTAACCACATAGATATAAGGGATATTTTTTTAATATCTCTAATATAAACAAAGGTACGACTTTCTATTGACGTCAGTGGAGTATGGTGTTGATACGTATTTTTACAGAAAGATTACACTGTTATAAGCACACACACAAAGTCTCAATATACGGAAACGCGTAATTTTTGAGAAAAGAATAATTGAAAATCAATTATTCTTGCAATGTTTATGTCTAATCTGCTAATAAACTGGTGCCATTTTGTAATGTCATTGTCGACGTCAATAGGGATGTCGATTCTTTCCGAAAAAGGTCGATTTTTAAATCGATTCAAATCGTAAGCTGATGTATCGATTCCCGAAAAATCGATTTCTAAAATATCGATATTTTTTTCATGTTTGCATTTATAATGTAAATATAAATCCATTTTATGAGAAAAAAAATCCCCTTCATCATAAAAACATAAGGGGACTGATTCATAGGGATTTCTGTATTTACGTCTCCGGCGCTGCGGGAAGAGCAACCTCTACGCCTTAGCGTAACAAATCGCAGGCATCCCTCCTCGCCTCCGCAGCTTCGGCTTGTTGGTCGCCTTCGGCGACCAGCCTCAGCCGCTCCGGCTCGTCCGATGCCTATGATTTGTTACAGCAGGCGGAGGCTGCTCCCCCTACGCGCCTCCGGCTCTATAAAACCACTCTAGGGGTAGGACAGACTCGTACCAGGTGGAGTCGGGGTCAATCAATTCGGTTCTTTGACATAAGTTGAACTAAACCTATTTTATTTGTTATCTGCCCTAATAGGTACTGTTAAATAAAACAAATTTCAATAAGAGATCATTTATCATGGTATCTTTCTTGTTTTTCATAAAATGGGTTTATATTTACATTATAAATAGAAATATTAAAAAAATATAGATATTTTAGAAATCGATTTTTTGTGAACCGATACATCAGCTTACGATTTGAATCGATTTAAAAATCGATCTTTTTCGGAAAGAATCGACATCCCTATTGACGTCGACAATGACATTACAAAATGGCGCCAGTTTATTAGCAGATTAGACATAAACATTGCAAGAATAATTGATTTTCAATTATTCTTTTCTCAAAAATTACGCGTTTCCGTATATTGAGACTTTGTGTGTGTGCTTATAATAGTGTAATCTTTCTGTAAAAATATGTATCAACACCAAACTCCACTGACGTCAATGGAAAGCTAAGCCTAAACAAATGCAACCATAATTGTAATACACCTTTCAATTTTACTAACATTGATTAAGTTTTTTCTTAAATAATAGGAATAAATCAGCAAGGAATGTGAAAAAATCTTAAAACATCACTAAAATTCTCATCTCTCACCTTATCTCCTAATGGAGATAAATAAATACTTACACCAATATATAACATCACTTGTAAAAATCAACATCAGTGTATGAAATGTATAATGATGTTCTTTTTGATAACACTAATAAACAACAGAAAGATACAAGAGATAATTAATACTTAATTAACAATCTAAAATAAAATAAGGCCAAATATGTTTGTTGGTAGAAAATGGCTTCAAAAAAGAGGTTTACAATTCACCTGTTTTTTTTGTATGTATGTTAAGCAATATCTCCATGAATTGTGGAGCAGATATTTTTTTATTGATACTTTTTCAATTTAATAAGTATTCAGGTGGTCCCACAAATTATGAGAAAAAATTCAGCTTTAACAGTAGCAAAATAGGGGTTACATTTTTAATGTTTAGACATGTAACATTGAGAGGTACTATTGCTTAGGTCACTCAAGAGTTAAATTGACTAAAACCATGAAGTGACTGATGTAGTAGCATTTATATTTATTAAATTAAAATCTCTTCCTATTTATATCAGCCCAGAATAGCCTATAGCTGAACATGGCTTTTATCAACATAGGAGAGATTAGCCTTAACCAACTCTAGACAGGTGGAATAACTAGCACTGTCTCACACCACTGACACTAGACCATTGCATGTCTGGATATTTCACACCTGTCATACAATATAATACACTGCTATAATTCAAGTGTCCATATAGAACATTATATTTAAGAGTGTTTCCTATTTCAGAGAATACTGTCCACGTACATGGAAATTATTGGTACCTTTTTTTTACTTTCAAAATTTTCAAAGTAGACATATACATACGAGAAACCTATTTATAATAAAGTAGTCAAACAATGGTGAAGGAAAATATGCATTCTTCATATTATCAAATAGTAATCATGGCACCCAATGGAGTTTCATATAGAAAGTATATCGTAATACCTAAAATTTCAAATGCACACAAGCATAATGTAGGGCAATATAGCTCAAATTTAGTAGACAAAAAAATAAACAACTTTTTACATCATAAATATTTATCAGTCAATCTGACATTCACAAATAATTAACATAAGAGTAGGTTAATCGTTATATCGATTAATCGGCATGAAAAATCTAGGCAACAGCCATTATCAGCTGAGCGAAACTCATTTCACAAAATGGCCGCTAAATAGTCTGCGACAGATTTATGTGAAGCAGCCATATTGACAATTTCAAAATTATTTTTATACGAAAATAACTACTTACATGGGATGTTGATTGTGAAAACCGTTGAACTGCATTCTATCTTTTTATTTTTAGGTGTAGGTGCTTACCTACGTGGTGGTAAACGCCTGAATAAGTATCTGGAACATTGCGATCGATATTATGTTCTCATTACAAATTTATTATTTATGCAACAGCTCTCTAAATTTTAAATGTATAAACGCAACTGAAAACGTAAACCGAACTTACCTCTCAATTAAGAGAGAATTTAATAAATATATAACTTTTTCATAAAATCCTTTCGACTGACCCGACGAACGAACAACTCGATAATGGAAAATGGAAGACGAATTTTGTAATGGCTACCGGAAATGGGGAAAGATTGCAAGCATAACAACTGTAATATCCCAAAAATAAGAATAAAAATATATACTGCCTAATTACAAGACAACATACAAAATCGTTAACTTGTAATACTAAAAGCTAAAATAAAATTACGATATTTTTTTAAGAAACAAGATTCTCGGTGTGGTAGGAAGCGACATAAACAAACATACCACCAGATGGACAGCAGCGTCTTTACAATATCGACTGCAAAATAAAAAATCTACGATTGCCAACCTTTGTCTCTTTAAGGGTAAACTATGTCTCTATAGGGGTAAACTATGGGGGAGGTTTATGTTCACCAATTGATTTTATAGGTTGCAAGGTAACGGTCAAAATTCCTTGAACAAATTACTTATTACCTCAATGATATGTTTTTTGAACCAGCAAACAAAGCTATTTAAAAAAGGATAGTTGTAAAACTTGGCATATATCATTCATTATTTTGTGAAACATCTTATTTAGAAAATGTATAAAACAGCGTTTTACCCCTTTTTGAATGTAAGAAAAACCTGACTAGAAAGTGGCAACAAATAACGGAAAAGGAAACTGAAATATTGATGTTGTTGTTGCAATGAATCGTCAATGAAGATAGGCAAATGACTTAGAACATACAGCCTAAATTGATTTGTATTTTGTGTTCAAAATTTATCAAAATATGTTTTTGCGTCACATTGCGAAGTTCTCGCGACATTTTGACGACAGCTTATTTTTATATATTAATTGATAGCAATAGTACTTTAAAACGTTTAATACACGGTCCATCTTGACGTACGTCCCGCCAAAGACGTTTAACCCCTGACGTTGTGCCATAAACGAATGGTTATTTACTTGTCAAAGTTAAAGACACCGCCAAAGAGTATAGTAATGAGTAATATTTAAAAGGGACCATTCTTTCTTTCTTCTTTTCTTAATAACTGGCTTTACGACTCTGGGATCTAACCCTTCTGAGCCTGAAGTTACAATATATTATAATAATTACCCTTCATAGTATACTGCTTCACAATATGTTGATGCGTCACATTATGCAGCCCTTGGGAGATTTTGACGGCAACTTGAGCAAGCAGACAGCTGACGGTTGACGATGGTATCTCAAGGCGCCTAAGCAGACAGACACCTTATTTTGAGAATCACATCACCATCAGAGCACTTGTTTCACAGTTTCCACTAATAGTTCACATGTGCAGATACTTAATACACAAAATCGCACCACTTTTACATACCAAAGTCCACTTCAAACCATTATTTAAACAATAATACAGGAGCATCAAACCGCCGCTGATCAAGTTCCAGCCAAAACTCTAAAAGGGACTCCTTAGAACAATAGACAAGAGTGTTCAGAAGCGTACAAATAAGCAAAGTATAGAGCGCGCGTATTGCTCAATGCCCAATATGCCAAGCGTAACCAGACGTTATATAAATACTAATACATAGTTGAGAATGGTTGAATTGTCATGCGCCAAATTTGACGCCTATGCGTTATTGTACTTAAGTTATTAATTTGATTATGTAAGTACTCATAAATATTAGGTAAGCGATAATTATAAGGCATGTTTTAGTTCAATAAATATAGATACGAATTTATGAAACGATGTTTATTAATCAAACACAAATTCTAATTAATTTGGTCCCCCTTAAGAACCATTTTATACAGGGTTACTGAGAACTCGACAACTTCCTAGCAGGTCATGATACCATATGTATGGCCGGGTCTCAAGACCTGTTCATATAAAAGGATTTTAGAGGTTTTTCGATAATCGCCCAGAATTTCGTATAAAATTTGTAGTGTTATGCTACTTACATATCATTTTACACTATTTTAAATTCATTTTTCCATTCTGTTTTGATTTTCTGCATTCACCTCAAAACTGGATATTTTGTATCACCTTTATTTCCATAGGATCCTGTAACGTTTTTAAACCATAAGAACACAATAACAAATCATTTTCACTTCGTATTTTCACGCTATCAGCACTTTTTAAATTGGTGTCGATGGAGTCTACCTTTTTCGATCTTTTATTTAGTTCTCCGTAACTCTGCAATTTCGGACTTCGTGCGCGCTGATGCGCTACCTTTTTTTCTATATCAATAATATCTCATTTTTCACTTAAATCTTGCCGTTTCTCTAGTACGAGCCTGAAACCAAAATTTTACATGTTTTGACATCGTTGTTTATCTGGTTGTCATTGCAATTTTTATTCAAATTCGTTACCGGTCTGTTGTTTCTACTTCAATATTTCCACATAAATACTCTTTTCCTCTTGGCCATTTACAAAAAATTTGCTTTTAATTTAAATAATTTTCCGTTCTCTCTAAAAAGGTATAAAAGCCGAACAATCGGTCAAGAAAGGCAGTCCTGCCTGAAGTCGCTGGGATCCTGCAAGCCTCTGTCTTGCCTGAAGTCGCCGGATCTTGCAAACCTCTGCATTCACCTGAAGTCATCGCCTAGACACGCCCACGCCTTCACCTACGCTGTGCGTGCTCACTCCAGGCGCTGCGAGCGCTTATTCCAGGCGCTGTGGGCCTACCACCAGCACAGCCTGTGTATAATCTGTGGGCAGCGAATACCACCACCAAAAGCGGTGTACCACTTGGATCTTCGGGCTCCGCTTCAATACTCATCATCTTTATTATCCCTTTTTTTAGAAATAATTGTAATTCACGTCACCCATCTTCATCTTCATACTTCATTCTTTTTATAAAACTGTAAATATCTTTTTAAATTTTAAATAAATTATTTGTTTTTGTTCTATTTTCGTTGTTTTGTTGTTGTTAGGTTAGGTTCTTTTATTCTTGATTGTCGCTTCACTACAAATTATAAATAAAATTAACCTTTTTTTGTATGCTTTCTTTTAAGTTTTATTATTTTCTTGACGCTTCAACCAAGCGAATACGATCATAAAAAGTACAAAAAGTATGTTCACAGTAAAAAATTATGAGTTTTAATAACTTTTTTCTATTTTTACACTAGATACTTAAAAATATTTTAAAAAATATGGCCATTTAATCAGCTATCCAAAAAGGTAATAATATCCCAGTGAAATCAATGAATAATAATAATAAAAGGGTCTTTTACTTAACGCAGATAGAGAACGGCAAAGAATGATTACTCTTAGGAACGAACTTGCACACTTTTAGTCACTTGGCGTCTGATTGGTTGTTGACAACTATTCAGAAAGCAGACGACTATTTTAAATTAAGTCATTGCGACGCTCGTTAGTTAGTTTCTATTATCGCTGCGCTTGCGTGTTACGTGTTTAAACTTACTTCTAATAAACTCTTATCGCGTTAATTAATTTGTTATTGTTTTCAGTCCTTGTCGTTATTGTTATTATTGCTGTTACCGTTATCTGTTACTAACTGTTCATTGTTACTGTTTTTGTGCGTCGAAGTTTAAATGTCGTCATATTCTAATAAAGAATATGCCTACATCATCCACTGTTATGTGTTTGCTGACGGACGTTGCTGGGGCTCGTAGAGAATATCAACCATACTTTCCAGATCGCCGGCTTCCCCACGCTTCTGTCTTCGTAGCTTGCTTTCAAAAATGTACGAAGCACAGATGACTGCTCGCAAAGTGGCGCTCATGCTAAAACAATGGTATCCTAGCAGGTGACTCTTCGAACAAAAAAACATCGAAGTTTACTCGATGTTGATGAATTAACAAAACATCGTATTGATTCGATGAATCGATCCTTAACATTGAGTGGCTAGGTATGGAAACTTTCAATTCAGTCTAAATCTCTAGGTCAGAATTAAATTAAATACACAGAATAATTTGTAGGAAAATATTCCATTAACAATTGCTGAATTTGTTTAATGGTGCCTAAATTAATCAGTACAAAGATACATTTTTTGACTTATGTTTATTTTTGTACACGATATTTTTGCATAATATGTCCCGTTCGTACTGTCCGATTGCGCTGTCATGGACGTTGGACATCAATACAATATTTTAAAAATAAAATATTTATTTATAGGCAACGTCTTGCAATCGTCTTTTCTGACTTGACCTCCATAGAAATAATGCTATATTTTAATTGTTGATAATACTTTTATTTTTGGTTAAGAACATAGTAATGACAAGTTAAAACTTCATTAAAAAATATTGTGTTTGTCCTGACCTACTATACTCTTTGGCTTGACCTTAGGTTTTACTAAGTTTGAGAGTTTTGGCGGGAACTTGAACAGCGACGGATTGCTGCTCCTGTATTATTGTTTAAATAATGGTTTGAAGTGGATTTTGATATGTAAAAGTGATGCGATGTTGTGTATTAAATGTCTGAGCATGTGAACTATTAGTGGAAACGGTGAAAGAACTGCTCTGATGGTGATGTGATTCTCATGATAAGGTGTCTGTCTGCTTAGGCGCCTTGAGATACCATCGCCAACGGTCAGCTGTGTGCTGGCTCAAGTTGCCGTCAAAATCTCCCAAGGGCTGCACAATGTGACGCATCAACATAGTGAAGCAGTGTACTATGAAGAATTATACAATGTAACTTCAGGCTCAGAAGGGCTAGAACCCAGATCTGTAAACCCAGTTATTTAAAAAAATAATTTACTATATTGGTGTTCAGGCTGGTGCAACTTCAATAGTAAAAATTATATGTACTACAGGGGTCAAATTTTAATGACTGTTATCTCTTATTTCTGATTTTCGTAATATGTCTGTGAGGGACTGCAGTGGACTGTATGATTTTATCTAACTGATTGACTAACTAATTGACGACTGATGTTATTTAAGGTAGACTACACTAGGGACTGTTTAAGAAAAGATGGTACTGTAGACGATTATATATTCAAACTATTTACAAGCGGCTTTCACTAATCACTAATTAACTATATATACAGAGGGGAGCCTTCAATGGAGTATTCTCTCTTGCAGTTTTCTCTCTTGAGGTCTTCTTTCTTAATGTAGTATCTCGTAGTGTCGCTGCCGAAATGAACAGCTCACAGACCAAAACGCCCTTCTTATATTTCGAAAAAGAGTGTCTCGTCATGTGAGTGGTGTTGGGAGGTGTGCCGCGCGCTGATTTGTCGACGACATCGCGTGATCTGCTGGTGGTGTGTGGGGTGCGCGGGGCGTAACGGGGTATAAAGAGGCGACGGGGCGGCGGCTCCCCTCGCCGTCCGTAACATCCTCCCCCCGGCGTAGCATGCGAGCCTAAGCTTCTCTCGGGAGGACGGCGATCTTCCTTATTGGTCGCCGCAGCACTCCGCCCCTGGTCCTGATCTCGACGTTGCGCACCACGCCGTCCGGTCCGGCAAACGTCTTCGTGACCACCACCTTTGGCCATACGTTCCGCGGTAGGTTGCTGTCCGCAACCACGACGAGGTCCTCTTCTTGTATTTGTCGCTGCTGGGCGTCCCGGGAAGCCCCGCGGACGACCAACTTCGGCAGGTCCTCCCTCACCCAGCGCCTCCAGTACTCGTCGGCGAGCCCCTGCGCCGCTCTCCACGCCCGACGATCGATGGGTGTGCACGGCGCGGTGACTGGTAGGCCCGATGGTCCCAACAGGATGAAGTGGTTGGATGTTAATGCCTCTTCGTCGTTGATGTCGACCGGTACGTGAGTCAACGGTCGAGAGTTGACGGTGTTTTCTGCTTCCGTTACTACGTAGTTGTCTGCATGTGTGCTAAAGCACACAGCAGGTATCGGGCCTCGGGGAATGCCCTCTTTGCCTGGAATCTACTCGCGGTGCATCACTATGCACCGGTCATGGGAGCGATACCTTGTAAGTTGGAGCAGCTACGCGGGTTCCCGTGTGGAGTTGCCAGAACTCCCATCGGGCGCGTCCCCAGGTGGCGGATAGGGGAACGCCACTCAGATATGAGTGGTAGCGGGAAACCGTCGCGGACCAAAACTGGCTGGCTGAGGGCTTGTTTGGGTAATGGAGGGCCTTCTAGTTGCTTCCTGTATCCTCTCCGTTGAGAGGAACAGAGAATGTGACATGCGCGGTGAGGTGCCAGGTGCACTCGGCTTTTGCCGACGCCGGGCAACCCGTAATTGCGGGATTTTCAGGGACCACACCCTGTAAAAAAAAGGAAACTGAATGGGCTCAGTGTTCCCTCACCCGGTCTCTGAGCAGGCATGGGAAGAACCCATATCGACTCTGCCACCATTCGAACCTCGGAATCCCTCTGGCGTGTCGTGGATCACGTCTCGCGGCGCCTTAGGGGCCGAGGGCTCTTGGCTTAACCGCCTGGAGTCGCGAGGATGATAACCTCTTTAAAAAATCACCCGAAGCTCAAGCGTGGCACGCCGTGAGGAGCTGCATGGCTGATGGGTAAATGTTCAGTCGTTAGCGTTGCCCCCGTCGGGGTACCGGCCGACACCCTTGACGGGTTACGCATAGGCTTATCCGGGCACAGGAGGCACTGCTCGGATGGACTGCTATTTCCTCCACACTCGTGGGATAAAACATGGATAAATATAAAATAATTAAAAACGTAGAGGTTGAAAAGGAGGCAGTATCAGATACTGGAAGCGGTGGAAATCGGTCGCGTGGGACGTCTTCCGCTAGGAAACGTCCAGTGTGCCGGTCTTCAGAAGAGGAAGGCCTGCCGGCTCCCAAGTTGCCGACTTCGGGGAGGGGTCGGCAGGCATCGAGAGGGGCGAGTGCTTCGCAGCCGCGGAGGGATAAGCACGGACGATTCGTGTGCTCCAATACCTCGGCGGCTAGTGAAGCAGATAGTGACATGGGGTTCACTACGGAGGACCCTGGCGATGGCGGTGAAAGCTGTGCCTCGCTGGGGAGCTCAAAGGCGGAGCTCAATGCCGCCAAGAGGGAGCAGCGCAAAGCCGTCGCGGCCGACGAAGTGTCGGAAATGGCCCGACGTGCTCGCGAGCGACGAACTGCTCTTGCGGCGGAAGGGGGAGAGCCATCTGCGGTGGCCTTAAGCCAGCTGGCTCTGGATGGGGTGGACTTAGTCCTGAAGGTTGCCACCAAGTCTGGCAGCCTGAAGGGCACGTTCACCCGTGGCTTAAAGGAGGCTGCCGCGGATATCAGGGAGGCGGTTGGCATCCTCCTCAACAGGACGGCCTCTGACGAGGTCGCAAAGTTGCAGGAGGAAAACAGCCGCCTCAGAAATGACTTGGAGGACCTCCGACGGCAAGTCGCTGCGCTGAGCGAAGAGCAGCAGCGACGCACGTCCACCGATGCCGCACCTGTAGTGGCCCCGACTCCCGCACCGCAACCGGCAAGCCCTCGTACCGACGAAGAGGTCGAGCGCATTGTCCGGATCTGCATGCTCCAGTGCGGGAGCATGGTTAATGCTCGGCTGGAGGCGATTTCACGGCGTCTCCCGGCGGAAATCCTCCGTCCGCCTTTGGCGGCGGACACTCGGAGAACTGAGGAGCCGCCGAGACTTGCGCCTCAAAAGGGGAAGCCCGCGGAGGGTAATAAAAAGCCCGCGGAGGGAGCTCCTCCGAGCAACCAGCCCACGACTGCCGGGTCTAAGGGTGAGACCTGGGCGAAAGTCGTGGGCCGCAAGAAGGCCCGCAAAGCCGCCAAGAAGGCCGCAGCAGCCGCATGTGCCCCAGGGGGAACCACAAAGACGGCTCCTAAACCTGCACAGCGGACTGCCAAAGGCGGTCGCAAGAGACCGGCTGTACATGTTCCGCGGTCCAGCGCTGTGACAATAACGTTGCAGCCTGGAGCTGTGGAGCGTGGCATGACGTACCAGTCGGTCATCGCCGAGGCCAAGGCCAAGATCAAATTATCTGATCTTGGCCTTCAGTCCGTCACCCTCAGGCAGGCTGCCACGGGTGCACGGCTGTTCGAGGTGGCTGGCACTGTGAGCGGCAGTGCCGAAAAGGCGGACGCACTGGCCGCCAAGATGAGGGAGGTCCTCAACCCTGAGGACGTCCGGGTCTCCAGACCAATGAAAACCGCAGAGGTGCGGATTGCTGGCCTGGACGACTCCGTGACCTCTGAGGAGGTGGTGGCGGCCGTTGCCAGAAGCGGAGAGTGTCCGCCGGACAAGGTGCGGGCTGGCGATATACGCACCGACGCCACCGGACTCGGCGCGGTCTGGGTTCGGTGCCCTGTAGCGTCGGCGAAGAAGATCGCCGATAGCGGCAGATTGCTGGTAGGCTGGGTGGCGGCTAGGACCAAGCTCTTACAGCCCCGGGCTTTGCAGTGCTTTCGGTGCCTAGAAAAAGGGCACGTCCGGGCGAAGTGCACCGCCGAGGTTGACCGTAGTGACCTCTGTTATCGCTGCGGCCAGCCTGGCCACAAGGCTGCCCTGTGCACCGCGGCGCTAAACTGCAGCCTTTGTTCTGCTGCGGGAAGGCCAGCGGAGCACAGAGTAGGCGGAGGGGCCTGTGGGGCGCCTGCCAGCAAGAAGAAGAAAAAAGAAAAGAAGAGGAGTACTAAGCCTGCCGGGTTAACCTCGCTGCCCCCGCAGGCTAGCAGCTCCGCGGCCGACTCCCGGCCCAGGACCGTTGCTGAGGGGATGGAATGTCAATAATGGCACAATTCCATTTTCTCCAGGGCAACATCAACCACTGTGCCAGAGCTCAGGATCTCCTACTCCAGAGCATGGCAGAGTGGTCGATTCACGTGGCTGTGGTCGCCGAACCGTACTTCATTCCCGCCCGTGACAACTGGTTGGGATGCGCTGACGGTTTGGTGGCCATTATTGGCGAGACTCTGATCGACCCGTCTCGGGGCCGCGGCTGGGTTGCTGCGGTCTCGGGCGGCATCGTTATTGTAGGGGCGTATTTCTCCCCCAACAAGAGTCTCGCCGACTTTGAGGGTTTCCTTGTCGAGTTGGGCGCCGTCGTAGGCCGCTATCACCCTCGTCCCGTTCTGGTGCTCGGGGATCTCAACGCCAAGTCATCGGCGTGGGGATCTCCAGTCACTGACCCTCGGGGCGAGGTGTTAGAAGAGTGGACGGTGACGACTGGTCTGGTCGTCCTGAATCGGGGTTCGGAATACACGTGCGTGCGGCAGCGGGGTGGGTCGATAGTGGACGTCTCGTTTGCTAGCCCCTCTGTCGCCAGCCGAGTCCGCGACTGGCGTGTCGCCGCAGAGGTGGAGACGCTGTCGGACCATCGGTATATCCGGTTCGACGTCTCTGCCTAGACTGCGAGCGGCCGCCATCCAACAACCCCGATTAACGACGGCCCGCGTTGGGCGCTTAAGCGCATCGACAGGGAACTACTCGAAGAAGCTGCCCTAGTCCAGTCCTGGATTCGGGAGTCGACGACGGACGGCCCCGTCGACGTCGAAGCGGTGGCGCTATGGTTTCGCGGGGCGATGACGCAGATCTGCGACGCGTCCATGCCCCGTGTCCACCAACGGTCCGCAAGGCGCCAGGTGTACTGGTGGACCGCCGAGATCGCGCAATTGCGCATAGCGTGCGTTGCGGCTCGTCGCCGGTACACCCGATACCGGAGGCGGCGTCGACGGGATCCCGCCGAGGAGGACGCGCTGTATGAGGTGTACCGCGCGTCTAAGGAGACTCTGTGGCTGGCCATCGGCGACTCAAAGTCGCGTGCCAGGGAAGAGCTGCTGGGATCCCTAGATCGGGATCCGTGGGGGCGCCCCTACCGTTGGGTACGGGGCAAGTTGCGTCCCTGGGCGCCTCCACTAACACAAACGATGCAACCCCAGTTGCTAGAGGCGGTGGTATCGGCTCTCTTCCCTGAGCGAGTGGGACACGTTCCCCCGGCGATGGCTTCGCCCTCAGCCACAGACTCTCCAGAAGAGGAGAGCACCGACGTCCCCGAGGTGACGCAAACAGAGACGAGAGCGGCCGTATCGCGACTCCGGGCTAAGAACACAGCGCCCGGACCCGACGGAGTTCCTGGTCGAGCTCTCGTCCTGGCTCTGAAAGAGCTAGAGCCCCAGCTGAGAGGGCTCTTCACGGCATGTCTCGAGCAGGGTCAGTTTCCCAGTGTGTGGAAGGAGGGGAGGCTGGTCCTGCTCAGGAAGGAGGGGCGCCCCGCGGACTCACCGTCCGCGTACCGGCCCATAGTGCTGCTCGACGAGGCGGGCAAACTTCTTGAGCGCATCGTCGCAGATCGCCTCGTCAGCCACTTGTGCAGAGAGGGGCCGGACCTGGACGAGAACCAGTTTGGTTTTCGTCGCGGGCGCTCCACCATAGACGCTATTACGCGCGTGAGGGCCCTGGCGGAGGAGACAGTATCCCGGGGTGGGGTGGTGCTGGCGGTGTCCTTAGACATCTCCAACGCCTTCAACACCCTACCCTGGAGTTGTATTCGGGAGGCGCTGAATTACCATCGCGTGCCTCCCTACCTCCGCCGCACAATAGGGGCTTACCTTGAGGAGAGATGCGTTACCTATTGGGGACGTGACGGCGCTGGTCGGCGCGTCATGTCGTGCGGTGTTCCGCAGGGATCGGTCTTGGGACCGCTCCTGTGGAACATCGGCTACGACTGGGTGCTGAGAGGTGAACTCCCGTCGGGCGCCGACTTGACGTGTTATGCGGACGACACGCTCGTCACTGCCCGGGGGAGTTCACACAGGGAAGCAGCGTTGGTTGCCACGGCTGCGGTGTCACAAGTGGTGAACCGCATCCGGCGCCTGGGCCTGGAGGTGGCCCTAAATAAGTCGGAGGCCATGGTGTTCCATGGCCCTCGACGCGCGCCGCCGCCGGGTTCACACATCGTGGTCTGCGGGGCCCGGATAGCTGTCGAGTCCACCATGAAGTATCTGGGATTGGTGCTCGACAGCCGATGGGAATTCGGACCCCACTTCCGGCGGCTGGCGCCCAAGCTGATGGGTGCAGCGGGCGCGCTATCAACGTTGCTTCCCAACTTGGGGGGCCCGAGCGCCGCCTGTAGGCGGTTGTACGTGGGAATCGTGCGGTCCATGGCCCTGTATGGGGCCCCTGTGTGGGCGATGGACATGACGGCCAGCACTCTTGCCATTCTGCGTAAACCGCAGAGGGCGATGGCCGTCAGAGTCGTCCGTGGGTATCGCACGATTTCCTACGAGGCGGCTTGCGTCCTGGCCGGATCCCCGCCCTGGGACCTAGAGGCGAAAGTACTCGCGTCATTATATCGATGGCGCGAGGAAGAGCGGGCACGGGGCTCGAGGCCGGTGCAGCGGCAGATCGCGCTGCGCCGAGAGGAGCTCCGTCAGGTCTTGGTGGCGGAATGGCGGCAAAGGCTTCTGCGCCCTACCGCCGGCCTCGCTACCGTCGAGGCGATCCGGCCAGTACTCGACGACTGGCTCGGGAGAAGACACGGCTCCCTGTCGTTTAGGGTGACGCAGGTGCTGTCGGGGCATGGCTGCTTCGGCAAGTACCTGCGCCGCATAGACAGGGAGCCGGACGCTCGGTGTCACCACTGCGTCCATTGCGGGGAGGACACGGCGCAACACACGCTCGCCGAGTGTGTAGCTTGGGAGGAGCAGCGCCGTGTCCTCACAAATAAAGTAGGAGGCGATCTGTCGCTGCCGGCCTTAGTGCAGAAGATGGTCGGTAGCGCAGAGTCGTGGGATGCAGTGGTGTCCTTCTGCGAGGACGTGATGTCGCAGAAGGAAACTGCGGAACGGGAAAGGGAGATCTCGACTCCCTTTCCTGGCCGCAGAAGGCGCACCGGGCGCAGGAGAAGGGCGGACAACGCCCTTTTCCGGCCCCCATAAATGGGTCCAGGGGCGAGGGACTTGGGGAAGCCCCCGCCACCCCTACTCGATGGACCCGAGGCGGAGGCGCGTGCGGGTGTCGGTGCGCGCCCCTGAGGCGATACACGGGGTAGTTTAACACCTCACTACCCCGTGCAGGAGACGAGGCCTGGACGGACCGGGCCAGCACTAGTGTGGGGCTGCGGAAGAATTTGGATTCCCGCGGCCCCACGCGCACGTGTGAGTAGACACCGGGGTGGTTTTAGCCGGTAAGAGACCGGCACGCCCCTCCGCCTTTCCCCAGGCGGAGGTAGTCCATGAGGATTTCCCCCCGTAAAAAAAAAAAAAAAAAAGCTACGCGGGTTCGATGCCCCGGTCGCTGTATGTTGGTTTCAATTTTTCTGAAAAATTCCCTGAAAATGGCTGGTAATTTGGCCTCTGTCCTGAAAAGGCTTCTAATTTGGTCTATGTCTGAAAAAGGCGCCTAATTTGGCTATGGTGTTCTGATTTTGCCTGGCTGGCTAAGTCGTATAGGCGGCTAATTCGGCCCAGGCGTCTAAGTTGGCCTGTCTACGGCATTGAGGGTTGTTAATCGCTATAGAGAGGAGTTCTCTTGGCAGAGGTCGCCCGTCCGGAGGTCGAGCGTGAAGAGGTGCAAAATTTTGTAGGTGTTCATGTGGCCCGTTGTCAGCGCGGTCGAACATGCCGCGCGCTAGTCGTGCCACGAATTGCTTGACAGTCTCCATTTTCAGATCGGCCGCGATGACGTCATTCCGAACGTAGCCACCTGCACCGACAATGGTCCGTAGTGACAAATTCTGATGGACCTGTAATCGCCGCTTCTGATGATCGCTCAGGAGCGCATACCAGACCGGCGCAGCATGTGTGAATCCGGATCTAATGTACATTTTGTATATTTTTAGTTTCGTCCTGAGTGGTAATTTGGATGCCAGGACCGGACGGAGCGTCGCCCACGCACATCTGGCTTCCGTCAAGAGCGTCCCTAAAGTCTCCTCCCGCAGGCTCTTCTGATGTAGAGTGGCTTCGAGCGCGGTCTTCACTGAGCGCACGAGACGCTCCCATGAGCCTCCTTGGTTAGGCGCGCCCGGTGCGATGAACTTCCATTCTGTGCGTCGAGTCAGCGCGTAGTCTTTTAGCTGCGGTGCCCACTCTTCCATCGCCCGTCGTAGCTCTGCATCTGCTCCATGAAAATTTGTGCCGTTATCGGAGTATATGACTCGCGGCCACCCACGCCTAGCCGCCATGCGCCGCAATGCCGATATCGCCGAGTCCGTCGTTAGGGAGTAAACTAGCTCTAAATGGACCGCGCGCGTCGTTAAGCACGTGAAAAGTGCTACCCACCGCTTTTCGTGCCGTCGTCCTATCGTAACTACCAAAGGCCCGAAATAGTCGACTCCGGTGTGAGTAAACGGTCGCGCAAACGCCTCTAACCGTTCGGGTGGTATGTCTCCTGTAACCGCTGGCCGTGGTGTCGCCTTGCGTACCCTGCATCGCAGACATCTCCGCTCCACTTCTCGTACGGTCGGTCGTAGTCGGATGATATGAAATCTGGTGCGTAGGTCGTTGACCACCCTCTCTCTGTTGGCATGGCTTGCTTCCTGATGCGCCTTCTCTACAAGCAACTTTACGAATTGGTGGCATCCATTCAGTATGACGGGTCGCTTCATCTGCCGTCCACGTCGGCTGCGTCGATTCTTCCCTTGGCTCGTAGTATTCAATCTTCCCGTATGGGGTCGAGCTTCCTAAATGCGCTGCCGGTGGCCAGGTTCTTCCCCCGCTGAAGGCGGCTGATGTCTTCAACGAAGCTGTCGAGTTGACTGCGTTCTATCCACATCCCCTCTGCCCTCTGGATGTGCTGCAATGTCAGCCCTAGTGCCTTTCTTCGTATGGCATCGATGAACTGCACTACTCGTGCTGTGGCCCTGATCAATCTCTCGTAAGAAGAGAATCTTTCTATGTCTGGCAGGTGTGGAGCGTCCTTGGTGTCGCTCTGGTGCGCCACGATTTCCTCCAACTCTTCATCATCCCCTGCCTTCTCTTCCTTCCGGTGAGGCCATCTGTCTTTGTCCTCGTAAAGAAATTACGGTCCTGTGAACCATTGGTCGCTTTCTTCTTTGCTCACGAAGTTCGTGCGCGTTGCCTGATCTGCTATGTTCTCCGCAGTCGGTATCCACCTCCATTGCTCGGGTGATCTCATTTCAGCTATCTCCCCTAACCGATGAGCCATATGGAGTACACTCCATACACTTACAACGCGCCGTATCATTCTGTATCCAGTGGAGCGCCGTAGTAGAGTCTGTCGAATATACGACCCTATCTGCTACCACTCTGTGTTTGTCTTGCACGAATTCGCGAGTCGCGCGCCTATCAGATTCGCCTGCAACTCTAGTCGCAGTATACTCTGCGCCTTAATTGGAGTGACTTTCACCTTGGCCGTCACGAACGTAGGCCTGTCCATACGGTCGCGATGCGTATGTACCTTATCGTCGTGCGGTTGGTTCCCTATTACTCCCCCCGTGGGAGCGTAGCAGTCGTGAAAACTTCCTAACCGGACTGGCGAGTGCCTGGATATCCTCATCTGGCCGTCCGCTAGTGTTTGACACGTGTAATACGGTCTCGCCGTCTTTCCTACACGTTACCCGCGGCACGGTCCCTTGAATTGCCCACCCTAGTAACGTACGTGCAGCTATGGGCTGCCTTCGGCGTCCTATCCTCAAATTGCGGGTGATTATTAAGTGCCAGTTGTCGGCGCCTAATAATATTTATATTCATATCGTCGTAACATACCGCACTCGGTAAGTCGCGTAAGTGCTTCAACCGTAAGTACTCCCTACTCACAGACTGCGAGCCTATTTTTAAATCCGCTATTGTTCGCGCGCTTACATTATAAATCTCACTGTGCGTCTTGCCACGTATTCCTATGTTCACTAATCTGCTATTGGCCGCGCGTTGACTATTATTTACGCCTCTAATATTGAGCGGCTTTATCGGTCCTTCCGCTCCTAACTCGCGAGCTAAGTCGTCGTCGATTAACGATATGGTAGAGCCTTCGTCTAGTAACGCATACGTATCAACTTCCATACCACGCGGTCCGCGCACGGTAATGGGGCACACTTTCAATAACACCGACGCAATACTATTAACATTCGACGCGACTAGCACGGTTTCATCCGGTTTTACCGATGCTGCAGGCGTGCGGGCCTTGTGGGTATGAAGGAGGGCGTGGTGGGGGGCGTTGCAGCCGTTGACGCCGCACTTCCTAGCCTTACAACGTAGGCATCGGTGTTTGCTGCTTAAACACCTAATGCACACCCCATCTTCCCTTACCCACTTCCACCGGTCGTCCAAACCCATTTGTGCCAGCTTCCTACATTTGAAAATTGGGTGTTCACCCCCACAACACATACACGAGGCACTTCCGGTGTCCTCCTGGGCGGTGAACGTCTTTACTTCGCGGGCCCTATCCTCTACGCGGCGTGTCAACACTATCCTTTTCGACGGCGGTGCTGCTCGGATTACGGGCGATTCCTTAGTCGGCGTTACGGACGTATAGGCGTGACTTAACGCACGGTCAGCCTCTCTCATCATAAACCGGGATAGTGTGACAATGTCCGGTTCGTCCGCACTTCCGTAGTGCTCAGCATAATCGCACCAACGCGACCGTAAGTGAGGGCTAAGCATACTCGTGATCTCCCTAGTTAGCATCGGATTTTGTAAATATCCCTTGCCGTCGACGTTCTGCATAATACATACTATATTTTGCAACTTAATAGCGAACGAATTTAACTCCTGGGCGGTTTGACCCGGGCGCGGAAGGCGTTTCAAATCATCTAACGTACGATCAATAATCACTTCCGGGCGGCCGAAACACTGCTCCAGTGTTCGCATAATGTCTGCTGGATCCTTCGCGGTAAACAGCAGTGCCGATACTACCTCTCGAGCCTCACCACGTAAACAGTTTCTTAACCTTGCCATATTTTCCTTATTGGTGAATCCATATAGACGCGTGGACTCCCTCATCGCGGCTTTAAACGATAACCATTCCGCGGCCGAGCCGTTGAAAATAGACAAATCCTGTGTCTGCTTCGCGGCGGCTGGTCTAAGTCTTATCATGCCTTCTAGGACTTCCGCTAATCGTTCTATACCCCTATCTTTCCCTCGCGGGGTGAGTGACCTACCTCTATCCCTACGATGTGGCGATGGCGACCTATGTACACCTACATCCTTGTGACACGGCGACGGTAATCTACGATCCGCGTGGCGATGTGGCGATCTATCTATACCTACATCATGACACGGCGACGGTAATCTACGATCCGCGTGGTCATGTGGCGATCGCGTCCTATGTACGCCTACATCCTTGCGACACGGCGACGGTAATCTACGATCCGCGTGGCGATGTGGCGATGGCGTTCTACGTATAGGCGATAGAGTGCGGCGTTGGACGCGCGATGGCGACGTAACCCGTACACGGCGATCCACCTGGTTCATTTCTACGGCGACTCCATTGACCCTCTGTATCGTATCTACGTGACGTGGTTGATCGTTATTCGCAGCTGACCTCCCCTGGGCATCTTCAACGCTGAATATCATCTTCAACGTCGAATAGGGGAACCGGTTACGTGTGCGTACACGTAACCGGTTCCCCTATTCGACGCGTCCTGCTCTATCTTGATGCGGGGCGCGGGCTGAGACGGGCGGTAGGGCAGCTCTCCCCGCACAGTCTCCACGTTCTTTAACAACCTATCAACGCGTACCCTATTTTCCAACATATCATCCTCGTACAAACAATCCCCTATCCGTTTCTTCTTGCAGTTGAGCGATGTCCCTAGCGTATTTTTTCTTGATAAGATCTTCCTCAATTTGCAATTGCTTCCTTCTAATTGCAGCTAGTTCCTCCGCGGTATTATACTCGATTTGTTTTAATATTGCTATCGCGCTAGCTGTCCACTGGGCTGAACGGACTGAACGGACCGACAGGGCGCGGGGCGCGGGCCTATATACAACGTCTGCTACAGGCGCGACGGTACGCACTGTTGAACTAGTTTCTGTTACCGGAAGATCTTCTATAATCGCGGCGAGTGTATCTGTACGCGGCGCGGATGTGCTAACTGCTAACTTCTCCCAAGCGATCAGTCGTAGACACCGACATAGCGGGGCGCGGCGGCGCGGGCGCGAGTGCGGGCACAGATGTGGGCGCGAGCGGGGGCTGGCGCGCAGCGGAGGGCGCTTGTGCCAACGAAAGATAATCGGACGGGGACGCGTGCGCTTCTTCGAAAATTCGCATTCCTACCGGCGTTTCGTCGTCGTTACGTGACTTCTGGCTTCTTGTCTTACGCATAATGTCCCACGTTGCGGCTTCCGATCGTCTTCAGAAAGACGCACGTATTGGTTACCGTTCCCGCCGCAAGGGCGTTACCAGATGATCACAGTTTGGCACCGTTAGGGAGCAATCACCTGGCCGCGTAAACGCGGTTAAGAAACAAGAAATTGTCTGGAAACAGACAATAGACGTAAATGCAGACGTAGACGTAGTAAGAAACGGGGATGAAATTGGTTAACCGACGACCTTCTTTCTTCGTCGATGAACTTCTTTCTTCTTCGATGATCTTCTATAATGATCTTCTTTCTTCTATAATAATCTTCTTTCTTCTGTATGGTCTTCGGATTTTCCAGCTTCTTTCTTCTGGCTTCAATCCGGCGACGATGGATCAATAATTGTGAGGGACTGCAGTGGACTGTATGATTTTAACTAACTGATTGACTAACTAACGGTGTGACGACTGATGTTATTTAAGGTAGACTACACTAGGGACTGTTTAAGAAAAGATGGTACTGTAGACGATTATATATTCAAACTATTTACAAGCGGCTTTCACTAATCACTAATTAACTATATATACAGAGGGGAGTCTTCAATGGAGTATTCTCTCTTGCAGTTTTCTCTCTTGAGGTCTTCTTTCTTGATGTAGTATGTCGTAGCGCCGCTGCCGAAATGAACCGCCAAAATGAACAGCTCACAGAGCAAAACTCCCTTCTTATATTTCGAAAGAGAGTGTCTCGGCATGTGAGCGGTATTGTGAGGTGTGCCGCGCGCTGATTCGTCGACGGCTCGCGTGATCTGCTGACGGTGTTTGGGGTGCGTGGGGCGCAACAGAGTATGAAGGGGCGACGGGGCGGCGGCTCCCCTCGCCGTCCGTAACAATGTCTATTAACGACATTGTCAAATCAAATGGGTACTAATGTCAAATCAAACAATTATATTTGTATATAATTTTATTTATTAAGTTATTGGTTTTAATTTTGCTATAGGAGCCGTTGTTCATTTACAGCAGGGGTGTCACTTCCACTATGGAAGGTATGGAGCACTCCATACCTCAAGTTTTTCAAGGTATGGAATTCCATAGCTGAAATTAGGAAATAAATCGCATATTACTACAAACCCCATATAAATAAATCGCAAGCCCTTAAACCTCAATACCCCACATCTTATAGTTCAATAAATAAGTTGAGTATATACACTGCAAACTCTTAAACCTTAATACCCCACGAGTAATGCGAACAAATTTGAAAATCGCGCCACCATTTTCCATACCTCAGATTTTTACAAAGTGACACGCCTGATTTACAGAATTGTTAAAAAATTAAATATGCATTATAAAACTTTCCAATTAAATGCACCATGAAAGAAGTGGAAAAAATGATAACAAGAAAAGGCTATTCGTAGCAATATTTCCCTTAGATGATGAAAGGTATGTGGTGATTTCAACTTTAATAGTATTAAGATATTTAACGCGAGTACATTTTAGGACTAGCCATCGACGTAGTACAGGTTTTTATAGTGTACGATTGTGTGCGCAAATAGAAACACACTATTTCCTAAATCTGATAGTTCGCAATCTGAAACGAACTATACTTAGAAACTACACTGTCAATTGTGACTGCTAACTTTCTATTTGTTCAATAAAAATGTGATTTTATTTATATTATTTTTTCAGATGCAAGCAATGGGTGAAATAGCTGGCACATGCACCAACTCAAAAGATTCACATGTTAAAACATATTTGTGGCAAACATTGCATTTGAACCCAACTAAAACGAATGGGTCTGACAAACGTTTTTTACTTTTCCAAATAAATCTACGAAATAATACGAGAAAAACTGTGTTTTTTATTTTTTTCTTATTTTATAAATTGGCTGAGATATTAACGATCAAAGTGCGTGTTTCCAAAGGAAGATTTTTAAAAACGCGGGCGGGCGCTCACTAGCCGATGACGTCACACCCCCGCTTATACAACAATGGCGCTCTCGTCTGCACGCCACTGCGCAGTAAAAATGAGAATTTTAAAGTTCTCTAAGGTAAAAATGGAAAAAAATACTGTATTGTGCCTCAGTGCTTCAATTCAACTGTTAAAACACCCGATACACTCTTTTTTTATGTGCCTGAGGACCCAAAAATGAGGAAAAAGTGGATGACAGCCGTAAAAAGAGTCGATTCAATAGGCCCTAAAACTAAAGCGCACTGCTGTGAAGACCATTTCGATGTCAGTATTTTTGAAAGTAACCTATCCTTGTCCTACTGAACATACCTACTTGTCTACTTTGATTGTTTAGATAGATAGGTATCTTGCCATAGTTGTCAACTACCTAGCACCTAGTAGCAGCGCAGTGCAGTGTTCTTAAACCGACTGTATTGGCGGGCTGCAAAATACACACATGGCAAAATATACAAAATGTACATAAATATATATTTTCTTCCTACTAAAAAATCAAACTCACGGCCCGATGTCAAAAGTATCAAACTCGCGGCCCGCATTTATCCCTAGTTTTCGTTGTATTTTTTTAACGACAGCAACGTACATACATTAACCACGGTTTTTATTTAGGTTTTCGAAACGTACGGTTTTAATGTACTATTAGAAGGGCTTAACCGATTTCAATAAAACATGTCTATATACCACTGTTAAAAAACAACATTAAATACAAAAACAACACGGTTCACCCATTTATGAGCTACAGTACAACAGACAGACATACCGACACACAGACAGACATATAGACACACAGACATACAGACAGACACACATAGCGGTCAAACCTATAACACCCCTCTTTTTGCGTCGGGCATTTATAAATAGCCAATAAAAATGGTAAGTAAAAATTTACGACCAACAAGTTAATCAGCACTGATTTTTTAAATGTTTTAATTAAAAAAACTGTAAATGAATAAACTAAAGCGAGCATTGGATAAAATTAAGCAAAAATAGGTAAGTATCTGTTTTAGTATCTTTTTTAGGTAAGTATCTTTTTTAGAACAATAGATACCTATTTGCCTAGTTAGAAAACTGATAACTACGTAAATACCTAGGTAGTAGGACTTACCCACATCTGTTATATGGTATATGGGTAATATTGACATTTTCTGTAAGTTTAAGCTAATAAAACACATAAAATAATTATCGACAACATTGAGATGTGGATTACGAGTAGGTATTAAACACCGAAGCTGTGACATTTGTTTTACGATATCATTTTCAATCAGACTAAGCAGAAAATTAAATTGGTCTTCATTCATTCTTAAGTACATTTTGTAACGTTTACCATCTTTTTGTAAGTCTGGATACAATGTATGAAATTCACCATACTCGAGTCGTTTTACATTAATATCATGGACCCAAACACTCCTTTTCACTTTTTTTTTTTGGAGGACAACATAAGGCAGCTGCCGCTAACTCTATAAATTCGTCCTCGCTGTCGCTGCTTCTCATGTTTCTCGATTGAAACACCTTTATAGAATGACTGAAGTGAGGCGTCCGAAGACGCCGTCTTAACTACCGTGCACACCGCTAAGCCACGACTGTCAGCCGCGACTGACGGACGCGTCCGATAATTTGTTCTCAGCTTTAGAGGCGGGACTTACATAGTAAAAGTAAATGCATGAAAGTCATATCCTCTATCTACGAATCTACGATGAAAGTACGCCGAGCTACCAACATCAAGATATGACATTTAGTTTTGACAAACAGCGTGGACAACATTGACGAATTACAATAGTGCTGTAAATGTCTAAACTCGCTTAATTTTATCGATATAACCTTTATCGATATATTGTTTATCGATATTTTTCTATAATAAAAGATCTCTATACTGAATTATTTATGAGAAATAATTTTTTTAAGGTGGGGATTGAGTAAAAATGCCGATGAGGATAAGAAATCAATGTATTTTACACACAGCCATTTGTAATTATATCTCTACAATTAGGTACAAAAATATGTATAAAAAAATATAAAATAAAAAACGCTCTATTATACTAGTAATTAATTAAGTAAAAAATAAATGATAACCCCGTAGCGCAATGGCTAAGCGTTTGGCTGCGGCACTGTAGGACCGAGGCTTCGTTCCCGCACTGAACAAGTATTGCTATGCTGTAAAATAAATAGTCTGCGTCTGGATGCTTGTTTTCAACGTTTGTTTTTTAAAAGGGTCAAAGTATTAGGTTTTTAACACTGATCGGATTAAATTGCTTTTATGTGTAATAAATACTATGTACAAATCACTAGGCTTCTTCACAGAGGTACCTATGTACATACTATTCGCAGAGATCGTTTACTAATTGTCGCTTTCAAAATGAGTGCTCATTATAGCTAATGTTTTTAGATGAATCTATAAAAAAAATTATTTATAACCAGGTAATTACAAATAACTTAGTCTTTATTTATATAATCGAATTCTTACCAAAATGTGACTTTAGAGGTATATTATCTTTTGCTACATATAAATGAAACGTAATTGACATACACATAATTGTGGAAGTGTAAATTAAGTCCACTGATGAAATAACAGTTCGTTTTAGTTGGGTTCAAATGCAATGTTAGCCACAAATATATTTTAACATGTGAATCTTTTCAATTGGTGCATGTGCCAGCTATTTCACCCATTACTTGCATCTGAAAAAATAATATAAATAAAATCACATTTTTATTGAACAAATAGAATGTTAGCAGTCACAATTGACTGTGTAGTTTCTAAGTATAGTTCGTTTCGGATTGCCATACCATCGAACTATCAGATTTAGGAAATAGTGTGTTTGTATTTGTGCACACAATCGTACGCTATAAAAAACCTGTCCTACGTAGATGGCTAGTCCAAAAGTGTACTCCCGTTAAATATCATATTACTATTAAAGTTGAAATCACCACATACCTTTCATCATCTAAGGGAAATATTGCTACAAATAGCCCTTTCTGGTTATCATATTTTTCGCTTCTTGCATCATTTAATTGGAAAGTTTTATAATGCAAATTTAATTTTTTAACAATTCTGTAAATGAACAACGACTCCTATAACAAAATTAAAAGCAATCTTAATAAATAAAATTTATACAAATATAATTGTTTGATTTGACATTTGAACCTATTTGACTTGACAATGTCGTTAATAGACATATTACGAAAAGCAGAAAGAAGAGATAACCGTCATTAAAATTTGACCCCTGTAGTACATATAATTTTTACTATGGAAGTTGCACCAGCCTGGTAGACATTTTCTCTCACTGACTTAGAAGCACAGTCTAATATGATGCTTAGAAGAATATGGACATACCAAAAGAATTAGCGGTGACTACCTAAACAAATCTGGCGCATAAAATGGCCGCCTTTTATAGGGTTGTAACTCAGCGATATGGGCAGCTGATATCGAAATTTTACTAATATGAGTTTGTTTTTATTTCATATAATTATAGAAATTAAATCCATAGCCTAATTGCGTAACACACCTAAAATGGCAAACCATACCAATTTGACAGTTTTACAACATCCATTGCGTGGTTTTTGTTGTCGAGCAAACCAATTTTTCAATCACATGAAGCAATGGATATTATTGGGTTGTGTAGTGTTTGTTATGCTACTTACATATCATTTTACATTATTTTAAATTCATTTTTCCATTCTGTTTCGATTTTCTGCATTCACCTCAAAACTGGATATTTTACATCACCTTTATTTCCATAGGATCCTGTAACGATTTTAAACCATAAGAACACAATAATAAATCATTTCTACTTCGTATTTTCACACTATCAGCACTTTTAAATTGATGTCAATGGAGTCTAACTTTTTCGACCTTTTATTTAGTTTGCCGTAACTCTGCAATTTCGGGCTTTGTGCGCGCAGGTGCGCTACCTTTTTTCCTTTTTCCTTTCTTGCCGTTTTTCTATTACGAGCCTAAAACCAAAATTTGACATGTTTTGACATCGTTGTTTATCTAGTTGTCATGACAATTATATTCAAATTTGCTACCGGTCTGTTGTTTCTACTTCGATAATTCCATATA
Organism: Parnassius mnemosyne; assembly: GCA_963668995.1. Classification (NCBI taxonomy): domain Eukaryota; kingdom Metazoa; phylum Arthropoda; class Insecta; order Lepidoptera; family Papilionidae; genus Parnassius; species Parnassius mnemosyne. The sequence continues at coordinate 23,222,430 of CAVLGL010000080.1, forward strand.
AATACTCTTTCCTCTTGGCCATTTACAAAAAATTTGCGTTTAATTTAAATAATTTTTCCGTTCTCTCTAGAAAGGTATAAAAGCCGAACAATCGGTGAAGAAATTCAGTCTCGCTTCAGTTCTCAAATTCGAAGCATCTCATAAAGGCCTTATCCCGGGGCCGCACTGCCCCGGGATCCTGCAAGCCTCTGTCCTGCCTGAAGTCGCCAGATCCTACAAGCCTTTGCTCTGCCTGAAGTCGCCGGGATCCTACAAGCCTCTGCTCTGCCTGAAGTCGCCGGATCCTGCAAGCCTCTGTCCCGCCTGAAGTCGCCGGATCCTACAAGCCTCTGTCCTGCCTGAAGTCGCCGGATCCTGCAGGCCTCTGTCCTGTCTGAAGTCGCTGAGGATCCTGCAAGCCCCTGTCTTGCCTGAAGTCGCCGGATCTTGCAAACCACCACATTCACCTGAGGTCGTCGCCTAGAGACGCCCACGCCTTCTCACCTACGCTGTGCGTGCTCGTTTCAGGCGCGGAGAGCACTTGCTGTATACCTTGGATCTTCGGGCTCAGCTCCAACACTAATCTTTTTGTTTATAATTTTTTTTAAATATTTGTAAATCACGACATCCATCTTCATCTTCATACTCCATTTTGTTATATAAAATTGTAAATATCTTTTAAATTTTAAATATATTATTTGTTTTTGTTCTATTTTTGTTGTTTTGTTGCTGTTAGGTTAGATTCTTTTATATTTAATTGTCGCTTCACGACAGTTGTTAAATAAGTATTGGATTGCTATCCCTTAAATTTCGCTTGAGCTGCTTCACGAGGCTTCACCGCATATGTACACTTACGCAATGCACACACTGCTACAGATTTTTGTGTTAGGTACACAGTCGAACAATGAGTTAAGTATGCAGGCAGCTAAAACTTGTTGTAAATAATGTGCTAAGTGTGCTAAGTGCTTATTCAAGTTTTGAAGTTATACTTCATTTGGCGTATTTGAAAAAAATTATGAGAGTAAATTTTCTACAACTTCAATTGGTAATTGTCTGTCAATTGTAAAGTTTTCCTGAGAACTGATAACTATATTCGAGGTAGTTATTTAAATATATATGAATGTATAAAACGTGTTTTATTTTAGTTATTTTTGTTTTGTTACGCTAAAGAGGTATAACTTCTTACGTGCGTACATATGTACACACACACGTTTTGTTTTATATCAATCTGAACAAAGTTAAAAAGTTAAAACGCACATAATAAAAATGAATATTGACAGAATAATAGGAATAGGAATACTTTTGCTTGTATACCAAATACCTTTGTTTATTGTACAATAATATAGTACATTAAACAAATTTATGGAGATCCTTGATTCCATATTGTAATTATAATATGTTTAATATAAAATAATAATGTTTAGATGAGTAAAAATTAAATAAACTGTTTTTAAAATCAATACTTATTTATTATTAATTGGTATATAGGAACGTTCTACACATAATTGATCACAAATGGTAAGTTATATAAGCATGTTCGTTTCTGCTGGATATCATATTTAACTTTTTTATTCAGATTTTAAATGAAAAATATTACTATTTTCGCAGATACATTAATTTTGTTCATTTAAAATTCGAAAATCTGGCATGATTATGAAACGGTGGATGAAATATGATATACAGGATTTATAATTTTATATTCATTAATTAATTATATATTCATTTCTGTACAAAATTAATTTATTAAAATAATTTCTATCGACTTCATGGATAAGAGTGTACAACACTATTTCACTGCTTTTTTGACAGTTTGACAGCAGATTTACCTCAAAACTTGGCGCTTAACATGGCGGCGCAGTCACGCAAGGATGAGCTAATGACGTCACACGAAAGTATTACCAAAATAAGCACTTTGCAAACTGTAGATGTCTCTCTTTTCTATTGCAGCTACTGCTTTGTTAAAAAGTGACAAAACTGTTTTTGACAAGTGTGTGTCGATATTATAGATATTTATATAACAATTACTTCTATAGTTGAATATGCCCTCTCCATAGGTATATATATATCTTTATGGTTTCTCTGTCTACGGATTCTGTCGACGCAGTCCTTCGTTGTTGCCAAAGAGAATATAACCACTTGTTGCGTTTGCGTCTCTTTGTGTATTGTGCCATTTTGTGTGTTTTTCATGGATCATATAGAATAGAAATATGTCGGTATACAAGATTTTTCACAGTATAATCTCAGAGGAAGTGGCGATAGAACATTAATAAGAGAAAAATTAAGTATTTGGTAACGGCAAATCCTAACCTAAAGGGTAACATTATTATTTTTCGGCTTCGTTTTTCGGTAGCGTTTAAATCGTAAAAATGACTACATGACATTATTTTTTAAACTTACAGGAAGTTTTTCTACTATACTTAATAATTAAACATAAAATTTACTATCAGGTTTTAAATGTATGAAGAGTAGGCATGGTTGAAATCAGAGTTGCGTTATAAAATATGTATTTCGAAATTGATACGAATTCGAATATTCTTAAATAAATATCGAAAATTTATATGTCGCGATTAAAAATATCGATGATAATATTATACATCTATACTATTGTGAGAAAATATCGAAAATTTATAGTCGCGATTAAAAGTATTGACGATATAATATATATCCATACTCATCATCATCATTACAGCCTTTCATAAGTCCACTGCTGAACATAGGCCTCCCCCAAGGAATGCCACAAAGCACGGTCCTGAGTCACCTGCATCCATCGACTTCCTGCATGTCTTACCAGGTCGTCACTCCATCTCGTGGGGGGGTCGCCCTACACTTCGCCTACCGGTACAAGGCTGCCACTCTAGAACCTTTCTTCCCCATCGGTTGTCGGTTCTTCGAGCTATATGGCCGGCCCGATGCCACTTCAGCTTACTAACCCGTTGGGCTATGTTGGTTACTCTGGTTCTACTGCGGATATCCTCATTTCTAAGTTTATCACGCAAAGAAACCCCGAGCTTAGCCCTCTCTATAGCTCGCTGAGCGACCTTGAGCTTCCTCATACGGCCAGCAGTGAAAGACCAAGTCTCAGATCCGTAAGTCATCACTGGCAACACGCAATGGTTGTATAATTTCGTTTTAAGGTTTTGAGGTATGTCTGACGAGAAGATGTATCGTAGTTTCCCGAACGCTGCCCAGTCGAGTTGAATCCGTCGATTGACCTCTCGGTCGAAGTTGGACTTACCTAGTCGGACTATTTGTCCCAGGTAAACATACTCGTCAACAACTTCGAGCATAGTGCTCCCAACAACTACCGGCGTAGTTGTGACATCGACATTAAACATGATCTTTGTTTTGTCCATGTTCATCTTAAGACCTAACCGTTGGGAGACACTATTGAGGTCATTGAGCATAGTGCTTAGGTCCTCCAGCGATTCTGCCATAAGGACTATATCGTCGGCAAATCGAAGGTGAGTGATGTACTCGCCATTGATGTTAATACCGTATCCTTTCCAGTCCAGAAGCTTGAAAATGTCTTCCAATGCTGTCATGTCATCATCACCACGTCTTACACATCTCTGCAATTGGATAGATTTCGTACTCTGGTTCTGTACTCGGAAAGCTATCCTAGCCCTACTGTACAAGCACTTCAGCACTTCGATATACCGAGAGTCAACTTGGCATTGCTGAAGGGACTGCAGCACCGCCCAAATTTCGACGGAATCAAAGGCTTTCTCATAGTCCACATACGCCAGACGTAGTGGCAAATTGTACTCCTTCGACTTCTGTACAATTTGCCGAAGGGTATGTATGTAGTCTATGGTGCTAAAGCCCTTTCGGAAACCGGCTTGTTCGGGAGGCTGGAAGTCGTCAAGTCTGCGCGCGAGACGATTCGTAATGACTTATGAAAACAGCACGTAGACGCAGCTCCGAAGGGAAATCGGTATGTAGTTCGTCAAGAGAGCGTTTTCACCTTTCTTGATGAACAAGACCACCGCACTTATGCTCCACGCCTCTGGTGTAATGCCACCATGAAGGTCGGAATTAAAGAGCTTCTGAAGGACTTCAAGTACCGGTTTTCCACCCGCTTTCAGAAGCTCCGCTGTAATTCCATCCTCGCCTGGGGCCATGCCGTTTTTAAGGTGCTGTAGAGCCATTTTAATCTCGCTCAGACTGACGTCCGGGATATCTTCGGAATAGTGTTGGATAAGACTCGCTCTTGGATCGTTACTCACACTTGCGTGTGGCTCCAACGATGCCGTATACAGCTGCCCATAGAACCTTTCAATCTCACTCAAAATCTCAGGTGTCTGAGATCTGTCTGTTCAGTTACCTGTATGCTGACAAATCTGTTGAAGAATGTAGCTTCATCTCCCGTCTAACAGCCATGAGATTAAGAGTGTGATCGGAGAGTTTTTGTGTACTTCAGCGGTGGGTCTTGCAGAACTTGCTTGCTCCGACCGCATGGACAGTTTCAACGAGCTTGTCATTCATATCGTCTACTTCATTGCAGTCTTCTAGGCACTGAAAACTGTTTTGTAACTCGAGCTGAAAGGTTTCGGGACTTTGGAACAGAGCACGAGGGGGACGGAGCGTTGACTTCATTAGACAAGACCTCTTGAACTTAACGTTTAGGGTCAGTGTGCCTCTAACCATTCGGTGATCGCCACCAGTTTTCACCCTCGCGATCACGGAGACATCACTAAACAGTTGTCGTCTGGTCGTCATAATGAAGTCAATCTCATTTTTTGTCGAACCGTCGGGGCTCGACAAGGTCCACTTCCTGTGGGGCCGCTTCTGGAAGAAAGAGTTCATCATAAAGAGTCCCTCTTCCTCCATGAAGTCAGCCAGTTTGCTGGCCCCTTGGGTTCCGTTGCCCTATTCCAAATTTCCCTAATTTCAGCTCACCGTTCTCTCTTGTGCCTATTTTTGCATTGAAGTCTCCCATTAACACCGTATATTGGGTTTTGAAGGAATACATGGTTCTAGAGATATCCTCATACATTTCTTCCACCTCTTCATCGGAGTGTGCCGAGGTTGGTACGTAAACCTGTATGACCTTCAGCGAGTACCGTTTTGTGATTCTGAGTGTAAGATACGCAACCCTCGTCGACACACTCAATCTTTACAACGTTGTTAACGAGAGACTTGTGGACGATAAATCCGATACCTCCTTGGGACAGATGGTCACCCTTCCTGTCGAGTCCTTTTAGGTGGCAACCGAACCTCCACCGGAGATTCTTAGCACCCCCTGCCCCGCCGTTACTATGGTCGCCACCGTAGCCAGGAATAGCGGGGCCGCCGGGGACTGGGGGCCGTCTCTTTGTTGCTCTCTTCATTGGGGGGTATTTGCCATAGTTGCCACGCTTGGCGAGCGGGTTGGTAACCGCAGTTTTTTTTATTGTACTTTTGCTGTTATCAAGAAGATGCTGCTGCCCGTCTCCTGCCTGTTTCCCTTTGTCGCCTTTTACAACACCCATGGGAAGTAATGGGGTAGTGGATATTCTTAACCGCCACTACACGGCTGAAAATAGTTTACTTTATTCTATGCTCGAAGGTAGAATCTAATATTTACTTTTTAGTCTGTCGCGAGTTTTGGCGGGAACTTGACCGACGACGAATTGCTGCTCCTGTATTATTGTTTAAATAATGGTTTGAAGAGGGTTTTGATATGTAAATGTGGTGCAATTTTGTGAATTAAATGTCTCAGTGGAAACGATGAAACAAGTGTGCTGATGGTGATGTTACTCTCAAGATAAAATGTCTGTTTGCTTAGGCGCCTTGAGATACCATCGCCAACAGTCAGCTGTCTGCTGGCTCTAGTTGCCGTCAAACTCTCCCAAGGGCTGCACAATGTGACGCATTAACATATTGTGAAGCAGTGTATTATGAAGTATAATTATACATTGTAATTTCAGGCTCAGAAAGACTTGCACCCAGAGCTGTAATGCCAGTTATTAAAGAAATAATTTAATAGCTTGGCCATGGAGTATAGAGTCTACTCTATACGTAGATAGAGGATTGACTAGATAAAGCATTCGCGTATGCTTTTGAGATAGAAATAGGCGGGAGGTACTTTCCCTGAATTACCAGATATTATTCCATTTCCCCCAATCTGGGTTTATTTATATTCACAGCACTTAATTCATACAAAAAACTTATTTGTTAACATAAAAAAATGTTCTTTTATAATTCAGATGATTAATTCATTTATCTTGAAAATACATTCTGTGACTAAAAACTACGGACGGAAACGACGTAAAAACAGAATCATCATTCCGAATTCAACGGCGCATCGACGACTTTACTCGACATTTAATAAACTCTTTGGAATTCGACGGCACTAAGTGAAAACGCTACTAGCACAAAGTGTGATATCGCTAATAAGTAGGAGTATGTAAAATATGTACTTAAATATTAGGTAATTAATTATTAAAACTTTCCTCGTGTCGAATTTTATGTTGTTAAAATTCAATAATGTTTTAACATACGAGTCCATCACAAGTTCAGTGCTGAACACAGAGCTCCGAAAGGAAAAGGTTTCCACATAGGTTTTGTAGTACAAAACACGGTTCTGAGCCAACTTCCGCGATTTCCTGCATGTCTTACTAAGGTTAGTGGCTTGTGTGCAGCAAGTTGTGGCATACAAGAGAATTTGTCTATACACGGGATGATACTACCTCGCGTCGTAAGCAATAATACAAGATGGGGATGGGGCAGCAGCACTTTCCTGATGAAAACTTAAAATAAACACAAGAATAAAACTAAGAAGATTAACGGCAGCATTTTCCTGATGAACAGCTAAATATAAAAAAGCAGTGGTTGCCAACCCGCTTGCCAAGCGTTGCAACTATGGCAAATAACTATATTCATGTTTATATTCAGCAGTGGACTTTAGATAGACTGTAAAGGAAAAAGGACTAATTAAGAAATATTAACAATGTTACATTAAGTAAAACAAATGAAAACACAATTATATTATTAAATATAATCCAATAAAATTAAAATAAATAAACGATTATTTATTAATTTTTCATCACATTAATAAACAACAAAAATTTTGTCTTCTTTTTAGATCATTCGTTGTAATTCTTGGTAGCTTTAGAATTTCTCAAAAATATGCATTTGTAAACTTGATTTATACTTTTGCATTGCAGAAATTCTTGGGTGCTGGTTGTTAGAATCGGATTAGAAGGGAGTGTATATATATATATATGACTGATTATATATATATATATATATATATATATATATATATATATATATATATATATATATATATATATATATATATATAATATGCCTTGTATATAATATATTTTAGTGGTATAAAAATAATAAGGTACAACTCCTAAACTATACTTAGATAGGTAATACCTATCTCTTGTCAAAAACATCTTTATTACATTATTTATGTCAATTAAATGGAAATTATTATTAATGAATTATTTATTTCTTAATTTATTTCCACATTATTGTTTATAACACCTTTATAAAAAGGATTAAGGGGGGGCTAAATATCTCATTGGTAGGCATTTCCAGTCAGTTTTACAATTATTATTGCATAATAAATTATTCATTTGTATATTTAAGTCAGGACTTAAAATTATTTATTTATTAATTTATTTAAAACTTTACTTGCATAAAACATGGTAGTACAGATAAAGTTCCTACATTTGTAAATGAGAATTTATGTTTAATCAATCTATCTATAATTAAATATTTTGTCATTGTCATGCAATCAAATTACAGAAAGAAAATTAATATAAATTACAATAAAATTATTACAAGTCATAATAATACAGAATGATAACAGAGAAATTTGAAAATAAAAAGTCAAGAACCATAAATAAATTAAGCAATGCTATTCAATTTTTAATACATACAGAACAATGTCAAAAATCATAATTACCAACAAGGTCAAACTTATATCACTTATGGGGAAACAACAAGACACAACAATAAATTATAACATTTTAAATATTTTATCTTAATTATATTATAACTTACATAAATTAAGCATATTTAGTCCGCCTAAAACAATGAGGCTCAAAATGTTTTGAGCATACACTGCTAAGTTTTGTTGGTTATCTATAATCATCAACAGTAGCGTATTACCCAATAAGGAGAGTTTCCTTTAAAGCTGAACATAAAAGTGTATGTATATGTATAACATTATGTGATTCATATTTATGTACATAACTACTAATCACAATAATACTTATTATTGAACAATGGGAAAACATTATTGTACTCGATGATATCCCTAAAGTTTCCATAATCCTACCAAGTCAAAAAGTACACGTTTGTTATGACTTTAAGCTTTGCAATGATCATTCAAATTAAGGAGCATTATCATGAAGAATTTACAATTTGGGAGTCGAAATATTTGACAAAATACATTACAAAGTTCATTAAAAACATGAAATGTTACACTTTATATTCAAAATAACAGATATTAATCAGTACAAATAGCAAATGTAAGCACAAAACAAACTTACCGATGAAAGGTAATATCATCAATTTTTCGTTGACTGATGCTATTGCATCCTAAAATGCTACAACTTACCATCTTTTTCACCTTACTTAATAACTAAAACCCACGAAAAACACTGAATTCAATTACCTGTTTGCTTATAATATTAATGATAATCACAAACGCTTGACATCGTTAATGTCAAATAAAGGAGGGAAAACAATCAAAAACGTATACTTAGAAAAAGACAAGAAATATTGTTTTGCTTCTCCCTTAATCTTATGTCTAACTATATACGTGCATTCCTTTCACACGCAGATGACGTCACTGAATGTTTAGTCTATAAGATACTATGTCTATGACTCTATACGCCATGAGCTTGCTACATATTTATTTATCTATGGAAATATAACGCTGTGTCTACCATAGACTTAGTATCATAGTCTCTACTCTCTATGTAAATCATAGACTTAGTATTATCTATATCTTGTAAATCCTCTATCTACTATTGATAATTTGCTACTTGCTTTATATAATGAACAATAAATAATGCTCTGTTTTAGTCAAATTTTACCTATATGCAATGTTATGTACATTTTTAATATAACCTAATGTACCTTTAATTTAATCCTAAGATTACATGTGTATGTATATGACATTGGTGTGCTTGAATAAAAATAAATGTTTATGTACTATAATTGTTTCATTAAGCAATATATTAATATGACTATAGTGATCCCTTACGTCGATATCGATAAAATAACACATCACTAAATATCGATATCGATGATTTGAGGGATGTGTGCTTGCAATCACTAAGTTATACATAGCTATATTTAATTTGTATAGTTATTACTCAGCTGTCAAAATAGGCGACTGCAGCGCCAAAAGGCGTAGTTGGGAAACTTGACTAAAAGTAACTGTCGTATCTGTAGCTTGCTACATATTTATTTATCTATGTCTACGATATAAATATACATACAATAATCTATGTCAGTCTGTGTCTGTTATGGCGCGTCTTCACCAAAGTTTTGTTGCCAACACAACAGTTCCAACGTCAAAGGAATACGCTTGTTGCAAACATTTGTTCCCTCGGTGGAGACGCTTCTTGGAACATTTTGAAACATTTTCGGAAACAAATGTTGGCAACTTTTGTTGATTTGTCAACAGTTGGAAAAATAAATGTTGTCAACATTTTTGGTGAAGACGCAGCTTTAGGTAGGTAGGTGAGTATATTCAATAGACTTAGAATATACTGGCGTATAGACTACCTGACACCCCCCCCCCTACCCTAGCCTATGAATTTGTGTGTATATATATTTAAAATCAAAATATTGACAGATGTATTTCAAATTGGCACATTTCAAACATATTAATTATTTAACTGGCCCCATGTAGTTTAAAAATAAAAAAAAAGTTAAAGATCACTCACTTTATAACGTCGATAATACTTCAAATAATTAGAATTGAGTGGGGCACTTAATATTGCATTTTTAACAATGCTGCAATAATATTCAATCAAGTCAGTTTTTTTATATAGCAAAATGTATCCAATTCTAATTATTTGAAGAAATATCGACGTTATAATGTTAGCGATATTTAACTATTTTTTATTTCTAAACTACATGTGTGCAGTATAAATAATTAATATTTTTAAGATGTGCTATTTGAATTACGTCTGTCAGTATCTTTGTTTATATATTTACTAAAAATTCGTAGGCGTGTGAGGGGTTGGGGGGGGGGGGGGGGGGGGTAGTTATCAGCATGGAAATACATGTACTTCGTACAAACTAAAAATTTGTCTCTATACTTCCCTGGTTGCTACATAGACGTAGTATCTTAAGAGCGTAGTCGGTCTGCGCGGGAATTGAGAAATAGATTTTTAAAGAAATTATTGCCGTCGCACTGCGCCCGAGCAAACGAGGTATCAATATGTGAGTGAATAATCTGTATTTGTGTGCGTAGCTCAGTAACACGCATCTTCCGCGCGCACCACATTGTTTACGGACTTGATTCTTTACTTCACTGTATTAACTCGGCTTGTGGATTGGATTTGAATACCTATTTGTTCCAACGACTAGAGCAAAATCATGAATATTATTTTATTTGTAAATAAATTTTATCATTTTACCTTCAAATCGACAAAAGAAATTCAATAACTTAACAAAACACTGCTTGTAAAGTACAAGTCGTGTTTTGTTAAATTATTGAAATTTTTTTATAAAATTTCAATTTACAAATATAATCATACCATAATAATTTTTGCTTCAGGTAAACCCTTTTTCGTTAATAATGGGTCGAAGAAAAGGGAATAAAACGCGTCTATTCTTGAGTGCTAAGAGAAAAAAACCTTCATTTACGTATTTACGTATAAAACGGAAGATTCATTTTGCACCGTGTACAGTACCTACCATCCAAGTAATTAAAATTTCATATCTATTATGGTCAAAGGAGCGTGAGGTGGTCAATTTTGAATGGCATGGCTGGATTCTACTCAAGATGGTCCTTGTCATAAGGCGATAACAATATAAAAGCAGCAATAACAATGCTTAGTATCTTTGTTTCGCAGGTGTTTTATTCCATATTTATTCCTCGTAATATTATCTAGTAGGTATATATTACCTATCTCTATGGCAATCAAATATTATAAAATTGTATAATTGAAATTCACCTTCCGACTGGGGTTGCCATCGGTGATAGGGCTTTTACTTGTTTTATAATTTTTTAACCGACTCCCAAAAAAAAGGGGGGGGGGTTATATGTTCGACTGTATGTATTTTTTATGTATGTTCACCGATTTCTCCGCCAATTGTGAACCGATTTTCTAATTTCTTTTTTTTTCGAAAGCTTACACCCTTGAGGTGGCATTGACTCTCATTGTCACTAAGTCAGAATCTGATGATGAGATCCCAGCGAAATCGAGGGCAACCCTCAACTTTTATAGACACATATAAATATTTTTCATGTACTTTCTAACGCATCTCTTTGTGCCTGGTAATCAACATCTCATGTTGCTGAGATGATGATGAAAGGTATAAGTCAGGATCTGATGATAGGATCCCAGTAAAATCAAGAGAAACCCTCAAATTGTATAGGCACTTTTAAGTGTTTTTTTCATACAACTTTCAGAGAGAGTTGAGAACCGTTTGAAGAAAACGCAAGCTTTTTTTTCGTCGGGGTCGATCAGCTGGTGATCTTCTGGTCTACCTAATTCATAGATGGACGGAGGTTGTGGTCACTTGGAAGAGAAGGCCAAATTGGCCTCTAAAAAGCTTGGCGTGCTCAGCAGAGCGGGACAGTATTTCATGCCGGCCCAACGCCTGTAACTTTATAAGGCGCAGGTTCGGCCTCACATGGAATACTGCTCCCATCTCTGGGCTGGGGCTCCCCAGTGCCAACTCCTTCCACTTAACCGCATCCAGCGCAGAGCGGCTCGAATCGTCGACGACCGAGTCCTCTCCGATCGGCTCGATTCATTGGCGCTGCGAAGAGATGTTGCATCCCTTTGTATTTTCTTTCTCATTTACCACGGTGAGTGCTCTGAGGAATTGTTCGAATTAATCATAATTGAATTAAAATTTCACGAACGCACATCGCGGCGGAACTCCCGATACCATCAACACCATCTGGATGATTGGCGGTCAACCACTGTACGACTTAGAAGATGTTTCTAAATCGCACTTCCTTGTGGAATTGATTACCATCAGCGATTTTTCCAGACCGACACGACTTAGGGACCTTCAAGAAAAGAGCCTACTCCTTTTTAAAAGACCGGCAACGCATCTGCAACTCCCCTGGTTTCCCTGGTGTTGCAGTTGTTCATGGGCGGCGGTAGTCACTTACCATCAGGTGAGCCGCATGCTCGTTTGCCCCCTCTCATATAAAAAGAGGCTCCTCATCGTCGACCACTACACTCAATGACTTGCATTTAGTCTGTGATGACGATGATGGTGCACATAATGAAGAAATTCAAAACGACAAGTTATCAGGACGCAGAGTCGTAGATATAAAATATTTGTTTGTCTGCTATTTCAAACACTTAGCACCAACATTTAGGCTGCACATTTGCCGATTTAATACTCCACAACGACAAGTTTATAAAAAGAAATCACAACTACTATTATCAAGTACAAGGCCAATTGTACATCACATGCCGAAGTTTTTTTACTTTGTTTTGTGGAGCCCCAAGGGTGTTTTATATGAAAAAATTGAAAAAGATGACGAATTTTGGCAAAACACGGCCAAAATTAGAAAAAATTTTCCACGAATGCCTTCTCCCTGAAATAATTGGCGGTCGGATACCACGAAATTTACCTGTAAGAGAAAGGATGGAATTGACGACAGAATAAATGTACATATTAATTATTGTATAACTTATTATATGTATAATTATTCTTAACTTATTTAAAATACCCACAAGGACATCTTCTGCTACATAAATATTAAGAATTTACTTGATAAGAGTAGTCATTATTTATAAACTCCCCAGTAAAGCTGGCAAATCAAGTAAGCCTTTCACCTTCATGTAATAAACAAACATCCCCAAGATCCGCCATCATTTCGCCAGAGCATCAAGACTATGTTACCCAACGTAATAAATATAAATTAAACGTCCATACGGCTAACTCCTTCCAAGAACTCTCTGATGAAGAAACAGAAGGTGACTACTCTTCTCTGACTTCAACCCCAATTAATACATTAAATAGAAGCTATGCAGAAATACAACGAAATACACATTTTAAAAATAATGAATTAAAAGAGAAAACCCACAAGCTAGAATAAAAACTGGAAATAGCGGAAAATGAAATTGAAAATTTGCTATCAGAAAATCAAATGCTAAGCAAACGAATTTCCGAATATGAAATAAAAATTAAACAGTTAACTTATATATGCAAATCTACGACGAAAAGAACTGTTAAGAAAAAGAGAGAAAAAAGTTTGACAAAAATGAAATTAGATTTTTCTCAAATAGAAGAAAATATAAAACTCCACGAAAACCATTCCACTAAACATACTAGAACATCTGTGCCAACTACCTCAGAAACAAATAATTTTAATCAAACAGTACAACAAATCGATGTAAACTCAAACTCTAACAGTATTCGTGAAACACCGATAGATGGCAGTAATATACACAAGCAAAATAAAAACAGATTTATTTACATTATTGGAGATGAGCAACTAAAGGGACTGTCAGCTTCACTTATAAGTACCAGGTATGGTAAGTGGAATGATGTCTTTATTCCCACGGCTTCAATCTTATCCGGAGGTACTAGTACAGATATATTAAATTACTGTGACTTATTCATCGAAAAATTGACAGATAATGACATTGTCATTTTAGGTATAGGAAATAATGACAAAGACATATATAAACTACATTCCAACATTTGTATAGCTTTAAGCAAATTAAGTAAAGTTTCAGTTTTTTTAACTCCTATATGCCATAATCCTTATTTTGATAAAAACACATTAAATTTTAATCTAAAATTATGGACGAAACATTTTGACAATTGTAAAATGATCAATATGAATGACGAATATTTGAATGCATCTAATTTTATAAAAAACATTTGTAATAAAATTAATTTATGCATCGATTATATAGAATATAAAAAACAATTTTTCACTGTTGAAAATATTAAGAAATTTTTAAAAAGATCACCTACTATAATCAATGAAACAAAAACAAAAGAAAATAAATACTCAAAATTGCTTAGAAAAGGCACTATACCTTATTATTTTCATCTTATGTCCCAAAAACAAACAAAGAAAAATTTTAATCAATATAATAATATCCTAACTAATAACCATGTACCTAAAAAAGGCACAATACCTTTTTATTTTAGTAACATTACCAAAAAACAAAAAGTAAATACTCGAGATAACAACGAAAGCATTCAACATACGCTGAATTCTTTTCAAAGTAACAAGGACATGTTTTTTCCAAACAAATAACAAGTACTTTACAATTTTTCACCAGAATATACATGGATTACTCTCCAAAATAGAACTAATAGAAATGACCCTTTTGGAAATAAAAAACCATATTAATCCCGATGTACTATGTTTTACCGAAACATTTGTGAAATCAGGTGAAGAAAAAAATATACTCATAAATAATTATGAGTTAGCTACATCATTTTCAAGATCATCTAAAAGAGGGGGTAGTTGTATATTAGTAAAAAAAGGTCTTGAATTTAAGAAAATAGAGTACTTCGATACACTTGCTATGACTTACCACTTTGAGTGTTGTGCAATAAACCTTATTAATAATAATTTAATAATTGTTTGCATATATAGAATTCCGTCAAAAATTAAAACTCATTTAGAATATTTTTTTGATAAATTTGACTTACTTGTTAGTAAATATATATTAAAACATTCAAAAAAGAAGATAATTATTACTGGAGACATAAATATTAATATACTTAAACCCAGTCAATACACCAGGTGTCTTAAGGATATTGTGATGAAATATAACTTTCACTTTGATATAAAACAACCAACTAGAGGCAAATCGTGTCTTGATCTTATTATAAGTAACATTGACGAAGCAATTGGATCTGTGCGTTCATTATGGCTGTCAGATCACGATACTGCACAGGTATTAAAGTTTACTGCGAAAAGTAACAAGAATATCACACCAAAATCAATATATACATATATTCGTCACTATTCTGAAGAAAATATAGACAGATTTAAAAAATATTTAAAATGCATTTCATTTTGTAAAGTTTATACTCAGACTGATTTAAATACAGCGTTTGAAGAATTTTTTAGCCTTTTCACATTACTCTATAAACTATGTTTTCCTAAAATAAAAGTAAAAACCAAAACATTTACTAAACTAACATGGATATCCAAAGGCTTAAAAAAAAGTTGTAGAACTAAACGTAAACTTCGATATAAGTTTTATATGACTAGAAAAATTGTTGATCGAATTAAATATATAAATTACGATAAACTATTAAAAAAATGTATAAACATTGCAAAAAGAACAACAAACAATAAATTTGTATTGAATAGTAAAAATATATGTAAAGCTACTTGGACAATTATAAAAAATGAGACTAATCGTGTATATACTAAAAATTACATAAATAAAATAATGAATAATGGAAAGGCGGTAACGGAACCTGCTGAAATAGCATCTATTATAAATAATTATTTTATTAACGCAACAAATCAAATAAATTATAAAATAGAAAATACAACTGACATGAAATTACCCCAATCAATTTTTCTGACTCCTATAAATGAGAATATTATCAAAAAAATCATAATGTCTTTAAACAACACAAAATCTGAAGGCTATGATTCCATATGTACTAAAATAATTAAATCGTGTAAGGATGAAATAAGTGAAATATTAGCATTCCTGATAAATCTTTCACTAGAGTCAGGGACTTTTCCTGATAAATTAAAACTTTCAATAGTAAAACCTTTATACAAAAAGGGAGATAAAAGTGATATATCCAACTATCGACCAATTGCACTAGTCCCAGTCCTCTCAAAAGTATTTGAAAAGGTGATGCATTACCAACTTATTTCCTTTTTTAGTAAATTTAAGGTGATAAAACAAAATCAGCATGGTTTCCAAAAAAATAAATCCACAACACATGCTGCCTTTACATTACTGAAGGATGTCTTGCAAAATTTAAATCAAAGAAACTATACAACTGTAGTATTTCTTGACATGTCGAAAGCCTTCGATCGCGTCTCACGTGATCAGTTACTTATCAAACTAGAGGCTAACGGTATAAGGGGACCTGCATTAAGTTGGCTAGAAAGCTATTTAAAAAATAGGTCACAGTGTGTAGAAATAACACAATTAAATTCTAAGAACATAGCTCAGGTATATAGATCGGAATTCAACAACAACAATTTCGGTGTTCCCCAAGGTAGTATACTCGGACCATTGTTGTTTATATTATACATAAATGATTTACCTGATATCTCCAACTACAAAACTACTTTATTTGCAGATGACATCTCGGTGACGATTACGACTAGTAAAAAAAGTACACTTGATCAACACAAAAGGGACATAGTTAAAACAATTAATTCAATAAATAAATGGCTTAATAAAAATAATCTACACATTAATTTAAGTAAAACAAATATTATTAATTTTAATAACTTAAATTCTGACATAAATATTGACTCTGACAACTTCTGCGGAACGCTATTAGTACGACATTTCTAGGTTTAATTATAGACTCAAATCTAAATTGGAAAGAACATATCCATAAAGTGAGTAATAAAATTAACAGATTTGTATACGCGTTACATAAATTGACAAAAATAGCAAACAAAAACACTACGATCACAGCGTATTTTGCATATGTAGAATCTGTTATCAGATACGGACTTTTAATGTGGGGTAATGGCACAGACTGTCATAAAGTATTTTTAGCTCAAAAGCGCTGTATTAGAGCTATAAGTAACATCCCATCGGACACATCATGCAAGCCTTATTTTAAGAGTTTAAACATACTTACTTTTCCCTGCCTCTATATATTTGAGGTTGGCAAATTTGTAAAGCAAAACAAGCACATGTTTTTACAAGCTAAAGACGTTACAAAAATTAACTTACGGAACCCAGATAAACTAGTACTTGACACAATTCCAAAAAGTAAGCGCTTTCAAAAAAATAGCTATGCAATGTGTAACACTATTTATAATAAAATACCCTCACATATTAAGCAATTACCATACAACAAGTTTAAAATTTCATTACGACGATGGCTGGTAGAAAAAACATTTTACACAATAAATGAGTTTTTAAATTGTAGTGATTAAGTTTTCGATGCATGAATTAATTTATTTATATTAATTTATTTATTTATAAAATTTGTAAAATGATGTTTTTAGTTATGTTTTTTAGATTAAGTTTAGAAAGTAATTATCTTATAAAAACTTTTGGACATTTGCATGCTGTTGAAAACAGCTAAATAGGTTTTCTCAACACATTCGTTTTATAACACCAAGAACAAAATATTTTGTACCTATTTACTAGCAAATAAAGAATTTGAATTTGAATTTGAATTTGAAAAGCAGAATTATTCACCAATCAGTAGGATTCGAACATTAGTTACGTATTATTTCACTAAAGTTTGCTAAAGATCATTTCAAATAATACTAAACGTAAATTCACTGAATTGATACTTCGTTGTCTTAATAATTTCACTGTTCTGTGCCGCCTGTAAATCAGTATAGGATAAACGTCGATATCGACTGACATCACTATGATAACAATAAAAACTTCGACAGTTGTCACTTTCCGAATTGTTTAGATTAATAAGTACTTATTAGTTTAACCATCCCTCACCTTTGGTCTCCCCCCGTAGAGTGCGATAGGGACAACTTCAGCTCAGAATGATTTTACGTAGAAAAACCATGACCGATCGACATTTCGTATTCTCTTCGAAAACTAACCCTATTAAATTATTTTTGGTATCAAAATTTAAAGAACGAATAGATCTATGCTCCTATCACTTTTTTTTATCTTAAAAACTTTTCAAATTTGTTTGGTAGTCGTCTGATTACGGAGGTAAAAACGGGGCATATTTTTAGGTTTTTGGAAAGGCATTTTTATTTTTGTAATAATTTTTTGGAAAAAGTAAATGACATGCCTTCAATAGACCTACATATTTATAAACAAAATCGATTACTCTAATGGCATTATCCAGGAAGAGAATAGGGGAATATACATTTGTATGGAAAAAATACAGCCCGTCTACGCTCTTAATCTTCTATCTACGGGTTACTATCATGTGCTGTATGACAGTTACTATACTCTTTGGTGACTATACTCTTTGCAGACAGATAGGTTTTGGCAAAGAGAATATAATCACTAGGTTTTGGCGGGAACTTGAACGATGAACGTAGATAGAGGATTGACTAGATAAAGCATTCGCGTATGTTTTGAGATAGAAATAGGCGGGAGGTACTTTCCCTGGGTTACCAGATATCGTTCCATTTCCCCCGTTATGGGTTTATTTATATTCACAGGACTTAAATTCATACAAAAATCTTATTTGTTACCATAAAACATGTTCTTTTATAATTCAGATGATTAATTCATTTCTCATGAAAATACATTCTGTGACTTAAAACTATGGACGGAAACTAAGTGAATACCGAATCATTATTCCGCATTCAACGACGCATCGACGATTTTACTGGACATTCAATAAACTCGTTGGATTTTGAATGTAATAAGTGAAGACGCTACTAGCAAAAAGTGCGATATCGCTAATAAAATAAGTAGCAGTACTTATTTTATTAGCGATTTTACTTAAATATTAATTAATAATCAAAAATTTCCTCGTGTCGTGTTTTATGTTGTTCTTACAAAAAACAAAAAATGTTTTAACATACCAGGCCATCACAAGTTCAGTGCTGAACACAGACCTCTGAAAGAAAAAGATTTCCACTTAGGTTTTGTATTAAATTAATTAAATTAAGCATATTTAGTCCACCTAAAACAATGAGGCTCAAAATGTTTTGAGCATACACTGCTAAGTTTTGTTGGTTACCTATTATCACGACCAGTAGCGATTATCCAACAATTACGGATAGCTGATTCCTTAGGAAAGATGTAAAATAATATATTTAAAAAAAAATTAATTAAATTTTAACAGTGGTAGAGCCACGCGGCAGTTTTTGCTGTCGCACGGATGGACCGGCTCGAACCGGGGTGGTACCACGACCTCACAGAAAACCAGCGTGAAGTAGAGGTAGGTTTACCTCTGCGTTTCGCTTGATGAGTGCAGGTGGCCGGAGGCCCTTTTTACTGGAAATGAGGCATTCCACCTTAGTCCTCACGGGTGACAACCTATCTACATTTTGATTTGTAATAGAGGATAGATATAGATGTCTATGGACCGCAGCAACCACTTACCATCAGGTGGACTGTGTGCTCATTTGTCACCCTTATCCTATAAAAAAATTAATATATTAAATATATAGTACACTTTTATATCAAGGTATTTTACAAAAAAAAAAGCATTCAAGTATGAGTATCTGTGCATAAATACAATACCTATAACAATTAATACAATATCAATTGATTTAATTAAATAGTAGGTATATGTAAATGTAATGATAATATTATTCATACCAAAGATTTAAAAAAATTATGTACATATTGTTAATTACAGCCTAACAGCCTAACAAATGTCCTCCACAGCCGAACCTAGACCTCCCACATAGTTTGTATGCAAAATAACTGCAGTTGCCAATCCTTCTGCCAAGCTAGGCAACTATCACAAAACCTATAACTTTTGACTTTTCATCATGACTAATGGTAACGGTAAGTATATTATCATAAAAACTGTTCAACATCATTAATTGAGAATATTATCTTATGTTGTTGTATTATTGTGTACCTTAAGATTAAGACTTATTTATTTATTTATTATTTTATTTATATTTAATTTATTTTTATATAAGTATGACATATTTATTTATTTTTTAATAAATATTGTAATATAATTGTTGCTAATTTATAATAGTATTAATGCAATGCAGTTAAGTTTTGTACATCTGATTTCAGGCAATACATATTTTGTGAAATTAAATATACTTTGCCCAATATTTATGTACTTGAACCCAAACATGTTTTCGTGTCTTTGTAATATAGAAAATGATTGAAGAGTTTTAGGGCAATAAGGAGAGTTTCCTTTAAAGCAGAACATAAAAGTGTATGTATATGTATAATTATGTGATTCATATTTATGGACATAACTACTAATCATAATAACAATTATTATTGAACAATGCGAAAACATTATTGTACTCGCTGATATCTCTAAAGGTTCCATAATCCTACAAAAATTACACGTTTGTTATGACTTTAAGCTTTCGAATGACGGTTTAAATTAAGGAGCCTTATCATGAAGAATTTACAATTTCCAGTCCAAATATTTGACAAAATACATCACAAAGTTCATTAAAAACATGAAATATTACACTTCAATATTCAAAACAATAGATATTAATCAGTACAAGTAGCAAATGTAAGCACAAAGCAAACTTACCGACGAAAGGTCATATTATCAATTTTTCGTTGACTGATGCTGTTGCATCCTAAAATTCTACAACTTACCATCTTATTCACATTACCTAATAACTAAAACCCACAAAAAACACTAATTTCAATTACCTGTTTGCTTATAATATCAATGTTATTCACAAAATATTGGCATCGTTTATATCAAATAAAGGAGCGAAAACAATCAAAACCGCATACCTAGAAAAAGACAAGAAATATAGTTTTGCTTCTCCCTTACTCTTATATCTAAACTATATACGTGCATTCCTTTCACACGCTGATGACGTCACTGAATGTTTAGTCTACAAGATACTAAGTCTATGACGGTGAAGGATTGCTGCTCTTTTATTATTGTTCAAATAATGGTTTAAAGTGGATTTTGATATGTAAAAGTGTAGTATTAAATATCTGCGCAAGTGTTCTGATGGTGATGTCATTTTCAAGATAAGGTGTCTGGCTGCTTAGGCGCCTTGAGATACCATCGCTATCTGTCAGCAGTCTGCTGGCTCAAGTTGCCGTTAAAATCTCCCAAGGGCTGCACAATGTCACGCATCAACATATTGTGAGACAGTGTACTATGAAGGATAATTATACATTGTAATCACGGCTGGTAATCTTTGAGCGAAAATCTTTGACCGTAAGAAATGCAGTGAGCAATTCAGAACATGACGTTTCCCTCCTCCCTACCACTTCATGCCCCTTCGCGCTGCCGCCATTTTGTAATGTTAGCATGTCGGGTATCTGTCAAGTTAGAAGTTTTCTTGGAAATTTTTATTTTGTTTTTCTATGAAGAATTAATAATTATTCCTTAATAAACATAACGGCTTAGTATATTCAGTATTCATATAAGATTTAAACAATTATAATAAAGATATACGGGAGTACTATACAATGAATAAAACTACTTAATTCCTGGCATTTCAAGTGATCTCTTTGATAACAACTTAGTAATAATAATAAACTGGTTGCCAAATTGTCTGCCAAGTGTTACATCTATGGAAAATGTACACCTTATACGATAACCTATGAAGGCCTATGTTTACCAGTAGCTTTATGATAGTCTGTAATGAATGAAACATAATAATAAATTATTTTTATAATATTTTTTTTTTAAGTTAATGGCTGAAGTAAATGAGGAATTCTATTATTTTAAATGATTAATTGTCAGCATTATTTTATGCACAATCGCACACCTCTAGTCTTAATAATTACAAAATTGAGGTTGTCTGAATGACAATGACAAACAATCTTTTATGTTTTTATTTCAGATGATACAGTTCAAATAAACTTAGTGTGATATTTGATCAGCCATCATAAAAAAGGTATGAGGAATAATTTTGCTGTCAAAACACATAATAACTGATGGAAACATATCAAAATGGCAAGGTGACGTGTACTAAACAGACTGCAAGTATACTCAATTACGCTTGTTTCATAAACTAAATGAAGAAAATGTGATTCCCAAAGAAGTAAAAAAAAAATTAAGGTAATAATCATGTAAAATTTATATTGCAAAACAATCGCCATTTTAAAACTTTAGTTCAGATAATATTTTTATTAGGATTAGTAATATGTTTATATTTTTAAACACATCTAATCTCTGTCTACACCACTGAAATAAATGAATTAATGTTAATTCCAATTTTAAGTGCTAATTTATCATGTTCTGGAACATTGTGACAAAATCTGTGTGTCTAAGGAATAAAAATATTTTAAAGATGTAGTCTACCAATAAGCACCTTGCCCAACTCATTGTTTCATACACCTCTGAGATATGAGACAAGAGTCTGTGACCAGCAGTAGAACATGAACATAGACTCCAATAGATAATTGGCTACTTTACAAATACTTTTATCCTCCCAACTTTCTATCAGAAATTGCTATAGTGTACTTAATTATCTTAGGTATCAATGATAATTATGTTCAAAAATTATTGGAAATTTCTGTATAATTGTGAAATCTTCTTAGATTTATGTGAAAGTAACTTTGTCTGATTACAATCGCCTCTTCTTGTCTTGACATTTTCTATGCAAACATTTGTAAACAACAACAATTACAATTAGCGAACATATTCAAAGTTAACTACTTGTAATATAAATATTTAAATATTCTTTTTTCCAGCTCAATACACAGGATATCGAATGTATTGAAGAGAACCTTTCCACTCAAAATATTCAAGTGCGAGCAGCAAGAGAGCAATTAAATGTTTACTCTATAGCATATACCACAGATGGGATTCAGAAAGGCACGGACATCATTAGAATCGAAAAGCGTACATTGCCACCAATGCAAAAAAAAGCCTTAAACGATTATAAAAAAGTAAAAAAAAATCATATAATAAATTAAATATACAATGCATTTTATTTCTACGAATCCTCATTATTCGTAATAAAATAATAATAATAAAAATAGTAATTAAAATTATATATATAAAAATATTATATAGATATAGGTACATACCTATATATATATAATTATACTAGGCTGAAATAAAATTATTCCTTTGCCTATATCCAATTCATATAAAAAAAAATGTCATGTTCTAATTTGCTGTTTAATACGGTCCAAACTAAGTGTACCAGAGACGTCCGTCTGAACCGTAGATAGAGGATTACTATGTCTATGGTCTGAACGCGTAGTGTTAGGGGTGTCCACTATGAAAATACATCGATGTATTTTTTCGATGTGATGCATCGAAACTGTGCATCGATATATTCCGATGCATCGGTTAAAAACATCGATGTTTTTTCAACATCGAGTACTTTTTCTGACTTCAAACAACCGACAATTTTGAATGATCTACTACTCTTACATCAGTACTGTCTGCCCGCACGCCTTTCGTGAGTGTGTATGTGTGTTCAAGGATGTTAGTTCGATAGATAGATATTCTTAATTGCATGACACACAAAGTGTCTTATTCGTAAGAACTAATATATTGTTAACAGACGTAAATATTCATAGTTATTTATTTGTATTATTTATATTTGTATGTTGATGTGTATATATGTATGTATACGTCTGTATGCATATATTTGTATATATGCATAAATAGGAGATATTTCTATAGTATATTTGTTTTATATATTTGTAAAATTAATAAATAACTTAGTTAATTATCATTTTTATTTTGTTATTATTTTATACTGCTACACCTACGTCAAATTCTCGTGGGTTGACTGGTAGATTTTTTTTTGTATTATTCCCTTTGTATTCTTTTATATCAAGGAATGCAATAAAGAATAAATAAATTATTATTTATGATCATTCACCTACTACTAAATGGACGGCGGATCTAGAACAAAATTCACGAAAAATGTGTCCCGAGTCAACCTATACAAACGTATTATATATATAATTTTACTTGCGACAATTTATCAGCCTTTTAACTTCAACAAGAGGCTGCATTCTTTTCGCCTTATGAAGCTTCTAGCGAAAAAAATCGGTATGGTTTTTTGTTTTTACAATTAATGTGAATTTTAATTAAATACTACGTATATTGTATCTAAACAAAATATTATTTTTAAATTATTAAATATTAATAGTTTAATATACTTAAATAGTATCGAAAAAATATATAAATAGTTTTGCTCGTTTTGTGATACTGTACGGCAATTTGGAGTGTATTATCGGGCGACAAAACGAAGACTGGCGTTCAATTCGAGCTCTTTTTGCATTTTGGAACTCTTTTGGCTCGGACACTTTTGAGCGCATAGCCGAGGTCCATTTAGTAGTAGGTCAATGTTTATGATATTATTTTGAATGATAAAAAATGATACATTCACAATAAAAATACTTACATATGGAATACAACTCCATCTTTTTGTACAACTTTAAGTATTTGACTGCTTTATGCACACGTTAACCGCACCGATTGGCATTTTTCAAAAAACACCTACTTCTTATAGGGATAAAAATCTAGTGCGTTTATAAAAACGATTCTGTAAGCAGGTTTAATCAACGCACAAGATTTTTAAATCCAATACTTTGGCAGAGGGCAATAATCATGCGAGGCGAGTCCACTGTGTTAATTTTTTTTATAGGATAAGTGTGACAAACGAGCACACAGTCCACTTGATGGTAAGTGGTTGCTGCGGCCCATAGACATCTACATCTATCCTCTGTTACAAATCAAAATGTAGATGCGTTGTCACTCGTTAGGACTAAGATGGAATGCCTCATTTCCAGTAAAAAGGGCCTCCGGCCACCTGCACTCACCAAGCAAAACGCAGAGGTAAACCTCTACTTCACGCTGGTTTTCTGTGAGGTCGTGGTACCACCCCGGTTCGAGCCGGCCCATCTGTACGACAGCAAAAGCTGCCGTGTGGCTCTACCACTGTTTAAAAATATAAATATATATAAATGGTCTAAAGGCGTCAACTCACTTGCCTGCCGCAGGGGCAATCTAGGGTGTAGAAGTGGGGATCACCCTTAATTTCCTCCTTAATTGTGATGTGTGTATGAAAGCAGGGTTAATTTGCTAAGACGGCCCTGTGGCTGGGCGGCAGGGGCGCAAGAACTTCTTTGCTCCCTAGATCATAGCTACCGCTGCCACGTGTGTAGCACCATTGGAACAATTTCAATCAGTTCGTTAGTGACTTTCGCGCGCAGCACACTTCACAATAGATATCAATAAAACATGTGAAATTTGGATACTGGTGATAGAAGTGTATAAACAGCGGCTTCTTCACCCATTATCTCCTTTTTGTTTTTTTTTTTACGGCAGCACCGCAAAAGCAACGTTATTTGAACGTTGTAACGTTTTTAAACGTGGTAGAGTCATGCTGCAGCTTTTAAGGACTGTGTTATGGTTGTAATTATTAATTAATTAGTTGTTTTATCAGAAATATGGGTGTCTATGGGCCACAGTATCTCCTTAACATCAGGTGGACTGTGCTCATTTGTCACCCTTATTCTTTATAAAAAAAGAACCAAGGCTATATTTACAGATTCATTGATATTTCGATAAAACTAGCGCCATTCTCAACGCATGTGTCAACCGAGATGTACACTTTCATACTGAACGGCAGGCATGTGTATAGAGAGACAATTCTGATACTGTCCCGATCGCTGTTCATCCTAGATTGCCCAGCGGCATGCAAGTGAGTAGCCGCCTTAAAACCGAGACAGACCAGACGATTTTTTTTCTATTCTATTTAGCACAGTGTTTCCAACCAGCCAATTTCTTGATTTCGCTAAGGACTGACAGCTGCCAAGTAGCACCACCAACAGGTTTAATATTATACCTTCTAAATCAGAGCGCTGTTTTTCTGAGTTAGAAGTTATAATATTAATAGTGATATAAGTATACCCATTTTACCATTGGATGGTTATCATTGATTCGATGTTTTATGAAAATACATCGATACATCGAGTGTATCAATAACTTTCCAAAACATCGGATCGGTTCGATGCATCGTATTGTAAACATCGAGTGAATTCGATGCATCGATGTATATCGAATATCCCTACGTAGTGTTTCTATATAGTTTGTGATTGTAATTTCAGGCTCAAAAGGGCAGAACGCAGAGCCGTAAAGCCACTTATAAAATAAAAGAAAATTTCAGACAGCTAATTAATCAAATTCAGATTCAGATTATCAAATAGCCAAGTAATAAAATCAAAAACCAGTACATAATAATATTTACAATCTATCTTAGGAATTATTTAAATATTCAATATATAATTTAGAATAATGATGTAATTTTGAAACCTTATTCTACTACATCTACATCAAGTACCTCTGTCCATCAATCAGTTATTTTCTTATTGAAATTAAAAATGCAGTTAGAGGTGGCTGAAGCGGCTTCAGACAGATTGTATCCTGCTCTGTTTCAGTGTTTTACTATTATTTTAAGTGGGTAAGTTTCAGGTTAAATTTTTTCTTACTCTTGCTCCTTGTGTTCCTTTAATGAATTTTATTTCTTTGAATACACATTACCAATGTATTGCATATATGGTTTGAAGTTCCGGTATTAGAAGTTTTAAAACCAGACCATCACAAGTGCAGATTACTGATTGACATTTTTAATTTTTATTATGTTTCAGGTTTGAATGTTTCTTCAAAACAATAACTGAAAAATTAAAATAAGCACTTAAAATTGTACTCATATATTTAATTGGTGCAGTCATTCACATATTATGATAAATAAGAGTAGCCATCCTTTTTAAAACAAAGCTTACATTTGATTATTACCTGCTTAATTATTTTTTATAACTTAAAACCATCCATCCATCTATTACAGTCTCTTAAAGTTCTCTGTTGAATATAGACCTCTCCCTTAGATTGCATCATAGGGATTTGGCCATAGTTGCTATGCTTGGCTGGCAGACCACAGTTTTTTATTATTTTGAGTTATCAGGAAGATGCTGCTGCCTATTTACTATTGCAGTTACTTTCTGTCGCCTCTTACAACACCCAAGGGACAATACGGTCTAGTGGATATTCTAATACCACTAATACTAGGTTGATTACCTATTTATTGATATTTTTCAAATAATAAAATTAAATAAAATTTATTATGTAGTATCTGGGCAACCAGGCTTTGCTTGAAAGAAAAAAAATAAAAGAATTCTACTGGGTAAAACCTATCTAATCTAAATAAAATTTGAAAGTAAAACAATAACTAAATGCAAAATTTCATGAAACAGTTAGAGCCCTTTCCGTATGACCAATAACATCTACAATGCAATTCAAATAAGAATAGGAATGTCAATGACTTGAATCAAATGACTGTGATCTGTCAACCGGCACTTAAAAAGTTTTACTTGCAACGAAAATTAATTTTCCATTTATATTTATTTAACTGGGTCTTAGTATCACCAAATCTATTTAAGAAGTCATAATTGGTTTGGTCACTATTAGCTACATTATGCCAAAAAGTAAATTATTATAAATTAAACTATTTAATAAAAAACAATTCATTTATTATAGCCCTTCACAAGTTCACTGCTGAACAAAGGCCTCCCACAAGGAACACCATAAAGCATAGTTTCCCGAATGCTGCCCAGCCTTCAACTCGGCTGGGCAGCATTCGGGAAACTTGGTCAAAGTTGGACTTATCTAGCCGGACTATTTGTCCCAGGTAAACATACTCATCAACAACTTTGAGCTTAATGCTCCCAACAACTACTGGCATAGGTGTGGTATGGATGTTACACATGACTTTCATTTTGTCCATGTCCATCATAAGAGCTATCCATTGGGAGACACTATTGAGGATATTGAGCATAGTGCTTAGGTCCTCCAACGATTCTGCCATAAGGACAATATCGTCGGCAAATCTGAGTGATGTACTCGCCATTGACGTTAATACTATATCCTTTCCAGTCCAGTAGCTTGGCAATGTCTTCCAATGCAGCGGTGAAGAGTTTCGGGGATATTACGCCACCCTGTCTTTCATCTCTCTGCAGTTGGATAGGTTTTGTACTCTGGTTCTGTGCTCGGATAGCCAACGTAGCCCTACTGTACAACTTCGATGTACGGACAGTCAACTGGGCACCGCTGAAGGGACTGCAGCACCGCCCAAATTTCGACGAAATCAAAGGCTTTCTCATAGTCCACATACGCAAGACAAAGTGGCAGTTTGTACTCTTCGGTCTTCTGTACAATTTGACGAAGGGTATGTAAGTGGTATATGGTGCTAAAGCCTTTTCGGAAACCGGTTTGTTTGGGAGGCTGGAAGTCGTCGAGTCTGCTTGCGAGACGATGCGTGTGACTCTCGAAAATAGCACGTAGACGCGGCTCAGAAGGGAAATCGGTCTCTAGTTCTTCAAGAGAGCGTTGTCGCCTTTCTTGAACAACAAGACCACCGCTTTTCTCCTCTATGAAGTAGTGCTACAATGGAGGATGGAATTAATGAACTTCTGAAGGATTTTAAGTTCCAGTTTTCCATCCGCCTTCAGAAACTCCGATCTAATTCCATCCTCGCCTGGGGACTTGCTGTTTTGAAGGTGCTGGAGTGCCATTCTAATTTCGCTAAGTCTGACGTCCAGGATATCATCGGAATGGTGTCGGACAAGACTTGCTCTTGGATCGTTATTCACACTTGCGTGTGGCTCCAACAATGACGTGTGCAGCTGCCCATAGCCTCTCAATCTCACTCAAAATCTCAGGTGTCCCGGAAACGATGCTGCCATATTCGTTCTTTAGCTTCGACAGTTAGTTCTTTCTGGCAGACAGATCTCTGGCAAAGACTTTGGAGCCCCATTTCCATTCGATTGCTTCTTCAATATGAGCTGAATTGAAGTTGCGTAAGTCTCGAAGCATGCATTTGGAGATCTCTTTGTTCAGTTGCCTGTATACTGTTCTTCTGCGGCGGGTCTTAACGAACTTAGCTCCGACCGCATGGACAGTTTCCACAAGCTTATCATTTTTTATCTTCCTCTTTATTGCAGTTTTCTAGGCACTGAAAACCATTTTGTAACTCGAGCTGAAAGTTTACGGGGTTTTGAATTAGAGCACGAGGTGGACGGAGCGTTGACTTCATTAGACATGACCTCTCCAACTTAACATTAAGGTTAAGTGTGTCTCACCACTCAGTGATCACTGCCAGTTTTCACCCTTGTTATCACTGAGACATTAATGAACAGTTGTCATCTAGTCATCAAAATGAAGTCAATCACATTTTTTGTCAAACCGTCCGTCGAGCAGGTCCACCTCCTGTGGTATGGGCTTCTGGAAGAAAGAATTCATCATAAAGAGTCCCCCTTTCTCCATAAAGTTGGTCAGCTGCTGGCCCCTTAGGTTCCGTTGCCCTTTTCCTAATTTCCCTTCTTTCAGCTCACCATTGGAGGAATGCATGGCTCTTGAGTTATCTTCATACATTTCCTTCACCTTTTCATCGGGATGTGCCGAGGTTGGTGCGTAGACCTGTATGACCTTCAGCAACTGGTTGGTGATTCTGAGTATAACCCTCGTTGACACACTTCCAATCTTTACAACATTGTTATCGAGAGATTTGTGGACAATAGATCCGACATCTTGGGAGAGATGGTCGCCCTCCCGGTGATAGAACAAGTTGCCAGATTCGAGGATTACCGTGTCCTTCCCCTCTCTTCGGACCTCGGATCCTATAATATTCCAGTACTACTTGTCTATCTCTTTCCAGCTCCAGGATCTTCTCGTCAGTCCTCAGGGTGCGTACGTTATATGTTGCCAGGTCGAATCGTCTTAGGTGGCAACCGAACATCCACCGGAGATTCTTAACACCCCCTGCCCCGCTGTTACGCCATGGTCGCCAATGTAACCAGAAATAGTGGGGCCGCCGGGGACTGGGGGCCGCATATTTGTGTCGTTGCTCATGGGGGTATTTTTATTTTATTTTATTCGGTAAAACTTACAGCAATTTCTTATAATTAAATAAAAAAATATAATAATATACTATTAAGCCATTTACAAGTTTCCACTTTTAGAATTAAAAATAAAAATTATAAACAAAAAACAGTTCAAAGGTAAATAAACTAGTTAACAATAGGTACCTTAAAGTTAAAAAGCTATGTGTATTATGAATATTTTAAGAATTAATATAAAAATTTAAGAAAAATATTCACCGGTTAAGGGACTGTTGGCCACACTCAGGGAAGTATTAAATGGATCAATATCAAAGTTAAGCGAGTTTATAAATTTAGAAGTTCTAATCATGAAAGAATTACGTCTATAGTTCGTATGAGCTCTGTTTATGTAAAGAAGTTTGCGTTTCCTCTAATATTACCATAGTCGCCACACTTGGCGAGTGGATTGGCAACCGCAGTTTTTTATTCCTTTTTGTTATTACAAAAATGCTGCTGCCCATCTTCTGCCTCAGTTTCCCTCTGTCGCCTCTTACGACACCCACGGGAAGACATGGGGTAGTGGGTATTCTTACGTGCCACTACACAGTTTAACAAATTAAATTTGTCATGGAAGTGCTAGATTCAGATTTAAACTTTTTTTCATGGTTCTCTTGACCTTTTCGGTTCATCTGTAAATAAATAATATTTCAAAAACATCTGTTTTGCTCACCCTACCTAACTGGTTTAAATTGATAGCTATAATGTCACAATATGGTGCCAGGTCAGTCCTATTCTTATTTGAATCACATTATATGTATTATACAAGAATTGCTTACCTAATGTTAAGAATTAGGTTTGACTCCTACAGAATGCCAAAAGGTCCACATAATATTTGGATGGTTTCATCATTTAAATTTATTTATTTATCTATTTTCAAATTAAATAAATGTTTAGTCATTTAATTTTTTTTAGGTATATTGCTGGCAGACTCAATGTTGTTTCAAAATCTGAATCCAAAGGCATTGCAACATTTGTTGGCACTTTTGCTCTGCCATCACTTATATTTTTATCTCTGGCCCAACTCAACTTCAGTATTGTAAATTGGACATTTTTGCTTGCAATGTTATTAGCAAAAGGGATTGTATTCTTTGCCGTTGTGGTAATTACTATATTTGTTTCAAAGCCTATGAATTTGGGACAAGCCGGAATGTTTGCTATATTTTGTACACAAAGCAATGATTTTGCTTTAGGATATCCAATCAGTAAGTTATGTTCAAGTTTTATTTTGTATTTTGATCATGTTCTAGTTTTAAATTGCTAACCACATCATAAATATAATATAGAATAGAATAGAATCATTTTTATTCAAGGGTTGGATTTAGACTCGTTTGGCACGAATTTGGCGGAGTAAGGTGTTTTATTTGGTAGAGATTTGGTCCCCGATTATAATAATACCACTCACATTAAAAGGTAATGCACCGTTATCGAAAAAATAAACAAAAACTATTATAACCTAAAATGCGTAAAACATAGATTTATTACTGTGAAAGCTGGATAGCATACAGAATTTTGTGTAAGTGTGACAAGGACGTAAAACTACTGTCACATTATTCTACTGTCTATAGTCTATACTCTCTGTCAAGAGATATTTCGCTGAAGACAACTATAATAATAGAGAAAATTTTACCGACTTGATGTATGAATATTTATGGAAAAGAGAAATTATAAGGAATGCACTTCAGCACTTCCCGCAGCGCCGAAGCCATTGTAGAAGTAACTTTGGGTCAATATTCCTGTGTAAAAAAGTGAGGTTAAAATTTTACAAAAAAACATTAGTCATAAAATATACTTTTCCACAACGAGGGAAAGGTAGAGGAGCTTTCTCTAATAAGACACTCCTGCTACCCTCTTCCCCCTCCTGCCGGAGACGATAAATGTTACTTTCGGGTTATATCTATGGGATTTTCTTTTTGGTTTTTCTCAAGAAATGTGTATTACCTTTTAATGGGAGTGGTGTCGGGAGTAAGGGGACGCTCCCCCCCCCTTTCCCTCCTCTCAACCCCTGCCCCCTCCTCCTGCCAAACGATTCTTAATTTCAACCTTATTCAATATTGATTACATGTTATTCTTATTGAAAGTCATTTTTAACTGTTACTACTGGGAAGAACCAGCAAAAACCCAGTGGGACTTTTTTTTAAAGCATAATAACTTACAATATAATACAGTTGTTATGAAAATATATAGAAACAACATGGTAGCAATCAACTCATTCCAAGGGGTTATTATCAATCATGTACTCTTTAGTAGTATAAGTTATTAGTATTAATAACCCTTACATAAAAATTTTTGCTTAATAAATATTTTAAATCTTTTGATAGATAAGGTCTGATGTTTTAATATTTTTGTATATATAAATAAATAATAAAATATTTTCAGTCAATGCTATTTATCAAAATACTCATCCAGAATATGCACTGTACCTTTATTTGATGGCTCCTATATCTCTTGCTATACTTAATCCAATTGCTTTTGTCTTGCTGGAGATTAATAAACAGAAACAAGATGATACAAATGAGGATGGAAACTTACAAAATCAAAAGATGTACATACTAAAGTTGAAAATGCTGCTTCAAATTTTGAAAGGAATTATTTTTAATCCAGTGTTAGTGATGACAGTCCTTGGCATAATTGGTAATATAATTTTTAAGCATAAACTGTCCATTTACATTGAAGGGCTCTTAGAGGTAAGATTTTTTATATTTCATATAAATATACAGCCTGACAATATGTAAATAAAACCCTGTCTAAGGTGTGAGGGTGCTGATGTGTTATGATTATTTTCATGTAATCCTTTTCAGAGAATGAGTAAAAAATTATGCCACAATAATTAAAATGAAGTTTACACGCGTAATAATACTGCAACATGTTCAACAATAGGAAGATATTAAAATATTTATGATATAAACACTTGATAATTTTTGCTAACTATTCTTAAAAGCCGATATAAATATAATAATGTCGTTACAGTGGTTTTATGCCTCTCTTTAGGATCAGACAGGTGTTTTCTTTAGATAATATTGTATGTTTTCATAATATTGCAGCTTTAACTTTACTTATTAACATTCCTCTGTGCGTGTAATAATCTTAAAAAGTGGTACAAAGTTTTCCCCCATAAACTAATATATAGAAAAAATTTTACTTTGCCTCTATCTGCTAAATTTATTTTAGAGGCAGGCTACCCCATATCATCCTCTGGGGGTCGTAAGAGGTGACAGAGGGAATCAAATCAGGACATGGACAGCATCTTCTTAATAACACCAAAAAAAACTGCGTTTTCCAACCTACTTGCCAAGCGTGGCAACTATGGCAAATATTCCCCTATGGGGGAGGCCTATGTTGAACAGTGGACTTTTATAATCTGTAACGGTAACGGTAACACACTGCATGTGTATTTACACACCCAATTAAGACTAACCCTCGTCCTAAGTTAAAACATCTATATCAACGTCAACAGTTAATTACATCACTAACCTTTCAATATGAAAGAATTGAAAGTTAGGAGTACAAACAACAGATATCACCAAAATAGGAAATATGTGAGACCTTTATACAATAACAATAAAATTAGATATGATAAAACATATACATCAGTTTATTGTAATTTATTGTAATGTAGTTGTTTATTCATTAAGACTCATTCACGGTTTTAGGTTTATGGCCAAGCTTTTACTGCATCAGCCCTTTTCTTACTTGGGTTAAGAATGGTTGGCCAAGTACATCGATTGAGGGGGCCAGCACTGATTGTCCCTTGTGTATTGATTATGGTGAAGTTGTAAGTATTTTTAGTTCATTTTATGCGTTATTCACAATAAACTAAGAGATATGGCAGGTAAAATCCATGATTGCTTATAGTTGACTGAGCCAGGTCTGTTCTCGAAAATCCACATCGAAGGACATGTTTTGCATGTAGGCAGTAATATAAGATTATTCAAGTCTTCTAAGTTCATTGAAGAATTTTAGTAAATTTTTCATGTCCATTTTCTTTATCATAATCTATAAATATAGGAGAGTAGGATTTGCCATAAATGTCATGTTTGACAAGTTGATTGACAATCGTAGTTTCAATTTTTTTGCACCTTTGACACTGTTTCCCAATGCCAGTCTGGATAGTTTATTTACCTGTCTGGTTGGCAGTGTTTTATTCCTGTACCTCGGTAAGTACGTAAAGCTGTTGTGTCGGATTCCACTGAACCATGCGAGTGAAAGAAGAGTAATTTTTTTAATAGAATAAGGGTGATAAATGAGGTATGATGATGGTAAGTGGATGCTGTGGCCCATAGACATCTATCCTCGATTAAGAATAAAAATCAAGATACGTTGTCACCCCTGAGGACTACGATGGGATGCCTTGTTTTCAGTAAATAGGGTCTCCAGTACACTCATCAAACGAAACACAGCAGGATTAAGCTGCTATTTAACGCTGATATTCTGTGAGAGCGTGGTCCTTCCCCAGTCAATGCATTAATATCAATGAATGATGTGTGCTTGCACAGTTCACACACTCGTACACTATAATCATTTACACTGCAAGACTGGATTACAATGGTGGAGGTGCAATGGTAGCAGTGGGTGGATCTGAAGAGCGAGGTGAAAACATTTTCAGACTGACATATTCCTCTAAAAGTTCTTAGGAGGAAAAATCTAACTGATAAATGCTATTATTGTTGAATAAACAAAACAGAAAAAGACTATGGAGCTTTTATGTAGTATACAAGAATTGTAATGCAAAACACAAGGCCTAGTGAAGCAAGGAGACTTATAAAAAACTTATACCTACTATATCTACTTACTTAACAATAACGTACCTACCTGCCTAGTTCTTACTTTTACCTTGCTACTACTAACTTTAACTATGTTGTTAATTTACTTTCTTGGTCTTTATATTATTACTATACCTACTACCTACTCACATACCCTTACTTAGACTGTGTTTTGTACATATATAATATGGGGAGTTAAGCTTAATTATTTAGCATCAAGTCAAACATCCGTGGTTTTTAGATGTTAATTAAACCTATATCTGTATTGTTTTTTGATCTGATAAATAAATAAAAAAAAAGCCTTTACAAATATAATATTTGTAAAGGCGATTGTCGTGAGTGGAAATAAACCTTACTATGCTCACCTACGGAGTTGCATGTCTTCTAAAGTTGGTTTGCTGTCCGTAGTATGTGATGAACTAGATAGCCTTGTATTCGAAGGATCTTAAATTGCCGAAACCTGACCATAACCTGACATTATCAATGTCTCCATACCTATACCCAAGAGTTTAAAACTCTATAGACGACATCATCTTCACCCCATAGGATATCTTTAAGATTCTTAATACCCTGATTGTAAATTTTGTTGCTTAGGCCTGATAATAACTCTGGAATATTTCTGAAACCCAGTCTTAATCTTCTCATCCGTGCGGGATTCGATCCAGCGGCCCTCAGCATCGTAACTCATCAAATCACACTCGCCAGAGGGCCATCTAAAATATTGTCAATTTATTTTCAAACTTGTCTTACTTGTTTTCCAGAATTATATTACCTGTTGTAATGAGAGAGTGTGTCACGGCGCTCAATGCTGGTGTAAATGAGACAGAAACATCATCCCTATCTACATATGCATTCCTGTATGGAACTATTCCAACTGCTCCAGCTGTGTTTGTGTTTTCAAATTTATACCAGTTAGAAATGGATTTGGTGAGTTTTTATTGCTATTTATATTTCTTTCGTCTATTTCTTTTTCATTTAGGGGCTTATGATGCTGGATGCAAACATTTAGCTATTAATCCTGTAGTTAAAAGTATAATTGGTATATTGTAAAACTAAGATTTTTATTTTTGAAGTAATTTGTAAAAGTATTACTAACAAACTGTCAAAATATATTTAATTAAAATATAATCATAATTATTTATTTGCAATAATATGTTATTAGTATAAGTTATATATTTTAAGGTGGCTTCATCCATGGTTATTTGTACATTCCTATCGGCGCCTATTACATTCCTATCTGCTCAAGTAATAACATTAAATAAGGACTTTGCTGGTCAATTAAAGAAGTTTGGCTTTGACCTTTCTATAGTGGCGATATTTGCAGCGATGTGGATATTCTTGGTTTTCACAGTCACAAAAAAATATAAAAGAATGCCACACAGGATAACATTTTGTTTGAATATTACACAGGTATGTAAGGTAGTTTTGTTCTATTATATTACAAGGTGGCAGGACTCCTTTTCTGCATTTTACCTATTTCTGCCACAAAATAGCAGCGTGTGTACTGTTGTTCCAGTCTGAAGGTCAACTCATTTGTAGCCGTCTTTATTTGAAGTAGATTGTAGGTGTCCATGGGCAGCAATAGCCGGTATTCTAACACAGTTTCCACTATTTTTATGTTCCATTTTAAAGGTATGTTGACTCGGTGTTACTACAGGACAGGATTTGACATTTTACCTAAGTCCTAGTAATAGAGACAAAAAAAAGACATTACTTTAAAGGTGTTTGCAGATTTTCTTTTGCTGTTGTGCAAGTCAATTATCATTGGGTGGACTGTTAGTTTATTTGTCAGTTTGTCATGACGGTTTTAGTATCTTGTATATGACAGGAGTGTAAGTAAGAACATATTAATAAATTTCACGACATGCCAACCTGACTTAATATATGTTTTTTTATAGGATAGGGTGATAAACGAACACACAGTCCACCTGATGGTAAGTGGTTGCTGTGGCGTATAGAAATCTACATTTATCCTCGTTTGCCAATCAAAATGCAGATGCGTCGTCTCACGGGTGACGACGCACGGACTAAGATGGAATGCCTCTTTTCCAGTATAAAGGGACTGCGGTTCTCTACACTCACCATACGAAACAGCAGTGTCAAGCTGCCATTTTACGCTGGTATTCTGTGAGAGCGTGGCCCCTCCCCGGGCGACCCGACCCATACGTGCTACAACTGTCTACTAATATAGCTGCAGCATGGCCCTACCAAAGTGAAATGTGAAATAAAAGATACGCGAAGGAATGTCAAGACGACAAGGCGAGTGTAATATTTTGATTGGCAAACATAACAATCACGACAAATGCTGCTTACAGATTGATGATAAACAAGGGTTGATATTTTAATAGTATTTCTGTTCATTGAGTTTTAATACTTGTGACACTTTTTAATATTGAATATTTTGAAATGTTTTAGTTTTATATATTTAATTTTAATTAAAAATATTGTAAATTACCCATCTTTCTCCACTATAAATAATTATGGATCCACTTTTATTCTCACGAATTACTGAGGTATCCCTTTTTTAAATATTGTATATGTTGTACTAAGAACACAAGCGTTTTGTGTGAAGGCATGGCATTTTTGTGTCATATTTATATAATGTGTTGCGGTAGAATAGGATTTAATAGTGTAAGTGTTTTTCTTTTTATTAAGTTTTTTTTTTTCATTGTCTTTAATTTGGGTTAACTGGTAGAGAATGCCACAGGGCATTATGTCGGCCCTTTGTAACCCCTAGTCGATGTGTTGCAATAAAGGATAAATAAATAAATTAAATAAAAATGCCTTCAGCTGGTTACTGTGAAATTGACTTACGACTGATTTGTCGGGGGGCGTGGCTAGGCCGGCAGATAACTATGACTCACAATTTTTTAATGTGAATGATCTATAGTGGACACAGGTCTTCTCTTATTCATGAGAGGGTATTAGGGCAAGAAAGAGTCCACAGCTCACTCTACTCCAATGCATATTAATAAACTTCACCCCTCGAAACGTTTTATAATGGCCAGGCATGCCGATATTTTCTTTTATCGCCCAATAAATGAGTTTGCCATTGAATTGATTTGCTTGTGTAAGTACTATAAAATTTTAAATATGTATATTAAAATATAAGTAGATAATAAAGTATCTATTTGCAGATATTATTAGCTGCCAGTGTCATATGGGGTGGTCCACGTGAAAATTATCCGCCGTCTTGGCAATATATCTTTCAACAAGCCTTGCAAATATTCAGCACATACTCCTGTTTACTCTGGACTTGCATGTTGTCAGTTGGACTACTAACATTAGAGGTAATAATAAACTTAGATCAATGACGTACATACATTCTCTTTAAACGATGGCTCGGTAGCGCCATTCAATAATAATAATAATAATTTATTTATTTCTCACCACAAACGACATGGACATTGGATACATTAGTGTTACATCTCTATTTAACAATATTATGTCATTCGTGGGAGACCGGTGCCCGTGTAGGTTCAAAGACCCGTATTACAGGTCACCAGCCCCCCCCCCCCCCCCGAATTTACTAGGCACTTAGTATAATATACAGAGATAACTTATGTTATGATTAGAAATTATATTATATAGAGGGAATTAACAGTTTGGCTATATAGAAATAAATAAAATAAAGACTATGTAATTATGTACGTATGTATGTGAGTGTGTGACTATTAGTATATCTGTGTATATGTTTGTGTGTATTTATGATATTATTTGGAGTAATTGTTCAGTGTCTGTGTATGATAGAGTCTGAAGATATCCCACGAGTCTATTTTTACTTGACCATTTGTTGACTTCATAAATAGACAATTTTTGTTATAATTTATTATACAA
The DNA here is from genome assembly GCA_963668995.1 of Parnassius mnemosyne. Classification (NCBI taxonomy): domain Eukaryota; kingdom Metazoa; phylum Arthropoda; class Insecta; order Lepidoptera; family Papilionidae; genus Parnassius; species Parnassius mnemosyne. The sequence goes on from CAVLGL010000080.1 coordinate 23,260,864, forward strand.
ATATGGTCCCAAAAACGTGAAGAATTTCCTTGCAAAAGACGTGTTGCATGGCACTGATCGAGCTACAAGATAATTACGGCGATGTTCTTTTTGAGTTACTTTTGTAATTGTGTGTTGTCTTAAGACTATATGGAGTACGAATAACTGTCGAACTGTAAGAACTTCGCTAATTTTATACAGATCTAAAGTTGGATATAGGTAAGGTTTAAAATGTATAACTTTTAAAAGTGACCTTTGCGCACGTTCTAGTTCAATAAAATGTGTTTTGGCGGCTCCGCCCCAGACTTCAATTCCGTATGTCAATAAAGATTGGCACAAGGCATAATAAGCCAATTTTAGGACTGCTCTATTTGCAACATGTTAATATAATGCAATTGAAATTTTTGAATTCATAAAAGAATTCTGTGTTAATGAATGTGGCAATACGTTCGGCTTTTCTACCGACTTCAAAAAGGAGATGGTAGTCAATTCGACTGTATGTTTTTTTTATGTGTGTTACCTCATAACTTTTTTCTGGGTGAAACGATTTCGATGATTCTTTTTTTATTTGAAAGCTGGTACTTGTCATGTAGTCCCATGTGAATTTGATCCAGGTCTGACCAATAGTTTTTTTAAGTTATTGTTAATAATTTATATTGAAGTCGGTTGTACAATATTTTTAATTTTAAATTATGCTGCAACAAGTACAGATAAAATGCAAATTCTGTACTACTATTTTGTGTGATGTAATATTAAAATGATAACATTATTGCAATCAGCGTGCGGTGGCGGCGTAAAAGAATCTTATTTCGTCCCGTGTTTGATGTAAGAGGCGAAAATGCAAGAAAAATTTTATGGCTTCCGATAGAACGCGGTATAACTATTTCTGGTTTACGTAAGACGTAGAATACCCAGACAGGCGACTCTTAGCAGCGGCTACAGCTTGGCCAATATAATTAGGCGCATGATATGAATGCGCTTTTGGCGCCCGCACCCCGCCTCAATCCCCGCGCTTCCCCTAGTGACCAATCACCGTTCCGTGTTCCCTCCCTCGTTCTAATGACGTCTTAGCAGTCATGCGCCTAATGAGGGCCATCCACGACTTTTTCTGCCACCAGGGCGGTGCCACTTAAAAGTCAGGTATAATATTTGACAGATTTCATAGCGGGGAAGTTAATTTGTTCGGAAAATGTAAAGGTTAATGTTTTTTTCTGTACTATTAGCTGTATTTTATATTAATAAGATTAAAAGTAACTAAACCAAACCACAGATATAAATAAAAATAGAAAAATTAAAAAAAAAGTTAAAAATGTGCAAAAAATTAAATAGCAAACCATTGACGCATTGTTTTGTGTATTAATATAATACTCTAGAATCAAACTTTTATTAAAAACCAACTTCTCAATTAAATGACATTGTGTAACAAAACACTTTACCTCAGTGTCAACTAGCGACATCTGGTGAGCAGAAAATTATTAGCCCTCATTGTTTTGGTCACGTAGTACAAGACGTGATGATAAAGAAAAAGATATATTTTTTTGTTTAAAACAAGTAAACTCGGTTAATTAATTCCTTCGCTGTCCCGTGCAACTATATATATAGGTCATTGGTATTTTCTTTCTATTGTGTCTGTAAATCGGACAGTGAAAGTATTGATATTGTAGTGTAGTCCCCACATATATTAGTGTTAATGTATATATACAATACTATTTTGTAAGTACAAAAAAAAAATAAGTACAGTTGCAGCAAATGCTACTATTGATAATGGCACTGTCAGAATATTTTTTATTATTTATCAATCACAATATTATCGAGATGTGTTTTTATCCAAAAATTGGCGTATTTTTATTGGCACAATACTAGAAAATACTACACAAGTTAATTACTTACGCACTCCATTCGTAAGACGCTCCCGTTCCCTCTCCCACCATTAGTACGTCACAACTCCTTTCTCTCTTGTCGTATTCTCTCGTTTACTTCAACGGCTCACGAAACGAATGCCGGCCGGAGTGTGAGCGAGACAGCAAGTGATTTATGAATGGATCGAATTGGAGTCAATCCTCTCCTATTATACGTATCTACTATTATTTATTATCTACTATAATAAACTAGTAACTAATTATTATCCTTTTTTTTTTGAGATAATTTTTTTAATTAATTATTTGAAGTTTTATCTACGTAAATGTGATCAGTAACAGACACTGATAACACTTTTTTTTGGTAATTATGAAATATGGGTGTATAGCAATAAGTAGTAGTCTAATTAAAGTCATTGACAGAACAACAAGTCTCTTTCTTACTAACACTTCCTATATTACATGGCGACCCTGGCAGGAACCTATTCCTGCCAGGGTATGCTGTATGTACCGGCGGTATGCTGCGTCAACGTCAAATTAAAAAAAGTCCCGCTGGGATTCTTGCTGGTTCTTCCCAGGACAGAGTTTTTTTGAACCAGTGGTAAAGTAAAAAATTAATTTCAATAAGAATTACACATGTGATCTATATTGAATAAAAAAATATTCTATTATATTCTAATGCATACGCACCGCCGGGACCGAGACCTACATAAAAGAGAAAATTTTTACGAAAAGGAAATTAAATAATGTACGGTGAGTGGGGGGAAGATCGAACGGTTTTTTGATGAGATGAGCAGTGTTGTGTTTGACGTCTTGTAAATCAGTACATATTAATTTAAGCTAAAATTATATCTATAGTGAATAAAGTACAAAGAACATATTTTTATGTCATATCTATAAATCCCTGTTATATTTATTCGAAAGCAAAAAAAAAAATAATTACAATGTTTTTATCGAAAGAAAAAAACAGGGGGAAAGATGAAAGGGGGTGGTAGGGAAAGATCGAAGTAGTTTCTAAAATCGTTCAAATTAATGTCAGACGATATTGACTGTCAGTAGGCTACAATTTTAATCGTCCTGACACTTCAGAACTGTATAATATCAAAATACCTTCAGATAACACAGATAACACAACTTATTTGTTTTTTATATTTCAATCTTGACCCGCCGGGGAAAGATTGAACTAGAGGTTCTCAAAAATAAAATTCACAGCGTAGATATTCCCTTATAAAACACAACCGATCCCTCAAAACGACAAGTGCCGACTTAGGTGTGGTACGTAGCAAAATGGCGGTCTTATGAATGTTGCCTGCATTGGATAAATTATACAAAATCTGTCTTTACTGATGCCTTTTTGTCTTACCCCGTTTTTCATCTTCCCCCACTCACCCTAATTCATCATGGATTAACATCTAAATAATTTTAAAAATATATATTATCTTTAAAAAATAATCGCGGCTTTAATGTGGTCCCATACACTATATAAACAGTATAATAAGTGTTTGCTGTGGTTTTCTACATAGTACATACTAATTATTATAAAACACTGTAATGTATACAAATTGACATTTAGAATTATCACGCACGCCGGTGTCTTAACGGTGGGCAGGCTATGTTGACGTTATTTTGTAAAAATTCTTTCGTTATTGGCTGTTAAATCAAACCTTTGGGTTCGGCCAAACCATCATCTTATTTTAGCCGAAGACCGAATGTGCATCCCAAGTTGCTTTTTATGGCCGAAATCAAAACCTAAGTCGAGCCGAAGCCAAAGCTTTGGTCGAAAACTACTCATAGATAATTCTAGAGTTTTGGTCTCGATTCTAGTTCAATTGTAATTATTCGATTACAGAGTCGCGGGCCCTGTTTCCTTTTGACCCTGTGGCCAGTGCTGGCGTTCGTTGCTTGGGGCGCCCCTGCGGTAATGGTCGCGATATTGATGGCAACCAAACCCGCTGGTGGCTTTGTGGAGAGCAGTTCCACTGACGCCATACGCTTATGTCTGCTAGTCTTCAGCTTAACTGGTAAGAAACAGAAACTTTTTTATTCAATATAGATTATAAATAAAACTTATTGAAAGTCACTCTTTTGTTTAATTACCTTTTGGTTCCCAACCACTGGTTCGAAAAAAATATTTGTTGCCATCATCGTTTCTCAAACTTCTTGTATTATTTTATACATATAGAATTGTAAATATTATCTATAAAATTTGAACTCCACTATAGTGGTGCGATTTGTGCACCAAACATTATTTTTCTGTTATTTTTACTGTAATCCGCCATAATATATTGGCGGTGAACTACCCGTGCGGTTAAAGAATGGGATTACCAATGGGTAAAATTATTAAATTTTGTACAACCGATTTCAATATAAGTAAAATGAGAACATCATCAATGTAGGCGAAATGAATTAAATACGCAATATTAAGGATACGTTAAAATCTTAAAATAAAATTCAATACAAAAGTAAGTAATATTTTTAACTGTTAATTTTATCTGTTAAAAAAATTAACAAGCAAGTTTTAACAAATAAATAAATTCAACCATTAACGCCTTGTCTAGAATGGATGTTCCCTCAATCGATGGTTTTAATACAATACAAAACAGACAATTTAATAATCTATTGGCGCCCATCGCATACCTAATAACTGCAGTCGTTACGTAAGTAGTGGCTTACCGCAAGCGCACCGCACGTCCGCCGCACCATATTTTGTAACTGCTTATTTAGTAGTACGCATAATGGGTGCGCTGTGCTACAAATTAGTAGTTAAAGTTGACACGGTATCTGTGTCAGTCATTGTCGCACGCTGCACGCCGTCGATGACAATCAACTAACATGGATTGTTATCGAATTTTATCGACTAAACTGAACAATCGACTAATTCGATTAGTTTTAGTAATAATCGCCAATCGTTAACTCACACTCGCCAGTAAAGACTGCAAAACAAATACTTTGCGATATGCGTTTTTCGTACGTTCTAAATAACTTCATGGATAAGTTGGACTGAAGATAATCTTATTATGAATATACTATAATTATGAATATACTATAACATCAATGATAATAAAATGCCATAAACTACAAAAAAAAATTTCAGTTATGTTTCGCTAATTTGTGAGCTACGGCGCTTTCTGAGTTTTCTTCATAGTTATTGCAAATTTTATTTTGTATTATTTTTGTATAAAATATTTAAATGTTTATGTTGAGACATGAGTAACCATTTTTAAAATTTTCTTTTGTCTGTCCGACCTAATCTTTGGAATGGCTGAACCTAAATAAAACTTCACGAAAAAATAGAGTAAATACCAAGAGTAATCTAGACTAAATTTTATCTGAAAAATTTAGAGACTATTAAAATAGAAATATTGATAAGATAAAATAAATGGTCTTTAATAATTATTATCTTAAGTCTAAAAAAAGCCGCCATTTTTAATCCCATTCTTTAGCAATACGGACTGTAAAACAATACATTAATTTCGTCCCGTGGATATCGTAAGAGGTGACTAGAGTAAATGTCAGAAAAAATTTACGGCTACCGATAGCCTACCGGATAGACAGATTTTACGTGGTTTGTTTTGTGGCATACCTTTGAAGAGGTCTATGGCATGATGACGATGATGAATATCACAAATCTAATAACAAGTAAAATGCATCAACATTCAATTATTCAAGTCTATTAAAATTTTAGAGAATTATTGATTATGAAATTCAAATTATAATTGTTTTTTTATTTAGACTTAATTCAATTGCATTCGTTTTTGACAAGTAGGTAAGCACCACTTTTTTCGTATAGAATATAAAACAACTTCAGTATAGTTTATGTGTGCATAAATTTTTATTTATTTGTTTAGTAAAGTTTAGTGGCGCCGTAAGAGAATCTACTATTCTACATCATTCCGAGGGTATCGTAATGGTCGTAGAACAAAATGAAACAGGAGATAGCAGCTGCATTATTTTGGTAATAACTCAAAATAATAATAAAAAACTGCATTTGCCTACTCGCCTGCCAAGTGTGGCAACTATGGCAAATATCCTCGTATGAGACAATCTATAGGAAAGTCTATGTTGAGCTCTGAAATCTTTGAGTGAATGAATGCGAATGCTAAACATTGGTTAAAACTATTTTTATTGATTTTATCGCGTTTAATTTATTACTTATCAATACCTGCTTTGAAACACCCACATTAGGACCAACGCTGCCAATGAGGGCTAATAATCTTCCACTCACCAGATGTCGCTAGATGTGACTGAGGTAAAGTTTTTTGTTACACAGTGTCAGTTAATTGAGAAACTAGTTTTAAATAATAATTTATCATTATCTAGAGTATTATATTAATACACGACACAATGTGTCAGTGATTTAATTTTTAACTCTTTTAACACTTCTAACACTTTATAACTCTCTTTAAAAAAAATCGGCTCTTAGTTATATTTATAGTTTGGTTTATGCATTTCTAATGTAATTTATATAAAATATAACTAATAATACATAAAGAAACTTTAAAGGTTACATTTTCCCAAGAAATTATCTTCACCGCTATGAAATCTGTCAAATATTTTACCTCACTGTAAAGTGGCGCCTCCCTGGTGGCAGAAAAAGTCGTGGATGCCCTCATTCTTCCTTGCCCTTAAACCCCCCAGTAGTGGAAGGAGATCTACGTCCAGCTTTGCGATGTATGTGGCGATGACAGCTTCTTTGCTATACATACAATTTTTTGTTTCAGTGACATCGGGCTGTTTAATTCTATACATACGATTCCGTCGACGCAGTTCACATTTTGCCGCCTTGTCTGATGATCTGGCCTCCAGTCCACCGGATGAATCCACTAGTCTTGTTGAAAACGCTGAACCTATATCACACTCTCAGTCCACATCTAATATGGGTAAGTAGTATAATCACAATAATTTTAGTTCTCCCAGAGTAATCTTAACATAAATAGCAGGCAATGTGTGTGTTGTGACGGCTAAAAGTCTTGTGAAAGCTTCTGGATCTAATCTTTAATGTGCTGAATCACTTTGCAATTCGTCTAGTCTCTTTAAATAAAAAAAAAATCACAGCTAGTACGTTTTTCATAACAGCCGTCAAAGAGCGACCACTCCTGCATCTCTCAAAGTTAGTCGATCGTGCTAAAAAAATTTATAAGTATCGGCAGTGCACGATTACTTTAGAAGGACCTTTATTTATAAATACTATTTGAAATCTATAGTAAAATTTGCTCGCTCACGATACAATAATTTAGCTTGCAAAAAACTTTCTGCGTGGCTTGTATTAATAAATTCCTGTCTTCATATTCTTATAATATTTATGTCTTACAGTTTACAAAATATAATAAGATAACCATTTTTGTATAGCACAGTGTTAACGGCAAAACTCTGATACCTAAATTAAATAGAAAATTATACATACAGGGATCTTTATATATTACTAGCTGTGCCCCGCGGTTTCACCCGCGTCATCACTTGTGCGAGGTGCGCGACTTGACCTAGTTCAAGCATTTTATAACGGCTAGGGCTTAAGCGTCGTTCTCGCGCCCAGCCAAGTATTGAATTATTTTAATTTTACATTATCTCTTAAACTATGCGTCCAAATAACATGGTATAAAGAACAAAGTTTATCTTCATAAAATTGTCTTGATGATGAAATAACTTTCGCTCGTAAGGATAAATAGGCCATGCCTAATAATAACGCTCATAAATCACTTTTAAATTTTCAATATTTTTTTATCACAAAATACCAAATTATGGCTTATGAATAAAAAATAGACATATGGTATCGCGGACTTTTTTTTAGACGGAGTAAAGGTCTATATTTTTCTAGAACATTGTATTTTTGTATCCCTAACGATAACACCAGCGTACGCGGATAAATCATTTCGGGAGCGCTTTTTCTTCTGACTTGCTTAACAAATATCCATATTTAAGGCTAGCTGAGTAATATAGTCTATACTACTTCCACATGAATCTGGCTATAATATACAAAAAGAATTTTTCAAATCGGACTGGTAGTTCCAGAGAATAGCGCGTTTAAACAAACAAAAAAAAAACTCTTCCGCTTTATTATATTAGTATAGATTAAGTCTTTACTTACATCCGTTTGTAGTAGTTATGGTTTGATTTCGAATTCTAAATTCAATTAAATAAATTGTTGGTGCGTCTGGTTTACCGTGTAGTGGCGGTGTAAGAATATCAACCACCGCCTATCATCTCGTGGGTGTCGTAAGAGGCGACAGGGGGAAACAAATCTGGAGATGGGCAGCAGCGTCTTCCTAAACGACTAAAAATTAAAAAAACTGCGGTTGTCAACCTGGTTGCCAAGCGTGGCAACTATGGCAAATAACCCCCTATGAGGCAATCTATGGACGCGGCCTGCATTCAGCAGTGGTTATTAAATAGGCTGTAACGGTAACGGAGTCTGTTAGTGATAGTGTAATTTCGGAATGTCTTCACCGATTAAGGTCTTTTTCACACAATATGTTTGTTTCGCCGAGACCATGCTTTTCACTTTTGAATATTGAATACTACCTACACATATGATTATGGTATTTTTATAATGCCCAATCAATTTTAAAAGTATTCCATTTTGCTTCTATTGACAATATCGTAATGAATATTTGTACACCACACTGTGGTAGAATACACGATAACTACTGTACATTTTACGAACACCTGACTTACCGTATTCACAAATAAATAAATGAATTTGAATTTGAAAACCATGGTTCATAGCTATGTTAATTTACACACGATAGTCGGCGCTCTAGTCAAGTTCTGAACAAGTTCTATATTTATGAAGAAAAAAAACGATTTATATTCATATATATTGGTTTAATGCCAAAAAAGAAAATCATAAGCATTGAACGTAAAAGGTGGTGCTGAGGTCGTTACTTACTAAATCTGACTGTAAAAAAATTACATAGTGAACACGGATTAAAAACCGGAGAGGGTAGGACAATGTACGCCGAGCCAGCTAATGTATTATTAAAATGAAAATGCACTATATACTATAGAATCATACGAGGGCGGCACTGAAAATTTCGGGAATCAAGGAATTGACACAACATTACTATTTAAAAATGTATTTATTGCTTTTCGAAGTATTCTCCGCGAAATTTGACACATTTTTCCATACGATGGAACCAATCATTGAAGCAACCATTCCATTCGGAAGTTGGGGTCTCCAAAATGGCCGTTTTGTAGGCGTCCACAGCTTCTTCAGGTGATGAAAATCTCTGTCCACGCAATTTATTCTTTATTTTAGGGAAAGTATAGAAAAGTATAACTCATTTTCGAACACCCAAATTCGTGACTGGTTTTTTTTTCGGGTTCGTACGCGTATATCCAGGATTCGTCACCTGATACGATGTTGTATACAGCATTTGAGGATCCTGCGTGGAATCTTTCGAGAATGCTGACGCACCAAGTAACGCGAGCCGCTTTTTGCTCTTCACAGAGCGAATGCGGTATCAAGGACCAAGGACTTTTCAATTAAAAATATTTTAATATGACAGGAACAGTGGAAATATTCCATTCCCGAAACTTTTAGTGCAGCCTATGTATTGCTATTTGATTATTCAAACACCGACAAACGGATTATAGTTGAAAAATTGTTATTTTTATGAATAGACTAGCCGGCGCGTTGCTGCCGCAGAAAAAATAATTGTGGAAATATCGTTTTAAATTTGAAAGAGTTATATTGTATAATTAGGAATGCTAATACATTCATTGAAATTGAATGATATATAACTTTAAATTAATTTGTTGTTGCGATACGCGCGCCACCTACTGTAAGTTAATTCGCAAGTGTAAGCAATGAGTTGACAAAGTTTTACTGCAATCTGTTGAACGGTATGGAAGTGCATAAAATACGAACAAACAAAAATATATTTTTATATATTGGATTTATAAAAATGAAAATGACGCTTCAAGCTAGTTCTAATGGTTCCATTCCAATTTTCCATGAATGTTAAAATAATGTTTTCTATAGATATAGATTGACGATCACAGTACCTGCGTCTCGCACCCTTGACACTGCTGCATGTCGCCGGTTTGGTTTCATTTACGTGGTAGAGCCATTCTGCAACTATATTAGTAGTAGGTGACTTCAAAGAGTGACTTTCAATAAGCATTATTTATAATCTTCTTCTATATTGAATAAAAAAGTTTCTGTTTCTGTTTCTGGTATAGTTGTAGCACGAATGTGTCGGCTCGACCGAGGAAGGACCACGCTCACGCAGACCAGTGTAAAATAGCAGCTTAACGCTGCTTTGTTTCATATGGTGAGTGTAGAGAACCGGAGACCCTTTTTACTGGAAACGAGGCATTACATCTTAGTCCTCACGCTTGACAACGCATCTGCATTTTGATTCGTAATCGAGAATAGATGTAGATGTCTATGGGCCGCAGCAGGTGGACTGTGTGCTCGTTTTTCATCCTTATAATGTTCAATCCGTTTTTATCCTATAAAAAAATGTCTGGCTTGAAAAAGATGGTTTAACCGCCATCTATCGGTACCCATAAGATATTTCTGGAATATCCCATGGTTGCCTCTTACGACACCAATAGGATACAAGAGGTAAAATTAGGTAAAATAAAAAAAAAATGGATTGGATCAGATTTAATTATTGTGCGTAATAATAATAACTCAATTTATAATAATTAAGTAATCATGAGTTTTCCAATTCTCTGTTATGCTACCAAAGGAATGGAGGATCAGGGTAATTATTATCTTTTACGTTATCTATGATTTAATTACTTTTTGATAATAATATTTATCTAATCAACACTTAATTTTATGGCAAAGGTTTACGTAGAGGTCAGTATATGTAATACATTATTAGCTTACATTAGTCTAACGCTCAGTTTCTGAAAGGTTAGGCAAACCTTCGATCATTTCACCTAACGTATAAATTGATCTCAAATGGTAACAAGTTGTCAAACATGATCAAGCTTCTAAAATGCAAGGCTGTCGAGAGTTTGTGGAATTGTGATGATGGAATTCTTGAATAAAATAAATACTTCGATATATCGACCATGTGTAGATGTTTTAATAGGTTCTGATAACCGGTTTGAGGTTAGGAGTCTGGCGATACGATATGTGACCTCCGGAACTAGGCTAATCTAGAATAATATATAGTATAGTGTAATCTAGATTGGCGACAGGGAAACTGTGCCGTAATTTCTTCAGTTCTTTACCATTTAAAGAAATATTTTGGAAAGGAGACGTTCTTTAATTTACGAAGAAATACATCTGCTAACACATTGGCAGACTATAACCCGCTCAGAAATTAGAGTAGACCTTTGCCTAGTGTGACATAGGCTGTAACTTTTCTTTTATAAGTATAATAATGTCAATTTTACGTAAGGCTGATCTTGAAGATTATCTTATATAATCTTGAACACTAAGGCAGATTTTTACGTGAGCTTGTGTGAGATATCTCAAATAACTTAATGTTTTATATCGCATTTTATTACTGAATGCAGTTCTTCATTCTATTGTGGTAAGTTAGAATATGTCAAAAGAGATACCGAGGGGCAATTTACGATGCTATGTTAGTACCTATCAAAATAAGTAATGATATGGTAAAAATTCTGTGATAAGAGAAAACTGTGGTTTGTGGGCACATAGAAAAAATGAATAAGGAAAAAGTGACAAAGCAAATTTATGCTGCAAGAAATGAGTGGCAGAATCCAGCAATGGCTTTAGCGCAATCGCCATAGCGTCTAGACCGGCTATGGCGACCTTTTTTGAGATGTGTGTCATATTTTTCAATATTTTTTTCGTACTAGCTCGGGTTCTCTAAGGTAGTCGCGTCACTTGGAAAGGGGGATGGTTAAAAATTACATTTATCGGTTTTCACGTTTATAATACTTTGATAACTTTTTACAATTTTTAAATTTACAAGTGAAGAGCAAAAAATAAAGGTCGATGACAAAAAGTTGATAAGTATATTGGATGATACCATGAATAAACACGCACCAGATGACACCATGTCCAGTTAGCAGTCGCGCTTTCACTTAGTATTTAAATGAAATATTTTTGACGGTCTGTTCTCTCTTTTGTGATATGAAAAATATTTTGATAAATGACTGCTTATGATCCGTGTGTCATATGTTTGTCATCTGTCCTAGACGGAAGTTTATCGAGCATAATGATTTCTTATATTTATGCGAACACTACACATAATTAAAACATTCTTCAAGCCGCCGAAGAAGATTAGTCAGTTCTTACCATCCGTCAAGTGCAATATTCCTCTACAAGATGCAGGAATGTACAAGCTTGATTGTGAATGTGGTCTCTCATATATAGGGCAAACAAAACGATCAATAAAAACCCGCGTAAAAGAACACGTAGCTGACATGAAGCACCAATGTTCCGGGAAGTCTGCAGTTTGTGATCATATCCTAGATGGCCCCCGCCATTACACTAGATTTGATAAACCACAAATTCTCGCGAAAGAACATCGATTCCTACCAAGGATGATACATGAGGCTATTGAAATTAAAAACCATCCTAATTTCAATAGAGAACCTGCTTGGGATCCTGTAATTAATAAAATTAAAACTGAACCCAAGCATACCACTGCAATACTTCAAGACATAGTAACTTCATTCTGCGTAGATCGGACCAAAATTAATAAATAAAAAAACTGAAGGTACTCCGTGTTAGCTCTGACATCGGGTCGTCAATCACCTCAGTCCCTGTGACCATGGGTGTTGGTAAGCACACGAAACGTCGGGAATTAATAAAAATAAGAAAAATAAGTTAATTAAACGCGATAAAATCTGTAAAAGTAGTTTTATTCAATTTATACAGCATATTAGGGATTTATTGAAGGTGGGGCCGAATTAAATGTATAAAAAATTAAAGAATAACGTTGTTGGTTGCAAAATAGTTTGGTTTCAGCGTCACTTAAAACGTGCCCAAAGCTCCGTCTTTCTTTTTTGTTGGTCCGAAGTATTTAATTACAAGTTGAAGTAGTAATATGCGTACCACAACACAATAGTCAATCTTTAATTTTTCAATATCCATTGATTCTACTACAGCGCCTTTGACCTTACGTTAATCAATTAAAAAGAGATGATCTGCTTTTAAGATACCCAAAAGTAGGGTAATCGAAGACATCACATCATAAAAATAGTGATTTGTTCAACATTTGTTACATCAATGTAGAAAACATATCGTTAATCACTCTTCGTGCAACACAAAACTCGATTGAATACTGTCCTTTCAGAAACGGGTGTAAGTTTATTAATCGGTTTGGTTTGTTTGTTGCCGTCGTTTTATTTCATCATGAATTTAAATAAATTTAATTTCATTTCATTTTCAAGTGTTTTGAATTAATATTTAAAGTAAGCTGCTATCTAGAACTTTGTGTTGGAATTAACCAAAAAATCGGTAATGGTGCTTGGCACTGTTTTTTGTCTGGTAGATTTGCAAATTGAGTAACACTATTATTACTAAAAACTATTGTTCCTTGTTAAATATGACATAATATGATTGTAATTGTAAAGGCTTTCTAAATATTTAATAGAATCAGGTGTTACTTTGCGGAAGTCCATTATACTAAACATGTTAAAATAAATGACTAAGATCCGCGTGAAAAAAAAATTATAACCTAGCTAGGTTCTTCTAGCTAGAAGAGCACTGCCCTCCCTCAATTACGTGCATTAGTAATTAGTAGTGATGTTAACGTCAGCACTAATCGCAACTCCATTACAACCCCAACAGCAATACTATAGGAAAGACGCACCACCGTCGATAATACGACATGTGTTTTATCCCTAAACTAGACTCGTAAAAGTGAACTAGTATAGTAACTATAGAGTCTGTTTTTAGTAGAGGGTAGGTGTGTTGGAATTAGTGGTGACGGTGATAGTGTACGCAATTGAGGGAGCGGAGGAGGTACTCTTCAAACATTCATTAATTTTATATAAGACAATGATCTTTATTTGAGAAATGTTTAGTGATTTGAACATGCTATTTTATTGAAGCTACCGTGGTTTGGATTAATTATTGTCTTATATTACACCGTTTTCTGTTTTTCACGTTTATGTGGTTATTAGAGCTTGCTATTTTGTAATGTCAATCCTATAGAAAAATGTGCAAACATAGGGTACTGGAAGATGTATCGATTCTATTTTCGTTTACTTCTTTATCTAGGTTGTTACGGGGCAATCACGGCCACTCCATCTCCCAATAAAAATCATAATGGGTGCTGTACCAATAATCCGAACTGTGAAAGTGGTTTCATGAATACATCTTCACGTGACATTGAGGACATGACCAATGAAAAGTGAGTTTAAATTACAATATTATCGTCGTTGTATTAATGTTCGTAAACCACGCTTTGCTTAGTTATATTGAAGTGTTTACTATATTTATCACAAATTAGCAAGTGTACTAAAACTGTTCAACTGTTCATCCTGTATGACTGGCCAAACAGAAAGTTTATCGAAAATACGTTTTTTTTTGTATGAGACACTTTAGCTTAATGAGCAAGCTATAGAGCCCGCGTATCGCTCGTTGCCCATTATGCCAAGCGTCAGCAAGTGTTCTATAGATACTGATACATAGATGAAGCGTTTGAATAGTGTTGCGCCAAGATTGACGCCCATGCGTTATTGTACTTGAGTTATTAGTTTAAATAAGGTAAGTATTTAGTAAATAATAAGTAGATGGGTAATTATGAGGTACGTTTTAGCAGGTGAATAAAACACAGGTACGAGTTTATAAAACGATGTTTATTAATCAAATACAAACATATATTTAAAAAAAGCGGCCAATTGCAAGTCGGACTCGCCCATGAAGGGTCACGTAGCAGCAAGTAACATAATATAAAAGTTCTTGTAGTTTGTTGTAACTTTAATCGATGTTTTAATAAGTGTATTTTTTTTATATTTGAGTTGATTGAATGAAAGGTAATTTGCGGTTTACGATTTATGACGTATTAAAAAAAACTACTTACCAGATCTCGTTGAAACCAGTTTTCGGTGGAAGTTTACATGGTAATGTACATCATATATTTTTTTAGTTTTATCATTCTCTTATTTTAGAAGTTACAGGGGGGGGGGGGCACATTTTACCACTTTGGAAGTGTCTCTCGCGCAAACTATTCAGTTTAGAGAAAAATGATATTAGAAACCTCAATATTATTTTTGAAGACCTATCAATAGATATGATTGACACCACACGTATAATTTACATGAAAAAAAAATTTTTTGAGGTTCAGTTCTAAGTATGGGGAACCCACAAAATTTATTGTTTTTTTTTCTATTTTTATGTGAAAATCTTAATGGGGTTCACAGAATACATCTACTTACCAAGTTTTAACAGCGTAATTCTTATAGTTTCGGAAAAAAGTGGCTGTGAAATACGGACGGACAGACAGACAGACAGACATGACGAATCCGTTGGGGGTATCATCCAATCCATGAGAGTTCCGTTTTTTGACATTTGGCTACGGAACCCTAAACATCGTGAACATGCACACGTAATTACGTAGGTACCTACATAAATAACTAAGTAACTACTGAAGCTAGTTAGTCTTTTAATAGATTTTAAATAAGTGTGGTATTGCATCTGCAACCAGCTTGTGTAGTCCACCCTTGGTATTAAAAATGAAGGAGGCACTAAAATGGATGAAACAAACGAAACTCTGATGTTGGGCTCCTAATTGGGTCTTTTTATTGCTACCAACCAATTTTTTGCCAATTGACGGCTTTTAGAGAAGTATTTTAACCATTTTTACGAAGTATTTTAACCATTTTTTTACCCTTATTATGTACCTATAAAAAGCTATTCAAAAGTTTTATTTTAGACATTGATCCATATGGGTTAGGAATACAAAGAACCTTAACTTCTAATACCATAATTATAATTAATAATTACGAAACAGAAGAAACAATGCGCGTGACCTTTCGTGACTTCATATCCGTGCTTACTGTTCATACTCGCTAACGCCCATCTATAGCTTGCTTCTAAATATTCCAAGGAGACACTGGACATAATTTATTTCATAATACGATTATTTGTTAGTAAAAATAAGAATGTTCTTATTTCAAATTTCTCATGATTTCTTTTTCGAGCTAACAAATTTCAGCACCATCGACTAACTTTGAGAGATGAAGAAACTAGTGGTGTGGTCACCATTTCACGGTTGTTATATAAAGAGACGTGTTAGGAATATGGATATTTTAATTGAACACAATAGGCAAATTACGTATAAAGAGATTCAGCGCATATTACTGTTTGTGTCAGAAATTGTTCATGAGATTTTACATGAACACCTTCGCTTGAGGAGCATAATTTCGCATTAGGTGTCGCAGAACCCCACGGATGCTCAGAAGCAGGTCCGCGTGTATGGCTGTAACATGATTACTAAAATCGAAGCAGGCTTTTCTCAATACGATCCAGAAACGAAACGCCCGTAGCCGATTTGGCTGTTCCAAAATTATCCAACGTCTACCAAAGTGAAGCAATCTAGAAGCGCAGGGAAGATTTTGATCGCTAGTTTTTTCACTTTGACGGGACATCTAGTGTCAATTCCTTTATATGGCGCCATAAAGCGGTTGAAAACGAGGCTTTGTGGGCTTTTGATTTCCAATGATAACGCGGTTAACTCGCGCACCTTGCTCAAACGAAGGACTTCTTGGATATTACACCAGTTTAAGAATTTGTGTCGCCCTCCTTACAGCCATTTCTAATTTGGCATCATAAGACTTCGCTTAGAACTTCTTTTTATTTCCTCAAATAAAAAATCAACTGAAAAAGACATAGCTTGCATCACTGGAAGATGTGTTAGCGCCGTCCGATCAGGACATAGAAGGGGTGTATGAGGCGAAACGGAAAGTGTTTCAAAAATTGATGCTGGTGGGAAGATCTTTGACAAGATATAATGATAAAAACATTAACCATAGAACCTTTTTAAATTTTGAACTTTCTGAGTGGCCCATGTATCATGACAATTCCAAGTCGACAGCACCTCACCTTTATTTATAAGATTTGTGCATAAACTTAATTATACACAACGTAATGGCTCCTGAATTAATTTTGTTTCATTGAATAGAATAAAATTTTAAAAATTTCTTACGTTTAATTTACACAATTCTTATATTTTACTTATATATATTTTTATTTTATAGCATCACTACTAACATATTAAGTGCTTTGCAGAACTTCTGATTACGCGGAGCTGTGGTGTTTGACATACCTTCAGTTCTTTCCCATTAAAAACAACATTGTGAAAAGGAGATGTTTTCGGCTCTGCGCTCACCACCTTGCTTGTATAACATAAGTGTGTGTAAGGCTTAATGGGCATATAAAAGATTAAAATAGTTTTTTAAATGTAAAGGAGTCATTTCAGCTCAGTCCTTAGGGTTTACGATGTATTTACATTTTGATTCTTTATCTAGGATAAATGTAGATGTCTATGGATCAGAGCATTCACTTACCATCAGGCGGACTGTGTGTTTGTTTGTTACCCGTATTCTATAAAAAAATGTTGATATTGTGTGACATAATGTGTGATTCATCAACTTAACCAAACGGATTGGTGTATTTTTTTGATTCGATTTAATCGGCATATTCACATTGATGGGATGTATTAGACTTTTAGAGCAATGACAATAATAAACGGCCCCCAGTCCCCGGCGGCCCCGCTATTCCTGGCTACGGTGGCGACCATGGTAACGGCGGGGCAGGGGGTGCTAAGAATCTCCGGTGGAGGTTCGGTTGCCACCTACGACGACTCGACCTGGCAACATACAACGCACGCACCCTGAGGACTGACGAGAAGATTGTGGAGCTGGAAGAAGAGATAGACAAGTTACGCTGGCATATTATAGGATTATCCGAAGTCCGAAGAGAGGGGGAGGACACGGTAATCCTCGAATCCGGCAACTTGCTCTATTACCGGGAGGGCGACCATCTGTCCCAAGGAGGTGTCGGATTTATCGTCCACAAGTCTCTCGTTAACAACGTTGTAAAGATTGAGAGTGTGTCGACGAGGGTTGCGTACCTTATACTCAGAATCACCAAACGGTATTCGCTGAAGGTCATACAGGTTTACGCACCAACCTCGGCACACCCCGATCAGGAGGTGGAGGAAATGTATGAGGATATCTCTAGAGCCATGCATTCCTCCAAAACCCAATATACGGTGTTAATGGGAGACTTCAATGCAAAACTAGGCACAAGAGAGAACGGTGAGCTGAAAGTAGGGAAATTTGGAATAGGGCAACGGAACCCAAGGGGCCAACAGCTGGCCGACTTCATGGAGAAAGAGGGACTCTTTATGATGAACTCTTTCTTCCAGAAGCGGCCCCACAGGAAGTGGACCTGGTCGAGCCCCGACGGTTCGACAAAAAATGAGATTGACTTCATTATGACGACCAGACGACAACTGTTCAGTGATGTCTCAGTGATCGCGAGGTTGAAAACCGGCAGCGATCACCGAATGGTTAGAGGCACACTGAACCTAAACGTTAAGTTGGAGAGGTCTCGTCTAATGAAGTCAACGCTTCGTCCCCCTCGTGCTCTAATCCAAAGTCCCGAAACCTTTCAGCTCGAGTTACAAAACCGTTTTCAGTGCCTAGAAGACTGCAATGAAGTGGACGATTTGAATGACAAGCTCGTGGAAACTGTCCATGCGGTCGGAGCTAAGCTCTGCAAGACCCGCCGCAGAAGAACACAAAAACTCTCCGATCACACTCTTAATCTCATGGCTGTTAGACGGGAGATGAAGCTACATTCTTCAACAGATTTGACAGCATACAGGCAACTGAACAGACAGATCTCCAAATGCATGCGGCGGGACTTACGCAACTTCAATACAGCTCGTATTGAAGAAGCGATCGAGCGGAACCAAGGCTCCAAAGTCTTTGCCAGAGATCTGTCTGCCAGAAAGCGCCAACTGTCAAAGCTGAAGACAGAATGTGGCAGCATCGTTTCCGGGGCACCTAAGATTTTGAGTGAGATTGAGAGGTTCTATGGGCAGCTGTACACGTCATCGTTGGAGCCGCACGCAAGTGTGAGTAACGATCCAAGAGCGAGTCTTATCCGACATTATTCCGATGATATCCCGGACGTCAGTCTGAGCGAGATTAGAATGGCTCTCCAGCACCTTAAAAACGGCAAGGCCCCAGGCGAGGATGGAATTACAGCGGAGCTTCTGAAAGCGGGTGGAAAACCGGTACTTGAAGTCCTTCAGAAGCTCTTTAATTCCGTCCTCCATGGTGGCATTACACCGGAGGCGTGGAGCAGAAGTGCGGTGGTCTTGTTCTTCAAGAAAGGCGACAACGCTCTCTTGAAGAACTACAGACCGATTTCCCTTCTGAGCCGCGTCTACGTGCTGTTTTCGAGAGTCATTACGAATCGTCTCGCGCGCAGACTTGACGACTTCCAGTCTCCCGAACAAGCCGGTTTCCGAAAAGGCTTTAGCACCATAGACCACATACATACCCTTCGGCAAATTGTACAGAAGTCCGAGGAGTACAATTTGCCACTATGTCTGGCGTATGTGGACTATGAGAAAGCCTTTGATTCCGTCGAAATTTGGGCGGTGCTGCAGTCCCTTCAGCGATGCCAAGTTGACTGTCGGTATATCGAAGTGTTGAAGTGCTTGTACAGTAGGGCTACGATGGCTATCCGAGTACAGAACCAGAGTACGAAACCTATCCAATTGCAGAGAGGTGTAAGACAGGGTGACGTCATATCCCCGAAACTCTTTACCGCTGCATTGGAAGATGTTTTCAAGCTTCTGGACTGGAAAGGATACGGTATCAACATCAATGGCGAGTACATCACTCACCTTCGATTTGCCGACGATATAGTCCTTATGGCAGAATCGCTGGAGGACCTAAGCACTATGCTCAATGACCTCAATAGTGTTTCCCAACGGATAGGTCTTAAGATGAACATGGACAAAACAAAGATCATGTTTAATGTCCATGTCACACCTATGCCGGTAGTTGTTGGGAACACTAAGCTCGAAGTTGTTGACGAGTATGTTTACCTGGGACAAATAGTCCGACTAGGTAAGTCCAACTTCGACCGAGAGGTCAATCGACGGATTCAACTCGGTTGGGCAGCGTTCGGGAAATTACGGCACATCTTCTCGTCAGGTATACCTCAAAACTTGAAAACGAGACTGTACACCCAGTGCGTGTTGCCAGTGATGACATACGGAACTGAGACGTGGTCCTTCACTGCTGGCCGGATGAGGAAGCTCAAGGTCGCTCAGCGAGCTATGGAGAGGGCTATGCTCGGAGTTCTCTGCGTGATAAACTCAGAAATGAGGATATCCGCAGTAGAACTAGAGTGACCGACATAGCCCAACGGATTAGTAAGCTGAAGTGGCAATGGGCCGGCCATATAGCTCGAAGAACCGACAACCGATGGGGAAGAAAGGTTCTCGAGTGGCAGCCTCGTACCGGCAGGCGAAGTGTAGGGCGTCCCCCCACTAGATGGAGTGACGACCTGGTAAGATATGCAGGAAGTCGATGGATGCAGGTGGCTCAGGACCGTGCTTTGTGGCATTCTTTGGGGGAGGCCTATGTTCAGCAGTGGACTTGTGAAAGGCTGTAATGATGATGATGATGATTAGACTTTTTGAAACTATTGTTATATAGTTAACTATTGTATTGTATAGTTGTTGATCTACTATTAGTTAGGTATGTGTGATTACAATGGTACCTATAACCTTTATATAACTTTTTATAAATAAGGACGGAACTTTACAATGATTAGATTATCCGTCTGACATTTCTATTAAAAATAATAGTAAGCACGAATTAAAAGTATTTACTTCTTTAATGTAATGTAATGTAATAAATTAGGTTATAGATAACATCATCCTGTTTTTGTCGACTACATATTTTTTATTTGTGCGGAATGTTTTTGCATAATAAAACCTTAAATAAAACTTACTTTTAACCAATTGAAGAAATATAATTTGATTTATTGTTATAGGGATTGTGCTTGTCCACCATCTCAGAAACACCGTTGTGGCGCTGCGGGTCCATGTCAGTATCTCAACGAACTGGAGCAAGCTGCCAGCCAACTGGGAATGTTGCCGCCCGAACATACGCGTGGCAGAGGCGGACAGCTGCTGCGGCATATCGTGCTTATTATTGCTTATAATCTCAGCATGTTCATCGTGAGTTTTAAGTTTTAATCTAATTTACAGTATTTTCACTTACATTTATAGTTTCACTTAGTATCACTCCATATTAGCCGGTGATGGGAACATTTGAAATTACAAAAGGCCTATTTTAACTAGAAAATAATAGTATTTTCAAAATAAATTATAAGTGTCTCGTACAAAAAAAATAATTTTTCGCAAAACTTTTTGCATGATGTATACTAAATAAAACTATGAAATTCTAACAAAACACACATGGGCGGCATGAGCGACATCAGCTACAACGTTTCTGGCGTTTATAAGTTTAAGGAACGTATGAAATTTATACTGTAATGATTTACTTAGGCTCTACAAACGTGTTTTTTCATAATGATTTCTTATATTTACGCGAACACTACACGTTAAATGAAATTAATCTTACGAATTTTATCGCGTCTCTACATAGTATAAAACAAAGTCGCTTCCCGCCGTATGTACGCTTAGATCTTTTAAACTACTCAACGAATTTTGATGCGGTTTCCATCAATAGACAAAATGGTTTATATGTATACCATACAAATAAAATTCTTCTGTCCGCGTGTATGTGACTGAACTTGTCCTAAACGGCTCGACCGATTTTGATGAAATTTTTTGTGTGTGATTAAGTTGATTGGAGTATGGTTTGATTCATAATTGGATCCGGTAGATGGCGCTGTAGAAATCACCGGGGACCGAGATGTTAGACGTTCCGATGTCATAGTTAGCCCGTCTACCTTGGTTTTTCAACATTAATTTTTGGTCCGATCTACGCAAAACGAGTTTACAGTAAAATCTTATAGTGTTGCAATCTTATTGTGGTATGCTTGGGTTTTTATTTAGTTTCTATAAAAGACCAAAAATGGCCGAGCTAACTATAACATCGGGGCGTTAACCCCCCCCCCCCCCCCCTCCCTCGTGACCATGGGTGCTGTAAAGATACAACATACCTAAACAGACTGATAATAGATGAACCAGTGATAATACAAAGCTTTTCTCTTTTGTGGAACCTACACGGAACTATTAGATTGCTGCCGCTTAGGGATTAACATAGTCAGATCTTTGCGAGTAAATATTTTCCATGTCTAAATTTAATTTCTTTTTTCAGGGAGTGACGTATATCACTTGGAGAGTATTAAGGAAAGATGAAAGTGGAGTATTCATTGAAATAGAATTCTTTGACATTGCTGTGAATAACGGGCAAGCTTTAATTATGTTTGTTCTATTTGGGCTCAATCCGCAGGAGATCTTACTGCCTGCCATCAGATTCCTGAAAAACAGATGGTACTTTCTCAATTTTGCTTATTCATATATTATATGTATAGTAACGACTCCGTGGCGCAGTGGCTTAGCAACGAGTTGCAGGGCTGAGGGCCGCGGACTCCGACAAATAATTGTTCCGGTTCTGGATGTTTGTTCTTGTGAAATTTATGTATGTAAACTGCCCCCACGATATAGGAGAAAATCCTAGTGTCGAGGTAATGTTTTAAAAAAAATTGCTTATTGTTAACTTAGTGGAAAAAAAATTGATAAATAAAAAAAACGAGAATGTAAGACAATAAATTGAAATTACACTAATTGTCTTCTGTGTTATAAAATCAGAAGAATGGAAGAAATAAAAATGAATAGTCCCATTTAGTCCCTTTGGTGTAGAAAGAATAATAAAAATAAAAGTAAAGTTGCAGCCTATTTACGTCCCACTGTTGGGCACAGGTCTACTCTCATCTGAGAGGGTTTTAGGGCAAGGAATTGTCCACCGCGCTGCCCTAATGCGTGTTGGCGAACTTCACATGTCTTCGAAATATTTTTTTTCTTATTTCT
Source organism: Parnassius mnemosyne (assembly GCA_963668995.1). Lineage (NCBI taxonomy): Eukaryota > Metazoa > Arthropoda > Insecta > Lepidoptera > Papilionidae > Parnassius > Parnassius mnemosyne. Next base: position 23,283,671 of record CAVLGL010000080.1, read on the forward strand.
CTGACATGCACGTTTCCTCACGATGTTTTCCTTCACCGCCGAGCACGTGGTAAATCAGCACTTAAAATTGCAATTAATAATTTCATTGGTGCCGGCGGGGATCGAACCCGGATTGCTCGAGTACTGTGAAGCTTACAGCGAGCGCTAACCATCTGAGCTACCACGGCAATATATTAATAGGTTATATAATAATAGGTGTAAGAGATTTGGTACTGTGATCGACAACCCGGTTGTAATGCGAACTAAGCGTGGCGATTATGGCTATCCTACCTACAGTGTATGGAGTGTAGAGAGAAGGAGGACCATCTCTATATATGAATACATACATACATAAACAGTCACGCCTGTCACCCAGAGGGGTAGGCAGAGACTACGGACTTCCATTTGGCGCGATCCTGACACACCTCTCTCGCTTCCTCCACATCCATATACCTACGCATACACGCTCGTCGGTTAAGGGTACTACTAATCTGGCCCATTTTTAATGTATCGCCGATTTGGTCGATAAACCTTCGTCTAGGGCGGCCCTTCCCGACCCTGCCGTTCACTTCTGCAACATAAATTTGCTTTGTCACTCTTTCCTCGTTCATTCTTTCTACATGACCAAACCACCGAAGCATTCCTTTCTTAATCCTTGTCACAACGTCATCTGAATCTACACAACGTCATTTGAAGTGTCCCTAAAAACGTGTCATATGAGGGTGGTGCTGCAGTAGCATAGGATAAATTAAAAAAAAAGCACCAAAAGTAATTAGAATAAGATGGATAAATAAACAAGGACCGACCAATCTGCTTGGTTTTGTACTACGTAAATAGTTGAGATTTTGTATACTGGCATTTTACTAACTACTCTAATCATGAAATTTTTTAAATATTTGAATTCAGCTGACTTCACTCCGTTCACAACAGCTATCTTCATATCGTAGTTTTTCAGACGCCAGCGTTATTGTGGTAGGTTTTGGAACCTCTATTTTCAGTAAATAATAGGACACTTTTTCAAATTTCGCCCCTTATAAGATGGTTCTCCTTGTACTCTACACTCCATACTACAGTGAGAGAGGTGACCTTAATGGGCCACCGAAGAGAGGAGTTAACATAAATTATCAATATTATATAAGATAAAGTTAACAATATTATATAGATAGAGAACTATACCAGAAGCGATCTTGGATATATTTTATCTGAAAACCTTAGAGTACTTTATTGTGAAATCGAAAAGTTGTTAAAATAAAAGGTCTTCGATGATTATTTCATAAATCTAAATGACGCTACACTAATAGATCCCACCCAGGCAAAGTTACTTGTTACATATTAGCGTTGGTATTTTACAAACATCACGTTCTTACGTAGATAAGTAGATTTAATTGCCACAGATTCCATTGCAAATAATAATATGAATATACATATTTTGATCTCGCTGAAGTCTCAAGAAATTATGGTTGATATTTTGATTATGTCTGACCACACATATGTAGTGTACACTCAAGATCCAGCAGTGGAGAACGCGGAATAGGAAAGTCTTTTAACTTAGTTTAAAAACCTTGAATTGACTATAGAATATCACAAGCTTAAGTTAGCAAATAGAATGTTGTCTGAAAAGTTACTATATAAACTTTATCCCCTATTTTCCCCAATATTAAAAAAAATGAAAAAACGTACAGTCGAATTGAGAACCTAATCTACTTTGAAGTCTGATAAAAAGGTCCTTAATCGATATCAGCCATGGATCCATAACATACATCAGTCTGGAATCACATTTTTATAATAAAACTTATAGGCATGGCGAGGACACGGTAAGGCTGCCTCCTGTTGAGGAGCTCAGCTTTGAAACAAAGCACGTCTGCGAGCAGTTTATCACTCACCACCTATCTCGCTGTGAGGAGGCTATAGCTAAGGATATCAGGTAAACTTAACTTTTTCATTAGGTCACTTATCAGATAAGCCGCATGGTTGTTTGCCCCCTCTTATATAAAAAAAAAGTACGTAAAAGTAGTTAATTATTCTCATTCCTGTGCCTACAGCCTATAGACAAGATTAACAAAGCAAGAGCCAAGTGCGGTAAACCACGTAAGAAATTTAAAAAGTTAAAAAGTAAAGCTATGGCCTGTTTACGTCAAACTCCTGGGCACAGACCTCACATTTCTGAGAGGGTTTTAGTACAAGGGAAGGTTCACCGCGCTGCTCCAGTGTGTTTTATTATACTTATTATAAGCCAGTGCTTGACCACAATCCCACTGGGTAGTGATGATTGGTAATGAAGCCCTAGATGGTAAATCGTACTGTCTTAGCTTAACAAAAACCTATTCATTCTTGCCTTGATGACGTCCAAATTGTATTCGCGTCGAAAGACCGACGCCGGCAAATTATTCCACTCCTTTGCTGTACGCATTACAAAAGACGAAGCAAACAGTTAGGTTCTAATGCCTAGTTGATATCCCACACATTAGAACCAAACAATTTGCTAAGGAGTGAAGACCCTTCGACCGCCTCGTTGTTCTTTGGAAAGGAAAAGGAGGGATGAGGGCATCCACGACTTTTTCTGCCACCAGAGCGGAGCCTCTTAAAAGTGAAGTATAATATTTGACAAGTTTCATAGTGGGGAAATTAATTTGTTCGGAAAAAGTAAAGGTTAATGTTTCTTTCCGTACTTTTAATTATATCTTATATTAATAAGGTTTTAAAATAAATAAACCAAACCACAGATATTCATAAAAGTATAAAAATTTAAAATAAGTTGAAGAGCAAACCACTGAGGCAATGTTTTGTGTGTTAATATAATACTCTAGAAACTGATAAACTTTTATTAAAAACTAACTTCTCAATTAAATGACATTGTGTAACAAAACACTTTAACTCAGTGTCAGCTAGCGACATCTGGTGAGCAAAAAATTATTAACCCTCATTAAAGAATGTAATTCCTGTGCACACTCCGAAGTACATCCTATAGAATACCGAAAGACTGGCTGCTCTGCGCCTGTGCTCGAGGTTGACAAGATTGGTTTCAACCAAATAAGGTTAGCAATGAGACCGTTAGCACGTCTCTCCACTGAGTCCAACGTTGCTAGGCGGCACTTTGCAGCACCAGCCCATGTGTGACATCAGCATTCCATGCACAACCGGATTTGCACTTTATATGAGGCAAAAAGTGCACCCTTGCAAGGCCACCTAGTTTCCTTGTGGCTGCTTTGACCCTGGACTCAATGAACTGCCCATAAAAATCTCAACCCCTAACAACTGAAGGCAGTCAGTGTACTTCAAAGACACATTCCGGAAAGTAGGAGCCAGGGTGAGCGAGGTACTTTAGCGGTTAAAAGACACGCTTTTGTTTTGGAGGCGTTGAATCTCAAGAGATTGGCATCGCCCCATTCGGAGACTGCCTACAGTGAGATATTCGCACGCTCAACCATGGCTTCTTACCCACGACGGAACGGAGAAAGTGTATGCGTTTAGGGTGAGAGTTTGTTCGTTTGTTTTTGTATGCAAACGATGTTCCCATTTATTTCCAAAAGGGTTTGTGATTCATAGGTGATGGTTCTTAGATAGGTGTTATGGTGTTAACTCGCCAGGGAGCGCTGCAATTATTGAGCTATTATGTACTACGTATTAGAGGCGACATTGCATTTAGTTACACTGTCCCATTCAATTGCGGCGATGTCGCTGCACTTTACTTAGTCACTCGCTAGGCGTTAGTGAGTCGACACGAGTTGTGTTGATTATATAAAAAAAATAGATATTGCACAAATAATTCAAGAACTATTAACAAACAAAAACTAATGAATTCTCTGAAAAGATTTTAAAAAAATATTAAAAATTTTGAGAAAACCCACGACGGATGTTAAAATTGTAATCAAAAAGGATTAAATAAAATTTTTGAAAAACCCCCGACTAAAAGGAAGTAAAGCACGGAAGATAAAAATAAAAAGCGTTTTAAAAATAGTTAATTTGTAGCGAGGTCTGTCATAATAAACAACTAATTATGACTTCCCTTAGTTCTTCCTACCTTTGTGTACCTATTTGTTTGTCGTAGCGATAGACAGCAATAACATCAAATATTGACCTACATATTAGATAATTAAATTGCAATGTCAAGTAAATCCGACGTGGCTGCCATTTCGTGACCAGAAATGAACTAAAATTTTGCATTTTTATATATAGATACCGGAAATAAGCAGACCATTAATATACATCAGGAAGAAAGTTAAGTGAGAACGGACCCTTAGGTTATTAACAAGTCATCGTGCGCTCTGACTAGATACCGCGATAAAGTAACAGCTCTGTGAATGTGGCATCTCAATATTGTAGTGTGTATAAGACAATTTGCAAGGATGCTAGTGTCCGTGAAAAATTGTATATGTCAGCATCTTAACTATTACCCGATTAACGGCAAAATTTATTTTATGCTATGGCTTAGTAGTTAAGTTCATAGTTGCGAATGTATTCCAGAAATACTTAAAAATGAATAATTTATTGATAACGAATGTATCAATATATTTGTGTATATTATGTATAGGTTTTTCTTCTGAATAAATGACATATAAATGATAAGGCCTCATTTTTATCACTTTAATTTTTTTATACATGTCTAACTAATATTCACAAATTATTTAAAAAACATAGTTATATATATATATGGTGTAATCAAAATAGTGCCTTCTATTTCTATTCTACACGTCAACATATAAACAACTTTTACTATAGATCTATCTTCGAAATCGCAAGAAAAATCAGGTCTTCCATACATTTTGAACAAGTTCGTACGAAATTTTGTATGGAATAAATGATTTTTTTTTTGGTGACAAACGAGCACGCAGTCCGCCTGATGGTAAGTGGTTGCTGTGGCCCATAGACATCTACATTTATCCTCGATTAAGAATCAAAATGCAGATGCGTTGCAACCCCTGAGGACTAGATGGAATGCCTCGTTTCCAGTAAAATGGGTCTCCGGTTCTCTACTATCACACAAAACACAGCAGCGATACGCTGCTATTTTACACTGGTATTCTGTGAGAGCGTGGTCCTTCCCCGGTTGAGCTGACCCATTCGTGCTACAACTAAATTTATCATTATATCTATAGAAATAGATATAATGTATACACCGTTGTCTAGATTTAAGTATTTGATCCATAAACATTTCAGAAATGTGTAATAAAATTAGTAGATTTTATTTAATATTAATATTATATAGAATGTAAGCATTAAATCCACAAACTGTAGCTATATCAAATCTGGTTTTCCATGTTTATTTATTATCATATAATTATCTGTTTTCTTTTTTTTAAATCACTTCGCTATTTATGTAAGTTTTGGTTATCTGTAAGAAGATGAACACATAGCATGTAGTCGCATTGTTTAGTTATATTTTTGTTAGTATTGTATGCTGGTTCTATGAAAAATCATTTAAAAATTGTATAAACAAAATTATTGTTAAGTGAAATTATGTTTAAAAAAAAAGTCCCGCTGGGTTTCTTGCTGGTTCTTCCCAGGACAGGTATTTTCCGAACCAATGGTTAATAAAAAATGACTTTCAATAAGAGATCTCGTATGAAATATATTAGCATATGTTTATTATAATATAATAGGACAAACAAGTTTAAACAAATAAGACTGCAGATGCATTGTAAAGACTAAGATGAAATGCCTCACCTGTGACAGTAATTATACAGCGCCTATATACCGGCCTAATAGAGTTTAGTATTAAACCAGAACGGACTCGTAGGTAGAAAGCCAAGTAATTTCTCATAAGCGATTTGTAATCTTTTAAGAAATAAATAAGACCTTACACCTACACCTAAACCACATGCTCTTCTTTCAAATTTTCCATGGAAGATTCTTATGACAACCACGAATAAAGTGGCTTCTCTTACGGGGCTACCACAAAACGATAATTTAATGGGAGTACATGAATAATATTAAAATCTTTATTTCAGATGGAGGATGCGTACATACCGAGGCGTATTCAGGGGCTCGTGTCTTGTTCGTTGGCTCATAAGCTCTGGTCTCGCGAACGACGAGTATGAGGCTGTTACTTATGGACGACATTTACTCGACGGGCGACTCATTTCACACATCAACAACACGTATCACTTCACAAACAGCCCGTTGTTGTACACGTTCAACTAACTTACGAAGTTCGTAATTATTTATTACAGTAATGTGATGCTTAAAAATGGTAAGCTTTCGCTTACATCGATATAAGCAATCTTGAAATTAGATATTAAAATTGGGCATGGCATTAGACAAAAAAAAATATATTAATTGCAAAGAAATTGCGACATAATCATTAATATAATATATTAGTGATAGATTGCTTAAAATCGTATGTAATATTATTTTGTATCGGTTTACGAGAATAAAAAAATAGTCTTTGTGAAACATTTATTATCATAATTACAAAATTAAACAAACTTACCTTTGAAGTTCTATTGTATTTATACGAGGTACCGAGGTACTTACTCCGAGATATATTTACTTTGTACCTCCACAATCTTCGCGTTGTGTGTCCGCGATTATTAGAAAGCATAAAAAAATGGCAACTCTCGATTTGTTAATCATTCACTTCAGAGCTCAACTCTTAATTGGAGTAATTTTTTAATTAATTGAACCTGATTGGTGTTTCAACTTCACCTACTGGGTAATATATAACATTATAAAATGTTAGGGGAGACATATATCTCGGACTAAGTACTTCGTATAATTACAATAGAACTGCACTTAAGGTAAGTTCGTTACAATAGAACTGCACTTAAGGTAATTTAGTAATTATACTACTCTTACTTAGCCCGAGATATATTTACTTTGTAGATGTTTAGAGGTGACGTTGATCGGTCAGTAATATAACTAATCAATGTTTATTTTACAATTGAAATATTAATGATTTATTACAAAATACCTTATAATTATAAATTTCTAGTTATTTTAATTATTACAACTACTCCATATTTACATTACAAACTGGATTTGCAAAACAATAATTAAGATTTTCTTTCATTAAAGGTCTCTATTGTAATGGTTTGCAAATACACTCGAACCTGTAGACCAACCCGTTGTTCTAAAAATTGTATCCAAAGTGTCACAATTTCTATGTGCAAAAGAAGTGGACGCTTGTCTAGTAGATAGTAGATAGGGATGAATTTTTAAGTATCTATTCCACATTCTCCCATCACTTGTCGAATCCAACGACTTAGAGTTTGAGCACTGGCCCTCTATGCTCTGGTAGGGTTCTTATAAGAAATAAATAAATAATCTCGATTATTTGACGCTGTTTCTTAGTGTTTTGGTATATTTAATATAATATCTAAGTGTATTTACTGGATAGATATCCGGTTTTGTACTTAAAAAGGGTAAGTTAATTAACATTTCCCTTTTATCTGGAGCAGTAGTTTTTAACCCTTAAGTGCATGAAAATTTTGTTTTATCTGATTTAAACATATGATTTAGATGTTTAGGTCTTAAATCAGGGAAATATAAAGAAAAAAGTATGTTTATTTTTTTAAAGTAAATTTAATAAAAAAAGTTTGTATAATTTTTGATACATTATGCATCAACGTCATTTTTGTGTGGTAAGGTAAGCAACTTTACTAATGGAAATTATTAAAACAGTCGAGAGTCCTTTTTGCACATAAATAAACTTTGCACTTGGCACACCTTACACTACTCAATAATTTACATTGAGGCATCGTGCACCTTTTTCGATTTTGCTGTCGATGTTGGGCGTGATCGATACCATCAAGTCGCACACGGCATGACCTGTACTACATTTTTTTAGGTTCAGGCTCCTCAAAACTAGTGTTACTCGGACGGCCTCTTTTTGGTAGCAGCACATATGTATTAACATTACATAAATCATCTGCCACGTCAACTCTAAATTCCAACAAATAAAATTTTTCTTCTGTTCTAATAGTTTATTTTTATGAACATCTTTGTATAACACCTATGCGTTGATAATGGCCAAATCTAATAAATGATAAAAGATTCGCATATATCACTTCTTTGTTTTCATTCGGATTCTATATCTGCCTAAAAAGGAGTCCATCAGATCAACACCTCCCATATGGACGTTATACCCCCGAACAATTTTAGGACATGTTACTGTTTTTCGGAATTTCTTAGCTTTTTCGTATCTTTCTATTGTACCTACAGTTTGCGCTTCAACATACGTTGAAAGCAAGCAAATCTGCTTGTTGTCTTTCCAGCTTACAGCTGAAAAATCGATGCCGTCGAATCTGGTGACGCATTTTTCGTATGATCTAGGAGTTTATTTAGCAGGCAGTTTGCAATTCTTTTGATCTAAAGGAATGCTGGAAAACCTCTCATTTAGATGTTCTACCACAGGTCGCAGCTTGTGTAGTTTATGGTGATTGGGGTTGTCTTTTTTTATCAAATGTTTGGAGGTGTCATTAACCGATTCGTTGCGGCACGAATTTTCGACAACTTTTAGCTGTGGCGGCGAACAAATATTTCATGACACGCTTGGCGTGTCATGCGCCTATTGTGCCATCAGCCATGTGTAAAAGTAATGTTCCTTTTTACTTGTTTTTTACCTAATTAAGTTTATTTGACATCAAACATCAGTTACAAACGGAAGGATACTTGTTTTTAGTGGGTAACTACGTGTTTTTCTCTGTGTTCTCTTTGAAATTGAGAGTAAGTGACTTTTTTATGCAGAGATTACAAACCTTTTGTACTATTTTTTTGTTTTATAAAAAAATTATTTATATAAGCAGGTACAACTAAATCACCATGGAAAACCTTGGTCCTTATTAAATTAAATTTTCACCTAATAATAACATTTGTAAATATGAAACAATCAAGATCCTCAATTTGGAAAAAAATAAGGTTTATGATTCATTCATATTTACAAATGTTAAATATTATTCAATATTATACAAATGTAAAAGTACAGTCGATCTGAAAACGCCTAATTAGTAAGAATAGCAAAACAAGTGTTTTCAAAAGGAAACAAACGTCGGCGCTATACGGCGGCGGATTGACAAAAGACTATTTATTAGCGAACTTTTTTTATGCATGAACGGTTTCGAACTGTTTCAAGCAAAAATAAACCTTATACCATATCACAAGAGCACATGGTACTTCGTAGGTCTATTTGGTCATATGATAGTAATAAGACGACAGTTCAACCATTTTAAGCAAAATTAAACAATAAGACATTTGCATTGCTTAACAGGAGACTTGTTTTCCAGAAATTTATTTACAACTCGAGTTTGTGAGTGATCGCAATGAGTGCTATTATTTGTTACTTATTAGACTATTTTCCAACAACATGATAGAAAACCCACAAAGTAAAAAGAGTACCATGTACAAGTTAAAAAAAGGTTGTCAACCCCTAAAAATTTCAAATTTTCAAAATATCCAGAAACGAAGCCGCTGGCATGAACTACATGCAAAATAATGAATATTTTGTTGTGGATAAATTTTCCAAAAAAGCAATTTGAGCGAGTTATAACGATTTTTAAAAAGACACGACTCGCGTGTCATACGCCACACACATTTAATGTCATACTCTGTATAATTGGCATGAATCCGTATTTTTTATTCCAGTAAGCTCGTATATTTGGATAATGAAAACCTGACATATAGATATTAATTCTCAAGTACTTTTGTAACTCTAATTTTGTGATTGGATCTGGTCGGTCGGGATTTGTTTGGATTGAATATCGAGTAGATTCTATTACAATCATATCTAAAAAAAATCAGGAGTAAAAAAATAACTGAAAAATTGATATGGAGTTCCTAGGGCCATAACTTTAGGAGAATGTTCTGTCTCGTTCTAAAAACGAATGCTATCTTCACAAAATTCTAAGGAACGTTTCCTCTATGCGAGTCTAACAATTTCCATCATAATATGACGCCTGTTGGGAATATTTTGTGCACAACTAGATCTTCATTCACTAGGGGAGGACGAGATTATTTCGTATATAATTTTCGTCATTTACAAGAGGTGGATCATCTTCGTCCTGGATTTGAAGATTAGGGGAATCACCGGAACCGATTTGTTCTTCCTCGTGATTTTCTAAAGCAGCACAAAGTTCATCAATATTTGGGTAATAATTCATCATCAACAGACTCTGCTTCGTCCTCGGATAGAAATCCACTTTCCAATCTTGCTAAAAAGTCTTTGATCTCATTATCTTTTATTTTTCTTTTTGCCATGCTGCAAAATTGAGGAAAAAACATATTACAGTCACATAACATACAAGCGTACTATAATAGCGAAAATGTACAAAAGGGAGCTACTAACTGCATATAACATTTTTGATACTTAGTTGTATGTAGTTATCTTTTTTTTTAAATTAATTACTAGTAATATTCACTTCAAATATATGTTTAATAGTGAAACATTGCTCTTACCTGTATTTGTAATATATTTCCGGGTCAGCTTTTGTATTAAAATCATCAAAAATTTATAATCCCATAAAATAGATTATGACAGACAAGAAAAAAGTTTTCATAGTTACCGCCAAATTACTTAGAAAATGGCCATCGATTACTTAAACATTCTAAAAGATGCTTAGGCAAAGGACATTTTTAACATGCAGCCTAGTTGCGTGTACGTAGTTAAACAAAGTTATCAATCGATTATCTCATCGTATCATTTTTGATACTATGAGATAATCTCGATTTATCTAAGGTGTTATCTTCTTCCACTATTGAGCTTTCAATACCTTGAAAACAAATAATTTACTTAAGATAAAAGAACACTTAAAACAGTGACCCACTGTAACAGGTGTAGAAAGGTAGTATCATATTAATTTTGGTACTGATATTACAGAATGACTATTACAACCAAGGTCACCAACCTTGAATTGTTATTTTTAATTCTGTATTATTTGAACCAAGGTAACTGACCTTATTTTCTTTATGTACATACTTAAAGATATACTAAAAATATAACAGCAAACGCCAGAGAACTTCTCTGTATTCACAATAACCTATAGTAAAAACCAATTCAGAGCGTGTTAGTAATATGTCCCACATATTACCGACAAGTAATTATAATCACAACTTGTGAACAAATTGCCCACAAAGAGCCCTTACCTTCAGCAGGCACTATAATTTCTTGTTCCTGATTTGTTTCTGATGTTTTTCGATGTCACTATTATGTTCCGAAAAAATGTCCAGTGTTAGTGATTTATTTATTTATTTATCTATCTAGAAAACCAACAGCTTTAAAAAAGATTACATCATATTGAATTATCTTAACATAAGCCTTATTACAGGTTTTCCTATGTTATCTATACATAATTAAAAAGAATGAGCGACGCTTTTCGGTACCAAAGTATTAAGCAAAATAAATAAAATAACACTGTACACATAATATGAGTGTGTATGTCTGTGTGTATGTGTGTGTGAGTGTGTGTGTGTCTGTTCAATACCTTATTATAAATAACTGTTAAATTTTTTATTTTTGTCGTCTTTCCAGTTTCTTTTGTAATTTTTCTTTGGATTTTTTTCTCAGAATCCCTATCACGCTTTCTTTTAGGCATATTTTTTGCACTTTTTCTAACATTTTACAATAATATTTGGTATTTATTGTGCCGTACGCTGCGTACACAGATGCGAAAAAAAATGAATGATTAACAGATCGAGAGTTGCCTGTTTTTTATTTTGCTCTCTAATAATCGCGGACGCATAACCCGAAGATTGTGGAACTACAAAGTAAATATATCTCTGACTAAGTAAGCGTTTAATTGTATTCATACAGTATTTGTATGTGGTCTCATTTGTTCAACTTGCAAGTCATAAAAAAAAGTAGAAACTTTATTTAAAAACTTTTTTATATGTACGTAGAAATATATCTGGATTTGGCTCAAATGCCATAAATGCTCTCTATAGAAGTGATGTCTATCAAATAATATTTATATTTGTATATTTTCTATAAATGACAACCCTTTTATGGTTATTATTTAATTCTTCATCGTATATGTTAAAACTTTTCTTGGCTCTAGGTATAGGAATTGCTTCAACATCAGTATCATGGTATTTTAAACCCCTGCGAACTTGCGACACTGGTGCTTATGTCGCGACATTCCGCATAGACTCATAACTTTTCTCAATAGTAATAATTATTGAACAAACTTCAATCATGTATTAAAAATCGGCAAATATTTTTTGTAGACAAAAAGTATATTATATCCAGTTAGCCTCTTTTCACATTTAATATGTGAATTAAGTAATGAAATTTATTAATAATTAAGTTAAAAGTGCATCATAAGTATACAATCTACTTACATAATCTTCTTTCGATTCGGCACGTAGTGTAGAAGATCCACACTACGTGGATACACACCAAATAAATATCTTCCTCTCTTTCAAATGTATTATTTTTTTCTACGACTGATAATTATTCTCAACACTGACCGTCACTGGTGGCTTTGTCTTATTCATGTTTATTCCCGGCCATTCTTAAAAGTAGAAGACGTTATTACGTAACGATAAAATTCGAAAAAACGATTCTATGCTATTTATTGTGGTATATCTATGAGAAGCAGCACATTGCCCCACTTTGTTCCGTAAAATCGAAAACAGTGAGAATAAGTAATAGGTACTCACTGTGCTGCTTCTCATAGATATACCACAATAAATAGCATAGAATAGCAAAACAAACTTATACATTTCAGAGATAAAGGTAGAAAATAATAGAAAATATAAAGCTATAGACAAATAAAAGTGAGGATAGAACTCGAAACCACCCACTCGTTTTAGCAGTATAAAGTTCCAAACAAGCAACCTACTATGGGATTCCATTTAGTCCAACTGGATAACATCACTAACATAATAGAAAATGGAAAATTGTTTAATCTGTTGCCTTGTTTATTTGTGATTCTGTTCTTGTGAAGATGACCAGTGTCAACTTTTTTGGTACTTCCCCCGCTAGAACCAATAAATTTGGTTATTGCTCGGCGATGAAGAACGCCGTTATGAAACCTGTATATCCGCGAAATTAAAAATATATATTTCGACGACGTAAAACGCGTCAACACTCATAGGTGCAGCGCGGTGAACACTTCCGGACGTTGCGTTTACACATTGCGGTTGCACATTGCGGCCAGCGGCAATTGCAACCGCACCGTCCAGTTGTGAAACCATTGAATTTTGTAGTCAGAACAAATCATTTGGATGATGAATGTGAAGGAATTCAAAGCTGCTTATTATTACGTTGCACGGTATATGAAGAGAATACAGAAAAAGAAAAAGTGAGTGTGCATTCTCATTTGCAAACATAGATGAAACCAAATGTATTGAAATCTTTCACTCGATATTCTATTTTATGCTAGGAGTGGGCAACAACATCTTCTTAAGACAAAACTAAAATTAAAATGCATGTAACCACCCGCCTGCCAAGCTTGGCAACTATAACAAATATCCAGCCCACGGGACAATCTATGGGAAAGTCTATGTTTAGCAGTGGACTATTAATAGGCAGTAACGGTAAATGGTAAACAATATACTATACTATATAGTATATTGTTTACCATTGCCGTTATATAGTGATGCCTTTACCTTGCTGTATGTATTGATCTTTTTTTGTGTTAATTGTGATATGTATGGCTGTTTTTGTGCTTTTAGTATCTTATTAGGTAAATTAAGTATATAATTGTCTATTTATAAACATATATGTATATTTATAAGCAAATAAAATTGTATAATGTTGTTACCAAAGAGTAAAACAAAATTACGTTTAATAAATGATGTTGCAAATTCAATTTGTTTTTTTAATATTTGTTTAAAATTAACGAGACCTTTATTTTATATTATTACTTTCTAAATGTGACTTTGTATTGATCAAACATTCACAGAAAAACATCTTCAAAGTTATGTTTTTTATTAATGTATAAAATCGCGTTCGGGTTGTTACGCTGTCTTTGGCCGGTATTCAGAGACAATCTAGTTTTAACTCAAATTTAACAACTCTTCATAGCTTGCCGAGCTTCCTCATAAGGCAAGCAGTGAAGGACCACGTTCCAGATTAATATGTCATCACTGGCACGCATAATTACACTAATTTTTTTTAAAGTTATGAGGTATACTTTTTTTTATAGGATAAGGGTGACAAACTAGCACACAGTCCACCTGATGGTAAGTGGTTGCTGTGGCCCATAGACATCTGCATCTATACTCGATTACGAATCAATATGTAGATGCGTTGTCACCCGTGAGGACTAAGATGGAATGCCTCTTTTCAAGTAAAAAGGGTCTCCGGTTCCCTACACTCACCATACGAAACAGCAGCGTCAAGCTGCTATTTTACACTGGTATTCTGTGAGAGCGCGGTTGTTCCCCGGTCGAGCCGACTGGTATATACCAGCAATATGTGTCGTAATATCCCTAAAACAGCCCAATCTAGTTTTTCGATTAATCTCTCGGTCAAATTTGGGCTTACCTGGTCGGGCAATTTGTCCTAGGTAAACAAAGAGGAACCTACTTTGCTGGCCTAACGTGTAGGGCCGGTCCGAGTGGGCTTCACTAGTCCCATAGATTACTGTATGTATACTAGAGATAGATGCGCGACTCAAATTTAATTTTCGTTAGTGTCGTGGTTTGCCGAACAGATGGCGCTTAATTCTTACAAAAAAGGAACTTGAAAAAAAGGGAATAAACACATCTGTTGGACCAGAACCGGGGTCTTTTAGATTTGGGACCGACCGCCCGGTTACCCACCTGATCCATTATAACCTTGTCCGTAGTGGCGAAATTTACCTTCGTGTTCTAATGATATTTTAGCAGCTTTTCATTGCCTGGAAATACAGATAAAACGGCATTTTCTAAAAATAAATAATGTTCAATAAATATTAATATCAATTTAAGCGTAACTACCAGTGACCACTACTAACTGCGTAGTGAGCATGGTTCATTGCGTACCTATGCATAGACTTAAGATTTAAGTGTGCCCTCTAGTGAGATTAAAATAAGTCTAGCCTAGCACTCCGGAATGTAGATGGAAGCACATAAAACGTATCATTTTGTTCGTAAAATAATGTTCTAAGTTGCATGCCCATGACTAGCCCGCTCCAGATGCACTTTGGTGGACTGTGGCGGGAGGGGTGTCCCACGATCGATCATTCCATGAGTCTTAATCATAGTCCTCATTCTGTCCTCGTCGTAATTCTTTTATTACAAGCATAGAAGATGTTGCGGCAGAGGCTGCCCTATGTTGCATCGTGGTGGGTGTTGCTGTTTGCATAGTTCATTTATAATGGTAAAATATTGTTTTTACTCCTAATGCGTTGCATGAATATTTTATATCGTAGTCGTTGTGTACAGAGTTCATTTATTTTAAATACTTTTGAGTATTTTCTGCGATATGCTTTTAAACTTCGAGCGCAGTGCTCTTAATAGTGAGAGGTATAATTGTGAAATGGACATTACACATGAGCTCGTCTTTTCCATGTTCACTTTAAGATCTATCCGTTGGGATGACGGTGACACTATTAACCGATTCAGTGCGGGTGATACGCCAGGCGTGCCATCTATTACTTTTGTGTGTGGCGTATGACACGCAAGTCGTGTCTTTTTTTAAAAATCGTTATAACTCGCTCAAATTGCTTTTTTGGAAAATTTATCCAGAACAAAATATTCATTATTTTGCGAGTAGTTCATCCATGCAGCTTCTTTTCTGGATATTTTGAAAATTTGAAATTTTTAGGGGTTGACAACCTTTTTTTAACATGTATATGGTACTATTTTTACTTTGTGGGTTTTAAATCATGTTATGGAAAAATTGACTAATAAGTAACAAATAATAGCACTCACTGCGATCGCTTACAAACTCAAGTTGTAAATAAATTTCTGGAAAACAAGTCTCCTGTTAAAAAAAACAATGCGTTTGTCTTATTGTTTAATTTTGCTTAAAATGGTTGAACTGTCGTCTTATTACTATCATATGGCCGAATAGACCTACGAAGTACCATGTGCTCTTGTGATATGGTATAAGGTTTATTTATGCTTGAAACAGTTCGAAACCGTTCATGCATAAAAAAAGTTCGCTAATAAATAGTCTTTTGTCAATCCGCCGCCGTATAGCGCCGGCGTTTTTTTCATTTTGAAAACACTTGTTTTGCTATTCTTACTAATTTTTAGATCGACCTTACTTTTACATTTATATAACATTAAATAATATTTAACATTTGTAAATATTTTGTTTTCAAATTAAGGTTCTTGATTGTTTGATATTTACAAATGTTTTTATTAGGTGAAATTTAATTTAGTAAAAACGTTTTCCAAGGTGATTTAGCTGTACCTACTTATATAAATGATTTTTTTATAAAAACAAAAAATAGTACAAAATGTTTGTAATCTCTTCATGAAAAAAGTCACTCTCAATTTCAAAGAAAACGCGTAAAAAAACACGTAGTTACCCACTAAAAACAAGTATCCTTCCATTTGTAACTTATGTTTGATATCAAATAAACTTAATTAGGTCTAAACAAGTAAAAAAGCATAAAAAAGGACATTACTTTTACACATGGCGGATGGCACAATAGACGTGTCATTTTTGTCTGTGGCGCTTGACACGCCCGACGTGTCATGAAATATTTGTTCGCCGCCACAGCTAAAAGTTGTCGAAAATTGGTGCCGCAACGAATCGGTTAAGGCCATAGAACATAGTGCTAAGGTCCTCCGATCCCACCATAATTATTATATCGTTTGCAAATCGGGTAAGTGATACATTCACCGGAAACGTCTTCCAATGTAGTGGTGAAGAATTTCCATTGCATAACGTCACTTTGTTTTATATAACAGTTAAAATATAAGATCAGTTTTGTATATCTAAGCCGGGGGACATAGATTTTCCCTTTGTCGATTATATTTACTCTCACAAATAAATTTTAATCCACATAAGCTTATTTTGAAAACTTGTTTATTCGTAATTCACACCATCTGGATGATTGGCGGTCCACCACTGTGCGATTTAGAACATGTTTTCTTCCTCGCACAACTTCCGTGTGAAATCGATTACCATAAGCGATTTTTCCGGACCGATACGACTTAGGGACCTTCAAGAAAAGGCCTACTCCTTTTTAAAAGGCCGGCAACGCATCTGCAATTCCCCTGGTTCCCCTGGTGTTGCAGTTGTTCATAGGCGGCGGTAGTCACTTACCATCAGGTGAGCCGCATGTTCGTTTGCCCCCTCTCCTATAAAAAAAGAATTCGTCAGATGAATTGTAGACTCAGGACAAATTATCGTTCTTCAGACTACTATAAAGTCTAAAAATGATTTATGCCAAAATCGAGTAGTGCTAAAATTTACGACGAAATAAAAAAACTACATTTTATAGAATACTCGAAGTTTATTCATCATTTTCTTGGTCTTCATTGTCATCTCCATCTTCATCCTGTTCTTGTGATTCCCACCAAGATAATAAGCCTAACCCTGGCTCATTGATGCCCCCTATTAGTCTATATGGGGCAATAGTTTGAACGGGACATTCAGTGCCTGGAGGCCCAGTTGGTAAACTTTCTTCAAAAGCTTCACTGGTAACTCGAAACCTAATTGACTCGCCTAAAACAATAAGAATAGTAAGCTTTATCTTGAACCTGCAAGGGAGTTAGCCTATACGCGCCTTTATGTATCGTTGTATATAACAACGACGTTATCAATGAACTGCCAAGTATCTGGATTTAAAAAAATATACTTTTTCATCTGCTTTGCCTACTTTTATTCAATAATTGGTGGTTCCAGTCGTAACATGAATTAAATGTTAATATTATATTGCATAAGTAGAACACAATGATTATCTTAAGAATAGTAGTACTGTTATAATAATAATTGAATTATGACAATAGCTGTTTCATAGTTTTTATACTAATAGTGGCTTATATTTTTCATAATTTTTTATAAGCCCTCTGCGTTTTATATTTATAGGCTTGGAGCTAGCCGCTACCGGGTGCATTGTTAACCTTTTTTCGGCTCACTTCCATACTATAGATTTGTTATCGTTAGCACGAGGGGTTTTAAAAAAATATTTATTGATTATTGAGGGTTTGATCCACTAGATCATGTCACCCCTATAGGTACACAATCAAATACACATAATCAGACAATGATAAATTCACATAAACAATAATAAAAAATTATCTGTTCTTAATACCTAAGAATACTAATTTATAAAGTTTTCTAGCCTTATCCGACAACGGAAAAGCTAAGATACTATTATACAATCCAACACTATTTTTGTCAAAACCTAATAGATTTCTATATGATTCGTTCCGTTCACATTCCATCATAATATGAATAGTATTAGCATGAGGGTTGTAGGTAAATTAACAGTAAATATGCATTCCTCGTCGTCGGTTAAGGTAATAAAATTACATCTGGATGTAGTTTAACCGCCATCTATCGGAGGTCATAAGATCTTCCTGACATTTTCCATAGTCAACTTTACGACATCCACAGGACAGCACCATTCCACAGCTAGGTATAAATTGATACAAAATGTACTAACTTTTCGATTTGAAACTATAGACTATTCTCTACTCTATACATAAGAGTAGAACAAAAAGGCAAACAAGACACTACAATTTACACCATTATTCGAATAGATAATTAATTAGTCGAAAGAATAAGGGTGATAAAAGAGGACACAGTTAACCTGATGGTAAAAAAAATGTTAGCGTGACTAGGGACTTCAATAAGAAACTGTGGACTGTTAACAACATAATGTATTATCTAGTATTAGAATTATAATAGCATAGTCTATTTCGTTGCGCGAATGGCGAGCTGGCAAGATCGATGTACTAGGTGCAGGCGTGCTACCCGCTGCCGCCATCGAACCGCTATAATCGCCATTGCATTTGTTCTCCAAGATACTGTGGCCCATAGACATCTACATTTACCCTCGATTACTATTCAAAAAAGAAATGTGTTGTCACCCCTGAGATGGAATGCCAGATTTCCATTAAAAAGGGTCTCTGGTTCACTACCCTCGTCTTACGAAACAGCAGCATTTTGCTGCTATTTTACGCTGGTATTCATTTAGAGCGTGGTGCTGCCTTAGTTTGTGCTACAACTATAATATAATATAGCTGCAGCGTAGCTCTACTATGTGTATATATAGTAATAATATAATAGATATACCTGAATCCATAAATAAATCATGTTTTTCGCCATCTCCTTTTGGATATTCCCACACCCAAGCTTGGTCAGTTTCGTCAAATCGCGATGGATGTTGTAATGCATTTACCGGTATTAAAATATCATCGAAGAACCCAATTGTAACTATAAATAAAATAAATTCATATCAGTTATCAATAAAAACTTAATGTCGGGGACGGAATGTTTCCTGTGCCAATCCACCTACACATATTCCTTTACAGATATACATACCGGAACCTATTTAAAGGCCTGTAATTTCGCAATCTAAGTTCTAATGGATGAATGGGACGAAGGAATACGAAGTTGCCATTCAAGAACTTTTCTTCCACATCAGTTATTGGTTCTTAGAGCTACATGGCCGGCGCTATGTCGTTTACTCTGGTCCTATTGTGGAAACTCCGAGCATAGCGCTCTCTTAGAAATCAAAGGACGCTCCACTATACTGGATGGTAATTATGCTGATTATAAAACACAATAACTGCAGCAACTTCTTCGACGTCCATCATGTCCATTATTTCTAAGAGCACTGACGATTGCGGCGGACCGCAATAGAAACGAGACGATACGGTTAGCCGGAATACCGCTATATGCTATATGCCGGAATACTGCCGGCATATGCTGCGGCCTACCGCATCACGTCCAGCCGCTAATGCGTTTGCATTGCAGAATTTGAACTTTCGCATGCTTACGTATAGATATTGGGTAACTTTCAAGGATATTTTGTTAATCATGCCAGAAGAGTGACGGGGGTTACATAGTACTGACGAAATACACAATTTCATAAGAAATATAGAATATTATTAACACTGAGCAATTTTTTTTGAATCTAATAATGGCACGCATTATAACGTTAGGTAATAACGGCAAAATCATTTAAATATTAAAATACATAAGTAACTATTGACAATAACTATTCTTTTAATAATCCATACTTTGTATTTGTATACTACATTTTTGAGATATGCCTCTTTAGCCTTTTCTTTTCTTCATGACTGAGTCTAGTTTTCTTCCAATTATATTTTAATAATTTCACCGAATTCGAATCGTAATTTTTTACCAACTTTAATATAATGGACTTCCGCAAAGTAACGCCTGATTCTATTAATTAATTTAAAATTATATGAGTTGAAAACGAATTATTAAAATTTAAAACAAACAATTCAGTTTGTAACAAGTGCAATGGGAGTGCTCTGAGGAATTGTTCGGATTAATCCCAGCCGCCAAATTTCACGAACGCACATCGCGGCAGAACTCCCAATACCATCCACACCATCTGGATGATTGGCGGTCCACCACTGTGCGATTTAGAAGATGTTTTCTTCCTCGCACAACTTCCTTGTGGAATAGTTTACCACCAGCGATTTTTCCGGACCGATACGACTTAGGGACCTTCAAGAAAAGAGCGTACTCCTTTTTAAAAGGCCGGCAACGCATCTGCGATTCCCCTGGTGTTGCAGTTGTTCATGGGCGGCGGTAGTCACTTACCATCAGGTGAGCCGCATGCTCGTTTGCCCCCTCTCCTATAAAAAAAAATTCTTTAAACTTAGGTTAGTTATTATGTAATAAATTGTAATATAACAAACTTATTTATTTTTACTATTATTTTCAATCCCATCAATTTCCTTCAGTATCTTTTTTATTTTTTATAGGAGAGGGGGCAAACGAGCATACAGCTCACGTGATGGTAAGTGGCTACCGCCACCCATTAACAACTGCAATACCAGTGGAATTGCAGATGCGTTGCCGGGCTTTTAAACAGGAGTAGGCTTTTTCTTGAAGGTCGTTAAGTCGTATTGATCCGGAAAAATCGCTGGTGGTAATCGATTCCACATGGAAATTGTGCGAGGAAGAAAACTTCTTCTAAATCGCACAGTAGGGAACCGCCAATCCGCCATCCAGATGGTATGGATGGTATCGAGAGTTTTGTCGCGATGTGCGATGGTGAAATTGGGCGGTTGGAACTGGTCTGGACAATTCCTTAGAGCACTGCCCCATGGTAGATGCGATAAAATACGCAGAGATGCAACATCTCTACGCAGTGCCAATGAGTCAAGCCGATCGGACAGAACTCGGTCGTTGACGATTCGAATCGCTTATCGCATTATCTTATAGCATCGCAGTCAAGTGGAATGTGCTGACACTGGGGAGCCCCTGCCTAGAGATGCTGCGCCCCGTAAAATTGCAAGCGGTGTGCCGGCATGAAATACTGTCCCACTCTGCTGAGCACGCCAAGCTTTTTAGAGGCCAATTTGGCCTTCTCTTCTCTGTGGTTGAGTTAAAAAATAATCATAAAATTGGTCACACTTCATATCTATGTTATAGTTTTGATGATTGCAGCTACTGCATTACTACCAACAAGGACAAGGACAGAGGGTTTTTACGATAAAGGTTTTTTTCGAACCAGTGGTAATTAATAGTGACCGACCGAAGGTTGGGTTTCGGCAAGTTTCGGCAAAAAAATCTAGTTTCGGTAATGAAAAAAATAATGAAAAATGTTTATTTTACAGAAAACAACTACAACTCATTGAAGTATCCGTTGGTACCCACACTAGGTAATCCTGTATCGTGGGTACCTATTTAGCATTGACTATTTATGTTTAGTTTTCGCTTGGTTTACTTAATCACAAAATTTAAATTTTAAAAACTAGTATAAAATGAACAAAGTATAATAAGAGATAGAGTAAAACGTTGCATTTCTTAATAATAATGGTAGTTGCCTTTATGCTAGGTGTAAGAATATATTTTCGGTCGAGTGATAATTTAAAGAAGCGAGCCAGGAAACAATTTTTGTTTTAGCTTCTTTTACAGAGCAATGTTTTATATCGCAAGCGCTGACTACTTCATTGTAAATTACCGAATCTATGTAGGGACTGAAACGTCTGGCAAAATACAAATTGGTTTTGGGTAAGGAGACCTTGAATACTCTTCGTTTGAGTAATTTTTTGTAGTCTTTGCAAGTAATTACAGATTGATGGACTTTGAGAGCTAATTTTAAAATGTATAATTGACGCACAGAAAGGACTTTACTTTCCTGATGCAATCTATCTGTTGGATATCTAAAGGGTTTCTTTAGCATAGATTTAAGAACTGATCGTTGGGCTCTTTCTAGTTGTATAATATGTGTTTTCGCGGCACTACCCCAGGATGTTAAGCAATAAGTGATCAAGGACTGACATAGGGCAAAGTATACAAACCGGAGAATTCCTATAGATGCTGAGTGTCGGAGCAGTTTCATGATGTTAATAATTTTTCTCACTCGTCCTGAAAGAGATCTTATGTGATCTTTGAAGTTTAAATTTTAAAATGAAAAATACCTTGGCTTATTTTTAGATGATAAACTTACATGGAAACCTCAGATAGATAACATTAAATCCAAACTATCATCAATAACGGGTACCCTTCGAAGTGTAGCTCGGTGTTTCCCGCGTAAAATACGTTATGTTATGTACAATTCTCTAGTGAAACCTCACATCGATTATTTTATAGAAATATGGGGCTCAGCCGCAAAGAATAACTTAAACCCAATACAAAGAGCTCAAAATAAGGTTATAAAAGTTCTATTTAACTAGAACTATCTGACACCAACTCATAAAATATATAATGATACTAAACTGTTAAATATAAATCAATCGTACGTTTATCATACATGCATTTTTATTCGTAAAATAATAAATAAAGATATCCACACCCATTTAAGTTTCACTAAAAAGAAGCAAATTCAAAAAATTCAACTAAGAAACGCAAATGATCTCATTCTACGTGCACCAAGAACTAGTTACGTTAAGAGAAACCTAATGTTTGAAGGGGCACAATTATATAATAATTGCGCCAATATGTCGTTTATATACATAATAAAAAGCGTAGGTCCAAGGATGCTGCCTTGTGGTACTCCAAAATTGATTGTTTCCTGACCACTGACGAAGCCACCGACTCTAACGCATTGTTTTCTATCCGTCAGGTAGCTACGAAACCAATCAATTGCTACGCCTCTCACGCCAAATTGAGATTCCAGCTTCTCTAAGAGAATTGGAATCGAGACTGTGTCAAAAGCCTTCGACAGGTCCAAAAATACAGCAATACTGGTTTTATGAGCATCCAAATGGGAGGCTACTGTAGATGTTAACAAGTTGACAGCATCATCTGTTGACTTTCCACTTCTAAAGCCAAATTGCCTAGGTGATATTAAATTATTCGATTCAATGAACTTTGTTAGTCTTTTGTTAACCACCTTCTCAAGTAATTTGGAGAATGTTGTCAGCAAAGGAATGGGACGGTAGTTTTGCGGGGTGTCTTTAGGCCCATTTTTATAAATAGGTTTAATGCATGCCTTCTTCCAGTTTTCTGGAAAAATACCAGTCGACAGACTTAGATTGAATATGGCAGTAAGAGGAGGGATGATTATGTCTTTAATTTCAAGAGGATTACTTAAGCCATCAATACCCGGCGCTTTATCATTTTGCAGTGATAGAATAAGAGAATGTAACTCATATTCATCTGTAGGGTGCATAAAGAGTGAGTTTGTTATAAGATTTTTTGGATAAATTTTTATCGCTAGATTTTTTTCCTGTTTGTAATTCGCGTAGAATACTATTTGCGTGAGTTTGTCCCACCGTTGAGAAGTAGCTATTGCACTTGTCCAAGGAGTGCTTAGCGTAATAGTTTCGGTTTCGGCAAAAAATCTGTTGAACCTTCGGCGGCACTGAAACTCAGTGTTCGTGGATTATCGTGCGTCGTACGGACGAGTTTGTCACTCGTGTATTATTCATAATTATACAGAAACAGAAACTCTTTTATTCAATATAGATTGTAAATAATAGTCACTCTTTTGTTTAATTACCACTAGTTCGAAAAAAAAGCCTGTCCTTGGAAGAACCAGCATGAAACCCAGCGGGACTTTTTTTAAATAACAGCTTACAATCAGGCGTAGCGTGAACTAATATAAACGTGGACAAAGTTGCATCAGCAAGGCCCCTTTTCTTTCGTTTCAAGGATCTACCCAATAGATCTATCCTACCAAACATGCTTTGACACGACATACGAGGGCGATACTGAATGTGTTAGAACTGGCCAATTGTTTTTTTTTTTTTATAGGAGAGGGGGCAAACGAGCATGCGGCTCACCTGATGGTAAGTGACTACCGCCGCCCATGAACAACTGCAACACCAGGGGAATCGCAGATGCGTTGCCGGCCTTTTAAAAAGGAGTACGCTCTTTTCTTGAAGGTCCCTAAGTCGTATCGGTCCGGAAAAATCGCTGATGGTAATCGATTCCACAAGGAGGTCGTGCGAGGAAGAAAACATGTTCTAAATCGCACAGTGGTGGACCGCCAATCATCCAGATGGTGTGGATGGTATCGGGAGTTCTGCCGCGATGTGCGTTCGTGAAATTTGGCGGCTGGGATTAATCCGAACAATTCCTCAGAGCACTCCCCATGGTAGATGCGAAAGAAAATGCAAAGGGATGCAACATCTCTTCGCAGTGCCAATGAATCGAGCCGATCGGAAAGGGCTCGGTCGTCGACAATTCGAGCCGCTCTGCATTGGATGCGGTCAAGTGGAAGGAGCTGGCACTGGGGAGCCCCTGCCCAGAGATGGGAACAGTATTCCATGTGAGGCCGAACTTGCGCCTTGTAAAGTAGCAGGCGGTGTGCCGGCATGAAATACTGTCCCGCTCTGCTGAGCACGCCAAGCTTTTTAGAGGCCAATTTGGCCTTCCCTTCCAAGTGACCACGAAACTGCACGTCACTCGATATGTCGACTCCGAGGATACCGATACTGGCTGAGGCAAGAAGGGGAGTGCCTTGAAACTGAGGAGATACGACAAAGGGGTTGTAAACAATATAATAAAAAAATAAGTTCAAATTTTGAAAATGGAACTCTTTGCCAATGTTATTGTGTATGTATTTTATTAATTTGTTATTTGTTTACGATTTGGCGGCAAATTAAAAATTGTCTGTCACATCAGCATGAATTTAACGCGAGAAAATTTTCGTACAATGATTTTTTTTATGAATTTCGAAGTCATTTAAGTCAACAAGAAAGTTATGATAGACTTGGATTGGCCTTTCACAATCAAGCCCCATCGTGTGCCACTGTTTACAACTGGTTTAATGAGTTTAAACGTGGTCGCACTAATCTCACTGATGATCTGCGTGAGGGACGGCCTTTTATGGCGACTACTGAAGATAACATCAGTGTTGTGCGGCGTATAATAGAGACTGACAAAAGAGTGACTTATCGGCAGATTCGGACAAGCTTAGGCATCGATGTGGTGTGCACAAGTGCACAAAATCCTCTATGAACATATAGCTGTCAGGAAGCTTTGTGCCTGGTGTATACCTCAAAATTTGACAAAGGCCTAAAAACTCCGTCGTGTTGACTGGTGTCGGGAAATGGTTCAAAGATTTAACGGAGGTGACTCAATGCTGTGTTCGACATACTTATGGGTGACGAAAGTTATTGCTATGATCCTGAAACTAAGAGACAGTCTGCTGTCTGGGTGTTTCCTTCCGAGGAGGTGCCAACTAAAGTGAAGAGATGTCGTAGCGTGGGAAAAAGATGGTGGCCTCGTTCTTTGGAGGGACGGGTCATTATTGTTTTAGAGGATCGAAAAACAGTTACTGCAGAGTGGTACACTAACAATTGTTTGCCACTTGTCTTGGAAAAATTTCGGGAGAAACAACCTCGCAGCAGGATCCTCCTTCACTACAATAACACCTCGACGCACACCACCAAGCAAACAATCAACTACTTGGTGACGTCAGACATGGAATTACTGGGTCACTTGCCCTATAGCACCGACCTCGCACCTTGCTTTTATATTTTTTTCGAAAATAAAAGAAAAATTCCTCTCTTAAATTTTAAATATTAGTAATAATAATTTCTGTTATAGATTCTTATGTATGTTCTAAATATTTCTGCTGCATCTCATGTTCCTGATGTTTTAATGTGTCTAATATAATAATAATGATGAAAACTGGTTTTTTGTTTTTATTTTTCTCTGGAATATAATTAAGGTTAATACTCGATGCTCGGCCGAACCCTAAAAAAAGGCCGAATCCACGGAGTACCAAATCCAAACCGAGTACTCGTCCCATGTCTAATTGATACTTCAATTCAATTGTAGGTTTTATACAGGGTTAGTATTAATGTATACAGAATGGCTAACAATTACCTACCATGCACTCCTTCTCTACTACAACTTCTTATTTTACCTATGAGAATTTCTTCAACAATAGGTCTAAATACAATGTAGCGAAACTTCACTTCTGTATGTGATGAACCATCGCCAGGAAAAATGTAAGAGTGTCCAATATATGTTATATCAAAGAGTGCAATACACAATCCAACATTTAAAACAACCTGAAAAATGAAGATTATTCATTTGTTACTATTGTTGTTTTATATTGATAAACTATTGTAGTTTAGAAAGAAATTAATGATTTACTTTTGTGGAGTAATGGCTAGTTTTTTTTTTACAGCTTACATAGCATAAAATTATTTACATAATATAAATAAATTATACTTTTTTTTAATTTTTGTAATATTATAGTGCTAAAGAAACCAATGGCATTACTTTATCACAACAGCAATTAATTTATGAATAAACGTTAAAATTTCAAATTAATTTAAGTAAATTAAAATAAATAAATTTACGGAAATGGTGAATGAAAACTATTTCCTTTTTATTGGATTATACCAATATAATTAGTTTTATTAAGTTAACAATAGTACATTAAAAGCAAGAACTTCATTGAAATAATGAGGAATGTTTTGCTACTAAATTATAGGTTAAATGGGTACTTGTACCTTATTAGCTAGTTTTCTATTTAACAATGTTGTAATAGATTCTGATAAGCTTTGATGAAAGTGTTCGGGAGTTACCCGAATGACGTCTTTCATTTCAGATAGTACAAACATTGTTTATTTGTTGTTTTCATTTCGAATTCAAAATTTGAAAACCATTGAAAATTACAAATAATAAATAATTTGTTGTTGTTACGATTCTCCAATTACGACAAGCAAAGGTCTTAGATCGTACAGCCTAGTTTGATTTGTGTTTTATTCACAAAACTTTCTAATAATATATTGATGCATCACATTAAAGAACTTGTTGGTAGACTTTGACGACAGCTCTAAAGTACGCCTGATGAAAATAATATCTCAAGACCCCTAAGCAGATTAAAAACACCTGAGTAATATCACCATCAAAACACTTATTACATCTTGTCCATTAATAATAACGTTTATGTACTTTTAGAGTATTTATAATAATTTTAGATTTTTGTTTTTAGAGTATAAATAATATACTCTAAAAACAAAAATCTAAAATTAAACTATTTTAATGAACGATAAAACAGGAGTGCGATTCGAAGTTTGAAATGTGGTAAGGCTGCGGGACTAGACAGAGTTACTGCAGTTGTGTATATTTGCTAGCAACGCAAATTTCAATCGTTCGTTGCGGTGAAAATTTTAGAGCACCTAATTTTTAAACTTGGCACCTAATTAGCACCTAAAAAGCCCCTAATTTGGAATTTTTCCAAATGCAAATTCCCGACTTTGCGTTGCTAGCGATACACAACTAGTTACTGCTGTAATGGTCAAGTATGGTGGGCCTCGCGTCTGGGACAGCTTTCATCTGCTGTGCAATTTGTGCTGGCGGACGGGGGATGTCCCGGATGATTGGCGATCCGCAGTCATTGTGCCTTTATATATAGGTAAAGGTTCACATTTTGACTGCGGGTGCCATCGGGCGAACAGCTTGACCAATTTAGCAAGTAAAGTTTATCGAAGGTTTTGACACGTAGGATGCAAGAGAAATCGGAAAGATTTCTATGGGAGGCACAATGCGGATTTAGACCTGGAAGAGGATGCACGGTTCAAATGTTTTCTCTCCGCATGATCACGGAGAAGCTTCTGGCTGCTAATCAGAAGATTTTCTGTGCTTTTGTGGATCTTGAGAAAGCATTTGATAAGGTTGTAAGGAAGAAAATGTGGGAACTGTTGCCGGGGTATGGTGTGGATGGTCGATTGCTAAGGGCTGTGCAGTCTCTTTACTGTGACTGTAAAGCCTGTGTGCGGGTAGGGCATGACCTGTCACCCATGTTTAGCGTCCAAACGGGCGTAAAACAGGGTTGTGTCATGTCTTCCTGGCTGTTCATACTGTATCTCGACAGCTGTTTACAGAAGCTGAAAGATAGCTGTTTGGGTGTGAAATTGAGTGACATAAAAGTAAATTGTCTGCTGTATGCTGATGATGCAGTGCTTATTGCACCATCAGAGGCAGAACTGCAGGCATTAGTCACGTGTATGAAAGAGGAATGTGAAATTAAAGGTCTCCGTTTGAATGCTAATAAAACTAAGGTTCTGGTATTTGAAAGGGACGAAGAGAGAACAAAGTGTGAAATATGGGTAAATCAGGAATGTCTAGAAGAGGTAAATGAAATTGTATACTTGGGGAGTGCTTTTAGCCGGGATGGAAGATGTGATTTTGATGTGGACAGGCTTGTCGCTGCCGGGAACAAAGTCAATGGTGCCCTGACTGCGTTAGTCAAAAGGCAAGGCGTAGTGAAGAGTGCACGCCTTGCAATACATAACGCAATGTTGGTAATGACTTTGTTATATGGCAGCGAAACCTGGGTATGCCAGAAGAAGCATAAAAGCAAGTTGAATGCAGTGGAGATGCGATCTCTTCGTAAAATGTGCGGCGTTACCATGGCCGACCGAAAGCGAAACGAAGAGATTCGCAATATGGCAGGTTTGAAAGATGACCTTATCACAAAAATTGATAAGGGCGTGCTTCGGTGGTTTGGGCACGTTGAGCGAATGAGTAAAGATGAAATATATAGCGCGAAAGTTAATATTAAAAGGTGTCGAGGTAGACCGAGACTAACTTTCGAAGGCCATGTGAGCAAATTGCTCGAAGAGGGTAGGGTCAAGAGTACTCGGATACCTAGACGTGCATGTATGAAGAAGATAATGAATCTGAAAGAAGCGAAAGAGGTATGTAAGGATCGTGACACTTGGCGATCTGTTCTCTCTGGCTACCCCGTCAGGGTGTAGTGTTATGCTACTTACTTATCATTTTACATTATTTTAAATTCATTTTTCCATTCTGTTTCGATTTTCTGCATTCACTTCAAAACTGGATATTTTACATCATCTTTATTTCCATAGGATCCTGTAACGATTTTAAACCATAAGAACACAATAACAAATCATTTCTACTTCGTATTTTCACATTATCAGCACTTTTAAATTGGTGTCAATGGAGTCTACCTTTTTTTTGATCTTTTAGTTAGTTTTCCGTAACTCTACAATCTCGGGCTTTGTGTGGGCAGTCGCGCTACCTTTTTTCCTATATCAATAATATCTCATTTTCCACTTAAATCTTGCCGTTTTCTTATTACAAGCTTAAAACCAAAATTTGACATGTTTTGACATTGTTGTTTATTTGGTCTCCATAGCAATTATATTCAAATTTGCTACCGGTCTGTTGTTTCTATTTCGATAATTCCACATAAATACTCTTTTCCCTTGACCATTTACAAAAAATTTGCGTTTAATTTAAATAATTTTTCCGTTCTCTCTAGAAAGGTATAAAAGCCGAACAATCGGTGAAGAAAGGCAGTCACGCTTCAGTTCTCGAATTGGAAGCATCTCCTAAAGGCCTTATCCCGGGGCCGCACTGCCCCGGGATCCTGCAAGCCTCCACCTACACGTGAAGTCTTCGGCGAAGCCTTCTTCAAGCGCGGTGCCGCACCACTCCGGAATCCTACAAGCCTCCATCTACCTCGGAAGTCGTGGGCAGTCTACTTCAAGCGCGGGGGCCACACTACTCCGGGCGCTACGACTGCTTACTCCAGGCGCCGAGTGCACCTACCGCCGGCGCTACCTTTGGGCGCTGCAACTGCTGACTCTAAGCGTTGAGCGCACCTACTCCAGGCGCTACGTGCGCCGGCTCCGGACGCTGCGTGTGCTGGCTCCAGGCGCTGCGTGCCGTCGCTGCTAAGAAACCTACCTCTACAAGCGCAACCGGCGTGTGCTGGCTTCAGGCGCTGCGTGTCGTCGCTGCTAAGAAACCTACCTCTACAAGCGCAACCGGCGTGTGCTGGCTTCAGGCGCTGCGTGTCGTCGCTGCTAAGAAACCTACCTCTACAATCGCAACGTGTGTCGCTTCGACTTTTAGGCTCCACTACAACTCTATATTCCCCTATTCTCCTACCTTTATTTTTTTTGTAATCTAATTGTACTCTCACTTCATTCATCATCATCCTCATTTCATTTTTTTATAAAATTGTAAATATCTTTGAATTTTAAATATATTTTTGTTTTTGTTGTATTTTTGTTGTTTTGTTGTTCTTGGGTTAGATTCTTTTTGTTCTTTATTGTCGCTTCACGACATTTGGCGCCCAACGTAAAAGTTCTCTTTCTCTTCTCTTCACCTTTACTGCGCCTTGTCCATTCCTTTTGATTTAATTGCTTCCTCTTTCGTTCTTAACTTTTTATTTATTCATCCTTTTCATGCCTTCCAAATTCTAAAACAACACTTCATCTAGTGTTTCAACTTATCTGGATTATATTTAGACCTACATTTCACACAACACTTACATTCATCACTTTAATATTTTTATTGTAGATAACCTTCCAAATTCTAAAACAACACTTCATCTAGTGTTTCAACTTATCTAGATTATATTTAGACCTACATTTAACACTTCGCTTACATTCATCACTTTAATATTTTTATTCTATATAACCTTCCAAATTCTAAAACAACACTTCATCTAGTGTTTCAACTTATCTGGATTATATTTAGACCTACATTTAACACTTACATTCATCACTTTAATATTTTTATTGTAGATAATCTTCCAAATTCTAAAACAACACTTCATCTAGTGTTTCAACTTATCTGGATTATATTTAGACCTACATTTAACACTTCACTTACATTCATCACTT
This sequence comes from Parnassius mnemosyne, assembly GCA_963668995.1. NCBI lineage: Eukaryota > Metazoa > Arthropoda > Insecta > Lepidoptera > Papilionidae > Parnassius > Parnassius mnemosyne. The sequence continues at coordinate 23,314,748 of CAVLGL010000080.1, forward strand.
TAATATTTTTATTTTAGATAACTTAAAGAGGTATAATTATTTAATTAAATTTTTATTTCTTAAACTTAACTTTACAAATTTGACGCTATTACTTAACAATTCGAATCCTTGACTCCACCTTCAACTGAAAATGACTCTGCATCACTTGACCCTCCTGTTGACCCGACTGTCATGGAACCCCTCTTGTTTCTCAAACTTCACCATCATTCTCATCTTCACCATCATTTTCACCTTATTATTTTTATTTCTTTTAATTTGTTTGTTTGTTTGGTTGGTTAATCTTCACTTTTTATTATTTCAGACACATCTCGCTAGTGATGTTGCTGATCTCTGGCTTTGAGCCCTACCGCTCTGGTCGTTCTTTATCTTTACTTAAGTCATAGCGACTAAAGCTTACTTAAGATATTTCTTTATCTTTATCTTCACGCAGGAGCGGATGACAACTCCTTAAATAAGCCTGAATGTCCTTTCGAAAACACTCTTTTAGAGTGGTGACTACTCCCTTAATAATTTTTTTTCCACGCAGGAGCGGATGACAACTCCTTAAATAATCCTGAATGTCCTTTCGAAAACACACTTTTAGAGTGGTAGTCATTGAATGTGAACTCCACCCTTACCTGAATGGCAGATGATGAATGTAAGAGATAGTATATCTGATTTTGCCTGGTGATGTCTGTTTCTGCAAAGCTGTGTTTTTACGGTTTATTTTAGAATGTATATATCAAAATTTTTGCTGAGTCAAAAATTTTCCAGGGTCGGGGGGAAAATGTAGTGTTATGCTACTTACTTATCATTTTACATTATTTTAAATTCATTTTTCCATTCTGTTTCGATTTTCTGCATTCACTTCAAAACTGGATATTTTACATCATCTTTATTTCCATAGGATATTGTAACGATTTTAAACCATAAGAACACAATAACAAATCATTTCTACTTCGTATTTTCACATTATCAGCACTTTTAAATTGGTGTCAATGGAGTCTACCTTTTTTTTGATCTTTTAGTTAGTTTTCCGTAACTCTACAATCTCGGGCTTTGTGTGGGCAGTTGCGCTACCTTTTTTCCTATATCAATAATATCTCATTTTCCACTTAAATCTTGCCGTTTTCTTATTACAAGCCTAAAACCAAAATTTGACATGTTTTGACATTGTTGTTTATTTGGTCTCCATAGCAATTATATTCAAATTTGCTACCGGTCTGTTGTTTCTATTTCGATAATTCCACATAAATACTCTTTTCTCTTGACCATTTACAAAAAATTTGCGTTTAATTTAAATAATTTTTCCGTTCTCTCTAGAAAGGTATAAAAGCCGAACAATCGGTGAAGAAAGGCAGTCACGCTTCAGTTCTCGAATTGGAAGCATCTCCTAAAGGCCTTATCCCGGGGCCGCACTGCCCCGGGATCCTGCAAGCCTCCACCTACACGTGAAGTCTTCGGCGAAGCCTTCTTCAAGCGCGGTACCGTACCACTCCGGAATCCTACAAGCCTCCATCTACCTCGGAAGTCGTGGGCAGTCTACTTCAAGCGCGGGGGCCACACTACTCCGGGCGCTACGACTGCTTACTCCAGGCGCCGAGTGCACCTACCGCCGGCGCTACCTTTGGGCGCTGCAACTGCTGACTCTAAGCGTTGAGCGCACCTACTCCAGGCGCTACGTGCGCCGGCTCCGGACGCTGCGTGTGCTGGCTCCAGGCGCTGCGTGCCGTCGCTGCTAAGAAACCTACCTCTACAAGCGCAACCGGCGTGTGCTGGCTTCAGGCGCTGCGTGTCGTCGCTGCTAAGAAACCTACCTCTACAAGCGCAACCGGCGTGTGCTGGCTTCAGGCGCTGCGTGTCGTCGCTGCTAAGAAACCTACCTCTACAATCGCAACGTGTGTCGCTTCGACTTTTAGGCTCCACTACAACTCTATATTCCCCTATTCTCCTACCTTTATTTTTTTTTGTAATCTAATTGTACTCTCACTTCATTCATCATCATCCTCATTTCATTTTTTTATAAAATTGTAAATATCTTTGAATTTTAAATATATTTTTGTTTTTGTTGTATTTTTGTTGTTTTGTTGTTCTTGGGTTAGATTCTTTTTGTTCTTTATTGTCGCTTCACGACAAGGGATTGTGCGTGAAGATAAGTAAGTAAGTAAGTATAAAACAGGAGAAACAATCAGTTGGAGATGAAGCTCCCGTCAGAACTCCAATCCTACATATTAATATACTAGCTGTATCCCGCGATTTTGCCCGCGTGTAATTTAGGGTACTAATTATGTTGCGCGCCAGAAAATAAGGGTTCCTTATTCTTTTTCTAAATTATAGGTAGCCTAAGTTACTCCTTATATCAGCTATCTGCCAGTGAAAGTCCCGTCGAAATCGGTCTAGCCGTTTCGGAAATTAGCTTTTGTTATAAATACCATATATACAGGGCCCTCGCTACCATATGTGCAGTCTGCAATGCACACGGGCGCCATCCTTTAGAGGCGCCAAAACCCAGGGTCAAAAATTGCAAAAATTTCCAAAAAAAAATTAATTTTAAAATAAAAGTTGAGAAATTAAATAGGATTAGGTATAAATACACACGAAATTTTATTAGTATATCATCCAGTTACTGCCGATCCCTATGTTGCGAGAACATGTCAGGCGATAGTTTCTTGATTTTTCCTATTCACAATGCCCGGAGCGCTATAAAAGCGATGCATCGCCAGAGGCGTTTTTAAACCGGTTACTTCACTGGACCGTGCAACAAGTGCATAAAAACAAGAAATCCTATTAATTTTTACATTTAAAATTATTTTTATTTTGTCAAGTGTTGTGTTGTATAATATTTTGTTTACTACTTTTTTTTTTCTAAAAAATTAAGTGCTGAATACCTGACCGCAATTTCAACGGTTTGATTTTTTATAAAATGGTAAGTGTTCCCTACTTTACTTTATACTATCAACATTAACCCTTTATAGGAATCCTATGTGTTTCCTGTTTTTATCTGATAACTTCAATAGATAATATAGGAAGAAACCTACAACTTCTGCATAAAACATTTTTTTTCTATCTGATATAAAAAAGGCTCTAAATATAGTCAAAGACTCTGTACGAATTTAAAAAAGTAATTGGTTTTTTATCCATAACTCGCTTAGTTTTTATGCTATCGATATTTTTAAAAAATCATTTTGTAGGTTTTTTAAGGGCTATAAGATCAAATTCATTTAATACTTTTTCTGCCTTTATTTTTGAAATAGTTTAAGTTGAAAGGGCTCGAACAAATTGATTTTTACTTAAATATACAATATGCAAACTTGGTACTTATTATTGTGATTACTTTAGAAGTTAATTCCTAATTCCCATAAGTACTAATTATTTATTTGTTTTTTCGGGATAAAAGAAAGAGACCTTCAGGTGCGAAGTTTCGGGAGCAAAAGAAACTGAGACTACAAGAAAGGGATAAAATGGCTGGATCTTTAAAGCACTTCTTGCAAAACAATGAAGATTCCACGGAGACTATCGATGCGACTGAATCTCAAGATTCTAAATCCGTAATATCAGTAACCATGAGTGGACCATCTGAAATTTCAACAGAGGCGACTACGGTAACATCAGGTCCTGCAACAAGTGGCGGCGGTTGTAGCAGCAAAATAGCTTCTACTGATGCAGAGCCCGATGAAGCGATGATACCATTCTCGTCTACAGCACTTGAACAATCCACTTCAGGTAATTCAGCTTGTGTAAGAAGTTCGGTAATGTCAGCTACCGAAATACCTGGTACAAGTGACACTTTCGACGAAGGCTTTAATAAGGCTAGCGTCGATATAATTCCATCCGACCCCGGTTTGTGGCCCGAAATAATCACCAATGAGATGTATATGATATGAATATATAATGATATGAATAATCACCAATGTCACTCGAGACGTCATAGTCATAGAGGGTCATTGTGCTCTGTAAATAAATTTGCTGTTATAAAAAAATAAATAATGCCGAAAGCCATTAAAAGTGATGCCCGAAACTATTTTAAAAGTTTTAAACTTTTGTGAGTATGAAGCTCGAGAGCAAGCACCGATAATACCTTTCAATCAGGTCTATAAAAGAGTATCAGCTGCTACAGGTCAGTATTGCTATGTTTTGTTTCTTCCTTTCCTATTTCCGTTAAATGGGTTGGTTAATGCAATTCATTTCTTTTTCAGGTGTTAGTCAAGGATTAATTTCAAAAATTGTTAAATAACAGGAAACCGCACAAACCACAGGAACGCAAATTACAACGCCTGATAAAAAAAGGCATAGAAAAAGTGGTGTCATCCAAGTTTATGATTTTATCAAGGAGTAATACGAAGAAAAATTCACGAATTATACTCAGTGAAAAAAGAATTAACAATGATTCCTAAACTTTTGAGTCTATTAAAAAACGAAATAGATTACAAAGGCCATCGCGAATGTCTTCGTAAATATACTGGGGGTGCAACTACTTGATCATGACTTCATAGTCATAGCACTTCATAGTTTCTATAGCACCTTCTACTTCATCAAAATCATTTGACCATACACATTGTAAACCAGGTTTTGAATAAATCTTTCTTTGAGTATCGACTCTGTTTTATTATGTACCATTGCTTCAGTACGCAGGGATACCTTTAAAACTTAGAATTAGACATTCATATTATTTAATATAAGTTTAAATAGTTCTGTTCACGCCCAAACGCTGGTTTTAGAATTTGACGCCAGAGGGCGCTCGGCTCGGGGCCATACCGGTTTTGACGTTCGGGCGAGCGGTGTGCTTGTGGCGCGAGGGCGCGAGCAAAAAAGTGAGTTGCTCGAATACAGTGCTGTCGGGAGCACGTCGTGAAATCGCCCGGGAAACCTCCATTTTTTAGAGTCGGTTTTGTTAGCAAATTGTTGCCACGACGAGGTTCTTTGTTAAGTCTAGACAAATTGACGCCGGTTTGATTAATTATGTAGAATTAATATTGATTGAGATCAACGTCTGAATTGTGGGTTGTGCGCGCTTAGTTTACCGCGAATTTGGTTATTCTAATTTGATAGCATATATAAGTGCATTTGACAATATTAATTTGCTCGTGCGGCATTTGATATAGTTCGGATACGTTTTCGGTTGTCGGTAGAACGCTGAACTTTGTGACACTAGAGAAGTTAATAGACTGACATAGTGAAGAAGAAAGAAATTGACCGTGGGTGACGCTGCTGGAGATTACCATAATTTGGAGCCGTGCCGGAGTCCTGGTAGCTGCCGACCTCAACGGTCCAGTCAGGTCAATCACATCCACACCACAAAAACCATCACCATACACGCAACACATACACACCTCCTGCCTGACCGAACCTTGAGGCAGACGTCGCCTCATATACAGGTAAGTCTTAATACTCTCTATTTGACTAGCCTCCCCATTAAATTGTAGTAGGATAAAACATTTTCCATATAGCTTAGTATTATAGGAAATTCTTCCATATAGCCACTCGGGCTCGAACCTGCGGCTGCTCGTTGAATCTTACGCTCATGGGCCCCGGGAGATTCGACATTTGCAGGGGCAGCTGTAGGCCGTAACAAGTTCAATTATGACATTTTTGCTTCTTCTGGTTCTTAGACATATATCTGTTAAATCTGTGTTCTAGTCTTTTTATTCCATGAATAATTTATTACTCTAGTATGTGGACTCTATGTAGGAATATAAGATCCTTAGATGGCAATATTCCAGAACGGGCAACACTTTAGCGCAGAAGCGCCTAGCTGTCAGTTCACAGATAAGTTGGTGGCTGTGTATATTAACACTTGGGTAAATTTAAAAAAAATGTTGGAGACATCTACGACTGTTAATGCTCATCACCTGCGGATTTAGAAACGGAAAAAAATATTGACGCGACGTGTTGGAAGGAGTTATTGCGATTGTTAAGTATTTATCTACACAATAGAAACAGAAACAGAACAGTGATGAGACAGCACGTTAGCCGAGTGTGTAACTCCCAAACAAATTGTATTAAAATAACTCATTATTTAGGCGTGCAAGTACAGAATGAAATAATTGAATTATTGTTGTCTAAAGTAAGAAATAATATTTTAGAAATGGTTCGCAGTTCAAGATATTTTTCAATAATATTAGATTGTACACCAGACACTAGTCATACTGAGCAAATTAGTCTTGTTCTGAGGTATGTTGTCCTTAACACAACTTCAAAAAAGGTTGAAGTTAAGGAAAGTTTTATTGCGTTTAATACAATACGAAATTTTGAAAAAAATTAATTTTAGAATTAAAAAATATTGGAGGACAAGGTTTTGATAATGGGGCAAACATGAAGAGACAGCATGTTGGGCTTCAAAAACGCATTTTTGACGCGAATCCGAGATCCCTTTTTGTACCTTGTGCGGCTCATACTTTGAACTTAACAGTATATGACGCTTCTAAAGTGTCAGATGCTACAATAAACCTTTTTAATCTTGTACAAGAGTCATATAATTTTTTTCGTCATCCACAAAAAGGTGGGATATTCTGAGAAAAAATGTGCCTGGGTTAAGTTTAAAGAACATTTATATACAAAAACTTTAAGCTAGTGTGCGTGTGGCGCCCTCTAGCTAAAAATAGCAAAACAACGCTAAGCGTTTATTAAGACAACATTTTAGCTGTACCCCAGTAGGTGACGCTAATAAATATAACGTCATTTTAGGAATGTTACCGTTTCGATATCAAAGTATCGATAATCACTAAGTTTGAAATGCTTTTCAATATAATAATAGGGAATATACATGATTGTCTTCTTGTATAAATCTATTTATCATGACTTCCATCACATGAAAAAAAACATAATAATTTTTTACGCCCCTTTAGTGTCATGAAATAGAATATTGAATTTCCAATAACTAAGAATCAATTCAAACAGCAGTCACTTTGGTTGCCACCTTGGTGGCATCTTGGATGACGTCACTCGGTCCATTACCTGCTATAATAATAGCATATGATTGATCGGTCGGCGTTAAGGACACATCGAGTAACGCTAAATCCAATAAGAGAGCGCCTCTATGTTTTTAAATTCGTTTCTTTTACAAAAATACACTTCAACTCTAACATATTTTAGGAAAACACTGAACTTAAAAGCTGTTTCACGAGTTTTCACGTTTCATCGGCTGTAGTACTTAAAAATACTACTCACATCAATAAAAATTGTTATTTTAAGTTTTTACCTTATTTTCTAACTCAGGCTTAACCTACAAATTCTTGCATCTAATATCTTTAACAGTACAAATTGTTTTTAATGTAACAAACCTATAGCCCTCTCCTATCACTGTAAGTCAGGATCTATAATGGCTTTGTCCTTGAAAACCACCAGACAATGAGGCCTGGTATGTAAAAGAGAAGACTTGCTGTATTGCTAAACATCAACACAGCAAGTATCCTCAGCATGCTCATAAGTAAAACAGAAAATCTCCTCAGCATGCCTAAAAAAATTTCCGACCCTTGCTCCACATAAAGTAGGCTACTTAGCATAGTTGGTATATGCTACTCATTTTTGTTGGTATGGGTATAGTATCGTTGACTGCTTACCTCCTTAAATATTGTAAAGGATTAAATCGGCATCCTGTATATTTTTTTATCGATAACCCCAATCGATAAATGTCGTCAATCACTAACTTTAACATTGATAACTAAATAATGACGTTTACTGGATAACAGAGGGCGCTTATTACAATAAAAATAAATGTTCTAAAACAATCTACTAGAAATAATAAAATTTAAAGATTATTCGGTAAATATATGTTATACTTATGATAATAAACCAAAATCACGTTCATTATTTGCTCGTGTATCGTGTATCGTGACTTACAATATCTTAATGCACAACCGGGCATATTTTCTTTAAAAATATTTTTTAAATATATGAAACGAATACGTCTTGACTTTTTGACGATGACACTAAGACTAAATGACAAAAATCGGAGATATATCCTATAGGACATAAGTTACAGACGACAATTTTGCTGCTGATGTCCAGTCTATTAATACTACTACTTAAATGTTTTTCATCCAGCAGAATTGATTCAATAACGCCCCTTAAACTTTATTTAATTAATGATGTTAATAAAATATATAATATAATATAATTTATGCAAGACAAAGCGAGTTCCCTCTTAACTTCTGCATAAAAATTTCAATTTATTTGCGGAATTATTATTTGGCATGACGTTTTATTTCACATAAATATTGTCAGCAAACAAATGCAAAGTGCTACTATTAATATCAAAGACATTTAAGTAGTTAAACCTATATATTTAAATCTCTTTGATTAATATTAAAGTATGCCAAACCTACCTAAAAAAATTAGTTAAACACTTCTAGTAATATAAATCTGACCAATCGTTTGAAGAAATTCTTGTACAAGCGAAAGAAGTAGCACTCTATCTCGAAATTGAAGAAGACTTTCCACCGTTACCAACGATCAGGAGGAAATTTAAACTAAAACTGTTTGACTATGAACACTTGGGGAGTGCTTTTAGCCGGGATGGAAGATGTGATTTAGATGTGGACAGGCGTGTCGCTGCCGGGAACAAAGTCAATGGTGCCCTGACTGCGTTAGTCAAATGGCAAGGCGTAGTGAAGAGTGCACGCCTTGCAATACATAACGCAGTGTTGGTACCGACTTTGTTATATGGCAGCGAAACGTGGGTATGCCAGAAGAAGCATAAAAGCAAGTTGAATGCAGTGGAGATGCAATCCCTTCGTAAAATGTGCGGCGTTACCATGGCCGACCGAAAGCGAAACGAAGAGATTCGCAGTATGGCCGGTTTGAAAGATGACCTTACAAAAATTGATAAGGGCGTGCTTCGATGGTTTGGGCACGTTGAGCGAATAAGTGACGACCGAATGGTGAAGAAAATATATAGCGCAAAAGTTAATATTAAAAGGTGTCGAGGTAGACCGAGACTAACTTTGGAAGACCATGTGAGCAAATTGCTCGAAGAGGGGAGGGTCAAGAGTACTCGTATACCTAGATGTGCATGTATGAAGAAGATAATGAATCTGAAAGAAGCGAAAGAGGTATGTAAGGATCGTGTCACTTGGCGACCTGTTCTCTCTGGCTACCCCGTCAGGGCTTGTGCGTGAAGATAAGTAAGTAAACTATGAACACTGAGATGAGACCCCTCATGATCCAAAAACTGCCTTTAAAATTAGTTTTTTTCTCAAAAAGACCTGCTTCTGAGCATCCGTGGGGTTCTGCGACACCCAGTTTACAGTATTTTCACTTACATTTTAACAGTGGTAGAGCCACGCGGCAGCTTTTGCTGTCGCACGGATGGGCCGGCTCGAACCGGGGTGGTACCACGACCTCACAGAATACCAGCGTGAAGTAGAGGTTTACCTCTGCGTTGCGCTTGGTGAGTGCAGGTGGCCGGAGGCCCAATCCCCCCCCCCCCCCATCAACATGGTAGTGAAATTAAATAAGAGACTACCCCAGGAGGGTATCAGCACCCCTGGAGAATCCCTCGCTGAGCATCCACGACCAAACTACTTCACCCCTGAGCGTGGGTGCTCAGGCTGCCCCGCGTATTCTGGGGGGGGGGGGGGGGGCAAAATTCTGCTCGCGACTAATGCTGCTCGGGGCAAGCGGCTAATTTGCTTTAGACTTTTATTTTGACTAGGAAATTATCAAGTATGTGCCTCTACGAGTGACAATACAACATTACGATTCGAGAAAATATCGAACGACTGAGACTGACTTTAAAATGACCGAGCAGGCACAAGACTACAGAACTCGTACCTTGACTCGTACTCAATCGTACTGATTACAAAATGGCTGCCTGACAGAAGGATGACAGGCTATAGTGCTGACACACTTAAATTAAACATAAATAAACATATTTACGTGATTCGATTTATTTCACTCATCTATGGCCATAGACTTAGTTGGCAACATAGACTTAGAATATACTGGCATATCGACGACCTGACAGCCCGAAAACGCGTGACTATAGTCCGTTCATCGTAACTTGACACCTCCAAATCCATTATTTCTGTCCCCGAAATGTAGGGACAGGAATAATGGAACGGGAAAATCAGGTATACATGCATGTCAAGCACGATGTTGCGGGTTCAAACCTGGCTTATACAGTCGAACACACTTAGCGCTAACAGTTAAACCTTGAAAACGACTTTACTTCGTAGAGGAGTAAGGGCATTAATTTCGTAATTTAATTGTTTTATTGACGTGCTGATAACTGTACTTATGTTACTTTTTAAATATCATAGTGTACTGAAATTATTCATCATTTGAAATATTCAGGATAAATTAATTAAGACAGGCTAATAAAGAATTACTTTATATAATTGATCAATAAGGCGTAAAGGAATGATATCTTCTTCAATGTCACTTGAATGATCACTGTCACTATCAGTTTCGTCACTGTCACTGCCATGAAGCAAATACAAACAGGTGACGTTCTAATTAAATTTCAATATGTAACAACGCGTGACAATTTGCGGGGTGAGGGGATGTTAAGCCCCGCCCACTTTACACTATCTACATCTACCGATAAATAGTAAAACTACTCGAATCGTCCCATATCGATGTTGTAATGTAGCTTAGCTACATTGACGTTAGATGGCGGCCTGTGCACAAAATGATTATAAACTATAAAAATAATATTTAGGCGATTAAAATTTCTTTATGTCTGAATGCAAAACAAATTTCAGCACCTTCGTATGATTATTTTACCAATACTGAGCTCTACGTACCTTTATATTTTTAGTTCATATGACACAACGTTTCGCCATCTAGTGTCGAATATATTTAATTATATTTGAAAACTGACGCAAAGAGATTTTTATAGAACTATTTTAATAAATTAGGTGTAAAATTACAAATGAAATGTGATGCCATACATAACATCAGCAAGTGTGTAATTTAGGGTACTAATTATGTTGCGCGCCAGAAAATAAGGGTTCCTTATTCTTTTTCTAAATTATAGGTAGCCTAAGTTACTCCTTATATCAGCTATCTGCCAGTGAAAGTCCCGTCGAAATCGGTCTAGCCGTTTCGGAAATTAGCTTTTGTTATAAATACCATATATACAGGGCCCTCGCTACCATATGTGCAGTCTGCAATGCACACGGGCGCCATCCTTTAGAGGCGCCAAAACCCAGGGTCAAAAATTGCAAAAATTTCCAAAAAAAAATTAATTTTAAAATAAAAGTTGAGAAATTAAATAGGATTAGGTATAAATACACACGAAATTTTATTAGTATATCATCCAGTTACTGCCGATCCCTATGTTGCGAGAACATGTCAGGCGATAGTTTCTTGATTTTTCCTATTCACAATGCCCGGAGCGCTATAAAAGCGATGCATCGCCAGAGGCGTTTTTAAACCGGTTACTTCACTGGACCGTGCAACAAGTGCATAAAAACAAGAAATCCTATTAATTTTTACATTTAAAATTATTTTTATTTTGTCAAGTGTTGTGTTGTATAATATTTTGTTTACTACTTTTTTTTTCTAAAAAATTAAGTGCTGAATACCTGACCGCAATTTCAACGGTTTGATTTTTTATAAAATGGTAAGTGCTCCCTACTTTACTTTATACTATCAACATTAACCCTTTATAGGAATCCTATGTGTTTCCTGTTTTTATCTGATAACTTCAATAGATAATATAGGAAGAAACCTACAACTTCTGCATAAAACATTTTTTTTCTATCTGATATAAAAAAGGCTCTAAATATAGTCAAAGACTCTGTACGAATTTAAAAAAGTAATTGGTTTTTTATCCATAACTCGCTTAGTTTTTATGCTATCGATATTTTAAAAAAATCATTTTGTAGGTTTTTTAAGGGCTATAAGATCAAATTCATTTAATACTTTTTCTGCCTTTATTTTTGAAATAGTTTAAGTTGAAAGGGCTCGAACAAATTGATTTTTACTTAAATATACAATATGCAAACTTGGTACTTATTATTGTGATTACTTTAGAAGTTAATTCCTAATTCCCATAAGTACTAATTATTTATTTGTTTTTTCAGGATAAAAGAAAGAGACCTTCAGGTGCGAAGTTTCGGGAGCAAAAGAAACTGAGACTACAAGAAAGGGATAAAATGGCTGGATCTTTAAAGCACTTCTTGCAAAACAATGAAGATTCCACGGAGACTATCGATGCGACTGAATCTCAAGATTCTAAATCCGTAATATCAGTAACCATGAGTGGACCATCTGAAATTTCAACAGAGGCGACTACGGTAACATCAGGTCCTGCAACAAGTGGCGGCGGTTGTAGCAGCAAAATAGCTTCTACTGATGCAGAGCCCGATGAAGCGATGATACCATTCTCGTCTACAGCACTTGAACAATCCACTTCAGGTAATTCAGCTTGTGTAAGAAGTTCGGTAATGTCAGCTACCGAAATACCTGGTACAAGTGACACTTTCGACGAAGGCTTTAATAAGGCTAGCGTCGATATAATTCCATCCGACCCCGGTTTGTGGCCCGAAATAATCACCAATGAGATGTATATGATATGAATATATAATGATATGAATAATCACCAATGTCACTCGAGACGTCATAGTCATAGAGGGTCATTGTGCTCTGTAAATAAATTTGCTGTTATAAAAAAATAAATAATGCCGAAAGCCATTAAAAGTGATGCCCGAAACTATTTTAAAAGTTTTAAACTTTTGTGAGTATGAAGCTCGAGAGCAAGCACCGATAATACCTTTCAATCAGGTCTATAAAAGAGTATCAGCTGCTACCGGTCAGTATTGCTATGTTTTGTTTCTTCCTTTCCTATTTCCGTTAAATGGGTTGGTTAATGCAATTCATTTCTTTTTCAGGTGTTAGTCAAGGATTAATTTCAAAAATTGTTAAATAACAGGAAACCGCACAAACCACAGGAACGCAAATTACAACGCCTGATAAAAAAAGGCATAGAAAAAGTGGTGTCATCCAAGTTTATGATTTTATCAAGGAGTAATACGAAGAAAAATTCACGAATTATACTCAGTGAAAAAAGAATTAACAATGATTCCTAAACTTTTGAGTCTATTAAAAAACGAAATAGATTACAAAGGCCATCGCGAATGTCTTCGTAAATATACTGGGGGTGCAACTACTTGATCATGACTTCATAGTCATAGCACTTCATAGTTTCTATAGCACCTTCTACTTCATCAAAATCATTTGACCATACACATTGTAAACCAGGTTTTGAATAAATCTTTCTTTGAGTATCGACTCTGTTTTATTATGTACCATTGCTTCAGTACGCAGGGATACCTTTAAAACTTAGAATTAGACATTCATATTATTTAATATAAGTTTAAATAGTTCTGTTCACGCCCAAACGCTGGTTTTAGAATTTGACGCCAGAGGGCGCTCGGCTCGGGGCCATACCGGTTTTGACGTTCGGGCGAGCGGTGTGCTTGTGGCGCGAGGGCGCGAGCAAAAAAGTGAGTTGCTCGAATACAGTGCTGTCGGGAGCACGTCGTGAAATCGCCCGGGAAACCTCCATTTTTTAGAGTCGGTTTTGTTAGCAAATTGTTGCCACGACGAGGTTCTTTGTTAAGTCTAGACAAATTGACGCCGGTTTGATTAATTATGTAGAATTAATATTGATTGAGATCAACGTCTGAATTGTGGGTTGTGCGCGCTTAGTTTACCGCGAATTTGGTTATTCTAATTTGATAGCATATATAAGTGCATTTGACAATATTAATTTGCTCGTGCGGCATTTGATATAGTTCGGATACGTTTTCGGTTGTCGGTAGAACGCTGAACTTTGTGACACTAGAGAAGTTAATAGACTGACATAGTGAAGAAGAAAGAAATTGACCGTGGGTGACGCTGCTGGAGATTACCATAATTTGGAGCCGTGCCGGAGTCCTGGTAGCTGCCGACCTCAACGGTCCAGTCAGGTCAATCACATCCACACCACAAAAACCATCACCATACACGCAACACATACACACCTCCTGCCTGACCGAACCTTGAGGCAGACGTCGCCTCATATACAGGTAAGTCTTAATACTCTCTATTTGACTAGCCTCCCCATTAAATTGTAGTAGGATAAAACATTTTCCATATAGCTTAGTATTATAGGAAATTCTTCCATATAGCCACTCGGGCTCGAACCTGCGGCTGCTCGTTGAATCTTACGCTCATGGGCCCCGGGAGATTCGACATTTGCAGGGGCAGCTGTAGGCCGTAACAAGTTCAATTATGACATTTTTGCTTCTTCTGGTTCTTAGACATATATCTGTTAAATCTGTGTTCTAGTCTTTTTATTCCATGAATAATTTATTACTCTAGTATGTGGACTCTATGTAGGAATATAAGATCCTTAGATGGCAATATTCCAGAACGGGCAACACTTTAGCGCAGAAGCGCCTAGCTGTCAGTTCACAGATAAGTTGGTGGCTGTGTATATTAACACTTGGGTAAATTTAAAAAAAATGTTGGAGACATCTACGACTGTTAATGCTCATCACCTGCGGATTTAGAAACGGAAAAAAATATTGACGCGACGTGTTGGAAGGAGTTATTGCGATTGTTAAGTATTTATCTACACAATAGAAACAGAAACAGAACAGTGATGAGACAGCACGTTAGCCGAGTGTGTAACTCCCAAACAAATTGTATTAAAATAACTCATTATTTAGGCGTGCAAGTACAGAATGAAATAATTGAATTATTGTTGTCTAAAGTAAGAAATAATATTTTAGAAATGGTTCGCAGTTCAAGATATTTTTCAATAATATTAGATTGTACACCAGACACTAGTCATACTGAGCAAATTAGTCTTGTTCTGAGGTATGTTGTCCTTAACACAACTTCAAAAAAGGTTGAAGTTAAGGAAAGTTTTATTGCGTTTAATACAATACGAAATTTTGAAAAAAATTAATTTTAGAATTAAAAAATATTGGAGGACAAGGTTTTGATAATGGGGCAAACATGAAGAGACAGCATGTTGGGCTTCAAAAACGCATTTTTGACGCGAATCCGAGATCCCTTTTTGTACCTTGTGCGGCTCATACTTTGAACTTAACAGTATATGACGCTTCTAAAGTGTCAGATGCTACAATAAACCTTTTTAATCTTGTACAAGAGTCATATAATTTTTTTCGTCATCCACAAAAAGGTGGGATATTCTGAGAAAAAATGTGCCTGGGTTAAGTTTAAAGAACATTTATATACAAAAACTTTAAGCTAGTGTGCGTGTGGCGCCCTCTAGCTAAAAATAGCAAAACAACGCTAAGCGTTTATTAAGACAACATTTTAGCTGTACCCCAGTAGGTGACGCTAATAAATATAACGTCATTTTAGGAATGTTACCGTTTCGATATCAAAGTATCGATAATCACTAAGTTTGAAATGCTTTTCAATATAATAATAGGGAATATACATGATTGTCTTCTTGTATAAATCTATTTATCATGACTTCCATCACATGAAAAAAAACATAATAATTTTTTACGCCCCTTTAGTGTCATGAAATAGAATATTGAATTTCCAATAACTAAGAATCAATTCAAACAGCAGTCACTTTGGTTGCCACCTTGGTGGCATCTTGGATGACGTCACTCGGTCCATTACCTGCTATAATAATAGCATATGATTGATCGGTCGGCGTTAAGGACACATCGAGTAACGCTAAATCCAATAAGAGAGCGCCTCTATGTTTTTAAATTCGTTTCTTTTACAAAAATACACTTCAACTCTAACATATTTTAGGAAAACACTGAACTTAAAAGCTGTTTCACGAGTTTTCACGTTTCATCGGCTGTAGTACTTAAAAATACTACTCACATCAATAAAAATTGTTATTTTAAGTTTTTACCTTATTTTCTAACTCAGGCTTAACCTACAAATTCTTGCATCTAATATCTTTAACAGTACAAATTGTTTTTAATGTAACAAACCTATAGCCCTCTCCTATCACTGTAAGTCAGGATCTATAATGGCTTTGTCCTTGAAAACCACCAGACAATGAGGCCTGGTATGTAAAAGAGAAGACTTGCTGTATTGCTAAACATCAACACAGCAAGTATCCTCAGCATGCTCATAAGTAAAACAGAAAATCTCCTCAGCATGCCTAAAAAAATTTCCGACCCTTGCTCCACATAAAGTAGGCTACTTAGCATAGTTGGTATATGCTACTCATTTTTGTTGGTATGGGTATAGTATCGTTGACTGCTTACCTCCTTAAATATTGTAAAGGATTAAATCGGCATCCTGTATATTTTTTTATCGATAACCCCAATCGATAAATGTCGTCAATCACTAACTTTAACATTGATAACTAAATAATGACGTTTACTGGATAACAGAGGGCGCTTATTACAATAAAAATAAATGTTCTAAAACAATCTACTAGAAATAATAAAATTTAAAGATTATTCGGTAAATATATGTTATACTTATGATAATAAACCAAAATCACGTTCATTATTTGCTCGTGTATCGTGTATCGTGACTTACAATATCTTAATGCACAACCGGGCATATTTTCTTTAAAAATATTTTTTAAATATATGAAACGAATACGTCTTGACTTTTTGACGATGACACTAAGACTAAATGACAAAAATCGGAGATATATCCTATAGGACATAAGTTACAGACGACAATTTTGCTGCTGATGTCCAGTCTATTAATACTACTACTTAAATGTTTTTCATCCAGCAGAATTGATTCAATAACGCCCCTTAAACTTTATTTAATTAATGATGTTAATAAAATATATAATATAATATAATTTATGCAAGACAAAGCGAGTTCCCTCTTAACTTCTGCATAAAAATTTCAATTTATTTGCGGAATTATTATTTGGCATGACGTTTTATTTCACATAAATATTGTCAGCCAACAAATGCAAAGTGCTACTATTAATATCAAAGACATTTAAGTAGTTAAACCTATATATTTAAATCTCTTTGATTAATATTAAAGTATGCCAAACCTACCTAAAAAAATTAGTTAAACACTTCTAGTAATATAAATCTGACCAATCGTTTGAAGAAATTCTTGTACAAGCGAAAGAAGTAGCACTCTATCTCGAAATTGAAGAAGACTTTCCACCGTTACCAACGATCAGGAGGAAATTTAAACTAAAACTGTTTGACTATGAACACTTGGGGAGTGCTTTTAGCCGGGATGGAAGATGTGATTTAGATGTGGACAGGCGTGTCGCTGCCGGGAACAAAGTCAATGGTGCCCTGACTGCGTTAGTCAAATGGCAAGGCGTAGTGAAGAGTGCACGCCTTGCAATACATAACGCAGTGTTGGTACCGACTTTGTTATATGGCAGCGAAACGTGGGTATGCCAGAAGAAGCATAAAAGCAAGTTGAATGCAGTGGAGATGCAATCTCTTCGTAAAATGTGCGGCGTTACCATGGCCGACCGAAAGCGAAACGAAGAGATTCGCAGTATGGCCGGTTTGAAAGATGACCTTACAAAAATTGATAAGGGCGTGCTTCGATGGTTTGGGCACGTTGAGCGAATAAGTGACGACCGAATGGTGAAGAAAATATATAGCGCAAAAGTTAATATTAAAAGGTGTCGAGGTAGACCGAGACTAACTTTGGAAGACCATGTGAGCAAATTGCTCGAAGAGGGGAGGGTCAAGAGTACTCGTATACCTAGATGTGCATGTATGAAGAAGATAATGAATCTGAAAGAAGCGAAAGAGGTATGTAAGGATCGTGTCACTTGGCGACCTGTTCTCTCTGGCTACCCCGTCAGGGCTTGTGCGTGAAGATAAGTAAGTAAACTATGAACACTGAGATGAGACCCCTCATGATCCAAAAACTGCCTTTAAAATTAGTTTTTTTCTCAAAAAGACCTGCTTCTGAGCATCCGTGGGGTTCTGCGACACCCAGTTTACAGTATTTTCACTTACATTTTAACAGTGGTAGAGCCACGCGGCAGCTTTTGCTGTCGCACGGATGGGCCGGCTCGAACCGGGGTGGTACCACGACCTCACAGAATACCAGCGTGAAGTAGAGGTTTACCTCTGCGTTGCGCTTGGTGAGTGCAGGTGGCCGGAGGCCCAATCCCCCCCCCCCATCAACATGGTAGTGAAATTAAATAAGAGACTACCCCAGGAGGGTATCAGCACCCCTGGAGAATCCCTCGCTGAGCATCCACGACCAAACTACTTCACCCCTGAGCGTGGGTGCTCAGGCTGCCCCGCGTATTCTGGGGGGGGGGGGGGGGGGGGCAAAATTCTGCTCGCGACTAATGCTGCTCGGGGCAAGCGGCTAATTTGCTTTAGACTTTTATTTTGACTAGGAAATTATCAAGTATGTGCCTCTACGAGTGACAATACAACATTACGATTCGAGAAAATATCGAACGACTGAGACTGACTTTAAAATGACCGAGCAGGCACAAGACTACAGAACTCGTACCTTGACTCGTACTCAATCGTACTGATTACAAAATGGCTGCCTGACAGAAGGATGACAGGCTATAGTGCTGACACACTTAAATTAAACATAAATAAACATATTTACGTGATTCGATTTATTTCACTCATCTATGGCCATAGACTTAGTTGGCAACATAGACTTAGAATATACTGGCATATCGACGACCTGACAGCCCGAAAACGCGTGACTATAGTCCGTTCATCGTAACTTGACACCTCCAAATCCATTATTTCTGTCCCCGAAATGTAGGGACAGGAATAATGGAACGGGAAAATCAGGTATACATGCATGTCAAGCACGATGTTGCGGGTTCAAACCTGGCTTATACAGTCGAACACACTTAGCGCTAACAGTTAAACCTTGAAAACGACTTTACTTCGTAGAGGAGTAAGGGCATTAATTTCGTAATTTAATTGTTTTATTGACGTGCTGATAACTGTACTTATGTTACTTTTTAAATATCATAGTGTACTGAAATTATTCATCATTTGAAATATTCAGGATAAATTAATTAAGACAGGCTAATAAAGAATTACTTTATATAATTGATCAATAAGGCGTAAAGGAATGATATCTTCTTCAATGTCACTTGAATGATCACTGTCACTATCACTTTCGTCACTGTCACTGCCATGAAGCAAATACAAACAGGTGACGTTCTAATTAAATTTCAATATGTAACAACGCGTGACAATTTGCGGGGTGAGGGGATGTTAAGCCCCGCCCACTTTACACTATCTACATCTACCGATAAATAGTAAAACTACTCGAATCGTCCCATATCGATGTTGTAATGTAGCTTAGCTACATTGACGTTAGATGGCGGCCTGTGCACAAAATGATTATAAACTATAAAAATAATATTTAGGCGATTAAAATTTCTTTATGTCTGAATGCAAAACAAATTTCAGCACCTTCGTATGATTATTTTACCAATACTGAGCTCTACGTACCTTTATATTTTTAGTTCATATGACACAACGTTTCGCCATCTAGTGTCGAATATATTTAATTATATTTGAAAACTGACGCAAAGAGATTTTTATAGAACTATTTTAATAAATTAGGTGTAAAATTACAAATGAAATGTGATGCCATACATAACATCAGAGCGTCTATCTGAGTAGTTTTTACACGATAAAACACAACACTTCATCCTTTTCTTCTTAATACTACGAAATTACACCGATTTGCGATTTTCAACACATAAGCGCACAGAACGTGTGCTGACAGTATACTAACTAAAGCCACGCCCACTATGAAGACGTCAGGACCTACTTAGAATCACAGTGCACAGTTGCTTACGCCGTCTCCTCTTTATATTTGCTTCATGGTCACTGCCAACCCACAATAAAAAGCGATCACCTCCTTCATTTATTATTTTATCTTTGACTATGTACTCATCTTCAATTTTTATAACATGTGAGCACTCCTTTTTCTAAAGCTCATTGTTTATTGAGCCAAACACTTACAGTATGATATGGTGCATTGTCCATCACAATTACACAATTAGGTGGCAGGTTTGGTAAAACTTGCTGTTCCAGCCATTTTATAAAATTATCGCTATTCATGTCCTTATAGTAGTCGGATGATTTTGTTCGTGACTTAAATAGTAATAACGCATTATTAATGAAGCCGTCTGTAGTTCTAGCGTGTGCAATTATCACCTTCTTCAGACTCTGACTGCCAAAATTTTTGCACGCCACATGAAGAATGAATAAATATTTCGTCTAAATAGACAATAGTTAACAGTTTTTTGATTTCATTCAAATAATCAAATCGCCAGGCAGCTATATCTGTTCGCTCCATTAACATTTTTCGTTTGGATTGACACTTTTTATTTTTATATCCAAGTCGTTTTAATATTTTCCATACTGTAGTACGCCCAACTTCGAAACTTATTTCATCTCACAATTCGATAAGTAATTTGTTTAACGTAGGAATTTCTTTTCGTACGGCATAAATAAACATATTAACAAAAATAAATAACAAAAATTTTAATAGTGGTAGAGTTAAGCGGTAGCTTTTGCTGTCGCACGGATGGGCCAGCTCGAACCGGGGTGGTACCACGACCTCACAGAATACCAGCGTGAAGTAGAGGTTTACCTCTGCGTTGCGCTTGGTGAGTGCAGGTGGCCAGAGGCCCAATCCCCCCCCCCCCATCAACATGGTAGTGAAATTAAATAAGAGACTACCCCAGGAGGGTATCAGCACCCCTGGAGAATCCCTCGCTGAGCATCCACGACCAAACTACTTCACCCCTGAGCGTGGGTGCTCAGGCTGCCCCGCGTATTCTGGGGGGGGGGGGGCAAAATTCTGCTCGCGACTAATGCTGCTCGGGGCAAGCGGAGCAATACAACCAAGGCGACCCCTGTCACGCTATCCGTGAATTTTTGCAACATCAGGAGACTTCATTCCAAACTTAACGCTGTCCATTACCATCTAGAGACGGCGAAGCCAGCCTTGCTCTTTTTAACCGAGACTCAGGTGTTCTCTCCCGCTGATACTTCATATCTCTCCTACCCGGGGTACAAATTGGAACACTCCTTTGTGCCCCGGGCTGGAGTTTGCGTATACATCAGAGAGGACATCTGTTTTCGACGCCTCGGCAGTCTTGAAGGTACGGACCTGTCCATCCTATGGCTGCGCGTAGACAGCGACGACCATCCCCGCGTCTACGGGTGCCTCTATAGGTCCCATAGCGGTAATGCCGACACAGACCGACTCATCGACCACGTCCAAATGGCTGCAGACTCCGTGCTACAACAGGTCCCATCCGCAGAGATCGTGATACTCGGTGATTTTAACGCCCACCACGCTGAATGGCTTGGTTCTCGTTTAACCGATCATGCGGGTAGATCTGTCTATGACTTTGCTTTGGCATATGGTCTAACACAACTGGTTACTTCGCCTACGCGGATCCCAGATGTGGAAGACCATGTGCCTTCCCTGTTGGACCTTCTGCTGACCTCTCATCCGGACGGATATCAGGTCTCCGTCGATGCCCCTCTGGGCTCTTCGGACCATTGTCTGATCCGGAGTACGGTGCCACTCACGCTCCAATCGCAGTCACGATCTGCAGCTTGCCGCCGTGTTTGGCACTATAGGTCAGCTGATTGGGATGGGATGCGGTCTTTTTTTGCATCGTACCCTTGGGGGCGGGTTTGCTTCTCGCCGGAAGATCCCAGCGTTGTTGCCGATTCTGTTGCTGATGTGGTACTTCAGGGTATGGAACTTTTTATTCCATCCTCTGTGGTGCCCATCGGAGGCAGATCCCAGCCATGGTTTGGTCGCTCCTGTAAAATAGCATCACGCTATAAGCAGGAGTGCTACCGGGCCTGGGCTGACGCATCAACGTCTCGGGATATAAACACCAACGCACTTAAAAAGAAGTATAATTCCGTCTCCAGGTCCTTCAAAAGCGTCATTGCCAAGGCAAGGTCTGAGCACATCGGCAGAATTGGCGAGAAGCTAGTTCGCCTTCCTTCGGGAACCCGTGCATTCTGGTCTCTCGCCAAGGCTGTCCAAGGGAACTTCTTTCAGCCATCTCTTCCATCTCTGCACAGGGAGGACGACTCACTGGCCCATGCCGCAAAGGAGAAAGCCGATCTGTTGAGCTCTCTTTTTGCGTCCAACTCGACTCTAGATGACGGGGGGAATACACCGCCGACCATCCTGCGATGTGAGTGCTCCATGCCGGAAGTGCGGTTTACACAGCGCTCGGTTCGCAAAGCACTCTTCTCCCTGGACGTCAACAAGTCGAGTGGGCCCGATGGAGTCCCTCCCATTGTGCTGAAGACGTGTGCCCCGGAGTTGGCACCGGTTTTAATGCGTCTTTTCCGGTACTCCTACTCCCAAGGCGTAGTCCCGAATTCATGGAAGACAGCTTTGGTCCACCCGATCCCTAAAAAAGGCGACCGCTCAGACCCGTCCAATTGCAGGCCTATTGCCATCCATACCATCTGGATGATTGGCGGTCCAGCACTGTGCGATTTAGAAGAAGTTTTCTCCCTCGCACAACTTCTTTGTGGAATCAATTACCACCAGCAAATTTTCCGGACCGATACGACTTAGGAACCTTCAAGAAAAGAGCTTACACCTTTCTAAAAGGCCGGCAACGCATCTGCAATTCCCCTGGTGTTGCAGTTGTTCATGGGCGGCGGTAGTCACTTACCATCAGGTGAGCCGCATGCTCGTTTGCCCCCTCTTCTATAAAAAAAAAATCACATAATTTTTGTCGCCTCACACAAGCATCGAAGTCTTTCCTGGGAATAAGCTGAACCTAAAGCTTTTGTTGGATTTTAATTCAAATGTAAAAAAAATTCCAGGTCGACACCACCGATAAACGCAAAAAAACTCCCCAAGAATCAGATCGGAAAGTTGTATTTTTTAAATGACCTTTGGAGAAAAATATTTACTGCCGTGGACAGTTTCCCAGAATTTCTTTTTTTAAACATATTGTTAATATAACGAGGTAGATATTTAACTAAGTATATACCTATTTGAGTGCTGTTTTCGAGAGTAATTACGAATCGTCTCGCGCGCAGAACTGACGACTTCCAGCCTCCCGAACAAGCCGGTTTCCGAAAAGGCTTTAGCACCATAGACCACATACATACCCTTTGGCAAATTGTACAGAAGTCAGAGGAGTACAATTTGCCACTATGTCTGGCGTATGTGGACTATGAGAAAGCCTTTGATTCCGTCGAAATTTGGGCGGTGCTGCAGTCCCTTCAACGGTGCCAAGTTGACTGTCGGTATATCGAAGTGCTGAAGTGCTTGTACAGTAGGGCTACGATGGCTATCCGAGTACAGAACCAGAGTACGAAACCTATACAATTGCAGAGAGGTGTAAGACAGGGTGACGTCATATCCCCGAAACTCTTCACCACTGCATTGGAAGACGTTTTCAAGCTTCTGGACTGGAAAGGATACGGTATCAACATCAATAGCGAGTACATCACTCACCTTCGATTTGCCGACGATAGTCCTTATGGCAGAATCGCTGGAGGACCTAAGCACTATGCTCAATGACCTCAATAGTGCTTCCCAACGGATAGTTCTTAAGATGAACATGGACAAAACAAAGATCATGTTTAATGTCCATGTCACACCTATGCCGGTAGTTGTTAGGAGCACTAAGCTCGAAGTTGTTGACGAGTATGTTTACCTGGGACAAATAGTCCGACTAGGTAAGTCCAACTTCGACTGAGAGGTCAATGGACGGATTCAACTCGGTTGGGCAGCGTTCGGGAAATTACGGCACATCTTCTAGTCAGGTATACCTCAAAACTTGAAAACGAGACTGCACAACCAGTGCGTGTTGCCAGTGATGACATACGGAATTGAGACGTGGTCCTTCACTGCTGGCCGGATGAGGAAGCTCAAGATCGCTCAGCGAGCTATGGAGAGGGCTATGCTCGCAGTTTCTCTGCGTGATAAACTCAGAAATGAGGATATCCGCAGTAGAACCAGAGTGACCGACATAGCCCAACAGATTAGTAAGCTGAAGTGGCAATGGGCCGGCCATATAGCTCCAAGAACTGACAACCGATGGGGAAAAAAGGTTCTCGAGTCGCAGCCTCGTACCGGCAGGCGAAGTGTTGGGCGTCCTCCCACTAGATGGAGTGACGACCTGGTAAGATATGCAGGAAGTCGATGGAAGCAGGTGGCTCAGGACCGTGCTTTGTGGCATTCCTTGGGGGAGGCCTATGTTCAGCAGTGGACTTGTGAAGGGCTGTAATGATGATACCTATTTATATTTTATAAAATGTTTTGATAGGGAAATAAAAAACAGGGGCACGGGGCACATAATGGCTTCTATTTTTCCTATAAGTGAATGAATGAATGATGAAATTACAAACATTTAATAATTAAATAACTTATAGAAGTTTATTTTAACATTCGACTTAAATATGAATGTAAACTTAATAATTTAAGTAAGAAAACTTGTAGGAATCAGTAAAATAAGGATTGCTCTGTTCAAAGGTCAATATGTTTATGAGGCTTCATATTGCTTCATGTTTATATTCTTTTATATGTCCCTGAAAAGTATAAAGTAATAATAAACTTATTATCATTTTAGCTGCATGAATTTTAAAAACATAATGATTTTAAGACAGTAAAGTGGACTTAGTATCTGAGGATACAGATGCACTCTCTATTCTCTCGATCTCGGTATGTTAAGAAAATGGTCACTCATTCATGAACTAACCGCAGCAAGTGCAACTTAACCTCTCAGATCTATTGATCTGCGCAGCTATTACTTAACCACTAGTTCCTCTTCTCTACGACTTCCGCTTTAGGCGATGAAGCCAAGCTATTTAAGCCCTCGGCACAATGTCGTCGGCCATCAAGCATGAACGCTCACTTCAACCTTCATAACATTGACGACGTCTTGAGAATTTACCTGTGAAGTGTGCAATTATCAGGATTATTTCTATTATTAACACCACAATCACTCACTGAACAAGTAAACATTTTGGGAAAAAGTTACTTACTAAAAATAACCACTATTACACTTTAAAAAATTACAAAATATCTAGGAGCTGTTTCTTGCGGGCTGAATTGCGCCGATCTGTCATTCAAAATCGTTTACAGAGTCATGAGATTTGGTATCCTTTTCTATCTTGCATTTTTGCCTAAGGAATTTTCTTCTCCCTTGCACACTATGTAGGTCTATACGCCAGTATATTCTACATCTATGGGTTGGCACATAGACTTATCCTCTATCTAAAAGGCTTATTACATTACACGATTTCTCGGGCCCTGCCGGCAGGGACAGGGTAGTGTAATAAGAAACAGGGAGTCAGGGTCCCTAAACAGGGCGACCGAGTGGTTCCGACCGCCCTGCTTCCCTGCCGCGCTGTGGATCGTGTAGTGTAATAAGAGACAGGGAGGCAGGGAGCTCAGTTGCGTGGCCGCATGCGCGGAGTCTACACGTTTGTTTATTTAAAGTTCTACTATGTCGATCTACTCTCTAAATCATTACTCGTATTTATGTCATGCGCTAAAGAAAAAGATCCTTCTCAATGTCTTCGACATCTACAAAGAAATGCCTTATCAAATCTTGATAGGAGTTTCCAGTGGCCAAAATCGTAAAGTGACAACCAATCTCTCTTAAAAAAGTATTCTTTTGAATAAAACTTCTTTTACGGATTCTATCGCGTTTAATTTTTTTTTAATTAATTCTCGCGTGCTTTACCACTCATGGTCACGGGGGACTTGTTGCTGTAAAGCATCCGAAACGTCGGGAATTAATAAAAAAAAAATTAAACGCGATAGAATCCGTACAAGTCGTTTTATTCAATGTGTAGTGTTCGCGTAAATATAAGAAATCATTAAAGTATTTTTTCTTTCTTTTTCACCCGATGGTAAGTGGTTGCTGTGGCCCATAGACACCTACATTTATCCTCGTATGCGAATCAAAATGCAGATGCGTTGTCACCCGTGAGGACTGAGATGGAACCTCTTTTCCAGTAAAAGGGTCTCCGGTTCTCTACACTCACCATACGAAACACAGCAGTGTTAAGCTGCTATTTTACGCTGGTATTCTGTGAGAGCGTGGTCCTTCCCCTGTCGAGCCGACCCATTCGTGCTACAATTATACTACTAATATAGCTGTAGCATGGCTCTACCACGTAAAAAAATCAATAAAGCAATTTTTTGACGTTTAGATAAAGTCTGCGCCATAATGCTAGACGTGCAATCATTTCCACGTTCGAGTAACAACTGAGGCAGGAAGCGATTTCTAGCGTAGTGTAATAAGCAGCGCCCTGTCTGGTAGGCAGGGCACACGATGGACAGGGCCCGATAAATCGTGTAATGTAATAAGCCTTTACGGGTTGTCAGCACATGTCACAGATTATTAAATCTGTTCTATGTCTATCATGATCATAAAGTAATTTGCTAATTTGAAATTGTAGCGTAGGCTATCTATAGTGCCACCAACTTATCTGTGAACTGACAGCTTTCAGCGCTTTTTTTTTGGAGTTTATGGCCTGGTATCTAGACCTTTAGGCCAAGTCTTAAGTATTTTTATTCGGTTTATTGTAATTTCCCCACTCCTTCATAGTATACTGCTTCACAATATGTTGATACGTCACATTGTGCAGTTCTTGGGAGATTTTGGCGGCAACTTGATCCAGCAGACAGCTGATAGTTGGCGATGGTATCTAAAGGTGCCTATGCAAACAAACAGCTTATCTTGAGAATCCATCACCATCAGAGCACTTGTTTCACTGTTTCCACTAATAGTTCACATGCGTAGACACTTAATACACAAAATCGCAACACTTTTACATATCAAAGTCCACTTCAAACCATTATTTAAACAATAATACAGGAGCAGCAAACCGCCGCCGGTCAATTTCCCGCCAAAACTCTCAGCTTGGCGCTTGCTTTTTTTTTGGAGTTTATGGCCTGGTATCTAGACCTTTAGGCCAAGTCTTAAGTATTTTTATTCGGTTTATTGTAATTTCCCCACTCCTTCATAGTATACTGCTTCACAATATGTTGATGCGTCACATTGTGCAGTTCTTGGGAGATTTTGGCGGCAACTTGATCCAGCAGACAGCTGATAGTTGGCGATGGTATCTAAAGGTGCCTATGCAAACAAACAGCTTATCTTGAGAATCCATCACCATCAGAGCACTTGTTTCACTGTTTCCACTAATAGTTCACATGCGTAGACACTTAATACACAAAATCGCAACACTTTTACATATCAAAGTCCACTTCAAACCATTATTTAAACAATAATACAGGAGCAGCAAACCGCCGCCGGTCAATTTCCCGCCAAAACTCTCAGCTTGGCGCTTCTGCGCTGAAGTGTTGCCAGTTCGGGAATATTCCCATCTAAGGGTCTTATATTCCTACATAGAGTCCACATACTGGGGTAATAAATTAGTCACGGAATAAAAAGACTAGAACACAGATTTAACAGATATATGGCCAAGAACAAGAAGAAACAAAAATATCATAATTGAACAATTTAAACTTTAATTAAATGATATGCCTTTATGCCTTTTTTACCGGGCGTTGTAATTTGCGTTCCTGTGGTTTATGCGGTTTCCGGTTCTATAGCTATTTTGGAAATGAATCCTTCACTAATATCTGAAAAAGAAATGAATTGCATTAACCAATCCATTTATCGGAAATACGAAAGGAAGGGACAAAACATAGCAATACTGGTCAGTATTGCTATGTTTTGTTCCTTCTTGTAGCAGCTGATACTCTTTTATAGACCTGATTGAAAGACATTATCGGTGCTTACCCTCGAGCTTTTTGTTCACAAAAGTTTAATACTTATAAAATAATGTTTCGGGCATCACTTTTAATGGTTTTCGGCATTTTTTATTTTTCTATAAACTCTCAAAACAATGACGTATCGAGTGACATTTGATTAAATGGCGGCTGTAGTTCACAATTTTGCCGCAGCTGTCAGTTCACAGATAAGTTGGTGGGACTATATGGTCAATTATCGCATGGGGATTACATTTTATTTTAAATTACTCTGTCAGTGTTGCCAATGTAGGCGATTTTTCGCTAATTAGGCTACTCGAGATGGAAATCGGCTACGAAAAATTCTGATAGGCGACTGGTCGCCAAAGAGGCTACTTGAGAGATCGACCGTCAATTAGGCTGAATCACAACAGAATTCAATATAAGCGAAAAAAATACCTCCTATGCAAAATTTACAAATCAAAATTAAAAATATCTGGCAACACTGTTAATTTCGGAGAATACCCCAAAACCAAGGCTCACTCTCACTCATCTGCAGACGTACGCGAGAGAGACGGGTAGATCCCATAGATATAAGAAAAAAGATCCGAATACACGGACAACGCGTTAGGGAGTAGGGCTTCTAACTTAGCCTGTTGCACGTATTAAGTAACCTGGGAGAAAAATGTACGTTTCCAGTTCCAGTGAAGCATGCGCCAGCATCAGCACAGCATAGGCTACAGAAAATTATGACGGTGAAAGTCTTGCTGATGCTTTGTTGCTGCTGGCAGCAGATGATCATTGCTGATTTTTTAAAATTTGATTTAAAAAAAATGTTTTTATTTATTCATAGCGAATTTTCACGTTTGGGCTACTTTAGGCTACCTCAGCTCAAATTCCGCTATACTAGGCTACTAAATCTGTGAAAAATGGCGATAACAGATTCCAAGTTGTTGGCAACACTGCTATCTGTGATTACTATTACAACTGGGAGTTTTGGCGGGAAATTGACCGGCGGCGGTTTGCTGCTCCTGTATTATTGTTTAAATAATGGTTTGAAGTGGACTTTGATATGTAAAAGTGTTGCGATTTTGTGTATTAAGTGTCTACGCATATGAACTATTAGTGGAAACAGTGAAACAAGTGCTCTGATGGTGATGGATTCTCAAGATAAGCTGTTTGTTTGCATAGGCACCTTTAGATACCATCGCCAACTATCAGCTGTCTGCTGGATCAAGTTGCCGCCAAAATCTCCCAAGAACTGCACAATGTGACGCATCAACATATTGTGAAGCAGTATACTATGAAGGAGTGGGGAAATTACAATAAACCGAATAAAAATACTTAAGACTTGGCCTAAAGGTCTAGATACCAGGCCATAAACTCCAAAAAAAAAATTACTATTACAACTTTATAATTTGTGATCACTATACTCTTTGTCAGAAATCCAGGATCAGGAACCGCGAACTACCTGTAAAATACTATTTAGTTTAGCTTTTAGTTGTAATCAAATTGAATTTAATAAGCCCTATTGTGTATACTGAAGTTGATTGAATGAACAGTGTTTTTTTCTTTCTGTACATATCATAATGTCAGGTAATAAGAATTTCCGTACCTAAAAGCGTCACTTTTTTATTTGTGAATAAAATGTAATTTTTCACCGCGTAATCAATTTCAATCTGCTATTTACGTTGGTGCCCATACATACATGCACCTAATATTAGACCTCTTGTATTTCATGTGCTTAGTAGTTCACATCTAAATATTTACCAAGAGACAACAATTTCCAGTAAAACTATTTTAAAATTAGATCCTGCGCATATTTCTTCCTTAGATTTAAATGATTGTGGCAAAGATCTATGTTACCTGCCTATTAATAGATGTACATGTGTAGTAAAGTTTAGTTTTGGCTAAAGAATATACTACTTTACTCTCTGAGAGAATTTGACAGTACTTCTATGTTGGCTATTAGTTAGAAAGCTGTGGAGGGAGCTGTGCAGTGCTTTGCTCCCACCACAGCCTTCTAACCTAACTAGACTGAAAGGTTTACTAAAGTATTCAATAATCATTTCTTTATTGTTTGTAAACATCATTTATTTATTATAAGAGTATAGACAACCGAAGAATAAAAATACCATAGAAATATACTATTGTGACACTATTTGACATGGTCTTACATCCTTGCCGCACTTACAGAAAATTATGTATGATATCCAGCTTTCACAGTGATAATGCATTAGATTTTCCATGTTTTACCCATTTTTAAGTTATAATAGTTTTCCTATTTTCTTAAAAACTGCCTTTTAATACGAGTGGTATTGTTATAATCGGGGACCAAACCTCTACCAAATACAACACATTACTCCTCTAAATTACTGCCAAATGATTCTAAATTTAACCAAATATTTGGTTTTTCTTTGGTATTTGGCCTATTCGGTCACTTTGTTTGTTTGTTGATTAATAAATCAGTGTTTGGCCTAATATTGTAAACTATTCAGCTGAATACTGAATACCAAATCATGAGAAAAAGTCACAAGTATTAATCAAAACTGAATATTATATTTTATCAGAGGTTGGTGTGATGAATGAAAATATTTTTTTTACATTTTGCATTTGCTCAAAATCTATACCTGCTTTTAAAACAGCCTCTCACAATACACTGCTACTAGGCGATTATAAAAATTTTTTTGCAAATTTTGTTAGTTTTGAATACAGCTGTCGACCACTTCCAAGTGCGGACGGTTTAGTAGGCGATTGGGCGAATAGGCTATCTAGGCAAGCTGCCTTTAGGTAAAAATCTCATTTTCAATAGAACTTTTCTTTACTTTTCATATTTTGTGTAGCAAATTCCTAAAAATAATTCCAAACAATGTTACCGGCCAAGATCATGCAAATTATTGTGTATTAGGAAAAATCACTATTTGTGGCATCTCTAAACAGTGTACAGCCTCCTGTATGAACTTGGGGGTGAGACCCCATCAGTTGTCAAACACCCCCTTACACTACCAAAATGTAATGCTCGCATTGTCAATCTTGTGTTCTATGTCATCTACTGTCATGTGTATATGCTAACTAGCATGCCTGTAACTGTCATACAGTAGCTAGCACAATATTTGATTTACTTGCATGCCTGTTGAGGCAGGGAATGCGGGGGTTGCAAACTGACACGTGTGAACAGTTGCAACAGCTATGGGCATGCCAGTAGCTGACTTGTTGTGGCCGTAGGCACACGTGTTTTGTTTGACTTGACGCATTTCTTTAAGCAGATAACTCATCATTTTCATCATTATAGCCCTTCACAAGTCCACTGCTGAACATAGGCCTCCCCGAAGGAATGCCACAAAGCACGGTCCTGAGCCACCTGCTTCCATCGACTTCCTGCATATCTTACCAGGTCATCACTCCATCTAGTGGGAGGAAGCCCAACACTTCGTCTGCCGGTACGAGGCTGCGACTCGAGAACCTTTTTTCCCCATCGGTTGTCCAGTTCTTCAAGCTATATGGCCGGCCCATTGCCACTTCAGCTTACTAATCCGTTGGGCTATGTCGGTCACTGGTTCTACTGCGGATATCCTCATTTCTGAGTTTATCACGCAGAGAAACTCCGAGCATAGCCCCCTCCATAGCTCGCTGAGCGATCTTGAGCTTCCTCATCCGGCCAGCAGTGAAGGACCACGTCTCAGTACCGTATGTCATCACTGGCAACCCAGTCTCGTTCAAGTTCAAGTTTTGAGGTATACCTGACTAGAAGATGTGTCGTAATTTCCCGAACGCTGCCCAACCGAGTTGAATCCGTCAATTGACCTCTCAGTCGAAGTTGGTCTTACCTAGTCGGACTATTTGTCCCAGGTAAACATACTCGTCAACAACTTCGAGCTTAGTGCTCCCAACAACTACCGGCATAGGTGTGACATGGACATTAAACATGATCTTTGTTTTGTCCATGTTCATCTTAAGAACTATCCGTTGGGAAGCACTATTGAGGTCATTGAGCATAGTGCTTAGGTCCTCCAGCGATTCTGCCATAAGGACTATCGTCGGCAAATCGAAGGTGAGTGATGTACTCGCTATTGATGTTGATACCGTATCCTTTCCAGTCCAGAAGCTTGAAAACGTCTTCCAATGCAGTGGTGAAGAGTTTCGGGGATATGACGTCACCCTGTCTTACACCTCTCTGCAATTGGATAGGTTTCGTACTCTGGTTCTATACTCGGATAGCCATCGTAGCCCTACTGTACAAGCACTTCCGCACTTTGATATACCGACAGTCAACTTGGTACCGCTGAAGGGACTGTAGCACTGCCCAAATTTCGACGGAATCAAAGGCTTTCTCATAGTCCACATACGCCAGACATAGTGGCAAATTGTACGCCTCTGACTTTTGTACATTTTGCCGAAGGGTATGTATGTGGTCTATGGTGCGAAAGCCTTTTCGGAAACCGGCTTGTTCGGGAGGCTGGAAGTCGTCAAGTCTGCGCGAGAGACGATTAGTAATGACTCTCAAAAACAGCACGTAGACGCGGCTCAGGAGGGAAATCGGTCTGTAGTTCTTCAAGAGAGTGTTGTCGACTTTCTTGAAGAACAAGACCACCGCACTTCTGCTCCACGCCTCCGGTGTAATGCTACCATGGAGGATGGAATTAAAGAGCTTCTGAAGGACTTCAAGTACCGGTTTTCCACCCGCTTTCAGAAGCCCGCTGTAATTCCATCCTCGCCTGGGGCCTTGCCGTTTTTAAGGTGCTGGAGAGCCATTCTAATCTCGCTAAGACTGACGTCTGGGATATCATCGGAATAATGTCGGATAAGACTCGCTCTTGGGTCGTTACTCACACTTGCGTGTGGCTTCAATGATGACGTGTACAGCTGCCCATAGAACTTCTCAATCTCACTCAAAATTTCAGGTGCCCCGGAAATGATGCTGCCACATTCTGTTTTCAGCTTTGAAAGTTGGCTCTTTCTGGCAGATAGATCTCTGGCAAAGACTTTGGAGCCTTGATTCCGCTCGATCGCTTCTTCAATACGAGTTGTATTGAAGTTGCGTAAGTCCCGCCGCATGCATTTGGAGATCTGTCTGTTTAGTTGCCTGTATGCTGTCAAATCTGTTGAAGAATGATTGAGTGTGATTGGAGAGTTTTTGTGTTCTTCCACGAGCTTGTCATTCATATCGTCCACTATTTTGTAACTTGATCTGAAAGGTTTCGAGAGTTTGAATTAGAGCACGAGGGGGACGGAGCGTTGACTTCATTAGACGAGACCTCTCCAACTTAACTTTAGGTTCAGTGTGCCTTAAACCATTCGGTGATCGCTGCCGGTTTTCACCCTCGCGATCACTGAGACATCACTGAAGAGTTGTCGTCTGGTCGTCATAATGAAGTCAATCTCATTTTTTGTCGACCCGTCGGGGCTCGACCAGGTCCACTTTCTGTGGGGCCGCTTTTGGAAGAAAGAGTTCATCATAAAGAGTCCCTCTTTCTTCATGAAGTCGGCCAGCTGCTGGCCCCTTGGGTTCCGTTGCTCTATTCCAAATTTCCCTACTTTCAGCTCACCATTCTCTCTTGTGCCTAGTTTTGCATTGAAGTCTCCCATTAACACCGTATATTGGGTTTTGGAGGAATGCATGGCTCTAGAGATATCCTTATACATTTCCTCCACCTCCTCATCGGGGTGTGCCGAGGTTGGTGCGTAAACCTGTATGACCTTCAGCGAATACCGTTTGGTGATTCTGAGTATAAGGTACGCAACCCTCGTCGATACACTCGCAATCTTTACAACGTTGTTAACGAGAGACTTGTGGACGATAAATCCGACACCTCCTTGGGACAGATGGTCGCCCTCCCGGTAATAGAACAAGTTGCCGGATTCGAGGATTACCGTTTCCTCCCCCTCTCTTCGGACTTCGGATAATCCTATAATATGCCAACGTTACTTGTCTATCTCTTCTTCCAGCTCCACAATCTTCTCGTCAGTCCTCAGGGTGCGTGCATTGTATGTTGCCAGGTCGAGTCGTCGTAGGTGGCAACCGAACCTCCACCGGAGATTCTTAGCACCTCCTGCCCTTCCGTTACCATGGTCGCCACCGTAGCCAGGAATAGCGGGGCCGCCGGGGACTGGAGGCCGTCTCTTTGTTACATTCATTCATAGGGGGTTATTTGCCATAGTTGCCACGCTTGGCGAGCGGGTTGGCAACCGCAGTTTTTTTATTGTATTTTTGCTGTTATCAGGAAGATGCTGCTGCCCATCTCCTGTCTGTTTCACTTTGTCGCCTTTTACGACACCCACGGGAAGATATGGGGTAGTGGATATTCTTAACCGCCACTACACGGCAAGCAGACAACTACTTACTCCAAAATCTTCCCTTCTACTAAACCCATCTCTTACCCAAATCTGTCTTCTTTATTTTTTTCTTTTTATCTCTCATTAATTTAGCTACACATTCAATTGCTAGTAACAACGCGATTTTAATTTACTACGAGTGACTCACACAAACTGTCCTGTGTATATGTGATGCTAATACTGGCATGCAAGGGCACAACTTGCATGCCAGTATTACTTGCAAATGTATCTGCAGTGTGCCAGTTACTCGTACACGCCAGTAACTTTCATGCCAGCTACTTGCCCAATTTACTGGCATGTGTATCCCCGCCCTAAAGTTACGTGAGGCAACAGTAATCTCACAGTTTGAAATTTTTCAAACTGACCCTACCAAAATTTGCCTAGTGCTAATATAACCCTCTGACAAAAATATAGAAAATCTAAACATGAAAATACATTGACAGGAAGCAGAAGAGACAGATCTCGGTCCCCTACAAGAGGAGACAATATTGGACGACGAAGAGACAAACATCAAGAATCCAGTAAAAATAGTGACATTTCAAATGTTATGACTCAAATGATGATGCCAAATATGTATTCACAAGGTATAATAATATAATTGATAGCATGCATCATTTTGTTTAAAACTGATTGCCTTGTTAGTCCAGTGGTTGTAGTAGTGCTACTGCTGATCATGAGGTTCCAGGTTCGAATCCCGGATCGGGCCAAAAAATCAGTTATTGAGCTTTTCCATCAGGAAGTTCTCAGTAGCTGCCCAGAGTCAGGAAGTTGGCGGTGTTTCACCCCCGTGCCTCGGAAAGCACGTAAAGCCGTTGGTCATGCGCCTGATCTCTCTCCGGTCGTGTCGGTTTACCATCCCATCGGACTATGATAATGAGGGAATAGAGAGTGCATCTGTGCTTGCGCATACACTTGAGCACTATAATCCTGCCTGAAGACTGGCCGCCCTGACCGAAATTCGGTCTGGAGACCATTATTATTATTATAATTATGTTTAAAATATTATCCTAATTTATCTTTAGTATTATTATCAAGCAAAAGTTCTCTTGGAAGTACATCACTGTTCTGGCTTTGTCTACCTGTAAAAAGCAATTGTAACATTATTATTTTTGCTTTACAATGTTACAATGTTGTTACTTGTCATTAATATTTTGGCAAAGATCTTCTTACTTTTTCTAATTAACAAAAATGAAATACTTCTTGTCCATATTTTGATTATATCAATCCGAAATTTTTCCGAAATGCAATGCTTAAGGTATATAAATATATTTTTTTTAGGCAACATGTTAATGGCCAGTGGAATGTATGGGAATATGATGATGCCTAACGCAATGATGACCGGAGGGATGATGCAGCCCACTAGTATGGAGATGATTTCTGGATCTGGAATGGAAATGATGCCACAAACTTCTATGGATATGTCTGTTATTGGAAATCAAGGACTAGCCACAACAGGAACTACATCTATGGATATGAGTATGATGGGTGGTGTAATGATGGATCCTACTATGCTAGCCATGTATTCCAACATGAACTCTGAAATGATGCATGAAAAAAAGGAAATAGTCCTTAAACACTGCAAGTTGACTCCTCCTGACCCAGGAACACAACAGCCGCCGCGGAGAGAACGTCCTCCTGGTTGTCGTACGATTTTTATAGGTGGCTTACCCGATAAAATCCGTGAAAGCACAGTGAGAGAAATATTTGAGCCATATGGCCGAATTCAAATTCTAAGATTATCTAAAAAAAACTTTTGCCATATCCGCTTTGATAGAGAGAGTTGTGTAGATGCAGCTATGGCAATATCAGGTTATAAAATTAAACTGATAAGCAGGGACAAGGACAAGGATGATAAAGATAAGGATAAAGATGACGATGATTCCCATGCAACAAATGGCTGGTTACATGTTGACTATGCTTTGGTAAGAATATTGAATTTTTGAAAATATTTTTTTTTTATACCGATTTAGTTTTAACAAGTGTTTTTATTTTCTTTTAGAGCCGGGATGATCAAAATGAATATGAGAGAAAACAACGCCAGGCTCTTCGCGCCCAACAAGTGCAAATGCAGCAATTGACTGCTCAACAGGAGGCCAGCCGGAAAATGAACTATAGGCGATCACCATCACCCATTAGAATTCAACCATTTTCCAATGCTGCAGTTGTCCAACTGGCAGAGAAAATTAAGAATGAGGAACATTTTGCAAGTTCACTTCCTGTAAGTTTCTTGTTTGTTTAAGAAACACTGATAGAAACCACACATTTCATGTGTATACGTATCTGCAAATGCCCACCATTGGACACCCCCTCAGATGAGAAAATTTGCCATAAAAAATAATGCATATTTTTTTTATTGTAGACACTAATAGCTTGGTTGGAACGTGGTGAATGTTCAAAAAAATATTCAAATCAATTCTATTCAATGATCCAAGCTACAAATTCCCACATTCGTAGACTGTTCAATGAAAAAATGCAGTCGGAAGAGGAGCTGCAAGAATGCAAAGAAAGAGTGAAGAAGAATATTCAGAATGTTATAGAACAACGTGAGTGCATTATTTGCTAAGTTGCACATAATCTTGAACCTACCGATTTGAAAGGTTGACATTTTTTGTTCTTTTTGAACTACTTGAGTGCAATCAGTAAGAGGATTTCATATTCTTGTATATACTTGTTTGTAAACAAGTTGTCATCCTTTCAAACTTTAGGTAATTTCGTCACATATTATATTATTTTATTGCTCTTGTCTCTCTGGTCTGCTCATATCTGCGAAGTTATTCTCAGACGGACAGCATGGGCTTCTGTCTTCACGCTTAAACACGTAATTGTATTGTGTCAGAATGTAGCAGGTTCCGACAAAATACAATTGGGACAAAAAGTGTAAGTTACATGTTTTGACTAACATACATTCGTTTTTTGATATAAAATAAAAATTTATTCTTAACACTTTAAATATATTTAGTTTCGTTAAAGAATTTATGTTGTCAAAACAGAAGTTTCCCTCTGTGTGATAACACACTGTCACGTGAACCGACATGCTCGGTGAGGTGAGTTCCTTTCGCAACAAAACTCGTCACTCCCGTGCCTAGGTAGACACAATCTACGCCAATGATCAACGTATAGTATCTCTTGAGAGCGGGAAGCTGCCAGTCACGAGAGTCACGATGGTATGTTTGGTCGAGCGTCTACGTTTATGCTCTTAACATGATTTGTGAAACTCAGTCGAACAGGTGGCGAAAGTGTTTATAGCAGCAACTCATCAGCGTGTGTGGGACCATTTCACAAAACCGCAGAGAAAAAATATCGAGACTTGGCAAAAAATGACACAGGTGTGTACAGAACTTTATAATCTCCAAGCAGCAATGACTTGTTCCATACAAGCTACTATTTAAATTATTATATGTATCTAAATTTAAATTTCTATTGAAAAAACAATGACTTCTATTTAAAAATCTAATTTTATATTATGGTAATGCAAACAAATTGTCACTTACATTTTGCATGCATTTTTAATTGATTGCATACTGTTTTTCAAGTACAGTATTATCTCGTGCCTCTTTTATTTATATTCTTTATGATTGTACGTGTTGACATCTATATAGATAACGAGGGTAGGTAAAAAAGTTTGCGGAATGACAGGGAAGGATAATGAAATGAAACATTAAACTATTTTTCTTTTTCAATGTATTCTCCCTTAACCTAAATATATTTATTAGATCTGTCAAATAACTTATTAATACCGTCTAAAAAAAAGATTTGTCATGGGAGTCAAAATAGGCCGAAATTGCCGACTTCACTTCATCATCGCCGCCAATTTTTTCCCATGCAGTTCTTTCTTCATTTTGGGAAACAAATAATAGTTGCTTGGGGCCCGGTCTGGGCTGTAGGGAGGGTGGCGCAGTAGATCAAAACCGCTACCGGTGAATGGCAGTCGTCGCAACATGGGTTGTGTGCACGGACGCATACTAACAATGAGTCACTCAACTAGCACCTACCTGGATGAGTAGACTAACTCTCGCCAATCCCGCTATTTCGCGAACTTTTTGACCTGTCCTCCTATATTTATTGAAGTTTCAGAAAGCTACATCATTATGGTGTAAAAAACAAAGTGTTTAAACTTATTACATCATATTATTTGAATAATAGAACGCGAGCAGTTGTTATTAATGGAGTAGTTCTTCGGGGTCAGTAGTACCTATGGGTGTTCCTTAGGGCTCCATTTTTGGCCCCTTCCTGTTCTTAGTTTATATTAATGACTTACCTTACTTGATAGGGAATAACCATGATATAGTTTTATTATTACACTGATGATACTTCGTTGATTTTCCGACTTAAACGATAATTATTAAAATATGACGAAGTGAATGATGCTATATCAAAAGTAGTACACTGGTTTAACGTTACAATTTGCTTTTCAACGGTAATAAAACTAACTTGAATACAAGTGTGCTTTTAAATGGGGAGGAGCTGAGTCTTGTTGTCCACTGTTTTTCTCGGAATTACAGTTGACGCCAAGCTTC
This sequence comes from Parnassius mnemosyne, assembly GCA_963668995.1. Taxonomy (NCBI): domain Eukaryota; kingdom Metazoa; phylum Arthropoda; class Insecta; order Lepidoptera; family Papilionidae; genus Parnassius; species Parnassius mnemosyne. The sequence goes on from CAVLGL010000080.1 coordinate 23,353,231, forward strand.
AATATAAAAAGGTGATGTATATTCTGTAAATACTTGGAACAAGCACAAACTAGTTATACTAGTTACTCGACTCCAAAGAGTCAGTAATTCCTTCATGGGGCAATGTATACGCTTTTACAACAAAGTCTCAGAAAATATGTAGGACCTATATATAAAAAAGTTCAAAATTATTATTAAACAAAAATAGTTTAATAAGGATTATTACACTACTAAAGTGTACATGACTTATTTAAAAAAAATACTAATAATGCTATTAAACATTATTAATATTCCCTTTAACCACTCCTGGTAAGCTTAAAATGCTTGTGTTAGAAGTGGTTTACGACAGTAGTCGAATGGCGGAATCGAACCCACGACCTTTCGAGTTCGCGGTTACTGACGCTATAATGATTGATAATAACGTCTGGGAATGAAGTGATCGCTAACATACTGTTTCTAAATGTTTTCATACTTAATTGTATAAAATATTATATTGTAAATTATTGTTTAAACAAAGTCCCGCGGGGTTCTGGTTTCGATAACCAGTGATAAAACTTAAAATATTTTCAATAAGTATTGTTGTAATCTATATTGATTAAAATGATTCTATTCTGTTGCTCTATTTGATATCAATTTATTCATATTTTATTAACTTTATATATTACAATAAATCAAATTCCAAATTCTAAGGTTAGTTAATATAGCTTGAAAGTAACAGAATCCCATGCATATATTCACAGTTTTGTTAATATTAGATATCAATTTAGTTCAATAGTATGAAATAACAGTTGACACTAAAAGAAGTTGTTGTTTATTCATGAAAATATATTATGTGATATATCATTTAAACTTCACAAAAAATCTACTACGCGAACAATATAACTTATTCGATGTTGATTTTTAATGAATATATTTTTACTTTGATTGAATATAACAAAACCTTTTAATCAATTTTCAAAGTTGAATTTATAGTAATCAGTATATTTACTTACTTTTTACTTATTAAATACCTTGTAAGCATAATGATTATATGTGAAGTTTTAATGAAACTGATTAGATGCAGCTTATTAGGTGTGTGATCCAGAAGACATCGATTGCAGGTAAAACAATACAAGTCACACACAATCCTGACAGGTATTGTACTAATATTTATAAAATATGTTTACAAGGCCCCATAGAGCAACACGGTCGGAGGGGAGTAGACATACGCAGGCGTTTACTAGATTAAATCTAGTTGCACGACTGGATCTATGTCCTACAAAAATGCCGAATTGTTCAGTTTATTTTTTTACAACTACTTAATTTACAAAAAGATGACCTTTTTATATATAAGTAATTTTAATCATATTATTGCTATTTCTTTATAAATTTAAGCCTTACAATGATAACGGTCGAGTTGTTTCGGATTTGTTTACCAACACAGGTTGCTTGCTCTCATACAATATGCAGATCGATCGAGCGACTGATCCGAGTCTGTGTCGCTGTCATCGTGCGATACTGTTTTAATGTATGTATATGTGCGTGAAATTGTTTATTTTAATTGTTGTGTGAGTTTCGTAATGACAGACGATTGTTTTTGTATGCACAGATTTCCCCCCGCAAAAATGCCAGACAGTTCTGTATTGGGGGTAAACGCTATGGATACTTCTCTCTGGTCCGTCGGTGGCCCGTGTTGCTGTATGCAAGCCCCTAAAGAATAATAAGAACATTCAAAATCCGATAACATTAACTAAAAAGCCAAAACACATATAAATAATATATGTATATGTATGTAATATAATAATATGGGCAAATCTTACACAATATTTTGTCACATAGTTTTAAATATATTTTCTACAAATTGTATAATATGTTTTAATGTAACTGTTTTAGGAATTTAATGCTTTAAAGGAAGAATTTAATGAGAAGTTTCATAATGAGGAATCAGAATACAATGGCGTCAGTAACAATCAAGCTACCGAATATAATAGTGAAGAGCTTCAATATTTAAAGGTAACTGTACCGCACAGTCGTGCACTTACTTGCGCTCGAGAAAAGCTACCACTCCCTCGAGGGTAGGGTATAGGTGTAAAACGAAAGTACCTCGATACCACAGTTTAAATAACTAACAGTTGTGCAACGCCTTTGATGTCAGGGGATGTCGCCCTATTACTACAGGTATTTAAGCCGGCGGTTTATATGCTAAGCGTTGTCACTAAATTGGGAATAAAATAATTTTCGATATTATAATACTCATTATCATATATTAACATTATATTAACTTATAAGTTAAAAACATTTATTGAACAAGATCATTTTAATTAGTACAAGAAAAAATATAGTTACAAGTGTTTATATTTTTAAAAAAATACCAATGTTTTGATATCGGCGCTGGTGGGGCCGCGGATTTGTGCGAATGCGTTCCCGTGGCCCTGCCAGTATGCGATGAAGGTGGAACACCATGGGGTTTTAGTCCATTTCCCCACGTTCCCCAAAAAAAGAGTTAGTCTCGTTAGTCTCGCCAGTAACGCACAATCAGGAATTTGCATTTAGAAAAAGCCAAAATTAGGGCCTTTTTAGGTGCCCTAAAATGTTCACCTTAACAAACTGTTGAAATTTGCGTTACTGGCAAAACGTATACGATAAATATTAATAGCAAGGAATTAAGTGCTGCAAGTATAGGCAATGACTAAGCGCCGATTATTCAGAACAAAGCAGATGCAAAAATCATGTATTCTGGAAATCCGAATAGAATCAAAAATCATAGATTTAATTTGATAATTAAGTGCTTTCAAAAAAACAAAATAGTAACAACAGTGGTAATAGAAAGAGAGAAAATTATACCGTTATACATTATACCGTTCATACATTATGGATCGGGTCTCTGTCTACCAAAGTGTGGTTCGGAGATTACGTTACTCTTTTATGAAACTTTTTTATGGCTCTTTCTCCATTTAAAAAATGGTCATAATTTTTGTTTATTACTTACAACAATTACTTATCTACTATATATAAATTAAAAAGACAAAAACAAATTCGTTGGTGAGTCGTGCGATTCTATTTTACGAATCGGCATATAGCTCTAATATTGTGAGTAAAAATAGTATAATTAATCTCTGTGAGCAGTGAACACTGCACATGGAATACTACGTATGGCAGGCTAAAAATAATCGAAATCGACTTAGGAAATGTTTTAGTTATCCATTAATTTGTGTTGTGACTGATCAAACTTATTCACACAAGGAATTACATATATTATTGAAACTAAATATTACAGTTATACAAGTTATATAATATTTGCATTACAAATGGCGAAAAATAACAAAATTTACTTTTTATTGTTTAATAATTCGCACATAAATTTAACTTTCAGAGAGAAAACGAGAGTCTCCAATTTCAATTAGAAGCGTATAAAAACGAAGTTGACGTTATAAAGAGTGAAGCTCAAAAGGAGATGGAGAAATTCAAAGCTCAGTTTATTGCACGGCAAGCTCTACAGAATGCTATGGATTCAAAAGAGGTTGGTGAGGTAGGTTGTTTTGATCTGTTCATTAAATTCGTCATGTTTCTCCTCAACTTTTAGATTGACAATAGATCTATAAAAAAAATGTCGTCGTGGGACTCCCGAAAGAAGGGAAGCTTCTACGAATTTTTTGGTGTAATTAACTTTCGATATTAAGTTGATGTATATTATATTATTATGTATATTAAAAGTTATGTGAAGAATGTATGCACTAAAATATTAAAAAGGTTTCTAAATATTAACTAAATAATTATTAATAACTAAATAATAACTAAATAATAATTCTCTGTTTTACTTCGTGGTCGAGTCAGTCTGTTAGATCCAAACAGTTCCTCTCTTTCTTTATCAGCTTGTAGCAGTCTATTGCTAGACATGGGCCTGTTCCCCATCTATGGTGAGAGTATTTTATTGTGTTATGACATATACATTAATTTGTAGTATATGTCATAACACAATAACTTTCAAAATCTTAAAATCTAAGGTTGAAAGTGAATAGAATCTAAACTTTGTTGTAAAATACTTTAGAATGGGCAGAATGTATAATCATATTGTTTGTAACAAATTTGTAATTTCAACAGCCACCACTGCCAGCCCCGGTTGCAAAACCACCCCCACCGCCGCCACTGCCTGATGATCTAGATTCCAAGGTACATCTGAAGGAAACTGTGGAAGCCGGTTGCGGTGAGGCCAAACTTATTGGTGTCATGTCAGCATTTTTACAGGTAAAGTAAAGTAACAGCCTATATACATTTTAGAGCATATCACATACAGTCTCCCTTTAATTTTTAAGAGTTAAATACAAGGAAGAGTCCACCGCACTACCATGCTATGCATGTGGGCAGGCTTCACACATCCTGGATTTTTTAGTGAATAAAGGTGACAAACGAATACACAGTCCATAGATATCTACATCTGTCCTCGATTAAGAATCAAAATGCAGATGCGTTGTTCTCTGAGGATTAAGATGGATGCTTTGTTTCCTGTAAAAAAGGGTCTCCGGTTCACTAAACTCCCGCTACCAAACAGCAGCATTATTCTGCTCTTTTAAACTGGTATATTCTCCAGATCGAGATTTGGTCCCAGCGGGCAGTCACAAAGGAGACTAGCACGACCTCGAGTACACAAACACGCTAACACAAGTGCATTATTTACTCCCTCACTCTCATAATTCGATGAGACGGCAATCCGACACGACCGTAGAGAGAACAGACTCAGGGGTCAGGACCAACGGCTTTACGGGCACGGGGATGAAACTCCGCCAACTTCTTAACCCTGGACTGTTATTAATAAGAATTCTTTAACAAGAAAACCTAATAACGGATTTCCACCGGACCAGAACCGGAATTCGGTTCCGAGAGCTTAAGACCAGCAATCACTAAATTAACGATGCAGCCAAAAAATAAATGTCTTTTTTTGTAGCCATAATATATTTATTAAGAAATTTTATTTAGTACAAAATGTATTATTTTAGGTCCACCCACAAGGAGCAAGTCTGGACTACGTTGTATCTTATGTACGTGCACTTTTCCCCCACGTGTCTCAAGCGACAGTCCACCACGTTCTACAGAAACACGAGGATGTCTTCCAGCACACTACAAGTGGAGTCGGGGCCAACATAGAGACCCGGTGGTCTTTCGTCGCGTTCGCACAGACTACAAAGTAATCGGTCGACTACAAAATTGCCGAAACTGTCATTTTTGAAAACCTTTACGAAACCATCTTTCATTTATGTAGTGGAATTGTCCAGTGGTCGAAACAAATAACAAAAAAACTGCCGATTAATGTGATCAAAGCATGTGTTTTGCGATCAAAAATATAATATCTATACATAATCATTACATGTAATAAAACTATATTAAGGTTTTAGTGTTTATTAGTGGCAATAAAGATTTTGCTGCAAAAAGACATTTTATTTTATTTTAGATTTAACACATAAATACATTTATTAAATCTGTTTTATAATGCAATACCCTATATATCAGACCTTTAAGTCGCACTCTCTCTTGAATATAAGAAAGGCTCGATTCCGTCTAACCATTGCCATTCTTACGCCCTAAGTCATCTAGGGGGCGGTCGAAAGCCTCAACCTGATGTTATGGACAGGAGCATGAGCATCAAACAACCTGAGAACTTTATCATTAAGAAAAGAGACTACCGTCAATTGTAGGTTCTGCTACCAAACAAGTTAAATTCAGATCTCAAGCGTCACTTATTAGCTTATCCTAGTTAATTTTATAGAAATTGCGTACAGGCAGTAAGGGACAAGAGCGCTTTGGGGGTTTGAGCTTATAAGAAGCGTATCACTAAATTAGTAGTCGTGACGCGAAAACCGCAAAGCAGGCAACTGTCTGTGTGACACAACATGCTCAGGAGAAGCAGTAAGAATATATATACTATGGTATCAGACCTTTAAGTCAAACTCTTTGCTTGTCCAGCTGTTCACTGTTATTGACTGTCACATAAATATTTTTTCATAATAACGGCCAGTATTCTTTGATAATAATTGTTAGTGATATATGACCAACAATTCGTAAATAATTGCATTACATTGACTGTCTCATAGTCAGTGTTGAATGTCTCGTGTTAGTGGGATAGGAAGCAGTACAATATTTTAACCATAGCATAGAGCCGTAATGTGTCTGCAATTACTTCTATTGGGTTAAAGAAACGCCCGACAAATATTTTAGCGTAAGTACCATTTAAACAGTTTTCAAATATATATTAGGTACTTTTGAGCAATGTTTTCGAAATGGGTGACTTTATTTGGTGGTTTTGTTGGAAGTTCCGTATGGGATTTTATACAAATTTATTGCTTATGAGTAATAAATGATAGAAATATTTTTGTAATCAAAAATCCCAAAATTCTAGCATACATATATAAAGGTTTTGTCGGCAGTAATATACCTAGTCAGGTCATAAATTCTGTCACATGTTTAATATAAAATAATTGAAACAAGTTTATTCATTATGTAACCATTTATATACCAAAATGAACTTAACAAAACATAGATTCTTAGGACACTAAAGTTTATTCAAAATGACCGTGATTTTGAATACAGGCCTTCAATCTGCGCGGCCAGTCGTCTATCGCAGCACGAACAAGGTCCATGTCAATATCGGCGGCTGCCTTAATCAAGGATGTCTTGAGTGACTCCAAATTGGGATGAGGCTTTGAGCACGGCTTTTTCTCCAAGTGTTGCCATATCTTGTAATCTAACGGACTCAAATCTTGACTGGAGGAGGGCCAGTCTTCGTGCCGGATGAAGTCGATTTCACGCGCCGCCAGCCAGTCTTGTGTGCTCTTCGCTCTATGAGCTGGCGCCGAATCTTGTTGATATACCCAGTGCCTGTTATTGAACATGGTATGAGAAACAGGTTCCACAAGGTTCGTCAGGACTGTATTTTGATACACAACTACATTCGTTTTTACACCTTTCTCACAAAAATGTACCTCTGTTAAGCCCCTATAAGAAACTCCCAACCATACCATGAGCGAGGATGGAAAATGACCTCGTTGGACACGCGGAATACGGTTGCTCGCTTCTTCACTACTGTGTGCGTACACCTTATCATTTTGTTTTGTTGTAGCTCTCTTCTACGGTAAAAGTTTTTTCATCCGAACAAAGAATTTCCTGATATTTTTTTCCCGCGTACCGCTTCAACAAAGCGCGGCATCTCTTTAGTCTCAGGTCCATTAGACGAGCATTCAAACGATGTCCTGTTTTTCTTCGATATGCCCGAAGCCCTAAGTCTTCATTTAACATCCTTTTCATCGTGGTTCTGCTTAACCCTATCTGAAGGGCCAACAGTTTCTGCTTACGTTTGGGATTTCTTTGAATTCGCGCCTTCACAGCTTTTATCACTGCTGGAGTCCTAACAGACCGAGGGCGACCACTTCTTGACCTGTCATCTACACTAGAGTCTTCATTGTATCGTTTGATGGTACGATAAACGAATCTTTTGGTTATATTCAAATTTTTTAGAATGTCAAAAATTTGATTTGGCGCGTAACCGCAACGATGCAACGCAATAACTGCAACACGGTCTTCTTTAAGCGTCCACTCCATATTTAAAAATGAGTAAAATTCTAAAAAGTATACAGTTTTATTTTCATGAACAATTCGAAATTCGAATTCAATTAACTTTTTTGTGGCAGCATTCTAAAAGAAAAGTTTTTACTGTGTGATAATACTTATGACCTGACTAGGTAATATGTTAATGTACGCGAACAACCCGTGTTCGATCCCCGCCGCCACCAATGAATTTGTTACTTGCAATCTTAAGTGCTGATTTACCACGTGCTCGGCGGTGAAAGAAAAAATCGTGAGGAAACTTGCATTTTTTTATAGGATAGGGTGACAAACAAGGACACAGTCCACCTGATGGTAAGTGGTTGCTGTGGCCCATAGACATCTACATCTATCCTCGTTGCGAATCAAAATGCAGATGCGTTGTCACCCGTGAGGACTAAAATGGAATGCCTCTTTTCCAGTAAAAAGGGTATCCGGTTCTGTACACTCACCATACGAAACACAGCAGTGTTAAGCTGCAATTTTATGCTGGTATTCTGTGAGAGCGTGGTCCTTCCCCGGTCGAGCCGACCCATTCGTGCTACAACTATACTACTAATATAGCTGCAGCATGGCTCTACTGAAATTTTCGAAAACATGTGAAGTCCGCGAACACTAATTGGGGCAGTGCGGTGGACACATCCTTGTCCTAAAACCCTGTCAGAAGTGAAAGTAGCCCTGTGCCCAGCAATGGGACAACTGTAACTTTAACTTTTAATATAATGTTACACACGTACTAGTAGTGTCAGCAGTTGTGATCTATTCTCCTATATCGTGGAGGCAGTTAACAAACATAAATTGCACAAGGACAAACATCGACATCGTAGACATTTATTTGAAGGCCATACAAAACTTAGAAATGAGTATCTCCGCAGTAGAACCAGAGTGACCGACATAGCCCAACGGATTAGTAAGCTGAAGTGGCAATGGGCCGGCCATATAGCTCGAAGCACCGACAACCGATGGGGCAAAAAGGTTCTCTAGTGGCGGCCTCGTACCGGCGGACGAAGCGTAGGGCGTCCCCCACTAGATGGAGTGACGACCTGGTAAGACATATGCAGGAAGTCTATGGATGCAGGTGGCTTAGGACCGTGCTTTGTGGCATTCCTTGGAAGAGGCCTATGTTCAGCAGTGGACTTGTGAAGGGCCGTAATGATGATGATGATGATACAAATACTTGTTCCGTGCGGGATTCGAACCCGTGACCCAGCGTTGCAACTCATTGCTAAGCCACTGCACCAAGGAGCCATCAATTTGCTGATAAAAAAAAATTATTGTTCAATGTGAGGAAGGTTAATATGCAACATCGAGGAAAATTAAGATTATAACAATGTGAACGTCTTTGAAACTCAATAATTTACCTACTTACTATACCATTTTTAACCAACTTCAAATAAAGGAGGAAGTAATCAATTCGACTGTATTTTTTTATATGTGTTATCTCAGAACTTAATTATTTAATCGATTTTGATGATTCTATTTTTATTTCAAAGCTGTTGCTTATAATTTATACCTCCGATATAAATTAGATCAAGATCTGACCAGTAGTTTTGGAGTTATCCTTAATAATGCGTACTAATTTTGAAGTCGGTTGTACAAAATTTTTAATTTCATTAGTTACCTCCACACTAGGATTTATCCTGTATCGCAGGGATAGTTTACATACATAGAACAGACCCAGAACAATTATTTGTAGGCCATACAAATACTTGTTCCGTCCGGGATTCGAACCCGCGGCCCTTAGCGCTGCAACTCATTATTAAACCACTGCGCCACGGAGACGTCACTTGTCTGTTTAAATTTTGTTTGCTGTTTACATACATGTGACACGCGACTTCATTATTAATGAAAGAGTGGCAATGAGAAGTACTGCTACTTACAATCTCTTTCTTTTATCGACCAAGTGTTAAACTAATATCCAGTATATGCTGATTTTGCATTAGTAGGTAGTTACTAGTACTGGGAGGTCTAATTAAACTGAACGATTTTTTTAGTCATTGGCATTATACGCGAAAAAATCGAAAACTGCGAAGCTGTGGTCGGGTCACTAATTAAATAATAAATCTGTAACTATGGCGTCAGTAACTAACCACCTAATTATTTAGTATCTACCTATATATAATAATATATTACCTTTCGGTATATACTTATATGCAGTACCTTTTGGCTTTTTGAGAGGCCATACCTGAATAAAAACTCAAAAATAAATATCAAAAGTGCCTAAATACTTCTCAGAGAAAAATATTTTTTATGTTAACAACGTAAGGCGCGCTTCAGCTCGAGCGGGCGCGTAACAACCTTACGGAAATAGCCCCGCATGCGGGGCCGCGCAGCGTAGGTTTATTTTCATGTCTAAAGCGCGGAGTGAGACAGGCCTGCTTATACTAAGGCCCCCCGCGCACTAGGCAGCCTGGCTGCGCAGCCAGGCTGCGGCGGCCGAAATATTTGAGCAGCCACTTCTAAGCAGCCAATGGACGGCGAGTTGTGACCGTTTCTTCGAGGGATATGGACGTAGAAGAACTTGTAATTTTGTGCGTATTTCGTAAAAAACTCCAAGCTAAAGACATTCGATGCATCCTTTTTTTCTGGAACGGCACTCAAAAGGCTTATTTCATATCTGTTTTAAAGATGTTCGTGAATACCCATACCGGTTTTTTAACTACACGAGAATGTCAGTGCAATCATTTGATAAACTTTTGGAAAATATAAGAAATTCAAGCAAGGGCACTGATACTCCCATAGATATATCCCATATTGCTTTACGGTTTTCAATTTCACGAATAAATTTCTCACTGTCAAAAGCCATTTTGTGATTTCTGAACACAAAATACGCCTGGCTGCTACGACAAGTGCGCGGTGACTGACGGCAGCCACATACATTTGCCCTGCTCGCTCTGGCTGCGCGCAGCCAACGGGCTGCCGTGCAATCGGACGCGCTTTTATGGCTGCCGCAGCCGCGAGTTCGTGGCTGCTTGGTGCGCGGGCTCCCATACACCGTCATATGTTCGACTGGCTGCCGCAGCCTGGCTGCCGCAGCCAGGCTGCCTAGTGCGCGGGGGGGCTAAGGGTAGTATTTTGTAAGTGTTGCACTGTTTTAATTAACTCGACTTTAACCTTAAAATTATAGACAAGCAAAGAAAAAGATAACAATTTTGCTCAATATTTAATGGACTTTTCGTTGGGCCATCAATTCGTTAATAGTTTGGTTGTATTCTGCAGTTGCTTCCTCTAGATCTCTCTCGTTATTCGTTGCGTCACTCTCTGTTACTTGAGCCTGTCCACCGTCACGGTCTTGTCGCATTTTCAATCTGAGTTCTCGCATACGCGCTTCCAGAATACGTTCACGTTTGTTTTCTCGTTCTAGTATCTGGAATAGTAAAATCATTAGTTATGTTTTATTTTCGACTAATGGCCCGTGATCGACTTTCATTCAGGTATGCGTATTGGCTTTCAAAGAAACTAGAATACAAGAGGAAAACCAAGTGCAGCTTTAATAATCATTTTTAAAATAAGCATTTTCATTTAGATATACCATAAAATAATCATACACAATTTATCTTACGTGTGTGAGAAGTTGTTTGTCATTTTTGTCGGCCGTTCCAAGATTTTGTGATAGTTCTGCTAAATAAATAGTTCCCTTGCTGCTACCACATGCTACTAGTAGTCCCTGAGGGAAAACAAGTTTAAATTTAAAATATGTTACAACCATTAAGCACAAATTTTAGCCTATGCTGTGGGTCTCAGGTTCGATTCCGTGTCGGTAGTAACATTTGTTAAAAAACACATTGTTGCTTATCGGGTGGTTGGGTTGTGATCACAGAGTACATTGATACAAGAAAATTGTGATTATCCCCGTGTATCAGTTACCTCAGATCTAACTATTCGGAAATTGTCGCCATAGTTGAAAATCGAAGTATCAAAGAATGACATCATAATTTACGAATGAAATTGACGAAAAGTATATACTTATCCATTGCCTCGTGTTTTTTTTATGCCTAGGCTGTATAAATGATATATACTTACTCCTTCATGTGGACGTAGACGTAAGAGTGGTTCATCACAGAGTTGCGCAGTCACTATGGGCGCGCTTCGCCTTCGCAACAGATCCCAACAAGAGAGGCATCCGTCCCACTGGGTCACTAACATCAACGAAAACCTGGAATTATTTTACGTATTAAAGCCATGCTGCAGCTATATTAGTAGTAAGTTGTAGCACGAATGGGTCGGCTCGCTCGGGGAAGGACGACGCTCTCACAGAATACCCGGGTAAAATAGCAGCTTAACGCTGCTGTGTTTCATATGGTGAGTGTAGAGAACCGGAGACCCTTTTTGCTGGTAACGAGGAATTCCACCTTAGTTAGATAGATGTAGATGTCTATGGGCTACAGCTACAGTAACCACTTACCATCAGGCGGACTTTGTGCTCGTTTGTCACCCTTATTCTATAAAAAAAGCAGCTAGCACAGTTACTGAAAAACACATTGTAAATACTTACATTTTATGTTAAGTATATATTAACACTGACAATTAATGAACAAGTAAGGTTTTCAAAACCTTTTAACTAGTGCAGCATAGAAATTCAATAGACGGACTTACAAGCAGGCAAAGTCAATAGAAGCAACATTATATAAAATATATTATAGTTGATCAACAACACGGATTTTTTTAATAAACGCTCTACTACATCCAATCTTATTACGTTTGTTGACAACAATTACTAGAATGAGCTCAGGGAATGAAGTAGATGCTATTTATAATGACTTTAGTAAAGCGTTTGACACAGTAAATCATTCAGTTCTAATCAACAAACTACACACATTATTTGGCATACATGGATGCTTTTTAGATTGGTTTGCTTCATATCTCACAGATCGAACACAAAGAGTAGTCATTAGCGGTTTTGTTTCTAGAGAAATTATCCCAACGTCTGGAGTTCCACAAGGCTCGCACCTTAGCCCATTACTTTTTATTATGTTTATCAATGATATTAAGCACTGTATCCGTAACTCCGAATTTGAATTATACGCACATGACCTAAATATATCCAAAATTATAAATAATAACACAGATCAAATTCGACTTCAAGAGGATATAAATAGAATTACAGAATGGTACCGGCAAAATAAAATGTCTCTCAATACAAATAAATGCTATCACATTAAATTCTCTCGAAAATTTAACAAACATAATAGTAGTTACAATATTAATGGTGTATGTATGTGGCTATTGACTCTCAGATGCGATTAACTAATCACATTAACAATACCATAAACAAATCATTAAGAATGTTAGCTTTTATTTTCAGAAATAACAAAGATTTTAAGTCGGTTTTAGCGTTAAAAGTTTTCTATTTTTCACTGGTTTGCAGTCATGTTGATTATTGTTCAGTCGTATGGTACCCGTCTTATCAAAATAATATTCAGCGTATAGAAGGAATCCAAAAAAGATTTTTAAATAAAATATCTTATGTAAGTGGCGTTCATCGTACAATTCGCAGATACTCTGAAAGATTAGCTCATTTCGAAATTTTATCATTGGAGCAGCGAAAGAATTGCTATCTATAAGCCTTTTACATAAATCGCATTACTTACACAAGTCTAAAACGAGGTAGTATTGTATTGGCGATACAAGCGAATACTTCGAAGCGATACAACTCCGAACTAAAGTGATTTGTAGTACAATTGTGTTTTGTTATTAGTGTGGTTTTAAGTTATAAATCATCATCATCATCATCATCATTACAGCCCTTCACAAGTCCACTGCTGAACATAGGCCTCCCCCAAAGAATGCCACAAAGCACGGTCCTGAGCCACCTGCATCCATCGACTTCCTGCATGTCTTACCAGGTCGTCACTCCATCTCGTGGGGGGACGCCCTACACTTCGCCTACCGGTACGAGGCTGCCACTCGAGAACCTTTCTTCCCCATCGGTTGTCGGTTCTTCGAGCTATATGGCCGACCCATTGCCACTTCAGCTTACTAATCCGTTGGGCTATGTCGGTTACTCTGGTTCTACTGCGGATATCCTCATTCCTAAGTTTATCACGCAGAGAAACTCCGAGCATAGTCCTCTCCATAGCTCGCTGAGCGACCTTGAGCTTCCTCATCCGGCCAGCAATGAAGGACCACGTCTCAGTTCCGTATGTCATCACTGGCAACACGCACTGGGTGTACAGTCTCGTTTTCAAGGTTTGAGGTATACCTGACGAGAAGATGTGCCGTAATTTCCCGAACGCTGCCCAACCGAGTTGAATCCGTCGACTGACCTCTCGGTCGAAGTTGGACTTACCTAGTCGGACTATTTGTCCCAGGTAAACATACTCGTCAACAACTTCGAGCTTAGTGTTCCCAACAACTACCGGCATAGGTGTGACATGGACATTAAACATGATCTTAGTTTTGTTCATGTTCATCTTAAGACCTATCCGTTGGGAAACACTATTGAGGTCATTGAGCATAGTGCTTAGGTCCTCCAGCGATTCTGCCATAAGGACTATATCGTCGGCAAATCGAAGGTGAGTGATGTACTCGCCATTGATGTTGATACCGTATCCTTTCCAGTCCAGAAGCTTGAAAACGTCTTCCAATGCAGCGGTGAAGAGTTTCGGGGATATGACGTCACCCTGTCTTACACCTCTCTGCAATTAGATAGGTTTCGTACTCTGGTTCTGTACTCGGATAGTCATCGTAGCCCTACTGTACAAGCACTTCAACACTTCGATATACCGACAGTCAACTTGGCACCGCTGAAAGGACTGCAGCACCGCCCAAATTTCGACGGAATCTTAAGCTTTCTCATAGTCCACATACGCCAGACATAGTGGCAAATTGTACTCTTCGGACTTCTGTACAATTTGCCGAAGGGTATGTATGTGGTCTATGGTGCTAAAGCCCTTTCGGAAACCAGCTTGTTCGGGAGGCTGGAAGTCGTCAAGTCTGCGCGCAAGACGATTCGTAATGACTCTCGAAAACAGCACGTAGACGCGGCTCAGAAGGGAAATCGGTCTGTAGTTCTTCAAGAGAGCGTTGTCACCTTTCTTGAAGAACAAGACCACCGCACTTCTGCTTCACGCCTCCGGTGTAATGCCACCATGGAGGACGGAATTAAAGAGCCTCTGAAGGACTTCAAGTACCGGTTTTCCACCCGCTTTCAGAAGCTCCGCTGTAATTCCATCCTCGCCTGGGGCCTTACCGTTTTTAAGGTGCTGGAGAGCCATTCTAATCTCGCTCAGACTGACGTCCGGGATATCTTCGGAATAGTGTCGGATGAGACTCGCTCTTGGATCGTTACTCACACTTGCGTGTGGCTCCAACGATGACGTGTACAACTGCCCATAGAACCTCTCAATCTCACTCAAAATTTCAGGTGTCCCGGAAACGATGCTGCCACATTCTGTCTTCAGCTTTGACAGTTGGCTCTTACTGGCAGACAGATCTCTGGCAAAGACTTTGGAGCCTTGGTTCCGCTCGATCGCTTCTTCAATACGAGCTGTATTGAAGTTGCGTATGTCCCGCCGCATGCATTTGGAGATCTGTCTGTTCAGATGCCTGTATGCTGTCAAGTCTGTTGAAGAATGTAGCTTCATCTCCCGTCTAACAGCCATGAGATTAAGAGTGTGATCGGAGAGTTTTTGTGTTCTTTTGAGGCGGGTCTTGCAGAACTTAGCTCCGACCGCATGGACAGTTTCCACGAGCTTGTCATTCATATCGTCCACTTCATTGCAGTCTTCTAGGCACTGAAAACGGTTTTGTAACTCGATCTGAAAGGTTTCGGGACTTTGGATTAGAGCACGAGGGGGACGGAACGTTGACTTCATTAGACGAGACCTCTCCAACTTAACGTTTAGGTTCAGTGTACCTCTAACCATTCGGTGATCGCTACCAGTTTTCACCCTCGCGATCACGGAGACATCACTGAACAGTTGTCGTCTGGTCGTCATAATGAAGTCAATCTCATTTTTTGTCGAACCGTCGGGGCTCGACCAGGTCCACTTCCTGTGGGGCCGCTTCTGGAAGAAAGAGTTCATCATAAAGAGTCCCTCTTTCTCCATGAAGTCGGCCAGCTGCTGGCCCCTTGGGTTCCGTTGCCCTATTCCAAATTTCCCTACTTTCAGCTCACCGTTCTCTCTTGTGCCTAGTTTTGCATTGAAGTCTCCCATTAACACCGTATATTGGGTTTTGGAGGAATGCATGGCTCTAGAGATATCCTCATACATTTCCTTCACCTCCTCATCGGGGTGTGCCGAGGTTGGTGCGTAAACCTGTATGACCTTCAGCGAATACCGTTTGGTGATTCTGAGTATAAGGTACGCAACCCTCGTCGACACACTCCCGATCTTTACAACGTTGTTAACGAGAGACTTGTGGACGATAAATCCGACACCTCCTTGGGACAGATGGTCGCCCTCCCGGTGATAGAGCAAGTTGCCGGATTCGAGGATTACCGTGTCCTCCCCCTCTCTTCGGACTTCGGATAATCCTATAATATGCCAGCGCAACTTGTCCATCTCTTCTTCCAGCTCCACGATCTTCTCGTCAGTCCTCAGGGTGCGTGCGTTGTACGTTGCCAGGTCGAGTCGTCGTAGGTGGCAACCGAACCTCCACCGGAGATTCTTAGCACCCCCTGCCCCGCCGTTACCATGGTCGCCACCGTAGCCAGGAATAGCGGGGCCGCCGGGGACTGGGGGCCGTTTCTTTGTTACTGTCATTCTTAGGGGGGTATTTGCCATAGTTGCCACGCTTGGCGAGCGGGTTGGCAACCGCAGTTTTTTTTTATTGTTAGTTTGTTGTTATCAAGAAGATGCTGCTGCCCATCTCCTGCCTGTTTCCCTTTGTCGCCTTTTACGACACCCACGGGAGGATATGGGGTAGTGGATATTCTTGACCGCCACTACACGGCAAGTTATAGAATAGAATAGAATAGAATATTTTTTATTCAATATACATTACATGTGTAATTCTTATTGAAAGTCGTTTTTTACTTTACCACTGGTTCGAAAAAACCCTCTGTCCTGGGAAGAACCAGCAAGAAACCCAGCGGGACTTTTTTTTTAAAATAAATTTTACAATATAAATGATTACGAACTATTTACAAAATTTATTTTAGAAACTTTTTTTTTGTTTTAATTGCTTGGAAGCGATCACCTCATTCCCAGGGGTTATTATCTACCATGTATTCATTTATACTATAATAACCCTTTTTATACAGTTTCAGCTTAATAAAACATTTAAACTTGTTAATAGAGAGAACCTGTACACTTTCCGGGACCCTGTTGTAATAGCGTATACATTGCCCCAAGAATGAATTACTGACTCTGTGGAGTCGAGAAACTGGTATCACTGGCTTGTGTTTGTTCCTAGTGTTTACAGAATGTATATCACTTCTTTTACTAAAACTATCTTTGTTTTTGTGAACATACATTAAATTTTCGTAAATATACTGAGAGGCCAAAGTTAATATATTAATTTCTTTAAATTTATCTCTAAGGGACTCTCTCGGTTTTAGATTGTAAATAGCTCTAATGGCCCTCTTCTGTAAAACAAAAATAGTTTCTGAATCAGCCGCATTTCCCCATAGCAAAATCCCATAAGACATTATGCTATGAAAATAACTAAAATAAACTAATCTAGCTGTCTCGACACTAGTGAGACCTCTAATCTTTTTTACAGCATAGGCTGCAGAACTTAGTCTGCTTGCTAATTTGGATATATGGGGGCCCCACTGTAGCTTTGCGTCAAGAGTGATGCCAAGAAAAACAGTGGATACAACAGGCCTCAATTCCTCCCCATTTAAAAACACATTGGTATTAAGATTTTTAACATTCGTTGTTGTAAATTTAACACAATTAGTTTTATTTCCGTTCAAATGGAGATTATTAACGTTAAGCCAATGCACTAATTTTGATATAGCATTATTCACTTCGTCACATTTAAATGATTGACGTTTAAGTTTAAAAATCAAGGAAGTATCATCAGCAAATAATACTATATCATGACTATCCTCTACAAGGTGAGGTAAGTCATTAATATACACCAGAAACAGGAATGGGCCGAGAATCGAGCCCTGAGGAACACCCATTAGTACAGGTGACCCGGAAGAATTTTTACCATTGATAATAACATTCTGTTTTCTATTACTTAAATATGAAATAATAAGTTTAAGCGCTGTGTTCTTGACACCATAGTACTGTAGCTTCCTGATTAATATCTCATGGTGAACACAGTCGGAGGCCTTGGAAAGGTCACAAAATATACCCAAAGCATCCTCTGAATTCTCCCATGCACAAAAAATATGTTTAATAAGCTCAACTCCAGCGTCAGTTGTCGAGCGACCCCTTGTAAAACCGAATTGATTTTTATGTAGCAATTTATTAATATTGAAGAAACTTAACATCTGATCTAAAATAATTTTTTCAAAAATTTTACTTAATGTTGGTAGTACAGAAATTGGTCTAAAATTGGCGGGGTCTAATGTACTACCAGATTTAAATATAGGTAACTTAACTATGTCTATGTCTAAACTTAACTTTACTATGTTTCATTAAATCAGGAAACACACCAGATTCGACGCTTATATTAAATATAGTGGCTAGATAAGGTGCTAATGTATCTATTATAGATAAAATAAATTTAACGGAAATCCCCCATAAGTCTGCCGTTTTCTTAACATCAATAGTTTTAAAATATTTAACGATATCTTTTGGCAGTACCCTATGGAATTTAAAAGTATTTGAACAAGCCTTTTACATTTTGTTTGAGCAATGATTCGGCGACAGTAGAAGAAGAATTTAATGATTTTGTTGTCAAAAAAGGAACATCAGTAAAATGTTTCTCAAAAGCCATAGCAACTTCTTGATCAGATCGCGTCAAATTATTGTTAATATTTAATTGAAAATCCGAGTTGCGCGGTTTGACCTTGCCCGTTTCACTATTTATTATTCTCCAGGTCATTTTAATTTTGTCGGATGCAGTTTTAATTTTGTTGCTTAAATATAAAGCCTTAGCAGTGAAGCACACTTTTTTAAATATTTTAGAATATGTTTTTACATAATCTCTAAATATAACACTACTATTATATGATCTTTCATCATAAAGCTCGTATAACCTTCGCCTACTTTTATAAATTCCTACTGTCGCCCATTGATTAAATGATTTGCGACTGTTAAGAGAGAAAGTTTTAGAAGTAAATATTCTACTAAATTCACAACGTATGATTTCAAATAATGTAGCATAAAAATAATTAGCACTATTTTTAAACGAAAGTGATGGAAGTCTTTTTATTATATTACTTCTAAACCTCTCCAAGCGATGTTCATTTATTGGAACAAACACAACTTTCTTATTTTTCTGTAATAGTGTTCTGTAATTAAAGTGTTGATTTTGGTAATTCACTCGGCAGTTTTAGTTGTCTCGAACCCCCAGCTCGTACCAATTGGTGTCAGAAGTGGGATTCGTCGGGTTGATAACGTAATGGCTGACGTGAAGAAAACGCTAAACGACCTCAAACTTGGGGATGGAATTACAGCTCCCGTGGTAGCTACAACACCTTCGCTACGTGGATTCAAAGTGCCACCATTCCACGGGACTTCTTCCTGGTCAGCCTACAAAATCCAGTTCGAGGCAGTCATGAAGGCGAACGGCTGGAATAAAAGTCAGGCCATGACTGCTCTCACTATAGGCCTGCGCGGACAGGCCTTAACTGTTCTGGAAGCTCTCGGTAAGAAAGTGACACGAGCAGCTCCTTGAGGCATTGGATGGGAGATATGGCGACGCTCACCTGGAAGACGTTTTTCGTGCGCAGCTCAAAGATTGCGTGCAATGCAGCAACGAAAACCTGCAGCAGTGGGCACTTGAGTTGGAGAAGCTGGTCCGGAAAGCATACCAGTCTGTACCTGCGCTCATTGTAGGGAACTTGGTGCAGACATTCATCGACGGCATCCGCGACCTTGAAGTCAGAGCTGTTTTGAGGCTTGGGCACCACGAGACGCTTAAGGACGCGATGGCCCATGCACTGGAGGTGGAAGCCGTGCGGCAGGATCATCGTTTCCATCGCGTCTGGGAGGTTTCAGCAGCTACAGTTATACATCCCTAGGTGCTACGGCTGTGAGGAAAAGGGCTATCTTCGATCCAGCTGCCCTAAGCGAAACCTCCTTTTCCTGTAGAAATGGGAGGTGACCGATCTCAAGAGGGTAGTGCGGCTAACAGCACCGCCCAACAGCAGCAGGAAACTGGCGAGTACTGACGCGTTATTATGGAGCCAATAATGCCCGGGACGAGCACGTCTTAGGAGGAGGCAGTGTTGCGCGCCACAATTAATATCACTAGCGCCCCCTAATATCGAGTAGTAGAAGTAGGAGAGTCAAGAACCTTGTATAGGCTGGTATAGACCGCGACCGGGTCAGTGTGGAGTTGGCGATACAAGCGAATACTTTGCAATTGGCAATACAACTGCGAACTAAAATGATCAGTAGTAAAATTGTGTTTTGTTATTAAAGTGTTAATTTTGGTAATTTAATATCACACTGACATTTGGCCGCTCACTGGGCTGAACCGCTTGCCTGGCTATTGAGTAATAATGACAACGTTTGAAGATTTTGATATATACTTATGAAATAGAAATCTAAACATGTACCAAAATGTACCAGCGGCTTGAAAAGTAAGACAAAAAAGAACCAAAGTGATAATATATTTTCACATTTGACTGGAATAAGGTTTTATAATTTATTTTATTGTCACAGCCGATCAGTATATATATATATTATAGCGCAGCGCTGAAATATTTATTTCATACACATTCATATTCTCAATGTTGTCGTCAATTTTAGTACTTTAACAGTTTCTATAAACATCTCTAGCAGTTCGGTAATATACATTTATTAACTTCCTTCCTTCTGCGTAGCATTGAAAGGAAGTTAATGGTTTTAGCTGGCAGTCTGTTAGTCTGTATGCCGACACGATAACTTCCGTTCCAGTGGACCGATTGACTTTAAATTTGGTATGTGGATACCTTGACGTAGTAGCTCAGTCGAGTTTGAATTTGGGTCCTGTAGGTCAAAGGGCACCAGAGATATGGGAATCACGCAGAAGGAAGTTGTTTTTCTTGAATTTACATTCAACTCGTTTTTAATGATTTGGATAAGCAAGAATGTTTAGTTTTGGTAACCTAACTTCAGGAATGGCCAATTTATTTGCTATAATATGGAATATACATGCAATATATATGATATATATGTATAGGTAGGTATTCAATATTTTCCAAAATGGGATATATATGTAACGTTGAGCCATTTCCCTGCAGGTGAAGCTTCCTAATCGTCGCTGTATCCAGGATTCGGAAACCAGTAATTTCGCTCTATTGACGTGTACATAGCGTCACTGGAGCCCACACCGCACACTTCAAGAGAAACGGTACGCATGCATAGCGCTTCTCATGAAGTCAAGCGTGCAATGTCGTCAGTAGTGTAGTTGTACCACTTCTAGACCACCTGAGTCAGACGTGGTTCAACGACGTTCGTCGACACACGATCCTAAAAAAAAAAAAAAAAGTTTTGGCATGCTCTGATCACGAATCCGCGGTCCATTTTTGTGTAGAATGCACGGTTCCGGAGATGTGTAGATCAATTAGCTAATATCTAATTGATATCCGGTAAGGGCCTCCACCGTCATTAGCGTCCCATTGTTCCTATTTCTATTGTTCTATTGTTCATTAATCACCTTCATTGCAGCGTGTGCGTCGACTATATCAGTGCTATTGTATTGTACTTCTTTGTTCCTAATTATACAACGCTAATCTGAATCATCAATAAAACACATTACATAATTTTGTTACAATTTTTATTTATAAAATACAAAATCTTATTACTTATTATCTATAAAATAGGAGCGAAACATCTCATCCACTAAAATATCGTTGTACAGTGTGTTCCTTGTAAATATACTCGTAAAACTATGTAATGAACATCCTTGAAACTTATATAGCAAATACATTAAGCAATATTCGCCACAAACTGAAGTCCACTCATTCTGAATCCTATCAACATTCCAGTTCCATCTTTTACAATTCCTTTTTAAAAACTCTACATGATATCGTACAGGTGATCGTCCATATGAATCAAAATATTGACCGACGTCATTCGTATCGATATATAAAGCTACCCAATGTGACCCTGGTTTATCATCTGTATCCAAATTACATATTATATACGTTGGTACGTGGGTATACATAGGCAGTCTATTAGCTGCATAAACATTATTTTCTAGACTGGGGTGAATCTTTTTCAGATGTTGTTGTACATCTAGTGTATCCATGATATTACTGCTATTAGTAGATTATTACAGTACCAATCTACTCAATGAATAACATAGGAATGGTCAATTATAGTGATTTCTAAATATTAAATTGCATTTTTGTGTTATACAAATCGTACTTGAGTCATTGATCACCAAACAAAACACAATACGAAGAAATGTTGAGATAGGCAACGGAAATGTGAGATAAACTGATATGTTTCTAAATATTAAATTGCATTTTTGTGTTATACAAATCGTACTTGAGTCATTGATCACCAAACAAAACACAATACGAAGAAATGTTGAGATAGACAACGGAAATGTGAGATAAACTGGTTGACGTATAAAGTAATTATCAACTCATTACGGAAATACTTTAGATTAGAATTTTTACGTACTGGTGGTATATAAGACCAACAGACGCAGTCATCGAGTTAGTGTACGGTCGTTTGACTACAGTGGATCTATCAATAGTACATTTGTGTTACTTCAATACACCAAAGGCTATGGATGTAAGTGTTTATTCTATTGACTAAATTACTTTTTTTCTGTTATTTTCATGTGTGTGTATTATTTTATTTAAATATTGTGTATGTATATGATTAAGCCGTGGTAACTCAGATGGTTAGCGCTAGCTGTAAATTTCACAGTACGCGACCCGGGTTCGATCCCCGCCAGCACCAATTAAATTGTTAATCGCAATTTTAAGTGCTTATTACCACGTGCTTGGTGGTGAAGGAAAACATCGTGAGGAAACCTGCATGTCTGAGAAAATTTCGAAGGCATGTGAAGTTCGCCAACACACATTGAGGGAGCGCGGCGGACATTTCCTTGCTCTAAAACCCTCTCAGAAATGAGAGGAGGCCTATGTTCAGCAGTGGACTTTAATAGGCTGTAACTTTAACTTTTTTAACTTTTATGATTAAGTGTTAACAAATTGATATTAACATGATAACTGTGTTGTTGCAGAAATCATTGAGCTTCGATGAAGATACCTATAAACAGTATTACTACTCGCCACTCTCCCCTCAAGAAGAGAGTGATAACCTCGTCATTAATAATAACACATGCGATGGTGGAAAAAGAAAATCGCAATCGATTGATCATTTTTTTGAAGCTGAATCAAAAATAAAAAAGAGGAAGGGAAAACTTCAGTGAAGTGTGCACCAGTGCTTTTTTCTCCACAATCATGGAAGAGAATACGGAACTATTCAATAGCGAATTAAATCAGGAGTTGTCTAAAGTTTGTGAAGAAATGGAGAGGGGTCAACTGTTCGATTCGTCATACGATGATGAGTTGTATCATCACTGTGCGATGGTTGAAACACAGTTTAAGTATGTAAAATAAACATTCATTTCGGTCATAATTTACATATTGTCTTATACAGTTTTTAATAAATTTAAACATTTTAGCAGTCAACCACTACAACTTGGAAGAGGAACGAAGCGAACGTGCAGCAAAGAATCCAAGATCATCAAAAAACCAACAACGGAAACAGAAGCGCATACCTCTGCAGGGAACAGTATCAGTAACGATGATCAAGTGGAATGTCCAACGTGCCATATATTTATCAAGAAACGGTATTTAGCTAATCATTTTAAAAGTAATGTTCATAAAAATAATCTTTTAAATTCACATAATTCTTTATCAAACGTTAGTGTTATTGAATCTGCTTTTGGAAATAGGATTTTAACTTATAAAATCAAGAGTAGAGTAGATCGTTCGACATGGGTAAATTTTGAAACTCCTGAACTATTTTTAAATTCTATTAAAGATGATATTTTATTTTTATTACAAGAGTGTATTCATCAACACATAATTTTTAAGGTAAACTTCATATTGCATGCTGATTTTGTTCAACAAACTAAAGATATTCATGATACGTTCGATTTTCAAACGCTTAACTATATTATTTGTCAAGGAGATGACTTAAATATTTTTCTTTCATCTTTAAATGATACAATTACTACTAAAATTAGTGCTTTCGAAAAAAAAGATAGTGGATGGAGTCTAAAAAACATAAAATCTATAGACATGAACGTTAATAAATTTAACCCCCTACGCGGTACTTCATACATAGATCTTCCTCGTGACATAAAATTAAAAAAGGCTGTTATAAATGTAAAAAACAAGGATTATTTTTGTTTTAAATGGGCGTTACTCTCGGCGTTATATCCTGTAAACAAACACACCGATCGGGTATCATCGTACGTTAAACATGCAAATAAACTTAAATTTGATGGTATTTCCTTTCCGGTTAAAATTTCTGACATAGCAAAAGTAGAGAAATTAAATGATATTAGTATTAATGTTTTTGGGTTAGAATATAATAAAGAAAAACGATGTAATTCTATAGTAGGTCCATTATTTTTTTCCAAGGATACAAAAAATCATTATTGCTATATAAAAAATTTATCGCGGTTAGTTAGTAAACAAATTTCAAAAGACGGTCACATCATGTACATTTGTGAAGCATGTCTACTTCGTTTTCCATCTCAGGAAAGGTTAAATAACCATGAACAATACGATTGTGCTCACATTTGTACAGTATTACCAAACAGTGAAACTTTAAAAAAAAAAGAATTGGTTTGGTCAACCTATTTCAAATGATAAAATTAAATTTGATAGTTATGAAAAAAAGTTAAAGATACCATTCGTAGTTTATGCTGATTTTGAAGCATTTTTAAAACCAATAGAATCATGTTCTAACGATCCTTCCAAACCTTTCACTCGTAATATTCAGAAACATGAAGTACATAGTTTTGGATATTATATAAAATGTTCATATGATGATAAATTATCAAAATATGTAACATATTGCGGACCCAACTGTGCAAAAGTGTTTATGGAAAGTTTATCTAACAATCTAAAAGAAATAAATAGACTTCAAAAATATCCACCACTTCCGCTAACAAATGAAGACAAAAACCAAATTTCAAATGCAACCATTTGTCATATTTGTGAAACTGAGTTGGCAAAACATTTTTATGATTTTGATTGGTACACTGGTAGTTTTATAGGTGTTGCTCATGAATCATGTTGTTCGAAGATCAGAACACCTAGTTATATACCAATATTTTTACACAACCTTAGTCACTATGATGCTCATTTTATTGTTCACGCGTTAAACTTTTGTGATGGTGAAGTCGAAGTTATCCCTCAAAATAAAGAAAAATATATATCCTTTTCCAAAAAATTAAAAGTGAATAACCACGAAATTATATTGAGATTCTTAGATTCATTTAAGTTTTTATCGTGTAAATTAGAAGAATTGGTCAAAAATCTCAGTAATGATCAATTTCAAGAATTACGTAGAAATTACCCTAATGATGAAGATTTCTTTCGTTTAAAACGGAAAGGTGTTTATCCATATGAACTTATGACTAATTATGATAGTTTAAGTCTAACATCGCTCCCTGAACAAAAATGTTTTTATAGTTCACTCACAGATTCACATATTTCAAATGATGATTACAATCATGCTAAAGATGTTTGGGAACATTTTGGGTGTTGTAATATGTTAGATTATTCAAACCTGTATTTAAAAGTTATGTATTAATACATATGATTTAGACCCTGTCCATTATTACACAGCACCCGGTTTAAGTTGGGATGCAATGTTAAAATATACAAAAATAGAATTAGAACTTTTAACAGATTATGAGAAAATTGCATTTATTAGATCAGGTATCAGAGGTGGTGTATCTCAATGTAGTAATCGTTATGCTAGAGCTAATAACAAATACATGGAGGATTATGATACAGGGAAACCAAATTCATATATCACATATTTTGATGCCAACAATTTATATGGTTGGGCTATGTCTCAATATCTTCCCACTGGTGGATTCGAATGGGTAAATCCAAATACAGAATTTAATGTGTCTAAGACATCAGACTTCGGTTTTATTTTAGAAGTTGATTTGGAATATCCAGATGAACTTCATGATTTACATTCGGACTTTCCTTTATGTCCAGAAAACATTTGTGTAGGCAATATTAATGAGAATAAACTAGTCCCAAATTTAAATAATAAAGATAAATATGTAATTCATTACAGAAATTTAAAGCAGTGCATAGAAATGGGGGTTAAATTAACTAAAATTCATAGAGTTTTAAAATTTAAACAGTCTCCCTGGTTGAAGATGTACATAGATCTAAACACAAAATTAAGAACTTTAGCAAAATCAGATTTCGAAAAAGATTTTTATAAATTAATGAATAATTCAGTCTTCGGTAAGACTATGGAGAATATTGAAAAAAGGGTTAACATAAAATTAGTTACACACTGGGAGAACCAGGGTAAAGCTTTAGGTGCTCAAGATCTAATCGCTAAACCACAATTTCATAGCCTTTCAATATTTTCGGAAAACCTAGTTGCGGTTCAGTTGCGAAAAACGAAGTTAATATATAACAAACCAATTTATTTAGGGTTTTGCATTTTAGATATTTCAAAAACATTAATGTATGATTTTCATTATAACTATATGATTAAAAAGTTTAGTAAAATCAAATTATTGTATACAGATACGGATAGTTTAATATATCATATATTTACAAATGATTTTTACACTGATATAAAACCTGACCTTTCATCATACTTTGATACCTCAGATTATGATACAAATAATATTTTTGAATATCCAAAATTAAATAAAAAGAAATTAGGTTTTTTTAAAGATGAAAATAATGGTAAAATCATGAAAGAATTTGTGGGTTTACGATCCAAAATGTACGCTTTTAACTTAGAGAATAAGACTATAGCCAAGGCAAAAGGGGTAAATAAATGTATCACTAAAAAGATGACAATGAATAGTTATAAGTCTTCTCTATTTAATAAAAAAGTGCAATATTATAGTATGCTTAGATTTAAATCAATTAAACACACAATTTTCACACAAAAATTAAATAAGATAGGTTTATCATATAATGACACAAAGAGACATATTTTAGATAATAATATTGAAACATTAGCTTGGGGTCATTATAAACTACGTTAAGTGTTGATAGTTTTTACTTTTATGTCTGCGTTTAAGAAAAATTTATATTGATTGTAAAATTATGATAATACTATAATATGACGTAGTTTATTACATATTTAATCATTGTTTTATTGTAAATAATTTAAGTTAATTGTTGTTTCTATTTATTTGAAGTTGAGTTAATTGTAAAATTATGATGTACTAATTGTTGTTTCTATTTATTTGAGGTTGAGTTAATTGTAAAATTATGATGTACTAATTGTGTTAGAAATAGTATACAGATAATTCTGTTTTATATAATTTTTGGAATATATATTAATTGTTTACACCAACACTTTCATTTTTATTTCACCCCTTTGAACTTTAGACGTGTGTTATGTTTCACTTTATCCATCCGTTCACTGCTATTGTGGCAGGACCAAGTGGGTGTGGGAAGTCAAATTTTGTAACAAATTTCATAAAATCAGTTACAGAAATATGTAATTGTGATTTTAATCAGATCACATGGTGCTTTGATGAAATGCAACCATTATATAATTTACCAAATGTTAACTATCATCAAGGAATTCCAAATCTTAATATGTTTGATGGTGAAAACCCACATCTTGTTATTATTGATGATCTAATGAGAGAGTCCGATGGAAGAATTGTGGATATATTTACAAAAGGTAGTCATCACAGGAATCTTAGTGTATTTTATCTAACACAAAATTTATTTCATCAGGGTAAAGGACAAAGAGACATATCTTTAAACTCAAGTTATATAATATATTTTAAAAACCCTCGAGATAAAACTCAAATAAGATATTTAGCAAGACAAGTATCACCAGATAACCCAAAATTCATTGAAAATGCCTACAGGGATGCAACTCTAGAGGCGCATGGATATTTAATGGTAGATTTAAAACAGAATACCAATGATTTTTGTCGTATCAAGACAAATGTCTTTCCATTTAATGGTTTCTGTACAGTCTACGTCCCCACAAAAGAGTTTAAATACACCAAGAATCAAACAATTGAAATCATTGCTAAATGATGCATCGTCGACTCACAACGTATAAACATTTGCTAACCGCTTTGCATACGCTTAAACCAAAATATCAAAGAGCATTACTTAAAACGTGTGATGAAGAAGAAATTAACTGTATTTGTGAGTGTATTCATAACGTTTTACAAGGAAAAGTACCTCTTAAAGATCAGGATAAACAAAAATTGAATAAACATAAAAACATACTCCGTAAACTAGTACGTAAGTGTAAACATAAACTAAGAAAAAATATAATTATACAAAAAGGAGGGGCTTTCTTACCAACAATATTAGGTGCAATATTGAGTGGATTAGTGAGTGGACTAGCCAGTTAACATGGAAAATGCAAAGAAAATGATACTTATCGAACCTGGATTGATTGAAAAATTAAAACAAGAAAATAAGGTTAATAGTAATTTATCTCGATTAGATATTGAAATGCAAAATATTATGAATAGTAAGACGGAAGACCGAAAGAAATATCTTTGCAGTGTTTGTAAATATAAAGATATTATATTTACAAACACTGCAAAGATACCTTCATTTTACCGAAGAGCATCGTCAACCACTCAAATTACCAATTTATTCTGATACATCTAATGAAGATTCAAATGAGTCAAAAATTGGTTTTAAAAATAAAGATAGAGATCTAAAAACTTCAGTTGATATTGAATCTTTGCTGGAGGAGAATCGATCCATTAAAAGTAAAGAAAATGATGAAAATCCACTTTACACACCAGCTCAAATACTCAGTTTAATACCAAAAACTTATCATAAAAAAGGGCAGTTATTATTAAACTTAGTTGAAACAAGTAAAAGTAAAATACATTGGGATAACGAAGGTACAGTCATAATTGATAGTGAAAAAATTCCTGGAAGTAATATTGTTGATTTAATAAATGATTCACTAAGACCCCTAAAAAGAAGTGATCCGGTAGGGTGGGTTAGATTTGCTGAAGCATTAAAAGATATTAAAGTACCACTTACTTATATTGGAAATCCAAGGAGATGTGAGTTTATTAACCAACTTCAAGCAAAAGATCTGAACAAACCCTCTGAGATTGAAGTTCAAGAGTTTTCTACACCGTGCAGTAGAGATAAAAAGTCTACAACTAAAATACGTAAAGGACTTGAGTGGGAAAAATGGACTCCGTACTAGAAGAAATTAACAGGATTTATTATGATCCATCTAATCCCGCTGGTTTTGGTAGTATTGATAAATTATCAAAAGCCATGAAGGGTAAAATGAATAAAAAGCAAGTAAAGGAATGGTTAAAATCACAAGAAACATACACATTACATAAACCCATTCGAAAAAAATTCCCGCGTAATAGGTACATTCTATCAAATATTAATGAATTGTGGCAAGCTGATTTAAGTGATATGCGAACTTATTCTCAATATAATGATGGTTTCAAGTATATACTTTGTATTATTGATGTATTTAGTAAATATGCTTTTGCAAGACCAATGAAAAAGAAAAACTCAGAAACAACTAAAGAATGTTTTGAAAGTATATTTACTGAAAGTAATTTAACACCTACTCACATACAATCCGATAAAGGTACAGAATTTGTTTCAAAAGATGTACAAAAATACTTTAAATCCAAAAAGATTAATTACTATACCACTAACAATCCTGACATTAAGGCCAGTATTGTTGAACGATTTCAAAGAACACTAAAAATGAAAATGTGGCGTTATTTCACTCATAATAATACTTATAGATATATAGATGTTTTACAAGATTTAATATACTCTTATAATCACAGCTTTCACTCTAGTATTAAGATGTGCCCATGTGATGTAAATTCCAACAATATTATGACAGTTTGGACTAATCTTTATGATAGACGGTCAAAAAAACTTTCTTTAGAAAATCCTAAACCAAATTTCAATGTGGGTGATTATGTTCGAATAACTAAATATAAACATGTATTCCAAAAAGGATATGAATCAAATTGGAGTGATGAAATATTTATTATATCTTCAATAATTGATAGATCTCCATGGGTTGTTTATACAATAACAGATTTACAAAATGAACCAATAATTGGTACTTTTTATGAAAGAGAATTACAGAAAATCACTTACAACCCCACCTCACAACATAAAATAGATAAAATAATTGACACTCGTTATTCGGGTAACAGAAAAGAAGTATTAGTGAAGTGGAAAGGTTATCCAGATAAATTTAACAGTTGGATTTTAGCTTCTAGTTTAAAAGAAATATGAATAAAGAAAGTTTCTATTTAACTTTGCTCAGCAATAGTTCAATGGAATACTTTCCTGATAACAAGACCACAAATTTTTCAACGAAATTACCAAAAGCTATAAAATTAGAAGGTGAATGGTCGGTTGGAGTTGTCGAGTTTCAATATCCATGTACCATGTTTACTGTTCAAGACCATGAAAATGTTATATACATTACAAAATCTATGTTAATGCCTAATGAAGATAAGCCATCCACAGTGTACTACAAAAAACATATTCCAGCTACCAACTATGATAACGTTGAGCATATTTTAAGAGTGTTAAATGGTATCGGAGAGAACTTGAAATTTCGCTATGATGAAATAACAAAATTTGTGTCTATTTCGGTATTGGATAAAAATATAACATCCGTAACATTATCACCCAAATTAAGTTTACAGCTAGGTTATGAACCAAATAAAAATCTCCTAGAGAGAAATTTTGGAAAGTGTCCTGCTAATTTACACTTAGGGTTACCATCTCAACTATTTCTATATTGCGACATTATCGATCCTCAGATTGTGGGTGATGTTATGACTCCTTTATTAAGAGTCATTTCATTAGATCCTACAAAATACATTTATGGTGCAAATAAAATGCACGTTTTCTCTCAACCTCACTACTTACCTGTTATGCGAAGAGAGTTCGATACGTTGGAAATAGTTATAAGATCGAGTACAGGACAAAAAATACCATTCCAGTTTGGAACCGTGTGTATTAAACTACATTTCCGAAAATTATAATAATGAATTCTCTTCGTGATCATCATAAATGTCCATATGAAAATTATTATACACATCAAGCTGGATCAGGAGTTGGAGTAATTTATAAGGGTTCACCATATCAACGCGGTCATGGTATTGGGAGCTTCTTAGGGGGGTTATTCAGATCAGTTTTACCTTTACTTTCAAGTGGTGCTCGAGTGATTGGTAAGGAGGCATTAAGCGCTGGAGTAGGACTTTTATCGGATATGGTTCAAGCCCGTCCTATGGAAGCCTCAATAAAAGATCGTCTAAAGCAAGTTAGTACGAATTTAAAACGAAAGGCTGATGAGAAAATTGATCAATTTAACATGACTGGGTCTGGGTATAAAACTAAAAGAAAACGATTGACATCGTTCATTCCACCATTAACTGCTAAAGTGAAAGCTGCGAAAAAACTTAGTCTAAAACCAAAAAATATCAAAGATATATTTTCAAACTAAATATGTCTTTCCTTCATAATCATTCTTGCGAGTGCGTTAAGTCAGAATTGGATTTGTTTGCACTACCGTCTACACAAACTAGCATTGAAAATGGATTGTGGATTCATTATAAACCAATTTCATCTCTTGGTGATGATGGACCTATCGAGTTTCAAGTTCCTGGGACCGGCGATGACTACATAGATTTGTCTCATACATTACTCCACATAAAGGCAAAAGTATTAAATCAAGATTCAACTAACTTGGTATCTACTACAATAGTAGCACCTGTAAATAATTGGCTGCATTCACTTTTTAGTCAACTTGATGTTTATTTAAACCAAAAACTTGTATCACCACCTAATAATACCTATGCATATCGAGCATACATGGAAACCCTTTTAAACTATGCCCCTGCTGCTAAACAATCTCATCTTACTTGTAGTCTTTGGTATGAGGATACAGCAGGAAAAATGGATTCTACAGATGGTAAAAACATAGGATTTGTTAAAAGACAGGAATTGATTAGTGAAAGTAAGGAAATAGAAATGATTGGTCATCTTCACGGTGACATTTTTAACCAAGATAAATTTTTAATTAATGGTGTTGAAATGAGTGTTAAATTGGTTCGATCAAGAGAGAGTTTTAATTTAATTGTTGGATCAAACGATGTAAAGTTTAAAGTTTGTATTACGGACGCAACTCTTATTGTTCGACGAGCACGAATTAATCCAAGTGTATTACTCGCACATCAAAAAGTTTTAGCTTCTACCACTGCTAAATATCCTATTACTCGAGCTGAAGTAAAAGTTTTAACAATTCCTTCGGGTGTTCAAGGAAAAACTCTTGATAATATATTTTTAGGACAGGTACCGAAAAGATGTATAATTGGATTTGTGAACAATTCTGCATTTAATGGTTCCCTTACTAAAAATCCATTTAACTTTGAAAACTATGGTATTAATTCTTTCAGCTTATATATTGATGGTCAACAAATACCTTCAAAAGCTTTGCAACCATCTTTTAATAATAGCATATTTACATCAGCATATCATACTCTATTCTCGGGAACTGGTATTCACTTTCTTAATGAAGGAAATGGAATCTCTTGTGAACAGTATGGCAAAGGTTACTGTCTATTAGCATTTGACTTAACTCCTGATTTATCAGCTAACTCATCAACTTATTGGAATCTCATAAAGCATGGTAGTGTAAGAATAGAAGTACGATTTGAATCCTCATTAATACAAACAATTAACTGTATAGTTTATGCTGAGTTTGATAATATTATTGAGATAGATAAAAACAGAAATGTTACTGTAGACTATAGTAGTTAAGGTTATAATATGTGTTGTGTGTTAGATTTTATGTGTTATGTGTAATGCATTTTGTGTGTATGTAACTATGTGAAACGTTATAAAATTAAATAAAACAAATTGTATGCAATATATTTTTTTTTATTTCTTTATAAATCTTCTATTTAATCTAATACAAAACACTGTTCGAGTTGAAATTTTACATAAGCACACTGACTAAACCACTGAACATGCTGCTGCCAAGGATCATCATCATCTTCCCAATCTTTTAAACCACCACCACAATGGAAACACTTGGTCCCGTCTGCATGGCCAGTATAAAAGAAACCAGCTTCTGCAAGATCTTCAGGTTTCTGTCGCATAACGAGAGGCCAGTTTTCGAAACTAAGCAAACGGCTAGATTTTGAACTGAAGAATGGATATTCAGCTCTTGAGTACTGCATACTCTTCTCGTTTTCTTCTCCACTCAGTGTTGTAGTTTTGTTATGCAATGATGTGTTTTGTACACGTATGCCACACTCATCTCTTCCTTCCGCTCTTGTCTTCCTGTAATTGAAGTAAACAGAATCACATTCACTAATGATCAGCTAATGACTGTCATTGTTAAAAAAGTATTTTTTAACTTTTTCACTTTCTGCTATTGTCTTTGTTATATTGTATACGAGGGCGTTTGTGTTGTCGTAGATGCTATCCTTATTAGTCTTTACGTAATATTTAATTCTCGTGGAAGCATGTTTCCAATGATCAGTAGTTGGAATCTTGGATAGCTTCTTCATATCGTACATTTCAATTTTGATGAGATGCGTCGCTTGGTCTCCGTCGTCAGAATTAGTAGAAATGTATGATACACCATCTCTAGCGGCTCGTGCTACGGTTGATGATAACAGCTTCCTCTTTTTTATTTTTGATTCAGCTTCAAAAAAATGATCAATCGATTGCGATTTTCTTTTTCCACCATCGCATGTGTTATTATTAATGACGAGGTTATCACTCTCTTCTTGAGGGGAGAGTGGCGAGTAGTAATACTGTTTATAGGTATCTTCATCGAAGCTCAATGATTTCTGCAACAACACAGTTATCATGTTAATATCAATTTGTTAACACTTAATCATAAAAGTTAAAAAAGTTAAAGTTACAGCCTATTAAAGTCCACTGCTGAACATAGGCCTCCTCTCATTTCTGAGAGGGTTTTAGAGCAAGGAAATGTCCGCCGCGCTCCCTCAATGTGTGTTGGCGAACTTCACATGCCTTCGAAATTTTCTCAGACATGCAGGTTTCCTCACGATGTTTTCCTTCACCACCAAGCACGTGGTAATAAGCACTTAAAATTGCGATTAACAATTTAATTGGTGCTGGCGGGGATCGAACCCGGGTCGCGTACTGTGAAATTTACAGCTAGCGCTAACCATCTGAGTTACCACGGCTTAATCATATACATACACAATATTTAAATAAAATAATACACACACATGAAAATAACAGAAAAAAAGTAATTTAGTCAATAGAATAAACACTTACATCCATAGCCTTTGGTGTATTGAAGTAACACAAATGTACTATTGATAGATCCACTGTAGTCAAACGACCGTACACTAACTCGATGACTGCGTCTGTTGGTCTTATATACCACCAGTACGTAAAAATTCTAATCTAAAGTATTTCCGTAATGAGTTGATAATTACTTTATGCGTCAACCAGTTTATCTCACATTTCCGTTGTCTATCTCAACATTTCTTCGTATTGTGTTTTGTTTGGTGATCAATGACTCAAGTACGATTTGTATAACACAAAAATGCAATTTAATATTTAGAAACATATCAGTTTATCTCACATTTCCGTTGCCTATCTCAACATTTCTTCGTATTGTGTTTTGTTTGGTGATCAATGACTCAAGTACGATTTGTATAACACAAAAATGCAATTTAATATTTAGAAATCACTATAATTGACCATTCCTATGTTATTCATTGAGTAGATTGGTACTGTAATAATCTACTAATAGCAGTAATATCATGGATACACTAGATGTACAACAACATCTGAAAAAGATTCACCCCAGTCTAGAAAATAATGTTTATGCAGCTAATAGACTGCCTATGTATACCCACGTACCAACGTATATAATATGTAATTTGGATACAGATGATAAACCAGGGTCACATTGGGTAGCTTTATATATCGATACGAATGACGTCGGTCAATATTTTGATTCATATGGACGATCACCTGTACGATATCATGTAGAGTTTTTAAAAAGGAATTGTAAAAGATGGAACTGGAATGTTGATAGGATTCAGAATGAGTGGACTTCAGTTTGTGGCGAATATTGCTTAATGTATTTGCTATATAAGTTTCAAGGATGTTCATTACATAGTTTTACGAGTATATTTACAAGGAACACACTGTACAACGATATTTTAGTGGATGAGATGTTTCGCTCCTATTTTATAGATAATAAGTAATAAGATTTTGTATTTTATAAATAAAAATTGTAACAAAATTATGTAATGTGTGTTATTGATGATTCAGATTAGCGTTGTATAATTAGGAACAAAGAAGTACAATACAATAGCACTGATATAGTCGACGCACACGCTGCAATGAAGGTGATTAATGAACAATAGAACAATAGAAATAGGAACAAAGGGACGCTAATGACGGTGGAGGCCCTTACCGGATATCAATTAGATATTAGCTAATTGATCTACACATCTCCGGAACCGTGCATTCTACACAAAAATGGACCG
The DNA here is from genome assembly GCA_963668995.1 of Parnassius mnemosyne. Classification (NCBI taxonomy): domain Eukaryota; kingdom Metazoa; phylum Arthropoda; class Insecta; order Lepidoptera; family Papilionidae; genus Parnassius; species Parnassius mnemosyne. Next base: position 23,388,580 of record CAVLGL010000080.1, read on the forward strand.
CGGATTCGTGATCAGAGCATGCCAAAACTTTTTTTTTTTTTTAGGATCGTGTGTCGACGAACGTCGTTGAACCACGTCTGACTCAGGTGGTCTAGAAGTGGTACAACTACACTACTGTCGTCAAAGCCCGCACACACCTGTCGCTTAATTGATTCCAACATTTTTATGACACTACCACCGTTCTGGATAAGGACTGGTCATACACTATCGTACCAATGTTCGTCAGTTTATCCAGAGGTAGAATGAGAGTCAGGAGCCAGGATTGTTGCCGTCTTCAAGGATATTTAGTTCGGCGGATTAAAGTTTTGAGTTGAAAAAGTGCAATCCATACTGTCTGACGAAAGGGAGCAGCTCTATGGTACGGCCGCCTGCGATCATGAATTCTCCTGCCAAGTAATAATAACGCCCTCCAGACCGAATTTCGGTCACGGAGGCCATCGAAGTCTAGCTATCGGTGCAGGACAGGATTATAGTGCCCAAGTGTATGCGCAAGCACAGGTGCACTCTCTATTCCCTCACTCTCATAGACTGATGGGACGGTAAACCGACAGGACCAGAGAGAGATCAAGCGCACGACCAACCGCTTTACGTGCGTTCTGAGGTACGGGGGTGAGACACCGCCAACTCCCTGACCCCGGGCAGCAACAGAGAATTTCTTGACGGGAAAAACTCAATAACCGAATTTTTTCGGCCCGATTCGAACCCGGGACCTCAGTCGCGTTTACAACCACTAGACCAACAAGGCAGAGCAGTGAGCTCTTGACAAGTAAGGTGATTACATTAAAATCTCCACATTATAAGAGAGATTTATATTCATTATATTCATCAGTGATTGACTTACAATGATACTATTTAAAACTACCTGATAGGATTCCATGCGCCATCCGTAAGTTTTGTTCGGTGAGAATAAGTCCATAGAATTGATGATTCTCGACAGTCTTCACTCCATACACGAGCAGTCCAATCTCCTACAGTCAGAAAATTTTTCAAAAAGGTCGGATTCCGTTGAAGAGCATAAACTGGTCCAAGATGAGCTTCATACTATAAAGGAGAAATTATTTATAATAGATAAAAAACATACTTACTAATGTATTTAATTACTTACTTTAGAAGGTAGCTTCTCTATCGGTGTTTTTCCTTTACGATTTGCTCCGATTACTAGACCGGTTTCCGTTCCCACCATGAATCTATAAATATTATAAATTGATAACAAGTATGTAATTTACTAAATTTTATGTATATACATAACAGTATTTTAACAGTGGTAGAACCACGCGGCAGCTTTTGCTGTCGCACGGATGGGCCGGCTCGAACCGGGGTGGTACCACGACCTCACAGAAAACCAGCGTGAAGTAGAGGTTTACCTCTGCGTTTCGCTTGGTGAGTGCAGGTGTCCGGAGGCCCTTTTTACTGGAAATGAGGCATTCCATCTTAGTCCTCACGGGTGACAACGCATCTAGGTACATATTGATTTGTAATCGAGGATAGATGTAGATGTCTATGGGCCACAGCAACCACTTACCATCAGGTGGACTGTGTGCTCGTTTGTCACCCTTATCCTATAAAAAAATATATATATATATATAATCGTATCGTGCAGGTACTTTTAACGATAAAATGCCCCTAGAATCAAACTAGACGATCGACAATATTAATATTGTTGTTGAAATAATATAAAAATAATGAAATGATTTTCAGAATTTTGCATCAGTCGTATTTTCATCCGCACCGCTGGAGTTACCATACTGTATGTATTATTTTATTTTTTTATTTTAAAATCTTTATTGCATTCCTTAAAGGATACAAAGGGCGGAGTTAATGCCTAAAGGTACTCTACCAGTCGACCCAGGTTCATTTGGAAGTTAACATCGCTTATGTGGTACTAAAATTTTAACAATACATTTGATATGAAGAAAAACAGGTTTATCGTCGTCTATTCAAAAAGACCAAGACTCTATTAAATTAGCTCTTCATTAAATTGGATCATAGGATTTAACACAAAATATCGAAAATAGCTACCATGACTTACCTACAGATAAAGGTATTCATATAAAAATATTTACAGGCTTTACTTGTAAACATTTAAACAAATAACGAAAGGCATTATTCGTATTTACCTAGTCGGTATGGTTGGTTCATATTCTAAAGCAGAGATCCCTAAAGCCTTTTCCATATTCTGTGCGTCGGTCGGTAATTTTACTAGATCAATTATCATGGAATCGGTAGGCTCGCTCATGTTTCGTGTATCCCACCTAAAACGCCATAATTAATATTTTTATACATTTTATACAAGCTAATTCTGTGGTTCCTTTAAAACCCTTAGTAGGTAGAAGACACAACAATTATAGATACTATTAAATCCGTTTTAAGTTCCTCTTCAAACTGTTTTATTCCAGAAAGCAGGAGGTTAACAGTAGCATGAATGGATTTTTTATACTTAATTAGCTCGTTTTTAATTTCACAGTGGTTTCATATAAGTCGCAGGAAACTTTTAACTTTATTGGCCTTTTTTATGTGCTTACAAGGATCGAGTGTAGGTGTTTGGGTTTGTTTGTGCCCACTGCTCATGTCTCTGACAATGAGTCCGAGACTATCTTCGGTCTTTTCGCAGGCATTACGCTGGGGACGGGTAGTGTAACATAGTGGTAATTAATATTTACGTGTTAGACAAAGCCTGCAAGTGGTTAATAGTACATACCTAGACATTATCTTACAGACTGTCAAAAATGCTCAATAAACTTCAAACATCATACAAATGTGATCTGAGTCAGAATCTTTATTTTAAGGTAAGTTTCACAGTATGCGAGCAACCCGGGTTCGATCGCCGCCGGCACCAATTAAATTGTCAATTGCAATTTTAAGTGCTGATTTACCACGTGCTCGGCTGTGAAGGAAAACATCGCGAAGAAACTTGCATGTTTGAAAAATAAGATAAAATATATTTCAAAGACATGTGAAGTTCGCCAACACAGGCCTGTGACCAGTAGTGAGAGTAGGCTGTAACTTTAAATTGCGGCGGAGGTGGCTTACCAGGAGGAAACCACACATTTTGTAAATATAATGACTTACCATTTAACAACACCGTCAGGAGACGAGGAAAAAAATTCTGCACCAGTTTTCGAATTTATGAACAAAACGTTACGCACGAGATCGCGATGAGCCATGTGCGGTGGGCAAAGTCCAACCGGATCGCCACCTTTACGAGTGTCCCACCAGCCTACCTAGAAACACCAACACATCAATATTTTTACAATATGTCCTACTGTTAAAAGACCTTTTTTGAAATATACCTGCCCATTCATCATACCGCCAACAAGTGTATGTTGATCGCGTGGGTTGTACTGCAAATCCAGCAATGGTTGGGGCGGCTTTATTTTTAGCTCTGGTGCGTTAGCATTTTCTGCCAAAAAGAATTAAGCTCAATTTTGCCGTATTAGGTAATACATCGAATGGAAGACCATAGTTACCTACCTATATCCCAAATGTATGAGAATTGCAACGTTCTGTTGTTTCTCATAAAATCAACATCAGCGTGTGCCGCTGCCAGTCTAGCTCCACCATCAGTCTGCCATGAGAGAGCTCTTACTGGCCTCCTAGTGCCGGGTTCTCTATACACGTTCACAGTATGGCAGCTGCTCTTTTCTACCGGTGGAATCGTTGGAAGTTCCGAATAGTATATTTGATACATGTCTACTGCATTGTTTTGCAAAATATTGTGCTCCATGCTCTGTAACGTTTTCAAAATAAATTGCAATAAATTCTATTGATCTAGGATGGGCCACTCAGCTAGTTATAATTTATTTTGAAAATATGATTATACTTAAACAAGAAAAAATATTCAAGAATGTTACAATTTCAATTTTTTTTTATTTTGAAGCTGGTTAGTCTTTGCATGTTTAGTCATAATGCCATAAGGTTCATTGGTTCATTCTTCAAAGTTCAAGGAAGATTTTGAACGCTAACGTTTAATTTTTGACGGGTGATTAAAGTGCCAATTCCTTTACAAATTTGAAGTTGTTACAATGGCGAATTATATACTACCAAATGCTTTCTAGAAGTATTCACTGCTGCCGACAATAAGCTACAGAACACAGAGCTCCGCGGCCTGATACTTCACCATGATAACGCGCCCGCGCACACGGCGCTCAAAACGAGGTTCTGTACAGTACACCGCTTAAGCTTTTGGTTCACCATCTGTATAGCCCTGATTTGGCTTTTGAATTTGGAAAGGGGTAAAGTTTTTAACACTAAAAAATACTCTAGCAGCGTTCGAACAGGCCGTAGTAGAGTTGTCTGAGGCAGGCTGGAGTGTTGCGAAACCTGGTTTATACGCATAAAACTTAGTACTATACGCTAAGAATTCTTTGTAAAGATTTAATAATAAAAACTTTAACCATAGAACTTTTTTTGGTTTCGTACAAATTTCTGAGTGGTCTAAGTATTATATTTTTAGATATATTGACCCTTACATGGCCAAGATGCATAACGGCATGAATATAAGCGTCATCTTTTTCAATTTTGCGTCGGTATCTCTGCGTGGCTTCGGGATCGTTCATGTTGATATCTTTAGGCCAACCACCTTCTATATGATTAATACCAGAATTTGTATATTCCGCTCTGAAATCCAAAATAATACTAGACTGACCTACTATATAAAATTGATCGCAGTATTGAATAACAATTTTTATACCATAATTTATGACCACGATATAGACTGGCTTAATTATTCAGTTATTCATTCATTGATTTTCAGTCCGGTCCACACTCCGAGCAGCTCCAACTATGCAACTGCATCAAATATAAAATAGTAGAGAACATGTTCTTGTAATTCCATTGATGCTTATAATAACACTTCCAGGTGAATTATACATACATATACATAAGACGTGGCAAACACTTACCTACGCACTTTTTTATTTGTATGTACATATAATAAAAAATATTTCGTCTCAATTAAACTGAATTAAACAGTCAAATTGCCATGAAGCGGCAGCATAAGATAATCTATCTAATCAATTAATAAAATAATTCAAATTAAGTCGACAGTTACTAAAATATGACGAAGTAAATAATGCTATCTCTAAATTAGTAAATTGGTTCGATGTTAATAATTTGCATTTAAATGGCACTAAAACAAAATGTATGAAATTCGTGACTCCAAATGTCAAACAATTAAATACTAATGTAATTTTAAATGGGGAGAAACTGAGTCTTGTAGATACCACCATTTTTCTTGGAATCACACTAGACGCGAAGCTTCAATGGAGCCCCCATATATCAAAACTAGCAAGCAGACTTAGTTCTGCAGCATATGCTGTAAAAAAGATTAGAAGTTTAACCAGTGTTGAAACAGCTAGGCTAGTTTACTTCAGCTACTTCCATAGCATAATGTCGTATGGTATTTTGCTATGGGGACACGCAGCTGACACTGAAATTATATTTGTTTTGCAGAAGAGGGCCATAAGAGCAATTTATGATTTAAAGCCTAAAGAGACGCTGCGACAAAAATTTAAGGAAATTAATATATTAACTTTGGCCTCTCAATACATTTATGAAAATGTAATGTACGTACACAAAAATAAAAGTAGTTTTACAAAAATAAGTGATATTCATTCTGTAAATACTAGGAACAGACACAAGCTAGTAGTACCAGTTACTCGACTCCATCGAGTCAGTAATTCATTCTTGGGGCGATGTATACGCTTTTACAACAAAATTCCAGAAAATATACAAAGTTTGACTTGTTCAAAGTTCAAAAACTTTATTAAACTAAGTTTGTATAAAAAGGGTTATTATAATATTAAGGAATTTATGGATGATAATAACCCCTGGAAATGAGATGATCGCTACCAAGCTATTTCTAATTTGTTGTGTTGTTAATTTGTGTAACATCATGATTGTAAGCTGTTATTTAAAAAAAAAGTCCCGCTGGGTTTCTTGCTGGTTCTTCCCAGGACAGAGGTTTTTTCCGAACCAGTGGTAATCAAACAAAAGAGTGACTTTCAATAAGTATTATTTATAATCTATATTGAATAAAAAAGTTTCTGTTTCTGTTTCTGTTTCTATTGCCTACTCCATATCATCCCATGTTTGTCGTAGGAGGCGATAAAGGGAAATGAAATAGGAGATGGGCAACACGATTTTACTGATAATAACTTATTATAATTTAAAAAAAAACTGCGGTTTCCAATGCACTTACCAAGCGTGGTATACTAAGGTAAATATATGAGACAATCTATGGGATAGTCCTATGTGTTCAATAGTGGACTTTGAAAGGATGCGAGGCCTCGAGCCGACCCTCTTTGGGAGACTCAAAGGAATTGTCCGGACCCACTCCTGTCGCTAAATTTTATCATCGCACATCGCGACAAATCTCACGATTCCATCCATACCATCTAGAAGATTGGCAGTACAATCGCACTGTGTATTTACTAGAAGTTGTTTTCCTCGCACAACTTCCTTGTGGAATCTGTTACTACCAGCGTTTTTCCATACCGATTCGGCTTAGGGACCTTCAAGAAAGGAACATACTCTTTTTCAAAAGGTCGACAACGCACCTGCAATTGCCCTGGTGTTGCGGTTCTTCACCTCTTTCATCTCATCACTTACCATCAGGAGAACCGCATGCTCGTTTTTCTCTCTTATTTTTTACATTGGGGCCAACGAAAAATGTTACTCCTTATAAAATGATGTAAGTACTTCCAAGCGTTGTCATTGTTAAAAACATCTATAGGAGTGCGTGTAGGAGCGATAATTAGTCAAAAGATGGGTGAGACATTTGGTGGAAAGCAGTCCAATGTAGTACCTACTTAATCATCATCGTCATTACAGCCCTTTACAAGAACTCTGTTAAATATAGGCATTTCATACTACATCATTGTAGTAATAGTCTCTATTACCACAGGTAATAATATAAAATAGTAGTAATTTATTGTTTTGTACCAATAGTTCGAATACTGTTAATAATTATTGTTTACTATGCGATGTTTACTATTATGTTTCTATGGGTAAAGTGTGTACCAGTTTGTTTTAACGGATTGAGTTGGTATTCTTCAAAATTATTAAGGGCTCTCATTCTGCCCTCTTTAGAGAGTAAGAGAAAAGAAGAGTCGTGGTAGATGGTAACTAAGCGCAGGCTGTAATTTTCGCAGATTGCGAGCAGTCCGGGTTTGATCGACGCCGGCAACAATGAAATGGTAAATGTGATAGCAATTATAAGTACTTACAGATTTACAACCCGCTCGACTGAGGAAATCTGTACGTTTGAAGAATAAAAATGTTGAGTTCGTCAAAATGCACTAGAGCTAGTAGCTCCGTAATCCTCAGATATGAAAGGAGGCCTGTGTCCAGCAGTCAGACGAGCAATAGTTAATTCACAGTTATGGTTAATTAGAATAGAATTTGAAGCATTATTTTTCATCCATAAGCTAAAGCAACTTACCTGAATTGTTTTGTTACGAGATGACTATCGAAGTCCGAACTCCGAATATAGCAGGTTGATTGCGAGATTGCTGTCATAGCTTTATAGTGACAAAATAATATTAGACTAAAACAAAACTGAAACAAGACGTGTGATATGTTGGATGCTGGATCATAATCATGAATTCATTGTACCTACATAATATTGTCATAGGTTCTTAATACATCTCGAAAACTTTAGGTTTAGGTTAGACTGACAGTGAATGAAAATGAAATGAATGAAATTAATAAATTTTATTATAATCATATAAACATATACACACACTAAGGAACGAAACATTTCTTAAAATTTATATGGGACCATCCTTCAAGTACATCCTATTTATAGAATTTTCCAAAAAACCGGTGAACATACATAAACAAGTAAACATCCGCGACGAATAAATACAAACGGATACAAAATAAAACACTTTTATGTATTTGCAAACTTTTTTTTGGGTAAAAGTGCAAAATGTAAAATGACTGCAGCGTAAAATACACAAAAGTGTAAACGAGAATCAAAACCTGCTAAGCTGTAAAGAATGTAAAATATCCCTTAATCGATTTTATGTAATATGTTAAAATCGATTTGACTGCTTATAATCTTTATTTTTTGAATACAAATTGTGATAAAAAGGCTACTGAAAAACTATACCTTACTGAATTGACCCAATGCTCCGACATGGTTGAAGTATTTTGTATGGCAACATGCACAGGATTCCGTAGTATGTAATTTTTATAATAGTTTGGATTACAGGGAATACTGACACACATTTCTGGACCATAATCTTCAAATAGGGTTTGTTTTCCAAATTCCCTTCTACGTTTTGTGTATTCGTATGTGATTTCATTTTTTTCTGATTTGTCCATGTTTTCAAAATGTTGATTTAGTTGCCGTTAGATCAATAATACCGTAACCAGGGTTTCATTAGGTTAAACTGGTAATTGTTCACGGGATATCAGATCTCTTATATCGCGCTCAGAAAATTGAAAATAAATTTAATAATTCTGTAATTTACAACTAATTCTTGTACAATATTGTAACGTAACATGAATAGGTTAATTTAATAATAAACAATTTTTTTGCAAATAGCATAAAATATAAGCTAAGGATAATTCTTTTCTACTGAAATTCTTACATTTTTAGTATAAAATAAGAGCGTTTGCGCACTGAATCCGATCCGAATCCGACAAACGTTGATCCGAAGTAGCAGTAGTACTATTTTGTATGAGGGGGTTGCGTACTACATCCGAATTTCGCTTTACGAAGGCGAAAATCTAGTTCGGATAACAATATTCACGGACCCTGACCGAAGTAACCACATCTAATGTGTTAACGAACACTTCTTACGAATCGAATCCGAGCTATAAGCGAGTGGCGGCACGGTCTGGAAAAGGAAGTGAGCAGGTTTGCGGTTTATAAAAAGTACTCTGTGGAGCAGGAACACTACGTCCAACCTAAAATATAGTGATCATATCTTGGACGAATATACTCTATGGACAAAACACGCGCTACTTGTAACCATGTCGCTCTAATGGATTCAAGTTCATACGGGTACGGGGCGCTTGGGCGAACCGCTCGGTGAATGGTGTCTGGGCGAGCGAATAAGGGTGACTATCGAGCACACAGTCTGATTTTAAGTGGATGCTGTGGCTCATAGACATATACATTTAAACTCGATTAAAAATCAAAACGCAGATGCGTTGTCACCCCTGAGGAATAGAATGCTTCGTTTCCAGTAGAAAGGATCTCTGGTTCTCTACACTCACCATACGAAACACAGCAGCATTAAGTTGCTATTTTAAACTGGTATTTTATGAGAACGTAGTCCTACTCCAGTTGAGCCGAACCATTGGTGCTACAACCATAATATAGCTACAGCGTGACTCTACCACATAAAAGCTGCTGAAACATTTTTTTATAGGATAGGGTGACAAACGAGCACACAGTCCACCTGATGGTAAGTGATTGATATGGCCCATAGACATCTACATCTATCATCGATTACAAATCAAAATGCAGATGCGTTGTCACCCATGAGGACTAAGATGGAATGCCTCTTTTCCAGTAAAAAGGGTCTCCGGTTCTCTACACTCACCGTACGAAACACAGCCGCATTAAGCTGCTATTTTACGCTGGTATTCTGTGAGAGCGTGGTCCTTCCCCGGTCGAGCCGACCCATTCGTGCTCCAACTATACTACCAACATAGCTGCAGCATGGCTCTACCAAATCTCTACCTCAGAAAATGGAGGTTGATTTGCAAGAAATCAGTACTGCAATAGTTATGTATATTTATACATCTATATTTAGTAAAAAGCTGGTATTTTGACATTACAGACATTTCAATTTATTTATTTACTAGCTGTTCCCCGCGACTTCGCCCGCGCGTAAATTGTTACAATTGGATTTCATGTGTTTTAATGTTTTGCCCGGAACTCTAATTCTTTTTCTAAAATAAAAGTAGCCTAAGTTACTTCTTATAACATCAGCTATCTGCTAGTGGAAGTCCGGTCAAAATCGGTGCAGCCGTTTCGGAGATTAGACGGGACAAACAGGTAGACAGACAGACAGAAAGACAGACAGACAAAAATTTTAAAAATTGTGTTTTTGTTATAAGTACCGTATATAATTTCATATGCATTAGTAAAAAGCTGTTATTTTGACATTACAAACAGACACTTCAATTTTATTTATTTGTATAGCTATAGATTACTCACTTGCATTTTTCATCAATGATCTGCACTTTTTTCAGACACTTATTGTCAACATTAAATATATATATTAACCCCTCTATAGTATACATATAAATTAGTTTATAATATAACAACACAGCACACTATGCTACCATCGCGCGCGCTCATTGAGCAAATCAAATTGCGAGCGCTGCCCCGGCCTGTTAATACACTTCCGTCCCTCTTCACGAAATCACTCTGCGCGAGGAAAGATGGAACACATAAAAAATCGAGGATATGTAAAGTTGTAAAGTTTGCCAACATGCAAATAAGTTACGACATTGAGATTGTAATAAACCTTCCATTACAGCTTAAAAATTTTACAGCTGAACATAGACCGCCCATGCATTGCTTCATAAGGGAGATTTTGCCATAGTTGCCATGCATGCGGATTGCTAACCGCAGTTATTATTACTTTGAGTTGTTATCAAGAAGATGCTGCTGCCCCATCTCCTGTTGCTATTTCCCTTGTCTCTTCTATAGAGGTCAGTATCTTCTTTGTTCGGAGTGTACTTTTAAGTTATCTTAAAATATGGTTATTAATACCTACAAATATTTTAAACAAACTTGGCCTAAGACTTTCCCCTTATCATTGTGAATTAAACCCCGTTGAGTTGATTTGGGTTGATGTAAAGGGGCACGTAGCTAGAAACAATACTACGTTTAAATTTGAAAATAGTTAAGGCATTATTAAGTGACGGTATGGCGAAAGTCATGCCTGATCGGCGGAAGAAATGTGTGGAGCATGTTAAATAAGAAGAAGATAAGTTTTCAAACTTGATTTTATTGTCTAGAATAAAATCAAGTTTGAAAAACTTAAACGGATAAATTTATTATACGTGTTGCAGACTCTGATTCTGACTCTACAGACTCAGAAAAATTGGCGTCTGACTGAATAAACAATGATTTCCTCAAAAAATATTTTTATGCTCATTTCCATAAACATAACATAACATGTCATCAGTACTATATCCTCTAAGGGGTAGCCAAAGATATTAACACCCACATTTTGCCTGATATATTTAAGTCCCTATGTAACAGGGGGCAAGCCTGTTACCATACACCGGGCACAAAGTGGTTTTAGCAAGCGATATTCAGAAACATTATTATTATTCTCGTTATTTAATTTAAATCTACATTATACAATAATTCAAATAAAAGAAAAATTCTATTTTTTTATGTATTATTTATTATTTAATGTCTAGCAAACCAACAAAAGTCAATTTTTTTGGTTTGCTAGACATTTTTAAAACTATATTGTCTACTTAGATATATAATCTAACTATCAAAAAGTTACGCACCCCTGCTATTCCTAATAACCTTGCATTGGTTTTGTTTATATTTAGTGTCGCTTCTCGTTGGCTGTACTGTACTCCATATTATCCCGTGGGTTTCGTTTTTAACCAATGTTTCTTAGTCAAAAGTGGTATTGTCTGATTTAAACTTCAGACTATCGGTCAAAACTCGCAGGTTAAGGTGTGGCTGGTTAAAGCCGCGTACATTATAATAATATAAAATATAATATTGAAAGAATTGAACTTTTCAATTTCGGAAATTCAAAAAGTATAAGTCAAAAGAAGTTTTGACTAACATTGTTGCTCAAAACCACTTTAACCGATGTAATTTGGTCAAAATCACTATTACCCAGTATTTTTGCACTTAAAAGTGGATTTGACCAACGGCCTTAGTCAAAACTACTTCTGACCGCAAAAATCAGTTAAAAGTGGTATTGACAAAGGTCCTTAGTCAAAACTATGAAAATACCCTGTGCATGAAGATCGGACAGTATTCTAAAGAAAAAAAATCTTTTCAAGAAAATGTTCATTTATTTACGAAATTAATAAGACTTAAAACAACATAAAATTAATAAGATATTCAGTTCAATATAAGGGTATGGGATCAGCTGGTGAAGCGCGTCGTAGAGACAGTACTATGATACGTGGCGGTGTTACAGCCAACTTAGCACTGCACTGTTCAAGTAACACTCTCCAGCGAATAGCAGATCTATCTTCGGCTAGCATTGTCTTCATTTGTTCTGCCTTATTACGTAATAGAATAAATATTTTAATACCGAATATACTGCAAATTAAATAAGCATACTAAACAAGTAAACAGTCAATAAATAACAAGAAAGAGTCCGCCGCGCCACGCTGCCTTCACAGAAAACTATTCAAGGCGGAGGAGTGAACTGTCCAATTGGAATAGTTTTATGATTTTATATTTTAGTCATGCAGTTGGTAAGCACGTGATATAAGTCCTTTAAATTTCGATTTTATGTTTATTAGATGTTTATCGAATTGCTAACGAGCAGCGATCGAATCATTGCAAATTAAAACTTTTAATCTCTCATAAATGAGTCAATGGAATTTAGCGTTAGAACACTGCGAAAGAAATACGCTTTCTTAAGAAAAATTTTCATAAACTTCGCCTTAAGAACTGCTTGAGATACTAGATATGACTATATCATCGAATGTTCGATTCCTCGGGGTTAAGCTGCCGTCAAAATATCTCAAAGACTTGACAATATGACGCAACAACACATTATGAAGAAGTTTCATAAAATACATATTCTAGAAGACAATTTCTTGTTCTTTGACACTGGCAAAAGTATAACTGTACGAGTCTATAACCAAAGAAAAAAAAATTACTTTGTTTGAAGGCTTGAAGGGCTTCTTCTAAATGTAATATATAACACGTTAAATATTTAATGATAACGTTCCAATGACTGACTTTGAGAACCGATGACTTTTTACTGGTAACGACGCATCCATCTTAGTTCTAAGGACATTTCGATTTTTAATCAAGGATAGATGTAGGTGTGCAACCATGGGCGAAAACATCTACTTTACCATCAGGTAAACTGTGTTCTCGTTTGCAATCCTTACTTGTACAAAAAAAAACAAATGTTGCTTGCGATTTCGGACTAGAATTAGAAGGAAACGCGACTCAGCTGTAAGGTTTTCTTCCATAATATTCAGTGGTAAATGACGTTCACCTGGTGATGGTGGTGTGGGTGAATTTCTGTTTCAAATCTTTAAAAATTGATTTAACCAGTTGGTACCGAAATCAGGTCCTTCCCTATGAAATTGCCGTCTTGTATGCGATTGTTTTTACAATAACTGGGTAATAAATTGTATGGGTATAAACCTAATATAATTACTTAAGTAATAATTATCTTATAGACAAATTATTATAATTATAACGATATCTAGAAAAGATGTAGGCACAAAAACGTAGTAGGGTAATTATTGCTTTTCATGTTAGTTAAAAATACATACAGAAAGTCCCAGTGTTTCTTCCAGAACTTTTACCGGGAGACGAGCAGTCAGTTCTCCAGTGTGATCAGCAAATCGTACTCTTAACTCTTCTAAATTTATATCCCTAACATAAAAAAAAGCTTGTCAGTGTGTCATCTAACCTTATGCCATAAAATAAGACGTACTAAACATTCTGTTTTTAGAACCATCATCCATCAGTTAATATATGTACATATAGTAGAAGCTAATACCAATTGAATAGAGATTTATAAGCCTTTACAGACTCCTAATTCCATTGATAGTTAATAAATGAATGAATAGTTCAGCTAAGTCACTAAACTTTTTTTTTTGGACTACAAATGAAATGAATTGTTGTTTGAACTTTTTCAACGGCAAATACTTCCTTCCCTCTTACTATTTATCTATCGCATGCTCCAGGCTTTTTCCGTTTTAAATCGTTAAAGTAATTTCATTGATATCAAAAATGTACGATTACAATCAGGACAATCTGTATTATATACAATATTATTGTATACAATCTGGGTTGCATGGGGCTAGGAGAAACTATTATATATACGTTTTCATCCGTTTGAAACGTAGGTGTATTTTTTTTATATATAAATAATTAGGTATTTTCTACTTTTGTCTTCTCTGTGAAATTTTGCACTTAATTTGTTTAATTTTTTTATTATACTATGTTAACTTGCTTTCTTTTGTCTGTTTGCTTATCATCGAGTTCGGAGCTTTTAAGGTTTTGTCTTTAGCTCATTGGGAAAATAAATTTGTACCGGACAAATAGGCAGATAAGAAAGCGAGTTATTAAAAAAATGATGGATTGGCGCGCCATATCTGAAAAGAAATAGGAGCGGGAATTGTCCTCTCCCGAGGAGGATCATGGCGCAACGACGAACGACACGATGTGGCATTGTTTTTATGTACCTACATGTTTATACAGAATAAGGAAACATAACAAAACACATAATTTACGTTGCGGTAACAAGGTCGTCTAAATTGAGATGTGTCAATAATGCATGGAGCGAAGCGCAGAATGGCGCTCCGGCCGCGAGGCGGTCGCGGATTTGTGCCACGGATGCTGCGCAAGCGCGTTCACCGCTCCAAGCAGCCCACGCAGCAGCCTCGCCTCCGCCTGTTTATAATAATTATATATGGTCATATCTTGTGTCCCAATGTATCGCAGTTATGGATTAGATTATAAGCAAACTAAACAAATTTACAGTGGAGGATCGGGCAAGGAAAACCTTCTTGCCCATCAAATTATTCTAACTACTGGTGTCATTTTATTAGTTTTGGGGGTGCGTTAGCGCTTATGTAAATTTTTGTTATCATTATCCCTCCATCGCCTCTTACGACACCTACGGGATGATATGGGGTAGTGGATATTTTTACAACGCCACTACACGGAAGAAAAGGAAAACAAACCAGATATGTTGCCAACCCGCCTGCCTAGCGGCAACTATGGCAAATATCCACCTTATGAAGTAGCTCGGCGACGTTCTTCCCTGTCCGGCGCCATATGGAAAATAGCGTAGTATTAAGTGAAGCCACGTATACCGGCTTGGTTGCGTATGTAGAGGCGGAGCGCCTCGGCGTCGGAGGTGTGCGGCTGGTGCGTGACGACGCTGCGCGCGCCCGCCTGCACGCGCACGCGCCCGCGCCACGCCACGCGCGCGTCCGCGATGAACAGCACGCTCTCCAACGCACGCCATTCTTCCGCCCTACCGTTCAAATTCACACTCACATTCATGGTGTCATTTATCATGTGCCTTTGTGATTCAAGTATCTGACTGCTAATACTTATGTTGCGAGTTTTGGGTTTGAAACCGAAACCCAAAATCAATATTTTTGCAAAAACGCAGATTTTTAGTTTTCACGTATGGGTTGCCATTTGTTTGTCCAGGGTGTTTTGTTGTAACAAAATTCATTCAATAGTTACTAAAGTGCATAAACAAATAAATTCTACAGGCCTGAAGAAATTGTGATGCACACACGCTTGGTGGTCCTAAAGTTCTAGTTATCGACGCCTTTATAATATGTTCGCTGATCAATTTCTCTTTAAGATGTTAACAATTTTAGACATACTTCACAACCGACAACGAATATGGAAGAAAGGTTCTCGAGTGGCGACCTCGTACCGGTAGGCGAAGTGTAGGGCGGCTCCCCACTAGATGAAGTGACGACTTAGTAAGATGCAGGTGGCTCAGGACCGTACTTTGTGGCATTCTTTCGGAGGCCTATGTTCAGCAGTAGACTTGTGAATGGCTGTAATGATGATGATGAACATACTTCACAATACCTTATGTAGTTGCTTGATTATTAATTGATTTATCCATAAATGGAATTGATCACGTGAATCAACTGTCTAGTTAATCGGTATCCTCTACATGAATGCTATGAAACTTTAATAATTGAATTATTTGTTAGGAGTTTTATAAAAATTACATTCACCTTTGAATTGTATCTAAATCAAATATGTCCAATGTGAGAGACGCAGGAGTAGTGTTGTCCACAATTTCAACACCACGTACCGACATATCAACACCTAATGTGACAAAATGTGCAAGAGATTATTTTTCAATTTCTGTAATAGAATTACGCAAGATACAATAAAAAGTTAAGTAACAGGTATACCAGCTTTAGTTTTTATTGTCTTCGCTGGTTGGACGGATTTCACAACTACTAGTAAATCGACATAAATGTTGTCACTTCTTTCTGTAACAATACATTAGATTTGTAATACGCTATTAAGTAATAATTAAAATAACAAGTAGTAAATTTAAAATTTTGTACAAACAACTTCAATACGAATATAATTTAGTGTTGATTTTTTAAAAGCCCCTCGACCGATTTCTTATAAAATTTAAATGGGACCACCTGGGAAGTATCTAGTCAGGTCATAAATTCTGTCACATGTTTAATATAAAATAATTGAAACAAATTTATTCATTATGGAACCATTTATATACCAAAATGAACTTAACAAAACATAGATTCTTATGACACTAAAGTTTATTCAAAATGACCTCCGTGATTTTGAATACAGTCCTTCAATCTGCGCGGTCAGTCGTCTATCGCAGCACGAACGAGGTCCATGTCAATATCGGCGGCTTAGTCAAGGATGCCTTGAGTGACTCCAAATTGGGATGAGGCTTTGAGCACGCCTTTTCCTCCAAGTGTTGCCATATCTTGTAATCTAACGGATTCAAATCTGGACTGGAGGAGGGCCAGTCGTCGTGCCGGATGAAGTCGATTTCACGCGCCGCCAGTCAGTCTTGTGTGCTCTTCGCTCTATGAGCTGGCGCCGAATCTTGTCGGAATACCCAGTGCCTGTTATTGAACATACTATGAGAAACAGGTCCCACAAGGTTCGTCAGGACTGTATTTTGATACACAACTGCATTCGTTTTTACACCTTTCTCACATAAATGTACCTCTGTTAAGCCCCAATAAGAAACTCCCAACCATACCATGAGCGAGGATGGAAAATGACCTCGTTGGACACGCGGAATACGGTTGCTCGCTTCTTCACTACTGTGTGCGTATACCTTATCATTTTGTTTGTTGTAGCTCTCTTCTACGGTAAAAATTTTTTCATCCGAAAAAAGAATTTCCCGATATTTTTTTCCCGCGTACCGCTTCAACAAAGCGCGGCATCTCTTCAGTCTCAGGTCCATTAGACGAGCATTCAAACGATGTCCTGTTTTTCTTCGATATGCCCGAAGCCCTAAGTCTTCATTTAACACCCTTTTCACCGTGGTTCTGCTTAACCCCATCTGAAGGGCCAACAGTTTCTGCGTACGTTTGGGATTTCTTTGAATTCGCGCCTTCACGGCTTTTATCACTGCTGGAGTCCTAACAGACCAAGGGCGACCACTTCTTGACCTGTCATCTACACTAGAGTCTTCATTGTATCGTTCGATGGTACGATAAACGAATCTTTTGGTTATATTCAAATTTTTCAGTATGTCAAAAATTTGAATTGGCGCGTAACCGCAGCGATGCAACGCAATAACTGCAACACGGTCTTCTTTAAGCGTCCACTCCATATTTAGAAATTAGTAAAATTCTAAAAAGTATACAGTTTTATTTTCATGAAAAATTCGAAATTCGAATTCAATAAACTTTTTTGTGGCCAGCATTCTAAAAGAAAAGTTTTTACTGTGTGACAATACTTATGACCTGACTAGGTATATATACCCTTTGAAACAAAAACAGAATTTTCCAAATCGGTTCAGGCATCTTTGAGTAATCGGTGAATTTACATAAAAAAGATACGAAGATTTGAGAAACTTCTCCTTTTTTGAAGTCGTTTGAAAATTAGTATGTAATAAAAAAAAACGAAATAAAATAAATTTACATACTAACCGGTAAATTTCATAACTTCAGCGAGACCACAATAACCCGCAGAGGCTTTGCTGGGAATATGAAGAAGAGGCAGATACGCACCAAATGTGTCTCCACTGAAAATACTGACGTCTGATGATCCTTCGTTAAGTGAGAGGTAAAATGGTGAAGACACCTTGAATAACATCAAAAAATATGAGTGTGCCATACTTACTAACCGTTTTTAAATTAAATTATAGATTACGCCTATCTACCCAAAGTAGAAAAAGGTTTAAAGTAGAAAGGTTTACTCAAGTAGTAAACCTTACTACTTTAAACCTTTTTTTAAAAAAAAGGCGGTGTTGGAGTATCAAATTTGTCGAATTTCCTATTTTCCGGAACTTTTAGAAAAGGCCCTTAAAATCCTTAAAACTACTACTATTGGTATTGATATATTTTACGTGGTAGAGCCATGCTGCAGCTATAATAGTAGCATAATTGTAGCACGAATGGGTCGGCTCGACCGGGGAAGGAC
This sequence comes from Parnassius mnemosyne, assembly GCA_963668995.1. NCBI lineage: Eukaryota > Metazoa > Arthropoda > Insecta > Lepidoptera > Papilionidae > Parnassius > Parnassius mnemosyne. Next base: position 23,406,905 of record CAVLGL010000080.1, read on the forward strand.
CACGCTCTCACAGAATACCAACGTAAAATAGCAGCTTAACACTGCTGTGTTTCGTATGGTGAGTGTAGAGAACCGGAAACCGTTTTTTACTGGAAACGAGGCATTCCATCTTAGTCCTCACGGGTGACAACGCATCTGCATTTTGATTCGTAATCGAAGATAGATGTAGATGTCTATGGGCCGCAGCAAACACTTATCGGTTACACTTCAGGTGGACTGTGTGCTCGTTGGTCACTCTTATTCTATAAAAACAATTGATCATGGGATCATGATATCACGATATAAACAGCGTCACTAGTGACGTAGCGTAAAATGCTGCCTCTCACTCCCCTTGCTACAGCTAACTTTACGTTTTTTATGAAAATGGTGACACGAAATCGACATCTAATATATGAAATAATGAAGGTAAATGCCATTGGCAGATTAATAATTTGTCTATATAAAAACGGCGTCGTCTGTTTGCTTACAAACGCTCGCTGGTTTGTGAAATGCCGAAGGCAAATTGTAAAGTACATTGTATGGCAGCCCATACACATTCAATCTCGATCGAGATAGTATAGCTCTGATCGCGATCATGGATCACGGGATCGCGCTACAACATTACACTATCAATCTCGATTTCTTCAGTTCGTGTATCGTAACCGCCGTGTTAACATCTGTTGTCATGGATTTACATAAAATTAAAGTTGTAGTATCTTTTTTTAGGCCCTAATTTTGAAGACAAGGTACGAAAATGGCGCTGGGTTAAACAGTGGTTAATTATAATAATAGATAATCGTACACTCATTTAAATCTGCTTAAAGAAATTCAACTAACTGTTGAAACTGATGATTATAAAAACAACTTCAGGATGGGGGAAAATATTTTGATTGAGACTGACGCAATCCAATGCGTATACGTTCAATCCTGATCGCGATCCGTTGATCACGATCTTGATTTCAAGATATCTAGATATTTTGTGATCCGATATATCAATCTCTCAATCAACTTCATGCACAGTCAATCTGGATCGTGGTCATTGATTTTGATCGCAGATCGTGACCTAGATTGACTGTCTCCGGGCCGCCTATGTCGTATCGTGATCATGATCTGCCTGAACAATTCATGATACCTACGCTGTTATTTCATGATTTGGCCAATAGCTGTGATTTCTGTTAAGTTTTTTCGATAACTTAACATGTATAAAACGTAAAAGCTGTCCGAAGAACTAAAAAGAAACTAAACCACTTCTATAGTCGGCTTTTACTTTTTATTAAAAGTTATAAAAAAATTACCTTTTTAAGTGAAACCTACTTTAAGGAATATCACAAGCTCAAGATAATAACAAGAATATCGTATAGAGAGGAATTTTTTCTTCAATTTCATAAAGAATTTATTATGTTTCGCATCCGCCAACAATTGTCTTTGGCACCCAGATAATGCCACGTGACATTAAGTCTACGTACTTAAGACTATGTACCCTTAACTTTAAGATGTTACATTTAAGCTTTATAAACAAATAAATAAAACAAAAACCACCTCTGAAGAACCTTCTTCTTCGTTTAAAAAGAATAGAAACATTAAAATTTGTTCGTATTTGACGAATAAATCGTGTATCATACATACAAAAACATACAATTGAGTCTGAGTTTGAAAGTCGAATCTTTCTTTTTGAAGTCTAGGCACTAAAAAATACGAAGCAACAGTGGCAGATTGTAGTGGCCCTTGGGCCGCGCCATGCGGCGAACATTTACATATATAATGTATAAATACGACAATGTGATATGAGAAATAAATTTTATCGGCCAAATCACGAAATGGCGACATACCATGAAATCACTGTCTACCCAATTTAGTAATCCGACTACCCGCGACATATATAACTACAACATAACAAATAATTACTGACAGATTGAATGAATCAGCTAGAGATAGATATTTAGAGCTCAGATGCTCACAGATGTTCCTTATACAATAGTGTGTGAAGTGTATGTCAAGGCAAAAAAGGGTTTACTTTATATTTTGTATAATATGAGAGATTGTTTAATATTTAAATGTGCAGTTGAAAGTGAAATACAGCTTGCATAACGACGTCGACGGCCGTATAATTATACTCGTATATAATCATGCAAATTTATAAATCAAACAACATAAGTTTTATAGAAATAACGTAATTACAGTTACAAAAAAAGCAGAAAGAAGCCCATGTTCAGCAGTGGGCCCGTGCAATGATGATGATGATGCTGCAGATTTTGTCTCATGGTGTCTTTAGAGGCTTATCTTAAGAACTTCAAAACTACTTTACTAGGTAGTAGGCCACCGTATCTGCCTAGCAGTCTGTCTGGCTACGTACCACCCTCCTACCTATTTCTGCCGCCAAATAGCATATACATATAATTAGTAGTACTACTGCACTGCCGTGTACCGGTCTGAAGGTATAGAAAGCCGGTATATTTATTTCTGTGAGACATTCCATCTTATTATTTTGAGGTTATAACGCATCTGTTGCCTTATTTGTATAAAGTTGGCTACAGGTGACAAGGGGTTGCATTAGCTACTAACCATCTCACTCGCACTGTAAGTCCAAAAATCCAAAAGTGCACACCTCGAACGAGACGGTTTACAATTATAGTGCAATTCAAATGGCTTGCTATGGATTAAAATCTAAGGCTAATAAAAAAAATCACAGTGATAAGTTCAGTTTTTCGAAAGATATCTTGTTCATATCCATACCGACCAACTGCCGTCCAAGTGAAATTATTTTCAATTAACTTTCTTTTTTATAATAATCGAAATAAATAATCTTATAAGTAACTACGTTAGAAGTATTAATTGAAATCTCGTCTTGTATTGGTGCACCTTTTAATTATATAAGTGCAATACAAAGCTGGTGGAAGTAATTTAATTTGAGTGGATCGCGATTTTTTTGATTTGGTCACAATAGAGCACTACATCTCCGCTTCGCGTTCGATCTACTAGTATGCAAAACTGCGTGGGTAGAAGGAGTATGACGAATTGAAAGATGAAAATAAATATTCAGCATATTGCATACTACTTAATCAAATTTTTATTAAATTAGATTGGAAAGATTACTTATGGCAAAAGACAGATCAATGAACCTACAAGAAAATACCAGTCCCAAATCACGACCATACCAAAGTTATTGAGGCCTTCTTAACATATAAGCCACGGTACCTTTTCTAATTACTAAGTACCATGTATTTTTAAACATCCTTGCTATACATTCTATACCAATGCTCTTCCGAATAAATATTTCTAAAACGGGAGAGACCCCTGTCTAGTAGTGAACTTTTACGACGATGATCTCAGATCCTTTGTTGGTGTGTGATCATTTTGTAAAAGAAAGCTACACAGAACACTACGTACATTTCAAATGACGCCGAAAACACGCTCAACTTGTAAAAATTACGTCACGAATAGGTACACCAAGTTCATTTGCAAAATGTAACCAACGGAATAGATTAAAACATCAAGGTCCGAAAATTAGATTTGATGGTCGTATGGGTGTACCACGCGTATCACAAAACAATTGTAGCACCTAAAGTGCTTGACATATTTTCAGTGTAAAAGTACGGCCTTTCCCTTAAAATATAACATATTAAATTAGCATTGTAAATGTACTTTTGATATGCAAATTTGGTGCAATTTTGTTTATTAAATGTTTGCAAATTGCGAATATAAGTAGAAACGATGAAACGTGCTCCGATGATGATGGGAATTGTGAACCTTAAGTTATTGTAGTAGTTAGTACAAAAATAAATTCTCATCGTTCATAGTTTGTAATTCGCATTGGACTCACAGTTATTCGTGTGAAATCCGGGCTGTCACTGTGGATTGTTACGACACGCGCTTTACCGCGCCAAGGAATTTAAAAATCACTACGTATGTCGGCATCGCAACCTGCACCGCTCCACACTTTCAGTTTGGCCAAGCACATAATATACTATTACATTTTGGCATATGGGTGTAGGTATATATCCTAAATGATCTCGAAAATAAATAAGTAGGTACTAACCTGTGGCCGAAATGTTTCATTTTCGCCGCTTTTAATGCATATTTTTGGCGACGATATTTCAACTGAAATATTAAGTTCGTTTTCGTCAATTATTACATTTTGTTTTAATTTTTATTATTTTCATGTTTTGTTACATAATTAATAAGATAAAATCAATAAAATACGAGAAAATACACTACCAACATCGCCCACAAGAAATCTTTCATAAAATGTAATTACAAAATACTCCGAACCCCACACATCAACATTAATGGTATCAACATCAGAATCTCTTAACGTGAATGACATTACACCTCTTGAATCTCCGTTTTTCTTTTTGTTGCCAATTATTCTAGGACTGTTTTTTGCTATAATAATACCTATAATTAAAGCATTTTTTATGTTAATATTTAAATTATTTAAACGGACTTTCTGAACTCCCGCCATGGTTTATTTTTTTTTAATTATTTAAAAGTTGAACGAAAATGTATTCCAATATACAGCCTAGTTTAATTTAACGTTCGTAGGTACTAGAGCAACACTGACCTCTGAGGGACAGGAGGGGAGTAGCCCATAGATAAATAAATGGAGTAGCCCAAGCGTTTTCCCCAGATACAGAACTGAATGTCATTTTATGCGGGGGTAAATCTGCGCACATATAAACAATCGTCTGTCACTACGAAACTCACACATAACAATTAAAACAATAAATTAACAATTTCAAACACATGGTTACGTTATAACAGTATCGCTCGGTGACAGCCAAGTCGGATACAGACTTTGATCAGTCGCTCGACTAATCTGCAAATTGTATGAGTGCGAGCGACCTGTGTTGGTAAACAAATCCGAAACAACACGACCGTTATTATTATAATTTTTAAGTTTAAAAAGAAGTTAATACTAATAATGTGATTAAAAATTATTAAACTTATATAGGTAACACCATCTTTTTGTAAATTGGTCGTGGTAGATCTAATTTTCCAGCAAAAAACTGAACAATTCGGCCGCGCATTGTAGGACGTCAATTCAGCCGCTAAGAAAAAAAAAATAGCAAACAAGCTTTGACAATAATTAGGAACACTTCGAAAATTGACTTAAAAAAATTAACTACACTACACAATACTAAAATCGACTAAAATATACACTTTAAAGTCAACTGTCAAAATGTTGTCGACAAAGCACCGTCCTTTTGTCCCTTTATTATTTGGTTGACTGATGAAGAGTTATCGTACCACAGAGCCATCCATTCAAACTAGACTCTAGTTTTTGAGTTATAAGAATTTGACTATATTAACCGGAAGACCATCTTGGTATTTATATGGATAATTCCTTAAATTGGATACGCCAACTGAATGAGGTAAGTAAGAAAACTTTTGTCGCTCTTTGTTCACTGCGTCGCCTTCGATCATTTCTTCCCATTCCTACAAAAATTATGCTCGCACAGTCTCTTCTCCTTCCGATTCTCGACTATGCTGACGCAAGCTATGTAGACATAACTGAGGACCAGCTAAATAAGCTTGAGAGACTTCAAAATACTAGTATTCGGTTCATATTTGGATTGCGCAAATTTGACCATATTTCCCAATTTCGCTCACGTCTCAAGTGGTTACCTATCCGACTTCGCCGGAACATGCATATACTTTCTATTCTGTACTGTGTATTATTTCACCCTTCTACTCCTCCCTATCTAAAGGAGAAGTTTAATTTTGTGGGGCTTCCGGGGGAACCTTTACGCTCTTCTAGAAAATTCATTTTAAGTGTGCCAACTCACAATACATCATTTTTCAATAAATATTTTACTGTCCAGTCTATTAAGCTCTGGAATGCCCTACCTCTACATATACGTGAGGCACAAACTATTATTATCTTTAAGCGGTTACTTAAAGAGCATTACTTGTCTCAGTCGTTCGAACACAGTTAGGATAGATTGTGTGATTATGTATTTATTGTATCTATCGGCCTTATATTGTTGTTTGAGGAATTTTGTATATATATATATATATATATATATATATATATATATATATATATATATATATATATATATATATATATATGTATATTGATATATATGTGTTGTGTGTATATTTATGTATATATGTTTATATATATATATATGTGTATATTATATGTTTTCCTTTATCTTTTATTATGTGTTAGTAATTTATATTATTTCATGTATTACTTAGTTACTTATATCTTTTTTTTTTGCATTTATTATTTGTATATTTATATTGCACCACCTACCACCTACCTATTCATTGTTTGTATTAATTTAAACCTTTGGTTGCCTGGAAGAGATCGCTATGTAGCGATAAGGCCGCCAAATTGTACATATTATAATCTGATTTTTGTTATGTCATTTGTAAATTTGTTCGTGGTGTACAATAAAAGTATATTCATTCATTCATTCATTCATTACCCTCACGTACTATAAATATAGTCTAGATAGATAGATTTAGTCTAGTTACTTGTATTATTATCTATTCTGTGGTTTAGTGAGCAGTGCAGCTGCGTCTAGTTTTATTGTACGCATAGGACCGCGTGGACTTATACTTTGACAGAGGGGAAGCGCATATGGCTACTCCCTTCCGATCCGTTGTTTTTTTATATCAGAAACATTTGCACATCATGCTTTAAGAATAAATCAATAAGAACGTTTTAACTAATAATTTTTGCAAGAACTGTCGAATAAAATATGCAGGCGTCCACAACATAAAATTTAGCGACGTTTATGTTTTTCTGAACGCAAATATCTTGTTAATTTTCCATATATATATATTTACAAATAGTATTATTAGTTTTACAAATAGAGAAGATAGAGTTATGTGAACGGCCACCTTTTGCTGTATTTGGACACCATGTCAAGTAATTCTAGATACTTCTTTTAATTTTAGAACCGCTAGAAAAAAGTACAGACCTAAGGTATACTTTGCCAACTTAATGTCTTCTTTAAATAAAACGTAATACTAAACAAAGGAGAAGGAGACGTCTTCATACATTCTTGGGCCCAGGTGTTAACAAGATGAAAGTAGGACCATTTGAAAGCGTATATGTGCCGGACGGGCGTAACTCTCCGGAGTAAATGTTGTCGAAGATACTCCGCGAGTAGCAGTCCGTTCTACACCTATAGGTTCCGGATGATACTTCCACTGCCGTCTCTGTGTGTGCTGCTGGAAAACAGTGGACTGAGGTTCAAAATTAAAATGCACGATTTATAAATACAAATAGCAAGGGAGTGGCCAGCGGTTCGACTGATTGATTAGTCGCGAATTTTTATAACTATTATTTATTGACCACGGTTGTTGAATACGGTTGGTCACTATATATTTCAAAAGATGTAATTAAAATGTGCTGTAGTATTAAAATATCTATTGGTAGTATCAAAATATCTATTGGCAGTAGCTGGTTTTCTAACACTACTGACTAGCAGCTATTAATCAACTAAAACTAGCTGATTTTATCACTTGTACAACTGCGAGTGACAGTTGCCACTTTCTGCGATTAACTATCGCTTTCACTATGTAACTGCGAATTTTCAGTTACCACTTTTTTCGGCTAGCTAACACTTTCATTATTCACTATATACTGCTGCTAGTCACTTCAGCTGCTACCGGATACTACTGCTTGTCACTGGTAGTTCTTCACACTACTGATGGTTGCCACTGGTAGTTCTTCACACTACAACGTTGCTGGGTCTCGTGCCCATAAGGTAGACTTCGGCTATACTTTATAGTGAGCCGCTTGCCATTTTCCACTTTTCTTATTTATTGCATGAAATTTTCATTACATAATTAGCATAAATTGCAATATTTTCTATATAAGGTTAAATCTTACACTAATATGCTATACATCATTAAATCGGTATTTTTGTCCTTTATCAGTATATGATAAAGATTACTCAATATATTAACAAATTAAGAAGTTATTAAGCGAAATGTCCCAAGTTTTCATAATATTTGGGCACATTAATTCTTTAATTTTTCTATAACTATCAAATGTGTTTAATTATACAAATTATTTCTTCACTTTCGTAATCTATATACCATATACTAACTAAATGTCATATTTACAACTCTTTTAGAACACAAAAATATTCTCATTATTTTTAGTATAAACTATTGCGCAGTTGATTGAATTTCCAGAAAGTTCTACAATACGACGCGCTGTGATTGGTCGATTTTTTCTTAAACAGTTAAAGTTGTTTCTATTAACTATTATCAAAACGACATTCTATACAAATATATTAAGAGTTATAAACATGCTGTAAAACTATATTAACAAACTATTTACTCGGTTTTTTTGGTAATTTCACTTTTTATACAAAATAATATTCTTTCATCACTTTGTTTCTTAAAGTTGTTAGGCCGTAGCGAACAGTATATATAAGCAATTTATAGCTGAAAATCTGGCAATTTGTCAATCTAGAAGCTGAGTTATTGTAGAATAAGTAAAAGTGAGATTATGTATTACCTACACTATAACAGGTGATTTTTCAGTTATTACACTGTAACAGGATATTTTTTACTATAATTACTGAAAGATATAAAAGCAGGATCATTATTAAGTCACTAAAAATAGCTGTGGTTAATAAGGAAACGAAATGGTGAAACGATTATCGAAAGTTGAAACAAAAACAACTAAGTAAAGGAATATTAGGGATATCGATCTGAGATCGATTACTTGAATTGTTGTTGTTACTAATACTTGTTGGAATTGTGATATTTTGTATTTTTTATTATTATTCTGTACACATGTTCGTAATTATTTTTACTTTCCTAGTTAACATAGAAAAATAATCAAAAATAGATATTAAAATGCTCAATTAAATCGAGAATCGATTGTATTGCGCTCGTTTCAAATCGAATCAAAAATCCTTCTTTTTCCTTTAAGTGAATAGGAGTTTGAGGTTTGAACTGTTAAGTTTCAAAATGAGAAATCCTTTATTGGATGACTAGCTGTGCCCGCGGCGTAGCTCGCGAATATAGGTTTTACTTAAAGAATTTGACGTTTAGGGTAAGAGAATATTAAACGATTTATATCATTACTGTATGAATAAGTGGTAACAAAATAAATCGATACGCTCAAAGTTCTAAGTCGTTTATGATAGAGCTTCCGTGTAAACGACGATAGAAGTAGACTTAGCCAGGGCGTACAGAAAAAGGTTGGCATAGAGTTGGCCATGTGCAAAACAATCAGTACTGGGGTCCACTCCTACAACGCGTAAAGTTTGACCTTGCGCTTTATTTACGATCGTCGCATAACACACGCTGAGTGGGAAACACACTTAAAATAGGGATGTTAGATGATCATCGATGTTAAAAATTAAAACTTCGATGTTTTAACATCGATGTTGACACATGTCAAACATCGAAACATCGACGTCAATGAACCCATAATCGATAATTGGGAACTTGCAAACAATGCGAACTCGCGAAATCAATATCAACTAAATCTTGCATCTGCTCTGAAGATTAAAAATTTTGAATAATTCAGAATTCCTGAACGCATCGTTAACCTAAAAAAATGTCAGTATGGTGAGTCAAACTTAATTGTCAAGTGTCACCTGTGATGTCACAATGGTCACTGCTTTCGCTTTATTTTGTAGTGTCGTTGTCGGTTGTCGCATAATAACTACCTATTCTACGTAAATTGATATTCAAGTTAATTGTTACTTTTCCCTTGATGTGTATACCCACATAATTTTAAAACAATGTGTAAGTATCTACACATATACAAAAACCATCGATAATGGTCATCATCGATGTTTTGAGTAGCCTAAACATCGAACATCGATGTTGAGCTATCGATGCCAACATCGATGTCATCATCGATGTTATTATCCCTATCTTAAAACTGTAAGGAAAGTTATTTGGTATTAGAGGTTTAGAGGGATTCTGGGTATAAAACAATATCACGACATTTATTGCAAATTTACTACTTTTAGTCGAGTTTTGTTGAATAATTTCGACGTACGTACGTCTCTTTTTTCTGTTTCTGCCGGTGTTTGTGATTTGTGTTGCTAGCCTACACGGCTCTAACAGGCTTGCAGCTTCGTCGGACTCATGAACATAAATTTTTTCAGTGAGTGTCAATACGATTCACCTGCGAAAAATCTTAACACCGCAATTCAGAAAAGGTTGTAATTTGTACAACGCCATCTATTACGTTCTTTGTGAGAAAACATCCTTTTTTAATTTAAGGAAAACATATTTTTTTTTACTGTGTTTTAAGTATAAATATATTATAATAGAACGTTTTTTTTACACACGTATCTTTTTATTACTATTTCTGAGATTTTGTGGCGCCATTAAACAAATTCGAACCTACATTTCAAAATAATAATCATAACTTTCGATAGAATTAACCAATTTTAATAAAACAAAGATTAAATGTAACTCGAAGATACGCTTTATGATTTTCTTAACGATTTCTTTGAAAAAAAAAAAGATGTTTACTTTAGACGTGATGCTTTCATATAAAAACAGACAAACAGACAGAAAGACAATTCTAAAAATTATAAAAATGTACTTATTTAATTATTTTTAGTTCCCCATAATGATTTTAGTCACCATAATATATATATACAATGTACAGAAAGAGACACAACATGTTATCATCATTTTTATTATATGTATATATTTAAAGAGAGATGGCGCTGCTAACATCAACTTGATGACTCAAACAAAGCCACCGTTGAGCAAATTCCCTACCCATACTTCAGAATATTTATCATAACTTTTGATGGAATGAACCGATTTTAATGAAATAAAGACTAAATGTAACCCGAAGGTTTACTTTATAATTTCCTTAACAATTCTTATGATATAAATTAGTACTTTAAACGTGATACGTTAACAAACAAACAGACAGACAGACAGACAGACAGACAGACAGAAAATTCTAAAAATGGTAGAAATGTATTTAATTACTTATTTTTAGTACCCCTCAATCACTTTTATTACAAAAATATAAAATGTACAGACATCTGCTATTTACAGTTTTATTATATGTATAGATAATTGATAACGTACATAAACAAAATTTCACTAGTGTATTCTTTATGGTAATCAATTTATTGCCATGAAATGTTTATTTTTCTTTTCTTTCCATAAGCAAATAATATATTTTATTTCCAAATGAATATATGATTCAAATTATAAAATAGAATTTAATGAAACCTTGCAAGCCACTTCATTTTATTTTTTGGATCCGAATAAATATAATATCGATTGTATTAATACAATCGATTTTCTACCTTATTTCTAATTTTATTGATTTTTCGAATTCTAGATTGTAAACAGAGTTAGTTTTTTGTATTTTACTTAAGGGGCTACTCCATGCGAACGACCTTGAGCATTCGGCCGGCGTGCCGACTCGCTACAATACATTGCGTAAGATATATGTAAGACGCCAGCTATGGTACGAACGTAGTATTATTTTTTCAACATCAATAAACTATTTTATGGAAATACACACAGCGTACAACGATAAATGTATTTTAATTTTTTTATTCGGTATATTAGTTACATTATATTAGAATTATGTATTCTCATGTATTATCTAATTATGAAATTTTATAATTATTTATATATTAAAAATAAAGCATTGAAAATTGTGAGTTTAAAAGATACCTACTCACTATAGGTAAATAAATAGATAGCTCGCCTTTTGTACAAATATTTGGTGCAATAAAGAATAAATAAATAAATAGAATGTTTCGCAGATGTGTTTTTGATTATTGTTAATTTTTACGTGTCACGTATTGAAAAGTAACATACCTACCTACTAATTTTTGAACTGAGCACCTTGTAACTTAGCCTGCTTATTACTTATGTTGGCAGACATTATCCTCACCCCAATGATTGATGAGGATGAAAATTAATTTTATTTCTACATACGTAATTATATTTATTTATACATAAGGGTAACTTTAATAAAGGTTATACAAAAATCAACAAGAAGTATAAGGGTTCAATCTTTCAATTGCACAAGGACAAACATCCAGACCCGGAACATTTATTAATTTGTAGGCCACACAAATACTTGTTCCGTGCGGGAATCGAACCCGCGGCCTCCAGCGCAACAACTGATTGCTAAGCCACTGCGCCACGGAGCCGCCGCCGGGTTATAGCTAAAGTGACCATACGTCCCGTTTTGAACGGGACTGTCCCTTTTCTTGGTCACCTATCCCATTGTCCCCAAACAAAGCTCCGGGACACAAAATTGTCCCGTAACTCGTTGGATGGAAGTATTCAAAGTCAACAATCTTCAACATAATTTTTTTCTAATCAAATATATTTTATGTCTACCTGGTACAAATGCTCCAGTAGAAAGAGTATTTTTCTATTTTTAATAAATTGTGGACGTCTGAAGAAAACACCTACGGTTCCAGTTCTAAAGGCGATGTTGTTAACAAAGGTAACAATACAAAAACTTGAGCAGAAATTTATTCTTATTTAAAATCATCACCAACTTTATTAAAGAAAATTTAATCCACTGACAAATGTAATTAATAATTAAAAAAAATATGTTGCATTTAATAATTACCGTCTATACCGAATATAATTTTATAGTGAACACTAATTGTATAAAGTTATAGTTTTTAGAGTATAAATAAACCCATGTCCTGTTTTGAGTTAAAAAATAAATAGTCAGTTTATTTTTTTTTAGTTAAATTTAGTTTTAAAAAAATTTAGTTTATAGTAAAAAGTAGGTATATATAGGTGAAAGACCCTAATACCAGTCATGCTCCTAATTCCAGTCTTTTCGCCTTTTTACTCCATAAATAAGATTTCTAGTAGTCTTAACTACAAATATTGTCATCTACAAAATTCTTTGTACCTAGAGGAAAGTATATCTATTCAAATATTACCTCGCAGTTTTAAACTTAACAGTGTTAAAATCAAAACACGTACGCAACGAAAAACGATCATTTTCCTAATTATTTGACAAGTTATGATCCTTGTAAAATTATGCTTACTTTACATTATCTCATATATAGGCTTTTTGATTTGTATGAATATGACTATAGACATAGTAATACAGTTATTTTTGTTTGAATTTACAAGTTATTTATTTTCTTTTAGTGGAAATAAATGGGGCTGTAATTAGATATAAGAAATGTATGAAGTGCATAATGTCAGCCGCCCTTGCTACATATATATTTATCTATGCAGGCGCCCGGCTGTTATTTGGTTTGACGTACCTAATTTCAGCCACGTAATATAAATCAGTGCTGCCATAAACTGGAATAAATACCATTATCATAATCATCATAACTTATTTTACAGCTAAGGGAGTTATGATCAATTCGTCTGTTTTAAAATTGGTTTTAGATTTTAAAGTTTAGAAAAAGATGTACTAGCTTTTCTCTCTGACATTCGGCGTATATTAAGAACACCTTATGTACTCAATTATTTTATGAAAAAGAAAAAAAAACAAGCAATAAATAATATACTATATTTTAGCAAAAAACTATAACTTAGTAATACTAATTCCAACTTAGAACATAAATGAAAAACTCATAACTGACTTTTTGGCCCGACCCGGGACCTCATGATCAGCAGTGCGACTGGCCTAAGGGTATTAGTGTTCTGTTTTCGCATTTCACCTTCAAGAGCTTGGCGCTCACTGACTCCAGCAAGCCCGTGGGCAGTGAATACGCCCATTTTTTTAAAATAATTTCTTAATAAAATCAAATTTTGGTCTTTTGAAAGAAAATTTATGATAGAAATGTTCATTAATAAATTACCTATCCATTGGTGTAAATCGCAAAATAAAATAATACTTACTCTACGAGGAGATGCATGTTATCAATAATTATATCACATTTATGTGGTTTTGTGGTAAGGAGATTATTTTAATATTTATTCCTTTAAAAAAAATTTGATATGACTTTTATGGAATCAAGATTATGTAGAAATAAAATGTGTTTTTTATTAGTTGATATATCTTTAAAAAAAAAAAAGTAGATAGCTTCTAAAAATCGCACAAATAACGACTAGCGCGACATTTTGCTCAACCTGCGCCTTCCAATTTTTTAAAGTATAAATCATATAGTTAACTTCAGGCCCAAAAATCCCATTTTCCTTTACTGTATAATATGTTACAAATACATTAAATAAAATAAAATATTTATTGTTTACGTTTATACTGCCAATGTTTATAATGCTAATCAAACACATATTATGTGTCTGGTACCTTAATAAGGTGAGGTTTTGCTGAATAAACTTAATATTATATATATTATTATTATTTTTAGTTAGGTGTTCTTATTGTGGAGTTTTAAGAAAATCATAAAAGATCTTTTACTTTTAAAAAATAAACAGTTTAGGTTAGGATATTAATTAGTTACAACCGATATTTACGAATTGTAGGATTTCATAGTCTTCCATAATTGTAAAATGTGTTTAGTCGAAAGATTTTATCCATATCATAGGTCTTATTTATATTTATCGATTGGTTTATTAAACTATAGACTAAGTATATATTTTTTGCATTTTTAGTTCATTTCTCGACTCAGACAAGCTTTTTAAAAAATGTGTGAATGTGGTCATTCTTATTTTTAAAAACTGGTCAAGTGCGCGTTAGGCCACGCACAATGTAGAAGTAGGGCTCCATAGTTGCCCGTCACAATACGTGAACTTAGTAGGGGCCTTCATGATACATGTGAGCATATTAAGTGAGTTAGCGACATGACTCTGTTAACAAGTGGTAAAATTAAAATTTTTGTACAACCGACTTCAATATAAATATAATTTATTGTTGATTTTTTATATATCGCTCAGCCGATTTCGATAAATGGGATCACCTGGGAAGTATACCCTTTGATACAAAAAAGAATTTTCCAAATCGGTTCAGGTGTCTTCGAGTAATCGGTGTACAATGTACCTACATACATAGAAAAGAAGATTCCCATGAATTGTAAACCTCTCCTCGTTTTTGAAGTCGGTTGAAAACACCACTTTTAAGCTAAATATTTCGTAGAGACCACTGAATCAAAAAAAAATGTTGTTCCATACTCCCAATATTTTTGAAAGACCTATCCAACAATACCCCACACAATGGAATAGACGAAAAAGAAACATCTGTATGAAAGGTACCCAAATTAAAAAGGTTTTCAAGATTGATTTATATCTCTATCATCATCATCATCATCATTACAGCCTTTCATAAGTCCACTGCTGAACATAGGCCTCCCCCAAGGAATGCCACAAATGTTATATCTCTATAACCATGCCAAATTACAGCTTTAGAACCCTGTAAGCATAGGAATGCTTCCTTTGAGTGAAAAATTTATATTTTGAATATTTTATGTACCTTTCCTCCATGTCTCGTTTGTTTTTTCCCCTGTATATAGTCTTTATCAACATTTTTTTAAGTGGTAGAGAAATGCTGCAGCTATATTAGTAGTATAGTTGTAGCACGAATGGATCGGCTCAACCGGGGAAGGGCCACGCTCTCACAGAATACCAGCGTAAAATAGCAGCTTAACGCTGCTGTGTTTCGTATGGTGAGTGTAGAGAACCGGAGACCCTTTTTACTGGAAATGAGATATTCCATCTTATTCCTCACGGGTGACAACGCATCTGCATTTTAATTTGTAATAGAAGATATATGTAGATGTTTATGAGCCGCAGCAACCACTTACCATCAGGTGGACTGTGTGCTCGCGGCAGCTTTTGCTGTCGCACGGATGGGCCGGCTCGAACCGGGGTGGTACCACGACCTCACAGAAAACCAGCGTGAAGTAGAGGTTTACCTCTGCGTTTCGCTTGGTGAGTGCAGGTGGCCGGAGGCCCTTTTTACTGGAAATGAGGCATTCCATCTTGGTCCTCACGGGTGACAACGCATCTACATTTTGATTTGTAATGGAGGATAGATGTAGAAGTCTATGGGCCGCAGCAACCACTTACAATCAGGTGGACTGTGTGCTCGTTTGTCACCCTATCCTATAAAAAAATGGAACAGAGATGCGAATAATGTGATTCATAGTGAGATCACACGAGATATTTTGTCATTTAATTCTAATCATCTTCATAAAGATCACATTTATTTTATAAAATGATTATTATTCAAATTGTATGTATTATAATTAATTATTGTATGTACTTATTAAATTGATCAACTTTCGCCAATAAACATGTGGTACAATCTAAATAAAATGATCATCGTTCCATAGAAAATATAGCGATCCTTTTAGTATGCCGCAATTTTTTTATACAACATACTTGCATATTGTAATTAAAGCCAAAAGATTTTGTTTCACCTGTATTATGACAACCATAGAATTGTTGACAGCAATATTTTACTCATTGTTAGTCATATTATTCAATGACATCTTTTAAAATTCTCGATATCCTGGGATTAACATTTCTAAAGGTAAGTTCGCGCACAATAACCCCTGGGAATGATGTGATCGCTACCAAGCTATCCCTAATTTGTTTTGTGTTGTTAATGATATAACATTTTATTGTTTTTCATTATGTCGTTAATTAAGTAAGCTGTTATTTTTTTAAACGTTCCGATAGGTTCTTTGCTGGTTCTTCCCAGGACGGAGGTTTTTTTTCCGAACTATTGATAATTACATAAAAGAGTGACTTTCAATAAGTATTATTTGTAATCTATATTGAATAAAAAAGCTTCTGTTTCTGCTACCCTGAACGTGGGTGCCCTGCAGTAGGCGGAGCTACGTACACCATTTTCCCCCTGCTCTACCTCCTCAATTACCTAAAGATCAGCTTCTATCGGATATATTTTAACACGTTCCCTATCCGCTGAGCCACATATGGTTCAAGAAACGTGCGCTTGAAAAGCGCTAATACGTTCCTGACCCATGTGTGCGTCAGGGCACATATACAATTCCTACAGTGAATATTTCTACTGGACGTGAAGGGACTGTACTGTTTCTACACTGGACGTGCAGGTACGATCATAAACTAAAGAAAAACGCCGGGACGTACGAAAAAATATTTTAATTTTTCTAAGAAATCACAAATTTTACTTATTATGAATTTTTTGGAAACAGCATAAACAAAACGATTTTTTGCATTGCAAACACTCAGTATCCACTCGTTTCACTCTTTTAGCAGCAATTTCCCAGTTTTTACCTTCTTTTCGCAAGTCTTCGTAGCGTCCATGGCATCGTTTTCGGACAATTTTATTGTTCTCTTTCCTCGGAATTTTAGACAGAAAGTGCTGAATTGTGATCGAGCTAGTAGATGGTCTTGGACTATTAGTCAATGAAATTGCACTTGCATCTGATGCATTGTTCAATTGCAAGAACTCCCTAATAATTTCTTGCTGCGTCTGTAGTATGGTTTTCCGTAATTTTCTATTAGTAGTTGAATGTAGTTTGTGATACATAAGCGTGGCGTTTGTTATTGAAGCACATATCAAAATATCTAAAGCGATCTTTTTGTACCATGCCAGAGACTTTCTTTTTGGGTCATAATAACTTGAAAGCTGGTCACATACATCTATACCTTTTTTTCGCTCATTGTAATAGAGCACGGCTTCCGGCTTCAAAATTGGCCGATATCCCGAAGACATTCGCATAGTAGCGTCATGGCATGTAGAAATCATTGTAACGTCGCGTTTGTCTCTCCATTTCATCACTGTTACATTGTCCTTCTGTCGAGCAACTACTTCACCTTTTTTAGGTCCTATTTTTTTCGATCTTATTGCCCATGGAAGTTCTTTTCTATTTACTCGCAAAAGTGCCGCATAAGTCTGTCTTATGCTGCAGCAAATATTTTGCTAATCCGACGGTATTGTAATAGTTGTCGCACACAATTATCCGTCCAGCTTCTAGAAGACCATCACATAACTGAACTACGACACTTCCCGGCTTATCCAAATCAGCGATCTCGGGGTCGCGACCTATGTAAATGTCATAGTTCCAGACAAAACCATCTTCTGTGCAAAGTTTATAGATTTTCAAGCCATATTTGTGAGCTTTTGATGGGTTGTACTGACGGAAAGATATCCTCCCTCTAAATGGCATCATCGACTCGTCAATGACGATACATTCGTTAGGTGTCAGTAAGTCCTTCCAGTTGTTGATAACAAGGTTCAAAAGTGGTTTTATTTTGTACAGACGTTCGTTTTGATCCCTCGGAGCTTCATTATCAACAAAGTGCCAGCAACGTAATATTGATGAGAAGCGATTATACGACATGTTTACATTGTGAAATATTGGATGGTAGTAAATAGAGTCTAATTTCCAACACGATTCAATCGTCGGAAATTTCACAATACCCATCAACATGTACAAGGCAATAAATTTCAACATTTCTTCGCGTGTAATGTCTGTCCACCGATTCATGCGACTATGAACTGATATGTTGACGTTCTGTTTCAGTTGAGAAGCGTACAGATTTGTTTGAGTAACCATAAGATCTAACACTTCGTCGGTCAATATACGTCGATAAATGGAAACAACAGATTGTTCACCTTGGATATGAATAGTTGGGCTGTTATTATAAGGTTGACGTGACAGTGGTAAGATGTCCTGACTCCAGCCATTTTCTCTATCTATATCATTTATTTCTTGCAGAGTAAGCCGCATGATCTCACCAGCAGTCCGCCTTCTGCTCGTTTCTGGCCGAGGTGAATTTATGACGGTATCAGATAAATTATCAGCTGGTGAATCACTACCAATGTCATCGGTTACAATGTTTGGGCGGGAAATCTCACCTGGTTCAAAATCCGGATCATCGATATCGTCATCTGCAAAAACTCGGTTCTTGATCCGAAATATCAGAATCTGGCTCGTCTTGTACATCGCTATCGCCGCCGTTCGAATCCGTGTCATCGTTACTCAATTCATAGTCACTTTCTTCCAGTATTCGTCGCAAGTCCTCAGTTGATAATCTTCGCGGCATTTTGAACAACAAAATCGCGTACAATATAACCTTGAAACAATTTCATGAACAGAATTCATAAATATGACAATGACATAACATAATTGACAACGTATCTATAATCTATGGAAAATATTCCACAGATAATTAAATGTGCACAAGTTCGTAAATATCGTGAAAATACATAAATAATAATAGTAAAATAATTAATAAAATAAATACTTATGAAAAACTCATAAATATAAAAAAATGTGGTTCATGAACCTGCAGGAGCAAAAATGTCTCTCTACGCTCATGAACCATATGTGTTTCAGGGAAATAAAGCCTACTTTTAGTTATTTTTTTTAAATGATATTATTACTAGGGCTACCCTATGACTATAAAAAAACAAATTATTCAAAAAACCCTATTGGACGTGCCGGTGAATTTTGCATTTTTGTATGGGACAGGAAACGTGTTAATTCCGACAAGAACACCAAAAATCACCATATTATTATTATCACCGTATTGCGTCACAAAGAAATTTTAATAAAGAATTTTGGAAATTTGTAACCAGACAGATATACCTTATATCTTGAAAACGAGATTGTACAACCAGTGCGTGTTGCCAGTGATGACTTATGGATCTGAGACGTAGTCCTTCACTGCTGGCCGTATGAGGAAGCTCAAGGTCGCTCAGCGAGTTATGGAGAGGGCTATGCTCGAGGTTTCTCTGTGTGATAAGACTTAAAAATTAAGATATTCACAGTAGAACCAGAGTAACCGATATAGCCCAAAGGATTAGTAAGCTGAAGTGGCAATGGGCGGGTCATATTGCTCGAAAAACCGACAACCGATGGGGGAGAAATTTCTCGATTGGCAGCCTCGTACCGGTAAACGAAGTGGAGGGCATCCACCCACTAGACGGAGTGACGAACTGGTAAGACATGCAGGAAGTCGAAGGATGCAGGTGGCTCAAGTTCGTGCTTTGTGGTATTATTTAGGAGCGGCCTTGGTTCAGCAGTGAACTTGTGAAGGGCTAATGATGAACCGGAAAACTATAAAAGGAAAACCTTTCCCTCCAATCTACTGTGCACTCCTCTATATTTTATAATAAGTCTTCCTCTCTTCTTGGAGTAAAACTTTGGAACTCCCTTATTTGTCTAACCAATATCTCCTCCTCCTTTTATTTATCACTCATCTCTCGCCTAACATCTGAAGTATATGCATAAATTGTTACTGTTTGTTGTTATAGTGCATCCTATCCGTTAATTTTTCTCTTTCTATTAATTAATTAATTTTTTTTTGTGTGGAAGAAATTGCTGTGTACTACTAAGATCGCCTTTTGTTTTCCCTCAATATTTGTATATTTTTTTATGTTAATCTTCCCTTGGAGTATTATATGAAACAAGCTAATATAATAAATCCAAATTAAAATTCACTTTATTTAACAAATTTATGAGAAAATCATACAGTGGCATTCCAAATTACTTAAATTAACAATGGCAATAGTTTTCGTATCGCAGAAGTCAGGAACACATACAATTCTTACAATTTGGCCTTCTTCTCCTGAAAGAAAAAATAGGAAATATTTTTATATTCGGTAACCTAAAACATATTTAAGATATTATAATCAAAATAGGATATAAACCTTTATATAGATCAGTAGCAAATTCTTTACAATTACCACTGAAATACACAGCAGGACAATTGTACATTGTAAATGGATCAGTTTCTGTACAAGGTGTGCAAGGCACAGTATCGGGGCAAGTTGGGGCAATGTGACGCCATTTTAATGTCTTTTTCATTATTTCTAAATGATTATCAAGTTTACTGTACTTCATTATGTCTCTCACTGGTTCACCTGATGTCCCTAGAAATAAGAAACCTAAAGGAAAGACAGCAAAATATAAGTGAAAGTGCCAAATTAACCATAACAATAGCAA
Source organism: Parnassius mnemosyne (assembly GCA_963668995.1). NCBI lineage: Eukaryota > Metazoa > Arthropoda > Insecta > Lepidoptera > Papilionidae > Parnassius > Parnassius mnemosyne. The sequence goes on from CAVLGL010000080.1 coordinate 23,427,691, forward strand.
ATGGATCTTGAATAACAAATAGTTACCACCAATTTCGCATTCGTATGGATTTGAAACTCTATTAAATGATTTGTACTCCACAGCTTTTGGAAAAAGACCTATAAACATATAAATGTTTATTAAATTAAATTCCAATTAAACAAAAGTGAATATATGTGAGTGATAAATATATTACATCTAATTAATTTTACTCTTTTTTTTGGAAGTAATTTATTGTTCTCAACTTACAATAGTGGAATGGTTTTTGGGGTAACATTATGCCTGAAGGGTCTTTGCATCCTGGCATTAAATCTAAAGGTGCTACTGCACTTACAGCTGCAGAAAAAGAGTCTACTACTTCAGCCGAAGCAATTACATCAGACTCATTTAAAGTAATTTCATTTGAATGATTTGCAAATACACCACCTAAAATATTAATTTCAATTTAAATTATTACTAGTTAGTTGTTATCTCATGTGGAGACTAAAATGTTTATTTTTACCTGCAATAATCACCCTTACAATCTTGGAAATATCTTTTTGGTATTCTGAAGTGCCACAAAAACCAGACAACCATTCAAGGCATAAATTTAAAGAGAACAAATGATCAGCTGACTTAGATGCCATATTAAGACCTGACATAAGGACTACATATCTGCAACAATTATTTATATTCTAAGCATTAATGTTATTGAAAACAATATAAAGCAAAAGCAAAGATCAAGCATTTAAACAACAGTTAAAGGATAACTAACATACATTTATTCCTCACAACGACGACCAATTTAAGAGGGGTGATCCAAAAAAATTATAACGAAATTCATATGTAAAAGAATACTATACATAATTTATATTTTAACATAGTGGTTGGTCGCAAATATTACGTAGTGGTTAACGATGTTAAATTAATTGAACACTAAAAATTTATCTGGCGTTCCCCAGGGGTCACATCTTAGTCCAGTTCTATTTTTAATATATATAAATGACATGTTTTCGCAATTCTGACGCTTACTTGTTTGTGTAAATTCATTAAGCCGTTAAAGACAACAGAAGATAATATCCTTCTGCAGAACAATATAACAGATTATTTTCCTGGTGTGTAGATAAATAACAATATGAAATGTTTGCAGTTATCTTCCTCGCGTGATATGAATATGGTGTCAATACCATATTCATATCTTATATCATGTATTAACGAAAAAACAAAAAATAAAAGGTTGATCCGAGTGTTAAATATGTATACGAGATTTGAGCATTATTGAAAGAAATTATTATTGCCAGTGAAGTTTGTTATAGGAACACCAAACACATCAAGCGACCGAATAAAAAAATAGAACATAAACACAACACTAATCACACGCTTAGCTTAGCTGGAAAAACCAAGCAGAGATAGCAAGCAAGCTAAGGAAGCCTTGACTGCAATTAATGGTCGTATATCCAAGTCGCTAATGCGACTAAACAAACTCCAGTTTGGGATAGCAACAAGTGCTATTACTGGACATAGTTCTTTTAACAAACATTTGTTTTACATAAGTGCGATGGCGCTCTCTAAGGTCGTCGGCAACATCAAGGAATGGCTCAACTTCTTTGAGAAAATTTCATGGCTTGAATATCTACAATACTCCTGCTCACTCGCAAGAGACGCGTTTGGGATGTGGATATGCAGAAAATAACCCCTTGCAAACTAAACTAACTAAAACTAATCACTAGTGATACTGATCTGTGGGTAAATAAAATGAACCATGAACCTGTCAATGGGTCGACGAACCAGGGTTTGAAGTCTCTCAAAAAGAAGTTGAATAAACCTTTTTGGATTGTGTTCTGTTGAGATACTAAAATCATATTTAATATATTTTTAATTTGTCATAGTGTTTTTAACCTTCAAATATTTGAATTTTTATTTTTGTAATAATGTTGTTGAAAACGGCTCTAACGATTTGGTTTAAAAATTATAAAGTAGAGGTTTTAGGGAGGGAGAGCGAAAAATCGATATAGCACGTATTTTCCATATTTTCATGCACAAAGCAATAAACTTGACCTTAAATTGAAATTAACTATGTATAAATATTATGCAGATTTTTTAAAAGTGTTTATCAATGTTTGATCACAATATAGTTAGTTATAGCTGAAATAAACACATTATAATCCATGAAAATTATATTCTAATCATATATCTGCTTTGCTTTATATCAGCTATGTTATGCTAAAAAAACTGTGTTAAAATACATTTATAATTAGTTGATTAACCTTAAAACATAAAATGAAATAAAATAAATTGACTTTATATAAATTTAACATCACTGATATTTTAGTGAATGATTTGCTTGTAGCACTGAGGGACGTTTTGTTCAAATCATGTTGAAAGCCTAAAAAAAGCTAAAAAAGAATGTTTACTATGCTAGTTAATGCTAAATTTAATCACCTATCACTGCTTAACTCTGGTAGAGGCTTTTGAATATTACATTCAGGCCAGCACACATCTTTAATTGTAAATACCCCATCCTCATCTTCTGAACCTGAAAGTTAAGAGAGTCTTGTTCACTTTTATGCTACTTTCAATGAATTTTACAAAAGGGCAGTTATTACTTATGAGATTAATTTGAAACATCTTACATACTGTTACGGCCTACAGCTGCCTAAATAAGAGTAGAATCTTCCGGGCCCATAGCGGAAAACCTTACAAGAAGATGCAAGTCGGGCCTCAGCAAGGGGCCGCGTGGAAAGTCTCTAATTACAATAAACAATAAGGGGGGGCGTTCTATACTACTGCCATTCAACAGGGAGAATATTAAACCGAGCTTACTTACCTATATCCAAGGCGACTCTAGGACGATAGGCGACTAAAGGAGGATTCGGTCAGGTCGCATGTGGTTGTGTGGTGCAAGGGAAGTAAGGTGCTGTGATGTGTATCTGGGTGTGACTGGTGGTGATTGACCTTATTAGACCGTTGCCGTCGGCAGCAGCCCGGACGTCAGCACCGCTCCAAATTGAGGTAACCTTCCGCGGCGCCGTCCACAGTCACTTTCTTCGTTCGTCACGATGACAGTCCATTAACTCTATCGTACTATTAACTAACTTACAGAAGCCACTAACTCTCGCTTGTTATAAAGCTTAACACACAAAACGAACACGGAGTATTGGTCTATATGAAATCCCGTTACTATAAGCAAAAACCTAACACACCGCCCGAATACGAATGTCCGGATCAAAGTTCACTACCGCTTCGCGTGGCAACAATTATTTCTAAAATAGTAGTTAACATTGTCGAATGCCCTTATACAGATTCTGAGTTAGACATAATAAGTCCCGGGAAAGGCTATCAAACAAGGAATGCGCGTTACAAATCCTAGACAGTATATTTACTAGACGCCTAAACTATTCCGCGTTTCCCGCACAAAAATTGACAGCGTGCTGACGTTAGCACAGCTGGCAGACGACTCCTTTGCGCTCGCGCGCTCTCGCCACACCCAAGCTAGCCCGAACGTCAAACCGGTATCGCCGAGCCGCGCGCCCTCTGACGTCAATCCCGAAATCAGCGTTCGGGCGTAAACACATACATACTTATACATACATAGCATCACGCCTGTAATCCCTGAGGAAGTAGGTAGAGGCCAAAGAGCAGCAAGTTACTTGATCCACCTTAAGTAATAAAATATGGGGTTCTTGAATTTAAAAAAAATGTATTTTTATTTGAGTTTTTTTGGCATTATGCTACAAATGCATTAATAGAACTCAAAAGTGACATAATGAAATCCCAAAAGTGGTTTCAATAAGTTTAAGTAAGTAATTGTGTAGTGTTTTTATTCTAAATACCTAAATAGTCATAAATATAAAATAAGTATGAAATCCTTTGCTTTATATGAATTTTTAATTTTGTGCGAAAAGAAGAAATAGTTTTTAACTAGTAGGTATTTCATTTTGGTCCAAAACGTATATTAAAGAAATTATTTATTTTTAGTGTAAATAGCAAATTATTGTCAAAATGGTTTCATAACATAAAAAGTGTATGCATGTAAATCAATATTTTAAATTAACAATTATTTAAAATTTTTTGGACAACTACGACTAAGACAAAACTGCATTATTTAGGCCAGTCTTATTATTTTCATTATTAATTGTTTCCATTATCCTATAGAGGGTGTTTAAATTAGTTATATAATTGAATATAGGTAAGCAAAATACAATTTAATTTTGAACTATTTCAAACTAGCTGTTCTCCGCGACTTCGCCCGCGTGGAATTTATTACGATTGGATTTTATGCGTTTTAAATTTTTTTGGCGGGACCCTAATGCCTGAATCCTGTTTTTGTCCACTAGTTACTCTTTTTGCAGTTTAGAAAATGATTATATAATCTATTTTTGAATTGGTTCACGTTTTGGGCTGAGACTACATTCTCTGGTAGCTTATTCCACTTGGTGACTACACGGTTACAAATGAAGTGCTTGTGAGGGTTGTTGTTTGAAAAGCTGGTACATAGCTTAAGATGGTGGCCCCTGAGGTGAGTGTTTTCATTACGAATAAACAATTTGTCAAACTCCTCAATGTCGTAATGCCCATTTAAGATCTTAAAGGTCTCGATTAGATCTCCTCGGTCCCTGCAGCTTTTTAATGTTGCAAGTTTTAAAACTTTCAAACATTCTTCATAAGACTGCCGTTTCAATAGCCATGGTACTTTAGTGAAGCTACCCTGCACTTTTTCCAAAGCTTCAATGTCCTTGATAAAGTAGGGATTCCAGTCTTGAAATGTGTATTCTAATATTGGCCTGATAAATGTTTTGTGGATCTTAAGCATCATTTCCGGTATTAGGACAGCGAAAGCTTTTCTCAGATGTAGATTATTCCCTTGGCTTTCTTGACAATTGCGAAATATGCTCTTCCCACTTAAGTCTTCTGCAATTTTTACTCCCAAATCTGTTCGTATTTTAACATCTGTAAGTGACGCGCCGCCCAGTTTATAGGTAAGATGAGGGTTACGGTTTCCTATGTGTAATACTGTACATTTTGAAGCATTGAGATTTATGAGCCATTCCTTGGACCAAATAACTATTTTATTTAGATTATCCTGAAGGCGGTCGTAGCCTATTAGTGGATTTGCAAATATTTCAGTATCATCTGCAAATATGCTGACATTACATTGTAGGCAAAGGGGAAGGTCAAAAGTATAAATAATGTACAATACAGGGCCTAGAACGGAACCCTGTGTCGCTCCACTATGTATTTCTTTGTGAGTAGCCTAAGTTACTCCTTATAACAATAGCTATCTGCCAGTGAATTGGTCCAGCCATTCCGGAGATTAGCCAGAACAAACAGACAGACAGACAAAAATTTAAAAATTGTGTTTTTCTAATAAATACCGTATATAATTTCATATGCATTTAGTCAAAAGCTCTTATTTTGGTAACCATCGTTTTTTTTATTTTTAGTAATTAGGAAGACAACACAAGATGACATGGGGGTGGATTTTCTTACAGTGACACTATGGCAAGACCTAGATAACGATGTTGTCTTTGCATGGGCCAGATGCGCTTAATAAGTGAGTATGCATGAATCATTTATAATATAACCTAAACACAAGTTTAGTCCCATTACACACCATAGTCCTGATAATGCTGTGATTTATTTACTGATTAATCTAGAGATCTCAAAGTAAATTGTACTTTGATTATTAAATATATTTTTAGAGAAAAATATATACTTAGTACATACAAAGTATATAAAAATTAAATAAGGAGATATTCTGTTAAAAATTATTTCGTTATTAATTAATTAATATTTTTAGAAGCTGGTGTTGTTTTAATTTCATAAATACAATAAACGAACAATGAACTGCTTTCAGTTTTCATTAAATAAGTCAAATAATCATTTGACGTAATCTCACATGTTAGAGCCATGCTGCAGCTATATTAGTAGTATAGTTGTAGCACGAAGGGGTCGGCTCGACCGGGGAAGGACCACGCTCTCACAGAATACCAGCTTAACACTGCTTTGTTTTGTATGGTGAGTGTTGAGAACCGGACACTTTTTACTGGAAAGGAGACATTCCATCTTAGTCCTCACGAGTGACAACGCCTATGCATTTTGGTTCTTTATTGAAGATAGATGTAGATGTCTATGGGTCTCAGTAACCCCTTACCATCAGGTGGACTGTGTGCTCGTTTGTCACCCTATCCTATAATTTTTTTTAAAAATAAGTCAACAAACAGATTTCAAATAAAATTGTCATTATTTTCCAAAATTCATTATTACCTATTTTCTGTACAGGAAATAATTTTTTACTTTACCAGTTTTAGTATATTTTGATGTTAAAACACATTATTATGTCGATTTCCTATTGTGTTACCAACAAATTTCTTGAAACACATTTACACTAGCATGTATATAGGCAAATTATTTATTTATTTTTAACAAAGTATAGTTATTTAATTACATCCGACAGTACAAAAAAACTTACAAAAGTTTCTCCATGTACCGCTGCATCGTAACTTCGATCATGTTCAATCGGTTTGCGTTGCGACAACGTATTTAATGACGTATATAAATAGTGTGACAAAACAGCAAGATGTTTTTTTTAACTAGGTGTCTACCATAGCAAAATATAGTTAGTATGTTAAATGAAAATAGAGTTACTACCCATGTAGTTAAAGAATGGGATTGAAAATGGCGGTACCTCTATTCACCTCTCGCTCGCACCCATATGGGATGGGCCCGATGAGCCACCACATCTGATCTTATTCTTTATCCATACAGACTATAACTTCTTTTTTATCACCCTAAAACATCCACTTCTGGACATTGGCCTCTCCCAAGCCAAAGTTTCCTGATTTGTCTTAGTCATAATGCTTAGCAGGCAGGTTTACAATGGTAGTATTAGATATTTTGCACACCTCGCGAAGCGGAGAGGTTGGGCTCTACTGTACAAATATTTTAAATTACTCCTTCCACTCACATTAAGTAGTGTTTATTATTTTACATCACACTAATATGTTAGATCACACTAATGAACAAGCCTGATGTTTTATTTTTGAATTATATTGTAGTGTGTGTTTAGTAATTATATTATAGTGTGGTGGTGGTAACAAAATATATAATGTGGACGTACTTTAGTCTGTGGTTCATAAATTCTCTGTGTACAAGATATCCCGAGACCTACTTAACAAAAAAACCTAATTATTTTTTCACTATCTTCAGAATCATATAGAGCTAGCTTTTTTTTGATAATCACTTCTGTATTCACTATTCTTAATAAATATTGATTAAATGATTTTTTAAATTTACTTACCAAGGATAGCAACAACAACACCAGTGACTACTTCATGTACATCAATGCAGTTATTAGATAATTTAATCCTTTGAAGCTCATCTTCTAGAACAAGACTATCAGATTCATGGACAAAATGAGTTCTACAAAGAGGTATTTTAGTTAGACACTATAACTGTACAATAAAATTCTAGTAATCACTAATTAGATATGAAGTAAAGGTGGCAAACCTTGTAGGCTGGGGAATAATCTCTAGCTGGTCGGAAAGCTCTTTCAATATGCTTGGTTTCAACTGTTGATGTTTGAAAAGCGTACCAATAATTACACATAATGTACTCTTTTCCCGTAGTTCACACAACTTTAAAATCTTATATTTATTCGACCACTTCTTCTTAATAATTGGAATTAAAATATTCCTGAACGTATTTAACCTCGCAGAATATATATGAGCATATTGCTTAGAAAAATTGCGTGATACTTGGTAGAATCGTTTTGAACAATCCCTATAATTAATAATTTCTCTGTCTAGGTCTACCGCTTGAAATTGAGCTTGATTTGAATTCGTAATTGTTTCTGATTTAAAAAGCATTATGAGCAGATAATGAGAGAAAAGAAATGAAAATTAAGAACCACACAGTACTTTTTACCCAAAAATTATACAAGTTTATACTTAATTTGTGCTAAACAAAACCAAGTCTATAACAAGAGCACTTGTGCTAGTAATATTTAAATAAATATGGACAGGACAGCTGAATATTGGTTCTTGTTCTGCTTTTCTTCTTTCTGTCTCTCTTTTTTATGGATATTGGTTTGTTTTGCCGCCAGACTATTGTCAATGTCAATTGTCAACTCAATTGTCACTGTCACTTTTTTTTCTTTTTTTGGAGTTTATGGCCTGGCATCTAGACCTTTAAGCCACACTGTCACTTTTTTTTGGAGCAGTACTGCCAGATCAAAAAACTCATTCAGCGCTAGGACAACACAAAAAGCGCTAGATTTTATGAAAAAAGCGCTTTAAAAATGCCCTATTTTTCGCGCTAAATTAACTACAAACAAAGTTTGTGTGTTTTTTTTAATAATTTATAATTCAAGAAAATATAATCATAATAAAGAACACAATATTAAGTTTTTTTCTGGCAATATTTTTTTGATGTATCAATACTTCAAAGAACATCGACTTATAATTATGGCAATTGCTGTCAACAGTAGTTAGTACTGTACGAACAATTACAATGTCATTAATTGTTTTAAAGTGCAATGTATTTCGCAACTTAGTTTCAGATGTCAGCATCTGATTGCAGTTGCTACCCAGATTCTTTATGTTGTAACTTCTAACTTAGCTGTGCTCTAAACAACTGACTGAAACTGAATAGAGCAAAATAAATGCGTTGCCAAAATCATGAATGAAAACTTTAATAAAGGGGATTTCCCCGCTTATAATCGTCGGTAAAAAAATCAAGTTGATCATCCTAAAGGAGGAGCCGGGAGATCCATAGCACAGGGTATCCTAGTTTAGACTCGTCTCCCATGCTCTTTGTTTTGTGGAAAAAATATGTTTGAAAAAGATAAACTGCAATGTACTATTAGTGGGAAAAAAATATAAAGGTCATTATTATTATTATCGGTAATGTGGACTAACAGTGCTGCTATGAAAGCGTTAGATAACCCTCTAGTCGCTACAATTTTGTAATGTGCGCTAAATACACCAAAAAGCGGTGGATTAAGCGCTAGGTGCTAAAATTTCGAAATGCGCGCTATACGCGCTGCTAAAAAAGCGCTAGATCTAGTCCCCAAAGCGCTAAAATGAGAGCACTGTTTTGGAGTTTATGGCCTAGTATCTCATAGTATCTAGAACTTTAGGCCAATGTCACTGTCACTGGTTGTCACCAGTGTTACAAACCCCAAAAAATATTTACTCATAAACGTTTATGCCGTGTAGTGGCGGTCAAGAATATCCACTACCCCATATCCTGCCGTGGGTGTCGTAAAAGGCGACAAAGGGAAACAGGCAGAAGATGGGCCGCAGCATCTTCCTGATAATAGCCAAAATTATAATAAAAAAACTGCGGTTGCCAACCCGCTCGCCAAGCGTGGCAACTATGGCAAATACCCCCCAATGACTAAAGCAACAAACAGACGGCCCCCAGTCCCCGGCGGCCCCGCTATTCCTGGCTACGGTGGCGACCATGGTAACGGCGGGGCAGGGGGTGCTAAGAATCTCCGGTGGAGGTTCGGTTGCCACCTTAGACGACTCGACCTGGCAACGTACAACGCACGCACCCTGAGGACTGACGAGAAGATCGTGGAGCTGGAAGAAGAGATAGACAAGTTGCGCTGGCATATTATAGGATTATCCGAAGTCCGAAGAGAGGGGGAGGACACGGTAATCCTCGAATCCGGCAACTTGCTCTATCACCGGGAGGGCGACCATCTGTCCCAAGGAGGTGTCGGATTTATCGTCCACAAGTCTCTCGTTAACAACGTTGTAAAGATCGGGAGTGTGTCGACGAGGGTTGCGTACCTTATACTCAGAATCACCAAACGGTATTCGCTGAAGGTCATACAGGTTTACGCACCAACCTCGGCACACCCCGATCAGGAGGTGGAGGAAATGTATGAGGATATCTCTAGAGCCATGCATTCCTCCAAAACCCAATATACGGTGTTAATGGGAGACTTCAATGCAAAACTAGGCACAAGAGAGAACGGTGAGCTGAAAGTAGGGAAATTTGGAATAGGGCAACGGAACCCAAGGGGCCAGCAGCTGGCCGACTTCATGGAGAAAGAGGGACTCTTTATGATGAACTCTTTCTTCCAGAAGCGGCCCCACAGGAAGTGGACCTGGTCGAGCCCCGACGGTTCGACAAAAAATGAGATTGACTTCATTATGACGACCAGACGACAACTGTTCAGTGATGTCTCCGTGATCGCGAGGGTGAAAACTGGTAGCGATCACCGAATGGTTAGAGGCACACTGAACCTAAACGCTAAGTTGGAGAGGTCTCGTCTAATGAAGTCAACGCTCCATCCCCCTCGTGCTCTGTTCCAAAGTCCCGAAACCTTTCAGCTCGAGTTACAAAACCGTTTTCAGTGCCTAGAAGACTGCAATGAAGTGGACGATATGAATGACAAGCTCGTGGAAGCTGTCCATGCGGTCGGAGCTAAGTTATGCAAGACCCGCCGCAGAAGAACACAAAAACTCTCCTATCACACTCTTAATCTCATGGCTGTTAGACGGGAGATGAAGCTACATTCTTCAACAGACTTGACAGCATACAGGCATCTGAACAGACAGATCTCCAAATGCATGCGGCGGGACTTACGCAACTTCAATACAGCTCGTATTGAAGAAGCGATAGAGCGGAACCAAGGCTCCAAAGTCTTTGCCAGAGATCTGTCTGTCAGAAAGAGCCAACTGTCAAAGCTGAAGACGGAATGTGGCAGCATCGTTTCCGGGACACCTGAGATTTTGAGTGAGATTGAGAGGTTCTATGGGCAGCTGTACACGTCATCGTTGGAGCCACACGCAAGTGTGAGTAACGATCCAAGAGCGAGTCTCATCCGACACTATTCCGAAGATATCCCAGACGTCAGTCTGAGCGAGATTAGAATGGCTCTCCAGCACCTTAAAAACGGTAAGGCCCCAGGCGAGGATGGAATTACAGCGGAGCTTCTGAAAGCGGGTGGAAGACCGGTACTTGAAGTCCTTCAGAAGCTCTTTAATTCCGTCCTCCATGGTGGCATTACACCGGAGGCGTGGAGCAGAAGTGCGGTGGTCTTGTTCTTCAAGAAAGGTGACAACGCTCTCTTGAAGAACTACAGACCGATTTCCCTTCTGAGCCGCGTCTACGTGCTGTTTTCGAGAGTCATTACGAATCGTCTCGCTCGCAGACTTGACGACTTCCAGCCTCCCGAACAAGCCGGTTTCCGAAAGGGCTTTAGCACCATAGACCACATACATACCCTTCGGCAAGTTGTACAGAAGTCCGAAGAGTACAATTTGCCACTATGACTGGCGTTTGTGGACTATGAGAAAGCCTTTGATTCTGTCGAAATTTGGGCGGTGCTGCAGTCCCTTCAGCGGTGCCAAGTTGACTGTCGGTATATCGAAGTGTTGAAGTGCTTGTACAGTAGGGCTACGATGGCTATCCGAGTACAGAACCAGAGTACGAAACCTATCCAATTGCAGAGAGGTGTAAGACAGGGTGACGTCATATCCCCGAAACTCTTCACCGTTGCATTGGAAGACGTTTTCAAGCTTCTGGACTGGTAAGGATACGGTATCAACATCAATGGCGAGTACATCACTCACCTTCGATTTGCCGACGATATAGTCCTTATGGCAGAATCGCTGGAGGGCCTAAGCACTATGCTCAATGACCTCAATAGTGTTTCCCAACGGATAGGTCTTAAGATGAACATGGACAAAACAAAGATCATGTTTAATGTCCATGTCACACCTATGCCGGTAGTTGTTGGGAGCACTAAGCTCGAAGTTGTTGACGAGTATGTTTACCTGGGACAAATAGTCCGACTAGGTAAGTCCAACTTCGACCGAGAGGTCAATCGACGGATTCAACTCGGCTGGGCAGCGTTCGGGAAGCTACGACACATCTTCTCGTCAGACATACCTCAAAACCTTAAAACGAAATTGTACAACGAGTACATGTTGCCAGTGATGACTTACGGAACTGAGACGTGGTCCTTCACTGCTGGCCGTATGAGGAAGCTCAAGGTCGCTCAGCGGGCTATGGAGAGGGCTATGCTCGGAGTTTCTCTGCGTGATAAACTTAGGAATGAGGATATCCGCAGTAGAACCAGAATAACCGACATAGCCCAACGAATTAGTAAGCTAGAAGTGACAGTGGGCCGGCCATATAGCTCGAAGAACCGACAACCGATGGGGAAGAAAGGTTCTCGAGTGGCAGCCTCGTATCGGTAGGCGAAGTGTAGGGCGTCCCCCCACGAGATGGAGTGACGACCTGGTAAGACATGCAGGAAGTCGATGGATGCAGGTGTGGACCGTGCTTTGTGGCATTCTTTGGGGGAGGCCTATGTTCAGCAGTGGACTTGTGAAGGGCTGTAATGATGATGATGATGAAACGTTAAGTCAAAAATCCCTAAAAATCACCTTATTTACTTCGAAATCCCCTAAAAACAATGTATTGTAATGCTTTGCAATGTTCTTTATATATAAATTATTTCATATTAATTATACTAGCTTTTTACCCGCGGCTTCGCTCGCGTTGGCTTCAATTTAGAAATATAATTAATACTACTTCATTTAAAGTTACAAATTAATGAAATTTATGTTCCTCCTTCCCTCTTGTCACACGTTCATTGTAAATAGAACTACATTTAATGTAAATCTATTTACGATGAACGTGTAACAGGGACTATGTTCATGAGCGGGTGTACAAATATAGAGAAGATGAGCAGCAGAGTCTTTCTGACTACAGCTTAAAAAAATCAACAACCCGCTTGCCAAACGTGGCAACAACGGCTAATATCCAACTTATTTCGTAATCTATGGAGGGAATCGAAATGATAAACGGGAGTAGAAATATATTAGCACCGTAGAGGCGGTGAATTAAAAACCAATACCTTATTTCGTCTCGTCTCGTCTCTAAGAGGCGACAGAAGGGAAACTGAAACAGGAGATGGATGGCAGCATCTTCCTGATAACAGTGCAGAGTTATAAAAAGTTGCGGTTGCAAACCTACTGGCCAATCGTGGCTACTACTGCGAATATCTGGCCTATTTGACAAACATTGGGAGAAGCCTGTGATCAACAGTAGATAGGCCTATTAAAAGTAAAAAAGTAGCAGCCTACATCCATCCCACTACTGGGAACAGGCTGCAGTGAGTTTTAGGACAAAAAAGAGTTGATTGAGTTGACTCCAATACGGGCTAACTGACTTCACATAAGTACACCTAAAAATGATTTCTTAAATATTTTTTTAACTTCTCAAATATGTAGGTTTTCTCGCGACATTTTCCTTCACCACCGAGATCGTGGTAAATCGAAACTTCAAATTGCAATTAAATATGATTGGTGTTGGGTGTGGATCAAATTTGGGTAGCTTACGTATTATGAAATTTACGTTTGGATCAGTTCGATTACAGGGTAACTTCCAAGATTCTATCAATACAGTTTTACTCATAGTTAAAATTAAAATAAACGTGCGTTTAAAATTTGCTGTCTTTGATTTTTATAGTACCTTTTGACAAGAGCCTGTTCATTAACTCATGTCAGCTATGAAACCGGGACTGTCACAAAAATTTCAATAAGTAGGTATGCCTGAAATCATGAAAGCTATCGTAATCTTAATCAATATGACAAACTGTTTCAAGCCTCATTAAAAGTAAAAAAGTAAAGAAGCAGCTTACATACGTCTTACGACTGTGCACAGGGCTGCTAACTACCCATGCCATATGCAAAATAGTGGTTTCATATGTCCACGAATTTTTAAAAACGATTTAGACATCAAGGTTTCGCCGCCATGTTATTATTTACCACTTCACTGAGCACGTGAAAAATAATCAAATAAAAATTCCTTACCAGTTTCACTGGTCCTCGCGGGAATCGAAGTCTTTAGTTCCTGAGCTTTGAAATCTTACGGCGAGATACACTCTCGCACTTTGCTTAAATAAAACTCATAAAAACTGAAAAGAAGCTTTGGCACTATTGTGAACCCCATCTACATTGTAATTAGTCAATCAAACTATTCCATCATTTAGATATGAAAATCTTACAAAACACTTAATTTTCAATTACTTACTTCTGACTTCATACAAAAAGAAGTTGGTGAAATATTTATATGCTGATAGACATCCAACATATTCAACTAAAGACATTCTGTCTTAAACACAGTTTTGTGTACACAGTTTTGTTAGTCATTTTGCTAAAAGTGACAAAAGCGATAAATCATCCCAACACCGATTTGGATATTTTAAGTCTGACAATTTTTGACGTTGGAAGAATAAGTATTATAGAATTCATATTATAGAATTCATATTCAATAGAATTATCATTAATATCGTCAGTTACTTATTATTAGTTTATTTAGCAATATGTAGATGGCGGTATTATGAAATTAAAAGTATGATAATAAAAACTGTACCCTCTAGTACTCAGCGAACTCACAATATAAAGCCAAAATTATACAATACATAAATTAGGTATAAATTGATGTAGGTTTTATTAAAAGTTCTGCTTCTGTAAAAAATACGCTATTAGCGCTGACTGGCGGTGTGTAATGAAATTATTTTACGATATAACCATATGAAGAAATAACAATGTTGTGTTTAGTTTTTAATATCGCCAAACGATCTCTATTCATTGATTTGGTCAAGTTATATAATGATATAGTCAAAAAACAATGTAAAATTTAATTAAGTGGTGCAATCTAGCCACGGGTGTACCTCAAGGTGGCGTCCTTTCTTCTTTAATCTTTTCCATCTTTATCAACTGTATCACCCAGGTGACATCTTCAAACTTCCATCTCTATGCAGACGATTTGCAGCTGTATCGTCATTTTCTAGTGACTGAAGCAAATTCAGCATTACTTGAAATAAATAACGATCCAAATAAAATCGATGAGTGGTCTAGATCATACAGACTTGTTATAAACCCTAAAAGATCATAAGCAATGATTATAGGCACCAGGTTTACTCGTAAATTACTTGACTTTTCTTCACTGCCAACTCTTCAAATTAATGGCATTCCACTAAGCATTTCAGAAACGGTTAAGAATCTAGGCATCATCATGGATTGCAAGTTGACATGGAATGCACATATCACAGAAATTAGCAAGAAAATATATTATACTTTTCATTCCTTAAAATGCCTTCAACATTTTCTGCCGTTATGAACGTAAATTTCTCTTGTTCAAACATTTATTTTCCCGATTCTTGACTATGCTGATGTCTGTTATTTGGATGCGACTGAGGAGCAATTAAACAAACTTGAGCACTTGCAAAACTTATGTATTCGTTATATTTTCGGACTAAAAAAATATGACCACGCCTACTCCTATCGCAAACAGCTCAAGTGGCTCCCAATCCGACTTCGCAGGAATACCCGAATCCTATGCCTCCTCTTTAACATACAATCCAACATCACCACCCTATCTACGTGATCGATTCCACTTTGCGCACTCCCCCGATACAGTTTGCAGATCACATTTAAACACCCTCCTAAATTTCCCTTCTTCTAAAACTAAGTCCTATTCTCACTCTTTTACAGTACATGCAGTTAGGTTATGGAATTCTCTTCCTGCTGCAATTAGAGAGGCTCAATCAGTGTCCGTGTTCAAAAGGCGAGTCAAAGAGCACTATCTTTCTTTGTCGTCCCAATGATTATATATAATATATTATTATATTTATATATGTATATATATATATATATATATATATATTATATGTGTATGTGTGTATATGTATTTATAGTGGTATTTAGTTATATGTATGTTTACATGGATATTTGTTTTTATTACCTTTACTTTATGTTACGTATATTAATATTATAAAATTTTATTATGAGAGTGCCCACTAGATCAGCTTCTCTTTTAATTTGTCCAGTATCAGGCCTGCTGGAAGAAATTTCAATATGAAATGAGCAGTGCCTTTGTACAAAAAGTTTTTTTTTCTCTTCCTTGTAACATTATTTTGTGTGTACATAAATTGTTAAATAAATATATAAATAAATGCCACCATTCCGTGCCATAATTGACTACTTTATGATATTATTAATTCTAAGATCTGGCTAATACATCTATAAAAATCTTTTTATTTAAACTATATAGATATTGAGAGTTTTACAATAATTACAGTATTTATCAGTTTATTTATAGATAATCTAAACTTTTTTATAGGTTAGAAATTAAACTTACAAACATCTAAAATTTTGTGATTTTCAATAGATGTCATTATTATCTACTATTTAAGTAGTAATTGGTTACTATAACCTTTATTAATTCCTGCTAAAATGAGTTATCCAAAGAACTGAAAATGAACGTTAGAATTTTCAAATAATTATGAATTAAATTATTAAGACATATAAATGTAAGATATATTTTTTTTTATTTATTTATAACTGGAGGTAAAATGTTACTACTTTTTGAATTTCACATGAGATGGCACTGTTTTGATAAAGTGAAACTTAGATTGTCGACGTAGTTAAAATTATCACGCAACGGTTAAAACTAATTTTAGGCTCTATTTATAAATATGTTATTTATTAAACAAAATCACCAATAATCAAATAAAATGGAAATGAACATCTTGAGGAAAGAAAATACTTAACCCTCCTTTTTAAAGTTCCGTAATCGGATAAAAAGTAGCCTATAAGTTGCCCCGGGTCCCAAACTATCTATACACAAAATTTCATGGAAATCTGTGCAGTAGTTCTTGCGTAAATCGGGAATACACAAACAGACAGACAAAAGGCGCAGTTCCACACTTTTAGTCCTCAGGAATTTTATTTTCCAGAAATTATTAGAATTACAGACTCTACTTTTCTACAGATTTATTATATGTATATATATTTCTTTTCCAACTGATGGTTCCGACATATTAAAATCATACATTTAGATTTAAAATAAACATACATTTTAGTAAATGGATTAAACGTTATAAATGATGCACTATTTCGTTGCAATGTGATTCAGATCATCATCACACTTGGTAGCATTTCAATAGATAACAATAAATTGCAACCGTGTTAATTAATGCAAAACATACATTTTGAGACATATTCGAAAGGTTTACAACCAGCTGCGCTGTATACATCGAAAACTTCTAAACATATATAAGTGGTAGAGCCATGCTGCAGCTATATTAGTAGCTCACCACGCTTTCACAGAATAGCAGCTTAAAAGTGCTGTGTTTCGTATGGTGAGTGTAGAGAACCTAAGTCCTCACGGGTTACAACGCATCTGCATTTTGATTCGCAAACGAGGACAAATGTAGATGCCTATGGGCCACAGCAATCATTTACCATCAGGTGCACTGTGTGCTCGTTTGTCACCCTAACCTATAAAAAATCAGCTTAAGTGGAAAAATATATAAGTCCCAGAAAATATAAAGCCCCTAAAAATCCCGTAGCACTAGGAAAACCCCAAAGTGGGGAACTCTGGGTGTCCCACACTTGTCAGTTCTCGACCACAGACTACTAAGAGGTTAATGTGAGTTAATGGTTTCTCACTCTCAGTTATCAAGTAGCCACACTTGCATTTTTTATTTGTGATTTGGGATTTTTTTCAGAAGTGGTATAAAAGTTTATTCATTATTAACCAAAAATAAAATATATCCAAAAGTATATTTTAGACAGTTACAATGTAAGAAATATGAGTAATTTTCATTATTTTTAATACTATTCCATTTCTGTTTCATTAGAAGATCCAATGAATCCCTCGGGTGATTAATCTAGTTCAAACATGTATAATTTCCAGTTTCTTTTTACATAATAAGGGTGACAAACGTGCACACAGTTCACCTGATGGTAAGTGTACTAAGTAAGTACTAAGCACCCCCGCCACGACAAGTGGGAATCCGTTCGGGGAGGAATTGTCAGCTGTCTGCTGGCTCAACTGTATCTTGCCTGAAGTCGCCGTCAAAATCTCCCAAGCTGCTGTACAATGCGACGCATTAATTTATTGTGAAGTAATGTACTATGAAGGATAATTAATACATTACAACTACATGCTCAGATGGGCTAGTACCCAGAGCCATAAATCAAGTTATACAAAAAATATTACTACTATGCTGTTATTTAATTAATATTTATCTATGGTTATAGTCTATTACTCATCATGGTTCACAGCTAATGGACGTATTGTTTATTTTATACCTCGCTATTTATTGCGTTAAGATGGGTCTGTAAAGTTTCCAGATATTTTTGCACACCTGTGTGTGCCTTTACAGCGTAACAAAAATGATGTAAGTTATGAAAGTGTTTTGTGTTTATTTTCTGTTATTCTTTTTACATGATTACACCATGAAATCATGACATTCCATTGCTTCATAGCTTTCACTTTCACTGTCTGCGATTTAAAGAGTATGCCTACGACTGTATCATTTCTCGAACTTTTAATTTGCACGTAGTCTCATATATCTAATTATTGCCAACTAGACGCACAGTTTTTTTACATAAGGTCTTCATCATCATATTGTTATGCCTCATAGTTTTTATTTCCATATAATATCGGATAGTGAATGCGTAAACTTAGATGACGATCGAATAGAACGTTACTATGTCTATGCAAATATTTTAATTTTTTATATTCACTACGTTTTTTTTGCTGATTAATGGCCGGAAATCCATCCAAGAAAGCTGGTTGGGAAAATATTCTAAAGACTGTATGCCAGTTTGGCAAGCTGGCACATTGTTTGCAAGACTTATGTCGAGCTGTGAACTTAAAATGCTCTTTATGTGATTTCTGTAATATCACTTTCATGTTTCTCTCTAAATAATTTACACAGTGTCACAGGTTGAAAGTTGAAGCTTTACATTTATTTATAAACACATTTATTTTTAACTATCTATAAAAATTAAAATTGGTATTTATCAGAACATTGGTATTATCTTATAAACTTCATCAAATATTTGTCTATCCTTTTATTAATTTTTCAAAGAAATTTTTATTTATATTTTAATTCTACTTTAAAATTAGTGTAAGCATTATCTTTATAATTTACTAAATCAGATTTCTGTTTGATAAATAAAGTTTACAGATTAATTCAACATGTAGAAATAACAACAATAAGCTTGAGCGCATTCAAAATTTATGTATTAGATTCATATTTGGGCTTCGCAAATATGATCATATCTCTGAATTTAGCAAACAGGTCAAATGGCTCCCGATCCACCTTCGCAGGAATACTCTCATTCTCTCCACTTTGTATGGTGTGCAGTTTAATCCTTCCACTCCTCATTATTTAAAAAACCGTTTCCAGTATCTTTCCCTTACCTATAATCGGTTCCTTCGATCCTCTGTCAATCTTTCTCTCTCTACTCCTTTGCACTCTTCCTCCTTTTTTAAGAAATCCTTAACTGTAACTGCTATACGTTTGTGGAACTCTTTGCCTCTCCATAATTGTCTTGCTCAATCTCTTCATTCTTTCAAGTCTTGTTAAATAATATTACTTAGAACGCTATTAGATAAATTACTGTTCCTTTTTCATACTCTTTTCATTTAATTTATTATATTATATCATACATAATCTTCACTTATTTTTATTTCTATGTATTTTCATATTTTTATTTTGTACGCCTCCCTCTATTTTTAACTATATAAAAGTAGATGAAATATTGGTTTAAAGCACATAATAGTAGCACATATCAAGGAGTACCAATAACAGTTGGTTGTTGCTGATATTACTTGTCCTGATGCTAATAATAATTAATCTTGACCAAGATTAATCATCATTCATCATTACAGCTCTTCACAAGTCCACTGCTGAACATAGGCCTCCCCCAAAGAATGCCACAAAGTATTATTATTTTATTATTTATTATTATTTTTTTTTTTTTATAAAACATTACCCCCACACTAGGATTTTCTCCTGTATCGTAGAGGCAGTCTACAAACATAAATTGCACAAGGACAAACATCCAGACCAGGAAAAATTATTTGCAGGCCATACAAATACTTGTTCCGTGCGGGATTCGAACCCGCGGCCCCCAGCGCAGCAACTCATTCCTAAGCCACTGCGCCACGGAGCCGTCCAAGTATGGTCCATATCTTACCAGGTCGTCACTCCATCTAGTGGGGGGACACTACACTTCGTCTTCAGCCTGTGTAGTGGCGGATAAGAATACCCACTACCCCATATCTTCCCGTGGGCGTCGTAAGAGGCGACAGAATTAAACTGAGACAAGTAGGGCAGCAGCATCTTTCTGA
This sequence comes from Parnassius mnemosyne, assembly GCA_963668995.1. NCBI lineage: Eukaryota > Metazoa > Arthropoda > Insecta > Lepidoptera > Papilionidae > Parnassius > Parnassius mnemosyne. Next base: position 23,447,833 of record CAVLGL010000080.1, read on the forward strand.
TAACAGCAAAACAACAATAAAAAAAACTGCAATTGCCAATCCTCTCACCAGGTGTGGCAACTATGGCAATATACCCCCCATGATGAAAGTTACGAAGAGACGGCCTCCAGTCCCCGGCGGCCCCGCTATTCCTGGCTACAGTGGCGACCATGGTAACGGCGGGGCAGAGGGTGCTAAGAATCTCTAGTGGAGGTTCAGTTGCCATCTAACACGAATCGACCTGGCAACATATAACACACGCACCTTGAGGACTGACGAGAAGATCCAGGAGCTGGAAGAAGAGATAGACAAGTTGCACTGGAATATTATATAATTATCCGAGGTCCGAAGAAAGGAGGAAGACATGGTAATCCTCGAATCCTGCAACTTGTTTTATCACCGGGAGGGCGACCATCTGTCCCAAGGAGGTGTCGGATTTATCGTCCACAAGTCTCTCGTTAACAACGTTGTAAAGATTGAGAGTGTGTCGACGAGGGCTATACTCAGAATCACCAAACGGTATTCGCTGAAGGTCATACAGGTTTACGCACTAGCCTCGGCACATCTCGATGAGGAGGTGGAGGAAATTTATGAGGATATATCTAGAGCCAAAACCCACTATACGTTGTTAATTGGAGACTTCACCACAAAACTAGGTACAAGAGAGATCGATGAGCTGAAGGTAAGGCAATTTGGAATAGGGCAACGGAATCAAGGGGACTTCATGGAGAAAGAGGGACTCTTTATGATGAACTCTTTCTTCCAGAAGCGGCCCCACAGGAAGTTGACCTGGTCAAGCCCCGACGGTTCGACAAAAAATGAGATTGATTGCATTATGCCGACCAGACGACAACTGTTCAGTGATGTCTTAGTGATCGCGAGGGTGAAAACTGGTAGCGATCACCGAATGGTTAGAGGCACACTGAACTTACAACGTTAAGTTGGAGAAGTCTCGTCTAATGAAGTCAACGCTCCGCTCCTCTCGTGCTCTAAATCCAGAGTCACGAAACCTTTCCGCTTGAGCTACAAAACCGTTTTTAGTGCCGAGAAGATTGCACTGCATTGGATGATATGAATGATAAGCTTTTGAAAACTTTCCATGCGGTCGGAGCTAAGTTCTGCAAGACCCGCCGCAGAAGAATACAAAACCTCCCCAATCACAGTCTTAATCTCATGGCTGTTAGAAGGGAAATGAAGCTACAGTCTTCAGCAGATTTGACAGCATACAGGCAACTGAACAGACAGATCTCGAAAGGTATGCGGCGGGACTTACGCTACTTCAATACAACACGTATTGAAGAAACGATCGAACGTAACCAGGGCTACAAAGTCTTTGCTAGTGATATCTGTCTGCCAGACAGAGCCAACTTTCAAAGCTTGAAGACTGAGTGTGGCAGCGTCGTTTCAGGTACATCTGAGATTTTGGGTGATATTGAGAGGTTCTTCGGGCAGCTGTACACATCATCGTTGCAGCCACATGCAAGTGTGAGTAACGATCCAAGAGTAAGTCTTATCCGGCACTATTCCGATGATATTCCGGACGTCAATCTGAGCAGGATTACAATAGCTCTCCAGTGTCTTAAAAACGGCGAGGCCCTAGGTGAGGATGAAATTACAGTGGAGCTTTTTTTCCTTCAGAAGTTCCTTAATTCCGTCCTCCATGGTGGCACTACTCCGGATGCGTGGAGCAGAAGTGCGGTGCTCTTGTTCTTCAAAAAAGGCGACAATGCTCTTTTGAAGAACTACAGACAGATTTCCCTTTTGAGCCGCGTCTACGTGCTGTTTTCGAGAGTCATTACGAATCGTCTCGCACGCAGACTTGACGAATTCCAGCCTCTCGAACAAGCCGTTTTCCGAAAAGGCTTTAGCACTATAGACCACATACATACCCTTCGGCAAAATGTACAGAAGTCCGAGGAGTACAATTTGCCACTTTGTCTTGCGTATGTGGACTATGAGAAAGCCCTTGTTTCCGTCGAAATTTGGACGGTGCTGCAGTCCCTTCAGCGGTGCCAAGCTGACTGTCGGTATATCGAAGTGTTGAAGTGCTTGTACAGTAGGGCTACGATGGCTATCCGAGTACAGAACCAGAGTACGAAACCTATCCAACTGCAGAGAGGTGTAAGACAGAGCGATGTTATATCCCCGAAACTCTTCACCGCTGCATTGGAAGACGTTTTCAAGCTACTGGACTGGAAAGGATAACTGTATCCTATTTATTATAGTATTTACGTCAATGGCGAGTACATCACTCACTTTCGATTTGCCGACGATATAGTCCTTATGGCACAATCGCTGCAGGACCTGAGTACTATATGCTCAATGACGTCAATAGTGTCTTCCAACGGATAGAGTCTTAAGATGAACATGGACAAAACAAGTCATGTGTAACGTCCATGTCACACCTATGCCGGTTGTTGTTGGGGACACTAAGCTCGAGGTTGTTTAAAATCGTAAATTGTTGATGAGTATGTTTGCCTGGGACAAATAGTCCGACTAGGTAAGTCCAACTTCGACCGAGGGGTCAATCGACGGATTCAACTCTACTTCGTTTGGGAAATTACGGCATATCTTCTCGTCAGGTATACCTCAAAACTTAAAAAACTAGACTGTACAACCAGTGCGTGTCCTTCACTGCTGGTCGTATGAGGAAGCTCAAGGTCGCTCAGCGAGCTATGAAGAGGGCTATGCTCGGGGTTTCTCTGCGTGCTAAACTTAGAAATGAGGATATCCGCAGTAGAATCAGAGTTACCGACACAGCCCAAAGGATTAGTAAGCTGAAGTGGCAATGGGCCGGCCAAATAGCTCGAAGAACCGACAACCGATGGGGAAAATAGGTTCTCGAGTGGCAGCCTCGTAACGGTGGACGAAGACCAAGATTAGTATAGTTAAAATATTTTCGACCCAGACTTTAGCAAGAAAAAGTGTATTGCCTATCAGTTTAAGTTGAAACTAGTTTTTTTTTTTACTAAAATAATTTATCATTAGTTAGCAAAACTAGATCAGAGATATTACTTGATCCTGTCAGAAAAGTAATATCTGCGACAGTAGGTTGAGGTATGGCTAGCGGTCTCAGAACACTACCGAGAGAAGAACGCCTAAAAAATGGAAACGCGTGTTTATGAATGTACACTACAAGCGCCGCGGTGGGCGCCCATATAAAACTTTTTGGCGGGAATTTCAAACCTTTGTATTCTGTAATCTGTAAGGCAAATTCGAGTAATTTTGGTTCAAGCCTGAGAAACCTATTGGGTGAATTCCCATACATTTGAGAGGTTGCACCAAAATTACTCGAATTTACTTTAGAGGAGCATGTGTGATAAAATAAAACTAAAAATAGATACATAGTTAGGTTTGTAATTTTATTTTTTGGAAGACAAATTGTGTTATATACTACAATTATTTTTATTATAGTATTAACTTTGACATCAGGAAGTCAATCACCTCTGTCTTCCATGATCATATTTGTATTGAAAAATATTATATTGATTTGTTGGGTTTTGAAAATCGGTTTGTAGCTAATTAAAATAAAAACCAATAAAATCCTTGTAGAAATAGAAGGGCCTTTGCCCAGATGTGGGTTCTGTAAGCTATCACTTACATTTTCTTAATCTAGAAACTGCATCATATAATCCATGTTCTTAAACGAAAAAGGCGACGCAGTGACTATGTGTATTTTACACAAACTATATCTATAACTATATCAAGCTACTTTTGACCTCCTTTAAGTGGAAAACTGTACTACTTATTACTTACTAACTTAACTTTCTAACTAGCTGTTCCCCGCGACTTCGCCTGCGTGTTATTTGGGGGTTTCATTTTTTTGCGCGGCACTCTAATTCTTTTTCTAAAATAAAAGTAGCCTAAGTTACTCTTTGTGACAACAGCTATCTGCCAGTGAAAATCCCGTCAAAATCGTTTCGGAAATTAACCGGAACAAACAGACAGACAGTCAGACAAAAACTTTAAAAATTGTATTTTTGTTATTAGTACCGTATATACTTTCACATGCATTTAGTAAAAAGCTGTAATTATGACATTACAAACAGATACTTCAATTTTATTTATTTGTATAGATAATGAACCTATTAAATTGCCTTTTGTATCATTTACACACTTATCAAAAACCTAGACCACTTCCAGGTAATTTAAAAATTGATCTTTGTCATCAGTTTTTGGCATTAGGCATATATAAACGTAAAAATCCTTTAATTTAATGCACTGTACTTGAAATTAACTTATCAATTACTTTGTCTTCATTTAATTCAAATAAATTAAAAAAGAAATCAGTAAAGCACACTAAAATATATAAGGTATTTATTTCACTTCATATTCAACCAATAACCTATATGTATGTGAAAAGAAGGCAATTTTGATACAATGTTCAGGGTTGTCTTTTCCAATAAGAGCGTTGAGCTATGAATGGGTGGGTGCCAAGCTCCATAGCAGTTTCTTAAATTATCTTTTAAATCTATTAAAGAATGTTGTACATTCCTCTAACTATGATTGGCTATTACAGTACTAGCCAATACTGGGCTGGGACCTTCAGTCAGAATATTTAGAGATGGTTTTTCTGTTGTCTGTTAGATGCCAAGTTTTGTTATGGCTTGATTTTAATCGGTTTTCAGCACAGTGTGCTATCAAACAACTAGACTGCTAACTACTAGTAACGGAAAAAAATGTAGCAGAAAAAATTTGTTGATCAATAATATATAACATGTTTGTGTTTCAGTGCCAAGATGGCGCCCTCAACGGACAGCTTTGTCCCTCAACCACTATCACCATCTCTATTGGTTCACCATCCACACCGGCTTGTATTTATTTCAGTGGTATGTATACTGCCATTTACTACTAATATTGTTTTATTGTCTAAGAGAATTTTATGGAATCATTTAAAGAATAAATTTTTAGTCGTTTCCTTGTTTTACACATGTTAATTTATTACTAGAAAGAAAATTATAACTTGATTTTCTTAAGATTCATTACATTACATAATATAAAAAAAAAACTATTAACAATTAAATTTAACTGGTACTAAGTTTTAATAAAATATTTAGAACATGTATGCCAACCCGCTTGCCAAGTGTGGCAATTATGAGAATATCCCCCCTATAAGGCAATCTATAGAGGAAGCGTATGTTCAGCACTGGACTTTACAAGGCTGTAACAATATCGGTAACACCTTAATTTATTGTTTTGTTTGACAAACTTATGTGATACAATGAAACTGTATACTTACCTATACTATACTACTTGTTGGTTATACTGGAAAGGTAAAAATTGATGTTTTATGAACTATAAAAATTGTTTGTAAAGGCAGTCTCAGTAGCTGAATTTATAATAATAATTTCTGTTTTGAATTTAACATTTTATGCTGTTATTTTCTCTTGTTTTCCAGCTTACTAACAGCAACTCTGATTATGAATACAAGCGCATGGGATTGGTCGCTGGCTTCGGCCAACGGCCTGCTAACTAATGAAGAATGCTCTATGCTGCTCGATGTCGATCTTTTCAAATCTGATGATGGTATGTATTAAACATGGTCTGTTACGGAAATTTAAACATTAAAAATTATGTATGTAAATCTCGAATCTTAATATCATGATAAAAGTAACAATAGAATAATTTAAGAATAACTAAAGGCAATAAAAAATGAATTTGCTTATAATATTTTACGTCAATTTATGTAAAGAACACAATTAGAAAAAGGACAATGTCCAAAACCGCCCTGTGTAATAAAAGCATCGGACATACACGATAATTAATTTTCTATTTTATTATATTAGTTGCAAATACTTTTATAACACGGACTAGCTGCATGCAAAAATAAACATTAAAAAGTATTATATTCGACTAATAACATTAATCGCCGCCATCTTCGCCAAACATCATGTGGTGTCGAAAAATGATTAGGGATGCCCAATCGATTGTAATCGATTTTTGAATTTTTAATGAACTGTTGCATATTTTTTAATCTGAATTACATTTTGATTTATTTCGAATAAAGTTGCTAAAAGAAGCTACAATAAAAATATTATAATGATTTCTTATATTTACGCGAACACTACACGAGGGAGTCCCCCGTGACCACGGTTGCTGGAAAGCAACCGAAACGTCGGGAATATAAAATAAGTTAATTAAACGCGATAAAATCCGTAAAAATAGTTTTATTCAATAAAAATATTATATTACCATTTCCTTATATTCTTTTATATTATTCCCTACAAGTATAATTTTAAAAACCTACTATACCTATTGAATGTCATACTCGATTTTGAATAGGTAGTTAAAATATTGCTGAAGAAAAATATTCGTAAAGATAATTATTCAGGATTTTCTAATGATCGTTTAGACAGGAGTATATTTTACATCTTACTACACGATAACTTACGAGTTTACGACAATTAATTTAAAAAAAAACTGTTATCGTTACTGCATTAATTATAAATGTGTTTTTTTTTTTTTAAAAAGAGCAATATTGCAGACTAGATACAGATATATTGTTACAAGTATGGAAGAAGTAGAGACGTACGTGTTATTATTAGTAAAGTAGGACAGTGTTATGGTATTAATATTATCGTATGACAAAAGATGATATATAGATGGTATATATAGATGGTATACTGTTTGTAACGTACGGCTATAATAAATCTTAGGAAATATTCATAAGTCGTATCGTATTTGGCGCTTCTATTTTTGATGTCACTAAATGGTCACTTGTCAGTCTCTCATGAAAAAAATACGATCTCCAAATCGATGCAAATCGAACATACTAGAATCGATTCTCGATTAAATCAAGCATTAACAGATCTATTTTTGATCAATCGCGACATTTTCAAATATTAATAAAATATTAGGCATATATAGACACAGAACATTATCGATGATAACTTACCGTAAATACAAGTAACTGTATAGAAAAATCATTAATTTAATAAACATAACATTACGCCAGTATTTTCCAGAAGGAGTAGGTAGAGGTGTGTAAGTACTGTTATGTTATACATTCCATGTAATAGGGGATGCGCGTATTGCCAAACACCGGACACAAATCCAGACTCCGTGCTACTACTGGGAACTTCAAGATATAAAAACCCAATAATAATTTGCCCGACCCAGAACAGAACAGTTTTTCTGTCTGTCACAAGGAACAGATGTTCCAAATATGCAAAAGTATTTCTTGAATCGTTTGAAATATAGCTAGTTCTTGAATAAGTCCGATTCGAGAGGTTTCTCTATCGACATCGGACAAGGATTCTTCAGATCTATATCGATCTAGAAAATCGATTCTGTTACTATAAACAATCGATTAAACGATTTCAAATGGACATGCCTACTTTGTACCGTCATCTCTAATTCTGTCAAAGTTACATTGGTTGGCGTCGTTTGCAATTGTAATTGTCTTTGTACATAATTGTATCGGTGTTGTGGTGACTTTCGGGACTATATATTGAACATTACGACTTGGCTATTCGGCTAACGGACTCTGATTGCTTTCAAGAACGACTTACCTTGCTGTGATTTTTGGAACTGTGTACCACTCAAACGATAACCTAGCATTCATAAACGGACTCACGCATACGCAATGGAAAGTGTATTTTGTGTATCAAAATAATATCGACATCCCTGCACAGTTTTTAGACAATATTCTTATTTCCAGTTTAGAAAATGAACAATAAACATGAAATTAATCTGTGTTTTATTTCTAATTCAAACATAATAAGTTAATGTACGTGTAAAAACAACTTATACTACCAATTAGGTACAAAGTCGGTAGGGCTGGTTTCATAGTCACGCGTTTGAACAGCGCCGTCCAGACGCACACGCTTGCAAATGTACTAGATAGTAGTCTATAATATTCACGCTGTTCATGCGCGCGCTGTTGAAACTTGGTTGAAACCGTGGTTGATACGCTCGCTGTTCGACGGCATGTCTAGCGGTGTGACTGACAGCCTAAATCCTTATACATTTAGGTACTAGGTATCTTACCGTAACGTATATGCTAATGACAACATCTAAATGCTAACAGCCATTATATACATATATTTTTATTTTTACATTAATACACACAAACATTCTCTCATTTCAAAACCAATGCTCAGAAAGCAGGTTTGTTAACTACATTCTATGCATTTATACGTTGCACTTACATACACTTAGGCTTTAGAACAAAAATTGCATACCTAATTATGTAGATAGGTACTAGAAATAGATAAATGTTTTAGGACATCGTTTTTCAGTTTGTTAAAAATCACTCGGATCTATGAAAAAACGTAATATTCGTGGTTCGATTATAACCTCAAAATCTGATACTTTTTTTGAGATATATCTATTATGCAGCTAGTCCGCTATAAAAATAAGATCAAATAGGAATTTACTAATGATCAACAATAAAATACATAATTTTCCGATGCTCTTGGTTCCAGGGCGAACAATGTATGGGCGCAGAGCAATGTCCTTTGACTTGACTGCCTTGTTGGTCTAGTGGTCGTAAACGCGATTTCTCTGATTATGACGTCTCGGGATAGAATCCTGGGTCGTGACAAAATCAATTTTTTTTGAGTTCTTCTGTTAAGAAATTTTCAGCACGGAGTCAGTAAGTTGGCGGAGTTTGTGTCCTCCTGACCGAAATTCGGTCTGGAGAACATCATTATAGAAAATGAAAAAGGATAATATTTTATAAAGCAAGTCCTTAAATTTTACTAAGCTTTTTGAATATATTTCTGGATTCAGATCATTTTAGGAATGCGCCCTTAATAACTTTGTCCAAGCTGGGTTTGTTGAGTCTTGACCCTCGTAATCTGTGAAATCTAGGTGTAGCATTTCTGAATGGATGAGTCTGCTGCCAGAGCCTCGTTCAGAAATCAACAGGGTGCACAACTTGAAGGCGAGAGCCCTTTATATCCTAAATTTAAATAATGCTGATTTCATATAATTTTTTCCCTGTACTTCATGTGTTGTTGCACTGTTAATATAACTAATCCCTGACTGAGACTCTGTTCGTCTGACTGAGTGGACTGTTTACTAACGTAACATCAGCCTTTTTAGTTAATGCTCCCACATTAATTTAAGAGTCTGATGTTCGCTGGTGTTCGATGTTCGTCCGATTTATCGTAACTTATTTATATATTTTGTAATAAGATTTGTGTAAAGGAAAGAAATATCACGTTGCTAAACTGAATTACATTTTTTTTAAATTACATGTTGTGTCATACTTTTCAATACAACATTGAATAATACAAATGTTTGATCGTATTATAAAACTTATGAAATCTACTAGCGAATATCCACGACTTCGTTTGTGGTATTTGTTCACTGAAAAATATATCATTGTAGTTTGTAACTAAAGGAATATGACATTATATTTTAAACTATACGACGCCAAACTACAAAGGACGCAATGCCGCACCAGGTGCCAAGCTAAAAATGTATAACGAAATACTACTCGTGCGAATAAAGAATGGAATTGGAAATGGCGGCTCCTTTGAAGTAGGTTTTAAAATTTTCTTCTTTCATTAAATAACCTATTTAATAAAATAATCTTCATTAACATCGTTTCATAAACAAATAAAGTGTGCCCGAACACGAACATACATAACATAAAAATATATATTTTACAAATTGAGAATCCTCCGACTTTTTTTGATTTTCTACCGACTTCAAAAATGAGGAAGTACACAATTCGATTGTATGTTTTCTATGTGTGTTACCTCATAACTTTCTTCTGGGTGAACCGATTTCGATGATTCTATTTTTATTTGAAAGCTGTTGCTTCTCATGTAGTCCCATATAAATATGATCAAGGTCTGACCAATAGTTTTTGAGTTATTCTTAATAATTTATATTGAAGTCCGTTAACTTTTAAAATACGGTTGATAAGAGTCATTATTATCAATTTAATATATCATAATTTAAACAAATTATAATGATTTTTTTTTTAATAAGCGTGACAAAAGAGCACACATTTCACCTGATGGGTGGATGCTATGACTTCGAGATACCTATATTTTCCTCGATCAAGAATCGATATGTAGATATTCCTCCCGAGAACTAAGCCTAACCTTATGAAGCACAGCAGGATTAAGCTGCTTAAATCGATTTATAAATTTTATTATAAATCGTCATTTAAATAAGGAAAAGCTTATCAAGATTGTATAACATAATTACATCAAGAAAACTCACGTTCCATTGGCTAAAATGGGGAGTGGGTATATACTACGAATCACATTACTTCATATAAAGTTCACGAAGCTTGAGACACGGAAAAATTTTAGGCGTGTTTGTTTTTGCCCATTATTAAACTTTAGTAGGAAAAATAATAAATTGGGGCTTGCGATAGTGGTGCATTACATACCTATTAACATAAAGCTAAGTAGTTTTATGTAGTTTTTTTTTTAAGATAATTATAATATTTGACTTATAATGATGAAGTCATAGTGCTAAGGGCACGGAAAATTACTTCTGTACATGTCCGTGGTGTTGAAAAAGTTCATTAATTTAACCAATTGAAAATAAAGACAATTTAATTCAATTGTCTTGCCGTGTAATGGCTGCGGAGAATCCATTTTCCTATACCATCCTGTGGGTGTCGGTAAGAGACGACAGAGAGAAACTGAAACTGGAGATGGTCAGCAGCACCTTCCTGATAACACCATAAAATAATAAAATACTGTGGTTGCCAATCCGCCTGAAAAGCGTGGTGACTGTGGCAATTATCTATGATGTTGCCACCAGTTGCCGATTTGGATATCTAACGTCTGGCGTGAACGTGATAGAATACCGCGTTCTATCGCAAGCCATAAGATTTTTTAGCATTTTCTATAGTCACACCCATGAGCCGAAATGAGTTGATACATTCTTTTGCATCGCCATCATACTGCTACGTTATATTATCAATTAATATGTATTAAAATACGATTTTACCTTAGTTCTATTTTACACACGATAACGGAGTTGTAATGCTTTATGGATCAATAATTAACCCTTATGCACGTGTTAATCACGACTTGATTATTTAATTGCGGATCTAATTACATATTTCCAGTATACAAATACTCCGGAGTAAGTTCTTGATTAAGTTTATTTCTAATTCGTTAAGTCGATTAGGATAATTTGTATAAAATAAAATGTTTTAATTGTAATTTCATTGTGAGCGCAGCTTTTAATCTATTTACATAATTAGGCCTAGATTTTTCAGGCTACTCTCATACTTAAAAGTAGATTTATTCGTCGTTGACATTTGGTAGTAAGTTTATAATATTTACTTGGGAGTTTTCATCATAGACAAATGACCTAAAAGTTTTGTGCGTGTTCACTTGCGCTATAGTGTATACATAGTTTGTTTCATGATTAAATATAAATTATAATTATTTAAGGAATGTAATTATTTACGTTTATAGTATAACTCGCCTTAGTTTTGTGTATGTTCGGTACTAATTTTGCAACCGATTCAAACTAATATCCCGTTGAGGTAGAAACTTGAAACTGTAACGTAGTCTAAAACTGAACGGCAGATTAAAATGCAGAAAATAAATATTTTAATAAAACATTTATGAAACGTTTTAAACAGAAAATAATTTATCTTATTCCCATATAGATAAAACGAGAACATGCGGCGTAATGCGGCGTATGCTATTGCATGAATAGACAGTGCAATGCAATTGTTAGTTAAAGTTACAACCTATATACATCCCACTGCTGGGCACAGGCCTCCTCTCATTTCTGAGAGGGTTTTAGACCAAGAAAATGTCCGCCACGCTGCCCCAATGCGTCTTGGCGAACTTCACGTCTTCGAAATATATTTTTCTCTTATTTATCAGACATGCAGGTTTCCTCACGATGTTTTCTTTCACCGCCGAGCACGTGGTTTTTTTTTATAGGAGAGGGTGCAAACGAGCATGCGGCTCACCTGATGGTAAGTGACTACCGCCGCCCATGAACAACTGCAACACCAGGGGAACCAGGGGAATTGCAGATGCGTTGTTGGCCTTTTAAAAAGGAGTAGGCTCTTTTCTTGAAGGTGCCTAATTCGTATCGGTCCTGAAAAATCGCTGATGGTAATCAATTCCACAAGGAAGTCGTGCGAGGAAGAAAACGTCTTCTAAATCGCACAGTGGTGGACCGCCAATCATCCAGATGGTGTAGATGGTATCGGGAGTTCTGCCGCGATGTGCGTTCGTGAAATTTGGCGGCTGGGATTAATCCGAACAATTCCTCAGAGCACTCCCCGTGGTAAATGCGAAAGAAAATGCAAAGGGATGCACATCTCTTCGCAGTGCCAATGAATCGAGCCGATCGGAAAGGATTCGGTCGTCGACGATTCGAGCCGCTTTGCGCTGGATGCGGTCAAGTGGAAGGAGCTGGCACTGGGGAGCCCCTGCCCAGAGATGGGACAGTATTCCATGTGAGGCCGAACCTGCGCCTTGTAAAGTTGCAGGCGGTGTGCTAACCATCTGAGCTACCACGGCTCTTGCTCACAACTGTTAGTGACTTAGGTGAACTATTCATGTACCGTGAAACCTGGCAACTTTGCCTCAAGAGTCTCGTCTAAAAAAAATCAAATTGGTCTCGTCTCGAGAGATAGATATATTAGATAAAAAAAGTTAGTCACAATAATTTTTAACAAGTATTTTTTATTAGTCATCACCATTTTATAACGGGTTGTAATAAATTGATGTCAGGTAAAAAATAATCAACCGGATAATCGCCGGAGGAGAGCTTGATATGCTCTCCTCCGGCGCCCAACTCTCCGGCTGCGGATTGGGGTATCTGCCGTCCTTTCTTTCTCCCTCTCCGCTACCTTCTTCCGCAATATCACTTGTTCGCAGAAGATTCCGCCGGCACTCCACGTCCTTTCGCATCCAATCATAGCTTTAATTAAAGCTGAGAGCGAGAGGTCGCCCCCCACTACATCCACGAGGTCACGACGCAACTTCCCACGCTGGGCAGTCCTCAACGGTTTGCTGCGCCGTGTCCTCGCCGCTACCTGTGATGAGACTCAGTTGTCGGCTCTCTTCTGCCTATACGGCACAGATACTTACCAAAGCAACCATGCTCGGAAAGCACTGTACCAACCGGAAGGTCAGTGACCCGTGCCGCCAGTTCAACCAGTCTGGCAAGACCGGATGAACAGCTTCGACAGCTCACCCGAAGACAGGAAGCAGGACGCTTCCTGTCTTCGGGTGAGCTAAACGCTCTTTCACTTTTCAAGCATAAGCTGCCGAGCGTGAAGCTTCCGCGATTGTCACTCTCTGGGAGAAGGACGATACCCTCGATGTCGAAGTTCCGAGCGCTAATCGTACAGAGACGCAAGGAACTCTGCCTCCATATCCCATTGTGGGAATCCTTCCAAAACACATGCCGTCTCATAGGTCTGTGCACCTGAGTTGCCTCCTGTGTTGACACGCTTGTTTCGCCTCTCATTCAGGATTGGAATAGTGCCCAAATCTTGGAAGCTGGCAAATGTGCAGCCTGTGCCTAAACAAGGTAACCGTACCGACCCTGCCAACTATCGGCCAATTTCAATTACCTCCATACTCTGCAAGATTATGGAACGTATATTAAACGCCCACCTCATGGCATACCTAGAGCAAAATGATCTCTTCAGTGATCGCCAGTACGGGTTTCGCCGAAATCGATCAACTGGGGACCTTCTAGCGTATGCCACTCACATATGGGGCGAAGCCCTCAAAAACAGTGGTGAAGCACTTACTGTTTCCCTCGATGCTTCGAAGGCCTTTGACAGGGTTTGGCACGCTAGTCTATTGGGCAAGCTTTCAGCGTTCGGCTTATCCCCTGGCCTGATTGCCTGGGTGAAGGACTTTTTGAGTGAACAGTCTCTCCGGGTCGTCGTTGATGGCTGCTGACCGGTACTGTGGCGACTAACGCCGGTGTTCCTCAGGGGTCCGTTCTCTCTGCAACTCTTCTTACTGCCAAAATCATATCAATCATATCCAAAATCACAGTAACTGCGACACTGAGCCCGATAATTGACAATCACAGACTGCAAGTTACCGAAACTGAAGTCCTTAAGCTTCTTAATTTTATTGACCTTGATAAATCGGCAGGCCCAGATGGTATACCAGCTATTCTTATAGGTAAGTGTGTGTTCTTATAGGTAAGTAAGGCTTGACTATACCGTTAACAACTATATATAAAGTACGGCCAACTAGCAGCGGTACGAAAGGTCATTTACCTTAAAAACGACTGTGGAGGTGGCAATCTATTATCTATCTCTTTCCATCTTGAGTATTTGTCGTAATGTCTCGTTTTCCCGGCAAAAAAATGTCAGGGTCAAGACGGGTTCGCCAACATTCGGGAGGCCATTTTAATAATAATAGTGATTCATTCCGTTACGGAACGCGCTCGTGATACAAGTTATTTGTTAAAATTTTTGTTATTTTCTGTTGTTTATTTAATTATTGTTATTTTATTTTGTTGATAATTGTTTTTTATTAAGAGTGGTTATGATGGAGCTACAACCAAGTATGTCGAGAGATAAATCAACAGATTTTACTTCTCCGAAAAAGAAACGTCCAAAGGTATGTTTAGGAATAGGATATATATGAATATTGTTTAGTAGTCTCAATTAAAACATCTTGGTTCGGAGTGTACTTTTAAGTTATCTTAAAGTTATTTAAAAACTGCAACAGTAATAATAAAACTTTTCTTAATTTATTAAAGATGCATGTAAGTAAAGTATGTATATCATTTTAATTTAATTTTTAATTTTAGGTGACTAGTTTTACTGTGAATAAAAAAGATATGGTTGTTAATACCTACAAATATATTAAAGAAACTTAGCCTAATGATAAATAACCATAGAGAAAAGAGATGGCGCAGAAAGCAGCTAGTATTTTAGGTATCGCCGTTGCACCTGTATATAGAATCCTCAAGGACTATAAAGAACACGCCGAAATTTCTTCGTACATGCTTTCTTTATTAAAGGCGAACTTCCTACAGTGAAAAAAGTGATTTCAGATATTAATGAAGACAATACTCTACCAAATTTCAAAAGGACTACTTTCTATATAACATTTAAAGTTAAAGTATATAAAGAGGCAAAGAAATAACGCACTGATAGATCTGTATCTGATACTGATGATAGATAGTACAGAGAGGAGAATCGGCGTATTTTTTATATGGATGAAACATGCGTGAACGCAGTTCAGTCATTTTTTTTAATATAATTAATAGTATCAGGCGTTACTTTGCGGAAATCCATTTTATAAAAGCTTTTAGAAAAATTTACTTATATAATGGATTTCCGCAAAGTAACGCCTGATTCTATTAATTATATTAAAAACGCGGATATACATACATACATATACATAAACACGCACGCCTGTCACCCAGAGGGGTAGGCAGAGATTATGGACTTCCATTTGGCACACCTCTCTCGCTTCCTCCACATCCATATACCTACGCATACACGCATACACGCTCGTCGGTTAAAGGTACTCTTGATTTGACCCATTTTGAATATATCGCCAATTTGGTCGATAAACTTTCGCCTAGGGCGACCCTTCCCGACTATGCCGTTCACCTCTGCAACATAAATTTGCTTTGTCACTCTTTTCTCATTCATTCTTTCTACATGGCCAAACCACCGAAGCATTCCTTTCTTATCCTGGTCACCACATCATCTTGCAAGCCACACTCTTCTCTTATTAAACAATTTCTCACTCTGTCATTCAGATTCATCCCTAACATACTCCTTAATGACCGCATTTCTACAGCATTTATTCTACTCTCGTGCTTCTTCTGCCACACCCAACTTTCACTACCATACATTAAAGTAGGTACTAACACAGCATTGTGAATTGCCATACGTGCCTTTTTGGACACATTCTGACTTTTCACAATAGAGTGTAGAGCCCCATTCACTCTATTTCCTGCATTCACTCGTCGTTCTATATCCTTATCATATCTACCATCCCTGCTAAACACACATCCCAAATATACACACTCATCTACTTGCTCTACCAATTCCCCTTCTATTCTTATTTCACATATCGTTTTACTTTCTTCTCTTTCAAAAACCATAACTTTCGTCTTACTTGCGTTCACTTTCATTCCCTTTTCTTTTAATGGCCTGTTCATTAATGTAACCATCATTTGCAACTCGGCTGCCGACGATGCAAGTATGACTTGATCATCGGCGTACAAAAGGTATTTGACGGTTAACTCACCCATTCTTAACCCGCATTCTTCTACTTTCAAATTTTCCAAACAACTGTCCATAAATAGGTTGAACAACCACGGGGAAGCCACACAGCCCTGTCTGACACCTTTATGGATGCCACACCAGTCCGAGTAGGCCCCGTTGATCCTGACACAAGCACTAGAGTCTCTATATAGAGACTTCAATGCCTGTATCAGACCAGCGGTCAACCCAAATGAGTTCAGTGTTTGCCATAACACATCCCTGTCCACTCTGTCATAGGCCTTCTCCAAGTCTATGAACGCACAAAAAACTTTTTGGTTTTTGGCCAAAAACTTCTCCGCGATCATGCGCATGGAAAAGACCTGATCCGTACATCCCATTCCCTTTCTAAATCCCGCTTGCACATCCCAAATTTTTCCATCAGTTTCTTTCATAACTCTTTCAATTAGTAACTTAGCATACAGTTTTCCCACAATGTTTTTACAGTCACATTACACAACACGGTAGTTTTTACAGTCCTGCTGTGATCCTTTTCCCTTATATATTGGGACTATCACGGCTTTGCACCAGTCTCCCGGTACCCGCTTAAGTTCCCAACATAAATTAAACAAGGTGTACAGCAGGTCTGCCACCACTCCTTCTCCAGCCCTTAGCATTTCGAGAGATACTCTATCATAACCGGCTGCCTTACCTGCTTTCATACTTTTCATTGCTTTCATTATTTCATCTATACTTATATCTCTATCTATTTCCTCTTCTTTCGGAATTTCTATTTCATTTAATTCAAACGTCTCATCACTCATAAACACGCTTTCAAAGTATTCCTTCCATCTCCTTAAACTCAAAACTTCGTCATTCAGAATACAGCCATTCTGGTCTCGTATAGCATTAATTCTAGGCTGTTTTGAATGTCCCCTGGTAGTACTTACGAATTTCCAGAACATTTTAATGTTTGTCTGGAAGTTATCTGATATTCTTCTGTCATTCCTATCCGTTCTTTCTTGCTTTTTCCTTTCAACAACTTCTTTTACTCTCTTATTTAGGTGTCTAAAAACTGCCTTTTTCCTTTCAATATCATCATTCATACTGCTAGAATTACTAGCCTTGGTTGCTAGTAAATCTAGCCATGCTTTCTTCTTTGCTTCAACTTCCATCCGTACCTCATCATCCTACCATAACGTGTTATTTTTCCTTTCAATCCTTCTCTTACTTACACCACATACTTCGGTAGCTGCATCCACTAAACCTTTCTTGACATTATATCACACAGTCTCCAAGTCTAAATCATTCATACACATTCAGCCATACCACTTATATTTTCTCTCAACCTACATTTGAACTTCTCTTTCACACCTTCATCTTGTAACCTCTCTGTTCTTATACGCTGTAACGCAGTGGTAGACACAGATGTCCGATGCCTCCAACGTCTGAAAAGACCATTAATTCGGCATAAGACCAAGTAATGATCCGTCCCTACGTTGGACCCACGGTAAACCCTTGTATCTACCACTGCGCTCCTCATTCCTTCATCCACAATTATGAAATCTATCATGCTTCTATCATGCTTCTATCATCACCTCTTTCCCATGTATACGTGTGAATCTTCTTATGACGAAAGAAAGTGTTCGTCACAACAAGATTCTTTTCCACGCATACGGCGAGAAGGCTTTCACCATTCTCATTTATACTTTCATCACCAAACTTTCCCAATATCCTTTCATAACCAAGCCTCCTCACCCCAACCCTGCCATTAAAATCGCCTAATATCACAATATTTTCATTAACCTTGCATTTCATTAGCACCATCCATACCAACTCCCAAAACTGCTCTCGGATATAAGTGGGCTTAGACATGTCTGGGGCGTAGACCCCTAAAACAAACAACTTCTTTAAGCCCACTTTCATTCGTATCCATAGCAGTCTCGGGCTTACACATTCATACTCTTTCACACAATGACCCATTCTTTCTGAAAGGATGATACCGACTCCCTGGCATGCCCGCTCGGTCTCGTCTACACCAGACCAGTACGCGGTATACATGCCATGTGTAGTGGCATCCTTTCCCTTCCGTTTCGTCTCATTTACACATAACACGTCTATTCCTCTATCATACATCATATCGAATACTTCATCCATCTTATCATTCATTCCTCCACATACATTCAATGTAGCCAGACGGACTTCCGCAATCCACTTTTCGCCCCTCCGGGGGACAGAACGTGACGGGTGGCGAACCTCGTCGCCGGTTTTCCTCTTGGAGATTCTTCGCACCCCTGCCCCATTAAAGGGGCGCCGGGAACTCGGGGCCATTTCGTAAATTTTCTGCCTCATGGTGCGAAAGTATGGTGTGGTATTTTTTACGCCGCTACCACACGGCGAGGAGCCGAGTCTGTTCTTTCGGCTTTGTCGCTTGTTTAGCACCACCCGGGGGACACGTGCAGGGTGGGCCTAGGATTAGGTGGTCGAGGCCTACGGACGCGAGCGACTCATTCCCGGATATTTGCGAAGTAAATTTTTCTAAAAGCTTTTACATTTTTTTTAAGTTACACTTGGGCGCAGAGAGTTTCTATCTTCAGTAGAAATCCTTCGGCGCATAATCAAAACCAAGTATTTCTGCCTGAAAGATTGTGTAAGATTATTAATTGTAGTATTGCCTATGTTTTATTGTATCTTGTATGTTATTTTCAGGTCACACTGTTAATAAAACTTGGGTTTACACCGAAATAAAATCAAAACGGGCTGGCGTTTTTAGGTCTGAGTACAGGTGCGAAGAATCCTACCTGAAAGGGTCGGCGACTAATTGTAGTCCACATTAGAAATGAGGATGGTTTTGCGGAATACGGTAGCTGGGTGTTTGAATCCACTAGTGATTATCACGAATCAATGGATGCTGCATATTTTGAAAGCTGGTTTTAGAAGATATTGCCCAAATTAGGCGAGAATGCAGTTGTCGTCATGGATAAACGCCACTCAAGGCGACAGGAAAAAACATCCAGCTCAACATGGTTGAAGGCTAACATTCAGCCACCATGTGGCTTATATTAACACCCACATTTTGCCTGATATATTTAAATCCATATCTAACAGGGGGCAAGCCTGTTACCATACACCGGGCACACAGTTGATAAGCAAGCGATATTCAGAAACATTATAATAATAATAATTTATTGACACATAAATAATTAAATTGTACATTATATAATAATTCAAATTATAACAAAATTTATAAAAAGTATTTTTTTTTGTTTGCTAGACTTTTTTAAAACTATATTGTCTACTTAAATATATAATCTCACTATCAAAAAGTTACGCACCCCTGCTATTCCTAATAACCTTGCATTGGTTTTATTTACATTTGGTATCGCTTCTCGTTGGCCGTACTTTAGACGTTCTCTTAAGGAAGGAACCAAGGCCTGATTTACCCATAGGCTGATTAGGCTGCAGCCTAAGGCACAAGGTTCAAGGGAGCGCTAAGTTTGCCTTGCAAGAAGCACATTTACAGAATAAAGTTTGGTATAATATTTTCAATAAATAATAGAGTAAGTGCCGCAAGTATTTTACTTGTTGCTTTTTCTTTTTTTAGTAAAAAACAAGCAATTATATTGTAAAACTAAGATGTTAAATTATTTGGTACCTTCCGTCTTTAGTTGACTGACTGGACGTGATTAAAAAAAATTATACTGCTCAAGCTCTACCCCTAACTTTATTGAGGTGTTTGCATAGGCTGTTCAAGGGAACTACTGTCAGCCATCTGTTCCATCTCTGCACCGGAAGAACGACTCATTGGCCCATACCGCAAAGGAGGAAGTCGATCTTTTAGGTTCTCTTTTTGAGTCCAACTCTAGTCTCGACGGGGGGTACACACCGTCGACCCTCCCGCGGTGTGATTGCTCCATGCTGGATGAGCGGTTTACACAGCGCTCAGGGTGCATAGCACTCTGGACATCAACAAGTCGAGACGGGTGCTTCGGGGTTGCACCAGTTCTAACGCATCTTTTCCGGTACTCCTACTCGCTAGGCGTAATCATGAACTTATGTAAGATAGCTTTATTGCACCCGATCCCTAAAAAGGTGACCGCTCAGACCCGTCCAACCACAGGCTTATCACCATCGCCTCCAAAATAATGGAATCTATTACGAACTACCGGCTCATAAAGTACCTTGAGGACTATCAGCTGATTAATGACCCTCAATGCGGTCACTAATCACCTGGTTCTAGTTTTAATCTCCTACTTTACCTGATTTGATGAGCGGAAGCAGAGAGATGAGTCCAAGAGGGAGGCCTTGCTCGACTTGGGAGATTTTGGACATACAACTCAGTGTAAAAAGTATCGGGAATATGTCAATAAAAAGACCCGCGTAAAAGAGGTCGTTCTAATTTTTTTACTGCATGTTGGTAGCACTGTACAGATTTAGCGCGCAGTTTGAGCGGGATCTGTCATTTAATTTGTTTTAAACTACACTTTTTGTTGGTCATAGTTTTGAGTTCTCGGCGATTTTTACAATGGAAAATATTGTTGAACAAAGAGTGTGCCTTAAATTTTGTGTTTCGAATGATATTTCATGTGGTGAATCACTAAAATGTTGCGAAATACCTACGGCGAATCGTGTATATCGAAAACAAGGGCTTATGAATGGTATAAGGCTTTTAAAGAAGGCCGAGAAGTAGTAGTAGACTTGCCTCGTTCTGGTAGACCTTCAACCGCTACGACCAAAGAAAACATCGACAAAATCAAGAAGCTAGTGCTCGAAAATCGACGTATGAGTCTGAGAGAGTTGGCTAGTGAGATGAACATATCTTTTAAGTCCGTCCACAACATTCTCATTGACATTTTAGGCATGAAAAGCGTCGCCGCTCGACTAGTTCCAAAAGAGCTCAATTTTGTTCAAAGAGCGCAGCGAAAGCATGTCGCTGAAGACATGGTTTCCCGAGCTTCTACGGATCCGACCTTTATGAAACGTATAATAACTGGCGACGAGACATGGGTTTATGAGTACGACATGCAAATAAGCCAACAGTCTTCAGAATGGCGTCTCGAAAACGAGCCGAAACCCAAAAAACCGCGGCAAAGTCGCTCCAAAATCAAGGTGATGCTGACAGTTTTTTTTTGACTACCGTGGTGTGGTTCACTCCGAATTCCTTCCAAAGGGAGAAACAGTGAATAAAGAATATTATTTAGGCGTCATGAAGCGTTTGCGTGAGAGTATCCGCCGAAAACGTCCAGATTTGTGGCAACACAACTCATGGATGCTGCACCATGATAATGCACCATCACACACAGCCATTATAGTGAAAGAGTTTTTAGCGAAAAATTCAACAAAAGTTCTCGACCAAGCACCGTATTCACCTGATGTGGTTCCGTCTGACTTTTTTTTTATTTCTCAAGTTAAAATTACCACTTCGAGGAAAACGTTTTGAGTCGATAGAAGCCATAAAAAAAATTCGCTGAATGAGCTAAAGGCCATACCGCAAATAGCCTATGAAAAATGTATGGAAGACTGTGTGAAGCGTTGGAGATGTTGTATTGCAAGCGATGGGGCCTACTTTGAAGGCGATAAAATAAATTTAGATGAATAATTTGTATTTTTTGTTTTATTGACAAATTCCCGATATTTAGTACACAGAATGTAGCGGAGGCCTTCTATGGGCTTTTACACAAAGCGCTACTTTCGAAGCTTCCTTCCTATGGGCTTCCCGAGAAATTGTGCAATTGGATCATGAGTTTTCTTGCAGAGCGGAGCATTTAGATCGTAGTAGACTAAATACTCCGACTACGAGCTTTCAATGCTAGTGTATATAATACATAACGCTGCGTACTATTATATATTATATTACCTACGCTGTTTCTTCTATGTATCAATTATATGTTGCTATTACTGGTTGTAACACTGGTCACACACATTCGCAAGAATACGCAAACCCACAAGTTTAGGACTACATTTGCAAATGATTATGCAAAGTTTTCGGTGCATTGGCGGTTTTCCAAGCTGTGTCGGTTTTTTAACGGACATCAAAGAGCGTGGACCTCGGTCCTTCGCGTAGTCTCCCATTCAGACATTCGTGCGACCGTTGCGCACATGATTGCGAAGGTAACGGACGTTTCGCCATTTTCATAGAAACTAACTTCATCATGGATTGGAACAACACCAAGCTGATGGAGCTCCTGCAGAATGAATCTACCATATGGGATACTCAAAAGAAATCCCATAAACAAGTGTAGGAAGAAGTGCAAACGGGTTCACAAATTGAGTATGCGAACCCATTTGTATATCCGCTAAGGTTGCGAATGAATGTCTGACGGCCGTGTATATATATGTATATATCATTATGACTGCTAGACGGCAATTGTTCAGAGATGTCTCAGTAATTGCGAGGGTGAATACTGGCAGCGATCACCGAATGGTGAGAGGCACACTGAAACTAACCGTCAAGTTGGAGAGGGCACGTCTAATAAAGTCAACGGTCCGTCCTACCTTCGTCCTCTAATCCAAAGCCCCGAAATTTTTTAGCTCGAGGTACAAAGTTGCTTGCTTAGAAGACTGCAATACAGTGTACGATATGAATGACAAGCTCGTGGAAACTGTCCATGCGGTCGAAGCTAAGTTCTACAAGATCCATCGCAGAAGAACCCAAAATCTCTCCGATCACACTCTTAATTTCATGGCTGTTAGACGGGAAATGAAGTCTTTAGCAGATACGACAGCATACAGGCAACTGAACCGACAGATCTCCAAATACATGCGGCGGGACTAACGCAACTTCAATACAGCTCGTATTGAAGAAGCGATTGAGCGGAACCAGGGCTCCAAAGTCTTTGTCAGAGATTTGTCTGCCAGAAAGAGCCAACTGTTGAAGCTGAAGATCGAATGTGGTAGCATCGTTTCCGGGACACCTGAGATTTTGAGTGAGATTGAGAGGTTCTACGGGCAGCTGTACACATCATCTGTTTTTTCGGCTGGGAAAGTGATGGCGACTGTATTTTGGGATAGTCATGGAGTTAAATTAATCAATTATCTTCAAAAAGGAAAAGCCATTACAGGAGCACACTGCGCATCATTAATTGGCAAACTGAAGACAGAAATTGCGGAAAACTGCCACATTTGAAGAAAAAAATCCTGTTTCACCATGACTACGCGCCATTTCACACCACAGCCGTTTCCATGGCGAAAATGCACGAATTACGGTTTGAACTGCTTGACCATCCGCCTTACTCATCATATCTAGCCCATAGCGAATACTTTTCCCTCATCTAAAAATTGCGCTCGGATGACAGAGATTTTCGTCAAATGGAGAGTCAATCACCTTCGTGAACAATTACTTTGCAGAGAAAAACGTCGAGTACTATTTCGACAGGTTATAGAGATGGGAGCATCGCTGGGAGAAGTGTGTAGAGTTAAAAGGAGACTATGTAGAAAAAATAATTTTTAAGAAAAAATGTCTTGTATCTATGTTAAGTCCGGAAACCACCCACGTATAATTGGAAATGAGGATATCCGAAATATAGATATAGATGTCTATGGGTCGCAGCAACCAATTACCATCAGGTGCACTGTGTGCTCGTATGTCACCCTTATCGTATAAAAAAAGTCAGTCTGAGTGAGATTAGAATGGCTCTCCAGCACCTTAAAACGGCAAGGCCTAGGCCCAGGTTGAGGATGTAATTACAGCGGAGCTTATGAAAGCGGGTGGAAAACCAGTACTTTCGTACTTCAGAAGCCATTTAATCCGTCCATCATGATGGCACTAGTCCAGAGGAGTAGAGCAGAAGTGCGGTGGTCTTGTTCTTCAAGAAAGCAGAGAACGCTCTCTTGAAGTACTACAGACCGATTTCCTTTCTGAGCCGCGTCCCTACGTGCTGTTTTCGACAGTCTTTAATAAAACGTCGCTTTCCAACGTTCGGGAGATTAAGACGCAACATCTCGTCAGGTATACCTCAAAACTTGAAAACAAGATTGTAGAACCAGTGCGTGTTGCCAGCCCATGATTTATGTATCTTAGACTTGGTCCTTCACTGCTGGCCGTATGAGGAAGCTTATGCTCGCTCAGTGGCTATGCTCGGAGTTTCTCTGCGTGATAAACTTGGAAATGAGGACATCCGCATAAAAACGAGTGGCAGCCTAGGCGAAGTGTCGGGCGCCCACCAGTTAGATGGAGTGACGACCTGGTAAGATATGCAGGAAGTCGATGGATGCAGCTGGCTCAGGACTGCTTTGTGGCATGCCTTGGGGGAGGCCTATGTTCAGCGGTGGACTTTTGAAAGGGTGGAAAGAATTAATGAATGGAATTTATAAATTTATTAATATTTATGGTTTAAATGTAATGTTCAGTACGTAATTCTGTTGTTATTTTTCTGATTTAACATAATACTAATTAGTTTTTATTTTTGGCACCTCTCACATTATTTCCACACAACTAGACCCGGGTTAACTGTGGAGAGAATGTTAAAAGCTATTATCATTATATTACGTTTGACTTTTAATCCTTTTTACTAAGGTGTTTTATACAACGAAGTGAAAATAAATAAATACCTATTTATAAAAATATTTTACTTAAATGTTATGTTACTTAAAATTTTACCGTGGTAGAGCCATGCTGCAGCTTATATTAGTAGTGTAGTTGTAGCGCGAATGGGTCGGCTAGACCGGGAAGGACCACGCTCTCACAGAAGACCAGCGTTCGTAGCAGAATAGCTAGAACACTAGCTAGCAACATTTTTCTTTAGAATACATGCGTAAATTTTACCGTGTTTTACACCGAGTCACGCACAAAGCTGACACTAGTCTTCACTTATTTTGCCGCGATTGTTTACTACGACTCCGTCTTTACTTCTTTATTGGTCTGAGGTTGAAAATAATCGTTCGCTATTATTTATACAATTTGGCTTTCTCAATGAATTTTTAAATTTCTGGGCTTTATAAATATATGCAACTTAAATAAAATTACAAGTTATGCAATGTAATAAGTTTTGGTTTCGATAAAAAACTCGTAAGATTTTATGATGATAGTAGTATCTCCTTCGTCCATACATAATATGATATTGCCGTTTTCAAATATAGGTTAATTTGGAGTTCGATATATTTTGAATTTGACTTTGAAGTACTAATTCTTATTAATTTATACATTTACATTTTTGATTTTCCCGCTTTTTGGTTTTGTTTTTTTTTTTTAATTAAAAACGTCCAACCTCGCATCACTTACATAAACAGCACATGAACAAATAAAAGGAACTGAAAATAAAAAAAAAAATATATGTGTAAGCCATTAATTAGTATGGCTATACATATACTTGTTTCTTTTGTTGTGTTTACGATATTGACAAAGTTGCAAATACGTGCAATTTTCGTATCGTCGTGTCACCAGTGCAACATAGAGATCACACAGTGGCGACCCTTATCGCAGGAATTTTAATGAATTCGTTTGAGAAATTCAGTGATATTTTCAGATATCACTGAATTTTTTACAAAAACTTGAGACAACAAATTGTCGCTAACGCCGCATACGGGTGATCCTCAATCTTTCAAAAAATTACAGGTGAGCCAGAAAACATTTATTATTTGTAGTTTTCTATTAAGTTTAATATATTTCATTTTCTGATGAAAAAAATTTAGTAAGCGGGGAATAATAAATGTTTTCTTGCTCTCCTGTAATTTTTTGAAAAATTGAGGTACGCCTCTTTGCGGCGTCTACGAATTGATATATTGAAGTTGTGTTATAGTATTATGTGTATGTATGTTCCCAATAAAAGCAATTTATTTAATATATTTTCTAATCCAGTGAACGTATTATACTTGGGTGGTTTCCGGACCTAACAAAGACACAAGACATTTTATCCATCTCTCTAACCTGTCGAAATAGTACTCGGCGTTTTTTCTCTGCAAAGTAATTGTTCACGAAGGTGATTGCCTCCCCATTTGACGAAAATCTCTGTCATCCGAGCGCAATTTTTAGATGAGGGAACAAAAAGTATTCGCTATGGGTTAGATCTGGTGAGTAAGGCGGGTGGTCAAGCAGTTCAAACCGTAATTCGTGCATTTTCGCCATGGAAACCGTTGTGGTGTGAAACGGCGCGTAGTCATGGTGAAACAGGATTTTTTTTCTGCAAATATGG
This sequence comes from Parnassius mnemosyne, assembly GCA_963668995.1. Lineage (NCBI taxonomy): Eukaryota > Metazoa > Arthropoda > Insecta > Lepidoptera > Papilionidae > Parnassius > Parnassius mnemosyne. Next base: position 23,474,086 of record CAVLGL010000080.1, read on the forward strand.
CCGTTTTCCAAAATTTCTGTCTTCAATTTGCCAAGTAATGATGCGTAGTGTGTTCCTGTAAAGTTTTTCCCTTTTTGAAGATAATTGATTAATTTAACTCCATGACTATCCCAAAAAACAGGCGCCATCACTTTCCCCAGCCGAAAAAACAGTTTTTGCGTTTTTTGGAACCGGTTCCATCTTTGCAGTCCACTGTTTTGACTTTATTTTTTTTCCAAGTTATCCAAGTTATTAGTTATTCCAGGGTATCCAAGTTTCATCTACACTAATTAATCGGCGCCACTGCGCTTAAACTGCGCCAATGGAGCGTTGGAAATGTTTATTCGAACACTTTTTTGGTCTAGCGTGAAAAAACGTGAGCAAACGCGGCACCCAACGCGCTGACATCTTGCCTACATCCTTGATTTAATATGTGACAAACTCGTTTTGTGGACATTTTCATAGCCTCTGCTATCATTCTCACTTTATTTCGCGCTCATCTAGCACCATTTCGTGAACTTTAGCGATATTATCGTCAGTAGTTGCAGTTTTTGGACGTCCCGAACGTTCATCGTGTCCCAAGCTCTCACGGACACGTTTAAATTCAGCTGCCCAAAATTTCACTGTGGTAAATGATGGTGCAGAGTCCCCATACACAGAATCCAACTCATCTTTGATTTGCGTAGGCGTATTGCCTTTCAAAAACAAAAGTTGAATGACAGCTAGAAACTCAATATTTTCCATTTTCACTAAACAACATGGACTCACTCAAACGACTGTTAAATAACGACTACTCGTCCGAAATGGCTGAAATTTTGGCGTGTAACTGTCAAAAGATGCGCAGCTGCATTTACTAGCTTTTATTGACGAGTGTTGCCATCTTCACGTTGAGGTCGGAAACTATTCAGACCACCTTGGCAGAGTATTGAGATTTTGACTTGTGTTAAGCTAGACAAAAAGTTTTCTAGCTAATGCAACATATTTCACTACAAGCTGGAAGTAATCACCAAACTTGTGATGAAATCCGCTTTTCTTTTTCCCTCTTCACTACTCTACCGTTGGAGTTGTCGCACAACTACTATCTGCGTTGGGTTTTGTTATGACAGTACTAGATAAGCTCTAATTTACTATTTTGTTCTCGAACAGAATCTGCAGATAAGAATTATGTGTAACAGTAATAAATTAATATTACCCTAAGAGTTTAAATATTATTGTGCTAAAATGTTAATATAAAAGTAAAATCAGTTAATAAGACGTTACCTATAAAATATTTCGTAGAGACCTTAATTTAAGTGTTATCGAGATTGTTAGTCCGCTATTGGGGTCAGATGTCCAGATAAACACTTATAGCTTATATTTGTCTCATCTGAAATCACAAATATTATTACTGTTGCCAAGACTTGTAATCTTGATAACCCCCCACAAATTCACCTCATGTTCGCGATAAGATGAAAAGGTCTGTGATTAACACGGTATTAATACTCCCAGCACACGTACATTTCCATTTCGTCAATACTAAATAAATAATCTTTGTTCTTGTTTTAACTTATTAAATACACCCCCTATGTTTCTTGTTAGTTTTTCGTGCGTCAGAGGTATTTTTGAAACTAGTGAGTATGGGTTAATTACCCTCTCAAGTTGTACTGTCCGGATGTAGTATTTTCGAAGGGACTTCTTATGGTTACCGCGGATCTGCGGTAAATTTTCGTACGATTTTTACCCGCATAATCTTTAAATTATAGAATTACAAAGATGCGCACGTACTGTGGAATAAAATTCACACTAGATTCAAATTTTGTGAATTATTGCAGATTTATTGCGGCGCGTCGCCGTATGGATTTTCGCACCGTTTAGACTTGTATGAAACTGCACACTGCGGATAAAAATCACGTGGTCACCGTTCGGCGGTCACGCACAATATCGACTGGGCCCAAGCAGCATAGAAAATTTAATCGTTTATAAGATTAATGAATTTGATCGTCCATTATCGGCGGGAGTTGAAACTTATATAACTTACTTAGATAAAGGTCGGTAAAAAAGAAGATCGACCGTCACGACCGTCACACCGTATTTATCCAATCTGTGACCATGTCCTCGTTCATTAGCATCGCTAGCAGGTCAGATTAGCATTTGACACGTTAAGCTGTCACAGCGCATCTCCAGTGTTCTTAAAGCGAATACTTGCTAATTTTGTGTAAAAGTTGCAAATTTAATGTATATTACTTTTCATCTAGGCTTAGTTCGTTTGACTCACTTTGTATAATATTGTGGATACAAAATGTTATCTGTAGAGTCCGTGCGGAAAAAAACAGTCTGTAGCTATAATGTGAACTTTAGATGAACTTTTGGGTTTTAATTTCCGTTGTAGTATAAGAACAATAGTAAAGATAACTGCGCACAATATTTTATATTTTAATTTTACGGTAAAACATCTGACAGTCGAACTTGATAATTACCTACATTACACACATAAACGATAAGGTTACGTCTTCGCAGCCTTGGTCGATTCTCTTTCTGCACAGAATTAAGAGGATGATATCAAGGCAGCAAAACATTTGAAAAATAGATTTTTAACAGTTCTATTGTGCCGAAATGACCGAGCTAGACAACCGATATGGTCGCCATACACGGAAAGCTAGGCCATTCTATTTCCATCACTGAAAACCGATAAGCATTATCTGGCCATTATAAGCCTTTGTGCCCATGCTCACGGATTTTTCTGGGCGCACCGTAATCCGCTGACTTCAGTTCATTTGCATCACGCTAAACTGACCGTGAGTGAGCGTGGTTATTGCAGGGCATCGATATTATTACTTAGAAATATCGATATTTACATATTTCTAATATTTTTTGGACGATATATCGATAAATCGATAACTTATCGACAGTTGATTTTTTTTAAATAATAAGTTTTATGTTTTTACTTTTTTCTCGTAAATCATTTAATCTACACCATCGTAAAATTAAATCCTAATCCTTGATGGACCCAATCTACTGTACTTTATTTACACTATATTACGCTTTTCCTTTTTCCGCAGTTTATTTGCTTATTATCTTAAGAAATATAATTTTGTATAGTAAATCTCTGTGGTATTAAAATGACCATAATCTAATTAATAGAATCAGGCGTTACTTTGCGGAAATCCATTATATAAAAGCTTTTAGAATGTTTGCGAAGTAAATTTTTCTAAATTTTTCTATAATCTATGAAACTTAGTACTACTTTACTTACTGTGTGTTTTGGCTGGAACTTGACCGTCGACGGATTGTTACTCATATTTTATCGTTTATATTTTATTTTCATATATATATTAACAATATTTCGAATTTGATATAAACCTCAAGTTATTTTGATCGCTTAGGCGCCTTATGAACTTGAGTGTCTGTCGTCATCGACTGTCCGCTGGGTAGACATTTTACTTCCGTACTATGACGTGAAATAACTGTTAAATATTTGATTTCTTCAGATATATCTCTAGCATCTGAACGAATTGCTTCTACAGTCAATATTTTAGTGTCCAATAATCGTAGTAGTCAGACAGCTGAACATATAAAACAACAAGTATTTTTGAAAACTTACTGAAAAATATTGGTAGGTTGTCTTATTTAAATTAAACAATAATTACTAAGAACTATAACCTAACATTTTCATACAATTATAATTTAATTTGTTTAATATAAATATACTAAACTATAAAATGTTTAAATAATTTTTGAGCTGACTTACGATTGTTTTATTTTAAATAAAGCCAATATATCGATATATCAAACCCCGATATAGATATATTTATAATTATCGATATATTGAAAATCCGATATTTTGAAAATATCAACGGTCCTAGTTTGAACTGTTCAGTTGAACTGACCGTGTGTGTCTTAACTTTTTTTGGCTTAAATCCGTTTGAACTGATATCAATTTAACCGACCGTGTGTGTCAGCCATTAAAGACACAGCAGCAGACACGCAGCTGAGAGTTATTATCCCTCATCAGCCCGTAAACATCCACTGCTCGACTTTTTGATTGACATTCCCATTATCATACATCACTCCGTCGCTAGTCTGGCTATTTTACGTATACGTTACGTTAACGTATACGGCACTTTCTGGGGGTTTCCGAAAACGGAATGATGGATTCTTTTCCGCTGCCATAGTTACACTCCGTTGCATATTCGTGTTACCTTAAGTTATTATTTCAGAAAAAGGAATAATCGCTTATTAATGTAATAAAATGATAACAGTTATCTGTAAAATTAAAATTATTTATATTTCGTCCTCTCAATCGGTTGCTATGGTAGTAACATGGGTGTGTCTTGATAAATATTTGCTCAGCGTTTGATTGGTTAAACAGTTTTGAGTCTATGACGTCATGGTATCTTTAAAAACATATTTGTTATGAGTTAAGGAGCCCTCTTGGTCATGTTTTGCTAGGGGATATCGCAGTTCATTTTGTTTTCCACTGTTTATCTCTTGTTCGATGAAAATAAGACTTGCTATTAATAACATGTTTGTGATATAATACGTAAGCATAACAGATTTAGGTCTAAATGAAACAAACTATCCATATCATGAATATGTATAATTATGATATCGTTTTCAAGTTTTGAGGTATACCTCATTGATTGTGCAACCAGTACGTGTTGCCAGTGATGACTTATGGATCTGAGACGTGGTCCTTCACTGCTGGCCGTATGAGGAAGCTAAAGGTCGCTTTGCGAGCTATGGAAAGGGTTTCTCTGCGTGATAAACTTAGAAATGAGGATATTCGTAGTAGAACCAGAGTGAGCGACATAGCTTAACGAATTAGTAAGCTGAAGTGGCAATGGGCCGGCCATATAGCTCAAAGAACAAACAATCTATGGGGAAGAAAGGTTTTTGAGTGGCAGCCTCGTACCGGTAGGCGAAGTGTAGGCAGACTCCCCACTTAATGGAGTGACGACCTGGTAAGACATGCAGAAAGTCGATGGACAATTCGAGTCGATTTTTGTACAAGGTTAGAGCCATGCTGCAGCTCTATTAGTAGTATAGTTGTAGCACGAATGGTTCGGCTCGACCGGCAAAGAACCACGCTCTCACAGAATACCGGCGTAAAATAGGCAGCTTGACACTGCTGTGTTTCGTATGGTGAGTGTAGAGAACTGGAGACCCATGTTACTGGAAAAGAGGCATTCCATCTTAGTCCTCACGGGTGTCGACGCATCTGCATTTTGATTCTTTATTGAAGATAAATGTAGATGTCTATGGGTCACAGCAACCACTTACCATCAGATGGACTGTGTGCACGTTTGTCACCCTATTCTATAAAAAAAACGCAGATGGCCCTGGAATGTGCTTTGTGGCATTACTCGGGGGAGGCCTATGTTCTGCAGTGGACTTGTGAAGGGCTGTAATAATGATGATGATGATCTATTCTAGTTATTAAAGTTTATCCAGTTAAAAGGTCTATTAACTTTGCATACGTCATAAAATAAGTTTATTAAGTCCGCTACCATAAAGTTTTTTTGCATGCAGTGGTAATTTGTGCCATTATAAAAGAATGTCATTGTTTATAGCAGCGCACAAAATAAAAAAATATATAAAAAGAGGATGGATGACCGAGTTCATCCTGTTTTTATTTCTTTATGGTAACGGGGGTACTGGATAATACATAAAATGTATGATATTATATGTCGTTTACTGAATACGACGCTAATCAACTTCCTGCTCGTTGACAACCAGAAAATATGCAGTAATTAGTACTAATAGCGGTTCTTTTAAAACACCGGAAGTAATATTGGGGTAGCAAAATCTATATTGTGTAATGTGGTGCGCAGAAATTGTGACATCGTTGTCCAATGTTCAATGTTCTTACTTAGCAGTAAAGTCTTAACAACAATTATTAGATGTTTCATAACAATTTAATTTCTATAACAATTTTAAGATCAGAAAATAGCTGTTCAGTAAAACTGTGATGAATGTGACGAATTTAGGATTAGGTACTTAAGGCGCAGGTTGAGCAAAATGTCGCGTTAGTCGTTATTTGTACGGTTTTTAGGAGCTATCTACTTTTTATTTAAAAGATATATCAACAAATAAAAAACACATTATATTTCTACATAATCTTGATTCCATAAAAGCTATATCCAATTTTTTTTTAAAGGAATAATTATTAATATAATCTCCTTACAACGAAACCACATAAATGTGAAATTATTATTGATAACATGCATCTCCTCGTAAAGTAAGTATTATTTTATTTTGCGATTTACACCAATGGATAGGCAATTTATTAATGAACATTTCTATAGTAAAATTTTTTTCAAAAGACCAAAATTTGATTTTATTAAGAAATTATTTTAAAATCTGGGCGTATTCACTGCTCACGGGCTTACTGAAGTCAGTGAGCCCTGAGCTCTTCGACGTGGAACCCGTGTCGTTAGAGCGTCTGCCAGCGCCGTGTGCCCTCACGTCATCTTATCAGTCGATAATATTATAATATTATTACTTATTAGGTTATTTATAGGTAGTATTATTTGTTTGTTTTGGGTATAATTTTTCGTATTAGTTATACATATATTTGTTGTGTTTTTTACTGCGCGATGAAGCTTTTTGCGTGTATTTTCTTTGAAGTAAATGCAAATAAAAAAATGAAGCACCATTAGCATGTAAGGTTCGAACCCACAATTAAAATTTCGACAAATATTATAATTTACACTATAAAAGGCTAATTCAATATTATCACCCAACCACAATATCTTTTTAAGTATAGTACTGCCTCGTTGGTCTAGTGGTTGTAGTAGTGCGACTGCTGATCATGAGGTCCCGGGTTCGAATCCTGGGTCGGGCCAAAAGTCAGTTATGAGTTTTTTATTTATGTACTAAGTTATAATTAGTATTACTTACTAAGTTATAGTTTTTTGCTAAAATATAGTATATTATTAATTGCTTGTTTTTCTTCTTTTTCAAAAAATAATTGAGTAAATAAGGTGTTCTATACTTATAATTCGGTAAAAAGTATCTAAGTAGGTACTAATATACCTACTTTTTACTATTAACTAAAAATTTTTAAAACTAAATTTAACTAAAAAGACTAAACTGACCATTTATTTTTTAACTCAAAACAGGACATGGGTTTATTTATACTCTAAAAACTATAACTTTAAACAATTAGTGTTCACTGTAAAATTATATTCGGTATAGACGGTAATTATTAAATGCAACATATTTTTTTTAATTATTAATTACATTTGTCAGTGGATTAAATTTGCTTTAATAAAGTTGGTGATGATTTTAAATAAAAATAAAATTCTGCTAAAGTTTTTTTATTGTTATCTTTGTTAACAACATCGCCTTTAGAACTCTGGAACCGTAAGTGTTTCTTTCACACGTCCACAATTTATTCAAAATAAAAAAATACTCTTTCTACCGAGCATTCGTACCAGGTAGACATAAAATATATTCGATTAAAAAAAATATGTTGAAGATTGCTGACTTTGAATACTTCCATCCAACGAGTTACGGGACAATTTTGTGTCCCGGAGCTTTGTTTGGGGACAATGGGACAGGTGACCGAGAAAAGGGACAGTCCCGTTCAAAACGGGACGTATGGTCACTTTAGCTATAACCCGGCGACGGCTCCGTAACGTAGTGGCTTAGCAATCAGTTGTTGCGCTGGGGGCCGCGGGTTCGAATCTCGCACGGAACAAATATTTGTATGGCCTACAAATAATTGTTCCGGGTCTGGATGTTTGTCCTTGTGCAATTTATGTTTGTAAACTGCCTCCACGACACAGGAGAAAATCCTAGTGTGGGGGTAACGTTTTTTTACAATTGAAATTGAAAGATTGAACCCTTATACTTCTTGTTGATTTTTGTATTAGTAGGTAGGTATATTACTTTTCAATACGTGACACGTAAAAATTAACAATAATCAAAAACACATCTACGAAACATCCTATTTATTTATTTATTCTTTATTGCACCAAATATTTGTACAAAGGCGAGCTATCTATTTATTTACCTATAGTGAGTAGGTATCTTTTAAACTCACAATTTTCAATGCTTCATTTTTAATATATAATTAATTATAAAATTTCATAATTAGATAATATATGAAAATACATAATTCTAATATAGTGCAACTAATATACCGAATAAAAAAATTAAAATACATTTATCGTTGTACGCTGTGTGTATTTCCATAAATTAGTTCATTGATGTTGAAAAAATAATACTACGTTCGTACCTACGTTCGGTGGTGGCGTCGTACATATTTCAAATAAGCAATATATTGAAGCGAACGGCGTGCCGCCGGCAAAATGCTCAAGGTCGTTCGCATGGAGTAGCCCCTTAAGTGCCTATAATCTTGCCATGTGGTAGTGGCGCAAGAGAATATACTGTAGCAGGAGGCTACAGAAGAAATAAAATAGAATTGGAGCGTCATCTTCGTGATAACAACTCTACAATCCATTCGTCCACAATAGTCTATCAAAAGTACACTGATACTTTCCTAAACATTTCCATAGTGGCATTGTGTATCTACTTCTTTACACTGAGTATTTACTTCTTTTAAATGTGAAAAAATAAAATGCAAAATGTACTATGCCTATGCTTATATAATGTAAATTAATAGTCAGAAAATAATTCATTTTTTATTATTCATTTTAACTCTTCAATTAATGAAAGATTTTTTAAAATAACTGAAATGATAAACTCAATTACTTAATCCATTTCGATATTTTGAAGATAGCAACATTATATTATATGACAAAGATTGTAATAAATTATTATGCTTATAAAGAAAACAGAAATATTTTTGGATTAATATGATTCTATAATATGATATATTAATATGATTTTAGCATTAAAAAAGATGAAAGGATGAGGGTGAAGCTACGAGGGACGAAATTTGTAGTACGAGGGCTGCACTAAATGTATCGGGAATGGAATATTTCCGCTGTTCCTGTCATATTAAATTTTTTTTTAATTGAAAAGTCCTTGGTTTTAAAAATCGAATACCATTTATTTATTTAAAAAAAGATTCCCGGTCTTGTCATAAGGTTTTGTCAAACTTGTTTAGTCGTTGAGAAGATGGAATTGACTCGAGAAAATTCAAGAGCGATGATTTATTATGACTTTCGAAGTGGTTTAACACAAAAACAGTGTTGACCGAATGATTTCTGCATTTGGTGATGAAGCCCCATCCAAAACCACAATTTATCGCTGGTTTGCTGAATTTCAACGTGGACGTGTCAAGCTTAGTGATGATCCCCGTCAAGGTCGTCCAAAAACTGCAGTCACCCAAGAAAACGTTGATGCTGTGCGTAAGCTGATTGAGGAAGATCGACATGTGACATACCGCGAAATTCAGGCAACTTTAGACATTGGCATGAGTCAAATACAAATAATTTTGCATGAACAATTAGGTGTAAAAAAGTTGTTTTCCCGATGAATACCGCATTCGCTCTGTGAAGAGCAAAAAGCGGCTCGCGTTACTTGGTGCGTCAGAACTCTCGAAAGATTTCACGCAGGATCCTCAAATGCTGTATACAACATCGTATCAGGTGACGAATCCTGGATATACGCGTACGAACCCGAAACAAAAAACCAGTCACGAGTTTGGGTGTTCGAAAATGAGTTAAAGCCAACAAAAATTGTTCGTTCACGGAGTGTTGCAAAAAAAATGGCGGCCACGTTTGTCGCCAAAACCGGCCATGTTACGACTATTCCTCTTGAGGGACAAAGAACGGTTAATGCAGAATGGTATGCTAGCATTTGTTTCCACAGGTCGTTTCTGAACTCCGTAAAGAGAACTGCAACCGCCGCATTATCCTCCATCACGACAATGCGAGTTCTCACACCGCACACAGAACAAAAGAGTTTTTAGAGCAAGAAAACACAGAATTATTAGACCATCCGCCGTACAGCCCCGACCTAAGCCCTAATGATTTCTATACTTTCCCTAAAATAAAGAATAAATTGCGTGGACAGAGATTTTCATCACCTGAAGAAGCTGTGGACGCCTACAAAATGGCCATTTTGGAGACCCCAACTTCCGAATGGAATGGTTGCTTCAATGATCGGTTCCATCGTATGGAAAAATGTGTCAAATTTCGCGGAGAATACTTCGAAAAGCAATAAATACATTTTTAAATAGTAATGTTGTGTCACTTCCTTGATTCCCGTAATTTTCAGTGCCGCCCTGGTATCTATGTGTTAGTCTTTTTTGCGTCAAAGACCAGATTTCATGTTATAACTAATAAGACTAATTTTACCGCGATAATTTTTAAACATAACACGGTAAAATTAGTGTTATTACTATGCAACACCCTAGGTAATTGGGAACTGAGGTGCTCAACCGGATGTTGTGGTTAACGTGGGCTACTTACAGCTTATATCTAAATAGAACGTAAAAAAGTTATTACTTGTGACCATGGGTGCTGCAAAACACTTAAAACGTTGGTATTTCTTAATAAGTTCTTGAGTTAAAAAGGAGTAAAAGTATTCTGTGGTTAAAAATAAACATCAAAACGGTCTTTCATAATATGTAATATGTATTACGTAATTTTAATTTTGGGGCAAATTGACACACTGTGATAGTAATCTGATACAAAATATGAAAGGACGAGAAAGTCTCAAGAAAAGTAGAATCGTAAACACACATTAATAGTTTTACTTAATAGAATACGGGCACATAATATACAATAGGTACGGGTTACGAACCTTTTAACGGTGTAGGTTTGATTCCACCATTAAAGTGCTACCGTGATCCACTCACGACATATGGACTATCGATGGATGTTAACAGCACTACAACAAGTTTTTTTTAACATTAGAGGTTCTCTTATTTGAAGACCTTAACAGCTTTTAGTATTTTTACGCATTTAATATTGGACATGAGAGTTAAATTGAGCTCCTGGTTATTGTTTACCAAAACTATAAAAACAAAAATGGGGAACATTTATGTTTTGAGTGGGATAGCATTCATTTTTGAAAAATTTTATCTTTTTATAAATCTAAATAAATGCATCACATCCATGTTTTTTCTTGCGTTTACCCTTCACTGTTTTCTTCTATAATTTAAATTCACTCAAATTAATATAAAAAAAAAATGTTTTTGATTAATGACAAGTGAAAAGAATGAAACCATTTTTTACGGATATTATCGTGTTTAAATAATTTATTTTTATGTCGTTTCGAGTACTTTGCAGCTTTACGTCTTGATGTCATTATTAACCCCCACTATTTTTAGCTTCAGATATACGCCAACGCAGTCCTAAATTAGTTACAGCAATCCTTTATGATTTAAATATTATATTTAAAAGCTGAAAGAATGCTGAGTTATATTAACACTAGCTATGGGACAGTTGTTTAATCTTTTTCTTTTCTTGTAAATGCTATTTTGCGTTCTCTGTATTATAATTGACATCCAAGCCTCAAGTCTCAGAAGAGGCTTTGCGAGAAGATACATGTCTCCCAATTTTAAACTATATTTGTTAATGATTATATACTTTATGTTTGGAAAAATAAAAGTAAAATAATATTTTTCTGTTTTTATAGGAATGTAACGTGATAATAAAATTTTAAAACTTACATAACTGGATATGGAATAGATAGATATCGTATTAGATTATACCTAGTCATTGCTTAGATAATATTAGTCATCAGTCGGGAATAAACATTAGGTTCATTTTTAAATATTTTGAAATAAAAACATCAAAATATCTTATACCGTTTAAAAAAAAATGCTCTCTGGTGGCGCAACAGTATCTATTTCCAAAACAAACGTAATTTTAAATTAAATGCTCCACAAGTTTTTTTATTATCTCTTATTGTTATGGCATTATCACACAAGATTTAAAGCATCACGACATCTGGGCGTTTCTTTGACGTAATATCGTGAGACAGATATCGTTAGTATATATATTGACGTTTTCATTCGCCCGTCGTATTTTGTCCAATACTTATCTAAGCTAATTATATTGAAACTCCAGAGATATATTCAGATAAATTGTGGATATTGACTCAGTTATTGTATATAACCGTGTTAAAGTATTCATAGCTAATAATAATTTATACTAAATGTGTTGCTATAAAAATAACGGAATGTGTGACCTGTGCAGAGATTTTCAATTAAACCTCCTACAAAGTAAGATACGCGTTCTACATGCCTAAATATTTAAGATATTTATGTCATATTAATAATATACCAATTATTTTATATCTCAGTTTATGCGATTAGTTCGATTATTATTGTTTAGTTAACATAAAAATATTAATAATTTAGTGCTTGGATATCATAAAATGAATATTTTACGACATTGATTAGCAGAAAATTATGCAAAGAATATTAAAAAAAAACCTTATAAACCTTATTTTGTTAGCACCACCTCATATTATATTTAACGTATTATTTTTTATATTGAAAGAAACAATGTTTTTAATTTTATATTAAGAAACCAAATATAAGTTTTGCTTTATATTATAAATGTGCATAAAAATTATTTTGTTGTTTTTGATATGAAAATATTTAAATATGAAGAGTATATTTAGATTATTCTTTTTTAATTGTCCTTAACAGATCTACTTAAAACATTCCCGAGCGCTGCACCGAAGATCGAACTTGAAAAATTCCACCTTCAGGATGACGGTTCTAACAGTCTTTACCCACCATCACCTCCTGAAACGAAGCCAAGTCGCGCCGACCTTGCTAACGATCTTCTGCAGCAGCTAGAAAATAACTGCAAGCAAGGTAGGTTTCATTATAATTATCTATTTTAGATCAGATTCGACAGAATTTAAATTTAAATTCCTGCTGCAAGTTTTGTTTATATGTGTATGTTGGCTAAATCTAAACCTACCTGGAAGTATCATAATTAACCATAAACTAGAACTATTTTTTACATGAGGAAATATCTACGTATACCCGCCTTGCGTTATCAAAGACGGGTAATATCGGACTCCCACCGACTAAAACCCTATGATGTCTCACTTTCGCCGCATATTGGCAGGATTACGGGAACGTTTTCAAACTCGGTCTCCAACTCCACCTGCGCAAAAAACGGCCCCGAGTCCGATACGCGCACGCGTAGTCCATTAAGGAAGGCTAAGAAAAGCGAGCATTTGGAAGCACCGGCCTTTCTGACCCCAGCGGCGGATCTAGTCTATAGGTTTGCCGCCTACCAAGTTTCGGCAATACTGACACTCCACTTGCGACCCCACAACCACGGCACCAACCGTGCGGCCCAGCCAGATTCGCGGAGGATGGGGCGAGTAGCGCATCGCCATACCAAACACTCCTCTTTCCTGCGACTTCATCTCGGTTGCCGCGGTAGGGGGAGAGGACATCCCTCTCGCCACAGTATACCAAGTTCTGCTTCTTCTCCATTTTCATGTAAAAGACTACTGTTAGAAGACATGAGCCTATCCCGTTGTAGACAGGATTTTCCTATAATCGCCACACTGGGCGAGAGGATTAGCCATCGCCAACAGACGTCTCGAATCGCACCCTTGAAATTAGTCGCCGTTACCTATCTGTCGGATCCTTCCCACACATTTCTTGGAAATGGGCTTCTTTTTACAAAATCCTTTCTAGACTTTTTTTTTGTTTTTCCTAATCTTTTGTAATTGGAATTCACTCCGATCGTCATGAAATTAAATGTTCACGTAAGTTTATTTGCATTTTATAAAAAAAATTCTTCTTTATTCTGATCACCTATCGACTAATAATAAAAATATTATGTGAAGGGAAAACTTTGTACTGCTTTTAAGGCATAATACCAAGGAGTGTTAACCTTTTCGCTGTCCCGTGCACTACATATATATGACACTGCTATTGTCTTACTATTGTGTCTGGAAACCGGACAGTGAAAGTGTTAAGATTTGGCATAGTTTATACGTTTATATTTATATTAAATTAAATAAAACGTACATTGTTTATGGTTAATACTGTTCATGTCCAAGACATAAATTTCGCTTGGTCAAATTATGTTGTTTGTTGACGTTCATACTACCAATGTCTCAGGCCACCACTAGTATTAATAAATGAGTAAACGATCAAGTTACATAGTTAAAGGCAAACACGAACTGAAAAGAAAAGTTAAATCCACAATAGGATTTTCTCCTGTATCGTGGAGGAAGTTTCAACATATAAGCACCACAGCACAAGGATAAAGATCCGGAATATTTGTTTGTAGCCCATACAAATACTTGTTCCGTGCGGGATTTGAACTCACGGTCCTTAGCGCTACAACTCATTGTTAAGCTACTGTGCCACGGAGTCGTCATCTACAAACAAGAAAGAAAATTGAATTAAAAATAATTTAAAAGATTACGTGCTGTTTTCGTGAGTCATTATAAATCATTTTACATGCAGACAATGACAGCCGGCATTCCGACCAAGCCGGTTTCTGAAAAGGCTTTTATGCCCTAGACCACATACATACCCTTCGGCAAATTGGTCTGAAGACTGAGGAGTCTTCTACATTATATTGCGTATGTAAACTATGAGAAAGGCTTTAGCCTGTGTCAGATCGGCTGTCGGTATATCGAAGTGCTGAGGTGTTTGTACAATTAGGCAATGATGACAATCCAAGTACATTACACATAACATAATGAATTGCATTTTTTTATCTCGTCGATTACGGACACACACCTCCGGCGGTCGGCTACTGTTACTATCTTATTAGTATAGGGATTATGTAATGTTTTGATATTTCTGATATTGTGTCTGTCATATTGTTATTATCGTGCTTAAGTCACAGAACTTAATCTACGGTACAATAATAAATTTACGGGTACAACTTTCCATTGACGTCCGGCAAGTTGGGGGTTGATATTTTTCACAGAAAGGTTACATTATTATAAGCACACACGCAAAGTTTCAACTTTCGGAGACGCGTACTTTTTGAGAAAAAAGTAAAAAAATAAGTGAGTAAAACTGACGCTATTTTGTATTGTCATTGTCATCGTCAGTAGGGATGTCGTTTCTTTCGATTTTATAAATCGATTTGAATCGTAAGCTGATGTATCGATTCACAAAAATCGATTTCTAAAATTGCAATATTTTTTCATGTTTGCATTTATAATGTAAATATAAATCCATTTTATGAGAGAAAAATCCCCTTCATCAGAAAAAAATAGGGGGGATGATTAAGAGGGATTTCTGTATCTATTTTGAGACTGCAACGTCTCCGGCGCTGCGGGAAGAGCAGCCTCTACGCCTTTGCGTAACAAATCGCAGGCATCCCTCCTCGCCTCCGGCTCGTCTGATGCCTACGATTTATTACAGCAGGCGGAGGCTGCTCCCCCTACGCGTCTCCGGCTCTATAAAAACAGGGGTAGGACAGACTCATACCAGGTAGAGTCGGGGTCAATCAATTCGGTTCTTTGACATAAGTTGAACCTAACCTATTTTATTTTTTATCTGCCCTAATAGGTACTGTTAAAATAAAACAAATTTCAATAAGAGATCATTTATTATGGTATCTTTCTTGTTTTGCATAAAATGGATTTATATTTACATTATAAAAGCAAACATGAAAAAATATCAAAAATTTAGAAATCGATTTTTTCGTGAATCGATACATCAGCTTAAGATTCGAATTCTGCTTCCTCAAAAATCACAGTTCATCATCATCATTACAGCCCTTCACAAGTCCACTGCTGAACATAGGCCTCCCCCAAAGAATGCCACAAAACACGGTCCTGAGCCACCTGCATCCATCGACTTCCTGCAAAAATCACAGTTATTACATTTAAATTGATTCAAACCATTTAATTATTGTTTTTAAGTGTGAACACTACCTACATATAATTTGTGAAGAAATAAATAAATGTAATGTAGAGGCTTTTAGACGCCGAAGTTAATAATAAACAGTATATTTATGAAAATTTAATGTGCTATTTAAAAAATTTATTAAAAATAGTGATGTACATTCTGTAAATACTAGGAACAAGCACAAGTTACCTACACATTTAGCACTACTAGCATAATTTAGCTCTACAGTTCGGTTTCCGTTGGGACGCTTAGTTGGTGATCTTCTTGTTTACCTAACACAGATGGGCGCAGGCGGTCGAGTCCAAGGGGGGGGGGGGGGGGGGCATGGCGGTTAGTTTGGACATAGCGGAGGCTTTTGATCGGGTTTGGCACAAAACGCTTTTTTTGAAGCTGCCTCCGTAAAAGTGTCTTATGAGGTTCTAAGTTACTAAACAATTTTGCTTTAAAATGTGTCATCAAAAATGAGTCCTTTCATTCGCTTTACAAGTCAAAGCCAGCTTATTGATATTTAACAGCAGCACAGAGATGATAGCACCGTTTCATGGAATACCAAAAGCTATAAAATCTGTTCGTTTGTGAAATACCGATTAGGACTACCAAATTTCTTGTTGTTTGGTAGTCCTTAGATTCAATAAAACTTCTAATATAATACCTACCCAAACTATGTCATACGAGTCGAAGTAAAAGTGTTCCGTTTAATGAAGAACAGACATAAAACTCTCTGAAGGAGGCCAATTTTCATTGTTGCAACTAATCAAGGATTTTATTATAAAATAATAATTAGAAACAAAAAAGTTTTTTTTTTAAATTATCTTAATATACTATTTTCTTTTGCATACTTACATAGCGTAAAGGTAGGTTGGTTACCTGGGCGACCGAGCTTTGCTTGGCATTAAGGTTGTTTCCGAAAAACCAGTTACATAAAAGTAAACATATTATTATGTTTTATAATTATTTTTAAAAGTAAAAAATTGTGATTTGTTACATTTACGCGAATGTAAATTGTATATAAATAAAACAGTGATTCTCTGCAAAAATACTGTAATTAAATAAAAAAATTTCGACCAAAGCTATCGTCGAAATATATATAGCTAATATTACGGTTAAAAAATACACATACCGCAAAAGACTGTATGAGTCTTTAATAATTTATTTATTCTCAGCTGTTGGGCTGTATGGCCTAGAACACAAAAGAACATAAATATAATATATGTTCCACAGTGGATTTTTATAGGCTGTAATGGATATATATATATATATATATATATATATTGCTCTTTCTCTTCCTCTTCGATTGATTGAATAAATCGCTAAAGACGCTATTTTTAGTTTTAATTCTATATTTAGATTTAAAATTATCTCTACTTTTTCCTAGCAATTGAAAAATTATAGCCTAGCTCACTGTCATTGTTCTCTATACCTATATCTGTTGGCCATCCTGAAGATTAACCCAGACAAGCAGACTGACAGAATTAAAAAAAAATGGTTATTGATGTCCAAAAAGCATGCCAATAAAAGATGCCAGTTATATGTATATTACAGACAGACAATTGAATTTTATTTATTTGCATATTATTCAGGATATTAGGTAAAAATAAATGTTGGAACACCTGATTTGTAAAAAAGATAAACAGACAAGTAAGTAAGACCAAAAAATATAGTGGTTTGTTTGGCAACAAATAAGTAGTTAATTAAAATATACATCTGGTCTTGGCATAAAGTGTCATCACATGCACTAGTCGTACAAGCGGAATGTAGAGAAAGCCCACCGACAAGAAACCTAAATCTATGATGGCTGTGAATCTATTAATTTTGGGACTGAACTTATTATTCGCACTACTAACGTTAATTAATGAAATTATTGATTTTACTCTTATCAGTCACGTCTTCTGCCAGATGAGATTATCAAAGTTTATCGTAAAGTAACCTTAAATAACCTTTATAGCTTCGCGTGGAAAAATTTTAGGTTAGGTGTATTACTTTTCAGTTATACTTTCATATGACAGTTAATATATGCAGGAATGATATTATTATATATGCAAGGGCGGGGAAGTGGGGAAAGGCATTCAGAGGTCCATCGCGGTCAGTGAGCGCGCGCGCATTCAGTTTAAGCGTGAGTCGCGCCGCGGTTGCAGGTGTATAATATTATACTCGGTTACAACTTACCCGTGACAATAAATTCGAATCGAGGAGCGTATTGTGGGCGCCCGCGCTCGGCACGCAACATATGTCTGCCGCCGCCGATGCGCCTGGACGCCGTTAGAATGAAGTACCACTATCGCTGCATTTGGAATAAGGAAATAGTGTTCAATTCACAAAAACTAGTAAAAAGACGTTAGATCTGTGGGATCCCAACTGAACTGTTAACGACGACTACTGCTCTCTACGAGGACTCCAGTTTAAATATATAATAGCACTGCCTATATAATCGTATTTAAATATTATAGGAACTAACGTTAGCAGTAAGGACTGTATAGAACGAGAAAATTAAGTTATAATTTGGACATCGAGATGGCACTTCCAGATTTGTATGCTGGTATGTTTTGAATCGTTGGTTTTAAGTCAACATTTGTGTGATTAAAGTATGTCAAATAATTGAAAGGCATCGTCGCAGAATAAAATTTCAAGGTCTTCGTGCTCTAGTTCCTGTGACTATATCTTAACTAGAATATCATAAGCCTTGAATCGAGAATCATAATAAGTAAATAATGTTTTGTTTTTAGTATAGCAATCAAATACCATTTTAAATTTATATTTTGTAAGACCTTTTACGCTCTTCACCCTTTTATTTTCTGTAGCACGTACTGTTATTTATGTTGTATTAATTTCACACAGGCCATATTATCATATACCTATTAAATATGTTATACTACGTTTTCAATATAATACCTACTCGTGCCAATAAATATGCAATTATGCTATTTCCATAATAATTATATTATGCGCAATATTGTTCCCACTTAGTTCAACATAGGTATTTAGCATTGCATAAAAGTGGATTGCGTTAATTTCCACGATTAATATCAAGTTGCTTATAGCATTCACGTGGCGGTTTAGTCTGTGGCCCAAGTCATAGTCGACGAGAAAATTTATAGCGTCGTACTACAACTTAGGTATGCAGTTCGCGTTATGGCGTATACGTTATCTTCTATCTATTCTATACTATAATAAAACTGACACGACGTCTGTCTGAACCCGCATCACGCAAAAACCTGTGAACCGATTTAGATTGGACTTTCACTGGCAGATAGCTATAAAAATAACTTAGGCTACATTTATTTCAGGGTTCCGCGCAAAAAAATTCCACGCGGGTGAAGTGGCGGGCAACAGCTAGTATCCAATAAACGTAATCGACCTTATTACAAAAAGTAGTTTAGTTTAGTCTCAGGTGTAAACAAGAATCTGTTTTACAAAACTAGTCTAGTGGAAATATTCAAAATGAAATGTAAAGTATGGAGTTTGACAGCAAATGTCAAATTTCTCGAAGACAGTGGCGTCACGGCTAAGCGAATTCGATTGGTCTCTCAATACTTCCACTACGACCAACTGATAAACCAGTTCGCGCACAGGGCGACCTCGCTTTACTACTTTATAATTAAAGCGACGTATTGACTCAGGACCGTGCTTTGTGGCATTCCTTGGAGGAGACCTATGTTCAGCAGTGTACTTGTGAAGGGCTGTAATGATGATGATGATGATGATTGACTCGCTTATAATTGTAATAAATACAACTACAATACGGGCGACGAAGGAGCATACAGTCTACCTGACAGTGAATGCTCTGCCCATAGAACAAAATGAGTTGCCTTGTCATCCCTGGAGAATTAGCCAATGATAACAATGAATAATACCTTCTAAATTCACAAAATTATTTGTAACACATGATTATGTTTTACTTTAAAAGTTTTCTAGAAACCAACTACATTCAATGTCAACCAAATTTAAATGTTTACCTCATAAAATTTCCATTGAAATCAAGTTTTTTATTACTAAGCGAAATGTTAAAATTGTTGTTGTGATCTATTTTTAATGCACCATAAGATGATAATGTTTTCTACTTTTACCTTTATCGTCATTTGCTATTTCTTGGCTACATAACACTCGTGGGGGACCAAAGGTTCCCCGTGCATTTAATCAATATTTAAATCTCCAATGGTATAATATTTTACGATCATTGAAAAAGTAAGTTATACATACATTATAAATAATATGTGAAAACAGCCTTAAATCATACTTAAAAATGGCGTCAAATAAAAAATGCATCCTTTTCTATTCAACTATTACTTTACTGCCTAGTTCAAAGGCCAATTATTATTAAATAAAATATCGACTAAAACAAATCAAAATTTTTACACAAGATTATTCTTATAAACTTAAAAGAAATATACTCTTTTAAAAGAAATATACTCGTTTTTGGAGGTCCCCAACCGTATCTGGTCGGAAAATACCCTTGTAGCCTTTCCCACAAAGCGGTCGTGCCAGGAAGAAAACTGGTAAATCGCATAGTGGTGGATGATATCGCAAATTACGCGATATGCGATGGTTGAATATGGCGACCCGAATCAATCGGAACAAATCTGAATACTCCCTGTGTTAAAAGTGATAGAAAATGCATAGGGATGCAACTTTTCTTTAACTACGTAACTGCTATATCGTGGTTTAAACACGAATGGTTCGGCTCGACTTGGTAAAGATCACGCTCTCACAGAATACCAGTAAAATGGCAGCTTAATGCTGCTGTGTAGAAAACTTAATCTTAGTTCTCAGGGGTGACAACGCTTCTGCATTTCGAAACTTAACCGAGGGTAAATGTAGTTGTCTCTATAAGCCACAGTACACACTTACCATCAGGTAGACTGTGAGCTCGTTTGTCATCCTAATTCTATAAAAAAAAGTGCCAGTGGTCGTCAAAGATTCGCTGGATGCAGACAAGTAGGAGCTAGCCGAACTTGCGCTTTGTAAGTTGCAAGCATTAGTGAGTACGTCAACTTAACGTCACTTGATATGCCAACGTTAAGTGTTCCGCGCTGCTGAAATATAGGAGATATGAAAAAGGATTTTAGAGGTAAACACGTAAACCATTTTTTTTTTTTTTTTTTTTTTTTTTTTTTTTTTTTTTTTTCTGTGTGGGTAGTTGTGAATGCAACACGTAAAATTGTTATCTCTCAAGTTATTATTAAAATTAATACATAATTCGTAAAATATTATATATCAAGTGCTAGTAATGAAAAGTTAGCTTAAACTACCTGTCTGTGAGTGTTTACTACTTAATCCAACCACTATTACAACACTTTTTTTACTTTTATAACCTCTCTCAGTTCGTCACTATACCATGGACTCGACAATTAAAAACACTCTGTCCAGTTTGATGGAGGTGTTTCATAACAGGATGGATGTTTTTGAGGAAGAATTGCGGAAAACGCCCAGCACATCTACCAGTACTACCTCTCTGGCAGCTGAGTTTGCATCTTTCAAGACGTTTGTAGTGCAGGCACTAAACAGTCTTCAGCAGCAGATGGAGTTACTTGCTCGTAATGCTGATAGCATGGAGATGCGAAGCCGAAGGAAAATGTTACTGCTTCATGGTGTTCCAGAGATTGCAAAAGAAAACACCGATTTGGCTGTCATCAAGGTTCTGCAAAATCAGTTGAAATTAGCTAACGTCTCTGTCAGTGATATTAAGCGTTGTCACAGATTGGGTAGACCAACAGCTCCTCACAAGTCTCGACCCATTTTAGTGAAATTCTTAGATGTAGGGTTGCGTGATAAAGTCTGGTACGGAAAATCCCAACTTAAAGGCTCCGGAGTCACAGTATCCGAATTTCTCACCAAGCTTCGGCATGATATTTTTGTAGCTGCCCGTGAAAAATTTGGTATTTCCAAATGCTGGACTAAAGATGGATCTGTGTACGTTGCAAAACCTGATGGAACCAGACATCGTATAACCAGTCTGAATGACATCAGCAAAATTGAGTGCCAGACAAGCCCAAAACCAGTATCGAAAACTGCAGCTGGGAAGCCCAAGCGAAACGCCGCCGTGAAGAAGTGTTAAGTGTACAGGATTTGCCATACCTAAATATTGTCATTTTTTTTTTCTCTCTTAATGTTATATAATTACAATTAATAGCTTGTGTGACTTATTTCTTTGAGTATTTAGTGTAAGCTTAGTGCAAAACACTCTGATAAATTTGAGGAGGTTTGTGCCTTTAACTTTAACTTGTAACTTTAACTTTAGTGCAATTTTTTTTTTTTTACCATTGAATGTACATAAAATAAGCATAATAATTATGAACCCCTCTTTCCATTTATTATACGTTTTGGTATACTTAAAAATTGACAATGTGAAATATTGTAAAATGCATAGATGTCATTAGTTTTTGTTCTGAATACTACAGTTAACGTTAACACAAAAATCACAATTTCGAGGTTATGTTGCACTATAACAATAATGCTAAATAACGCACTGACCGTTGCGTTTCCCTTAACGGTGTTTATTTTATGCACCCTTATTGTTTTTTTTTTCTTTCACTTAATCCTACTTTAATAAGAAGTTCATTATTAAACTAATTTTTTATTTCCATTTATTGTTTAAGTGTTGTACAGATAATTTATCGTAACACTCAACTGGCAGGTGGACACTAAAGAATTTTTTATTTATTTGTTTTTAGTTTAAGAAAATTTATTAACTTTTTTTTTATAGTATTGTATTTATTATACGTTATATTTTATTTTATTTTATATAGATATAAATTTTTATTTTGTAATGTCTTATTTAGACATTAGCAGTGATACTGAAACATATTTAACCACAGATAGTGATGGTGACAGTGTCCCTAGCTTACAGCCTCTCTCTGAAATACTAGCTTCACAATTTTCTGATGTTCCCAAAAATTTCAACGTTGTTCACATAAATGCCCAAAGCATTCCGGCTCACTTTTCAGATATGCTGGCTACCTTTGACTCTAAGGATATTCATGCTATTCTCGTTTCTGAGTCATGGCTTAAACCTTGTCTCCCTTCCACTAATTATTCTTTACCTGGCTTTCATCTCATAAGAAATGATCGTACTGTGGGCGGTGGTGGTGGTGTGGCAATATATCTCCGAGCGTATATTCCCTTTTCTGTTGTTGATATGTCATCTCAACCATCTCCGCCTAATGCAGGTGAACATCTTTTTATTGAGGTGGAGCTTAGTCATACTAAAATTCTTCTGGGTGTATATTACTGTCCTTCATCTCGTATCGACTTCTTCACTTCCTTCGAAAATATTTTAGAAAATGTATCTTCCTACTCGCACACGATCATTATGGGCGACTTTAATACTTGTCTGCTTAAACAAGACTCTCGTTCATCCTCTCTTCGATCCATCGTAAATTCCACTAATCTCTCTATTTTACCTTTAAATTCTACTCATCACTTCCCTAATGCTACTCCGTCATTGCTTGACCTTATTTTTGTGTCCTCTTCTGACTTCGCTGTTAAGCACGGTCAGTGTCCAGCCGATGCCTTCTCTTACCATGATCTTATATTTCTCTCTTATAATGTCCGGCCACCTAAACTTAAGTCTAAATTCCTTTTGCAACGCAGTTTCCGTAGTATGAATGTTGAAAATCTCTGCAAAGATGCTTCCAACATTGATTGGTCAGCCGTTTTAAGTGCAGATTCTATCGACGATAAAGTTGCAATATTTACGACTAAATTAACCTGTCTTTATGATAAACATGCACCAGTTCGCGTAATTAAAATGAGACATCTTCCTTCACCATGGCTGACTGATGAAATAAAAACCATTTTAAATAAAAAAGCTGCAGCCAAGACAAAATATAAATGTAAGCCTACATCTATAAACTGGGGAAAATATGTTAGTATTCGAAATCACTGCAATAGGGTGTGTAGGGATGCTCAACGCCACTATATCCATAAATCGGTACAAATTGGTGATTCAGCTAAAGTCTGGAGTTTTCTTAGATCAATGGGGGTTGGAAAGTCCCGTAATATTGTACTTTCTAAAGACTTAAATATTGATTTACTAAATCATCACTTCTCATCCTCCTCCAACTTAAATGGAGCTACAAAATTGAACACATTAAATTTTCTTTCATCGCTTCCAACTCCTGATCATTCATCTTTTGTTCTAAATCAATTCTCTGCTTGTGATGTTAAGAAGAGTATTCTATCCATTACTTCAAATGCAATTGGCAGCGACTGTATCAGCCGTAATATGATCCTTCCGGTTCTTGACATAATCATCCCAATACTTTGCCATATCCTCAACTCCTCCATTTCTTGTGGTGTTTTTCCATCAACTTGGAAAGACGCTCACATCATACCGTTGCCTAAAAAGCCCAACCCTACATCTTTTTCGGAATATCGTCCTATATCTATATTGCCATTCCTATCCAAAGTTCTCGAACGCCTAGTATATAATCAGCTCAGTGCCTTCCTTCGCAATAATTCCCTTCTAAATCCTCTACAATCTGGTTTTCGTCCTGGGCATAGTACTGTCACAGCCTTAGTCAATATTACGGAAGATATAAGATCTGCCATGGAATATGGCAAATTAACTATCCTTTCTCTGTTAGATTTTAGCAATGCCTTTAATTCAATTGATTTTGAAATTTTACTGGGTATACTTGGTTCTCTTAACATATCTCCAACAGTGATTGGTTGGTTTCAAAGTTACCTGTCTGGGCGCCGGCAATGTATTCGCATTGATGACACATTTTCTTCTTGGTGTGATACCATTGCTGGTGTCCCGCAGGGTGGCGTATTATCTCCCTTACTTTTTTCAATTTTTATTAATTCTATAGCTACTAAGATTACTTCTTCCTACCACCTATACGCAGATGATCTTCAAATATATACTCATGTTTCTCCTAGTGAACTACATGTAGCTATTACTACTATAAATAGTGACCTTGAGCAAATATCAGATTGGGCAAAAACATATGGCTTAAAGATTAACCCTCTAAAGACTCAGGTAATTGTAATCGGAAGTTCGAATATGATTGGGAAATCAAACCTTTCTCAAGCACCTCAAGTTGTTTTTGATGGAAATTTTATTCCTCTTAGTGAAAAAGTCAAAGACTTGGGAATTTATATTGACAGTAACCTATCATGGGGTCCTCAAATACAGGAAGTTAGTCGTAAACTCTTTGCAGCTGCTCGATCATTGAACAGATTAAGGAACTTTCTGCCTACTGCCACTAAAATTGCGCTTGCACAATCTCTGCTTCTCCCGATTCTGGACTATGCAGATGTCAGCTATCTTGATCTCACCGAAAAGCAACTTGATAAACTTGAGCGTCTTCAAAATTTTTGTATAAGATTCATATTTGGTTTGCGCAAGTATGATCATGTTTCTTGTTTTCGTAATAAGCTCAAGTGGCTTCCTATTCGTCTTCGCCGGAATGCTCATATTCTGTCACTTCTTTACAATGTTCTATTTAATCCTTCCTATCCTTCTTATCTTAAGGATCGCTTTGAATTCCTTCACTATTCCCATTCGAAGGTTTTGAGATCATCAGAAAATTTTACATTAAAAATGCCTGCCCATAATACCAAATTTTTGGACAGGTCGTTTACTATCCAAGCAGTCCGTCTATGGAATGCCCTACCTCTGTCAGTGAGACGCGCCCAATCTTTATCTGTTTTTCAGAAGCTTGTACACAACCACTATCTTAACCTTTGAATTCAGCCATCTATATATGTATGCATTCGTATTTTATGTCTTTATTTGTTATTTATTTCTATATATTATAATTAAATCTTTATAAATATTGTCTCTGCATCACCAAACCACACAATTTTCTGCTTTTTGTAATCCTGTCCATCCAAAGGTTGTCTGGAAGAAATCGCTTTTAGCGATAAGACCGCCCATTGTGTCACTATTTTTTTTTTCTTTTTCTTTCGTTTATGTATTGATTTGGTGTACAATAAAGAATTATCTATCTATCTATCTATCTATCTACACGGAGATTCGACCGCGCCATGTTCAAAACAATACAATTATTTCCAATTAAGTGTATCATGAGGTCACTGCTCCCCCGCGGGTGTAATATAAGTGTATTTATACACTTATATTACATCATTAAAATGATTTGAAAGTAATTAAAGATTGAGTATGACTTGAATGTAGATTATATAAAAATGAATATTTGGTTTCTGCATTTTCGAAACTTTAATGGCCAAATACTCAAACGCTATATCACTTTTAACATTTCGTTAAGACTCGTGGTGTCACTTTCACTGGAGTCACTTTGACTTTAAAGTGATAGAGGGGCATAACCTATTAAAATTAGTTGTTTATATTGATAAATGAATATGAATTTAACAAAAAGAAATAATGTGTGGTAATTTCCATTTATACGATCACAGGGAGGGCACCTAGAGCGGAGATTGTGTAGGTTTATCAAGGGTCAGGCGCTGTATACCGCGGAGCTCACAAGATATAACTTATTCTCTCCTAATGGTAAATATGTAATTTCGTAATGGAGTTTAAAACAGTTAGGTAGTATGCTTTCAAAAGGTATTATGAAAACGGATAATAATATATAAGTTTAAAAAAATTTAAATGTTATTAAAAACACCTTGGCAAATTCGGTTTAACACTTTGTTTTTGGAGGTAACCAGTCTGTTAAATAATTGAATTTAGAAAATAAAACTAAATTAAATTATATAAAATTCTTATATAGGGTTACTACCAAATGATGGGATTTTCAAACATGTGCTTCATTTTACAATCGACAAGTAAATTTGTGTTGTGTCCAGTTTTCTAGTATTTGATTTTGACGATTTTGCGCAAATGGAGTCAATATTGTAGATACGCTAAAGTCAAACCATACTTTTAACTGCAGTGGTTTGAGGTAGATCGGCTTTCACTATCACTTGCAATTCTTTATTAAACTCTACGAGGAGCTGGTCTTTTCCGTGCATCGTCGTGCCGATCTGAATTGCCTTCAGGAAAACAACTCGACCAAGTGAAAGTGAATATAAAAATGGTTTTATTGTTGCAACCTTTTTTGACAAAACATTGATGTTACGCGTCGTTTGTGCCATACACCTTGGAACTCCTAGTAGAAAATTACTCCAATTTTTAATATTTTCATGTAGCAACTGCAAAAACTATTAATATTCAAAGTATAATAGGTCCTTGTACGTCAGCTATGAACTTGCTTCATCTGTTCTTTTGTATATGTAAAGGAATTTAAAATTTTCATATAAAATAAGTCGCATCGCGAAGTGCTAGTTTTGTCGAATTCGCGGCGATAGTGTGTCATAGTAACTTAACTTTAGGATATGTTTTGTTTTAATTTCCATGGTGCGCAAACATTTATTGTGCAAGACCTATCCGGTCTAATTATGTGTAAGTATCTACATCAAACTATTGTTTACAAAATTCAAGATCCGTAGTATGCTTGCAGTCAAAGCCAAAGACGAAAAGCCAAAAATGTCAAATATTGGACTGTTTTTGAAATGTGTATTTAAATTAAAAACAAAAACGTCTTTTCATTTATTAATAATTTTTCCAAAGTAAAGTGCGACAAGACTAATTTTATGTTATTGACTCTTTACTAAGAAGTAATTATATCGACAATTATAATAATGTTAATGTTATCACATGTTTAGTTAACATTCAATGCTTTTATTCCAACTCAATCCGTCACACAGGCATACCTACACTAAAAACGTCGAAGTTTGAGCTCATCAATTATTACCAATTGATTTTTGTATGCTCTCGTCTCGCCTGCTATGATTGCTTTAGTTTATGATTTCGTATCTCGAAGACCCTGATTATTATCAGAGTTGCATTGCCGCGCAAATTAATTCATGACACAAATACACTTATTTGTACTTTAATAAGTTAATTTGAATTTAATGAACTGTGGTAGTTTTATTAATAGTTGCAGTGAATTTCTTGCAGCTTTGATATTGTAAAATACTCTGTTTTTTTTTTGTAATTTCTTTTAACCCTAGAAAGATAACCATATATAGTTATCTTTCTAGTAGTAGTTAGTTATACGTAAAAGATAATCATACGTAAAATTGAATCCTCAGTTTTGAGTGGCTGTTAAATGAAAAGTTTTTTACTGATTCAAGTAAAACAAGAAGTATTAGTTTTCTACTACCGTAATCAATTAAAAATGGTAAGCGTAATCAATAAAAAAAAACATTTACTTATTTATAATTATTTATTTTATAATAAAAAACAAAAATTACAAACATCTCAATAATTTTCATAATGTTATATAATAAATCAGTATTTTTATGTTATATTCTAAGTAAAAAAAAAACCAAAATTGAACAATAACATGAAAATTGTATTAAAAAAAATCCGTCAAAACTTTATGCTGTCGGCAAATAATAGCTTGACATATTTTGCATATGGCATTTGCTTTTCTCTTTATTTTAGAGGGGCAATATTTACAGTAGCCACGTTTTTTGGATACTATTGGCTCTATTGTATCCTCTTCTGTTGGATCTTGGGCACTCATTGGCAACTTATGTGTAATAGTGTCCCACAAATATTTTTTCAAAGTAAGTGCATCCAACCGCTTTCTCATGATCGGCGATGTTAGGGCCGTGCTCAGGTTTTTCATAAACTTTTTACGATTTAATGCCTTCTCACCTTTGGTAACAACATTGTGAGTATATATAATATACGCATTTATGCAGGCAATGTTTAACATCCTATTAAATATTGTCATAGGCTATCTGTTCGTCTTCCTACTAGAAGACCTTTGGTTTGATTATAGTAAATAATAATTTCCGGTTTGCCGATAGCTTCATAGATGGAAGCATCTTTATCGCATGATGATAGTAGGTAAACTATCCTATAAAAAAAAACCATTTTAGACGGTTTTGGTTTATAGGAGACGAGTGTGAGAGGTCCTTCAAAACAAAACATCGATGTACCCGCTTGTCTAGATCGGCTATTTTTCAATTCTTCGGGTATCTCCCGTTTGTTTGATCGTATGTTCCTACAAGAGTCAATTTATAAGGCTCTTGGATTAAACTCTTTGCCAAAGGGATTGATGTGAACCAATTGTTACATGTAACATTACGGTAACTAGGAAAATATTATGTTAATTCTTTCACATAATATTCTCCGAGGGGTAAGTTATTCGTCTGAGTTCCCTTTCCTAAATAAGGCATTGCATTTATCATGTATTTTGTACCGTTATCACACATGACAAGTTTGAGTCCATAGTTGCTTAGTTTGTTAGGAATGTACATCCTAAATCTATCTCTAAAGCCAAGTAATTGTTCGTCTATTGTAACGTGAGCCCCTGGGTTATAATTTATTGTACATTGATTGATAAACATATCCCATATTTTACGAACAGGAGTAAAGACGTCATTGGCTCGCAGTACCAGCCGCACATTTTTGTAGTCATTCTAATACATCGGATCAAAAAATCAAAACGACCACGACTCATCACGGAGACATATAATGTTGAGGAAGATCGGTCGAACAACTCATTTGTGGACTTATTATTGTTTTTTCTCATTACAGTCATTACCATGTTTTCGATCAAAGCACGAATTTCATCCTCACTTGTTTCTTTGAATGTAGCACTAGTCATAGTTTCCCGTCTTTTGAAGGAAATTTCAGCATTAGTCCATTTTACCATTTCGGAAATTATTTCATCAGTAAAGAAGATGTTAAAGCATAAAACGGGGTCATAAAGATTACGGCACATGCGTTTTGGACCCCTTTGAGATCTAACGATGTACTGCGCCTCAGCGCAGATCTCAGTCTCGTCTTGAAGACGAGGACGACCAGCAATGTCTTTTGTTACCTCTAATAGTTCTTCGTGACAGAGTTATTATTCGACGAGAAGCCGTTGAGGCAGTTGCTTGTTCAGAGCTTTCTTCCTCCATGGGGTTAATTTCGAAAGGAGTTGTTGCTCTTCCCACCTCACTTCGTCCACAAAACCTTCTTCCTCTGCGCCTCGGGGCGTTATCCTCGCTCTCGTGATCTTCAACTTCGCTGTCGGTGTCAGCACAGGGCGGCTCGGCTCGGCTAAAAGAGCGGCCAGTATATGGTCTTCATCCAAATCTCTAGTCCCATTTGCCGTAGCAGTATCAGGATAACTAAAAAATAAAAATAATTAATATATACAATAAAAAAAACAACACAAATAACCATTTCACTAAATATCGTAAAAGTCACGTAAAAGATAATCATACTTAATTTTGACTCCTGTGACTATCGTATCTCAAACCGGTGGGCACTTACCTCAATGACGTGATCGCCCAACGACGTTAACATCGCTACCAGTGGTGAATGAGATATCTGAAATACATAACGCCTTATTCACAATAATTAAAAAGGCACGGCATTTCGTTGGCATGGGAATAATTTTGACGTAGATTATCTTTCTAGGGTTAAATGAAGGTGATTTACACAAAATTTTTGTAAATTTCCTACCACTACTACTATTCATTATCTTGTTGTTATCAAGTGTCCGTGGCGTTTTAAGTCAAGGAACTTTTTAAAGCTTGTCTTGATTTGAATTACAAAAATTTTAAATTATAAATTGTAGTTGTACTCTTATAAATTGGATGATAAGCTGTCGCTTCGCATATCTCTGTTTAATTTGACGGAATAGGTTGACTTAAGTATCACGTAATATTTATATTATATCACATTAATTGTGTAAGTTAAGCGATTATTTTATGAAATCTTAAGAATCGTGACTTCAAAATGCATTGTGGAAATATTAAATATTACTCCAAAATATTAAATACTGTTTTCAATCTAGAAATAAATTGCTTTTTTGTTTGAGACAAAATGAATGAAATTGAGGCAATTTTTGTGCCTGAGACGTATACTAATATTTATTTATATATAAAAGTACTAATATTTATTCTGTGCGAGTACTAAAATCGCAGACAGATTGTGTCTATTATGTAGTTAGTTGTTACCAATCAGTTGACTGGACAATGGTTCGAGGTCTGCACGGCTAACGATTTGCGTGCAACATGAGATGTTTATTTAGCTCAGGGAGGTTTGTCTTGTATCTTTACTTACTTCGTCGTGAGATTTTATGCGTTAGTTGTAAATATAGTAGGTAAAACAGAAATTTTACATGTAGTGGTAGATTCTTGCAAGTGAACGAACGATAAGTACTGATATTCTAATATTTCATCATTCTTTTTGTATAATCAAACAGCGATGGAATTTTTTGTTGCTTGTTCGCGTATAAATAATAACTATCTAGTTTAATTTTAACGTATTTGTTATGTACTATCTTGTTTTAAATATAAGAATGTATTTTATAATTTGGTTTAATTATAAATCTTACATACTTTTAGTAGTAAAGGCAAGTTAGATGGCGATAAATGACTACGTACCATTTACGAAAATGATAAGATAAGAATAGCTAAATGTGATTTGTGTGTATGTGACACACAAGTGAGTTCAAAGATCAGTGGACTCTTCCGTTCCTCTTGAGTTTGCTACAAATTATTACAATTATTTAGGTTAGACGAAAGATATCACTTTACAGTTTATTCACTTTTAATTATCTCGAACTTTGACGTTAATGTTTTATTATATAAATACTTAATAAATTTTTTTTATTGTATTTTGATATAATTAATTAAAGTTTTGTTCTAAAAAATTCAGTACAGTTTTAAAGACGTTGCTCTACAGTTGATGCCGGCTGGTGCTGAGTTGATTAAATATGGGAGAATTTACATGATGCTTTTGGTATTTTTTTGTGAGCTATCCAAATCTTTCGATTGTGTTCTCCATAAGATGTTATACTTAAGTAACAGAACTCAAAAAGGTGTATGGTATATTTCTTCGATGTCACAAGAGGCATCACTCAGGGCTCAATATATGACCCATTTTGGTTTCGTCTCTACTATTGACTAACCTAACATAGTAACCATGTTAAAGTATTATCTGCTAATTAAACTTCATTGATTTTCATTCAAAAACTACAACACCGATAAAATCAAGACTCAGAGTAAAATCAAGACTCCCCTACTAGTGGTTTAGATTTACAAGTTTATTTCACATACTCGTATAAAGTAATACTTATATAAAACGTGAGCAATGAACATATTTTAAACATTCAATATTGTAAAGGATTACATCTGTAATGGGCCCTATACACCATCGGCCACGATGGACGAATACTAGCGCTCACGATCGTGTGGAGGGCATGATCGCCTATAATCGCCTATGATCGGTGATGATCGAGCGTAATGGCTGCTGTGTCGGTTTTTCGGACAATCATCAAAGGAAGTAGCATTCTGTGGTTGTCAATCATGGCCGATGGTGTATAGGCGGGGTTAGGTTACCATAGAAGATCTTGGTCTGCCTGTATTTTTTTTTATAAAATTAAAGTGACAAGCAAATTAACAGTCTACCTGATGTTATTACACTGGCTCTCTATACGTTTCACAGCGGTACACAGCAGTGCGGGTACTGCTATTTCGCGCCAGAAATAGGTAAAAGGCTGATTGATACCTAACCAGACAGATTCCTAACCAAAAAGGTAGTCCTACCATCTAGAAACGTGCATGCAAATATTGATCTGTCTTTTAAAAATATAAAATTCAACTGATTTAATAAAGTAAAAAAGAAGAGGATGATAGAAGTTATATTTTAATTTTTGAAATTATATGGTGATAAGGTCGTAATTTCTAAAAAAATATTTATGGTTCACATAGGCGTTTGTAGAGACCGTTTGGATGAGTGTGCCAGAGTGACGGCTGCTAGAGTTGTATGGGTAACTAGCCGCCACGCCTCATGCCCCGCCAAATGCTTGGGTTTAGAGTGCAGAAACCAGCGAGTCGTGCGTAAAATTTAATAAACCATGACCACGATATACAGATTATACTGTAATCATTCAGTGCGGCGCAATTGAGACTTGATATTTAAGTTTAAACTAGTGCTATATTATAGTATCGTTGTATATTTTTGTATATCTTTTTTCGGGGTTTTTTTTTTATGTATAGGTATGTTATGGACCGAGTGATTAATCAGGGAACTATCTAATAATGCCAGGGCAATGTAAATAATGACAAGTCAGATCGGGCTACGTAATTACTACTTATTTAAACTTCTTAACCTACATATTATCCTATCTTTTCATTACTCTGCCCAATGAGTCGTTAGAGATATGCCACTTCATATGCGCTCCTAAGATTGCTTAGGGAAACATTTTGTTTTGTCTGTGTCGATTATAGAATTAATTGAAAATTATTATTATAATGAAAATATCTTTATGTATTTCAATAGAACCGTTACAGCCTATCAAAGTCAAGTGCTGAACACTGGCCTCTCTCATAGATTGCCTCGTTAGGGGGATATTTACATAGTTGCCACGCTTGCCAAGCGGGTTGGCAACCGTATTTTTTATTTTTAGTCATTAGGAAGACGCTGCTGCCCATCTCCTGATTTGTTTCCGTCTGTCGCCTCTATCACATCCACGGGATAATATGGGGTAGTGGATATTCTTACACCGCCACCACACTGTCTATTTTAATAAAACAATAATGTCTAATAAATAATTACGATAAACAGTATGAATATATAGTAAATACATGATATTAGCAGGGGGACAACAAATTCTTTCAGTAAACCCCAAAATAATTATAACTTCAAAATTTTAAGAAAATCTTTAATGCACTTAATGAATGAATCATCATAATCACTGTAATTTGCAATTTAGAACGACATGTTGCATTTATACAATAAATATAAAATAAAATTGAATCATAATCGATTATTTACGTAACTGATTATTTATAACCGATTATTTGTTCCTAAAAACTATATCTGAGCGGCCACGCGCGACTTTCTTCAGCCCAGACTTTAACGGCCTTTATTCATAAAGCCCGGTAAAATTAATTATAATTATTAAAGAGAGATAATTTAAGTCATGTTGTATCTGACAATTAAACTTTGAGAAGATAACTTGAAATCAATTTTAACAATCTTTTATTTTTCTTTATAGAAAACATCTTTCCCAACTGGCTTGAAGAGAAGGTGGAGCTTCCAATCTTCGAAAACATCAGCCAAGTACCAGAACGCGTTGAGGTGCCGTTGCAAACCGCGCCAGTGCCTCCAGCGGTCTCTTATCACAGTCATGTGATGCCACAGCCGACGGAAGAACTCCTACGAGAATTTGAATCCGTGTATGGTGCGGTGGAGCTGACCCATCTTACCCCGCCGCAGAGTCCGCCTGGCCCTGCTACTCAGTTGCTGCTGAGTTACGCACAACAAGCTCAATATGCTCCTCTTGCTCCCACGCTTCCTTTGCAAGCCGCTCAAGATCAATGGCCAGTGGCGCATACGTCGTCAGTGTTGCCAGCTGAATACGATTGCGATCTCCAAGCTGTTGAAGAGCTAGTTCGTCATCGCGCAGCTCTATTATCATCCCCTCAATGTTCAGCCGACAGTGGTAGTGTTTCGCCTCGTTCTTCACCCCCCTCGTCGCCGCGTTCGTCGTCAACCGACGAAGAATGGTCTGCTCCGTCTCGACCTAAACCTTATTCTCGGAATGTAGATGACCGCCGTTCGCGCAAAAAGGAGCAGAATAAGAATGCTGCTACCCGCTATCGTCAGAAGAAGAAGGCTGAGATTGAAGTTTTGCTTAATGAAGAGCAGACGCTGCGTCAGCGTCATACAGAGCTCGGCGACAAATGTTCAGATCTACAGCGTGAGATTCGTTATCTAAAGGGCCTTATGCGCGACCTATTTAAGGCTAAAGGCTTAATAAAGTAAAACTGCTCCATCCCCCAATTTTAGTGAAAAGAATATCCGTACTGTGCGAGAAAAGTGCAGGTCCATTGAAAACTGCTCAACGGGAGGTTTAGGAGCCCTTTTATTTTGATGATTTTTCTTGTTATGCTAGTTAAGTATTCTAGTTGGTATCTCGAATAGCAATAACAGTTTAACATCGAGCAGCGTTTATCACGTCTTCGGTCGAGGGACAGAATATCATCATATTTGATAATATAGGTGGCGCTAATTCTTCATTTTTCATTTTTCTTTTATTTAGAGTATAGGTCGCATTCATTGCGATGAAAATATGAATATCTTAATCTAAACTTGACTTTGACGGTTCTATTGATGTTATTTTGTAAACAATTTTAATGTATGTTTTAAATCATAAATCAGTTTTTATATACAAAATTATTGAATATTGTTCTGTTTTCATGCAATATATGGAATGCGACGGCGGAACCAGTGGCGTTTTATTTTTGTTTGCATGTCGTTACGAATTTAGGAATTAAATATTATGCACCTTATGACAATATCCGATCGGCGTTTAGTCCGTACAAACATATTCCTCTGGTGTCTTCCTGGATCCATGATATTAGAGAAATTTTTATTTATGATTAGATTAGATAAGATTTATATATCACTCACATGTTATCTTACGTATGGTTGTGTTTTTTACAAATTATCGTAAAAATTGCTTCTAAAATTATTAAATTTGCCAAATTGTATCGCTGTTATGACAATGACATGGCATCAAGCAAATAAATTTAACAAAGAAATGTATGTACACACCACAGACATAGCCAAACCTTCTAAATCTAATCTTACATAATTCTGATGTTTTTTGAAAAGAAGTTAATATTGGACCAGTTTTCGTGAAGGTAACAAAGGAATAAGAATAAGCGATGATGATTCGTAATTTTTTCATAGGTATTATAATCAGTCCGTGTTGCAGATGTTTCCCTCGGTTATGGACAACCAAGCTAGGTTGTTCGGGTACACCGCAACAACTATATGATCTGTTAAAAACTCTTCGTCAAATAAATGCCTTTCTTCTCTCCAGTCCTCTCAGTAGGTATGCACAGTTACCGTTTTAGCCTATTAAAGTTCACTGCAGATCATAGGCCTCCCCCATAATTGCCTCATAGGGATCTCCCCTATTTGCCATAGTTGACACGCTTGGCAAGCGGGTTGGCAACCAAAGTTTTTTTTTAGTTCTAGTCTTTATTAGGAAGATGCTGCTGCCCATCTGATTTGTTTCCCTCTGTCGCCTCTTACGACACCCACGGTATAGTGGATATACCCCGCGCCACTAGATACAAAAATATTTCTCTTATTGACATATGCACCTGTTAGCTTTCTTCATCATTTTTCAGCACATAAAAGTCAATATTTATCCCACAAGATCTTCCTTTTATCTTATTGTCATTAGTGTTGGTAATCACTCATCACTAATCGCAAAATTACAAATTTGAGCTTTCTTTAATCTGAAACTACTAGAGCTAGCTCCACAACAGTAAAAGGAATTATAATCCACAGAATCAGTGGCAATAAAATAATTGATCACAGATGTCGGTACGTTATTTACGAGTGGCAACTGACGTCAGTCGAACATATTACGTTATTATTACAGTAACTTAAGCATGGATGTATAATAAGCATGGATGAGGTGTAAAAAAAAAAACGCGAAGTATCCATTATTCTAATTAACCAATCAATTACGACCAACTTCAAACATTCCCTCCTCTCTCATCTCTATTTGGTCATCTCTTAGAATTTAATCACGCCTCATAGCATGTAATTATTAATTATCCAGGCTGTACCCCCTCTCCAAACTGAGTACCAGTACACCACAGAGTTGATAGAACACAGTAGTTTTGGACTGTTGCACTGGCTTTTAATAAGTAAAAAAGGAAACATTTATTGCCTAGTTACGCAATGACTACCTACACAATTTTAGCGTTTAAAAATAGTTTTATGGTAATTTTTATTATTATTAAATCTTTTAAAAACTTAAGTATTAAAATAGGTATATTTTTTATCAATTTATTGGGTAAACAAACAACATCACAATAACAAATGGCTAAAATAGTGTTAACCTATACATTATATTTTTAAAATTATTGTGACATCTACAGTCTTACCATGGGTGTCGTGGGCGATGGCTAAGGCAGGAGATGGGCAGCAGCATCTTTCTTTTTTTTTTCAATAGTATAAGGGTGACAAACGAGCACAGTACACCTGATGGTAAGTGGTTGCCCATAGACAATGTCTCCCAACGGATAGGTCTTAAGATGAACGTGGACAAAATAATAGTCATGTGTAGCATCTATGTCACACTTAAGGTCTCTTCCCACTACACCGTATCATACCATGACCGTGCTAGGAACGTGTCAGGCAAATAAATGTTATTTGTATTGAAAAGTATGACACTGTTCCCACTAGACCGTTCCGTCACCGAACAACACCGCCGCGTGCCATGCACGGAGCGTCAACAAATGTCGGCGAGAATATTTTGCCGGTGCTGATACCACAGAGTAAAGATTCTTTACTCATGTGCTGATACGCTCTGTGCATGACACGCGACGTTGCCAAGCCGCTGCGCGCAGGCGGCGAGCCGGCGAGTATACGGGTTGTAAACGCGTATGATGACCGTTATATAGGCGTTGTAAGCGCGTTGCCGTAACTTTTTCTGACAATATCATTTTCAATTTTTTTCAGCAAAACATTAAATTCGGAAATACTGAAAAAAACTTTTCTTCATCATCAACTAAGTGTCTGAATAATGTCCAATACTCTCCTTCGGTTTTTCGTTCTTTAGAATCATGAATCCAGTAGCGCCGAGAGCTTTTTTGTTTTCTTCTTGTTCCTCATCCAATATTAAAGCAATCATCGCCAGTTGTCTAACAGTTAATTTTCTGATAGCCATACATTTTTTACAATTTAAAAATTTGGTAGCACTCCAAGACATGTTGCATACGGGCATCATACGGGTTACATACGGGTTGCATACTGGCATCATACGGGATTTATACGGGCACAGAACGCCGTCGATCCGTTCAGTGGGCATAGTAGAGCGTATCGTGTTGCTTTTCGTGCCTGATACGCTCCTAGCATGGTCATGGTATGATACGTTATAGTGGGCAGAGACCTTTATATGTATATAGGTAGTTGTCTGGAGCACTAAGCTCAAAGTTGTTGACAGTATGTTTATCTGGGACAAATAGTCTGATTAGATTAGCCCAACTTCGACCGAGAAGTTGGACTAATCGACGGATTCAACTTGGCTGGGCAGCGTTCGGGGGATTACGACATAATTTCTCATCAAGCATACCTCAAAACTAGATTGTACAACCAGTGGGTGTGTTTTGTGCCATCGATGACCTATGGATCTGAGACGTGGTCCTTCACTGCTGGCCGTCTGAGGATGCTGAAAGTAACTCAGCGAGCTATGGAGAGGGCTATGCTCGGGGTTTCTCTGGGTGGGTAAAACTTAGAAATGACTAACATAGTCCAACGGATTAGTAAGATGAAGTGGCAGAAGGCCGACCACATATCTCGAAGAACTGACAATCGATGGGGAAGAAAGGTTCTCTAATGCTCGCTTTGTGGCATTCCTTGGGTGAAGCCTTTGATCAGCAGTGAACTTCTGAGGGGCTCTAATGATGATGATGAAAGTCCTAAATGGAAGTCTTTATAGGTCCTAAGGAAAAATAATAAATTTACTTTACAGACAATATGTGAAGTATTCTTGCTATTTTTAAATAAGTACTTATTATGTTATAAAATATTTTTATTGATGGAGGTGTACATACTCATTCATTAAATTTAATAGCCCTATAATATATCTACTAATCAATAAATTACTTTATTATGGTCATGTTTTCAAGTTAAACAAGGAAAAATGATTATATTTGTATGTTTTGTTCAGATCTTATGTTAATAAGGTTTTTATTTTAATTTAATTTTAGTTACGGGGTAAAGATAGGGAAAAACTAAGTTTGTAGCATTCGTTGGTATCTGTATTTCAAATTTTATGAATGTATTAGACATGCTGAGTTGGCGCGAAGGAATTTTCATAGATCCGCAACTAGAGGTTGATCTTGAGAGAGCATGCGATTAGGCTTTCATGCCCTGTGCCCTACATGTCTACTTCGCTTTTTTGCGTATAATGTCAATGACTTTAAAATATATTCAGTATAAGTAGACCTCTTAGTGCTAGTGACTGCTGAATAATGCAAGATCAGCATCTACTAGTTTGTTGTTAACACTTTGTCAATAAAAGAAAGAGATTGAAAATAACAGAACACTTCTCATTGCTACTCTTTCATTAATAATGCCGTCACGAGTCACATGTTTGTAAATAGCAAAAAATGTGAAACAGAAAATGGTAAGTAAGTAAATTATCTGAGTTTCAAAGACGTTCACGTTGTTATAATCTTAATTATTCTCGTGCTTACAATAGGTACTTATTATTACTGTACGTAGATCCTACCTATCTAAACATGAGAAAACTGGCTGATTGACTGATATCAATGCACAGCTGAAACCAATAAAAGAATTCCTAGAACCTACTTTGAGTTTTCGGTTTTTCTTTATCGTGTCATACGACTTACACAGTCCGACCGCTGTTGTAACATTAGTACTAAGATAAATAAGTACTAACGTACTACGAACGTACTTCGTCATCATCATCAGCATCATCATCATTACAGCCCTTCACAAGTCCACTGCTGAACATAGGTCTCCCCCAAGGAATGCCACAAAGCACGGTCCTGAGCCACCTGCATCCATCGACTTCCTGTATATCTTACCAGGTCGTCACTCCATCTAGTGAGGGAACGCCCTACAATTCGCCTGCCAGTACGAGGCTGCCACTCGAGAACCTTTTTTCCCCATCGGTTGTCGGTTCTTCGAGCTATATGGCCGGCCCATTGCCACTTCAGCTTACTAATCCGTTGGGTTATGTCGGTCACTGGTTCTACTGCGGATATACTCATTTCTAAGTTTATCACGCAGAGAAACTCCGAGCATAGCCCTCTCCATAGCTCGCTGAGCGACCTTGAACTTCCTCATCCGGCCAGCAGTGAAGGACCACGTATCAGTTCCATATGTCATCACTGGCAACACGCACTGGTTGTACAGTCTCGTTTTCAAGTTTTGAGATATACCTGACGAGAAGATGTGCCGTAATTTCCCGAACGCTGGCCCAACCGAGTTGAATCTGTCGATTGACCTCTCGGTCGAAGTTGGACTTACTTAGTCTGACTATTTGTCCCAGGTAAACATACTCGTCAACAACTTCGAGCTTAGTACTCCCAACAACTACCGGCATAGGTGTGACATGGACATTAAACATGATCTTTGTTTTGTCCATGTTCATCTTAAGACCTATCCGTTGGGAAACACAATTGAGGTCATTGAGCATAGTGCTTAGGTCCTACAGCGATTCTGCCAAAAAGACTATATCGTCGGCAAATCGAAGGTGAGTGATGTACTTGCCATTGATGTTGATACCGTATCCTTTCCAGTCCAGAAGCTTGAAAACGTCTTCCAATGCAGCGGTGAAGAGTTTCGGGGATATGACATCACCCTGTCTTACACCTCTCTGCAATTGGATAGGTTTCGTACTCTGGTTTTGTACTCGGATAGCCATCGTAGCCCTACTGTACAAGCACTTCAACACTTCGATATACTGACAGTCAACTTG
The DNA here is from genome assembly GCA_963668995.1 of Parnassius mnemosyne. Lineage (NCBI taxonomy): Eukaryota > Metazoa > Arthropoda > Insecta > Lepidoptera > Papilionidae > Parnassius > Parnassius mnemosyne. The sequence continues at coordinate 23,514,277 of CAVLGL010000080.1, forward strand.
GCACCGCTGAAGGGACTGTAGCAACGCCTAAATTTCGACGGAATCAAAGGCTTTCTCATAGTCCACATAGGCCAGACATAGTGGCAAATTGTACTCCTCGGACTTTTGTACAATTTGCCGAAGGGTATGTATGTGGTCTATGGTGCTAAAACCTTTTCGGAAACCGGCTTGTTTGGGAGGCTGGAAGTCGTCAAGTCTGCGCGCGAGACGATTCGTAATGACTCTCGAAAACAGCACGTAGACGCGGCTCAGAAGGGAAATCGGTCTGTAGTTCTTCAAGAGAGCGTTATCGCCTTTTATGAAGAACAAGACCACCGCACTTCTGCTCCATGCCTCCGGTGTAATGCCACCCATTATATGGCAGCTAATAATTATTCTTTATTATATATATATCGGCTCGGACTCGTAAATACGGACACCTTACGTCCACGAGCGAGTGTCTGTATCACTTAGCCCGTTATGCGCCTTTGTTAAGACCGCTTCTACTGTAAAGGTTTGGTGTTGTGAGAAAACAAATTGAATCCTTTGATAATTCTTTAAAACGAAGACGAGTTGAAACTCAGTTGATGTTAATGGTTGTTCACGCCCACTCTGAGCAACAGCAGCGATGTTTTCGGTTGAGCGCACTGGATGGGTACGTACACGGGTTGTTTTATCCAACAATGATCCAGTTTCACGAAATCGTTTCGCAAATTGATCCACAAACTGCGCTTTTGGAAATCCTTTTGTCAATTTTTTTTTCATAAATTTCTTACTGTTTGAGTATAAGATTCACCACTTTGGAAATAAGTTTCTAATATTTCGCAACTTTGTTAAGCAAAAAGCGAGCCATTTCATAAATGTCATTCATAAAACTAACTGTTAGTCACATCAGAAATATCACCAAACCTTCCTACTTGTAAATATAGAGGTGAGTGTTCCAACCTCAAAATAAGCTATAGTTCCAGTTTCCAAACGTTAGATGGCCTATCCTGTATATCATTTGTATATCATACACACACATACACACACACACAATTTAGATTTAAAAAGTGGTATGTCTATGTGAGATTTTAACGAAACGAACAGAACGACTTAAGGTTTATATCACTATCAGAGTACTTTTTATATTAATTCTAAGCCAGTGCTAGGCTACTATCCCACCTGATAGTAAGTCGTTGTAGTAATACAGTCGAGCCTATTCACTCTTGCCTTGAACAGTGACCCATATTGTAATTGGATGGAATGTCAGATGCTGACAAATTATTTCACTCCGTGACTTGTTTCGTTTACATCAATGGTTTAAGTCTAAATTTTATTACATTAATGTGTTTCGTGAAGGGCTGCGGAATGCGGTTCGCCAACGTGAACCCAAGGTATTTAAGCTGATGATGTCCAGCAAAACATAGGCCTCGTTATCACTATCGTGCCAAAACCTTTTGTTTTTTGTTTCGAGATTCATTTCGATTCTTCATAAGTGAAACCATTCCCCTAGATCCTCCAAAGAGCTGCCAATCGCCTAGGCCCTTTAAAAATATTCGGTGATGCCGTATTATCGGTGACGAGAGCAGTTTTGACTACTGGGTCTTTCGGTATATCTCTCAAGTACAGTGTAAAGAGGAGCAAAGAGAAGACGGGGGCCTTGTGGGACTCCGGCCTTTAAAATACACTTCGTGGAGCAGGTTTATTTTACAGTTGTATTCAAAAACGTAAAAAAGCGGTTGCTAACCAAGGCTCGGGTGATGTGCGTGAGCGTATCGGACACGTTAAGTTTATACAGTTTGTAAACTAAGTCGTGCCAGACCTTTTCAAACGCCTGTACGTCATTGAAAAAAGAGGGCTCCGGTATTAAGAGTTCTACTAGTGCTGTGACTAAAGCTTTCTAAGATACATTCTTTTTTTATAGTATAGGGTGACAAACGAGCACACAGTCCACCAGATGGTAAGTGGTTGCTGTGGCCCATAGACATCTACATCCATCCTCGTTTGTGAATCAAAATGCAGATGCGTTGTCACCCGTGAGGACTAAGATTGAATGCCTCCTTTCTAGTAAAAAGGGTCTCCGGTTCTCTACACTCACCATACGAAACACAGCAATGTTATGCTGCTATTTTACGCTGGTATTCTGTGAGAGCGTGGTCCTTACCCGGTCGAACCGACCCATTCGTGCTACAAGTATACTACTAATGTAGCTGCAGCATGGCTCTACCACGTAAATTCTGTTAGACGATAGATTTGAATAGTACACCAATGTTTCGTTCTAAAGCCAAACTACTTGTCAGGAAGTAGCTTATTAGAGACGGTGTAATCACGAGACCCTTGAGAACAGTGCCTTCATATGATCTTCCCAGTGAACTGAGAGGATTTAGTCGATGGTTAGTTGCTGGGCTGCGCGGTTGGCGTCGTTTTAGGCATTCAAGTAGTGGCTTCTGGAGAGGAGCGCGTTGAAACTGCATATTATGAGGCACAGTAGTGGCGCTGATAGTGATTTGATCATTTTAAGGCCGACGGAGATGGGTGTTGATCTCTCTCTTCCTGAGATTTTTTAGTGACTTCTGTAATTACTACATAATCTAGATTTATAGGTTTGCCCGCTAGTGGTAACGCAGACCTATTTTGACTTCCGCTTCTACCGCTAGTAGGTGCGAGGGGTCTGTAGGTTCGCCGGATGGAATGCATTGGCTCTCTAAACTGACTTTCTCAATGATCGGGGTTCCCGGGCCCTATAAGAGGTGATGTAGTAAAGTTTGCTGTGCTTCTAGAGTTCAGGCCAACTGCCAGTAGGTGCGATGGCATGACGAACAACATGGACAGTCAAGGACGTCGCATTTGAGGTCGGTGCGTTTGAATATTATACAGGTTTGTATTTTGTCGTGTCGGTCACGTTTAGTCACGTGTTGTTTGTTTACAAAAATGAATAATTTATGAATAGTTAATGAATAATTAATGATTATATGATAACTGAAGTACAAGGTAAACTTTTATGGAGCTAAAAAAAAACAACCATTTAACGTTTTTTTTATGAGCAATAAGTGGTCTAAAGTGGCAGAAATAAAAAACAAAACCTAATCTAACCTAACCTAACCTAAGCCGACCTTTTAGGCTCCCTTTTTGCGTCCAACTCGACTCTTTATGACGGGGGGAAAATACCGCCGACCATCCCGCGGTGCGAGTGCTCCATGCCGGATGTGCTATTCTCACAGCGCTCAGTTCGCAAAGCACTTCTCTCCCTGGACATCCAGAAGTCGAGTGGGCCTGACGGAATCCCCCCAATTGTGCTGAGGACGTGTGCTCCGGAGTTGGCACCGGTCCTAACGCGTCTTTTCCGGTACTCCTACTCCCAAGGCGTAGTCCCGAATTCATGGAAGACAGCTTTTGTCCACCCGATCCCTAAAAAAGGCGACCGCTCAGACCCGTCCAACTATAGGCCTATCGCGATCACCTCCTTGTTCTCCAAAATAATGGAATCCATTATTAACTGCCAGCTCATCCGGTACCTTGAGGATCACCAGCTGATTAGTGACCGCCAATACGGTTTTCGTCGGTGTCGATCAGCTGGTGATCTTCTGGTCTACCTGACCCATAGATGGGCGGAGGCAGTAGAGTCCAAGGGGGAGGCGTTGGCCGTTAGTCTGGACATTGCGAAGGCCTTTGATCGGGTTTGGCACAAAGCGCTTCTTTCAAAGCTGCCTTCCTATGGGCTTCCCGAGAAATTGTGCAATTGGATCACCAGCTTTCTTGCAGATCGGAGCATCAAGGTCGTTGTAGACGGTGCATGTTCTGACTACAAGCCTATTAACGCTGGTGTTCCACAAGGCTGTGTGCTATCACCAACGCTGTTTCTTCTGCATATCAATGATATGTTGCTAACTGGTAACATTCATTGCTATGCGGATGACAGCACTGGTGATGCTCTATACACCGGCCGGGCCAATATTTCTCGGGAAAACGTCGCCGAGTACCGGAACAAACTTGTGTCTGAAGTCGAGTCTTTGCTGGACAAAGTCTCGGATTGGGGGCGACTAAATCTAGTCCAGTTTAATCCTCAGAAGACACAAGTTTGCGCGTTTACCGCTAAAAAGAACCCCTTTGTCGTATCTCCTCAGTTTCAAGGCACTCCCCTTCTTGCCTCAGCCAGTATCGGTATCCTCGGAGTCGACATATCGAGTGACGTGCAGTTTCGTGGTCACTTGGAAGAGAAGGCCAAATTGGCCTCTAAAAAGCTTGGCGTGCTCAGCAGAGCGGGACAGTATTTCATGCCGGCACACCGCCTGCAACTTTACAAGGCGCAGGTTCGGCCTCACATGGAATACTGTTCCCATCTCTGGGCAGGGGCTCCCCAGTGCCAGCTCCTTCCACTTGACCGCATCCAGCGCAGAGCGGCTCGAATCGTCGACGACCGAGCCCTTTCCGATCGGCTCGATTCATTGGCACTGCGAAGAGATGTTGCATCTCTTTGCATTTTCTTTAGCATCTACCATGGGGAGTGCTCTGAGGAATTGTTCGGATTAATCCCAGCCGCCAAATTTCACGAACGCACATCGCGGCAGAACTCCCGATACCATCCACACCATCTGGATGATTGGCGGTCCACCACTGTGCGATTTAGAAGATGTTTTCTTCCTCGCACAACTTCCTTGTGGAATAGTTTACCACCAGGGATTTTGCCGGACCGATACGACTTAGGGACCTTCAAGAAAAGAGCCTACTCCTTTTTAAAAGGCCGGCAACGCATCTGCAATTCCCCTGGTGTTGCGGTTGTTCATGGGCGGCGGTAGTCACTTACCATCAGGTGAGCCGCATGCTCGTTTGCCCCCTCTCCTATAAAAAAAAAAAAAAAAAAATATTATTTATTTTTAGTACGTTTATATTGTAGTTTCTTTGATAATTAATATTTTAATAAAGCTGTCTTGACGACTGACGACATTTTGAGTCTGTTTAGGATACTTTGGCATTGACCAGACAGATTTGATGAGCAAATGGAATAAGAATAAAAAACTGACAAAGAGTGGTCGAAAGTGGTAGAAATTTTTAAAAGTAATAAAATATTTGATTTATTCTTGTTTTGATTTTTGTTTCTTCGCTAAGAATATTTAAACAGTTTTATTTATTTAATCTTTAAAAAAAAATCTTACCTCCACACTAAAATTTTCTCCTGTATCGCGGGAGTAGTTTACATACACAGACTTCACAAGGACAAACATCCAGACCCAGAACAATTATTTGTAGACCATAGAAATACTTGTTCCGTAAGGGATTCGAACCCGCGGCCCTTAGCGCTGCAATTCATTGCTAAGCCACTGCGCCACGGAGCCACGGAGCCGTCATCTTTATTAACACAACAAGTACAAAAAGGCGGGTTTACTGCTACAAGGCATTATCTACTAGCCTACGGGTCTACCACAGAGAAGCTAATTGGTGCAAAGTGCAAAGAAGTGTTTACAAAGAAATGAATATTTTTGTGCTTCAACTGTACAGAACAAAAAACCTAATTACATCATAAGTATGCATACACAGACATACTTAAATATAGCAAATATTTGATCGAAGCGTGAAATAAAATAAAAATAATAAAGACAAGAAACGCATAAAGTTGCTGTCCAAGCAGTCCAAGCCTATGGAATGACCTGCCTTAAAAATTAAGACTAACTGCAAACAAACATCTAGGACGAATGTTCGGGCTCATTTTCTTAAATTGCTTCACAACTGCTAAACTCCGACATCATTACAGTTGTAATCTCTGTATATTAGTTTTATCAGACATCAAACTCAACTATAAAAAAACTAAATAACGTTAAAAAAAATCTTTCCAAATTATTTATAGTTTTATTACCTCCAACTGACTCGCGCATCGGTAAAGCGGGGTCTTTGACTACGAAGAACTCCCCGCTCAATGTAGAGGTAAAAACCCACATACAATTTGCAATTAAAATTTATTTAAATTTAATTTAATTATTTATGATCGAGTATTCTGAAGTAAAGTTATTTCTATACGTTTGAATACTGATTTTGATAACGCGCTTATCGGAAATGTATATATTTGTGTATGTTTATAAGTATGTGGATATACACAACATTTTTTTTTCTGAATGTGTATGCTGTTGGCCCTGCGGCCTTGACAGCTTCATCTGATTAGGCTCGTAAGTGAGGACTTACGAACTATTGAGTGCAACGATTCTGCAGGCGGCGAGGCGGCGCGAAGCGCCGATTCGCCGACTGCAGTCCCGAGGCACCCCGACCCCTGCTTTCGGAGTGAGGCTCCTCGAGCTGGAGGGGGGGGAGGGCTCGATGCGATTCAAGGGCCCCTCAGAAGGAGGTACGAACCTCGGCTGGAATCACTATCGCAATTTTGTTAACGGGTCGCAAAAGCTAGAAACGCCCCGTATCACGGGTGTTAAACCTCGTGTACGGAGTGTGGATTTTCGTGTTCCTTTATCGAATCGAAGTATCTTAAGGATAGTTCCTTAAGATACGTCTGTATAGTGGGCATATCGAGGTCGCGGTGAAGATCCGCGTTCCTCACATAGAAGGGAGCTCCTGTGATCTGACGCAGGAATTTGTTTTGAACAACTTGAAGTTGTTTTAGACTCTTTTTGGAGGCGTGAGCAAAGGACAAACCCGCGTATGTCGTAATAGGACGTACGCAGGTTTTATAGAGATGCAGTTTGTGTCTTAGGGACAGCTTACTGCGTTTGTTGGTTAAGGCGACAAATCGAAAGCCGTTGAAGCGGGCTATCGCCGGACTGACCCGAGTGAAACATAATTTCTATAAAAACTTCAAAAACGCCGTCATAAGGTCTAAAATTGCGTAGTGCCCGCGACGATTCAGATCGCTTAGAAATCGCTTAGAATTTTAAAATATTTATAAAAAATTATTGGTTTTAGTAATCAAAATAATGAGCAAGTAAATTACGAATATTTACTTATCCTACTTATCTTCACGCACAATCCCTGACGGGGTAGCCAGAGAGAACAGATCGCCAAGTGTCACGATCCTTACATACCTCTTTCGCTTCTTTCAGATTCATTATCTTCTTCATACATGCACGTCTAGGTATCCGAGTACTCTTGACCCTACCCTCTTCGAGCAATTTGCTCACATGGCCTTCGAAAGTTAGTCTCGGTCTACCTCGGCACCTTTTAATATTAACTTTCGCGCTATATATTTTCTTCACCATTCGGTCTTCACTCATTCGCTCAACGTGCCCAAACCACCGAAGCACGCCCTTATCAATTTTTGTGATAAGGTCATCTTTCAAACCTGCCATATTGCGAATCTCTTCGTTTCGCTTTCGATCGGCCATGGTAACGCCGCACATTTTACGAAGAGATCGCATCTCCACTGCATTCAACTTGCTTTTATGCTTCTTCTGGCATACCCAGGTTTCGCTGCCATATAACAAAGTCGGTACCAACACTGCGTTATGTGTTGCAAAGCGTGCACTCTTCACTACGCCTTGCCTTTTGACTAACGCAGTCAGGGCACCATTGACTTTGTTCCCGGCAGCGACACGCCTGTCCACATCTAAATCACATCTTCCATCCCGGCTAAAAGCACTCCCCAAGTATACAGTTTCATTTACCTGTTCTAGACATTCCTGATTTACCCATATTTCACACTTCGTTCTCTCTTCGTCCCTTTCAAATACCAGAACCTTAGTTTTATTAGCATTCAAACGGAGACCTTTAATTTCACATTCCTCTTTCATACACGTGACTAATGCCTGCAGTTCTGCCTCTGATGGTGCAATAAGCACTGCATCATCAGCATACAGCAGACAATTTACTTTTATGTCACCCAATTTCACACCCAAACAGCTATCTTTCAGCTTCTGTAAACAGCTGTCGAGATACAGTATGAACAGCCAGGAAGACATGACACAACCCTGTTTTACGCCCGTTTGGACGTTAAACATGGGTGACAGGTCATGCCCTACCCGCACACAGGCTTTACAGTCACAGTAAAGAGACTGCACAGCCCTTAGCAATCGACCATCCACACCATACCCCGGCAACAGTTCCCACATTTTCTTCCTTACAACCTTATCAAATGCTTTCTCAAGATCCGCAAAAGCACAGAAAATCTTCTGGTTAGTAGCCAAAAGCTTTTCCGTGATCATGCGGAGAGAGAAAATTTGATACGTGCATCCTCTTCCAGGTCTAAATCCGCATTGTGGCTCCCATAGAAATCTTTCCGATTTCTCTTGCATCCTACGTGTCAAAACCTTCGAGTAAACTTTACTTGCTAAACTGGTCAAGCTGATCGCCCGATAGCACCCGCAGTCAAAATGTGAACCTTTAGCTTTATATAAAGGCACAATGACTGCGGATCGCCAATCATCCGGGACATCCCCCGTCCGCCAGCACAAATTGCACAGCAGATGAAAGCTGTCCCAGACGCGAGGCCCACCATACTTGACCATTTCAGCAGTAACTCTGTCTAGTCCCGCAGCCTTACCACATTTCAAACTTCGAATCGCACGTTCAATCTCTTTCATACTGATGACCTCAGTGTCATCGAGGTCCGGGTCTGGCGTGCCAGTCACGGCGTCATCCCCGGATCCCTCACTAAGATCATCACACGCATACATTTCTCTATAAAATTCGCTCCATCGCTGCATGACGTCCGATTTTTCTGAGAGGACGTCATTAGTTCTCGAAAGCACTTTGTTCATTCATCATTAAATTACGAATATTGATGTTATGAATGTATTTGAGTGGTTCCCAAGCATATAGATAAAGTAATTTCGTTGTAATTTCAACTATAGTGAATTTTCAGAGGTTTTTTCGCAAATAATTATGATCGAGTAAAAATTTTACAATCATGTTTTGTAACAAGCAAATTCAAGATAAAGACATGAATGTATCTATATCAAAATTCCAGTTTCGTTAGTTGTGTCATACTCCTATACTATTCGATGAAAAGAGGTGCATTTTTTCGCGGTGACGATACACAACGAATTTTGCCTTGTTTCTAACTGTTGTAATGTCCTGAGAGAAGCTCATTGCACAATCTAAGGTCACCCCCAGGTATTTTACCTCTCCGACCCATGGGATTGGGCTGCCGTAGAGGGAGATCGTACCTATTTTATATTTTTTAACCTGTGCCAATAAAGTGTTATAAAAACACCTTCTGTTGAAAAAGATGGCTTTGCTCTTATTACACACAACAGAATCTAGGGATACCTTAATCCTAAATTATTTTATAGTTTAAAATCTTTTTAATTTCCATAAAAAGTTTATATACAGTTGAAACCTCTTTTATTTAATTTCCAAAATAAAAAATGTAAATAAAAAAACAAAAGAAAAAACACAATACCAAAGAAAACATACACTACGCGAAACAATACGGCGGCAAAATTGTTAGTATATTTACTTCGTTACGTCAAGCAGAATTAAAATTGTTCTACTGATATTAATTAATGAAAAGGGATTAGATTGTTTTTCTTTTTTAATTTAATGTGCCGTATGAGCTTTAAGAGTCACGTTGTCATTTGAGTCGAGATGAAATGTTACGAGCCGTGGGCATGTTCGAAAATGGTGCTGTTCAACGCGTCGTTGCTGAGGGCCTTTTTTTATATGGGAAATGCCTACGCATACCCGCCTCGCGGGGGCATGGACGGGTTATGTCGGACTCGCACCGACTAAAACCCTATGGTGTTCCACCTTCGTCCCATATTGGCAGGGCCACGGGAACGCTTTCGCACACATCCGCGGCCCCACCTGCGCTGGCCGCCCCATGGCGGCCTCTCCTCGGGAGAGGACTACTCTTCCCCCATCTCCTTCTCAGGTAAGGCGCACCAGAACACATGGCGCGCCCTCCTCCTCGGCCTCCTGTTGCTGAGGCCCTACACATCATCCAAACCGTGATATCAAGGTAGATATCGTATTACTACGCAGAGACAGGATAGATTTCCCCAAATTACCACGAGAAGACAACCCAATATCACAGTGATGCCACTACTACAAAGGCTCCAGGAGGATCACAAGCTACTGATAAGCGAACAAACCGTGCGAAGAAGGTAGCATGAACTTGGACTTCATGCTCGAAGACCGTTACGTGTTCCTGTATTGCGACGTGGCAATAGCGGCCGGCAGCTTTCGTGGGTTAGTAAGCATTTGCCATGGAGTAACACAGTGAGATTGCAATGGTCTTTGGTGCTGTTCACCGATGAGTTCCGGTTTAGATTTCATCCTGATTCACGAAGAACACGTGTTTGGAATTCAGGGACAATTAGCCGTCTACGGCGCCCTCAGGAGGTCCACTCATACCAAGGCGGGACAATCATGGTGTGGGCAGGAATTCGTCTTGGCGGACGAACTCAGCTCGTTTGGATCCAAGGCAGCATGACTGCACAAAAATACCACGAGGAGGTAGTAAAGCCTGTTATTGTTTCACACAGAATCCTGGGTGCTGGGATTAGTGGTGACAGGGATAGTACACGCAATTGAGGGAGGGCGGGAGGTGCTCTTCAAACTAGGTAAGACACATCATTTTATTTTATCGAGCGGATGTACATACGCGAAGTAATTTTTACAAACTTGAACTTTTTTCTTTATTTTTAATCGATACTAATTTCAACTAATTACCCTTTATAAAAGCTTTAAAAAAAATTACTGACTTAACGGTCAGCCACCATAGAGTCTACATCACCTGAGGATGCCTCGTGTAGAGGCGAAACATGTGTCGTATTGTCGTCAGTGGTGTGTCTTGCCTAGTGTAGTGGTGTTGGGAGTAGCGGTGCTGGGATTAGTGGTGACGGGGATAGTGCACGCAATTGAGGGAGGGCGGGAGGTGCTCTTCATACTAGGTAAGACACATCATTTTATTTTATAGTGCGGATGTTTGGGAAGTAATTTTTTTTAAAGCTTTTATATAATGGTTTTCCGCAAAGTAACACCTGATTCTATTAATTATAATTACCCTTTACTGTTATTGAGACAGAGCTATGTGAGAGATGCACACAAGCAACGTAGGTCAGTATTATAATCCTATTGGCATAATTGGAAATATGGATAGTTATAGAATAGGTATTAGAACCTTTTATAAATATACAGATATTTTGTACTTAGTGTTTTCCGATATTTGTACGTACGAGGAATATTATTTTTTTATATATCCTTTATTTAACACTAAATACGGAATAAAAACGATATTAAAGATTATCACAACGAACAATGATATTACGCAAAGTTTATTTCAAAGAAATCACTGAGGGTATCAAAGTAGAGAGATAAACTTTCCGTAGAGAACTGATAATCAAAGAATATGATAATAGTTAATGGCTAGGAAAATATTTATTAATTACTCAATCTTTTTTAAAGACGAAACAGAAATAATACCTGATATTAGCGTAGTAGGTAGTAGGGAATTGAAAATGAAAAATTTGTAGACTTACTTTATGTATTTTTAATGATTGGTAAACAAGGCAATGTTACTGATTTAGAGTAAAATAAATTATGATTGATACTTGGAATTGTAAATTAAAGAGCTCGCATTGAGAGACGTGGTGGCTTCCCTGCGCTAAGCATAAAAAATAAATTAAAATTTTAGTATGGGAGCAAACTGACTTCGATCTCTCCTAAGTATCAATGAAATTGTTAATAGCAAACTTTAGTGATAATTTACGATGTGAGGGAAAATATATAATTATATTTGTTTCAAATTGTTTTGGATTGTGATATTCACAATAATCACTTGCGCCAAGAGAATAAAACGAAATTTACTCTGTGCTTAGAACTCAATTTGCCTCTAGCTCTAGAGTATAATATAAAACAATTTGTCGGAAACTGTACCATAACACACCGAGTCAAGGCGTTCCGAGAGCTCTCGAGGGCCTCGTATATTCTCCATCCCTATAGACCAGTCTCCTACATATACATCGAGGGAAACTAAAGAAAAACACGATAGCCCTCTGTATTGTGGTTTATGAAGGAAATAATTTACTTAGAATGTGAGATAACAAAGTATATGTGGTCTCAAAGAATGTAAATTAACTACTAATAAAAATAGGTACTTACGATGGCGACACTGAAAGTTTTTAAAACTGGCCATTTGTAAACGATATAATAAAAAATATGTTCAAATTTTGAAAATGCAAGTCTTTGGCAATATTATTGTGTATGTATTTTATTAATTTGTCATTTGTTTACGATTTGGCGGCAAATTAAAAATTGTCTCTGAGAAAATTTTCGTACAATGATTTTTTATGACTTTCGATGTGATTTAAGTCAACAAGAAAGTTATAATTCGATTGGCCTTTCACGATGAAGCCCCATTTCGTACCATTGTTTACAACTGGTTTAATGAGTTTAAACATGGTTGCACTAATCTCGCCGATGATCTGCGTGAGGGACGGCCTTCTACGGCGACGACTGAACATAACATCAGTGCTGTGCGGCGTATGATAGAGACTGACAAAAGCGATTTTTATTGCGTCTCAAAATGCCGTCGAAGAGACATCTAAGGACGAGTGGGCAAAGTGCTTTTCTCAGTGGTTCTATCGGATGCGCCCGAGGGGATGTTGGAAAAGGACATTATTTTCGGACTTGTAATATAATGTGGCATTAAGAGTGTATATTTAAATAGGTGTAAGTCAAAATCTACGCAATCACTCTAGAACGGCGGAATATTGAAGCACACTAGAATGTTCTCTCTTCGTGCGTGACTGGACGAGCGCAAGGCAACTAGCACAAATGTTAATTAAGTTATTAGTTTTAGATTTTAATTTTTATTTGTGTTTTTTTTTTCAATATAAATTATTAAGAATAACTCAAAAACTATTGGTCAGACCTTGATCAAATTTATATGAGACTACATGTGAAGCACCAGTTTTCAATTAAAAAAGGATCATCGAAATCGATTCACCCAGTAAAAAGTAATGAGGTAACATACATAAAATACAAAAACATACAGTCGGTTTGAGTACCGTCTCCTTTTCACGAGTAATAAGTTACGAATTCTATGTGTACATGCTATTTTTACAAGTGAATATTAGAAAAAAAGAAAAACAGCAGATATTTTGCTGTGATCCAGTAAAGGAACCAGCAAGTAATAAAGAGCCAGCTATATTTACTTAATTATATTGTTTCGTCGTTGACGCCGCAAAGGGGCGAACCTAAATTTTTCAGTGAAGATAGCATGTGCACATGTAATTAGAATGTTATTACTTGGTGCAGCTTAACTATAGATTTTATTTTATTGCTGGCTCTTTATGACTTGTTGCTTTCATAACTGACTTTCAAAATATCTGCGGCCTTTTTTAAATTCTCAAATAAATATAGCATGTACACAAATAATTACTAACTTACTACTTGATGCAGCTTATCGATAGATTTTATTTTGTTGCTGGCTCTTTATGACTTGCTGCTTCCATAACTGAACAGCAACAAAATTACTGCTCTCTTGTTTTTCTAAAAATTTCCTGTAAAGTAGCTTTTACATATGCACAAATCAACAGAATCTAGGGATGTTTAATATTTCATCAAATATCTAAAAATCTATGAAGAATTTTCTGATTTAGTAAATAGAAGAATAATAGGTTATCTCAGTCTTTAATAAAAAATAAAAATATTTTGTAATCTTTTTGTTTTAAATAAAAATGTTAATTTTTTTAATCGCCGTAGAAAAATTAGTATGATAACAAAAACTTAATTTCTTCTTATAAAACTATTAATTTTAATTAAAATTGAAAGAAATCTTAGAAAATCTGATTATTAAGAATCAGTGTTGCCACCTCTTACATTAATTTGCACATCGACATCGATTGTTCATAGGTACTTAAAATTAAATTGTCAATCTTTTGTTGCGGTATGAGGTCTCATGTTCTTTGCAAGTTTTCGTAAAGTTCTTCTTCCGTCGTCAAGTTTGGCGGGAAATCTCTCAAAGCTTTTCATTGTAACATGTCCCAGGCATGCACGATAGGATTTAAGTTGGGTGACTGTGTAGGCCAATCCAAACCTTGAATATCGTGGTCTCGGAGGGCGGCCGACACCAGTCACGACGTATGGGAAGGAGCATTATCGTGCATGAGTAGAGAAATTCCTGGCCCATTTGGACTCTGTGTGGGACAATAACAGGCTCTACTACCTCCTCGTGGTATTTTTGTGCAGTCGTGCTGCCTTGGATCCAAACGAATTGGTTTCGTCCGCCAAAAGGATTTCCTGCCCACACCATGATTGTCCCGCCTTGATATGTGTAGACCTTCTGAGAGTACCGTAGACGGCTAATTCTCCCTGGAGTTCTTCAAACGCGTGTTATTCGTGAATCCGGATGAAACCCAAACTGAGACTCATCGGTGAATAGCACAAACAGACCATTGTTCTTCACTCCATGGTAAATGGAAAAGCGAAAGCCGGCGATCGCGATTGCCACGTCGCAATGCTGGAATAGTTAGCGGTCTTCGAGCTTAAAGAATAACTTCATGCAACCTTACCAGCAGCTGGTGGTCCTCCTGGAGCCTTCATAGTAGTTTCATCACCGTGATATTGGGTTGTCTTCTGGCGATTCTGTCTTAACACGATATCTACACGTGTGCCGTTCAGCCAGTACTAGATAACGTGATCACAACCTTGATGTCAAGTTTTGGCTGGTGTGTAGGGCCTCAGAAACGCCGTGTTGAATAGTACTATTTCCTAACATGCCCACGGCTCGTAACATTTCATCGTCAAATGACGACGTGACATGACTCTTAAAACTCCCTCGGCATGTTACATTAAAAAAGAAAAACAATTTAATCACTTTTCATTAATTAATATCTGTAGAACAATTTTAATTTTCCTTGACGTGACGAATTACTAACAATTTTGTTTTTCTTTTGCTTTTTTTTATTTACATTTTTTAATTTTCAAAATAGAATATAATAGGTTTCGATCTGTGTATAAACTTTTCATGTAAACTAAAAAGGTTTTATACTACAAAGGCGCAAATAATTTAGGATTAACGTATCCCTAGATTCTGTTGATGTGTATATATTTAGTAATTAATAACTTAGTGCAGTTTATCGATCGATTTTATTTTCATGCTGGCCCTCTATGATTTTCTGGTTCCATTTCTGATCAGCAAAAAATTAACTGCTGTCTTGTTTTTTAAATTTTCTATATAGGTAGCATGTACACATTAAAGAACAATGGCAGACTTTCATACATAAAATTAGTTGAGAAGGAATGGTAGCGTCTATATATCAATATATAATACGTGGTAATATTATACGTGGTAGAGCCATGCTGCAGCTATATTATGGTTGTAGCACGAATGGGTCGGCTCGACCGGGGAAGGACCACGCTCTCACAGAAAACCAGCGTAAAATAGCAGCTTAACGCTGCTGTGTTTCGTATGGTGAGTGTAGAGAACCGGAGACCCTTTTTACTGGCAAAGAGGCATTCCATCTTAGTCCTCACGGGTGACAACGCATCTGCATCTTGAGTCTTTATTGAGGATAGATGTAGATGTCTATGGGTCACAGTAACCACTTACCATCAGGTGGACTGTGTGCTCGTTTGCCACCCGATCCTATATAAAAAAAAAAAAATCAATAATATCTTAAAATGTTAAGCATCAGTCCCTTAATAACTCTGTCAAAGAATTTTGTCCTGAGAAGACGTCAAAAAAAAATTTAGATTTGAACATTTTTAGGTTATGTCGTCACTTGGAAAAAGCCATGCGTCCTGTGGTTGTTTGATGTTAGCTTAAAACATTCTCAACATAATGTACCTACCTACATAATTGAGAGTATTTAGATTATTGTATCTCTATTATATATTTGCATACTATAAATGTATATTCTACGGAATGTCGGGGGCAGCATATACTCCTACGCGGACGACACTGCTCTTGTTTTTACTGGTAGCACATGGAATACTGTCCAAGCAGGTACTGAAAAGGGTTTAATCAATGTATCTAATTGGCTCAGAGACAACCTTCTTACCTTGAACACCCAGAAAACCAACTACATCTGCTTCACTCCTTCTAACAAATCCCAACCTTACCATAACTTTGCCATAAAAATCCACACTTGCTCTAACCCTGGTAACCTGATTTGTGACTGCCCTACTATTGATAAAGTCAGCCAAACTAAATATCTAGGTATAATGTTGGACCAACGACTTAGCTGGCACTCACATTTGGAACTCTTAACAAACCGCACTAGGAAACTCATATGGGTATTCAAATCATTACGGCAGGTTATGTGCAACAAACTTAAAAACCGAATCTATGTAGCCCTGGCCCAATCGGTGCTCACCTACTGTATCTCGATTTGGGGAGGAGCTGACAAAACTCACTTCCTTGCACTTGAAAGAGCTCAGAGATCGCTTATCAAAGTCATTTACTCCAAACCTTATCGTCTTCCCACTGATACACTATATAGAATGAGTGGTCTACTTACAGTACGAAAACTCTATGTTCTGAATCTCATTTTAACGTGCCACAAATCTTTGCCTTATGTCGACCTAAGTCATAAAAGAAAGAAGGATGTTGTTGCCCCCGTCACTGCTGTACATACTGCTTTTGCCAGAAGACAATATAGAGGTCAATCCGCCCATATATACAACAAAGTAAATAAAATACTTAAAATATACCCCATGTTATCTTACACTTGCAAGAAAACTTTAATAGAATGGTTGGACTCACTTAGTTATGAAGATGTTGAAAAACTTTTTATAAGAATTAATTAAATCTCCGGTTAAACTTAATGTCGGTACCTGTATGCGGAATACCCATACCGATCCCAAGGAACCTCATTCGTAGGGCTTACAGGTGACCGACATACACACGCACACATAAACACACACTCACACACACACACACACACACACACACACACACACACAAAAATATATACACAATAAATAACCCACATTTCTATAATTCTAAGCTTCTAGATATAATATAGTTTAATAGTCTTATTGAGGATACCGTAAGGGAAGTAGCGAGTTATTCCCAACACAAGTGTCTATGACTACTTAAAGGGAAAACTCGACAAATCTTTGTTATAAGACTTTTGAAAATAAAGGAATTTTTATTATTTATTTATTATTTATATTTCTGGCATGGCTCCAGGGCCTTTGTGTCATACAGTGACATTCTAAGAACGGCTAGAACTCAGAACCGTAAAGCCAGTAAAAAAAAACAGTGACATTTTGTTGCCATAACATCAAATGAAATTGTTACATAGTACTATGATTGAGATAATGTTACAAGTTCTTTGTAAGAAACTTATTTTCAACCATATCACTTTTATTTTTATTATTACTGATAGTATAGTTATTACTGATAATAACTTAATATAAAAACATTTTGTGTTTGTGTATTGTGTTGGTAGTCTTACAAAGTTATACGAAAATAGTATGAAATAAATAAATGGCAATACTTGAATAGAGTACAATGATTTAAGTCATTTGATATTCCCAAAAATGTTTGTTTTTTTCTGTGGCTTTAATTAAAATACATTTTTATTTGAAAAATCATAGAAAAATAATAAAACGCAATATATATATATATATATAACTTTAGAAGCAATAATACCGTTGTTCTTTGTTACTTATTGCTTGATCCAGCTTATCGATCGATTTTATGTGGGCTCTCTAGGAGTTATTGATGTATTTATTGACCAAAATACTCGTTTATTTGAAATTTTAGAACCAGTGTTATAAAACATAACTTTATTTCTAGTAGTTTTTTTGAATGTTTTATATGCTTTTTGCACTACTTATATTGCAGCAACAAATTAGCAACAAATTTTGCCGTTTTATCTGCTACTTCAGAGTTGATTGAAAGTTTTTACTGCTATCTTAATGTAAAGATAGCAGTAAATCAATTTTCTCGAAACCGGTCGGAGCAACAAAATCGCGATTTAGGCAACTAATTAGCTACAAATTCGTGGGTACAATTTTAAGGTTTCTGCTGACCTTTCATTGCTAGCTTTATAGAGCTGGCAAATTGTACAGAAGACCGAAATGTACAATCTGCCAGTTTGTCTTGCGTATGTGCACTGAGAATTTTCGTCAAATTTGGGCGGTGCTGTAGTCTTTTCAGCGGTGCCAAGTTGACTGTTGATATATCAAACTGCTCAAGTGTTTGTATAGTAGGGCTATGATGGCTTTCCGAGAGCAAAACCAGAGTACGAAACCTATCTAATTGCAAAGAGGTGTAAGACAGGGTGAAGTTATATCCCCGAAACTATTCACCGCTGAGATACGGTATTTACATCAACGGCGAGTACCTGAATCACCTTTGATTTGCCGATGATATAGTCCTTATGGCAGAATCGCAGGAGGACCTAAACACTATGCGCAAGAACCTAGTGATATAGTAAATAAAATAGTGCCTTCCAACGGATAGGTCTTAAAACGAACATGGACAAAACAAAGAATTTAATTTATTTTTATGTCATTATTGCGTAATATATATTATGTATAATATATATATTGCGTAATGTCATTATACCGTGTAGTGGCGGTCAAGAATACCACTACCCCATATCCTCCCGTGGGTGTCGTAAAAGGCGACAAAGGGAAACAGGCAGGAGATGGGCAGCAGCATCTTCCTGATAATAGCCAGACAATAAAAAAAAAAAAAAAAAAAAAACTGCGGTTGCCAACCCGCTCGCCAAGCGTGGCAACTATGGCAAATACCCCCCTATGAGTGTAACAAAGAGACGGCCCCCAGTCCCCGGCGGCCCCGCTATTCCTGGCTACGGTGGCGACCATGGTAACGGCGGGGCAGGGGGTGCTAAGAATCTCCGGTGGAGGTTCGGTTGCCACCTTAGACGACTCGACCTGGCAACGTACAACGCACGCACCCTGAGGACTGACGAGAAGATCGTGGAGCTGGAAGAAGGGATAGACAAGTTGCGCTGGCATATTATAGGATTATCCGAAGTCCGAAGAGAGGGGGAGGACACGGTAATCCTCGAATCCGGCAACTTGCTCTATCACCGGGAGGGCGACCATCTGTCCCAAGGAGGTGTCGGATTTATCGTCCACAAGTCTCTCGTTAACAACGTTGTAAAGATCGGGAGTGTGTCGACGAGGGTTGCGTACCTTATACTCAGAATCACCAAACGGTATTCGCTGAAGGTCATACAGGTTTACGCACCAACCTCGGCACACCCCGATGGGGAGGTGGAGGAAATGTATGAGGATATCTCTAGAGCCATGCATTCCTCCAAAACCCAATATACGGTGTTAATGGGAGACTTCAATGCAAAACTAGGCACAAGAGAGAACGGTGAGCTGAAAGTGGGGAAATTTGGAATAGGGCAACGGAACCCAAGGGGCCAGCAGCTGGCCGACTTCATGGAGAAAGAGGGACTCTTTATGATGAACTCTTTCTTCCAGAAGCGGCCCCACAGGAAGTGGACCTGGTCGAGCCCCGACGGTTCGATAAAAAATGAGATTGACTTCATTATGACGACCAGACGACAACTGTTCAGTGATGTCTCCGTGATCGCGAGGGTGAAAACTGGTAGCGATCACCGAATGGTTATAGGCACACTGAACCTAAAGGTTAAGTTGGAGAGGTCTCGTCTAATGAAGTCAACGCTCCGTTCCCCTCGTGCTCTGTTCCAAAGTCCCGAGACCTTTCAGCTCGAGTTACAAAACCGTTTTCAGTGCCTAGAAGACTGCAATGAAGTGGACGATATGAATGACAAGCTCGTGGAAACTGTCCATGCGGTCGGAGCTAAGTTCTGCAAGACCCGCCGCAGAAGAACACAAAAACTCTCCGATCACACTCTTAATCTCATGGCTGTTAGACGGGAGATGAAGCTACATTCTTCAACAGACTTGACAGCATACAGGCATCTGAACAGACAGATCTCCAAATGCATGCGGCGGGACTTACGCAACTTCAATACAGCTCGTATTGAAGAAGCGATCGAGCGGAACCAAGGCTCCAAAGTCTTTGCCAGAGATCTGTCTGCCAGAAAGAGCCACCTGTCAAAGCTGAAGACAGAATGTGGCAGCATCGTTTCCGGGACACCTGAGATTTTGAGTGAGATTGAGAGGTTCTATGAGCAGCTGTACACGTCATCGTTGGAGCCACACGTAAGTGTGAGTAACGATCCAAGAGCGAGTCTCATCCGACACTATTCCGAAGATATCCCGGACGTCAGTCTGAGCGAGATTAGAATGGCTCTCCAGCACCTTAAAAACGGTAAGGCCCCAGGCGAGGATGGAATTACAGCGGAGCTTCTGAAAGCGGGTGGAAGACCGGTACTTGAAGTCCTTCAGAAGCTCTTTAATTCCGTCCTCCATGGTGGCATTACACCGGAGGCGTGGAGCAGAAGTGCGGTGGTCTTGTTCTTCAAGAAAGGTGACAACGCTCTCTTGAAGAACTACAGACCGATTTCCCTTCTGAGCCGCGTCTACGTGCTGTTTTCGAGAGTCATTACGAATCGTCTCGCGCGCAGACTTGACGACTTCCAGCCTCCCGAACAAGCCGGTTTCCGAAAGGGCTTTAGCACCATAGACCACATACATACCCATCGGCAAATTGTACAGAAGTCCGAAGAGTACAATTTGCCACTATGTCTGGCGTATGTGGACTATGAGAAAGCCTTTGATTCCGTCGAAATTTGGGCGGTGCTGCAGTCCCTTCAGCGGTGCCAAGTGGACTGTCGGTATATCGAAGTGTTGAAGTGCTTGTACAGTAGGGCTACGATGGCTATCCGAGTACAGAACCAGAGTACGAAACCTATCCAATTGCAGAGAGGTGTAAGACAGGGTGACGTCATATCCCCGAAATTCTTCACCGCTGCATTGGAAGACGTTTTCAAGCTTCTGGACTGGAAAGGATACGGTATCAACATCAATGGCGAGTACATCACTCACCTTCGATTTGCCGACGATATAGTCCTTATGGCAGAATCGCTGGAGGACCTAAGCACTATGCTCAATGACCTCGATAGTGTTTCCCAACGGATAGGTCTTAAGATGAACATGGACAAAACAAAGATCATGTTCAATGTCCATGTCACACCTATGCCGGTAGTTGTTGGGAACACTAAGCTCGAAGTTGTTGACGAGTATGTTTACCTGGGACAAATAGTCCGACTAGGTAAGTCCAACTTCGACCGAGAGGTCAATCGACGGATTCAACTCGGCTGGGCAGCGTTCGGGAAGCTACGACACATCTTCTCGTCAGACATACCTCAAAACCTGAAAACGAAATTGTACAACCAGTGCGTGTTGCCAGTGATGACTTATGGAACTGAGACGTGGTCCTTCACTGCTGGCCGTATGAGGAAGCTCAAGGTCGCTCAGCGAGCTATGGAGAGGGCTATGCTCGGAGTTTCTCTGCGTGATAAACTTAGGAATGAGGATATCCGCAGTAGAACCAGAGTAACCGACATAGCCCAACGGATTAGTAAGCTGAAGTGGCAGTGGGCCGGCCATATAGCTCGAAGAACCGACAACCGATGGGGAAGAAAGGTTCTCGAGTGGCAGCCTCGTACCGGTAGGCGAAGTGTAGGGCGTCCCCCCACGAGATGGAGTGACGACCTGGTAAGACATGCAGGAAGTCGATGGATGCAGGTGGCTCAGGACCGTGCTTTGTGGAATTCTTTGGGGGAGGCCTATGTTCAGCAGTGGACTTGTGAAGGGCTGTAATGATGATGATGATGATTGCGTAATATTGCGATGCTGCGAAAAATTTGCCAACTTTTGGATTTGAGTTTATTTAGGTTTAGGTTTTGTTTAAATTTTTCCCTTGTTTGCCGTGTTAAGTGCGAATTTAGAATGTGCCAGATCTAAGCGCCACTGGGCTGGGCTGTTACTTTAATCGAAACTGAACACACTTACAAACATGTCGCCTGAACATTACGAGTAGCAAAACCTGTGGTACACCGAGTTGTGAAGACCTATCATAAAACCGGACAGATATAACTCGCAAGATAGGGATGTGAACGGATAACTATAGCCAGAAATAACCGGTTCATCGTGCCTAGCAGCGTGCTTAGAAACAGGACTTTAACATCTTCTGCCTACAGGCAGAAAAACTGTGAGAAAAAGTCTGAAATCAAAATCGTGTGATAAATTCACACACCTGCCAGAGGCCCACTTCTTGCTTAATGCCATTAAGTAGTAAAAGTTAATTTTGCTCGCAATTACGAAAATTGGAATGACTAAGTTTGGAGTCAAATTCTATTCACAGAGTCCAGATATTTTTTGAAGCCAGATTATAGAAGGATTAAAGTGTGAAGTCATCCGGGAGAGAGGTACGCTCAGAGCAACATCATTGGAAAAGAGGCACATGGAGGGGGGTCAGTTATGGTATAGGTATGGGGACTCTTAAATGTGGGTTATTAAAGGCGACATGAATAGGTAACTGAGATTTCGGAAGAATTTGTAGTGCCATTTGCCACAAGATAGATTAGTTTTTATGCATGATATGTTTTGATGCACACCTCCATACTGCAGCCGTAGTTGTAGAATACCTTCGAGACGTTGAAATAAATGCTATGGGGTAGTCAGCGCGCTCACACGACTTAAACCACATAGAGTATGTGTTGGATAACCTTCGAATAGAAATTAAGAAGAATATCTTGCCCCTAGTTCATAGTTTAATAGTAACCTAATAGTTGCAAAAATTAGGACACTGGTACCCATAATAGGTGGACGTGAATGAAAAATGTGATAAAAGAGTGAGGGCGATTTAGAATTAATCAGATAGAGGAATTTTTTTTCGCTCAAAAACCTTGGCTCTTGCCCCTTTTTAAGCGTGCGACCCTTTGCACGTGCCTAGTTTCCCTTTAGGATTATCCGCCACTGCTAGGGTTGCTAACTCTGAGGGCATAAAGTTATCTATGCCCATTAATATAAGGACGCTTTTCGAGCCTAAAACATGTGATCAGCGGCGAAGCTAGGGCTCCAAACTAGGGCAAGCCCAAGATATGGTTTTGTTGTTTTAGCAGTTTTATAAAAATACACCAATCTTGATTTGTCTTCACTCTTCAGTTTAATATTAGGTACTGTCGAGGACGTGTTTAACAAAGCACACAGAAGGCATACTACTGCTAGATAGATTGTATAACTATATACATACCTTCGGTAGCTTTGAAAAAAGCCGTTTGGCTTTGCTTGAGCGAATGAAAAATATATTTACATACAATACAATACATGAACAAAAGAAAAGCATGAACAAAGTACAAACAAACGATGTACAAAATTAAAAAAAAACAAATTATTTATATTCTAAATTGAATCGCCTCTCTTTCTTAAAGAAAGATTTCATTACGTCCGCGTAAAATATTGGTGAACGTTTTAATTATACCAATAACTGTTTATATGGATATGAGCTGTTTTTTTCCTCAACAAAGTTTAAAGATTTTACCTTTTCCTCGCCGATTAGCACTTTAATACACTTCAATTCATCACAAGGAATACTATTATCCTCCATTTTCATTAAAAATCTTTAAAAAAACATAAATTTCAAGTCGCAAAATTGACTCGCTCAAGTAAACTCACAGAGTAAACATAAACATTGAAATGTGAAGTGAAGTTGCAAACGTATCGCCGCGCTTTTCTAACTTCACACCAAAAGCTAGGCTTTTGGCTCCATACTAATTGCTATATAAACAATCGTAGTTATATTTCATTATAGAATATTTTGCCACAGATCAGAAAGGGAGCGGTCGTCTTGTCGTAAGCCCGGTAAAAAGCCCACGCGTGCGAGTGAGACGACCAATCGCTCAACTCAACTCCTTTTTTATGACAGCAGTATCGCGCAGTAAAGCAATCTGCTAAGTGTTGACGTTACATAATAAGGCTACGAGGTCATGACCTGTGTCGAACAGAGGAGCACGCGGGAAATTCGAAATATTTTGAAACAGTTTACGAGTTATTTTATTAGTTGATATTATTTATTGGGCAGTTTGATAGGACAAACCCGGCCTCTCGGCTTCTACGGAGGTTTCGCTACCGCATGTGACATACACACATGTGTATTTCAGAAAATATATGTAACGATGAGGGGACATGACACAATCAGTTTACGATCTGTTTTTTGCATGCTTGACAAAAGAGTGCTTAACAGCTTTACACGTACACTCTTGTCTGGTGTGAATAAGGCGGGAGCATACACCTGTTAACTCACTAGATGGAGTGACGATCTGGTAAACCATGCAGAAAGTCAATGAATGCAGGATCGTGCTTTTGTGGTGTTCTTTGGGGGAGACCTATGTTCAGCAGTTGACTTGTGAAGAGCTGTAATGAATGAATGAACGAATATAACTGTTGGAACATGGCCGTGCTCATGTATACCTTTGGCATACTCAAGTGGACTCAGACAGAACTTAACGCCTTGGATAGAACAATCCGCACTGTTATGACGTCCCACAGGATGCATCACCCGAGATCGTCAGTAGGGCGCGGCGTTTAAGCGCTCTTACCATGTGTAACCGCGAAGTGTGCTGCCTCCGTAATTACGTCCTGGCAAGATCGGATGATCTATTCTACACGCACGCCATTTTGTGTGATAAAGTGTTTACTCCTCCATCCTTAGCCAATGAGCAATGGCAAGACTCGGCAGTACAGATCATTTCCTACCGGGAGACCGTATGGAAGGAGAAGGAGCTCTGCGAGAGATTCTATAAGGGTCTAGATGAATCTTTCGTAGAAAAAGTTGCCTGCCTACACTGACTACGTTTTCTATAAATGCAATGTAGAGAGTTTTGTTATATTGTTCATATTTTTTCATTACCTCAGCTAAGACCACATTACACACAATTGGATTTCATATATCTTGGCACAACACAATGTCTCAACTTGATGACATTAGAACTGCACAGAACAGTTTAGAGGAATTCTTTTCAAAAAGGATGGCTGAACTGGAAGCACAGTTACACACGGGGGGACCTGCCAAGGACACGGTTGCAAAGGTGGCTGAAGAGTTTCGAACCTTCCGTAAACTCATGTTCTCTATGCTTGGTTTGCTCCATAACAAATAAATGAGTGCTCCCATATGGTTGACGCTATTGAGACCAGGCACAGACGAAAGGCTCTTCTTTTCTTGGGTGTTGCTGAAGAGGAGAAGGAGGACTGTAAGGCTACAGTACTGAGTATAATCCACAAAATGGAGTTGAAGGACATCACAGCGTCTTGCATTAGTGTCTGCCACAGGATTGGAGTTGCCACTAAATATCGTCTCCGGCCAATCCTAGTACGATTTCTTAGCGTTGACTTCAGGTCATCAGTATGGAGGGCGAAGTCTAGACTGAAAGGTTGTCCAGTTTCAGTAAAGGAGTTCCTGACAAAGTCTCGGCAAACTGTTTTTGGTAAAGCCCGTCAGCATTTCGGCATGCGTGCATGTTGGACCCAAGATGGAGTAATTGTGGTGAAAGTTGCAGATGGATCCCGGCATAAAGTCACTACCTTAGATGAGCTGATTACTCTTACGCAAAAACACCCAAAGGCGGCTGCTGAATCCTCAACTGGAGGTGAGCGCTTAGCAGCAGCAGGAAGCATAGCAGGAAGCGCTTTATCGTTACAACCCAATTCCAAGCCACGTAAATAACTATGCGGTATTGCGTTTTATTGTCTTAATTCTCCTTTTTCCTTTAGCTACAATTGTAGTATTACTTAGTACTATTACTTTCTATCCAGCGTATTTCTTTTAGTTATTTTTTAAACTGGCTTTACGGCTCTGGGTTCTAGCTCTTCTGGGTCTGAAGTTAAAATCTGTAAGTTAATTTTGTCACTAGGAACACAGAGTATAGTGCCACCAACTTATCTGTGAACTGACAGCTTGGCGCTTCTGCGCTGAAGTGTTGCCAGTTCGGGAATATTCCCATCTAAGGGTCTTATATTCCTACATAGAGTCCACATACTAGGGTAATAAATTAGTCACGGAATAAAAAGACTAGAACACATATTTAACAGATATATGTCCAAGAACAAGGAGAAACAAAAATATTGTTACGCATCACTATTAATGTCTTGTACATGGCAACACTAGTTACACTAGCGCCCTCTAATGTCGATTAAAAGAAAGTGTTGCGCGCCACTATTAATGTCTTGTACATGGCAACACTAGTCACACTAGCGCCCTCTAGTGTCGAGTAGCAGAACTAGGAGAGTCGAGATCCTTCCAGAAATTTCGGGACCGATATGTACTCGAACATTCTAGATGTCGCTACAGTAGAAGATTCTGGAAACTATCTGAGGCCCTATATAAGGCCGGTATAGACCACG
The DNA here is from genome assembly GCA_963668995.1 of Parnassius mnemosyne. NCBI lineage: Eukaryota > Metazoa > Arthropoda > Insecta > Lepidoptera > Papilionidae > Parnassius > Parnassius mnemosyne. Next base: position 23,540,446 of record CAVLGL010000080.1, read on the forward strand.
ACCGAGGCAGTATTGAATTGGCGATACAAGAGAATACTTCGAAGCGAAATAACGGCGAACTGTGTTTTATTATTAATGTGATTTTAGATTGTAATTAGTGTTGTGTGATTAAAGTGTCAATTTTGGTAATTCAATCGGCAGTTTTTAATTGTCTCGAACCCCAAGCTCGTAACAATTGGTGTCAGAAGTGGGATCAAATATGCCGATTTTACCTAAAGACGACACCGAGGGTATCCGTACCCGAAGTCAACGCCAACAGGAGACGGACCAGAGACGATTTGGTGGTGCAACGTCGCAGACGTCGGCGGGCCAGTTGCCGACCACGGAGGCCGGCCCGTCAGCAGCTCCTGCATCTGCAGCACCTGACTTAGGTGTTCTGATGATGATGCTGCAGGAACAGGCTCGCCGACAAGAGGAACAGGCCCGCCGACAGGAGGAACAGGCTTGTCGGTTGAAAGAGCAGCTGCAGCGCGGACAGGAGGAACAGGCCCGCCAACAGGAGGAACAGGGCCGTCAGTTGGAAGAGCAACTCAAACGCGATAAGGAAGAGCAGATACTTCTTATGAAGGACCTTCACGCTACCTTCGGGAAAGAAATAAGTGAGGTGAAGGATAAGGTTGCTCAATATGACAACCGCCTGTCGGAAGCTGAAACCCGAATCGACCAAGTGTACAATCGGGTTGACAACGTGATGGCTGACGTGAAGAAAACGCTGAACGACCTCAAAATTGGGGATGGAGTTACAGCTCCCGTGGTAGCTACAACACCTTCGCTACGTGGATTCAAAGTGCCACCGTTCGACGGGACTTCTTCCTGGTCGGCCTACAAAATCCAGTTCGAGGCTGTCATGAAAGCGAACGGCTGGAATAAAAGTCAGGCCATGACTGCTCTCACCCTAGGCCTGCGCGACCAGGCCTTAACTGTTCTGGAAGCTCTCGGTAAGGAAGTGACTTACGAGCAGCTCCTTGAGGCATTGGAGGCGAGATATGGCGACGCTCACCTGGAACACGTCTTTCGTGCGCAGCTCAAAGATCGCGTGCAACGCAGTAACGAAAACCTGCAGCAGTGGGCCCTTGAGGTGGAGAAGCTGTTTCGAAAAGCGTACCAGTCTGTACCTGCGCTTATTGTAGGGAACCTGGTTCAGACATTCATCGACGGCATCCGCGACCTTGAAGTCAGAGCTGCAGTGAGGCTCGGGCACCACGAGACGCTTAAGGACGCCTTGACCCATGCACTGGAGGTAGAAGCCGTGCGGCAGGATCATCGTTCCCACCGCGTCAGGGAGGTTGCAGCAGCTACAGTTCAGGACCGCAATAAAAGCTACAGCCCTAGGTGCTACGGCTGTGGGGAAAGGGGCCATCTTCGATCCAGCTGCCCTAAGCGAACTGTAGAAAGGGAAGGTGATCGATCTCGAGAGGGTAGTGCGGCTAATAGCACCACCCAGCAGCAGCAGGGAAACGAGTAAAAGCCAGGACTGCGGGGCGGGTGCTGGCTGATGTTAAAAGAGCCCCAAGGATTTCCATCTCACAAACCCATGATGGGAACAGCCTAATCATCAAGGGCGAAGTCAACGGAACGCCGTGTAAACTGACCATAGACACTGGAGCCTCTCGCACGGTTGTCACTTCCCAACTTATAAGTCGGTTCCTTGGGGACTCCGCATACAACCGAGAACGCATTAATTTGGTGACAGCCACTGGTCAGCGCATACCCGTCCGTGGAGAGAAGGAGATGGAGTTGAAGCTAGGCAACATGATCTACCTGCATAATGTCATCGTGGCTGATATAATGGACGACTGCATCCTGGGCCTAGACTTTATGAGGAAGAATTGTTGTGAGATCGATGTTAAGCAAGGTGTTTTGAAATGTGGACAAGAGGAACTTTTCATGGAAGGGGCGTTACCAGGGAATGTGTACAGCCTTAAGAAGATTGTTCTTCCGCCGAGATCGGACACGATTGTGCCGGTTAGTCTTCCACGGAGTCCTGGGCAAGCTCATCGTTGTGTACTCGTGGAAAGGGTAGACAATGACCTTCCATGGAAAGTGGCTCGAACCTTGGTCAGAACCACCGACATCTCAGGAGTACGTGTGTTGAACCTTTGTGATCAGGAACAGATTATAGAAAAAGGCACATTGGTTGGTACTAGTGAGGAAGTGGATTGGTTGCGTCGGTGCGAATATCTATCGACCGGGACCCCTAGCAAGGATGGACAAACGAGAGTGACCACACTTTTAGAAGACTGTCGCAGCGTTCTCTCCCCGAATGAAATGGTCAAGGCGAAGAAGTTGTTACTCAAGTACGCCAATGTTTTCTCGTCAAACGAAGCTGACATAGGAAAGATTGGCTTAGTTCAACACAAAATAAACACAGGACAAGAATTGCCTATACGTCAGCGGCCAAGAAGATTGCCTGTAGCACGTGAAAAGGAAGTGGAAACCATGATTGAGGGTATGGTGAAGGATGGTGTTATTGAACCTTCATCTAGTCCATGGTGTTCACCTGTGGTGCTGGTAAAGATGAAGGACGGCAGCATGCGGTTTTGTGTTGACTACCGCCGCCTGAACGACGTTACGAAGAAGGACAGCTATCCCTTGCCTAGAATTGATGACACGCTGGACATGCTCACAGGCGTAAAGTGGTTTAGTACGCTGGACCTGAAAAGTGGCTACTGGCAGGTTGAAATTGACCCTAAGGACAAGGAGAAAACTGCATTTTCCACAGGAAAGGGTCTGTGGCAATTTAAAGTCATGCCATTTGGATTGTGCAATGCTCCAGCAACGTTTGAAAGATTGATGGAGCTTGTACTTACCGGGCTAATTGGAGATGCCTGTCTGGTCTATTTGGATGACATCATCATCGTAGGCCGTACGTTTGAGGAACACCTTCAAAACCTGGAACGCGTGCTCATGAAGATCCAGAGTGCCAACCTCAAGTTGAATCCAAAGAAGTGCTCACTATTCAAACGGCAAGTTAGTTTTTTGGGGTATGTAGTGTCGGAAGAAGGTATCCGCACGGATCCAGAAAAAATTGCCGCTGTCAAGGAGTGGCCGGTTCCAAAAGACAAGACACAGGTTAGAGCATTTTTGGGTTTGTGCTCTTATTATCGGCGATTTGTGAAGAACTTTGCAGAATAGCCAAACCTCTGCACAAGCTAACCGAGGAGAAGCGACAATTCTGCTGGGATGAAAGTTGCGATGTTGCATTCCAGGAGCTCAAGAACCGTCTGTGAAAAACACCTATTTTGGGGTACCCTGATGCGGGCAAGGAATTCATAGTTGACACAGACGCAAGTGATATAGGACTTGGCGGTGTGTTGTATCAACGGAATGGTGATCAAGAGATTGTGATAGCGTACTTCAGCAAGTCGTTGTCAAAGCCGGAAAGGAACTATTGTGTCACAAGACGGGAATTGCTTGCTGTGGTAAAGTCCTTGCAGCATTTTAGCAAATATCTTCTAGGGCGGAAATTCCACTTACGAACTGACCATTCTGCACTCAAATGGCTATTGCAGTTCAAAAATCCGGAAGGACAAGTTGCGAGATGGATTGAACTACTGCAGGAATACGACTTTGTGATCGAACATCGCAGCGGGAATACTCATGGCAATGCAGATGCATTGTCAAAAAGACCTTGCCCTGAAGATTGCAAGCATTGTACTAGGCAAGAGGGTAAAGAAGTGGTATCTGTGAGAATGCTCAGGACAGACCAGCTCAGCAACGAGTGGAAGGACAGCCTACAACATGCACAGCAGGAAGATTCGGACATTAAGCCGATTCTGGAATGGATGAAGGCCAGTGCTCCTAAGCCCAAGTGGAGCGACGTCTCAGCAATGAGTTCGACCACGAAAAGCTATTGGGCTCAATGGGACAGCTTTCTGATTCAGGATGGAGTCCTGTGCCGTAAATGGGAAAATGGTCGGGGAGACAGATGTCATTTGCAAATGGTTGTCCCTAAGGCTAAAGTACCGGATGTTCTACAACTGTACCATAGTAGTTCTTCAGGAGGCCACCTGGGAGTTAAACGAACTCTCCTGAAGATCCGAGAACGGTTTTACTGGGTCCACTGTTGTGACGATGTCGAGGACTGGTGCCGCAAATGTACAAGTTGTGCGGCTGTAAAGGGACCTCAAATTCGTAGTAGAGGCGCATTGAAATTGTACAATGTTGGTGCACCATGGGAGAGGATAGCCATTGACGTTGCGGGGCCGTTTCCAGAAACTGAAAGTGGTAACAAGTATTTAATGGTTGTGATGGATTACTTCACTAAGTGGCCAGAAGTCTTCGCCATTCCAAATCAAGAAGCTTCGACCGTTGCAGATAAACTAGTTCATGAAGTCTTCTGTCGTTTTGGAGTACCCTTAGAGATTCACAGCGATCAAGGAAGGAATTTTGAGTCTCAAATATTCCAGGAAACTTGCCGAGTTATGGGTACTCAGAAAACACGAACAACTTCTTACCACCCACAATCTGATGGAATGGTAGAAAGATTTAATCAGACATTGGAGAGGTACCTAGCAAAAGTTGTGGAAAAACGGCAACGAGACTGGGACAGGCACATACAACCGTTTTTGTTATCATATCGAAGCGCTGTTCACGAAAGTACATCAGTGACACCAGCTTTCGTAAACTTTGGGACAGAATTGCGGCTGCCTGCAGACCTGATCACCGGAATACCACCTGATGCCCCACGCAGTATAACCGATTATGCAAATGACTTGCGGAACAAAATGAATGAGATTTATGAGCACGTCAGACAGACGGGCCAGCAAACGTATGAGAAGATGAAAACACGGTATGACCGCAAAATGAACAACAAGGGGTTTGATGAAGGTTCACTAGTGTGGTTACACAATCCAGTTCGCAGCAAAGGGAAATCTCCTAAGCTTCAAGCTAAATGGGACGGACCGTACCGGATTGTGACAAGGATCAATGACGTAACCTACCGGATACAGAAAGGTGTCAGAGGTACTCCTAAGATTGTCCATGTGGATCGACTGGCGCGTTATTATGGGGCCAATAATGCTCGGGACGAGCATGTCTTAGGAGGGGGCAGTGTTACGCACCACTATTAATGTCTTGTACATGGCAACACTAGTCACACTAGCGCCCTCTAGTGTCGAGTAGCAGAACTAGGAGAGTCGAGATCCTTCCAGAAATTTCGGGACCGATATGTACTCGAACATTCTAGATGTCGCTACAGTAGAAGATTCTGGAAACTATCTGAGGCCCTATATAAGGCCGGTATAGACCACGACTGAGGCAGTATTGAATTGGCGATACAAGAGAATACTTCGAAGCGAAATAACGGCGAACTGTGTTTTATTATTAATGTGATTTTAGATTGTAATTAGTGTTGTGTGATTAAAGTGTCAATTTTGGTAATTCAATCGGCAGTTTTTAATTGTCTCGAACCCCAAGCTCGTAACAATATCATAATTGAACAATTTAAACTTTAATTAAGTGATATGCCTTTATGCCTTTTTTACCGGGCGTTGTAATTTGCGTTCCTTTGGTTTATGCGGTTTCCGGTTCTATAACTATTTTGGAAATGAATCCTCGATTAACATCTGAAAAAAAAATGAATTGCATTAACCAATCCATTTATCGGAAATACGAAAGGAAGGAACAAAACATAGCAATACTGGTAGACCTGATTGAAAAACATTATCGGCGCTTACCCTCGAGCTTCTTGCGCACAAAAGTTTAATACTTATAAAATAATGTTTCGGGCATCACTTTTAATGGTTTTCGGCATTTTTTATTTTTCTATAAACTCTCAAAACAATGACGTATCGAGTGACATTTGATTAAATGACGGCTGTAGTTCACAATTTTGCCGCAGCTGTCAGTTCACAGATAAGTTGGTGGGACTATACCTTTGTATAAAGCTGTGAAGGTTTTTTTTTATTAATACATGAACATGGATACAAAGTCCTTTGGACAGAGTATATTTGTCGTCTATGAGACACTTCTATGTGATACTTTTTATTTGTTCTAAGTTCTGTTATTTATTATCGGTAATCTTAATGTTGTTTAGTTATAGCTGTCTTGCAAATCATTTTTGTTTTTATTGTCTTGTGTATTATATTTGTCTTTTAATTTTTGAGTGTGTTAGCTGGCGGGTGGTGCAGAAATGGCAGTTTGGCAATCGAAATTATTACTATTTTTTTACGTTGTATAATTTTATTTATACCATATTATTTATTCTTATCGTTTAGGTCTATATTGTTTATTTATATTATATATATATATATTATATTGCATATAGATGAGTTCCGATGATGATTTTTTTCTTTCTGCCAACGAGTTTTGTTCATCAAATGACAGTTATTGCTCTATTACTGAAACGCTAGGGGATTTTGTGCGACACAAATTTGATCAATTCCGATCTTTGTTTAATGTTTGCCACATTAATGCACAAAGCGTACCTAGTCATTACAGTGATCTGATTGAGGCTTTGTCTGACGCTGATGTTCATGCCATCTTGATTTCAGAGACTTGGTTTAAGCCCCATCTTCCTTCTACCTCTTACCCTCTCTCTGGCTTCAGTTTGATACGCAACGATCGCGTTGATAGGAGAGGGGGTGGAGTTGCTATATATCTTCGTTGTGATTTCTCTTATAAAATTCTAGCTTCTTCTTCTACATATTATACTGCATCTGCAGAATTTATTTTCCTTCAAGTTTGCGTAAAAGGAGCTAAATTGGTACTTGGTGCTGTCTACTGTCCTCCTTCTGTCGATTAATTCGCCAGTCTTGAAACGATTCTGGAATCCTTGGGGTCGGAATACTCACATCACATCATCATGGGCGATTTTAATACAGACCTCCTGACTCCGCATTCAACCCATTCCTCTACGCTCCTTCAAGTTGTCGAGTCGGTTGACCTCCATACAATTTACCTTTACAAGCCACTCACCACAATATCGATGTGGAGGATACCTGGCTTGACTTAATCCTTACCTCTGCTCCTTCTCTTGTCTTCTCCCACGGTCAACACTTTGCACCTGCTTTCTCCTATCATGACCTCATTTTCCTTTCTTACGTCCTAAAACCTCCTAAACCTCTAGCTAAAACTCTTCACATGCGTTGTTTTGGTCGCTTAGATATTGAGAAGCTTTGTATGGATGCATCCAAAATAAACTGGAACAGCGTGGTTTCTGCACTCACTGTGGACGAAAAGGTTGGGGCTTTGAATGAAACTATCCTTAAATTATATGATGTACATGATCCCATTAAAAAAATGAAGCTCAAGCGTCCACCTGCGCCATGGATGACGATTGGGGTTCGAATTGCGATGAGACGTAGGGATCGGGCTTTCGGCAAATTTAGAAAAGATCGATGTGATCAGAACTGGACTCTTTATAAAGTTGCAAGGAATCGGTGCAATCAGTTGATACACAACGCGAAACGCAGATTTATTCGTAGTAATATCTCATGTTCTTCCCCTGCTAATATTTGGAAGTTCCTTGGAACCATAGGTATCGGTAAACGACACCGTTGTGAGTTTCAGAGGACGATTGGTCTGGATGATATTAATTTTCATTTTGTCTCCAACAGTCCTCTTGATCACTAGACCAAGCGTCTTACTGTTGAACACTTAATGGGTTTACCTCGTCCCGACATTGATCTATTTCAATTTTCTCCAGTAGCTATGGATGAAATCAAGAAGACAATCCTTTCCATTAAATCTAATGCTGTAGGTTGCGACAACATCAGCCGATGGATGATTGTCTATATACTTGACCATATCCTCCCAGTTATCTCGCACATCATTAACGTTTCTTTGGATTCTGGTGATTTTCCTTCACTGTGGCGTAAGGCTTACGTTATTCCCTTGCAAAAGATCGCAAATCCCACTTTACCCAATCATTTCCGACCTATCTCCATCCTTCCCTTCCTATCCAAGGTCCTTGAGGCCTGTGTCCATAAGCAACTTACGCAGTTTATCTCCTGTAATAACTTATTAAGTCCCTTGCAGTCTGGCTTTAGGCCCGGTCACAGTACAGTTTCCGCACTCCTGAAAGTAACTGGTGATATTAGAGCGGGCATGGAGGACACTAAAGTCACTGTGTTGGTTCTAGTTGACTTCTCGAACGCCCTTAATACCATCAGTTATGACATTCTAATTTCCATCCTTTCCCTTTCTATGGTCTCACCCGAAGCACTGGATTGGTTTTTATCATATCTTCGAGGGCGCCAGCAGTCGGTTCGCATCGATGAGCTATCATCTAGCTGGCTTGACATACATGCTGGTGTCCCTCAAGGCGGCATATTATCTCATTTATTGTTTTCTATATTTATTAATCTCATTACCCTAAACCTTCAGTCTGCGTATCATCTGTATGCTGATGACTTGCAATTGTACACACACGCGAGTATTGACGATATTTCTACAGCGGTGGACACAATAAACAGAGACCTTGAGTACATTAAGGTTTGGCCTAATGGTCAGCCCTTCGAAGTGTCAGGCCATAATAATTGGTAGCTGTCGGATGATCCAGAGATTGAAAACAGTAGCTCTCTCTATCTGCTATCATTTTTAATAGTACTGAGATTTAATTGTGTTCTACTGTGAAGAATTTAGGTTTATTATTTTATTAATTGATTCCACTTTGAGTTGGAAAGATCTAGCAACGACCGTTAGCCAGAAAGTCACCGGTACCCTGCGTTCTCTGTAGCGCCGAAAAATTTTCTACCATCTGCAATTAAGACAATGCTTGTGCAGAGTTTAATTTTTCCCCTAATCGACTATGGCGATGTGTGTTATTTCGACCTGAATGCAGATCTTCTCAACAAATATGACCGTCTTCTAAATAACTGCATTCGATTCACTTTCAATCTTCGAAAGTATGACCATATATCCACGTATCGTTCTCAATTAAAATGGTTACCTATTCGTCAACGCCGTAGTTTGCGTGTACTCACCACCCTTTATTCTATCCTGATGTCTCCAACTTCCCCTTCCTACTTATCTCCTTGCTTTCAGTTGCTTAGTGCTAGTCATTAGAGAAACCTTCGCTCTACGAACAATCTTCTTCTCCTATGTATATATAATCTTCTTCCCTCCCATAGCTCTGGACTTGTTCATTCTTCTTTCCACATTCAGTCTATTCTCCTTTGGAACGCACTCCCTCTTGAAATCAGGATGGCTAGGAATCGTTACGCGTTCAAGATGAAGGTTCAGGACCACGTACTTAATAAATTGGCAGAACCATCATAGTAACAGTTGATTTATATATATGCATTTGTATATATATATATTTATGAATATATATGTTTATTCTTATTATGTTTATTATATATTTTATTTTATGTATCATATGTGTGTGTATGTATATATATATATATATATATATATATATATATATATTAAGTATATATTATTTTCTAATTTTTTATGATATATAATTTATATCTTATGTATTTTATTTCCATGTATTCCAATTTTTTTGTTATTTTAGTTTAGTATTCGCATATTAACTTTTATTACACCTACTCCATTCTATCTCTCCATCATCCCAAGGTAGACTGGTAGAGAATGCCTTAGGCATTAAGTCCGCCTATATACCACATGTGTATTTGAAGTTTAAATAATAATAATAATAATATATGATGGGGTATACACTGCCAACTGCGTGAAAACATAACTAATACAGTCAAGTCTGGCAGCTTTACCAATATTCCAACGTTTTGAACGTTTTTAAAATGTTTTTTTTTTTAATTCGATTAATTACTATTTTTACATTAAAAAACTGGTATTAGTGGCTTACGATGAAGATTTATCAAGTCCGCATGGAGCGGTAAACACGATAACTTTTGAAAATATCTGTTGTTTAACTCAACCTATTTTTTATTTTATTCATCTATCATATGGGATGCCATGGAATGCAATTGCTTATTTTGTTTTGTTTAGTTATAATTGTTTATTTTTTGGTTGAGAGATATCGAAATTTTCGGTGTTTGAACAGCCTTGTAATAATTTATTTTACTAAATACACTTTACTTTGCCTCACTGTCACTCCGCGCTCAGCCGCCGTCGTGAGTGGATTAATGTTTCGTTTGCTTATAGCAGCGGTAATAGGCAGCAAAAATATCGATCTCTCTAGAAATACAACAAAACCAAATTTGATACATATCTACTTGACCAAAGTTATTACTTTTGTAATCACAGATTTTTATTACAATATTTTGTTTCACTAAAAGTACTGTTATGAGCTTGGGTTTCGAGACAATAAAAAAGTGCCGAGTGAATTACCAAAATTGACACTTTAATTACCGAACACTAATTACAAGTACATCTTAAAACAGTATGTAGGATTTATGTATAAATATACTTATACGTACCGGCAGGCGAGTAGGATTTATATATAAATATACTTATACGTACCGGCAGGCAAATTGTAGGGCGTCCCCCCATTAGATGGAGTGACGACCTGGTACGAGATGCAGGAAGTCAATGACGACTAGAACTAGATGTGCCGAGATTGTGTTATTGTTAGTTATGATGAGACCTTACACCCGGACTTGACGGAGTGACCTGAATGTGTACTTCGGTGAATGCTACTGGAACTCCTCGAAGAGTAGAACTAGATATGTGTCGAGTTTGGCCTCGTTTTGTTAGTTATGATGAGACCTTAACTCCGAATTTGATAGAATGAACTGAAGGTGTATTTCGGTGAATGCTGCTGGCACTCCTGGAAGAGTAGAGCTAGGTGTGTCGAGTTTGACCTCGTTTTGTTAGTTATGATGAGACCTTACCTCCGGATGTGATAGAATGACCTGAAGGTGTACTTCGGTAAATGCTACTGGCACTCCTCGAAGAGTAGAGCTAGGTGTGCCGAGTTTGGTCTCGTTTTGTTAGTTATGACGAGACCTTACCTCCAGACTTGATAGAGTGACCTGAAGGTGTACTTCGGTGAATGCTACTGGAACTCCTCGAAGTGTAGAACTAGGTATGCCAAGTTTGGCCTCGTTTTGTTAGTTATGATGAGACCTTACCTCCAGACTTGATAGTGACCTGAAGGTGTACTTCGGTGAATGCTACTGGAACTCCTCGAAGAGTAGAACTAGGTATGCTAAGTTTGGCCTCGTTTTGTTAGTTAAGGTTGAGACCTTACCTCCGGACTTAGCAGAGTGACCTGAAGGTGTACTTCAGTTAATGTTACTGGAACTTCTCGAAGAGTATAACTAGGTGTGCTGAGTTAAGCCTTGTTTTGTTAGTTATGATGAGACCTTACCTCCGGACTTGATAGAGTGCCCTGAAGTTGTACTTTGATGACCGTTACGGGAACTCCTTAACGAGGAGAACTTGTTGTCCCGATTTTGGGCTTGTTTTGTTAGTTATGAATAGGCCTTACCTTCGGACTTGATAGAGTGACTTGAAAGTGTACTTTGGTGACTCCTACTATAACTCTTTGACGAATAGAACTAAAATTTACAATTTGTTTTTAATTTTTCATGATCATATAAGCATGATGAATCGTGCACTTGGATTTTCTAAGCTTTTTTTTTAAATTGAAATTTGACATAAAATTATCGGAAAATTGAAAGTATGGTAATAATTATAAGGTTAAACTTGTCTGTAATTAAACTACTTTAAAAATTTACGTATAATCATGTTAAATGTAATTTTCTTAATGCGCATAAGGCATGCATAATTGGATTTACCAATAGCTTTTTCTGTATTTTCTCATTTCTCAAACATACAGGTTTCCTCACGATCTTTCCCTTCACCGCCGAGCAAGTGGTAAATTAGCACATAATACTACAATTAAGATTTTTTTTGGTGCCGACGGGGATTGAACCCGGGTTGCTCGCGTACTGTGAAACTTACAGCGAGCGCTAACCATCTGAGATACAACGGCTCTCAGGGCTGTACTGGTACAAAATCACGATTAACAGGGAAAACGTAACGTTTTTCGAGATATGCCATTTTTTGGATGAAAATACAATAACGAATTAACAGCATTGCTTTCGATATGGCAGCATCATAGTTAATTTTGGCGTTTTATTTTTAACGCGGAATTGTGCCGGCGAAATAACCTCTTTGTTCAGTGCTCCAGAACTTTTGTTGATTTTGTTTGAAATACTGAATGTGAAGGTATCTATCTTTGTAATAACGTAATATTAATGGTTATCAAATGTTAGACATCGTCTTTAACATTTATCTGTAAAACTAACTTGGTAAAGTTACAAGTACCATACTAGCGATGTCACGATGTGACGGTTACTTTGGTATGTTTTGCTACAACCAGAGGTTGTCACTTTCAACCTATATTTTTAATGGTATACAACTATTTAAACAGTGTTCCGTACTTGTCATTCTATGTATGTATGTTTGTATCGATGTTTCACAGTAGCAGCCCATTAAACCGATTTTACCAAATGAGTCGTCAATCAATTCATCTTGATCAAAAGTGAAGGAAAAGAAAAGAGAAATCTATATTATTAGTGATTTAAACATTAAATACTATTTTGTCTATTTCATGTTTAAATCACTAATAAATACCAAATCTATGAAAAATATAATGTTTTTTTTAAAGAAGAGGGGGCGAACGAGCATGCGTCTCATCTGCTGGTAAGTGACTACCACCGCCCATGAACAACCGAAATACCAGGGTGTTTGCACGTGCTTTGCCGGCTTTTTAGAAAGGAGTAAGCTCTTTTTTTGAAGGTTCTTAGGTCGTATCGGTCCAGAAAAATCTCCGGTGGAAAACAATTCCACAGAGAAGTTGTAAGAGGAAGAAAACTTAAACGCACAGTGGTGGAGTGGAGGTCAGATGGTGAGGATGGTATCGTGAATTTTGACGCGATGTTCGTGAAATTTGGCGGCTGGAATAATCCGAACAATTCCTCAGAGCACTCCCAGTGGTAGATTCGATAGAAAATGCAAAGGGATGCAACATCCCTACGCAGCGCCAGTGAATCGAGCCGATCGGAAAGGACTCGGTCGTCGACGATTCGAGCTGCTCTGCTCTGGATGCGGTCAAGTGGAAGGAGCTGGCACTGGGGTGCCCCGGCATAGATATGAGAATAGTATTCCATGTGAGGCCGAATTTGCGCTTTGTAAAGTTGCAAGCGATGTATCGGCATGAAATACTGTCGGAAATTTTTCAATGGCGCTGGAGTTTGGAATGATATTGTGGCCTAGTCTTGCCTGTGTAAAAACCAAGCATTGTTAATACAAATATACTACGTACTATAATACCCTACTGAGCGAAGATTCCTATGTACCAGCGCCGGGTTTTGAAAGGAGACTTGTATAAAGAGCAGTGGCGTAGCTATACAGCCAAGGGCCCTGGGGCAAAAATTTAATTGGGGCCCTATTTAAACTAAACTAAATACTTTTAAGTAAAGCTACTTACTACTAAGTATTATATGTAACGCATAAATAATAACAAAGTAGATTACAGTTAATAATATAGACAGACAACATAACAGTGGAAGAGCCACACGGCAACTTTTGCTGTTGCACGGGTGGGCCAGACTAGATGGAGTGACGACCTGGTAAGGCATAAAATGAAGAGCTGTAATGAATGAATGTAATGAATGGGTGGTCCGGCTCAAACCGAGGTACCTACCACGACCTTACAGATAACCAGCGTAAAGTAGAAGTTTACTTCGCCTGGTTAGTGCAGGTGGTCTAACCCCTCTCCCTCTTAACATGGTAGGTAATTAAATAAGAAACTACCTCAGGAGGGTATTGGAGAATCCCTAGCTGAGCATCCCCACACAAGCTACTCTACTCTTCCTTAGCGCAAGCGCTCAGGCTGCTTCGCGTATCCTGGAAAGGAGGGGGGAGGGGCGAAATTCCGCTCAAGACTAATTAATATTGCTCGTGGCAAGTAGAGTAACAAGAAAAAGGTGATCCTTGCCACGCTATCCGTCAATTTCTACAACATCAGGGGATTTCATTAGAAGGTCAACGAAGTTCACTAGGTACCTGGTTCTAACCGAGACGCAGGTGTCCTCTCCGTTTGTTACTTCTATCCTATCCGGGGTACCTTTGTGCCTCGGGCTTAAGTTTGCGTATACGTCAGAGAGAGAGGACATCTGTTCTAGACGCCTCGGCAGTCATGAAGGTCAGCGACAGTCACTACCGATCTACGGGTGACTCTATAGGTAATGCCGACACAGACCAACAAATCTCTGCAGATTATGTGTTACAACAGGTCCCATCTGCAGAGCTCGTGATCCTTGGTGATTTTAACGACCACCACGCTGAATGACTTGGTTCTCGTTTAACCGATCATGCGGGAAGATCTGTTTATGACTTTGCCTTGGAATATGGTCCGACACAAATGGTTACTTCGCCTACACGGACACTAGATGTGGAGGATCGTGCACCTTCCTTGTTGGGTCTTCTGTGGACCTCACATCCGGACGAATATCAGGTTTTTGTCGACGCCCCTCTTGGCTCATTAGACAATTGTCTGATCCGGACTATGGTGCCAATCACATTCCAGATTCTGCAGATCGCCGCCGTGTTTGGCACTATAAGTCGGCCGATTGGGACAGAACGGTCTTTTTTTGCATCCTTCTGTTGAAAACAGGGGCGAGTATGCTCTCGCCGGATGATCCCGACGTGATTCTGTCGCTGATGTGGTACATCATGGAATGAAACTCTTTATTCTATCATCTGTGGTGTCTGGTTTGATTGCTCCTGTAAAATTGCATCGCACAATAACAGAAGTGCTTCTCGTTATAGCGCGATGTTAAAAAAAGTATAATTTCGCCTTCAGGTCGGTACGATATAGTTTACACAGCGCTCGGTGCGCATAGCATACGTACTGTTGCGTACGTTGCCGCGATAATACGTGTTTATCGTGAAAGATTTGTGTGGCGTTTTACACAATGTCTGTGAATTTAGTAAAATGTAATAGCTGTAACATTGTCATTAGTGAAGTCTAGACATTTATTCAGAATCAAGTAGATGTGATGAATGAAGAAAGCATAGTTCGTCTGTGTGCATCTGCGTTTTCTCTTGAAGAGATTGCGACTGCAAAAGACTTACTCTATCAATCAGTGCAAACTTCAGGGAAAAAGATAAAGAGAAAGGGTAAAGCAGATGGAAAAATACAGCAGGATTTCGAGGACATTATCTCCCTTATCAAGTGTACATCAGCAGAACTAATCCCCATATTCTTAGCCCGAGAGCTACGAAAATTACCACCGGTTACATTTGACCATGTTGATGTAACGAGATTACTGAAAGACATAATTATCCTAAAAGATCAGGTTCAAGTTATAACAGAGCAGTACGCTACGGTTGAGCATATTAACAAATTAAAAAATGGAGATTGATAATATGAAACAAGGGTCACTGTTAAATAATTACCGAGTAAAACATACATACATACATACATACATAAACACTCACGCCTGTCACCCAGAGGGGTAGGCAGAGACTACGGACTTCCATTTGGCGCGATCCTGACACACCTCTCTCGCCTCTTACATCCATATATCTACGCATACACGCTCGTCGGTTAAGGGTACTCCTAATCTGGCCCATTTTTAATGTATCTCCGATTTGGTCGATAAACCTTCGTCTAGGGCGTCCCTTCCCGACCCTGCCGTTCACTTATGCAACATAAATTTGCTTTGTCACTCTTTCCTCGTTCATTCTTTCTACATGACCAAACCACCGAAGCATTCCTTTCTTAATCCTTGTCACAACGTCATCTTGCAAACCACACTTTTCTCTTATCACACTATTTCTTACCCTGTCATTCAGATTCAGCCCTAGCATACTCCTTAAGGAACGCATTTCTACAGCATTTATTCTACTCTCATGCTTCTTCTGCCAGACCCAACTTTCACTACCATACATTAAAGTAGGGACTAACACAGCATTATGAATTGCCATACGTGCCTTAGTTGACACATTCTGATTCCTCATAATAGCGTGTAGAGCCCCATTCACTCTATTTCCTGCGTTCACTCGTCGTTCTATATCCTTATCATATCTACCATCTCTGCTAAATAAACATCCCAAATATACAAACTCATCCACTTGCTCAATCAACTCCCCTTCTATTCTTGTTTCACATAAAGTTTTACTTTTTTCTTTTTCAAAAACCATCACTTTCGTCTTACTTGCGTTCACTTTCCTCATTTCACTTTCAATTCATTAAAGTAACCATCATTTGCAACTCGGCCGCCGACGATGCAAATATGACTATATAAAACATACCTTAAATAAGAAAAGAGGCACGAGTAATTTAGTACATTACGATAACCTTGGATCGGATAGCGGGCCATTTGGTTTTATAAACTTGGATGTAGAAAAAACGGCTACTTCAAATCAAACGGCATTTACAACAGCTGAGAATAATACAGTATCTCAGCGTGATTCACAATGTCAGCTGGATGCGTCGCACACGAAGAATCAGCATGCAATTACGGATGCACCTGTCCCTGTCGAGCAATCAACAGCAACTAAAGCGAACATAATAGACGAGGGCGAGCGCGTGGAAGTCTCTATGAGTATCGCGGTTTCCGCACAGACGCAGTCCGAAACTAATGCGTGCGCGCAAACGCTGATGGCCTCAACTACAGGTATAGCGGAACGAGCCAGCGGTACTGCGCCAATGAGTAAGCGTAACGAACGAAGTATATTCTCACAAGTAGCGCGGGAAGGGGGCGAATTTCTGCATAAAAGGGATGAAGAATGGATTATGGTGCAGAGGAAAAGGCTTAGGAACAGATTTATTGGATTACAGGGGCAGGCGAAGGATCCCACGGGTAAATTTAAGGCAGCAAATATAAAAATTCTTTTGTTTATAAACAATGTTGATAAAGAGACTTCAACCCAGGACATTGCCGATTATATTTTATGCAAAACGAATGTTGCTGTACAACTGGTGGAAATTAAAATGAAACGTCAAAAAGATTATAAGTCTTATAAAGTGTTTGTTCCCAGGCATATGACGGAAATGTTCCTGGACAAGAATCTTTGGCCTGAAGGTATCTCGTTTCGGCGATTTATTAATTTTAATGTCAGGAAATTACCTGCTACGGGCTTGAGTGAGGCTGGTAGTAAAAGTTTCTAAAAAGTATAGTATGGAGATAAATGATGATCACAGTATAAAACTTATTAGTTTTAATTGAGAGTCAGTTACGAGATCAGTGGAAGGCGTGAGGGAATTATGCAAGACAGCACACGTACTTGCTCTTCAGGAGACATGGTTATTACCACATGACATTGCATATGTAGGGAATATTGACAGTGACTTTGAATACACGAGCAAGTCAGCGGTGGACACATCAGCCAGCATACTCCGTGGGCAACCCTATGGTGGGGTGGCGATAATGTGGAAGAAAAGTGTGTTTTCGTCAGTTTCAATCGTTCCGTGTAATAGTGTTAGACTGACAGCTATTAAAGTATGTGCATATAACCGTTTTTTCTTGGTTTTTTCGGTGTATATGCCTACAGACAGTCAAGATAATTTAATTGAGTTTACAGAGGTATTAAGTGAAATTGACGCTGTAATTGAGAGTTGCGAAATTGAATCTGCTATTATTCTTGGTGATTTTAATGCGCATCCCGGAGAATTATTTTATAATGAGTTATCCAATTTCTGTGAGGAGCGGAAGTGGCTCTGCGCAGGCGTGATCCTTTTAAAAATAACATCAGATACATACACTTATATAAGTGACATTAAAAAGGACTGCCGAAGATGGCTTGATCACTTTATAGTAACAGAGGCAGCTTGTAGTGTATTAAATTGTAAGGTATGCTTTGATGTTTATTGGTCAGATCATTTTCCACTGGTAGTAGATTTTAAGATAGGTAAGCTGCCATTTGAAATGCAATATAAGGAAAAATGTTGTAACAAGGTGAAGTGGGGTGAAAGGGGCGTCGATCAGATTAATATATATAGTAAAATATGTCATAATAATTTAAGAAATGTTGATTTTCCAGTAGAATTTAGGTATTGTGCGGATAAAGTGTGTAAAAATGTAGATCATAGGATAGTAATTGATAGGTTATATAAAAATATTGTTTACATCTTAAGAGAAGCTGCTGAAACTAGCTATGAGATAAGAAAGCGTAGTAAACACAAACTAGTTCTTGGGTGGAATAGGTATGCAGTTTCCAAATGTGGTTGCTGTATGGTAAGCCCAGTTCGGGTTATGTCTATGAGAGAATGCGAGAAGCTAGGAGGTGCTTTAAGTCAAAGCTTAAGTGGTGTCAAGATAATGAGAACCAAATAAAAATGGATATCTTGGCTACTCACCACAAAGAAAAAGATTTTAAGAGTTTTTGGAAACAAACTAAGAAGCTGGAAACTGCATCATGCTTACCTGTGAGTGTCGATGGTAAGAGTGTGCCCCATCATATTGCAGAAGTTTTTAGGGACACTTCAAAGTGGATTCTCCATTGGAACCGGTGCAGCGGATGTTCGATATTGAGGAGAAATCGTGCTGTGAATTTGCCAGATTTACTGCGAAAGAAATGTCATATATAATATGACACGTGGTAAATCACCTGGCTATGATGACTTCAGTATTGAGCACCTGCAGTACGCGGGAGTTCATCTGCCTAGGGTATTGACTATGCTCTTTAATGTGTGTATAGGGCATGAATACTTACCTCAGGAACTTGTGAAGACCATAGTGGTACCAGTTCTAAAGAATAAGACTGGGGACAAGAACAATTACAGACCGATCTCGCTAGCTACTGTGATAGCGAAAGTATTGGATGGTTTGCTTGATCGTCAACTAAGTAAACATATACATGTACATGAGACACAGTTTGGGTTTAGACCTGAACTGTCCACTGAAACTGCAATCTTACGACTCAAGCATACCGTCCAGTATTATGTTACGAGAAAAACGCCTGTCTACGCCTGTTTTTTGGAGTTGTCGAAGGCATTTGACCTGGTCTCGTATAACCTATTATGGGATAAGCTTCGGAGGGAAACGAGCACGCCTAGGGAGATAGTCGATATATTAAGGTATTGGTACCACAACCAATCAAATAATGTAAGGTGGGCATGCTCATACTCGAGTGAATATAGGTTGGAGTGCGGAGTGAGACAAGGAGGGTTAACTTCACCGAGGCTCTTTAACCTGTATATAAATGGATTGATCGATGAGCTTAGCAGAACTGGCGTCGGATGCTCAATAAATGGTAACTTCGTAAACAGCATCAGTTACGCAGACGACATGGTGCTGCTGAGCCCTTCGATCAGAGCACTCCAGGTATTAATACATTTATGTGAGAGATACGCAGAAGCTCATGGCCTCAGGTATAACTCTAAAAAGAGTGAACTACTTGTTTTCAAGGCAGGGAACAAAGAACCCAAGGCTATCCCACTGGTCAGGCTTGGAGGAGTACCTTTAAATAGAGTCACCAAATTTAAATACCTGGGGCACTGGGTTACAGATGACCTCTCTGATCACATGGATATTGGACGAGAACGTAGAGCATTAGCAGTGAGGTGCAACATGCTGGCTCGCAGGTTTGCAAGGTGTACAAAAGCTGTCAAGATAACCCTTTTTAAGGCGTACTGCCAAACGTTTTACACCTGCAGCCTGGGGGTCAAGTATACTCGCCGATCAGTAAATGCTCTACGTGTTCAGTACAATAATGGTTTTAGGATGCTGATGGGGTTGTCTCAATATTGCAGCGCATCAGTTATGTTTGTTGAGGCTAACACAGTCAGCTTTGATACAATAGTGAGGAAAACTGTGGCCTCCCTGATGCGCCGCGTACGAGACAGTGCCAACGGACTCCTATGTACTGTACTAGGAAGGCTTTATTGTCTGGTTGTGCGGCACTAGAACACTGTGCATATAGGGTCCAGAGCTGTTATGTTTAATATAAAATAAGTATTGTTGTTTTTAGTTGTATATTTACTAACATTAATTTAAAATTTATGTTATTTATTACTAACAAAGTATGGAGCTTGTATCTGAAATAAAATTATTATTATTATTTGGGGCATCTATATAGTTTACTCATCTGGTTGGGCTGTATAAATATATAATTGTAAATGAAAATGATAAACATACATAAATATCAACAAAATAAAATAAATTCATAAAAATACATAAATAAATAAAAACCCAACCAGATGGAAGCCCTCGGCAGGGGAGACTAAACGGCCGAGGGTTAGGGGGAAAGGGAAAGAAACCGGCGGACGATGCGGGCGGTATCGAGTAGCACCGCCTTCTGCATTTGAGCTTGGAGCGGTCCGTCACGGAGTCCCAGTCGCCTCAGATGACCCGAGAGGCTGACTGGGATTAACCCGTTCGCAGAAACGACTACAGGTATAATTTCGGCCGGCAGTCCACCCCACATGTCGGTCACCTCGTGAGCCAGGTCCAGATATTTTGTTTGCTTATCTGTTTCGGCTTTCACGAGGCTCTCGTCATACAGAATGGTAATGTCGACCAAAAATATCCTTGACTGTGCCCGGTCCATCAGCACAATATCAGGTTAATTTGCAAGAATGGTCCTGTCCGTGATGATGGCCCGGTCCCAGTATAGCCTGGCGCGGTAATTTTCGAGCACGGCTTCCGGCATGTACTTATAATAAGGCAGTTTCCGATCCACGAGACCGTATTTCAGAGCGAGCTCCTGGTGTAGAATCCTGGCTACTAGGTTGTGCCTATGCAAGTACTCAGAGTTAGAAAGCGCCGAACAACCGGAGATGACATGCCTAAGTGATACACCGGGATGGCGACAAGCTCGACAAATGTCGACGGTGCCATCCCTTAGGATGTGTCTCCGATAGTTGTTGGTCTTAATAACCTGATCCTGTATTGCACAGACAAAAACCTCGACAAGAAGACAGCTCTAAGGCACCAGATTCCTAAAACATAACCGAAAAGGCGACGGCTCAGACCTATTCAACTTGTTCTCCAAAATAATGAAAACCATTGTGAACTGCCAGCTCATGAGGTAGATGATCACCAACTGAAAAATGACCGCCAGTACGATTTGAATTGGGGTTGTTCAGCTGTGATCTTCTGGCTTAACTGACTCATAAATCGGCGGAGGCAGAGAAGGAGACCCTGGCT
Organism: Parnassius mnemosyne; assembly: GCA_963668995.1. Taxonomy (NCBI): domain Eukaryota; kingdom Metazoa; phylum Arthropoda; class Insecta; order Lepidoptera; family Papilionidae; genus Parnassius; species Parnassius mnemosyne. The sequence continues at coordinate 23,561,481 of CAVLGL010000080.1, forward strand.
ATTAGTTTGGACATAGCGAAGCCTTTCGATTAGGTTTGGCACAAAACGCTTGTTTCGAAACTCCCTTCCTATGGGCTTCTCGAGTATTTGTGCAACTGGATCAGCAGTTTTCTTGCAGATTGGAGCAACAAAGTCGTAGTAGAAGGTGCATGCTCCATTTACAAGCCAATTTCTGCTGGTGTTTCATAAGGTTACGTGCTATCATCTACGCTGTTTCTTCTGCTTATCAATAATATGCAAGCCAGTAACGTGCACTGGTGATGTTTTATACACCGAATGTGCCTTTATTTCTCGGGAAAACGTCGCCGAGTTCAAACTTGTGTCTGAAGTCGAGTCTTAGCCGGAAAAGTTCTTAGTTTTATTTAGTCGCCCCAATCCTCGGATTAATTTTATTAAGTTCAATGCCCAGATGACACAAGTTTGCGCGTATACTACTAAAAAGAACTCCTTTGTCGTAACTTCTCAATTTCATTTTGACATATCGAATAATGTACAGTTTCGCTAAAAAGCTTGGCGTGCTCAGCACAGTGGGACAATATTTTATGCCGGCACACTGCTTGCAACTTTACAAGGGGCGGGTTCGGCCTAACATGGAATACTGATCTCATCCATGGGCCGGGGCTTTCTAGTACCAGCTTCTTCCACTTTGCTTTGACCGCATGCAGCGCAGAGTGGCTTGAATCGTCGACGACCGACGAAGACGAAAGACGAGACGAAGAGATTTTTGTTGCATCCCTTTGAATTTTCTATCGCATTTACCACATGGAGTGTTCAGAGGAATTGTTCGGATTGATTCCAGCCACAAAATATCAACACATTTCACAAATCCACATCACCGGTATGTTTGGCTGTCCACTACTGCCCGATTTACTAGAAGTTTTTTTCCTCGCACGACTTTTTTGTGGAATCGTTTACCACCGGTGATTTTTCCTGACCGATACGACTTAGGGACCTTCAAGAATAGGGCTTAATCCTTTTAAAAAGGGCGTATACAATTCCCCTGATGTTGTATTTGTTAATAGGCAGTGGTCGACACTTGCCATCAGGTGAGCCGCATGCTCGTTTGTCCCCATCTTCTATATAAAAAGGACAATAAAACGAAGTAGAAAATTATCTTTAACAATGTTATATTTATGTTCTGGAAGTGGGAGTAATTTTTGTTATTTCAGTTCGAACCATTCTCAGTCAGGAGCCAGAAAGGTAAAACTCCATAATTCTTTATACAACTAGGATAGTACCTAATTTTTCGAACGTCGTCCTTGGAGACCGAAGGGCTCCTTTAGCTTGGGGGCCCCGGGGCACTGCCCCGCCTGGGTAAGCTACGCCACTGATAAAGAGATTAGAATATCCGCAAGCTCCACCCTCCCATTTACTTATTACATTCCTTCACGATCTGCGAGCTGTCTACATAATCTTTACTACGCGATTCTTTGCAACACCTTTTAATTTTATGACCTGGTTGGGCCCCGACGTAGAAGCTTATTAGGGTAACTGGTTTATTAACACGGACAACAGATATACGGTTTTTGTCGCTAATTACTTCGACATAACTGCTCCGAGGATATTTTTTGAAAACCATTTGCGACGGTAAAATAATCTCTGCGCCTCTAAGTTTATTATTGCTCCATATTGTCCAAGTCCAAATATGTACCCCATAATTTTCTCTCATCATAGAAAATAGTTCGAGACTAGAAAAAAATGTCGCACTAAATAATAGCTGGTTTATTCTTGATAGCTTGGTTCAATTTCATGAATTATAGGTATTAGATAAATGCTTTGTTTGCGATCATTGTCGCTTTCCTCTTCAGAGTATGCTATGCACCTTTCTAGAGAAGAATCAATAGAGGGAGGTGGCGAAGAAGAATAAGATGAGGCATGCGTTATGAGTTCTTCAGCATCAGACTTTTTGCAATAATCAGAAGGAATTTTTTTTAAAGGCGCAAGTACAATATGTGCATTTGTTGTTAGCAAAAAAGAACACCTAAGCAAATACAAACATGCCACACAAACAGAAATATAAATTAACAAAAAACAACCTCAAATTGGCAATATATTTCACATCATACAAATGAAAACACAAATACTTTACTGTGACATAGAAGCAAAGTAAGGGATAACTTTCTATGAAATTGGCAGTGTATATGGAGAAATACAAAAAGTTAGATGGTGGTATATTATTTAGTTACTTTAGTAAAAATTAGCATGTATTAGGGTCATTCCGTAGTTTCATGCAAAAAGCATTTCCAGACCAATTTTCACATGAAAAAAGGTATACATTTTGAATATTATTTGCCCATTAGGTTTGAAAATAATCACTTTAAAAGTAGCATTGCTACTATTACACGTATATTACTAAGTTTATTAAAAAAATACAAAAACCTGCCTGAAAAATCATTCCTCTCTGTTTCCAACGGGGTACCTCAGCTGGTTTTTTAATAATAATTTGTCAATCTCCCAAATAACAGCTATTATGATTATGCTACATTGTAACTGAAATCATTACTTATCGATAAAATATTTTAAATAAATAATTAACTTAATACAATTAAAAATATTAACATATGTAAAATTGTCACAATTAAAATTTCATTACCATCCATACCCTAAAACTTAACTCCAGGTACGTGATCAAGGCGTTTACTGAGAGGGCACCAAACACAAAGTATATTTAGAGCAATCAGTCAGCCGAGGCCACTGAGCGAGGTGGACGTATGTCTATTGCTGTCAAAATTATTGACGATCTTTACATTGTTTTAAGTGTTTCGTCCATAAATCATTTCATCACATTCCTTCGATTCCACAAGGTAATGTAAAATATAAATTATTAATTTTTCAAAAAATACGTTTTTTTAATTAGTTTTGATCTATATTACAATCCATTGTCTATTAATGTAAACTTTTATGAAGATAACACAGCAAATAGTTGAAAATTTTCATTCATCTCCATTTCATTCCTATCCGTACCGTCCATTTTATTAATGGAAGGTAATGAAGTCCTTTAGAAGGAAATGAAAAATATTCATTTAATTTTAAACTACGAGTTACTTTTCAGTTTTTAAGCGTACATTTATAATAATTATGGCCTATATGACTATACCTTATACGATATTATTATTTTATCTTTTTTTAGTGCCAAAATGGCCAAAACGAGTAAAAAATTAACTAGAGAAGAAAAATTAGCAAAAGACAGACTACGTAAAAGAGAAAGATATAAAAAAATAAAAAACGACCCAGAGCTGTATTCTATACATAAAGAAAACGAGAGAACAAGATATTTAGCAAGGAAAGAAAAGAAAAAAGTTTGTAGTATCAAAGAAATGACCCCTAGAGCACAACGAGAACAAAGAAGACGTTGGAGAAAAAATTCTCGAAAGTATTTAAAAAGGAAGGAAGAAAAAAACGAAATACATAAAATATTAATAGAAAATTTACCTCCAGAGAGTGAATTGAAGACTAATGTTAACCCAGACCCTCCTAGTTTAGATCCCTTGATGCTTGCTGAACCGGGACCGTCTTCAACTCCGAGTATTAAAAATGTAAGATTACTTAAGTTCAACAGCGCAATATTAAGACGTTTGCGGTATACTCATTCAAAGACGGTGAAGAAATTAAAAGATGAAATTAATAAACTAAAGAGGGAAAAAGATGCTTTTCGTAAACAAATTAATATATGTCAACCAGAACATGATTGTGTCGAAAAGAGAATTGAAGAAGTTTTAACGGTAATACGACCCGAAAAAAAAGAAGAAGTTAAAAAACAACTGCTTTTTAGTGAAAGTATATCACAGAACTTACAAGACGTATATAAAACAATGACTAAAAAGGAAAAGAGACATTTTGCAGGACAGATAATTCATAATGAAGAGAGATTGAGGAAATATAAGCTACTTCATAAGTTGCCATTTGTTAGAAGAAAGAAAAAAATTACAAAAGAAAAAAAACAGTCATTGATAAATGACATTCATTCCTTTTTCGAAGAAGACACAAATAGTAGAGTTGCTGCGGGGAAGAAAGAATTTATAAAAAACAGAGGCCTGAAAAAACAGAAGCGGTACCTGACTGATAATTTAAAAAATTTGCATGAAAAGTTCTTGAAGAAGCAAAGTAGCATAAGCTATTCAACATTTTGTAAATATAGACCCTACTGGGTGGTTTTTCCTAATAAAGATCGAGAGCCTTGTCAGTGCAAACTACATTCCAACGTAAATCTTTTAATTAAGGCTTTAAAAACTGCAGAAATCATCACCGAAAGTACTGGTACAGACGTTATTAAAACTCTCTGTTGTGATATAAAGCAAAACTGTCTTGAACGTACATGCACAGCATGCGTAAGTAAAGTTTTAAGTTATCATGAGTTCAAAAATGACAAAAAAATTAAGTTTTATCAATGGATTGCAGAGAAAAAATCATATACAGTGAAGAATGGGATACAAAAGATTAAAATTGTTACCATAAAAAAAAGACTTGAAGATTATCCGCGCGATGTTATTTACAAATTAGAGTCAATGTTAATTCCATTCCTTAAGCACAACCTAAACATTACAGTACAGTACGAGGTTATCAAACAATTAAAACAAAATTTGAAAGATGATGAGATACTTGTACACATAGATTTTAGTGAGAATTACTGCTTAAAATACAATCAGGAGATACAATCCTACCACTTCGGAGGAAGTCGTCAACAGGTATCCTTACATACAGGAGTTATTTACTATAAAAACATACAGGGTACCTTTAAAACAAAATCGTTTTGTACAATAAGTGATTGCCTAAAACATGACGCTGGACCTATATGGGCTCACTTATGCCCTATTTTAAAAATGGCTTATGAGCTAGTTTCGTTTAATACCGTACATTTTTTATCTGATTCGCCGTCTAGCCAATACAGGAATAAGAATATTTTTTATATGATTACAAAATTGAAAGACACTATCCCCAGTATTAATAGAGTGACATGGAATTTCCAAGAATCTGGCCATGGCAAAGGTGCCCCGGATGGCATTGGTGCTGTTGTTAAACGGACTGCTGATAATTTCGTGAAATATGGTGGAGATGTTGGTTCGTTCGAAGATTTTGCGACTTTGATAATTAAAAATATAAAAAATGTACATTTTGCGATAGTTACAGAGAGTGACATCGTAGAAAAAGAATTCCCACCCAATGTTCCAGGATTTAAAGGTACGATGCAAGTTCATCAAGTCGTTTGGACTACTGATCATAGTAAGATCATCGCTTTACGCCGCCTTAGCTGCTTTGGCTGTCAAGATTGTAGCATTCCTTGTGTACATAACAAACATTTAGGCTTCCTTTATTTTAAAAATTACGGGGTAGCACTTTCAGGTTCAAATGAAACCCTTGAAGCCCATAACGATCAGTCATTAAGCATAGATACTTCCATAATTTTAAATAATATACACGAATCTGTTACTTTTGATGACTTGGAACCTCTCTCAGGCCCAATCGACTTACAGCTCTCACCCATAACGAATGCTACTACAACAAAGACAAGATCTCCAAAAGTCAAGATTTTATCCGATATCCGTTTGAGTTGGGAAAATCGTAAATTTTACGAGACGCCAAAGAAAAATTTAATTCCAAAAAAACTCTATTTAAATAATAATGAGCACCAGCTTCAATTCGAAGCATTTATTCAGTCAAATAAATCAGAAAAAGAAAACAATGCCAATAATTTTTTTTGATTCAGATGACAGTGACGAATTTAATATTTTTTGAGTTGTATTATGTAGTTACTTGTTGATTTCTTTTACATATTGTGATTTTACTTCCAAAGATTAATGAGACTTGTGATATTATAATCTTAATAGTTTTTATTTTATTTTGCATATGAGTATGACTGATTATAACTGATTTTATTCTCAAAAATAGAACAAATTACTTCATTTGAATACGCATCTAATTAAAATTATTGTTTACCTACCTAAATATAAATAAATCACTAACTTAGTCATGAATTTTTTTTCTACTAAATTTACGTATTTCTTTACCATTCCAGCCTTTTTATTTACCATCCCCCTGATTTCATTACAATCCTTCTCCCTTTCATTACTATCCATTCGTTAAATTTCAAGGATTATTTTCTCAGTAATTAAATGACATAAAAAAGTGCCTCACACTTTTTATGAATCTAGTGACCAACCTAACTTGTTAATATACAAATAAACCGTGAAAATACGACTTTTTTTTTCATCCACGGAACGTTCAAATTTGCACGAAACGGCGGAATGAGCCATTAGTATTTATTGATAGTTGAAGCACAAAATAACACTGTAACACGCATATAACACAGTCAAAATAAAAAGAAAATAAAGGATTCTTACCTTGCTGAGTGTCACTTCTTTTTTTATTACCAACTTATTGAAAACGGTTGCGTTTCGTCCGTCAAAAATTCGACAACGACCCACCACTATACCTTTTTTTTTTTTTTTTTTGCGGATGGAAAATCATCTAATGACGCCTTTCGCTGTGGGTGGAGCGGAAGGGAGTGTCAGACTTTTACTGACTAAAAACCATCCGTGTTCCTTCAGTGCCCTTACGTTCCGGAGCCGCGGTATCTCTTTCGAACAGCCCGCAGCCCCGGCAGGCGTCGGCCCTTGCGGGCCCCTTCACGCTGCTGACAGCTCTTTGAGGCGCGCGTGGAACAAAACGCGCCGTCGACACGGCCTGTCGTCGTCGTCGTCCTGGTGGTCCGCTTCCGGCACCGCAGGTGGCGGAGCCATAGGCGGGGGCGGATGTTCCCCGCGCGCAGGGAACAGAGCGCTCACCACATCCTCCACGAGCTGAGGCCGGAGACTCTGCGTCAGCGGGGGGGCCCAGGTGCGGAGTTTATCCCGCACGATCTTGTAAGGGCGCCCCCACGGATCTCTATCGAGAGTCTCCAGCATCTCCTCACGGGCCCGATCCCGGGCCCGCAGGACAGCCTCCCGGAGGGCGGTCTTTGCCGCTCTGTATCCCTCGTACAGCTCCGCCTCAATGGCTGCCGCATTCGGTGGACGAATGCGGAGCCTGCGATGCCTGGCGTACAGGTGCCGCGCGGCGACACACGCCTCGCGCAGAGACGTCAGCTCACGCGACCACCAATACACCTGACGCCGGGCGCTTCCTGGCCGGACGCGGGGCATTGCCACGTCACATATCTCGGACATGGCCTCCTGGAACCACCCTGCCTCATCATTGACGTCGGCAGGCCTGTCCGGTGATGACACCCAGGCCTGCACGATCGAGGCTTCCAGGAGGAGCTCCCGGTCCAGCTGCTTCAGCGCCCAACGCGGACCACTCGGGGCCTGTTGGACTGGCGCGCTCGAGGGCTGGGTGGAGACGTCAAACCGGATGTACCGGTGGTCGGAGTAGGTCTCCACCCCCTCCATGACACGCCAGTCAATGGCACGCGGCGACAGAGCGGGGCTAGCGAACGAAATGTCCACCACCGACTCGCCCCGCATCCGCACACACGTGGGGACAGAACCCCGATTTAGGACGACCAGGCCTGTCTCCAGAGCCCAGTCTTCCACCATCCTACCCCGCACATCTGTACGACGAGAACCCCAAGCCAAGTTCTTGGCATTGAAGTCCCCGAGGACAAGTACGGGGAGGGGATTACTTCCGACGACGACTGCTCTCAGCTCTGCAAGAGAGTTGTGAAACTCGGCGAGAGATCGGTTCGGGGAGAAGTACACCCCCACAACGACGAACTCCCCGAACCGTGCTGCTACGCACCCCTGACCCTTCCTGACACCTTCAAGGGTCGGGGTACCGGCGGCGGCTGAAGAAATGATGGCCACTGAGCCGTTAAGGTCCGCCACCCAGTCCTCCCTAGGCCAGACAAAATACGGCTCAGCGACCACAGCGATGTTGATCGACCACTGCGCCATGCTCTGGAGCAACAGATCCTGAGCGCAGGCGCAGTGGTTGATATTCGCCTGGAGGAAGCTTAATGGGGCCGTTATAGGCATTCCATTTCAGCTTCCTCCACGGGGCGCCTCTCTGCGGGCGGCGGCAGTCTCGACTGCGGCGGTGGCCACAGAGGCGGTGGCGGCGGAGGGCCCTCCCCTACCCGCGGCCTTGGCCTTGGCGGGTGGCACGCAGGCCTTGCTTCCGGCCCGGTGATCGGCTGGCTTGCCGGTCGCCGCACATGCATCACAGTGCGGCGTGGCGCAGCAGGTCGCCGATATGTGTCCGGGCTGACAGCAGCGGAATCAAAGGCCACTGCGGTCAACCTCCGAGGCGCATTTCACAGATACGTGGTGCCCCACGAGACAGCGGTAGCACCTCAGAGGTCTGGGCTCCAGCAGCTTAACCTGCGCTGAGACCCAGCCCACCAGAAGCCTTCGGCCCTCCACTATGGTTTTGGCCGCCGTAACAGGGCAGCACACCGTGGCGGCATGCATACCCTGTTGGTCCGGGCGTATGGCGCCTGACCTGACCTGGTCAGTAGTGCACCCCCCGGACCTGGCGACGGCGGCCACTAACTCCTTCTCCGATACCGAGTCGTCCAGACCCATGATGCGCAGGTCTGCGCATCTGACGGGCCTGGACACTCGGGCCTCGTCCGCGTCCAGGGACGCTCTGAGCTTCGCAGCCAGAGCGTCCGCGGTCGCGCCACTGGATTCCCCGGGGATCTCCAGCATACGGGCCCCCGTCTGGGTGACTTTGAGCCGGAGGCCCCCGGTGATCCCGAGCTCCCCGAGATCCACCGCCTCTTTCGCCTTCGCGAGCAGATCGCGGTAGGTAACGCCCTTCTTTTCCGCGTCCGGCTGTAGTGTAATCACTACAGCTGCGGTCTTCGGGGCGCGGAGCCTAGCCGCCATCTTGCGCGCCCTGAACTGGCGCTGCCGCTCCTGCTCTTTGGCCTTTTTGGCTGCCTTCTTCCCCTTATTTTTGTCCCCGACCACCTGCCAACCGGCTTCAGCCGTGGGAGGTGTAGGGAGCTGCGGGGGCGGTGGCGGCGGCGGCAGCTGGCTTGCCGCTGGCGCTGGCACATTCGCCGCAGGCACTGGGGCTGGCGCAGCCACCACCTGTGCTGCCGCTTTGCCCTTTTTTGTCTTCTCCTTGCCTCTCTTTCCCGTTGCCGGCTTAGCCGGAGCCGGTTCAGCCGGTACCGGTTTTGCCGGAGCCGGCTTTTCAGGGGGAGGAGGGGCAACTGCAGCCCCGCCCGAAGGCTGGCTGGACGGCCCCGGCCTGGATGCGGCAGCTGTAGCCGCCGCGTACGAGACCGTTGCCGGCCTCGCCGCCGTCTTGTTTGCCCCTAGGGGGGGGCGCAGGACGATGCCCTCCAGCACGGAGAACCGGTGCTGGAAGGCAGCCAGCTCCTGCCGGACCAGGTTCAGAACCTGGTTCTCCACCGGCACGGGCTGGCTTGGGCGCTGCGTCTGGGGCGCCGCGCGAGAGGCAGGCTCACGTAGACTGGCCAGGTCTGCGCGGAGCTTCTCGTTCTCCTTCTGGAGAGTCTCCATGGCGGACGTCAGGCGGGCCACTTCCGCCCGCAGCTCCGCTACCTCGTTTACATTAAGCTCGGCCCCAACAAAGTTGGCCTCCGCAGCCGCCATGATGGAGGCGGAGGCCGCGGGAATGGCCTTTAACTTTGAGGAGGCCTTTTGCTTGTGGGCCACGACCTTGATCGCGGCCTCCACCTCCTTTACGAATCTGGCCTTACGCTCCACCTCGGAGCCGCCAGTCGCATCCGTCTCTTCGCCTGATACCCGAGCCGTATCGCCCGGGTGGCGCCCCTCCTCGGCATGCTTTGCCGCTTGTTCGGCCCTCTGATTGTCAGAGGGCCCCCTCCCCTTGCCTCTCAGCCCGCCCCGCCTGTTGGTGGGGATTTTCCGGGCCGAAGTCTCCTCTTCTCCGGCTGACGACCCCTGGTCGCCATCCCGCCTGGACCGCTTGCGGAAAAACTTACTGGTCTCCGCGGTCCCAGGCTCCACGCGTCGGGAGCTCTCTGAGCCTCCCACGCTGCTCGATGCGGCGTCGGACTCTGTCCCCGCATCGTTCCTCCTCTCCTCTACGTTGCCGTTGCCGGCGGTTTTGGTTTTTTGTTGTTTATTTTCCATATTTGTACCCACGAGTATGGGAGTAATTAAATGTCCACCTTGGCAGTGACCCCTTACCAAGGTAAGCAGATTTGGAGGATTTATTACTCGCCAGGGGGTCTGCAGGTACCCTGGCGAGGAGCGCACTATCGACTGATTTGTTCATAGAACCCCGTCAGCCATCCATCCCCTCGCGGTGCGTCGCCGCTTGAGATTCGGGGTAACTTTTTATAGAGGTTTTCTCCCTCGCGGTCCGGGCGGTTAAGCCAAGACCCTCGGTCCCAATCAAAGCCGCGAGACATGATCCACGACACTTCGATACTGGGATTACGAGACCGGGGGTGACAGCAAAGGATGAATCCTTCACTGTCTGCCCGGAGGCAGGGTAAGTGCACACCGAGCCCGCCCTCACTCCTCTGCTATGCCCTCTGCTGATCAGAGGGTCACGCAGTGGAACGCGCCGTTGGTCCGGGACGGACCCCACCCATGTCAGAATAATTAGCCGTGGCAGTAACCTTCCCCAAGGAGTAAGAATTTCTTCTCATTTCTCGAGGACGATTACTGCCGCGCCCAGGGTGCACCGGCCCAGTAGCTGCTCTTCCCTCCAGACGTATCGAGAGGGACCCGCAACTACCAGGCACACGTGGAGGACTTCTGACTTCGCACCCCACCCACCACTATACCTAACATAATGCTTTCACCTTATAGTTTTTCTACTTTACAAGAAAGAAGAACTCTTTCTATGCTTAGGAGTCTATCTCGTTAGGAACCACCCTCCTACCTCTTACCTAATTCTGCCACCAAATAGCAGTGCTTGCACTACTGGGTTTCAGTCTAAAGATTATGGAGAGCCAGTACGATTACAGGCTGTAAGGTATTACATCTTAGCTCTCTGAAGCTTTATTTGTTGGAAGAAGGCTGTAGATATGCATCGACTACACAAGTCACTTACCATAGGTGTAATGTAAATTCGGTTGTTACTTCAGTCTTATAAAAAAAATAATTCGCACACTTATTTCTTCTTTTTCGGGGAAACGTTGCTGAGTACTGGAACACACTTGTGTCTGAATTCGAGATTTCGTTGAATAAAGTTGCGGATTGGGAGCTACTAAATCTAGTCCAGTTCAATCCCCAGAAGACACAAGTTTGCGCGTTTACCGCTAAAAAGAATCCCTTTGTCGTATCTCCTCAGTTTCAGGGCACGTCCCTTGTTGCCCCAGCCAGTTTCAGAATCCTCAGCGTCGACATATCGAATGACGTTCAGTTTCGTGGTTACTTGGAAGAGAAGGCTAAATTAGCCTCGAAAAAGCTTGGCGTGCTCAGCACAGCGGGACAGTATTTCATGCCGGCACACCGCCTCTAACTTTACAAGGCACAGGTTCGGCCGTACATGGAAAACTGTTCCCACCTCTGGGACGGGGCTCCCCAGTGCCAGATTTGATCGCATCCAGTATAAGCGGTTCGAATCATCGGCGACCGAGATTTTTCTCATCGACTTGGTTCACTGGTACTACGCGAAGAGATGTTGCATCTCTTTGTGTATTCTATCGTATCTACCACAGGGAGTGTTCAGAAGAATAATTATTCGGATTAATTCCAGTCGCTCAATTTCACCATCGCACATCACGACAGAAATCGAGATACCATCCGTACCATCTGGATGATTTGCGGTCCACTACTGTGCGATTTACAAGAAGTTTTCTTCCTCGCACAACTTGCTTGTGGAATCGAATACCAGCAGCAATTTTTCCGGACCGATACGACTTAGGGACCTTCAAGAAAAGAGCCTACTCCTTTTTTATAAGGCCGGCAACGCATCTGCTATTCCCCTGGTGTTGCATCTTCAATTGTTTATGGGCTGCTTATGCTCGTTTGTCCCCTCTGATATGAAAAAAAAGACAAGCAAGTTGAGACTTAACATGAGAATCTAGTACGTAAATATCAAAAACTAATTTTTCAACTGTCTATTGTCATGTCACATACAAAATAAGTTCAAATTGTCGATGCCCTGTAGCATTTGCAATAAACACCACCACTCTATGCTAAATGAGCATACGAATACTGGTCCTGGGTCTCCGCCGTCTAATCCATCACCGTTGGTTTTAAACATGGGTTTTAAAGCATGGTGGAATAAAATAGAAGGAAGAACACAATGATAGCGTGCCATCTCACTGCTGGACAAGGAATATCTCTACTAGCAACTGAGATCGTAAAGACTTCAAATCGTGAGTGCAATGATTTTCAAGCTACCATTATGAAAAACCGGCTCAACTATAAAAACTGAATAACTTGGGTCTAACAGGAACAGATGTTGGAGTGGAAGATACAATATAAGTGCAATAAAACAAGTTGTTCAACTTTAAATACGCTCACATTGGGCTTGCACTGTTTTCCAACTGAGGCCGCCAACTTCTTTCGGTGTCAAGACACAAATTATCTTGAAGATTTAACATACCGGATTTTTCTTTTAAAACTACATGTAAGTAACTAAAATTGTTATGAATGAATGAAATTCAAATAATTAAAAATGTAATGATTTTCTCTTTGTTTCAGGTAAAGACAATTAAATTTATTACATTTTTAGTTAAAGCAACTATTCTTTTTGTGATTTAACATTACAAAGAGACTAATTTAAAATCATAATGGAACATGGTAAGTAGTTTGGCTTTAATTAAATTCACAGTGCATTGTTACGGACATCAGACTATTTTAAATTAATCTACGAAAATACGAGCTAGAAACGCTAAAATAGAACGAAATTTGCTTATACCTATTTTAGAAAACAGTTCTAATAATTATACTTTCATTTATAGATTGCATTGATTGAAGAAGCGATCGAGCGGAACCAGGGCTCCAAAGTCTTTGCTAGAGATCTGTCTGCCAGAAAGACCCAACTGTCGAAGCTGAAGACCGAATGTGGTAGCGTCATTACCGAGACACCTGAGATTTTAAACATAGTAAAATCATACGTTTATTTAAATCTGGTACTCGTAGTACATTAGACCCCGCCAATTTTAGGCCAATTTCTGTACTACCAACATTAAGTAAAATTTTTAAAAATTTATTTTAGATCAGATGTTAAGTTTAATAAAAATAAATTGCTTCATAAAAATCTATTTGGTTTTACAAGGGGTCGCTCGACTACTTACGAACTTATGAAACATATTTTTTGTGCATGGGAGAATTCGGAGGATGCTTTGGGTGTGTTTTGCGACCTTTTCAATGCCTTCGACTGTGTTCACCATGAGATATTAATCAGAATAGAATAGAATATAATAATTTTTTATTCAATATAGATCACATGTGTAATTCTTATTGAAAGTCATTTTTTACTTTACCACTGGTTCGAAAAAAAAACCTCTGTCCTGGGAAGAACTAGCAAGAAACCCAGCGGGACCTTTTTTTAAAGCAAATTTTACAATAATGGTTGTACAAACTATATAAGTACAAAATTTATTTTTGAAACAGCTTGGAAGCGATCACCTCATTCCCAGGGGTTATTATCAACCATCAGGAAGCTACAGTACTATGGTGTCAAGAACTATATTAATGCAGAAAGTTATTACCAATGGTTAAAGTTCTTCTGGGTTGTCCCTCAGGGCTCGATTCTTGGTCCTTTCCTATTTTTAGTGTATATTTATGACTTACCTTCCTTTTAAGGGGATAATCATGATTATTAATTATCTGCATTTGAACGACAATTTAAAACTAAATGTTTTAAATTTACAACAACAAAAGTAAAAAATCTGAATACCAATGTGTTTTTAAATGGGGAAGAACTGAGCCCTGTTGAATCCTCTGTTTTCCTTAGCATCAATCTCGACGCAAAGCTTCAGTGGGGCCCCCATATATCCAAACTAGCAAGCAGACTAAGCTCTGCAGCTTATTGTGTAAAAAAGATTAGAATTCTCACAAGTGTCGAGACAGCTAGATTAGTTTATTTCAGTTATTTCCATAGCATAATGTCTTATAGCATTTTGCTATGGAGAAATACGGCTGATTTAGAAACTATTTTTGTTTTGCAGAAGAAGGCCATAAGAGCTATTTACAACTTTAAACCGAGAGTCTCTTGGAGAAAAATTTAAAGAAATAAATATATTAACTCTCAGTATATTTATGAAAAATTAATATACGTTCACAAAAACAAAGATAGTTTTAGTAAAAAAAGTGATATACACTCTGTAAACACTAGAAATAAACATAAAAATAAAAATAAGCATAAGGGCAATGTATACGCTATTACAACAAAGTCCCAGGAAATATACTAGGTATCAATATTACCTAGTTTAAATATTTAATTAAACAAAAGCTGTATAAAAACGGTTATTATAATATAAATGAATACATGGTTGATAATAACCCCAGGGAATGAGATGGTCGCTTCCAATCTGTTTCTAAAATAAATTTTGTTAATAGTTTGTAATCATTTGTATTTTAAAATTTATTTAAAAAAGTCCCGCTGGGTTGGGCGGTCCTGGGTTCCTCTAAACCGTCAGTGTGTGTGTGTGTGTGTGTGTGTGTGTGTGTGTGTGTGTGTGTGTGTGTGTGTGTGTGTGTGTGTGTGTGTGTGTGTGTGTGTGTGTGTGTGTGTGTGTGTGTGTGTGTGTGTGTGTGTGTGTGTGTGTGTGTGTGTGTGTGTGTGTGTGTGTGTGTGTGTGTGCGCGCGTGCGTGCGCGTGCGTGCGTGTGTGTGTGTGTGTGCGTGCGCGTGTGTGCGTGTGTGCGTGTGTGAGTGTGTGAGTGTGCGCGTGTGCACATATGCGCGAGTGCGAGTGTGCGCGTGTGCACGTGTGCGCGTATGCGCGTTTGCGCGTGTGCGTGTTTGTGCGAGTGCGTGTTTGCGCGTGTGCGCGTGTGCGCGTGTACGCGTATGCGCGAGTGCGCGTGTGCGCGAGTGCGCGTGTGCGCGTGTGCGTGTGCGCGTGTGCGCGTTTGCGCATGTGCGAGTGTGCGCGTGAGCGCGTGTGCGTGGGCATTTGCGTGTGCATGTGCATGTGCGTGTGCGTGTGCGTGCGCGTGCGTGTGCGCGCGCGCGCGTGTGTGTGTGTGTGTGTGTGTGTGTGTGTGTGTGTGTGTGTGTGTGTGTGAACTAGAAATAATATTGAACAGGATTTCAAAAACTTAAACTATAAATCTATTAATATTGGGGAAAATACACTGTCGGATAAAACAAGCGCGGGGCCCGTAGCAAATTTTGTCGAGGGGCCCTTGATCTGCTATATATATTATTATTTATTGCTATATTATTTATTTTTATATTTATTTATCTGTTTCTTTTATTACTTTTTAAACTTTTACAAATAACTTTTCTAAATTTCATGTCAAAATTTAGAAAATAATACTATCCCTATCAATTTCTATAAACAAATCATATTCTATATTCATCATAGAGATAATTAAGGCGTTCTTGATTCATAGTGTTCCTTAATTTATTTTTAAGCGGTTCAATGTAGAAAACGAACGTTACCAACTGCAGTTATTGATCATGAGAGACAATAAATGTGCAAAGCAGTTTCTAAATTAGAGAAACATGACTATAATGTAATCCATTAAGAATTGATAATATCGAATTTCCAGAGATTCTATTTTCGTACTGTCGATCGCATCAGCCACGTACGTTTTGAGCAGCTCGGCAAACTGCAATAATTCGCCGTCTATTCTGTCACCCGAGCCATTTGCATAAGCACTGACCATAATTAAAGTTTCTTTCAAAATCTCTTCTGCTGTAATAGATTCTAATTGTCCAAATATTCCAAAAACACTAGTTACATTTTGGTATGCTTTTATGCGTTATCTCGTTATCTATTTCAATAATGACGACAAACATCTCAATTTCAAACTGTTTACCAGGTGTTCCTTTTTAAAAAAATTCCTCAAGTGAAGGTTCCTCAAGAAAATGGTCGTACTTTTTGTTTCGCTTGCGTCATCTTGAAGTCTTTTGCTGATATTCGTAACAACCTGTTAGATCTTTGGCTTTTGCTAATATAACAATCTGAGAATGTGGATCGCATTGTTTGGACATATCCATAAAATGATTCATAAATGCTGTATCCCGTCTTAAGGTCTATATTAGATGATTGCAACGACGCTCTAGTCGCTTGCACGCGTTCTAGTAGTCCATTACACGTAATTGTCATTGCTTTCGTTCCATGCATAAAATGCATTGCTTGCTTGATGCAATTAATTTGATAAATTCCTCGCATGGTGAGCTCTGAGCACTCCTCGTGGTATATGCGGTAGAAAATGCATAGAAATGTAACGTCTCTTCGCAAGGTCAGTAGATCAATCCAATCAGAAAAAACTTGATTCTCGACGATTCGGTCCACTTTCCATTAATTACGGTCAAGTGGAAGGAGCTGATACTGGGGTACCCTGGCCCATAGATGAGAATTGTGAGTCAGGTAGGCAATAAGATCACCAGCTGAGCGACCTCGATGAAAGCCGTATTGACAGTCACTGATCAGATGATGCTCTTAAAGGTACCGCATGAGCTGGCAGTTACTTATGGATTCCATTATTTCGAAGAACAAGGAGTTGATAGGCCTGTGGATGGACGGGTTCAAGCGGTCACCTTTTTTAGGGATCGGGTGCACTAAGGCTGTCTTCCATGAGCCTGGAACGATGCCTAAAAAGTAAGAGAACCAGAAAAGACACGTAAGAACCAGTGTCAAATCGGGAGCACACGTCTTCAACTCAATTGGGGCGATTCAATCAGGTCCACTCAACCTGTTGATGTCTAGGGATAAGAGTGCTTTGTGCACCGACCACTGTATTAACAGCACATCCGGCATGGAGCACTCACACCGCGGGATAGTCGCCGGTATGTTCCCCCCGTTATCGAAAATCGAGTTGAACGCAAAAAGAGAACCAAAAAGATCCGCTTTTTCCTTCGCGCCGTGAGCCAACGAGTCATCCTCCCTTCGCAAAGATAGTAATAAAAATAAAGATGGCGTAGAGAAATTCCCTTGGGTAGCTTTAGCGAGGGATCAGAACGAACGAGTTCTCAAAGGAAGGCGATCTAGTTTCTCGCTAATTTTCCCTAGTGTTTGCATCCCGGGAAGCCCATGCGTCAGCCCAGGCCTTGTAACAATCCTGATTTTTTGCAGCGAAACTATTTTGCAGGAGCGTCCAAACCAAAGCTGAGATCCGCCGCCGATAGGCACTACAGATGACAGTGCGAAAACTTCCATCCCCTGAAGCACCACATCGGCGACAGACTCAGTAACGATTTTTTGGGATCATCCAGCATAAAGCAAATCCGCCACCCATATCCAATCCCAATTTGCTGACCTAAAGTGCCACACACGGCAGCCTTCTGATCGTGACTGCAATGAGCAAGCGATGGGCACTATACTGCGGATCAAGCAGTTATCCGAAGAGCCAAGAGGGGCGTCGACGAAGATCTGATGGCCGTCCGGATGAGAGATCAGCAGAAAGTTTAACAGGGAAGGTGTAAGATTCTCCACATCTGGAATCCGCTTGGGCGAAGTGACCTGTTGTATTAGAACATATCCTATGTTGAAGTCGTAAACAGATCTTCCCGCATGATCAGATCAGTGGGCGTTGAAACTTGTGCGTTTACCGCATGAAATTCTGTTTTATTTTCGCCAACTAAATAATCGGTTACTGACTGACGTGGATTGTCTTAGTCGAAAAAGGTGTATCACGTCTTAATAAGTTTCACTCATAAAAATACGCATAGAAGGTAATGGGTGGCTTTGGATACACGGGCCCCATTTTGCGTGGGGCCCATAGCAATTGCTACTGTTGTTACGTGGTTAATACGGCATTGAGAATATATCTAATATATTAACAGCTCAGAAAGGAGGTTATCTTTATATTTTTAAAGAAGTATATTAATATATTTATTAATTTTTATTTTGGATCTATTTTGCATTTTTACTGCATCAAAGTGGGATATATTATAGTTCTTCTACATATGAACTATAGTTCATATATAGAAGGACACAACAAGACAGGGTATTTTCCGGTTAAGTCATCTCTAATGACACGCATAGATGATAGGGCACTATATTCTCTTGTGACGCAAATACGACAAACATAAATATGTTTTAAATCACGTTACTTAAGCGTGATTGAGCTACGAGCTACTGTAGCTGTATTAACCGGAAACCCTTTTACTAGTAAAGATGGATTCTATCTGAGTCAGCACGGGTCACGATACATTATGTAATTTCATTCATGCGATAGCATCCATTTATGATGATTTGTGGTCTGCCGTGATCTTTTGTCACCCCAGATAATATTTTTTTTTATACAAAATGAGTGTGACGATCGATCACACTGTCTAGATGAACTGTGCTCGTTTGTCTCCCTTGTGGTATGGTAAGTAGATGCTGTAGGACATAGCAGGGTGGTGAGCAACCGTAGTTTTCATTAATTTGCGTTGTTAACAGGAAGATGCCCACCTCATATTTTAGTGTACCTCTGTTACCTCTTACGACACCGACGAGACGACATTGAACGTTGGTTTTTTTTCTACATAACTTAAAAAAATATGTACGAGTACATATTTCCAGTGTACCATATTTGTACTTCGGAATAGTGAAAAGTAAAAATTGCAGGTTTAAATAATATTTTCCTTATTGATGTTGATAATGAATAACACCAGTATGTCTATATTTTGAAGTAAGCGGTGACTTACCTGGCGTCTGATAGATATTCAACACACCTCTGCTGTGTCCATTACAGCGTGTAATAGTTCTGCGCCCCGTGCCCTAGTTATCTACAAGTCAAGGTTACTTGATATCCAGAAATTTGATATGCATTGTTAACTAAGGGTTTTGTTTGTGTACTTATACAGGTAGCGGTATGTTATATTTACCTAAGAAATATTTGAAAATACATCATGAAAGGCTATTCGTAAACAAACAACTAATATGTTCGTTCTGTCTTACATAATTAAAATTGGGATTTCATTCATTAAAATTAACTCTTGGTGAATATAACATTGACATTCAAAAAGGCTTTTGAAGGGTTTTCACGTTCGTATCTCGTCTAGGTGAGTAAGAAGGACACTGCTAAGTGAAGGACCCGTGATATTGGTGAGCGGATGCGGGGCGGGGTTGGCAGGGCGGTTGCGGGGTGAGGGTTATGCGGGTCGGGCGGGCGTGGAAAAGCTCAGGGCGGCGGGTGGCACGTAACAAGTGAAGAGGCCCCGGGAGCAACAGTCTGCCGCAGCCCGGCCACGCGGCCTCACACGCTACAACAATTGTTGCACTCCGGTCCGGACCGCGCTCCCGTAAGTAAAGCTTTGCGGACTTAATTACTTATCTGTACTTCACTTAACGGGCCCTGAGACCGCGTACTGTCGTCGTAGCCCGGATTCAGTGCCTTTGCTGTGTGTTGCCTGCGTCAGCTATAGCCGCCTTCCTATTCAGCCTACTCTTTGATGGATACCCGCTATTAATACTACAGTGTACCTGTTGAATGCATGTAGACATGAGCTAATACGTCTTTATCACTATTATGGTCTATTATACTCCTATATACGGTATTATTATGTTTATTTTAACAAAAAATCAACTTTTAATTGAATGCCGACATCTTTGTACCTCATTTGGCGTTATCTCTTCTATTAGATTAAAATCACCTTCTTATTTAATAATATTGCCCATTTGCCTAAAATAAAATAAATGTTGTCATCCACTGAAATAAATTCCTGACATTTAGAATTTCGTAAAAAAAACGTAAAAACATTTAGAAGGCTTTGTGCTACATATAATTTGTATAAATATTAATAAATATCAGAAAACTCAAAATATATTGAGTTTACAATCAGTTAAGTTGATTAAGAATGCTTGAATTGATGATGATCATGGGGTTATTATGTATTTGTTAAATTACTTACATTTTGATTGGACTTAAGACCAAGGTTTTATTACGAGGTAGAGTCATGCTGCATCTACATATTATAATATAGTTGTAGTACGAATAGATCGGCTCGACCGGGGAAGGAAAACGCTTTCACAAAATACTATAGTAAAATAGCACCTTAGTGCTGCTGTGTTTCCCATGGTGAGTGTAGAGATCCGCAGACTTTTTTCTAGCATTCTATCTAAGTGTTCAAGGGTGACAACATATTAGCATTTTAATACTCAAACGATGATAGGTGTAAATGTTTAGGGGCCATATTATCCACTTACCATTAGGTGCACTGTGTGCTGGTTTGGGTGACAAACGAGCACACAGTCCACAGACCACCTCTATATTTTTTTTTAAGAAAGTTGTAAATATTTACATTTGCGTCTTTTATGGGGTTATTATAAAAATATATTATAATATTTTTTTATTTCAATAAACTGTACAATTAATTCAAACAATGTCTTAATTTAAAATAGTCTACAATAACAGACACCTGAAGATAAACCTGCATATCAGGTGTATGTGCTAATATATGCAATAACAAATATTTTCTGTTTCTTATATAAAAAAATAACATACCGACTAATTAGGGTTAATTTCGGTAAAATATATTATCATTAATTTACTTATGATATTAATTAATATATAAATCTTATGATACTTTTGCGAAATTTATGATGTTGATAACATATCAAATGTCATGTCGATATGAAATAAGATTTCAGAGACATTGCCATTTTCACGAATTTGGATATTTGAAATAAAATTAAGTGACAACTCAAGGAACGTAAAATTCTAGTAAGTTTCTTTTCTTTTTCTAAGTCTAATCCAGTTGGATGAACAAAGAAAATATAGAGTTATTAATTGTATTTCGATACGAAACTAGGTGACCTTAACTGACTATAAAAACTGGGAGGTTAACAACATTATGCATATCAATCGATTGTTATTCTTTATTGAGTACATTTAAAATGATATCGGATGTTATTTAAACTAACATATTATACTGTAAGTATATGCAATTTGATGTGTGAATGTGATGGTGTTATTAAATTTTTCTGTGCCCAATACAAGTTTATAAATGTGATTTTCCTAGTTTTGTTTCGGTATGAAATACAAGCACATATTTTATCAAGTTTATGAATTGATGTGTACGTTTATATGAGTTGATTTTGTTTGTGTAGTGAGCGTTGGTGACAAAATTAAATCGTGAAACATTTTTAGTGAAATAACATGTAACAGTTAAAAATAAAGTATTTTATGAAATGGTATTTACTATTAAAAGTGATATGAATATTTTACCATCCACATTATTTAATGAATTTTTTTAATGCAATCACATCTTTGTTACTTAAAAATTATGGCAGTAATTTTTAAGCAATTATTACTTATTATTAAGTAATTGTTTACATAAGAAACACTAGAAATATTAAGTGGATGTGAATGAATGATAAGTTGATACTTAGTTTGGTTTTGATTTCAATAAAATAAAATAAAAAATCCGAGTCAAATATTTATATTCCATTAAGTGGAAATTCGAGTATTAACAGATTTTGTTTTAAATGGTTGCTAAATTTTTATCATTACACCGATCCTTATCATATCAGTAGATCCGACCACAGAGAAATCATTTGTAAAAGCAGTATCCCATTTGAATCATTTACAAGTTAGATTTAGCCGAGCTCATTTGGAATTAAGAATAAGTTAAATAAAACGTCCATTTATTTAAAGTCATTGAAAGAGTCTTGCTCAAATCAAAATTTAACTTAATTACATTATCAAAATTCAGCGGTTAAATTGATAAAGTCGTTAAACGAGCAAATATTAGTGTATTTCATATTTTAATAAATTCAGATTTGTAGATTAATCTTAATGTGATTTTCATATTTATCATCATCATTACAACCCTTCACAAGTCCACTACATTGTGATTTTATCTTGTTCAATTTTTCATAGATTTTTGAAAGTTTTCATAACACGGCTTTCAGAGATTAAACTTCAACCTTAAATCGCTTGTCAATCAAGAGTAATTGCCTTGATAAGTCGTTGTAATTTCTTTAGATTGTATTAAAATAAACTGGGAAAGTCATTTCAATATATTTGACCTAAAGATATTTAATAAAATAATGAGATAAAATTTTAGGTAAAGGAATCCTTTTGCTTTAAAAATATTTAACATGGATAAGTAAAATTACAACCGACTCTTTTTACATAATTTTTTTTTGATCCGTATATTTATTAACTATACATATTATGTAAGTATATTTATAATGTAATTTTTTGATTCCTTTATTATTAATAACGTGTTATTGATAGAATGCAGGAAGTATATATAATTGATTTAATAACTATTTCATTTTCGTCTATTCTAATTTGTCAATATTACCTATAACTTACCAATAGAATTTTTGGCCGAGTTAGTTAAAAATTTAGCAGCACACATTTGTTCAACTTAGCATAAGTCATTAAAACATGAAAATATTAGATAATGTCAATTGTATTCAATAGTATTAATATTAATTGTATTGAAGTTGCAGTTTTCAACAGATATGACAGTGAACAGGCAACTGAACAGAGAGATCTCTAAATTACTGCGACGGGTCTTACGAAACTTCAATACAGCTCGTATTGAAGAAACAATTAAGCGGAACCAGGGCTCTAAAGTCTTTTTCAGAGATCTGCCTGACAGAAGGAGCCAACTGTCGAAGCAGACGACCGAATGTGGTAGCATTGTTTCCGGTACACTTAAGTGAGATTGAGGGGTTCTACAGGCAGCTGATCCGTCAACGTTAGAGCCACACGCAATTGTGAGCAACGATACAAGAGCAAGTCTTATCAGACACTCGTTCGATGATATCCCGGACGTTATTCTAAGCGAGATCAGAATGGCTTTCTAACACTTTAAAACGGCAAGGCTGAGGGCGATAATGGATAGCTTGTGAAAAACCATTAATTGAAGGCGACGACGCTCTCTTGAAGGACTACAGACCGATTCCTTTCCGAGAGTCATTACGAATCGTCTCGCACCCAAACTCGAAGACTTCTATTCTAACCTCCCGAACAAGTCGAAAATGCTTTAGCACCATAGACTACGTACATACTCTTCGGAAAATTATACAGAACACTTTCTCTTGCTCTTTGTATGTGAACTATGAGAAAGCTTTTGATTCGGTCGAAATTTGGGCGGTGTTAAAGTCCCTTCAGCGGTACCAAATTGACTGGCGGTATAACGAAGTGCTAACGTATTCAGACAGTAGGGCTACGATGGCTATTCGAGTACAGAACCAGAGTACAAACTAATGCAACTGCAGAGAGGTGTGAGACAGAGTAACGTTATATTTAAAAATTTAAGTGTGCGTATGTTCGTTGAACGGCTGGACCGATTTTGATAAAAAAAAATTATGAGGTACTTATTAGGTACCGTGTTAAGTCTGGGCACATTGTAGTGTAGTTCTATATAAAATAGGATTTTTCGTACTTGCTACTCCTGGCAAACAGGACCAGAATATAATATATTTCATTACGAGTGCAGAAAGCCTGTCATTGCAAAGAGTTCCGACAAATGTCTACCCGAGCCGAGGCGCAGCCGAAGGTGAGGTTTGACAGTCGGAACAAGTTGCAATGACGGTTCCGCACGTGTACTGAACAACTATTTTTAATACAGTTGCGAAAAAATGAAGCAATTTACAAACAACTAAACTCGCAAAGAACATTTTTGGAAAATGGCGCCAACCGTAAAAGAATATAAGCAGAGATTTTTTTGTTTTCTTCACCCATTCTGGGTAGGCAAAGGGAACTATCCCCATACAGCCAAGTCTTCAGTAGAATTTTTTTATTGATGTGAAATGAAAATGTAATTTAATGAGATGAAATGAAATGAAACCTAACCTAACTCATCGAATCAAATCATTAAATCTGATATTGAAACAAATTAGTAGCTTCTTTTTAGAAATATTTGCATGAATCATAAAAACTTCTATGAATTTTTTTAGTAAAAACTTCGTGCTTGGTTTTTTTCTTTTTAATAGACATTATATTGACAGTTGGGAAAGAGAACGCACGAGTTCGGAAAAGGTAAAGAAAAAGCTCGAGTATTAATAGCCCACATCCCGAACGCTATACGTCCCTGCAATACGCCACTTTTTGAGCAAATGTATTAAAAAAATATAATACCTCACAGTCTAAAATTTTCGTTGCTATCTTACCCTTAAAACGTGACACAGCAAGAAGTACACTGCTGTCAGAATCTGAACTAGGCAAATATAGAGCCCTACCATGTACTTACTTTGCACATTAAGTTAGTTAGTTTATAGTCAAAGGTGCTATGGATACTTATTCTTCATCATAATATATAAGAATTACGTGTTACGTTGTTTGTCCGCGATGAATTCATAAACTACTGAACTGATTTCAATGAAATTTTGTACACTCTGTGAAGTTCGGTCCAACTTGAGAGATAGGATAGTTTTTATACTGATAAGTGACACTCAATAACTCATATGAAGGGTCGTCGAAAAGGGCAGAACAACGTGTGCCTGGACATCTAGTATATTATAAAAAAATGATAGTTCACACCGTATTAATTAAAAAATATAGTTAAATTTTATTACGTGTTAAGTATTTTTAAGTCAAACAAATATATTTATTAAATATATCAATTAAAAAAATATATTTAAAACAATATATTACAATAAAACATTAAACAATTTATAAAAAAAAAGAATGAAAAATATTAATAATCTAAAAAGAACAAAATAACTTAAGTAATGCTCAAACATGAATCCTATTGACTAACGTTTGTATGTGTCAGGCATGTTTTATCGGTGCTGTAGCCTGTAGCATTCACTGAACAATGGCCGCGGCTGTAGCATTTAACGCTCATTTCAGTAAGAATGGTTATTTTGGTTTAGTTACGATATCTCATAACTATAAAACATTTTTTGCCTGATTTAGGACTTAATTAAATATTAAAGGGTACATAATTCAAAATTTAAAATAAATATTATATATACATATATAAGAAATGATCTGAGACCTTTATTGCATTTATTATTTTGTTTATGAAATACGTAATATTTGTTTATTATTACTTGATAATAAGTTTAAAACGTACAACCATCATGATTAGAGTACGATTAGAAATATTTAAAAGGGCAGCCACACCTAGTTGTTACTTTGCCGTATTTTGTTTCGATGTCAGTATATTATTGTTCCCCTAGTTTCCAATGAATGTGCATATATGTAAGGCTGAGTGGAAATTTTGGTATTTTCATGGTTTTATAACAAAAGGCTTACGATTAGATCTTGTTAATTTTATAAAACTCGCGTTCCGCCCCGGCTTCGCACGTTTGATTTCTGGATCTCACACGGACAGAAGAATTATATATATATATACACACACATATAAACATTTCTCTTGAATTATTCTGTCTATTGATGAAAATCACATCAAAAATTTGTTCCGTAGTTTAAAAGATCTAAGCATGCAGACGGCGGGGAATCAACTTTGTTTTATACTATGTACAGAAAAGATAGAGAAGAGACTAATTTTACGTTTTGATGGCATTTAATTTTAACTTTTTTAATTTCCGACGTTAAGGGCGCTTTACTAAAGTCATGGTACGGGGGAGAGGTGCTCGACGCCCTGATGTCCATCGTTAACGAAGGCCTTTTTTTCAACTTTTAAATATTAGTCTTTTGTCCGTTATGCGTAGATTGTTAGCTTGCAGCGTCTTGAAGTCTTGTAGTAGTAATAATTACATCAAATCAGACGGATTTCAAGCAGATGGTAGCATCTAGCTATAGTCATCTAGCCTTCCCTATTGAAATTAGAATGTTTTTTTTTTATTTCATTAGCCTCGCGAATTATCCTTTGTAGAAATCGGTGTATTTTAGTTAGATGTAGAACGCTAGTTGTGTACAAAAAAAGGTCGGAGATACTCGTACCCTCAAATTGTGACTAAATAAGTTTTAAATTAGTTGCACATTAATATATAATAATGTCCACGAGACCGAATTTCGATCACGGCGGCCAGTCTCATCGGAAACTAGCCATCTGCGCAGGATGGTATCAAGCGTATGCGCAAGCACAGGTGCACTCTCTATTCCCTCACCCTCATAGTCCGATGTAATGGTAATTCGATACGAATGGAGAGAGACCAGGCGCAGGACCAACTGTTTTACATAATTTCCGAGTCATGGGGATGAAACACCGCCAAATTCTTGACCGGGCATTGAGAATTTACTGAAAGAAAAAGGCGATAAGTGATTTTATCCCGACCCGGGATTCGAACCTCATGATTAGCAACTCGCTTTTATGATCGCTAGACCAACGAGGCAGCAACATTATCCTACATTAGCTTAATAAATAAAAATTACATTAGTATACAAAGCACAGATATCTAATACACAAAATATAAAATTAACACTTTTTAACCGACTGCCTCTGAAGGACGGTAATGTTTTTCGAATGCATGTATGTATGTATGTATGTCTATTTCTTTGGCACGCTCTGTAGTCTTAATGGATTCTAATATACCCTATATGTCGTTGGAATCATCTTAGTTGTAGAAGTGACAAAGAATTTACAACTTTTCTTTTTTCAGTAAACTCTTACACAGTGTTTTATTTTAATTAAAATGCTCCAAAAATCCAGATATTCCAATAACTACAAATTTCTAGAAACCGTGGCAATATTTTTTCGCTTTAACAACATTAACCTAGCCCGCATCTTAATCCGCTCCCGTGCTTCAGTTGACTCAAGCGGCTACGAGGCGGCACTGAAAATTTCGGGAATCAAGGAAGTGACACAAAATTACTATTTAAAAATGTATTTATTGCTTTTCGAAATTCGACACATTTTTCCATAGGATGGAACCAATCATTGAAGCAACCATTCCATTCGGAAGTTGGGGTCTCCAAAATGGCCGTTTTGTAGGCGTCCGCAGCTTCTTCAGGTGATGAAAATCTCTGCCCACGCAATTTATTCTTTATTTTAGGGAAAGTATAGAAATCATTAGGGCTTAGGTCGGGGCTGTACGGCGGATGGTCTAATAATTCTTGTGAGAAATCGCATTGTCGTGATGGAGGATGATGCGGCGGTTGCAGTTCTCTTTACGGAGTTCAGAAACGACCTGTGGCAAACAAATGCTAGCATACCATTCTGCATTAACCGTTCTTTGTCCCTCAAGAGGAATAGTCGTAACATAGCCGGTTTTGGAGACAAACGTGGACACCATTTTTTTGCAACACTCTGTGAACGAACAATTTTTGTTGGCTTTAACTCATTTTCGAACACCCAAACTCGTGGCTGGTTTTTTGTTTCGGGTTCGTACGCGTATATCCAGGATTCGTCACCTGATACGATGTTGTATACAGCATTTGAGGATCCTGCGTGTAATCTTTCGAGAGTTCTGACGCACCAAGTAACGCGAGCCGCTTTTTGCTCTTCACAGAGCGAATGCAGTATCCATCGGGAAAACTTCGCGGTATGTCACATGTCGATCTTCCTCAATCAGCTTACGCACAGCATCAACGTTTTCTTGGGTGCCTGCAGTTTTTGGACGACCTTGACGGGGATCATCACTGAGCTTGACACGTCCACGTTGAAATTCAGCAAACCAGCGATAAATTGTAGTTTTGGATGGGGCTTCATCACCAAATGCAGAAATCATCCGGTCAACACACTGTTTTTGTATTAAACCACTTCGAAAGTCATAATAAATCATCGCTCTTGTATTTTCTCGAGTCAATTCCATTTTCTCAACGACTAAACAAGTTTGACAAAACCTTGTGACAAAACCGAGAATCTTTTTTTAAATAAATAAATGGTATTCGATTTTTAAAACCAAGGACTTTTCAATTAAAAAGATTTTAAGATGACAGGAACAGTGGAAATATTCCATTCCCGATACTTTTAGAGCAGCCTATGTATGAGCGAACATTTATGTTTAATACATTTTTGTGAACGAGTAATATTTCGCGAATTTTTTGAATTATCGGGTTTAACCGAAGATCTATAATTAGGAATTTTGGTAGCTTAATCAACTGGTTGTTTTTTAATTCCATTAATGTTCGTTTATTACACTATTGAGTAGGTTTAGGAACC
Organism: Parnassius mnemosyne; assembly: GCA_963668995.1. Classification (NCBI taxonomy): domain Eukaryota; kingdom Metazoa; phylum Arthropoda; class Insecta; order Lepidoptera; family Papilionidae; genus Parnassius; species Parnassius mnemosyne. The sequence goes on from CAVLGL010000080.1 coordinate 23,589,518, forward strand.
TAGCTCAAGGAATTCAGTTTTTTTTTCAGAAATAGTCGACTCGGAATCTGAATTATGAACCATTCGGAATTGCACGATATTGCTTTCACAAAGAAATGGTCAGAGGCTGCCAATCTTTAAGTTTAAATTTTTTTAAATAGTTTAACTTGTTTTTAATTTGTACTTTCTTTCAGTTAGACCTTTAATGTACACTAACTTATTTCAATTGTTTACTTGTTTAACGAAAGAATTTATTTGATGTGATAAAAATAATTGAAAAAAAATATACAGGGTTATTTTGCAATAACCAGCCAAATTTACAGAGAAAGTTCAGAAGAAGTAATATAGGCAAATGGTGAAAACAAAAATAATTTTATAAAACCTCAAACATTTTGTCCTTTTATCTTTTAAATTAATTTCAAAATGCGTGGCTATGCTTTATTTTAACTGATTTTACTGCACACGCAAACATTCGTAAAGGTCCCCCACATTTTTTAAAGCAAATTCTCAAAGTAAATCACATATAATTTGGGAATTTCAAATAAAAGTAGAATCCTTATTTACTCGTATTTTCAAAAACTGCAATAATGGTATGTCATTATTTAGGTATATATTTGAACTTAAGTTTAAAATTTGGTTACTCTTTGAAAAATAACCATGTAGTTATAATGTTTTATAAGAAATCAGATTTAAAAGTAAATTTTGAATAACATTTCCTTGAAAGGTATGCCAGGAAAAGAAAGATATACTACTATAAAAAACCGGCAAAGTGCGAGTCGGACTCGCGCACCGAGGGTTCCGAACAAATCTGTGTATATAAGTTTAAAATTATTAAAAATATTTTTATTATATGATGTAACTAAAAATTTATGCTTTTTGCAATTTTTCCTTTATCTGTGCTATAAGACGTTGCTTCGTACCAAATTTCAAGATTCTGAGTTCACGGGAAGTACCCTGTAGGTTTTGATTCCCTTGCGAATGTCGAAAATTTACGGCATAAACGGCTGTATCTTTTGATTGCGTTGGCTTACAAGTTCGATTTTTTACAGCTCTAAGGGACAGTAGACTTGAGTATTTGATATGAATTTCAGCTTAATACCTCCACGCGTTCCTGAGAAAAAGGGTCTTGACAGACAGACAGACAGACAGACGGACAACAAAGTGAACCCTAAAAACGAATAGCAAAAGGTTAAAAAAACTCAATACTGACAGAAACAGTTTTTAATGTATAGTTTAAAAGTGTAATGTGTAAAATTCTTTCTTATTTGAATCTACAGGCTACATTTTTTTTTGATTGACTGTTAATGTAAAAATTTAAAATTATGATATTTGTATAAAAAAGTAAAAGTATTTATACATATGAACAAAAAGAGGTCTATTTCATTCAACGTAAATGATCCTATATTTTAGCCTAAAACTTACGGATGTAGGTAGGTAATGAATTTCTTATATAGTATTTTATTACGTCTACGTGAATGTATCTCTTACTTTGTATCTTTATTCTTTAATGTTGAAACCTAAAGATTCAATTACCTACCTCATTTTGATTAAACATTATTATTTTTAATTTTTACTTTTATTTCAAATGTCATTATACTTGTAATGGTGTACCTACTTACTATAAGTTTGACTACAGTAGACAGCTTGTAAGGTACATAATATGTACTTCCGAAATAAAAATATCACATATTTCATAAATATTTATACTCGTATTTCGGCTACTGAGGCATCAAAATCGAGAAATATTTCTTTTTGAAGGTAATGTCTGAACGAAAAAAGAATATGTTTTATAAGCACAAACTAAATAAAACCCACTTTTAACTATTATTTAGAATTACCGGAACACACTTCGGCATTAAAAATAACACTTATATCTATAAATATTGAGGATATTATTTATAAAAGTATTAAAAACTAGCTGACACCCGCGACTTCGTCTGTGTTTCTTGATATATTAACAAAGAAAACACACATCACTGGACACGTAGAGCTTATAAAAATCGTTGTTTTTTAAAACTTTAATAACTTTATATTTAATGGAGATATCACAATATTTTCTTTTAGATAAGGGCCAAGTGTCTAAGGCTGAGATCTATAGACCGTACTTTGACTTTGCCCAGACTTTACTTACGAAAAACTTAGCCGAGTATATGCTTAGCGTTATCTTTGATTCTGAATTTATAGAAATATCGGGCTAAGATTAAGCTAAGCTTATGTTAAGGCCCAGACAGTCAAGAAATTAATGGATACTTCATTCTATACATTATGTTATTGATTTTATGCATAAAATTAAAAAAAAATATTTAAAAATCGAAAGCTGTCCAAATTGTACTTCATGAATAAGTTATTATTACATGAAATAGAAAACGAGCGCATGAGAATGGGTACGAAAGAGTGCAAAATCAGAAAGAAAAAAAAAAGATTTTAATAAATTCGAAATAAGTTTGAAATTTCGTTAATATAAAATGTATTAATACTATTTAAAACCAGAAGACGGCCTAAAACTACCTATTTATTGTTATAAATAATTATAGTAACATAAAAAAAACAATTTAAAATGGATACGGTGGTTTTGGATAATATCCTGAGTTTTACGTAAGTCGTCGATTTCGTTGACGTAGGCTTTGCTAAGCGCGCACTAAGCACTAATTCGAAGTTAGCTCTATAAATACCGACATTGCCTTACCTCGAAAGTAAAGTCTGAGCAAAGTCAGAGTATGATCTATATATCTCAGCCTAAGAAATAAAACTTAAAAACCTAATTGAGATATATGCAATAGTTTTTCAGTGATGCGCGCAAAACTGCAAGCTTCTATAATGTTATTTATAAAATATAGCCATAAGTTATATATTTAAGTAAATAAAGTGGAAAAATTGTAGCATTATCTCCACCAATTCTGGGTGGTAACACAAAATTAAACATCCCGCAAACTCTTCAAACATTATTTCGTAATTAGGTAGGTACCCGATTCCACCATACTGTTTTAACCTTTGCACTTGTTTAACTTGACATCATAGAGCAACACGGCGCCACAGGCGAATCGGAGAGGAGTACCCATATGCAGGCGTTCCTCTCTGTAAAAGTTTAAGTCCACGTGATCTTACGCTTACAATGAAACTAGTTGCAGCCGCACTGCTCACTAGACAATAACTATGCTCCATCTAAGATACGAAAAATTAAAATGTTAACTAGCAATCCTGTGGCTCTCAAATTTTTGCCTGCATTTGACATACTTTTTTGTAATGTTTGTAAAATTTTAGTGAAATTAGAATTTAATCCTTAAAGTCGGGCAATATTTTATCTCCATTCACATCATTCAGAACTTTGCCGATTGTGGGTAGTTTATTAAAGAAATAAAAATTGTGGACATTGCGACGTAATCATCTCATTTGTAAATCGTCCAAATTATAAAAAAATTCTTCACCTTGCGATTGTGGTGTAGAGAACTCCATACACCACTTTTCTTACTTCTCACGGACAATTTTAAAATCTGCACTTTGAGATACCCTCATGATCTCCGCATCTCTTATAAGGGTAACAATCCTTAAAACATGTTTCTTCTACATGCTTGTAGATATTAATTGGGATCTCCTTGTCGATCGAATGCATCCCTGTCCTTTTGGACCATTTCGTGACCTGAAACACAGCACAAGTGATAATGAGATCAAACGTAATAAAAACATAACAGAAATAATAGTGATACAACAACAAAATTACGAGTAATGAACGAGAAAGGAACAAGGAGAAAGTATGCTAACGTCAATGAGTTGAACAAGAATAAATAAAATATGGTGTACATAATCCAATCGATTATTAGAATATATATAGAAGCATTCATTCCAATGTTAAATAGTCACTTTTGCAGTACACTTTAAATTGTTACCATAAAAAAGAATATTAAGCTTCTTAGGTTCTTTATGATTTAAGTATTCATTTGGATATTTTGTTTGGAATTTACTTACATTTTTGTTAATATTATTTGAACAAATATAGGTATGTCGGTGTGTATAAAATACCGGTTGCATCGAGATTGAGCAAGAGGTTGCGTTACTCTATTGGAGCAATATGTCGATGATGGCGGGGTAGAATTGAGGGTAGATCAGGAAACCCTCACTCGTTTGTTCAGTATAAAGTTCAGTGTCACCTACACTGGCATGGAACCGAGCACCCGAGCGTGGGATATTCCGTCATTCTGCGACTGCTAAGGTAGTGTCGTGGTTTTGTCCATGGTGGTGGTTCTCATTGTGCAGGATGATGTTGCTGAGGGGCTGCCCTGTGTTACGTCGGAATGGGTGGTGTTGTTGTTCTGCTTACTTTGAGGTTATCATGTAATTATGTCCTTCACGTTACACCTGTGTGTAATTGTGACGGGGACATATTACGGTATGGTCTAAATGTAATTACTCTATACTGAGTGTAGGGTGCGTTACACTGTCTTTTTTTATAGGATAAAGGTGACAAACGAGCACACAGTCCACCTGATGATAAGTGGTTGCTGCGGCCCATAGACATCTACATCTATCCTCTATTACAAATCAAAATGTAGATGCGTTGTCACCCGTGAGGACTAAGATGCAATGCCTCATTTCCAGCAAAAAGGGCCTCCGGCCACCTGCACTCACCAAGCGAAATGCAGAGGTAAACCTCTACTTCACGCTGTTTTTGTGTGAGGTCGTGGTACCACCCCGGTTCGAGCCGGCCCATCCGTGCGACAGCAAAAGCTGCCGCGTGGCTCTACCACTGTTAAAGAACTGTCTTATTATTGATAATGATGATTATTTTTCCGTGTGCAGATTTCCCCCGCAAAAAATTACGGACAGTTCTGTATCGGGGAAACATGCTATGGCTACTCCTCTCTAGTCCGCCGGCGACCCATGTTGCTCTATTCTTGACATACACTCCTCGCACTATTGAAAAAGGAACATTTGAAACTTTATTTTATAGGATAAAGGTGACAAACGAGCACACAGTCCACCTGATGGTAAGTGGTTGTTGTAGCCCATAGACATATATATCTATCTTCGATTACGAATCAAAATGTAGATGCGTTGTCACTCGTGACGACTAAGATGGAATGCATCGTTTCCAGTAAAAAGGATTTGACGACGATCTTTACTCTGTGCGACTGGTTGACCACATACTATAATGTGTTTGATATTATGGCCTTAGAGTAATAACGTACATAATATGCTTACTTACTCTGAGACATCGGCAGTATGGCAGTATGAATGTCAACCCAAGAATATATAATCACTACGTTTTAATGCCAACAAACGACAATTATTATGTGCTATGTTTTTGACATTAGTAGTATGAACGTAAATAATGTGTGTTTTATTTTATTTTATGTGTGTATTTGTTACACATATTATATAATATTAATTTAAGCTTTCTGCACTCCTCCATGTAAACTTTAAATGTGCCAGATCTCACCCTGCTCCAGGGGCGCAATATGCTTAAAAAGGGGTACAAATTTTTCCTTTCATCTATTAGTATACAGAAGATTGTAAGCATATTTGTAGTAAGTACATATGTACAAAATTACAAAATGTGGGCAGTAAGCTTGGCTTTTTTTATATTTTATAAGGGTTTACTGGTCTACTGGTCTCTCAATGTATATAGTATGGATGGAAGTAATTGTCTTTTTGTGTAAACATAAATTAACTAAGAAAAAGAAAGCAATATCGTTTGTTGATAATATACAGAGGCGTAGCATGGATTAATATAGACGTGGGCCAAGTCGTATCAGCGAGGCCCCTTTTCTTTCGTTCCCAATATCTACCCAATAGATCTATCCCACCAAACATGCTTTGACTCGATATGCCTACTCATAGCTAGCTATTAATTCCTGACAAGTCTCGTACTTCGTCAATGTAACAGTTGCGGTCTTTGAAGGTCGTTACAACGGCCTCACATGCACTTAAGAGGGGCTTCTTACGAGGGTCCAAACGACCACGCTTTTGTGATGTTCTTTTTCGAGCGTAATAGTGAGCAAATTAATTAGTCATCTGTGGTGAAGTCTGGGGGCATCGGATTTTAAGGGACCTCGCGAGGCCCCTTTAAGTTCGAGGCCGTGAACGAGCGTCCACTTCGCCCACGCCTAGCTACGCCACTGATAATATATTATATTATACAAATTGAGTAGTTTAAAACAATGTTACTAGTGGCTTAAGTATGAAACAAAAGTTAATATACGTATATACTCTTAATCATAAAACCCAGTTTTTCCGTGTTTGTAAATGTTTTAAACGAGACTCGAGAGCAGCCAAAAGGTATCGATTAGCCGGAACATATATGTGTGTACGTATTTGTAAGCACTCGGTGGACGTTTCGTGTGCGGAGTTGCAATAACACCGAACGCGGGCGTTTTGTACATTTGTAATAATATTACAAATGTACAAAACTCCGCAATTAGTTAACTCTCCCATTCAATATATAATATGTATGTACCCATAAACACACATTCATATCATCACACGATTTTGAAAAATAATTAAAATCTATATGAGTATTCAAAGATTTTAGAGAAATGCGTGACTTTAGCTAGAACTCGTACCTGCTTAAAAATGTGATAGCCTGTTATATGTAATAAATCGATACTGTTGCCAATAAGTACCTATATATATATTAATATTTATAACTTTCTTAAAAGTATTTTTTATACAAGGTAAGGGTGACTAGCGAGCACACAGTCCACCTGATGGTAAGTTGTTGCAGTGGCCCATAAACATCTACATATATCCTCGTTTGCGAATCAAAATGCAGATGCGTTCTCAACCCTGAGGATTAAGATAGAATGCTTCTTTTCCAGTAAAAAGAGTCTGAGGTTCTCTACACTCACTATTCGAAACAGAGCAGTATTAAGCTGCTATTATATACGCTGGTATTCTGTGACAGCGTGGTCCTTTCCCGGTCGAGCCGACCCATTCGTGCTACAATTATACAATTAATATGCAGCATGGCTCTACCACATGTAATAACTTAAAAACAATGAAATCTTTTTGAATGAAAATAATGAAATATCTATGTTTATTTTTTCAAAAATGTACCCTTTAAGGTTTTGAAACGAGGGCGCGAAGTTTCTATGAAAAATATTGTAAGTTATGAGTGTATAATAAGTGTGAAATTGGGACAATGGGTTCCTTTTCTTACATAGGCATCCACTAAGAAAGGATTTTGGAAAATTCTATAAATAGGGTTTTACAGTTTGTATGAACGTTTTTACTGGGCGATTGACTCGAAAGTTACTAAAAATATTTTGTAAATAAAATAAACGAGGATCTACTTATTTTTCGATTTTAAAATAACCCCTTACGGAGGCAGAGGGTTTTCAAATGGATCCCGTGATACAGTATTTTCGATAATTCTCCTCAAAAATTAAGAATGAAAGATTGTTTGGAATGCCACCATCATTTAATTGTATCTTTGATAACAGTATTTTAAGCTCTCGATCAGAAACTAAGTAACTCGTGTTTAAGGGTTTTTGGATACTCCACCCCTAAGGGAGAAAAAAGGAAATGAAAGTTATTATAAAATTGTTATCTCATCAATCAATACATTTTAAATTGTACAGCAATATATATTGAAACAAAAACAAAATTAAATAAATAAAGAAGCTATAATAATAGGCGGTCTTATCGTTCTGGAAGCAATTATTTACATGCACAGCACTGCTTCACAACGAATGTTTAGAAAGAAGGTGTACATAAATCATACAATTAAGTTAAAAACAATAATTGGTAGAATGATAACAGTACCAATCGTTCCTGTTATCATTCTGCGTACCCGGATCGAGCTGTGGCCATGATACGCTGCAGTAGAGTAATGTTAGTTGCAAATGCTGTGACTGTCAAGACACGGCAGTATGGCAGCCAAATGCGGAAAAAAAATACGACGCATCAACGGTGTGTATATACACGAACCATTTCGAGCTAGTTTCGATTCACTCGGAGCTCATAGGCTATTAGATCTACATATACACTGGAGGCCTCATAAGCTCATAACGCGAAGCGTTATTAGGTAGTGCTTTACTCTCGATACGTCAAGGTCAAGCAATTTTGTGTTCTTAAAATGCCTCCATCATAACTATATTGCACTTTTACTATAATAACGTAAATAATATATTTTAAAAGTCAGGAATACAATTTTTTTTTTCAAAATTAAATGAAACTCATGAGGCATACACTTATGGATTTTCCTAACTATATTTATTTATTTTTGCACTCCTTATTACAAAAGAATAACGAATATATATTTATATTATATATATATATATACACACACACACACACACACACACACACACACACACACACACACACACACACACACACACACACACACACACATATATATATATTATGCCTCGTTTCCAGTAAAAAGGGTCTCCGGTTTTCTACACTCACCATACAAAACACAGCAGCGTTAAGCCTCTATTAATTATATATGTTTTAGGATTTTTTTTCAGAAACTGACTGGTTCAGTGACAGTATGTAATTTTTATATATGTTTGCGGTTGAGGCTATTTTGTAATAACTATCGAAAATAGTATATTTATATTTTTGGCTAGAAAAAAAAAACAATCTTTCAATTCCGTTTATTTGTGTTTTAAATATTAGACAAAAATATAATAATAAATGCAATATTGCTCTTATGGGTAGGTGAGGAGTCATAAAATTCATAATGAGTTCCCACTTCATTCTTTGAATAGAATCCGACCGCTCAGTTACGAGTATAGTGAATGGGTAGATTTTTTTCTGAATGCCTTAAATAACTAAGCACATTAAATGAAAAAAAACTTAATAAAATCTTTAATAAATTATATAATATACTTTATATAACTGCCTTATTTTTATGAAATTCTTGTAGTGGGGTTGTAAGAATACCCACTACACATCATTAAACTAAAGGGATATTTGCCATAGTTGCCAATTTAACTGTCAAGTCCGCCACCCCAAGAGGTAATTTATGGGGAAGGCCTGTGTTCAGCAGTGGACTCTTTGTAGACTGTTACGGTAATCGTTACGGTAAATAATAGTGAATTTAATTTAAATTATAGCTAAATTTATTTTAGAAAGTCAATAGCTGTAAAAGCCTTTTCAGTATAAAAGGTAAATGTAAATGGGTTGAGGTTTTTTTAATATTTTTGATTTTGATTATATTAACTAATCCCACCTGGTGGTAAGTGGTGATGCAGTTTTAGATGGTAAATCGCTACAATCGTCTTATCGTAACAAAAGCCTATTCACTGTTCACTCTTGCCTTGAAGACGCCCAGATTGTATTCGGACGGAAAGATAAACACGGGCAAATTATTCCACTCCTTTGCTGTACGCATTTCAAAAGACGAAGCAAATCGTTTGGTTCTAATGCGTGGAATATCGACAACAAAGGGATGAAGACACGCCAACCGTCTGGTTGTCCGATAGTGATTTTGATTTTTTTTACATTCACACTAAGAGTTTCTCCTGTATCATGGTGGTAATTAACATACAACAATTTCACAAGGATAAACATCCAGACCCGGAACAAGTATTTGTAGGCCATACAAATACTTGTTACGTGCGGGATTCGAATCCGCGTCCCTTATCGCTGCAACTAAACCACTGCGCCACGGAGCGTCAAATATATTATTTAATTTAATTGAAAGTAAACTGTAAAATAGTAAGCAAATAATATTAGGAATCCACCTAAGGCCTGAATGGAGATCCGGTCCCGATGGCGGAGATAAGAGTTCTAGGCAAAATTCGTTTATACGCTCTGTTACGTTTACGTTTGCATTACAGGATACAGTATTATAATAATTTAACTTAACAAAAGAACTAATAAATTTTAAATGAGTAAATAAAAAAAAAACTGTAATTTAAAACCTACTTACTTATGTATAATTACGCTACTGTGATTGACTGTAAATGACAATTCTATGTTATTAGTTCCTTGCCCATAAAATTCTCGTTTTCTAATACTGTTTCATTCGAAATTTGACTTGGAATTCCAAATTTAATGTATTGTTTTAAAGCTTGTAGTAAGCTAGCTTTAATAATAACACTTTAACCTTGCTTTTAAAATCAGTTGTTCATTTGTTTTCACTTATCACGCTGTTTTTTTGTTTTTGTTGTCACTGTGTCTGCGACCAAGGGGAAAATTGAAAATTCGTACAAATGCTACACACATAGCACGCAATATAAAGCTGTTGCACGCTGTGCATTTTTCGTTTTAGAAAACAATGGCCTTACGCTGATCGTATTCAGGTACTTGATTCATTTGCGATGAACTTGCCGGCACTCTTTTAACATTTTACTTTCGAAACTTTCTTCTTAGTGTTTACCAATGTTATAACCAATCAAGCAATGTTTGCCAACGTTATATAGGGATTTTGTTTTTATTTTTGAAGTGAAAACCTCTTTAGGCGCGTTGGGAGATTTATGGATGAGTAAAATCTTCACTGAGGTACTAATGACAGTATATCTGTACTTGTAAGTATAACGTGTTGTGCGTATGAAATGCACGTTGGATGCTTTTAATAGGGAAAATCTTATGAGTTCGCGACCCTAACATGCATGTAATAGCAGTATATCTGTGGCTACATGTAAACACATATATATACATGTATATATATATATATATATATATATATATATATATATATAAATTGTCTGAATCTGTAATTACAATATTTTCTGGAATAAAAACTGAGGCGAAATATGTGATTTTTAGAATTCTTGTCTTTCTGTCTATTTGTCTTTCTGTGTATTAATCATTAAAAAAAAACTATCAACCATATTTTCATGAAATTTATTATGAAGGTAGGTAATGGCCCTAGATTACATATATGTAACTGCATAGCATAAAGTTGCAGTTGGACAAAGGCCTAATCTCATTTCTAGGAGTGTTATCACAGCTACGAGTACAGTGCTGTTGGTGGACTTCACATGTTTTAATGCCTATGAACTACCATCGCTTTTTCACTACACATATATTATAAATTTTTCTTATTACGATAATCTACATGATATAGTCTCTGAGAAGAACGTTTTTGACAAAGGCAAAGACAAATAACCAGGTGTTCCCAAACATGCTCAATTTTGCAAACTTTGTTATGGAGCACATGTTGGTAAAGCAAAATTCACGCGAGCAGTGCTGCGGGAAATGGCTATGTATTAATATAATTTAGATACCTTGATAAAAGATAAAATTATACTCAAACAGACTTTTAGATAGATGTTGTACACAAATAATAAAAAAAACTGCGGTTGCCAACCCGTGGCAACTATGGTAAAATCCCCCTGAGAAGCCCCCTGAATACCCATACGAGGCAATCTATTTTTTTTAAATCTATTGAGGAGGCCTATATTCAACAGTGGACTTTTATAGGATGTAATGGATGGATGAATAGATGGAATGACAATTGAGTTAATTCCTTGATATTTCCCACTGCTAGGAACAAGCTTCCTCTCATTTTTAAAGAGTAGAGTATTTTTTTCTGCTATTTTAATATTATTATTCTTTTTACAGGTGCAGAAATCAAGGCGATATTGTGTCAAGGTAAGTTATTTTAAATGTAGGTTCTAGTTTTCTAAAAATATGGTTAGAAACGTTACAGCTATTTATTTTTCACTTTAAAAAGATCCTATAAAATTGCCGTTTTGTAAAGAATAAATAATTTCTTTTAAAATAAAACAAATAAAATAATAAATACATTGAATCGAAGTATCGGCCGTTATATTTGAACAATGTGCCATTTTGATTGAAGTTTTTTGTAGTTCATCTTTGCTATAGAAATCTTGAGGACAAGAAACGATAAATATTTTAAAGACATTTTTTAATGTCTCATCGGAGTTAAAACATTTCCCTTGTTAAAAGTTAAATAAAGTTCAAAAAACGAAAAAAAAAAAGACAAAAGAATAAATATGTAAATCAGTAGTAATTAGCCTTGGCAAAAATGTTGGCCGTCAGAAAGTTTCTAGTCGAAGCTCCTGGGATTTTGACACCGTTCGTTGTGCGATGTAGCGACGAGCATTATCATGGAGAGTTAGTGGACTAGAGTCATTGATAAGTTACATTTTTGTGAGCGAGTTTGTCCAACATTGGTCGCGATTTTACCCAACATAAGTCTTTATTCGTTATGTTAGATCTTGAGAAGCCGCATGAATGATACCGGATCAGGTCTAAGCCGGCACCTGCAGCAAGCAGATTCTGTTGACCTACTTTCCAATTTCACGTAAATGAATCAATACATTCTGTCACTTATGTTGAAGGCTGCTGCTAACTGAAACTTCGTTTCAGATGAATCCACTTCCACACTAGAAGTGGAAAGTGCACAACGGCTTTCAATTCGGTTCGAATTTTGTTTTATATCGGCCATGGCTACTTGTTAAGGCCGTAATTTCTAGAACTTTAATGCTTAAAATGATGCATTATACTTTTGTTTTCGATATTTTTTCCGTACCATCGTTGCTATTATGTGCCGTCTGCCAGTGTACAACATTGGTGCAAAGATTGAACGTATTTTCGAAAATAATGCGAATTTTCACTTTTTTTCGTTTGCTTCAGCGATATCAAATACAATAAAAAACTGGCCAAGTGCGTGTCCTACCTCTACATTGTGCACGCAGGGATCTGTAGTTGCCCGTCCAATTCGTGATCTTTCTTGATAATGAGGATAATAATTAATAAGTGAGTTCGCGGTTTGACGACGTAACGAACGTAACGACTGAAAATGGGCCCAAATAGGAAGATGGTAATTGAAGGATTTATTTTCAAATCAGACTTACAGGGAGTAGTATTCATAATAAGATTAATAAAACTTTTTTATTTTGAAAATAATGCAATTTACATGAAGTCATTTACTTGTCAAGTCGGTACAAAGATGCTCATAGTTGACTATCTATCTATATTCTCCCGGCAATGCAACCCTAAGATATATTATATGATCGTAACGAATCTTCCCGTAAACCGCCACTGCCCTAAATTATCCTGAGGATCGCCCGCGTAAACCAAGAGTATGACGAATGAAACTGTATGGGGCTATATGACTGTATAAATACTTTGAATGAGGCCTACAATAACTACCAACTAAGAAATAAGCGAAAGTAGTAAGTAAGTAAGAAAGATCCTCCCTGCCTATTCCGCAAATGTAAAACTGTTTATTTTTACAGTTTACAATAACATTACAAAAGTTGTAATGCAGCTAGTTTTAGGTCATTTACTATGGAGTTGTTACGAAATTTTACTAATACAAGTGCATTTTTTGGTCGACTTGATTGATTCTACTTAGCTGTAATAGTTTTACTTTTAACTTCATTATATATACTACTATTGTATATTCTTTTTACATTACCAAAAATGCGGTTTAGCTGGTAGAGCGGGGGGGGGGGGGGGGGCATGACTCTAATGAAAAATACCACTTTAAAGCTAAATATTTCGCAAACGGACCGCTGAATCGAAAAGATGTTGTTCCATACTCCCAGTGAAAAACGAAACCCCACAGAATGGAATAGACGGGTAAAATATCATACTCTATTTACCTGTACGGAAGGTACCCAAAATAAAAATGTTTTTTAAGATTTTATGTTACAGTTTTGTAGGCGTGATTAATATCTATAACTATGCCAAATTACAGATTTGTAGCACCTAGGGTCTCTGAGTAAAACCGCGGACGGACATGGCGTGGCTATAAGGGTTCCTTGTTGTGTAACGACAGAATCCAAAAAACTGATTGCTGATTTTCATGAAAGCAAAGACATAGCTTTAATTTAAACTTAATTATTTACTTAAGATAGATAAATCATAATCACGAAGTCGTGATTAAAGCAAGTCTTTGATATATACGAGTAAAATTAATTTAAATTTTGGAATCCGAATCGGCCACGAGGCTATGTTAATTTCAGACTACTAAATATAATACAACGTTTTAATGGAATTTTGTTATAGCTATTATTCGTAATTTAATAAAAATGAAATATTTCTAAAATCTATTTACAAAATTTTATATTTTAATGACACTTAATTTTTCGGATTTTTTCTCTTTTATTTATTTTTTTAATTTTAATTAGTATTTCTTTATATATAATAATTATTTAACATTGTTTTCTTAGTTTAAATTATCTCCTATGTATAATTATTATTTCCGTTAGATTTTATACCATTTCTTTTAAAAGATAAATGCAACATACTAGATAAATACAAACACCAAATATGTTTAATCTGTTCAATCTGGCATTAGGACTGAAACTTAGGCAATTCTTTCCTAATTTATGTGGGTGGAGTAACCAGTGTGAGATTCGAGATAGTTTCCGCACGTAAAACCCCTCTCTACTAAGTCTTTAATGACGTTATACGACAGCGTAACGCCACACACAATGTATTAGATAATGTACATTTATTTTGTGTTAAGTAAAACGTCGTGGGATGTGTTTTTGGAACGAATAAAACTATATAATTAACAAGAACTTTTCATTATTTTAAGTAAGATGATGATGATGATTTTTACAAGCCATTCAAATCAGTAATCATATTTTATAAGCGCATATAAAATAGGAGCTGGTAAATAAGTTGCTGATTATTATTGATAATACAATCTTAATATCTTTCGGAACAATTTGCGAAGGAGTGAAGTTCATATCTCAGAAAATTTTCTTAAAGAAATACAATATACAAACAACGTTTCGTGCATCAAACTTCATTAAAACTTTTTCTATTTAACAATTGACTTTAACGGTGAAAATGTTTTCTACGAACGCTTAAAATCAAACGTCACGATTTAAAGTTAATATCGAAAGAAATTGATATTTTAAAACAAGTGATTTTTTTTTAAATTTTGTACTAAATAAAATTATATACCACGTTATTTTTTATCATGGGCTCATGGGTAAGTGCTCGTAATTCGAGTTGCAAGATGCTACCCGGCACGACAGACGAACAAGAAAGTGACTTAATATAAACGTGGTAACAAGCTTTGCACACTATAAAATTCGAGTAGGTCAGATCATCTCTGATTGGTGCTCGTTGTCTGCTGGCATTCCTCAAGGCGGTATTCTCTCTCCTCTCTTTTTCTCAGTCTTTATAAATCTCATTACATCCCACATTCGCTGTTCGTACCATCTGTATGCTAATTACTTACGAATTTATGCTCAAGCTGAGGTTGCATGTACCGATGATGTGATTGAGAAGCTCAACTGTGATCTCAATTGTATTTGTAATTGGTCAAACAGATTTGGTATTAGGGTTAATCCATCAAAATGTGAGGGTATTGTGGTTAGTAGTTCTCGTAGCCTGACTAAAATTGGTTTGAAAGCGCTACCTCCCATAATCTTTAGTTATGTTATTGTTCCTTACGCAACAACTGTTATAGATCTCGACTTAATTGTGGACGGCTCCGTGGCGCAGTGGCTTAGTAATGAATTGTTGCGCTGAATGCCGCGTGTTCGAATCTCACACGGAACAAGTATTTGTATGGCCCACAAATAATTGTTCCGGGTGGATGTTTGTCCTCGTGCAATTTATGTTTGTAAACTGCCTCCACGACACAGGAGAAAATCCTAGTGTGGGGGTAACGTTTTTTTTTTTAAATAATTATAGACAACATCCTCAGTTGTCTGAATATATGAAGTGCAAAGTGGAAAGCATATTATTTTTCAAATGAAATAAGTTTTATTAAAATAAAAACCAGTTCATGTTGCTATGTTTGATTGGCAATATAAACTTTATTGAAACAGTAATAAAAAATCTCTCCCCTAAAATTAAATTAAAATATTAACGTTATCTTACGTATGAAATGAGAACATGGGAATAGCTAGCTACATTATTATTTAGGAACTTTCCTTGTGGAAACAACTTATTCTTATAAAAACTAAAACCGCATCTGACGTGCATAGCAAAATTAAAAACTATGAAGTTAAATAATTAAAGTACAATTTATTATTTGGAAACTGTTGACGTGAAAATCACTTCTACTCATAAAAATTAAAAACAGCATCTGTCGTGGAACGACAGCACCAGATCACAACTGTTCAATGATGTCTCTGATGTAACTGAACAGACAGATCTCCAAATGCATGTGACGGGACTTAAACAACTGACTGTCGTTTACGAGACACCTGAGTTTTTGAGTGAGATTGAGAGGTTCTATGGGCAGCTGTACACATCATCTTTGAAGCCACATGCAAGTGTGAGTAACGATCCCAGAGCAAGTCTTATCCGACATTATTCCGATGATATCCCGGACGTCAGTCTGATCGAGATTAGAATGGTACTCCAGCAACATAAAAACTACAAGGCCCCAGGCGAGGATGGAATTACCCCGGAGCTTCTGAAAGCGGGTATAAAACCGGTACTAGAAGTCCTTCAGAAGCTCTTTAATTCCGTCCTCCATGTCAACATGGGAACGCGGAAATCAAACACCGAGAACGAGCTGAGACTGCTTTATTCATATTTACCCTTCTTAATGATAAGAAACAAAATTAAAATAGTATTTTCTCAACAACGCGGGTTCATAATCGTTTTCTGAACTCTTTTGCAACTTAATTAACTGTAAGCCCGTAACTTCAGTCGCTGCGCTCAATGCCATATCTCTTGGCATCGCGCAAACTTTATCGTGCTGTGTATAGTCAGCGCTGGAATGCTGCGCGCTTAACGCCGGCTTCGGCTCGTATACCCATGACAAGGCGTCAGCAATAAATAGATGTTTATATGCCTTGTTGACTAATTTAAATGTATAGGGTTGTAATTCCAATAACATCCGTTGTAGGCGCGATGGTGAGTCTGCTTTTGGTTTCTTATCCGTTCTTCCATAAATGTACGCATGAAACCTCTCACACAAGCAAAAACGCAAGCGTCTAATTCCTTCTCTATCTGAGAATATCGTTGTTCTGCTTTTGACAATGACTTAGACGCATAACAAACTGGCATCCCATTTTTCATTAGAAATGCACCTAAGCCGCTTTTGCTCTCATCTACTGAGATAGTACGTAGGTCACTCTATAAGTTTTGAGATATACAAAAAGTATTCTAGATACTATTAATATTTATTTTACATCTTTTCAAAATATTCTCAATCATGCTCCATACAAAGTTCCATTCGCCATAAAACCAAACCAAACCAAACACTTTTGCCAGTCTTGATCTGACAGGTCGGCAATCGCTTCTTCGTAGGCAGCCACGGCTTCTTCGGTGCTTGAAAAAAAGTTGCCTTTTATTTTTTCTTTGACTCTTGGGAACAAAAAGAAACCACAAGGAGCTAAGTCAGGGCAGTAGGGTGGGTGACAGAGTTTCAACACCAGATTTCTCAATAAATGCTTTTGTTCTAAGGGAGGTATGTGAAGAGGCGTTATCGTGATGCAGCATGATTCCCCGAAGCCTGGTATTTGGTCTTCTCTCCCGCACAGCTTGAAAAGCTTTGGGTAATGCAACTGTAGTATACCATTCAGAGTTGACTGACCTACAATTTTCCAACATTGACGTCGACAAATGTCCGCTCCGCGAAAAAAACTAACCACCATTTTTTTTCCCGACGTTGCGAGGTCTTTGCAGTTTTGTCGGTAACTGTCCTTCTGAGTAGATCCATACCGATGATTGCCTTTTATTTTCGAGATCATATTGATAGATCCATGTCCCGTCACCAGTAACAATTTCTGAAACATGCTTAGATGCCCTGTTTTCAAAATGTAGACGCATTCCATGGCACCAATCCACACGAGTCTGTTTTTCGCTTTCGGAGAGCAAACGAGGGATCCATCGACAACAAAGCTTCCTCACTCCAAGATGTTGATGTAGGATGATATAAATGCTCCCCGAATTAATGCCTACAATATTTTCGATGTCCGTATATGTGATTCGTGGGTCTTCTCGCACCAACATTTCAGTAGTCCATACATTTTTTGCCGTTACTGCTGTTTGCGGGGCCGCGGTTCTTTGGTCATCTTTAAGATTAATTTTACCCCTTTTGAATTCAGCAAACCTGGAGCTGAGTCCCCTAATGCTGATTGTACCCGTTGTAAACTTAATTGTTCGGTTAAACCAAATTTAAAATCATAATATATCAGATCAGTTCAGATCCATCGTTTCTACTCGTTCTATCTAGTTCTACTCGTCGAGGAGTTCCAGTAGCAGTCACCGAAGTACACCATCAGGTCTCTCCATCAAGTCCGGAGGCAAGGTCTCACCATAACTAACAAAACAAGCCTAAACTCGGCACATCTTATTCTACTCGTCCAGGAGTTCCAGCAGCACTCACCGAAGTATACTTTCAGGTCATACAGGTAGGTATTCGAATTTCGTATCTAAGTATATTTTTGTAGGTGAAATGAAAAAAAATCAACTATCAATTTTCAAAACGCGCCCTTAACACTGGTGGTTTTGATAAACACTCTTTTATAACTTTTAAACACTCATCATCTCGTTCATCCCAGTGCCATTCCGTTTCTTTTTTTAACAACTCTCTCTACAACAATGTCTTATCAGATAAATTTGGTATAAAAGCACCCACGTAAGTAATTAGTCCTAGTAATCGCTGTACGTTCTTTTTAGTTTCAGGTTTAGACATGTTCGTAATTGCTGTAATGTGTGTTATCCGGATAAAGCCCCCTTTTTGTAATACCTGATTTCTTCTAACCCAAATTTGCACTTATTTTTATTTAGTTTGAGATTGACTTTCCTGCACCTGTCCAATAGTAATTTTAACCTTTCATCATGTCCTTTTTCGCTACTACCGTATATTAATAAGTCGTCGATGTACATACAAACTCCATCCAAGTCTTCAAAATTTTCGTATATTTTTTTATGAAACACCTTTGGTGCCGAACAGAATATGATTGCCAAGTACGTGTATATATTAATTTGCATACTCGCCGCTTTGTTCGTTATTTCACATGCCTTTATATAAATTTCATAGCTATTCCTCCATTTTGTCCAACTGGTACTTAAATTTGCGTAGTTTGAACTCCCGTCGAAACGAAATGGTTTTGGTGGACTTAAGACACCTTCCATAATTATTAAATGTTATTAAACTAAACACCATTCGAATTAACTTCAAATATCCTTAATACAACTTATTTACTTTTCCGACTGCGCCATGTCAACATAAGAACGCGGCAATCAAACACCGAGATCGAGCTGAGACTGATTTATTCATATTTACCCTCCACTATTGGAGCAGAAGTGCGGTGCTCTTGTTCTTCAAGAAAGTGCGACAACGCTCTCTTGAAGAACTGCACACCGATTTCCCTTCTGAGTCGCGTCTACGTGCTGTTTTCGTGATTCATTATGAATCGTCTCGCACACAGACTCGACCACTTCCAGCCTTCTGAACCGTACCATACACCATACCATACCAAGTACCATTAATACCATAGACCACATACATACCCTTCGGTAAATTGTACAGAAGACCGAAGAGTTCAATGTGCCACTTTGCCTTGCGTATGTGGACTATAAGAAAGCCTTTGTTTGATTCCGTCGAAATTTGGGCGGTGCTACAGTCCCTTCAGTGGTGCCAAGTTGACTGTCGGTATATCGGAGTGCTGAAATGTTTGTACGGTAGGGCTACGATAGCTATCCGAGTACATAATCAGAGTACGAAACCTTTCCAACTGCAGAGAGGTGTGAGACATCCCCGAAACTCTTCACCGCTGCATTGGAAGACGTTTTTAAGCTACTGGACTGGAAAGGATACGGCATTAACATCAATGGCGAGTACATCACTCACCTTCGATTTGTTGACGATATAGTCTTTATAGCAGAATCGCTGGAGGACCTTAACACTATGCTCAATGGTCTTAATAGTGTCTCCCAACGGATAGGTCTTAAGATGAATGTGGACATGTGGCCAGTGGAAGGAAAAGGGGAGATCTAAGAAATGTATGGAGTGCATAATGTCAGCCGCCCGGCTGTTATTTGGTTTGACGTACCTAATAAAAAGTACCTAATTTCAGCCACGTAATATAAATAAGCGCTGCCATAAACTGGAATAAATACCATTAATTAGATCATAACTTATTTTATAGCTAAGGGAGTTAGGATCAATTCGTTTGTTTTAAAATTGGTTTTAGATTTTAAAGTTTCGCAAAAGATGTACTAGCTTTTCTCTCTGACATTCGGCGTATATTAAGAACACCTTATGTACTCAATTATTTTTGAAAAAGAAGAAAAAAACAAGTAATAAATAATATTCTATATTTTAGCAAAAAACTATAACTTAGTAATACTAATTATAACTTAGAACATAAATGAAAAACTCATAACTGACTTTTTAGCCCGACCCGGGATTCGAACCCGGGAGCTCATGATCAGCAGTCGCAACTACTACAACCACTAGACCAACAAGGCAGTACTATATCTAATAAGATATTGTGGTTGGGTATTAAGATTATTTTTAACTGTATACTATACTGATAATATTGAATTAGCCTTTTATAGTGTAAATTACAATATTTGTCGAAATGTTAATTATGGATTCGAACCTTACATGCAAATGGTGCTTCAGTTTTTTATTTGCATTTACTTCAAAGAAAATACACGCAAAAAGCTTCATCGCGCAGTAAAAAACACAACAAATATATGTATAACTAATACGAAAAATTATACCCAAAACAAACAACTAATACTTCCTATAAATAACCTAATAAGTAATAATAATATTATCGATTGATAAGATGACGTCAGCGAGCATGTGCGCTGGCTGACGTCGTGACAAACGATACGGATTTCACCTTCAAGAGCATAGATAATATACTATATAGTTCAAGAGCTTGGCGCTCACTGACTCCAGCAAGCCCGTGGGCAGTGAATACGCCCAGTTTTTAAAACAATTTCTTAATAAAATCAAATTTTGGTCTTTTGAAAAAAAAATTATGATAGAAATGTTCATTAATAAATTTCCTATCCATTGGTGTAAATCGCAAAATAAAATAATACTTACTTTACGAGGAGATGCATGTTATCAATAATTATATCACATTTATGTAGTTTCGTTGTAAGGAGATTATTTTAATATTTATTCCTTTAAAAAAAATTAGATATGACTTTTATGGAATCAAGATTATGTAGAAATATAATGTGTTTTTTATTAGTTGATATATCTTTTAAATAAAAAGTAGATAGCTCCTAAAAAACGCACAAATAACGACTAGCGCGACATTTTGCTAAACCTGCGCCTTAATTACCACTAGGTGGACTGTAAGTTCATTTGTCACTTCAGTTTTATAAAAAAAAAGATAGGGAATGCTGAAAACTCTCAAAGTGATAGTGGGAATTCGTATTATGATTCCATTTTATGGTATTTATTGTAATATTACGTGTATATCTATAATATAAAAATGAATTGCTGAATGTGGTGTTAAGCGCAAATCTCGAGAGCAGCTGAACCGATTTCGCTAATTCTTTTTTTATAATATTCCTTGAAGTACGAAGATGGTTCTTGCGGAGAGAAACATTTAAAAATTTGCCTGAAAAAGTATAAAAACAACACTTTTATATATTCCCATACAAAATATTCCTAATAATACTTAAAAGTCAATTTGAACTTTAATACCATACCATAAAGTTTAAGTGTTAGTGGAGGGGTTCCGGGAAGGCAAAACAATTATAATTTTTGTTTTTTGACATAATGTAATTGTTGACTTATCAACTTTCTTTTTTTTTAATCTTACTAGCTGACCCGGTGTCCCGAATGGCCGAATAAGTGTTAAAAAAATTAAAGAATCGACTGTTAGGCGGTACGAAGTTCGCCGGTTCAGCTAGTTATTAATAAACTAGACGACCCAGTGAACATCGTATCACCTACATATATTTGTGAAAAGTATGGTCATAACTTAATACAAAATTTTTAATTTACATTAAATGCAACACAGTTATCCACTTAATCAATTTAAAACTTTCTGATGTACTATATTTTTATGTTTTTTTGCAGTGCGTATATCTTTATATATAAAAATTACGTGTCACGTTGTTTGTCCGCGATGGACTCCTAAACTAGGTACTGAACTGATTTCAATGAAATTTTGCACACTGTGTGCATTTTGGTCCAACTAGAGAGATAGCATAGTTTTTATTACGATAAATGACTCTCAAAAATTTTTATTGCGAATTTAAGAATTTTTATAGTTTTTAAACTATAGATACGTCATACTCGCTCTAAAATGGCAATACGAAAGTCAGGTAATTGCCCGACTCGCATTCAGTCGGGCACGCTCTCGCGTCGCGGCTATACCTTCGCTACAGCGCGTAATATTCTAGTTATTCGTGGTAAAAATGCCTTCCTGGGTTTTTAGGTGGTGCACAAATTACACGGCAACTGTGAGAGACAAGAAAAACGTCTCATTAATATTTTGAATATTTTTTTTTTTTTTTTTTATAGGATAAGGGTGACAAACGAGCACACAGTCCACCTGATGGTAAGTGGTTGCTGCGGCCCATAGACATCTACATCTATCCTCGTTTGCGAATCAAAATGCAGATGCGTTGCCACCCGTGAGGTCTAAGATGGAATGCCTCATTTCCAGTAAAAAGGGCCTCCGGCCACCTGCACTCACCGAGCGAAACGCAGAGGAAAACCTCTACTTCACGCTGGTATTCTGTGAGGTCGTGGTACCACCCCGGTTTGAGCCGGCCCATCCGTGCGACAGCAAAAGCTGCCGCGTGGCTCTACCACTGTTAAAATAATATATATAATAACTGTTAAAATAATATATATAAATATGAATATAGATATTTTGTTCATAATTGGTTTTATTATTTCAACACTAACCACTAGTGTAAACTTTGACGCTAGCTAGTGTGTTCATTTCCATATCGGAATGTCACGCGCTTGCACCAATGCGCGCCCAGCAGCAATCAATACGCAACTAATGATGTATATTCATCTTTTTCTAACGATGGGTATGCCGTATCATTTGTCTCTTTTTGTTAGCACAACGTGTCATAATAAATAACTGTACGTAGATATAGTACTACCTGCGCCACTTTAAAATACAATAATGTTAGTGTGTAACCTGTCTATCTTTTTTAATACGTCTTTGCGCTAAGGGCAAAACAACGTCTGTCTGGCGAGCTAGTATATTATAAAGATGATGGTTTTCCGATTCGCGAACACACGACGTATAATTTATTATACTATAAGCTATTATTATAGTTTCTGCCTATTAAAGTCCACGGCTAAACATAGGAACTTCTCTTATAGATTGGTAGATTGATATCATGTGTTAAAATCTTGAAGTATCGTCGTCCGATTAGCACTACAGTCTAGCCATGAATCACTAATAGCCCGGTTTCGGTGGAGTCAAAGGCTTTCTCATAGTGCACAAAAGCTAGATACAGGGGCTAATTATATTCAGTTGCCTTATGATTAATTTACCAATAATTTATGATGTGGTTTCGAAATTAGAAAAAATGACTTTTGAAGAAGTGAGAAGTAAAAGCTAACTTCAAAGAAATAAAATAATTTCCTCGAAACAGCTTCGGAAGTCGGGGCTTTAACTTTTCTATAGACTATGTATTAGCACCGTCTTCTAAAGCTGTGATGCTCGCCTTTTACTTTTTATTAAAAGAAAGTTTTAAGCCCTTTAAAGTTGACCAAGGGATATTGCAAGCACAAGGTAACACAAAAATATCGTCAACATTAAAAAAAACTTCATCTTCTATTTTCCCACCTTTAGGGATTTCCATCCATATTCCCATTTTTCACTAAACTTATATATGGGATCACTCCTGAAGTTATAACCTATTTATTTAAAAAAAAAAACTGAACTGGTTTCTAAATATTTTTTTTTGGTTCATATATAAAAATAAGACTGGACACACAAAAGAGAAGTGGATGATATTAAAAAAAAATTACCTTACTTATGTAAACAAAGCAACCGATATTAAATATTCAAACAGATATTTGTCTACGCGGCGACTTTGAGTGCTCGCTATTAGCCCCATTTGTCGTGTGTTGTAATTTTGAATATAAGGGTTATTAATATATTCAGATAAAGTAAAATTCTCCACTTAATAAGTTGGAAAATGAAGTAGGGTTTAGTAGGGCATTAATTAATTCTTTTAGGTATAGGCAACTGCAAAAATATATTATAAGGAAAACTGTGTTAGAAATTTTTAATTACAGAATTTTAAAGTTAGTTTCTACACAGTGAAGACCTTCGATCGGGCTTGGTACAAAGCGTTTCTTTGGAAGTTTCCTTCTTATCCCCAGAAATTGTGGAATTGGATTATCAGTTTTCTTGCACATCGGAGCATGAAGGTCGTAGTAAACGGTACATGTTCCTACTACAAGCCTATTGCTGGTGTTTCACAAGGCTGCGTACTATCACCTACGCTGTTACTCCGGCGTTTGAAGAAAAATGCTTTAATACTCTAAGCGTTACAAAATAATTAAATGAAATATTACTCGGTTATATTACGCTCATTTGAACCACAAGACCACCCGGGATAACTAGTATGAATAATAAGTAAAGTAATAAGCTATATATACATCCCACTGGACCATGGCACTCATCGAGAGGGTTTCAGTGCAAGGAAAAGTCCGCCGCGCTGTTTCAGTAAACGTTTACATGCCCTAGAAATGTTTTTAATTGCTTAAACATACTGATTTCTTCACGATGGTTTACATCACGATCTAACACGTGGAAAGTCAGCAATTAAATCTTAAAATGTAAGTAATAATTTTAGACGTACCAAACTGTCCTAGTAAAATGGCTCATGTTCATATCATACTGCCGATCCGCCCCGGCTTCGCACGATTTCTGGATCTCGACAACAGCACCTGTTATGGATGCTTTACAGCACCCATGGTCACGGGGGGGGGGGGGGGAGACTGGGGTGTTTTCGCGAATCATCCTTGGTAGGAATCGGTGTTCTTTTGCGAGGTTTTGTGGTCTATCAAATCTAATGTAATGGCGGAGACGGTGTTGAACATATTCACACACTGTAGACTTCGTTACTTATGTCGGGAATTAAAAAGTTAAATTAAATGCGATAAAATCCGTAAAAATTAGTTTCATTTAATTTAGGTTACTTTTATTTTAGGAAAAGAATTAGAGTACCGCGCAAAAAAATTAAAACCCACGAAATCCAATCACAATAAATTCACAGCTAGCAGCAGCACAGAACAGCTAGCATATAAAAAGTACATCAGACTCACTTTTACAAAAGAGCCGACACAATAATATAGTTAGTGAACGTGTGAAAATAAAGAATAACTCAGGTGTATAGTTTTAGGTACATTCGCTTTAATACCATTTGGTATAATTATGATACTCTGACAGATGGCGGTATAATCATCACGTATAAATACTAAATGTAAAATATGAACCCCCAACGGCGACCAGTGTCAAAGGTCAAGTGGCCTTTACAAAGCACTCTTTGAAAGACAAAACCTACTACATCGCTTCAACCACTTCTTACTGCGGGAGACCTTGCGACAAGAAGCTCCAAAAAGCTACTGTGCCATACTATACTAACAGTTACCATTTAACCTTTTAGATTATTTTATTATATATATAGGAGGTATTCCTTATTATGTCACCAGGGGCTGACAACGCATCTGAATTTTGAATCTTAATCGAGCATAGATATAGATGTATGTATATGTGCCCCAGCATCCACTTACTATCAAGTAGACTGTGTCCCTGTTTGTCACCCTTAATATATGAAGAAAATCTTAAAAAAGTTTATTATATCAAAGCATTCTTATCTTTTAAAGAATCATATAATTTATAATAAATGGAACTTGTACTTTGGAACAAGAAGTTTAGATTTATTACGCATTTTAAAGTTATGGATATTACTCATTGTATCAAGAGTATTCAATGAATTTCTTACATAAATAATATTATCCAGCATAAAATGGAAGTAACAGTTAAGATATAAATTTATTTAAAAAGTTCTTTGAGTGAATCCCTTGGTCTACTAATTCAATTACTAAATTGTTCAACTTGATATGAGTACTAACTTAATTTATATTTGGTGAAGAAAACTTAAGGCATTTCGTTTTATTTGCGTTCAGAAGCAAGTTATTTTTATTTGTTTATCACCAATGTGTCTATAACAAGCGTAGGAATTGTAGCAGGCCCTCTATATTTTAGAAGAGACCTATGCCTAACAGCGTACTGTTACGGGCTGATTAAAATAAACATTGTTAAAAAAACTTTTTTGGTGGTAGAGCCTCGCTGCAGCTATATTATGAGTGTAGCACGAATGGGTCGGCTAAACCGGACAAGGACGAAGCTTTCACAGAATACCACGTGAAATAGCAACTCAATACTGTTGTGTTTGTGAGTGTAGATAACCGGAGACCTTTACCTTTGGCAACGAGGCATTCCATCTTAGGTCTTAGGAGTAACAGCGCATTTCGAATTTTGATTCATCTACGATAATCGATGAATCTACTTACTATCAGGTGGACTGAGCTCGTTCGTCATCCTTATTTTATGAAAACCAAAAATAAGGCAAACCAATTGGTAATGCGTGTTAAAAGTACTCAACTTTCTTTTTATATAGAATAAGGGTGACAAACGAGCACACCGTCCACCTGATGGTAAGTGGTTGCTGCGGCCCACAGACATCTACATCTACCCTTGATTACTTATAAAAAAAATACAGACGCATTGTCACCCGTGAGGACTGAGATGGAATGTTTCGTTTCCAGTAAAATGTGTCTCCGGTTCTCTACACACACCATACGAATCACAGCAGCATTAAGCTGCTATTTGACTTTGGTATTCTGTGAGAACGTGGTCCTTCCTCGGTCGAGTCGACCCATTTGTGCTACAACTTTACTACTAATTCAACTGCAGCATGGCTCTACCACGTTATTTTGCTGTGGCAACTCTAGTGATAAGTTGTAAAAGTAATTGATTCCGCTAAATTTTAACAATTTAAGTATTGCAAATTCATAATATCCACCTCAATTTTATGTTATTGTTCATGCCCTGAGTTTACACGACAAAAAGTCTATTGGGCTGGGGCCCATAGTAGCCCCCTAGACGAGCAACAGAGGACGGGGCCCAAATGGCCTATGGACAATTATTCTATAAGGGCTGCTAATCAAACAAAAACTTACCGATCTCCGGAGGTAAGGTTGACCACAAGGTACCAGTCAGGTGATAAGTGAGGTGTATGTAAAGTGGTGTGCGAAAGTGTATATACATGTAACCTGACGGCCAGATGTAATCGGAGAGAAGATCCACAGGCGCTGCTGTTCTCCAAATTTGTGCTCCCTCCAGTCGTAGTTCACCAATTGAAAACTTCTGCTTTCATTTCACTATTTCAGTTTATCAACTTTATTGTACATTTAATTAACTTCAAACTCAACTAAATCCCCGTTAATCGTAATAAAACAAGTGACACACGGCACAACTAATGAACGGTCGATCAAGGTTCAACGTTCCATTTTCACTTAGCAACAAATTATAATCGAGCACACGCGGTCTCCTCTCGAGTCACAAGGTTAGTGTTCCACACGACAAGCTAAAATTCTTTCGTACGATATTAAAATACCACGCCCGCAATCAGAACTCAAAAATCAGCCTCGTTGACACGTAAAACGAACAAACGAACGAACACAAAAAAGGCACTTAACGCGACGTTACAATTCAACATTAACTTGCAAAAACAATTAACCGGGCCACGCCCTCGAAATGGAATGCGAGCGTCAAATTCCAGGCCGTCTTTCGACTCGGCGTGCGCGCACGATACCGCGTCACACAAGCAAATTAAATATTGCAAAATGCACTTCAAGATGCAATCACTATACAAATTGACGTAAATTATTGATAAAATGATTCAGAGTCGGTGTGTGCTGATAATATAACACCACCACCAAAACTCTATGTCAGAGCCATAGCAGAGGAGATGAAAATAAAAGTAACTCAATTATTAACAAAAATAATAAAATTGTGTATACCGATGACATGGGAAAAAATCTAGCCATAACTTTAAATAACTCTTTATAGGGACAAATAATTATAATGAGGTTGTTATAAACTAATTTGCTTAATTCCGCGTAAAGAAAGAATATGATGTGTCCTGCCCAAATTTAAGGGGACCTCCCACCCTCTCTAAATCGCGCGCACTATACCCGTCGCCGTTAATCCCTGCACTACCACCCCCAGCACCAGCACAACCGCTATGCTCTCTCAGGAAAAAACTGGGCAGGACACATCATTTTAAGTCTTAGCGGCCAGCCTCCGCAGAGTCTACTTCACCTGAGGATCCCTCGTGTAGAGGCGAAACACGTGTCGTACTTTCGAGAGTGGTGTGTCGTGCCTAGTGTGCTGGTGCTGGGGGTGGTAGTGCTGGGATTAACGGCGACGGGTATAGTGCGCGCGATCGAGGGAGGGTGGGAGGTCCCCTTAAATTTGGGCAGGACACATCTTTTTCTTTCTTTACGCGGAATTAAGCAAATTAGTTTATAACAACCTCACTATAATGGATTTCCGCAAAGTAACGCCTGATTCTATCAAATAATTATAAATTGCTGCATGCCTGAAGCATCTTTTAGTGACATCATAAATAAAATTATCGTAACTAAATTTTGCTTAAATAGTACAGTAATAATTTTTGTTTGTAGAAAAGGTGTAGTGTAAGTGTAAACAACAAACAGTTAACAGTTATTGAACAACTTAATAATTTAAATGTACACAAAATTTTATCTTGTTCACACTGCTTTACATACAAGGATTGCCACAGGAAAATAATCTAAGACATAATTTAAATTTTCATATGAATAATTTTATATGTAATAATAATTTAAATTTGACATATAATTGTATTGATAATAATGACAAATTTCATTTAATTAACATAAATAATTTAATAAAAAGTTTTGGATAAGAGATAGGTATTACCTATCCAAATATAATTTAAGACTAAGCCAAGTTTTTGGCTACCAAGACGGCTTTTATTGAGCATCATAATCATTTGACATAATTTGGAATCAGTTGCAACTAATTTAAATTAGTGAATGCGATAATAGAGGCAATCTCTAGCAATAATAAGAGTTAAATAATTTAGAACGCAGCCCACAATAAGTAGTAATAATTGTTTACACCTGGTGTATCAAAATATATAAGACATGATGGACAAAGAATCGGAAGTTATTTACGTGGTGGAGCTATGCTGCAGCTATATTAATAGTATAGTTGTAGCATGAATGGGTCGGCTTGACCGGGGAAGGACCACGCTCTCACAGAATACCAGCGTAAAATAGCAGCTTAATGCTGGTGTCTTTCGTATGGTGAGTATAGAGAACCGGAGATAGCCGGAGCCGGAACCGGATATAACCTTTACTGGAAAAGAGGCATTCCATCTTAGTCCTTACGGCTGAAAATCTACATTTTTATTCCCAAACGAAGATAGATGTAGATGTCTATGGGCCACAGCAACCACTTACCATCAGGTGGATTGTGTGCTTGTTTGTCACCCTTATTCTATATAAAAACAAGTTGAATTGTTTTTAAATAGTAACAACATACATATCCTTTGTATTACTCAAAATTGGCTAAAAGATTATAATTTCACGTTTAATTTCAGAAATCACCTGGTGGTCAGTTCTTTCAATACAGAAAAGAGTTTACGTGGTGGTTCCTTAATATTAGCAGATAAATAATTATTATACTTATATAAAGAACGTAAGGATATTGTGCGCCTCTCTATTGAGCGAACTGTAGAAATGGCTTGTGTCGAGCTCGAGCACCTCATTGTTGTAAGTATTTACAAATCCCCATGTGCTACTTATGACTATTTTGAAAGGATTGCGGAAGAAGTTTTGCTCAAGCTTAGTGAACAGAACAAGTCTGTTGTAATATGTAGAGACTTTAACATCAATCTTCTTGAAACCTCTTCCATTAGTATTAAGTTTAGCTCATTGTTTAAATCGTATAATCTTGTTAATTGATTCTTAAAACCAACACGTATTCCTGGACCTAGTGCGACCTGTATAAATAACATTTTTACAGATGTTAAGAACTTGCATAAATCAATTATTCAAAATTTAAGTTCAGATCACTGTGAACAGTTGGTATCATTGCCGTACATATACAAAAAACAGAAAAATAAGAAAGTTGTGAGAGGCTTAGAAGTAGTATAATAAAAAGACTACCATCACTTTCATTTAAAAATAGTGCTAATTATTTGTATGCTACTGTTATTTAAAATTATAAGTTGTGAAGTTAGTAGAATAGAAATGGGTACTAATGGGTACACTATATTTAATACATGCGTCGAATGTGGTGTGTATCTTGATCTAAGGAAACATAGTAAAGGTATAACCTTTATTTAAATCTGGTAGTTAAACAGACCCCGCCAATTTAAGAACAATTTCTGTACCACCTACATTTAGTAAAATTTTTGAAAAAATAATTTTAGATCAGATATTAAGTTTCTTTAATATTATGATTTCTTATATTTTCTTTAATATTGATAAATTGCTACATAAAATCAATTCGTTGTTCGACAACTGACGCTGGAGTTGAGCTTATTAAAAATATTTTTTGTGCATGGGAGAATTCAGAAAATGCTTTGGGTATATTTTGTGACCTTTCCAAGGCCTTCGAATGTGTTCACCATGAGACATTTATCAGGAAGCTACAGTACTATGGTGCCAATAACAGTGTTTAAACTTATTATTATATATCGTATTTAAGTAAAAGAATGCAAATAGTTATTATCAATGGTAAAAGTTCTTCCGGGTCACCTGTATTAATGGGTGGCCCTAAGGGCTCGATTCTCGGCCCATTTCTATTTCTAGTGTATATTAATGACTTACCTTCCCTTGTAGGGAATAATCATGATATAGTATTATTTGCTGATAATACTTCCTTAATTTTTAAACTTAAACGTCAATCATTTAAATGTGGCGAAGTGAATAATGCTATATCAAAATTAATGCATTGTTTTAACATTAAAAATCTACATTTAAACGGAAATAAAGCTAAATGTATTTTTACAACATCGAATGTTAAAAATCTGAATACCAATGTGTTTTTAAATGGGGAAGAACTGAGCTCTGTAGAATCCTGTTTTTTTTGGTAAAAAAGATTAGAGGTCTCACTAGTGTCTAAATAGCTAGATTAGTTTATTTCAGTTATTACTATAGCATAATGTCTTACAACCTAAAACCGAGTGTCTCTTAGAGATAAATTTAACGAAATAAATATATTAACTTTGGCCTCTCAGAACAGTTACGAAACTTTAATGTATGTTCACAAAAACATAGGTAGTTTTAGTAAAAAAAGTGATATACATTCTGTAAACACTAGGGACAACCACAAGCTAGTGATACCAGTTTCTCGACCCCACAGAGTCAGTAATTCATTCTTGGGGCAATGTATACGCTATTACCACAAAGTCCCGGAAAGTATACAGGCTCTTTCTATTACCAAGTTTAAATGTTTTGTTAAGCTGAAACTGTATAAAAAAAGGATTATTATAATATAAATGAATTCATGGCTGATAATAATCCCTGGAACTGAGGTGGTCACTTCCAAGCAGTGTCTAAAATAAATTTTGTGAATAGTTGTAAAACCATTAATGTAAAATTTAAGTGGTAAAGTAAAAAATGACTTTCAATAAAAATTACACATGTGATCTATATTGAATAAAAATTATTCTATTCTATTCTAAAAAACTTAATACAAAAAGTGAGCGTTTATGATATTGGGAACTTTATAAAGAAATAAAATACTAGCAATTCGAACAAAACAGAACTTCTGTAAGAATGAACAAATTGTTGTAATGCAATGAGTGGAGTAAATAGCGGGGATGTAAATAACGAAGATCCGTTGGATGCTTTTATGATTCACGACAATGTGGCTTTCCGTAGATTACGTAAATTACTTCATTATGCTCGTATCGTATAATATGGAGTTAAAGCTGGGGTTCTTTATCGTCTCGTATTGTTGTTAAGTTCAAAAAGTGTTTTAAAAAATATGCAACCAGTGATGCTTGTTTATGTATGTGTGCGTGTGACTGCATGTGCCTGTAAAAGTATATGAGTGCATGTATACGTTCATAAGTTTGTATCGATCTGTGAAATGAGTGACAGAAAAATATATATACTATAATGAGTCATTGTGAGTGATACTAGAAAACAATCCGTCTCAAGCTTTATGATATACACGAACCTCTCCCGTTTTAGAGAGTATCATCATCATCACCATCATCATCATTACGGCCCTTCACAAGTCCACTGCTGAACATAGGCCTCCCCCAAAGAATGCCACAAAGCACGGTCCTGAGCCACCTGCATCGACTTCCTGCATATCTTACCAGGTCGTCACTCCATCTAGTGGGAGGACGCCCTACACTTCGCCTGCCGGTACAAGGCTGCCACTCGAGAACCTTTCTTCCCCATCGGTTGTCGGTTCTTCGAGCTATATGGCCGGCCCATTGCCACTTCAGCTTACTAATCCGTTGGGCTATGTCGGTCACTCTGGTTCTACTGCGGATATCCTCATTTCTGAGTTTATCACGCAGAGAAACTCCGAGCATATGCCATAATTATTAAATAAGCATAAACTAAATAAAATATTTTTACCTTTACCTTGTATTTGAAACTAATATGTTAAGAGTATGTTAATTATTAATTTAGGACCATAGGATGTTCAAATAATGATTTATTTAAGCTAATCTGCAGAGAGTAGATTAGCGTAAATGAATCTGTGGAAGCGTGCATTTCGTTGATATTTCGTCATAACATTAATTTTATTTCCATTGAAGCATTATGTATAAAATAAGGATTCTTTACGATAATGCGAAACGAACAGCGCAGTAATGGCTGAACCTAGGTGAAATTACTTTTTAATCCCCTAAGAAGGAAGGTGATAGAGACTATGTGATTGTCCCATGGTGATTTCACTAAAACTCAAGATTTATTAAACAATCGATGATACTTATCATGAATAATTACGATCAATGATGGCACATTTGGAAAAAAGCCATTAAAAAAAGTTTTTAGCACTATTTCACTTCACGGTATTGCTAGACCATAATATACTATAAACCAAACTGCATCAATATACCCTTGTATAAATAATATACAAGGGTTGAATTTTGAAGTACCTTGGAAAATATTGGATCGGTAGAAAATGCCTTTAAAATTTCGTTGAATTGTGCTCCTCAACATATTATCTCTTTAAATCGTAGAAATATATTTACGGGTTACAACAAATTTCTTTTACTAGAATATTTCTGAGGTACGTTAAGATATGTTATATGAAATGTTTTTCCATACAATATAGTGCATTTGAACGTACTCTCAAAAATCGTTGCCAATTTAAGAAATCGTTTAAAAGCTTTTACAAAAATTTACTTCGCAAATATCCGCGTTATAAAATAAAATGATGTGTCTTACCTAGTATGAAGAAGCACCTCCCGCCCTCCCTCAATTGCGTGCACTAACCCCGTCACCACTAATCCCAGCACCGCTACTTCCAACACCACTACACTAGGCAAGACACACCACTGACGATAATACGACACGTGTTTCGCCTCTACACGAGGCATCCTCAGGTGATATAGACTCTACGGTGGCTAACCGCTAAGTGAGCGGCGAGCCAAAACAAGTGCCTTTTATACAAACCGATGATGCAACCGCTCTCTACCTAACGAGCGAGCGATTGCGTCATGCGATAAAACATGCGACCAATCACCGCTGGACTTACGCAGCCGTTTGTAAAATTAAAAACAAACCGCCGCGCAACGCCCACATTATTAGTGAGCAGGCTTGAAGATATTTAAGAGAGGTGAGTTAGTAACATTTGTTTGTTCATTCAGCAATGCAACGGTATTATTATTACTTTTTAATATCTCTAACTGTTCCAGCACACACAGACGCAGCCCTTTATTACACGTATGTAAGACTTTAAAGGAGTGGTCGTTGGCTAGGTTGTGTCCAGTGTCCAAAAGATGTTTGGCAAAATGGGATTTATCGGGATTGCAATTCCTGTACGCGGCTAAATGCTCTTTATAACGTGTCTCGAAATTGCGACCAGTCTGACCCACGTAAACGGCGTGGCATTCGTCACAAACAAGTTTGTAAACACCTGACTTTTGACGAATATCTAACTTATCTTTACTATTACAGATATTTCTAAGAGAATTGTTTGTTTTGAACGCCACATGAACGCCGTTTTGTCGAAGAGTATTAGCTACTTTTTCAGATATGGGGCCTAAGTAGGTCAAACTGCTCACATATCGATGAACACTTTGAGGTTGAACCGCGTACAGAGAGTTGCGAATAACATGCTTTTGTTTCTTTTTAATTAAATTGTTAATGAGATTTTTTGAAAAACCGTTAGAGACCGCTATTTGATAAATTATATTAAGTTCTTTTAAATAATTTTCTTTACTTAATGGGACAGTGAACAAACGGTTAATGTAACAATAAAAAGCGGCTACTTTATGTTGCCATGGATGACATGATGACGCGGGGATGACCGTGTCGGTGTGAGTTGGCTTTCGATAAATTTGGAAAACATGTGACGATTCTTTTCTTGTTATTGTTAAGTCAAGAAAATTAAGGGAACAATCTTGTTCCAATTCAAGTTTAAATTTAATTTTGTCATGGACTCTATTTATTTTATTGAGGAAAACATCCAGTTGTCTCCTTGTGCCAGTCCAGCAAATAATTATGTCGTCTACATATCGATAGTAATATAAGATATTTTGATTGACAACTATATGTTGTTTTTCGAAATTATCCATGAAAATGTCCGCCATAAGGGGACTTAGAGGGGACCCCATAGCTAACCCTTCTTTTTGTAGATAGAAACGGTTATTAAACCGGAAATAGTTTTGTTTCATACAGAGAGAGGTTAAGTTAAGAAGATCATTTGTTTCCCCGGGATGTAGACGACGTTTTTCAAAGAGATCTGCGAGTATACGCAAACAGTCAGGGGATGGGACATTTGTGAAAAGACTATCAACGTCTAAAGATAACAATATGGATTTAGGAGGAATACGAATATCTTTAATTTTGGAAATGAGATCTAAGCCATTTTTTAGGCTGTAAGTGGGGTTAAATCCAGATTTCTCTCGAAGGAGGAAGTTTAATTTTTTAGCAAGGAAATAAGCTGGTGCACCAATATATGAGACAACTGGACGAATAGGAACATGTTCTTTATGTATTTTTGGTAACCCATATAAAATGGGTGCTTGAGGATTCATTGGAACAAGATTGCTCCGAGACAAGTTGTGATCGGGAAAAACATATGATGACTGTTGTATACATAACTTAATATCCGAAGTAAACTTTTTGGTTGGGTCAGACTCCAATAGCTCAAAGTCATCACCTTGGATAACATCGTTAACTTTCTGGCTGTACCCACTACTCTCCATAATAACAACAGTATTGCCTTTATCGGCTTTAGTAACAATAAGGTCGTTTTCCCTTATTCTCTGCTTTAGAGACTTAAAAACAGGGAACTCAGGATTGAAATGGGAAGACGTGGGAACAGCCCGAATTTCATTAGCTACCAAACTTTTAACGATGTTATCTTTCCTCCCGATCACAACAGCCACCTCCGCGTCAACAGCCATAGTCTCTAACGATTTTTGGGAGACCGAAGGTGTTAAATTATACTTTAGGCCTTTATGTAAAAGGGACAACTCATCTGTTGGAAACTGGACATCGGAAAGATTTTTAACTCGGGGATAAAATTGGTGATATTCTGTATGTATGTCGTTATTACGATTACGGGATGAAGAGGATACAAGTCGTTGTAATTTACGGGACTGAATTTGATATTTCTCATAAACAGCCATTGAAGCAAGTTCTCTGGCTTTCCCATCCAAAATATCAAATTCAATATTATGTAATTTATATGAAAGTTCAGAGTATAATACTTTAAGGTGGATTTTTAAATTATCTCTATTGGAAAACCAACGACGACACTCCTCATTAAGCCAAATGTTCTGAGCTTTAGAAATAGCAATACTGGCCGCTCGACTATTTGTGCTGGAACGTATTTGAATATAATGGGGAATAACATGAAGTTGTTTGCACTGCTGATTGAACCAAACACAAGCCAGAGAACTTGCTTCAATGGCTGTTTATGAGAAATATCAAATTCAGTCCCGTAAATTACAACGACTTGTATCCTCTTCATCCCGTAATCGTAATAACGACATACATACAGAATATCACCAATTTTATCCCCGAGTTAAAAATCTTTCCGATGTCCAGTTTCCAACAGATGAGTTGTCCCTTTTACATAAAGGCCTAAAGTATAATTTAACACCTTCGGTCTCCCAAAAATCGTTAGAGACTATGGCTGTTGACGCGGAGGTGGCTGTTGTGATCGGGAGGAAAGATAACATCGTTAAAAGTTTGGTAGCTAATGAAATTCGGGCTGTTCCCACGTCTTCCCATTTCAATCCTGAGTTCCCTGTTTTTAAGTCTCTAAAGCAGAGAATAAGGGAAAACGACCTTATTGTTACTAAAGCCGATAAAGGCAATACTGTTGTTATTATGGAGAGTAGTGGGTACAGCCAGAAAGTTAACGATGTTATCCAAGGTGATGACTTTGAGCTATTGGAGTCTGACCCAACCAAAAAGTTTACTTCGGATATTAAGTTATGTATACAACAGTCATCATATGTTTTTCCCGATCACAACTTGTCTCGGAGCAATCTTGTTCCAATGAATCCTCAAGCACCCATTTTATATGGGTTACCAAAAATACATAAAGAACATGTTCCTATTCGTCCAGTTGTCTCATATATTGGTGCACCAGCTTATTTCCTTGCTAAAAAATTAAACTTCCTCCTTCGAGAGAAATCTGGATTTAACCCCACTTACAGCCTAAAAAATGGCTTAGATCTCATTTCCAAAATTAAAGATATTCGTATTCCTCCTAAATCCATATTGTTATCTTTAGACGTTGATAGTCTTTTCACAAATGTCCCATCCCCTGACTGTTTGCGTATACTCGCAGATCTCTTTGAAAAACGTCGTCTACATCCCGGGGAAACAAATGATCTTCTTAACTTAACCTCTCTCTGTATGAAACAAAACTATTTCCGGTTTAATAACCGTTTCTATCTACAAAAAGAAGGGTTAGCTATGGGGTCCCCTCTAAGTCCCCTTATGGCGGACATTTTCATGGATAATTTCGAAAAACAACATATAGTTGTCAATCAAAATATCTTATATTACTATCGATATGTAGACGACATAATTATTTGCTGGACTGGCACAAGGAGACAACTGGATGTTTTCCTCAATAAAATAAATAGAGTCCATGACAAAATTAAATTTAAACTTGAATTGGAACAAGATTGTTCCCTTAATTTTCTTGACTTAACAATAACAAGAAAAGAATCGTCACATGTTTTCCAAATTTATCGAAAGCCAACTCACACCGACACGGTCATCCCCGCGTCATCATGTCATCCATGGCAACATAAAGTAGCCGCTTTTTATTGTTACATTAACCGTTTGTTCACTGTCCCATTAAGTAAAGAAAATTATTTAAAAGAACTTAATATAATTTATCAAATAGCGGTCTCTAACGGTTTTTCAAAAAATCTCATTAACAATTTAATTAAAAAGAAACAAAAGCATGTTATTCGCAACTCTCTGTACGCGGTTCAACCTCAAAGTGTTCATCGATATGTGAGCAGTTTGACCTACTTAGGCCCCATATCTGAAAAAGTAGCTAATACTCTTCGACAAAACGGCGTTCATGTGGCGTTCAAAACAAACAATTCTCTTAGAAATATCTGTAATAGTAAAGATAAGTTAGATATTCGTCAAAAGTCAGGTGTTTACAAACTTGTTTGTGACGAATGCCACGCCGTTTACGTGGGTCAGACTGGTCGCAATTTCGAGACACGTTATAAAGAGCATTTAGCCGCGTACAGGAATTGCAATCCCGATAAATCCCATTTTGCCAAACATCTTTTGGACACTGGACACAACCTAGCCAACGACCACTCCTTTAAAGTCTTACATACGTGTAATAAAGGGCTGCGTCTGTGTGTGCTGGAACAGTTAGAGATATTAAAAAGTAATAATAATACCGTTGCATTGCTGAATGAACAAACAAATGTTACTAACTCACCTCTCTTAAATATCTTCAAGCCTGCTCACTAATAATGTGGGCGTTGCGCGGCGGTTTGTTTTTAATTTTACAAACGGCTGCGTAAGTCCAGCGGTGATTGGTCGCATGTTTTATCGCATGACGCAATCGCTCGCTCGTTAGGTAGAGAGCGGTTGCATCATCGGTTTGTATAAAAGGCACTTGTTTTGGCTCGCCGCTCACTTAGCGGTTAGCCACCGTAGAGTCTATATCACCTGAGGATGCCTCGTGTAGAGGCGAAACACGTGTCGTATTATCGTCAGTGGTGTGTCTTGCCTAGTGTAGTGGTGTTGGAAGTAGCGGTGCTGGGATTAGTGGTGACGGGGTTAGTGCATGCAATTGAGGGAGGGCGGGAGGTGCTTCTTCATACTAGGTAAGACACATCATTTTATTTTATAACGCGGATATTTGCGAAGTAAATTTTTGTAAAAGCTTTTATATAATGGATTTCCGCAAAGTAACGCCTGATTCTATTAATTATATTAAAAAGGCTAGCACGGCCGACCAGGCAAGACTCTATGTCAAATTAACAAAACTCCATCGTATTGCTGCCCAAAATGTTTGGTTCAATCAGCAGTGCAAACAACTTCATGTTATTCCCCATTATATTCAAATACGTTCCAGCACAAATAGTCGAGCGGCCAGTATTGCTATTTCTAAAGCTCAGAACATTTGGCTTAATGAGGAGTGTCGTCGTTGGTTTTCCAATAGAGATAATTTAAAAATCCACCTTAAAGTATTATACTCTGAACTTTCATATAAATTACATAATATTGAATTTGATATTTTGGATGGGAAAGCCAGAGAACTTGCTTCAATGGCTGTTTATGAGAAATATCAAATTCAGTCCCGTAAATTACAACGACTTGTATCCTCTTCATCCCGTAATCGTAATAACGACATACATACAGAATATCACCAATTTTATCCCCGAGTTAAAAATCTTTCCGATGTCCAGTTTCCAACAGATGAGTTGTCCCTTTTACATAAAGGCCTAAAGTATAATTTAACACCTTCGGTCTCCCAAAAATCGTTAGAGACTATGGCTGTTGACGCGGAGGTGGCTGTTGTGATCGGGAGGAAAGATAACATCGTTAAAAGTTTGGTAGCTAATGAAATTCGGGCTGTTCCCACGTCTTCCCATTTCAATCCTGAGTTCCCTGTTTTTAAGTCTCTAAAGCAGAGAATAAGGGAAAACGACCTTATTGTTACTAAAGCCGATAAAGGCAATACTGTTGTTATTATGGAGAGTAGTGGGTACAGCCAGAAAGTTAACGATGTTATCCAAGGTGATGACTTTGAGCTATTGGAGTCTGACCCAACCAAAAAGTTTACTTCGGATATTAAGTTATGTATACAACAGTCATCATATGTTTTTCCCGATCACAACTTGTCTCGGAGCAATCTTGTTCCAATGAATCCTCAAGCACCCATTTTATATGGGTTACCAAAAATACATAAAGAACATGTTCCTATTCGTCCAGTTGTCTCATATATTGGTGCACCAGCTTATTTCCTTGCTAAAAAATTAAACTTCCTCCTTCGAGAGAAATCTGGATTTAACCCCACTTACAGCCTAAAAAATGGCTTAGATCTCATTTCCAAAATTAAAGATATTCGTATTCCTCCTAAATCCATATTGTTATCTTTAGACGTTGATAGTCTTTTCACAAATGTCCCATCCCCTGACTGTTTGCGTATACTCGCAGATCTCTTTGAAAAACGTCGTCTACATCCCGGGGAAACAAATGATCTTCTTAACTTAACCTCTCTCTGTATGAAACAAAACTATTTCCGGTTTAATAACCGTTTCTATCTACAAAAAGAAGGGTTAGCTATGGGGTCCCCTCTAAGTCCCCTTATGGCGGACATTTTCATGGATAATTTCGAAAAACAACATATAGTTGTCAATCAAAATATCTTATATTACTATCGATATGTAGACGACATAATTATTTGCTGGACTGGCACAAGGAGACAACTGGATGTTTTCCTCAATAAAATAAATAGAGTCCATGACAAAATTAAATTTAAACTTGAATTGGAACAAGATTGTTCCCTTAATTTTCTTGACTTAACAATAACAAGAAAAGAATCGTCACATGTTTTCCAAATTTATCGAAAGCCAACTCACACCGACACGGTCATCCCCGCGTCATCATGTCATCCATGGCAACATAAAGTAGCCGCTTTTTATTGTTACATTAACCGTTTGTTCACTGTCCCATTAAGTAAAGAAAATTATTTAAAAGAACTTAATATAATTTATCAAATAGCGGTCTCTAACGGTTTTTCAAAAAATCTCATTAACAATTTAATTAAAAAGAAACAAAAGCATGTTATTCGCAACTCTCTGTACGCGGTTCAACCTCAAAGTGTTCATCGATATGTGAGCAGTTTGACCTACTTAGGCCCCATATCTGAAAAAGTAGCTAATACTCTTCGACAAAACGGCGTTCATGTGGCGTTCAAAACAAACAATTCTCTTAGAAATATCTGTAATAGTAAAGATAAGTTAGATATTCGTCAAAAGTCAGGTGTTTACAAACTTGTTTGTGACGAATGCCACGCCGTTTACGTGGGTCAGACTGGTCGCAATTTCGAGACACGTTATAAAGAGCATTTAGCCGCGTACAGGAATTGCAATCCCGATAAATCCCATTTTGCCAAACATCTTTTGGACACTGGACACAACCTAGCCAACGACCACTCCTTTAAAGTCTTACATACGTGTAATAAAGGGCTGCGTCTGTGTGTGCTGGAACAGTTAGAGATATTAAAAAGTAATAATAATACCGTTGCATTGCTGAATGAACAAACAAATGTTACTAACTCACCTCTCTTAAATATCTTCAAGCCTGCTCACTAATAATGTGGGCGTTGCGCGGCGGTTTGTTTTTAATTTTACAAACGGCTGCGTAAGTCCAGCGGTGATTGGTCGCATGTTTTATCGCATGACGCAATCGCTCGCTCGTTAGGTAGAGAGCGGTTGCATCATCGGTTTGTATAAAAGGCACTTGTTTTGGCTCGCCGCTCACTTAGCGGTTAGCCACCGTAGAGTCTATATCACCTGAGGATGCCTCGTGTAGAGGCGAAACACGTGTCGTATTATCGTCAGTGGTGTGTCTTGCCTAGTGTAGTGGTGTTGGAAGTAGCGGTGCTGGGATTAGTGGTGACGGGGTTAGTGCACGCAATTGAGGGAGGGCGGGAGGTGCTTCTTCATACTAGGTAAGACACATCATTTTATTTTATAACGCGGATATTTGCGAAGTAAATTTTTGTAAAAGCTTTTATATAATGGATTTCCGCAAAGTAACGCCTGATTCTATTAATTATATTAAAAAGGCTAGCACGGCCGACCAGGCAAGACTCTATGTCAAATTAACAAAACTCCATCGTATTGCTGCCCAAAATGTTTGGTTCAATCAGCAGTGCAAACAACTTCATGTTATTCCCCATTATATTCAAATACGTTCCAGCACAAATAGTCGAGCGGCCAGTATTGCTATTTCTAAAGCTCAGAACATTTGGCTTAATGAGGAGTGTCGTCGTTGGTTTTCCAATAGAGATAATTTAAAAATCCACCTTAAAGTATTATACTCTGAACTTTCATATAAATTACATAATATTGAATTTGATATTTTGGATGGGAAAGCCAGAGAACTTGCTTCAATGGCTGTTTATGAGAAATATCAAATTCAGTCCCGTAAATTACAACGACTTGTATCCTCTTCATCCCGTAATCGTAATAACGACATACATACAGAATATCACCAATTTTATCCCCGAGTTAAAAATCTTTCCGATGTCCAGTTTCCAACAGATGAGTTGTCCCTTTTACATAAAGGCCTAAAGTATAATTTAACACCTTCGGTCTCCCAAAAATCGTTAGAGACTATGGCTGTTGACGCGGAGGTGGCTGTTGTGATCGGGAGGAAAGATAACATCGTTAAAAGTTTGGTAGCTAATGAAATTCGGGCTGTTCCCACGTCTTCCCATTTCAATCCTGAGTTCCCTGTTTTTAAGTCTCTAAAGCAGAGAATAAGGGAAAACGACCTTATTGTTACTAAAGCCGATAAAGGCAATACTGTTGTTATTATGGAGAGTAGTGGGTACAGCCAGAAAGTTAACGATGTTATCCAAGGTGATGACTTTGAGCTATTGGAGTCTGACCCAACCAAAAAGTTTACTTCGGATATTAAGTTATGTATACAACAGTCATCATATGTTTTTCCCGATCACAACTTGTCTCGGAGCAATCTTGTTCCAATGAATCCTCAAGCACCCATTTTATATGGGTTACCAAAAATACATAAAGAACATGTTCCTATTCGTCCAGTTGTCTCATATATTGGTGCACCAGCTTATTTCCTTGCTAAAAAATTAAACTTCCTCCTTCGAGAGAAATCTGGATTTAACCCCACTTACAGCCTAAAAAATGGCTTAGATCTCATTTCCAAAATTAAAGATATTCGTATTCCTCCTAAATCCATATTCTTATCTTTAGACGTTGATAGTCTTTTCACAAATGTCCCATCCCCTGACTGTTTGCGTATACTCGCAGATCTCTTTGAAAAACGTCGTCTACATCCCGGGGAAACAAATGATCTTCTTAACTTAACCTCTCTCTGTATGAAACAAAACTATTTCCGGTTTAATAACCGTTTCTATCTACAAAAAGAAGGGTTAGCTATGGGGTCCCCTCTAAGTCCCCTTATGGCGGACATTTTCATGGATAATTTCGAAAAACAACATATAGTTGTCAATCAAAATATCTTATATTACTATCGATATGTAGACGACATAATTATTTGCTGGACTGGCACAAGGAGACAACTGGATGTTTTCCTCAATAAAATAAATAGAGTCCATGACAAAATTAAATTTAAACTTGAATTGGAACAAGATTGTTCCCTTAATTTTCTTGACTTAACAATAACAAGAAAAGAATCGTCACATGTTTTCCAAATTTATCGAAAGCCAACTCACACCGACACGGTCATCCCCGCGTCATCATGTCATCCATGGCAACATAAAGTAGCCGCTTTTTATTGTTACATTAACCGTTTGTTCACTGTCCCATTAAGTAAAGAAAATTATTTAAAAGAACTTAATATAATTTATCAAATAGCGGTCTCTAACGGTTTTTCAAAAAATCTCATTAACAATTTAATTAAAAAGAAACAAAAGCATGTTATTCGCAACTCTCTGTACGCGGTTCAACCTCAAAGTGTTCATCGATATGTGAGCAGTTTGACCTACTTAGGCCCCATATCTGAAAAAGTAGCTAATACTCTTCGACAAAACGGCGTTCATGTGGCGTTCAAAACAAACAATTCTCTTAGAAATATCTGTAATAGTAAAGATAAGTTAGATATTCGTCAAAAGTCAGGTGTTTACAAACTTGTTTGTGACGAATGCCACGCCGTTTACGTGGGTCAGACTGGTCGCAATTTCGAGACACGTTATAAAGAGCATTTAGCCGCGTACAGGAATTGCAATCCCGATAAATCCCATTTTGCCAAACATCTTTTGGACACTGGACACAACCTAGCCAACGACCACTCCTTTAAAGTCTTACATACGTGTAATAAAGGGCTGCGTCTGTGTGTGCTGGAACAGTTAGAGATATTAAAAAGTAATAATAATACCGTTGCATTGCTGAATGAACAAACAAATGTTACTAACTCACCTCTCTTAAATATCTTCAAGCCTGCTCACTAATAATGTGGGCGTTGCGCGGCGGTTTGTTTTTAATTTTACAAACGGCTGCGTAAGTCCAGCGGTGATTGGTCGCATGTTTTATCGCATGACGCAATCGCTCGCTCGTTAGGTAGAGAGCGGTTGCATCATCGGTTTGTATAAAAGGCACTTGTTTTGGCTCGCCGCTCACTTAGCGGTTAGCCACCGTAGAGTCTATATCACCTGAGGATGCCTCGTGTAGAGGCGAAACACGTGTCGTATTATCGTCAGTGGTGTGTCTTGCCTAGTGTAGTGGTGTTGGAAGTAGCGGTGCTGGGATTAGTGGTGACGGGGTTAGTGCACGCAATTGAGGGAGGGCGGGAGGTGCTTCTTCAAACTAGGTAAGACACATCATTTTATTTTATAACGCGGATATTTGCGAAGTAAATTTTTGTAAAAGCTTTTATATAATGGATTTCCGCAAAGTAACGCCTGATTCTATTAATTATATAAGAAATCGTTGTCAATTTAAGTTTCTCTGTCTCTTTTCACTAAATAGTTATAGAAAAATAGAGGCACTGACACAAGAGGATTATTATAGGTATGGCTGCTCATGTTTTAATAATATTTTCCATATCCACAAG
This sequence comes from Parnassius mnemosyne, assembly GCA_963668995.1. Classification (NCBI taxonomy): domain Eukaryota; kingdom Metazoa; phylum Arthropoda; class Insecta; order Lepidoptera; family Papilionidae; genus Parnassius; species Parnassius mnemosyne. Next base: position 23,633,895 of record CAVLGL010000080.1, read on the forward strand.
AAAATGTTTATATTGGCGTTTTTTTTTTATTTTTCCTACAATTGCGCAGTGAAAATTCCACAATTGTGTTACTTTTTGCTTTGGGATAAAAGCTTCATTATACCTGCTAATCATTCAACTTTTCTCCAAAAAGTTACTTGAATTTGAAGCGTCTAAAGGTAAATGGAAGCTTTTATTACACTTTTTTTGAAACGTTTTAAACGATACTTTCAAATGCCAGTTTACTTTCGGAATTGATCAAGACTTTTTGAAAAATATTTATTTTGTTGTTGATTTGCAAAGGCAACATTTGAAAAAGACTTTCTGCAAGTTCTTTTTGGCGTCTATTATTCCATTAGTCTTTGCAAAATACATGATAGTTGGTTTTACTTTAACTTCTCGGATATACTCTTCAGGCATTCCAAGATTACCATACAAGGCAGGAGAAGACAGAATTTATTCATTAAATAAGAAAGCCCTCTGAACTGAAAAAAGCAATTGTTCTACCTTCGTGGTCGTGGGATTGGAAATGTATTGTAACGTATAATTTGCCTATATCCTTTACAGAGAAGCAAATCATCTAATCTGACTTTTACTGTCAACAGATGAAAAGAAAGTAAATAATTGAGAAAAATGACTTGAACTGATAAACGTAAAAAACGTGATGTTACATTACTTTTATGATTAAGCCAGAAAACAAATATTTAGCTACGCAGCGATAATTTTATGTGAGAGAGAAACTTCGCTTAGACTTTGTCTTGTTTGGGACACAGCAGAGCTTACTAAGTTGCAATAATGTTGACGTTAAAAGGGGAGTGCCAATATTACTTTTCGTAACTTTTTGGCTAAAAATTCTATAAACTTTCTACTAAAGTGATGGTATACTCGTATTTCTATATATTAAATAAAACTGTACAATAATTTAATGAAAATTACTCCAAATTTTGCTGGAAGTTGTAAATTAAATGTGTCACATTTTTAATCTTTACATTATAAATATACACACAATGAAAAGCAACAGCGGCTCCTATGACCCGCTATGCAGCAGAGATCAACCAATTGGTGACCTTCTATCCACAGAAACTAATACCACACCACGTTGGGTTCGGCAACAGGAGGTGGATGTGATCCCTGAGAAGGTGTGCAACTCAAAGTCCGTCTGCGCTTTCTCAAAATAAAGGTTGGACGACTACGATTACGGGTCTCTATGGAATAGTCCCGGTTTTGACGTCTGTCATTAGTGGACTCTTCGTTGGAGTTGATTCGTTAAATGAAGCATTAGAAATGCGACATTGAAAATTTCACTACTTTTTTCTATCACTTTTCACTCACGCGCGCCGCGCGCCTTTTCGACATAATCTGACACTAATTTTCATCATCGCATTCTCACATTTAATCCCATATCTTTATTTCTCAAAAGCATATTATTACATAATTTCACTTGAAAAACACATACAAAAGTCTTATTATTATGATATACATTACATTGCTATCACATAGCTAAGACATATTAAGATATTAAACAAAATACACAGATTTTACAACTCATTTTTAAAGTTCTAAATCTTAAATATCTAAGACACATGTTAAAAATAATTTTCTCAATCTTTATTAATAAACATGAATATCTTAACTTATACAATAGTTTAATTCACAAATTAAAAGCTTACATCATCATCATCATCATCATTACAGCCCTTCATAAGTCCACTGCTGAACATAGGCCTCCCCCAAAGAATGCCACAAAGCACGGTCTCAAACCACCTGCATCCATCGACTTCCTATATGTCTTACCAGGTCGTCACTGCATCTACCGGGGGGACGCCCTACACTTCGCCTGCCGGTACAAGGCCGCCATTTAAGAACCTATCTTCCCTATCGGTTGTCGGTTCTTCGAGCTATAAGGCGGGCCCATTGCCACTTTAGTATACTAATTTTTGGGTTATGTCGGTTACTCTGGTTCTACTGCGGATATCCTCGTTTTTAAGTATATCACGCAGATAAACGCCGAGCATAGCCCTCTCCATAGCTCGCTGAGTGACTTTGAGCTTCCTCATACGGCCAGCAGTGAAGGACTACGTCTCAGTTCCTTAGGTCATCACTGGCAACACGCACTGGTTGAACAATCTAGTTTTGAGCTTTTGAGGTATGTCTAACGAGAAGATGTGTCGTAATCTACCAAACACTGCCCAGCCGAATCCGTCGATTGACCTCTCGGTCGAAGTTGGACTTACCTAGTCAAACTCTTTGTCCCAAATAAACATATTCGTCAACAACTTCGAGCTTAATGCTCCCAACAACTACCGGCATAGGTGTGACATGGACGTTAAACATGATTTTTGTTTTGTCCATCTTCATCTTAAGACCTATCCGTTGGGAGCCACTATTGAGGTCATTGAGGTACTTAGGTCCTTCAGGGATTCTGCCATAAGTACTATATCGTTGGCAAATCGAAAGTGAGTGATGTACTCGCCATTGATGTTAATACCGCATCCTTTCCAGTGCAGTAGCTTGAAAACGTCTTCCATTGCAGCGGTGAAGAGTTTCGGGGATATAACGTCACCCTGTCTTACACCACTCTAAAGTTGGATAGGTTTCGTGCTCTGGTTCTGTACTCCGATAGCCATAGTAGCCCCACTGTACAAACACTTCAGCACTTCGATATACCAACAGTCCACTTGGTACCGCTGGAGGGATTCTAAGCACCACCCAAATTTCGACGGGATCAAAGGCTTTCTTATAGTCCACATACGCAAGACAAAGTTGCCGATTGTATCTACTCTTCGGTCTTCTGTACAATTTGCCGAAGGGTATGTATGTGGTCTATGGTGCTAAAGCCTTTTCGGCAACCGGCTTGTTCGGGAGGCTGGAAGTCATCGAGTCTGAGTACGAGACGATTTTTTTTATAGGATAAGGGTGACAAACGAGCAAACAGTCCACCTGATGGTAAGTGGTTGCTGTGGCCCATAGACATTTACATTTATCCTCGATTACGAATCAAAATGCAGATGCTTTGTCACCCGTGAAGACTAAGATTGAATGCCTCATTTCCAATAAAAACAGTCTCCGGTTCTCTACACTCACCATACGAAACACAGCAGAATTAAGCTGATATTTTTTACTCTGGTATTCTGTGAGAACGTGGTCTTTCCCCGGTCGAGCCGACCCATGTTACCACGTATATAATTACGATTCGTAATGACTCTCGAAAACAGCACGTAGATGCGGCTCGGAAGGGAAATCGGTCTGTAATTCTTCAAGAGAGTTTTGTCGCCTTTCTTGAAGAACAAGACCACCGCACTTCTGCTCCACGCCTCCGGAGTAATACCTCCATGAAGGAAGGAATTAAAGAGCTTCTGAAGAACTTCTAGTACCGGTTTTCCCACCCGCTTTCAGAAGCTCCGCTTTAATTCCATCCTCGCCCGGGGACTTGTCGTTTTTAAGGTGTTGGAGAGTCATTCTAATCTCGCTCAGACTGACGTCCGGGCTATCATCGGAATTGTGTCGGATAAGACTTGCTCTTGGATCGTTACTCACACTTGCATGTGGCTCCAACGGTCAGGTGTACAGCTGCCCATAGAACCTCTCAATCTCACTCAAAATCTCAGGTGTCTCGGAAACGATGCTGCCACATTCGGTTTTCAGCTTCGACAGGTGGCACTTTCTGGCCGACAGATCTCTGGCAAAGACTTTGGAGCCCTGCTTCCGCTCGATCGCTTCTTCATTATGAACAGTATTAAAGTTACGTAAGTCCCGCCGCATGCAATTGGAGATCTGTCTGTTCAGTTGCCTGTATGCTATCAAATCTACTGAAGACTGCAGTTTCATTTCCCGTTTAACAGTCATGAGATTAAGAGTGTGATCGGAGATTTTTTGTGTTCTTCTGCGGCGGGTCTTGCAAAACTTAGCTCCGACAGCATGGAAAGTTACCACGAGCTTGTCATTTATATCGTCCACTTCATTGCGGTCTTCTAGGCACTGAAAACGGTTTTGTAACTCGAGCTGAAAGGTTTCGGGACTCTGAAATAAAGCAAAGGGGACGAAGCGTTGACTTCATTAGACTACACCTCTTCAACTTAACGTTTAGGTTCAGTGTGCCTCTAACAATTCGGTGATCGCTGCCAGTTTTCACAAAACACAGTTTTCAAAAGCTTTATGCAGCATTAATACACTTTAATTCAAATTTAATTTTCTTATATAAATTTATTACTATTTCGCTATTCTAAGCACAAAATTAAACACATCACTTGTCTTATTATTCTGTACAATACTCTTGAAACATTTATTGCCTATTTTTACACACATTACTGAAATTTTCATTAAACTCATGAAACATGCTAAACGATTTAATAAATTAAATTATAATAATTTTTTTTAATACATTATTTAGACACTGCTCAAGTCCCATACAAAATGGCCAACTAATTTCTGCACGACCCTTGTCACCTCAGTAGGAGGTTAATGCTTTCTCTGTTCTGTTTGTTTCTCTATTCACAGTTCACATTCACGATTCACAGTCAGAACGAAGCGTAGTGCGTCCGCAAGCATCCAGGTGACATGATGTCTAACCTGACATAATTATGTATGAACACGTCTTCTTTTGTACACCTTATATTCGACGCATTCGAAACAAACGGTTTGCGTCGGGTCCGACGGGTTTAACTAGGGCGTCTAGGGCTTCATCACTATTTACCACCAGGTGGGATTGTAGCCAATTGGCTTATAATAAGTAAAAAAAAAGAAAATAATTCCTCTTTAAAGATTTACCCAAAACCGATGTCCTCGCATAGAAAACGCCTCTCATCATTAGTCTATGAGAATTGGTTTGGGCTTTCTCAAATATAATTTGTTAGTTGCCGTAATGTTATTGTCCGTCAATTAGCGTGGTGCATCTTGCGCAGGATTTTTATTGTATAGCTTTTTTAATATTGGGACTGGGACAGAACTCTCTACCCTTAGTGCGCATATTGTAAAATACTTTTTTATAGATGATGCAAACAATGCAAAAGGGTCGAACGAGCATGCGGCTCACCTGATGGTAAGTGACTACCGCCGCTCATGAACAACACCAGGAGAATTGCAGATGCGTTGCCGGCCTTTTATAAAGGTGTAAGCTCTTTTCTTGAAGGTTCCTAAGTCGTATCGGTCCGGAAAATTCGCTGGTGGTAATTGATTCCACAAGGAAGTTGTGCGAGGGAGAAAACTTCTTCTAAATCGCACAGTGGTGGACCGCCAATCATCCAGATGGTATGGAATTCATTTGTAATTCGTTCATTCATTTATTAATAACAGACTTTCAAAATCCACTGCTGGACATAGGCTTCCCCCTTATAGGGGGGATGTTAGCCATATTTACCACGCATGGAATGGGTTGAGAGCCGCAGTTTCTTTATTATTTGTACTCGTAACAGTAAGATGCTTTTTTATTATTTGACCTCTTAAAAGAATACGGGTAATACCATATCTTTTTTCATTTCCCTCTGTCGCCTCGACTGAAATTAGTTTTAATAAAATAGTGGATTGTCTTGTGCCGCCACTACACAACTTTTATTAAGAAATTATATTAGTTAGTTTACATTATTTTCGTTCATATCTCTGTGCAAAAGTTGTCTTAAGTAATCACTTACAGAGTGATAAGACCGCTTGTTATATTTATCTGTGACATTCACTTGTATTTATTTCATTATTTCACATTTATAAATGATGTTAAATAAAAAACGAATTGAACCGAACTTGCCTCAAAAAGTTTTTTTTTATAGAATAGGGTGACAAACGAGCAAAGTTCACTTGATGGTAAGTGGATGCTGTGGCCCATAGCCATCTTCTCTGGGTCATAAGTTCTGTCAAAATCTTATTATTTAAAATTTTTGAATACTGGCTGGATGAACTTCACCAATATTAAAAATATAATGTTTGCGCTTGCCGAAAATAAAAAAAGACATTTATTTTCATTCATTTTCAAATATGGAGTGGTCGAAGAAAGGGAATAGAGTAGCGGTTGCTGTGGTTACGCGCCAAAAGAGATTTTCAATATTCTACAAAAATTTAAAATAACCCTACGATTTCTTTATCGCACTATCAAACGATTCACTGATGATTCAAGCTTCAAAGATCGTAAAATGTCCGGCTGACCTCGTAGAGTTAGGACACCCGCGATCATCAAAGCAGTGAAGGCGCGAATCCAATGAAATCCTGTTCGTAAGCAAAAAAATCTTAGCTCTTCAGATGGGCCTAAGCAGAATCACGGTTAAAAGAGTGATCAATGAAGACGTAGGACTACGAGCTTATCGTAAGAAGACCGGACATTTTTTGAACGAGGGTTTGAAAAAAATTTGGCTGGATAGATCCCGCGCTTTGTTACGGCGGTATGCAGGAAAAAAATGCCGCGAAATTTTGTTTTCGGTTGAAAATTTTTTTAATATAGAAAAAAGTTATAATAAACAAAATTATAAGGTGTATTCCCACAGCAGTGAAAAAGCCAGCACGTGAATTCCGAGGGTTCAACGAGGACATTATCCTTCGTCACTCATTGTTTGACTTCGAGTCTCATATTCAGGCTTAACTGAGAAGTTTTTCTGTGAAAAAGGTGCAAACCCAGAGCCGAGGTATACCAAAATACCGTCCTAACAAACATAGTGGAACCTCTTTCTCAAACAATGTTCAAAAATAGACATTGGATATTCCAACAGTACTCTGCACCAGCTCATAGAGCACGAAGCACGCAAAACTGGTTGACTGCCCGGGGAATTGACTTTATCGGACTTGAAGATTGGCCCTCTTCTAGTCCAGATTTACTCGCTGGATTACCAGATATGGCGAAATATGGAAGAGAAAATCTGCGCTATGTCTCATCAGAATTTGGAATCTCTCCGAGCATCTTTGGCTAAAGCAACGGCAGAAATAGATATGAATGTGGTGCGTGCTGCGATTGATGATTGGCTGCGTCGATTAAGGCCATGTATTCAGAATAGGGGAGGGCATTTTGAATAATGTAAATAAAATTATATTCAAATTAAATTACCCTTCATTTCATATATAATTTCTATATAATTATCAAAAAGTGTATCACTAATTTTATGAAAAGTTTTTGACAGAACTTATGACCTGAATGAGTAAATTTATCCCCAATTAAGAATCAAAATGCAGATGCATTGTCACCCCTGAGGACTAAGATAAAATGCCTTGTTTCCAGTAAAAAGGGTCTCCGGTTCTCTACACTCACTATACGAAACACAACAGCATTAAGCTGCTATTTTACGCTGGTTTTCTGTAAGAGTGTGGTCCTTCTCCGGTCGAGCCGACCCATTAACTATAATATAGCTGTAGCATGGCTCTACTACGTAATAAATTAACAGAATGATGGTGACTGGTTAGGTCTCATCGCTAGGTATCACTTATGCTAGGTATCACATAGGTATTTTGTTTGTTATATTTTCTTTGAAGATATTTTTAGTCCGAAAAAGTAATTTTGTTTTATTATATGAACATAGCAATAACAAGACGTCCTCTAAATTAGAAGTAACGGTATTTAACTTGAGAAAAAAAGGTAATTTGTTAGTTACATTTTATTAAAAGATATTTTTAGTCACAAAAAAGCAATTTTGATATATAATATGAACATAGAAACAATAAGACGTCTTCTAACTTGAAGTGCTAGAACAATGACTACCTGTATTCAACTTGAGAAAAGCGATTAAAACTTAGGCTCTTTAATTGCTCACTGTTAGATCGTCCGGCGACGTCCTAATTAGAGGTAGGGCTGTTATATAGCAATTAATTTTTTCAGTTCTTATAGAGTTCCATTGGACATTATTTATTTTTGTAATTATACTCGCAATAAAATGTTATGGCTAAAAAGAAGGAAATAGATTAAAAAAATAGCTGGGATAATTTCTTGATAATTTAATTTTTTTATTATTTGACGAAAGTATTACGTGGTATATCATACGATTACGAGTCCATAACAAAAGGAAACAAAGACGTACTCGTAATCATCTAGGCGTAATTATTTCATTAGCAATATAGTATTCGAAGTTTTCGAAAAGCAGGCATAGCCCTGACAGATTTTCTTGGTGATCCATGCAGCGATCTTCGCACGCCCGTTTCGCATCGTATACATTCTGCAGTTACTAGCCGTAAGATACAAGTATTAATAAAATATTTCATGTTCTTATTCTTTCTCACGATGTCATAAGAAAAGAACTAAGGTTTTTCCTTCTTTTTTATTTCTCTCTAATGAAAACATCTTTTACTAACTATTATATCAATTGTATGTAAACTTTGTGTGAGAGTAGAGTGAGATGGCCGTGTAAAATCTATTTCCGTGTTTCGTAAAAAGCATACACAAATAAAATTAATACTATGCCTTCAGATAGAAATTGAAAGAGAAATAAATTGATTGAATTAGAGTTGTCATAAAAATATAATTATAATATTTAATCAACCATTTATAAATATTACTTTTCTGTATGGTGGCGACATAAGAGAGTTCATTAACCATTTTCTTACCGTAGGTGTCGTGATAGACTAAATATGGGAAATGCCACATTTAGAAGTCATCTTATGGCTATAAATATATCTTATGGATAAAATTAAACTGTGATATAATATTAATTGATAAGAATATTTACTGTTAAAACACGTAAATCCTTTTATTTTTATTTTATTTCTCCAAACATGCGAAAGCTTGTTCTAAAGTTAAACACAAAACCAACTTCAAGCTATCAAACCACCCAACTAACGCATTTTACTTGAAACTAATTTCAGTCGAGTGCATTGTGGTTACTTGACAGCTGTAATTTCCGCGAAGATTTCGCCCGCCTATCCTCCCGGCTAATGAAAGATGCATCCCTGTGTAGTGTTAAATGCATTAATGACTTTCAAAAAGTGTTATTAATAATCTATAATGAATAGAAATTATAATATTACATTCTATTTTATTTTGCATTAAAGCGGCTGCTGCCCAACCTTGGCGTTCCATTTGAAATTTTCCACCGCCATATTCAGGAGTGCTGTGATCTTTAACTTGCGTGGGGCTCTCTTTGGGCAGACGCAGAGAAACATCGCACAGATATTTGCGTCGTGGACATATTATGGAGATGTCGCAATATATTATGTGAGACAGCATGCGTGTATTTAGCATATGTTAGTCTTTGTTGGAAAAGTGGAGGGGAGATAAGGTAAATAAGGTAAGAGATAAGTTTAGCACAGAAAACAGGCCTGTCGAGTTCGTTAGCCCCAGGCAGGTAAGTCTAGGGTCAGTATAGCTGGAATAGAGCCGAATTCCGCCTAAACCACGCTGTTGAAGCGAGAGAAGACCTCTCGTTCTATGAAATAATTTATAAGCGTTAAATTTACGTATAGCACAAAAATATTTTTCTATTTACGTTCATTTCATCTTAAAACATATTTTTACATAACATTGCGGGCAGTATTATATGAAATATGAACGTAATGGCGCGTTCTTTTGATATGACGTGCTAGGGGGACTTACAATATCGGATGTAAAATATGAAGTCGAGCCGTCGCCATATTTATGTGATGTGAACATACAATACGTCATAAAAATTTACTCGTCAGCCTTCATAAAAGATGTGATACAGTGGAGCAATATATTACTTCTTTTCTTCTTATTCAACAATTTCTTTACGTACCTATATTTTAATGACACTGAGTGTTTTATGTGTTTGGAAACTGAGCTACATAAAAATATAATCTACATATACAAATAAATTCTTTGGTTAATTTTTATATATAGTTTGTTAATTTTGGCAATACAAAACTATTTTTCTTTGATACTTTTGACCTTTTTAAGATATCTTTATATGAATAATTCTTTTGTACGTGTGCTTGTCACAGAACTCATCCTAAACGGCTGAACCGATTCTGATGAAATTTTTTGTGTGTATTTGAGTGGTTCAAATTCATGATTGGAACCGGTAGATGGCGCTGTTGTAGAGATCCAGAAATCAGCCGTGCGAAGCCAAGGCGGATCGCTAGTATGTTTATCGTATTTAATAAACGTCGCCTAGGCTTTGAAAGTCAATAATCAGAAAATAATACCAAATCACAAACGACAAAACAAAACACATACGGCCTTACTCAAAAATCAACGTAGATTTGGGAATTGCTTAAAGTTGCTTTCTATCTTTCCACTAAAAATGTCAATAAAAAGAGACAGGTATAGAAATTATTAATACCTAATACAAGTAAGCGATAATCAACGGTTATAAGTAAGGCATACTACAATTCCAAACGATCAGTTTTAGCAATCTACCGCTACTGGAAAAAACAGTATACCAACGCGATATTACCTTATCCTTAACTTTTTTATCTATCCTGACACACTTTTTTAATTTCTCTTAATTTTTACGTTGTTTTGCGTCGTTACGAATTTAGCCCACATTCTTTAACACTTCTCCGCCCTCTTTCTTTCGTCCTATTTTAATTATACCATTTCTTTCTAAAGTTCTTTAACGTATTGTACACAAGCAGTTCCAAGCTTGATAATTGGGAGTAGATTTGCGCGTGGCTTGATTTACTCTCCAAACTTTACAAATCAATAGTTCCATTATTCCCTATTCGGATACTGCTAAGAACTTGGACGGTGTTGCAATTTAACTCTGCCACACGTATTACGGATTTAAACAGGCATATTAATCACAACTTTCATTCGTAATAACGTCTACAAAGTATTCTGCCCTTGTTATCTATGATTTCCCTAGCCCAGACTGGTATCTTTCCAATCTGAGAATACGCTGATATCTGTTAGTTGGGTGCTACAGAATTTATATATTTGATACATTTTAAGCTTAAAGAAGTTTTGTCATGTTTCTGTTTGTTGCAAGCAACTTAAATGACTTTGACCCCTTTTCAATATACTACATAATTCCTATGTATGTAATAACTCTAAGATAATTCTACTTCTCTGACGCATCTGAAATGTACCATGCAGACCCTATACTAGAACTAAAATTTTCATTCATACTATACCGGTATCTATTCTTCTGTCAATACTATTTTTTGTCATTATTAATTGTTGTCTGTGCCGCCAGTATATTCAAAGATTCTAAGTGTATGGTCTGTGCGGTAAGACAAGAAAATGTTACCTACTGAGTTTCGTGATTCCAAAACGGCGTCTATGTTTAAATATCTTGCTAAAATGCTTATAATAATTAAATAGTATATATTCTATATCGTCTATTTTTGCATGTATTATATGTTTTTGTTTTTAGGGTTCTATAGCCAAATGGCAAAAAACGGAACCCTTATGGATTCGTCATGTCTGTCTGTGTCTGTCTGTCCGTCCGTACGTCACAGCCACTTTTTTCCGAAACTATAAGAACTATGCTGTTGAAACTTGGTAAGTAGATGTATTCTGTGAATCGCATTAAGATTTTTAAACAAAAATAGAAAAAAAATTTTGGGGATTCCCCATACTTAGAACTGAAACTCAAAAATTTTTTTTTCATCAAGCCCATACGTGTATCTTTGGATAGGTCTTCAAAAATGATATTGAAGTTTCTTATATACTTTTTTTCTAAACTGAATAGTTTGAGCGAGAGACACTTCCAAAGTGGTAAAATGTGTCCTAAGCTGTAACTTCTAAAATAAGAATGATAAAACTAAAACAAATATATGATGTATATTACCATGTAAACTTCCACCGAAAATTGGTTTGGACGAGATCTATACGTCATAAATCGTAAATTATGTTACTTGCTGCTACGGAACCCTTCATGGACGAGTCCAACTGGCACTTGGCCGCTTTTTATATATGTATGTTTGTTAAATTACATAATCGTGGGCCAATCAGAAGGTTTTGCAAAACTAGAATAATTTCTATAAACTCCACTAGCATCAATAAAAAAAATCGTGCGTCTGAATCTACCTCAGACACCTATTCTAGAACCTGTTCGACCGTTACTAGTGCATCTTTATATAAAAACTGTATCCCTTTCAACAGATTTTTTTATTTTAGGGAATAAAATAAATCACACGGTGCCAAATCAGAGATGCATAGAGGATGATCTAAAAGCTTAAATGATGTGCTTTTTTATAGGATAGGGTTGACGAACGAGCTCACAGTCCACCTGATGGTAAGTGGTTGCTGTGGCTCATAGACATCTTTATCTATCCTCGATTAAGAATCAAAATGCAGATGCGTTGTCACCCGTGAGGACTAAGATGGAATCCAGTAAAAAGGGTCTCCGGTTCTCTACACTCACCATACAAAATACAGCCAAGCCGGCACATTCGTGCTACAACTATACCACTAATATAGCTGCAGCATGGCTCTATAACGGAACAAATCAGTGCTGCCAGGTAGTCCATGTTTTAAGCACTCAGTACGCGGGCGCGTGGTTAAGCAGTAGCCCACAGCGCCCCGTGTTCGATCGCTTGTTACTTATAGTAGTGAACACATTAGAATAGATGCTTCTACGAATACGAAAAATATCGATTGAAATCTTCCTTGCGCTCCTCGTTCGCTTCACTTTAGTAGTCAGCCAAACTATCGACCACTTCTTTCTTCATCTTTCAAAGTTAGTCAATCGTGCAGAAATTTGTTTTATCAGTGGTACAGGTTTGCTTTAGAGGACCCTTATGATGCCATTTGATGTCCATTTAACCATTTGTTCCTTTTAGGTGACGTTTGAAATTGCAAATTATCATCGCGTAAAATATTCCCGACGCAGATTTATTTTAAAAGCTCTTAATAAAATGCGGAGGGTATTTTAAACTGGAACATTCGTATTTTTCCTTGTAAATAACCGTATTTAAATTAAAACTTTGTCCAGTTAGTTTTTATATATAAGAAATGTTTTTTCGCAGAAATTTCTACGTAGACATTTTATTAAGACAGCCTTTGCTTCAGTGTCTTTCAATTATCTTTTTCAATAGGCTTGCTAAATTAAGTTTCAAAATGGAATAAAAAGTGCCTTTATACAAGTTTTTCAAATCATAAAAGCAACTTTAACTTTTTATTTATTTATTTATTACATAAAAAGAATAAAGAGCGTTTATTGAAACACCGAAACGATGCTCAATTTATTATAAGAGTCACTCACTGACGCATCTAAAACCATTTCACCGAACAATATAGCTTTCAGTGCATATTCTGTGTGCTCATTACCGTGTAAGAATATCCATTATCCCATATCTTCCCGTGGGTACCGTAAGAGACAACAGAGGAAAACAATCCAGGAGATGGGCAGCAGCATCTTCATAATAACAAATAAAATAATACATAATAAAAAACTGCGGTTTCCAAACCGCTTGCCAAAAGTGGCATCTCAGGCAAACCTCATGAGGCAATCTATGGGGAGGCCTATGTTCTGCAGTGGACTTTGATAGACTGCAACGGTAACGTTATGTGTGTGGGTGCACATTTTTCAATAAGTCGATGTGAATTAGTACGTGGTAGAGCCATGCTGCAGCTATATTATGGTTGTAGCACGAATGGGTCGGCTCGACCGGGGTGGAACTACGCTATCACAGAATACCAGCGTAAAATAGCAGCTTGATGCTGCCGTATTTCGTTTGGTGAGTGTAGAGAACCGGAGACCCTTTTTACTGGAAACGAGGTGTTCCATCTTAGTGCTCACGGCTGACAACGCATCTGCATTTAGATTTTTAATCGAAGATAGATGTAGATGTCTATGGGCCACAGCAACCACTTACCATCAGGTGGACTGTGTGCTCGTTTGTCACCCTTATCCTAAAAAAAAAGTCGAGCATGGGTTCAAAGTCACTTGAAATGTTCGTTGTGTTCTGTGTTTTTATATCTCAGACTATGTCACGCTTAATTTTAATTTAAACAAAATTTTCGCCTAAAAAATTAAAACGGCGGTAATGAAATTACATTTAGTGACTGCATGGTTTGTTTGATGGTCGAAAACGTAGTTGCTGATCATGAGATCCTGGGTTCGAATCCCGGGTCATGTCAAAATCAGTCGTCGGGTTTTTCTGTCAAGATATTTTCAGAAGCAGTCCGAAAACAGGAAGCCGGCGGTGTTTCACCTCCGTACATCAGAAAGCATTTAAAGCATGTAAAGTCGTATGTCCCGCGCCTGACCTCTCCCTTGGATTGCTGTCCCATTGGACTAAGATCTATGAAAGGTTAGGGAATAGAGAGTGCGCCTCAGCTGCATACACTCGGGCACTATAATCCTTCCCTGCACAGATGGCTAGTCTCCGTTGAGACTGGCCGCCGTGGCCGAAGTTCGGTCTGGAGGACATTATTATTATTAATGGCATTATTATTAGTTTTTTAAAGTGGGCAATATTCGCGTAAATAGTAGAAATCATTAGGTAATAGGTATAGTTTATTTTTGTTATCAATGAATCTGATGGAATCTTATGATTCAAAATTTTGCATACTTATTAAGTACCAATGACAATATAATAATTTTACGAGTATGACCATGAAATAATGAGAATACGAGTATTCTCATTATGCTACTTCAAGAGGACCCGCAATCTTTGTCGTCTGACCTTTTCTTTTTGAGAAAAGGTCTCAGACGGTCTCTTGTGATACTCCTTCACGGGGTTCACATACATCTCGTTGACCATCCGAACCCAACGTGGTGTGATAAAGAGTTTCTGGATACAACGTCTGTGACAGACTAATACCAGTTTGATTGGATCCTTTCAGATAAGGGATCTATATAAAGAGCAAGCTGCAGATACTCTTTCAATTTCAATGATCATAATGAGAATACTAGTATTCTCATTATGATCATCACAGCTCATGATCTAAGCACTTGGAGAGTTTTAACACGAGTTTAGATTTTATTACCTCCTCGGATTCACCCGCGTATGTCACGTGTCTGAGGCGCGCGACATGACACGACACTAGGTGTCGTGTCATGCATGCATTTTAGATAGCAATGTATGGAAAAATTGGAAAACTTAATACATACATACATATAATCACGCCTCTTTCCCGTAGGGGTAGGCAGAGACCAGTTCTTTCCACTTGCTACGATCCTTACATACTTGTTTTGCTTCGTCCACTTTCATTATTCCCTTCATACATGCTCTAAAAACTTAAAAACTCTGGAAAACTTAATTGAGTACTTTTATCTGCAAATGAAGTTAAATTTTATCCACTATAAGTGTTATCGCTTTTGTATGTATAAGAGGTTGATAGCAAATTTATCAATAATCATTTCGTACCTCCACACTTTTCATGTATCGTATACGGTTTTCTTTAAAACTGGAAAACACCGCGCTTCGGGACGCTTTCTGTGGCGCGGAGGAGGAGCGGCGCTCAACCGGGAGGGGGAGGGAGAGTGGATAAAATTTAACTCCGCTCTAGAACGTACTTATGCCGATAGATAAAATACTCCATTAACTTTGACATTTTTTTAGCTCAAACGATTGAACTAACCTCGCTCATAGAAGCATTCAGTGCTGATTTCTCTCGGATCTTATCGGGCGGCTAGAGTTTGTGCGTCGTTCACACGCCAATCCAAGTTTTGAATTATTTTAATTCTACATTATCTCTTAAACTATGCGTCCAAATAACATGATATAAAGAGCAAAGTTTATCTTCATAAAATTGTCTTGACGATGAAGTAACTTTTGCTGTAAGGATTAATATGCCTGCCTAATAATAACGCTCATAAATAACTTTTTAATTTTCAATATTGTTTTGTCACAAGATACCTTATTGTGGCTTATGAATAAGAAATAGGCATATAGTCTCACGGACTTTTTTTTAGATGGAGTAAAGATCTATATTTTTGTACAATGTTGTATTTGGGTATCATTAACCATTACGCCAGCGCACGCGGATAAATCATTTCGGAAGTGCTTTTTCTTCTAAATTGCTTAACAAAAATCAATATTTAAGGTTAGCTGAGAGGGGTAGCCTAATGCTATATAGCCTATAATATATAGCCTATAATATTCCTCACAAATCCGGCTATAATATACAAAAATATTTTTTCAAATCGTACTGTTAGTTACAGAGATTAGCGTTAACAAACAAAGAAACTAAACATCTCTTCTGCAGTATAATACTCGTATTAGAATAGATTAGCACGTTTTTATTTTATTAGCTTCGTGAATATTTAGCTATGTGATGAAATCTTTTAATGTAATTTTCACCAATTTGTAGACAACTGATTGACTTGAAAATTTGCACTCGTATCAAGGACCGATGACAATACAATAATTTAATAACGTTATGATAAAATAAAATATCTATCAGGATCGTCATAGTTCAGGATCAATGCGTTTAATGTTGTTTAAGTTTTTTAAACTCATATTATTTAGAAACATCATTGAGAGTTCATTGCTAACATTATTGGCAATTGCTAATAAAATAAATCTCTAGTTTTTATTAAAGTTTTCAGCAGAACAAATTTTTATTTAAATTTACTGCTGTGCTTGTGATTTTTAGTACAACTGAGTATTACGTACCGTTTAGCTATTATATACAACATGTAACGAAAACCCTGTGGTTGCCGTTAAGTACGTTATCAGGATCAGTATTCAAACCTATACAAATACCTTTTTTTAAAAACACGACCATATTTTTATTTTATTTTATTAATTTTTTTTTTAATTTTATGTGGCTTTATTACCTCTTACTGACACTTGCCGATGCTAAAGCTAAGTAAAGCGGGGTCTTTGACAATCCTCTTACTCCCCAGACAATGCAGAGGTAATAAAACCACATAAAATTTGCATACAATTTTTTTTAATAAAATAAAAAAAAATCCGAGTTTTTAAAAAAATGTTATTTTTATACGTTTGAATAATGATCCTGATAACGTACTTAACGGGAACCACAGGGTTTTTATTACATGTTGTATATAATTTGTTAGTAAGTTGGTATACGTAGTATACTTTTTACTTTTTAAGTTTTCGGAATATGACACTTGAGTATGACTATGAGTTATAGAAATGTGTTTCGAATCTTAACATGGTTAGTAAATTAAGTTTACTAAAATTTAAGTTTTTTTTTTACTAAATTAAGTAGTATTGAAGAACTGCCGTCTACTTTGGCAGACAATGCTCTTATTCTACAATAGCACACTCAACGGCCGATACGCAAGAAAACGTTTAAAATTTAAGAAATTCATAAGGTAGATGAGGACGTGTTACCATCCGTCATTTAGCCGAGCTTATAAGGCTTTCGCTAAGGACAATTCAGTTTATTTTAAATCATACCTTAAAAGTCAAAAAGGTTGCCGCGCGCTGGGTTTGAAATATTGTGTGTGTATAAGTGTTCACCGTTTTGACCCGGAGACCCGCCTTCCTCGACAGCCAAGAGATTCAGGGTGTCTGTCGCCGCTGGAAAAATAATGGCCTCTGTCTTCTGCGATGCGGAAGTTGTAGTAATGATCGACTATTTAAATAAAGGAGAGACAATAACGGAGAGCCACGACGAAATACCAAATTGTACAAATTCCCGAAGCGATGCGATGTAGTTTCTCGTCTTTTCAATTCTTTTTTTTATATTTTAGTACATAAAAATACACCTAATGCGCTCTAATTTTGTCTTAGGAATAAAACTGAATGGTCCTAAATCGTTGGCCGGTCTCTCGTGGATGGTTGATTTGTGTCAATTGACGCGAAACTACATTAGGGAACAGATGGTTTCCCTAATGTATGTACAAACTCTGGCCGTTGGCAATGGAGGTGTTCTATATTATGTACCCTAAGAACTGACGAACTGACGAACTGTAAGGAAATGAAAGGCGGGCTGTGCAGTCAACGGTAGTGGACATCGTTAAACCCGAATATTATAAGCATAGCGTGAAATTTCGTTAATTCGTCAATGTTTCGTAATTTAATGTACAGTTAGAAATTCTCAAGAAATGTGTGATTGTAATACCTAATTGCATTATTAAATTAAATGTAAACCCATTTATCACAGGATCTGGTTGATATTATTATAGCACTACTGTGAAAATATTTATTCTTTCTATAAAAGAACATTGCAATATTTGTTTGCCAACCCCGGAGGCATTGTATTGCATACAATAAATAATTGTAGTCGAATAATCTCTTGGATTAGCTGGTAGGACGTATGCGTGTGGCTCAGAATTGTGATTTGTGGCATTTCTTGGGGGAAGCTTATGCTCACCAGTGGATTTGTGATAGGCTGTAATTATTATGATGTTCTTTGTGATAATTATGAACTTAGTGTAAGTCCTTGATATAATATACTAGCGATCCAGCCCGGCTTAGCATTGGCAATTTCTAGATCTCAACAACAGCGCCCACTACCAGGTCCAATTGTGAATCTAAACCTTACAGGGACCCATTCAAATATACAAAAAAGTTCATCAAAATCGGTTCAGCCGTTTAGGAGGAGTTTAGTGACAAACACACGTACATAAGCATTATATATATATATATATATATATATATATATATATATATATATAATTAAGCGCAAATTAATACAATTAAGTTATAATAAATTTTAAAACATCGTCAAAAGTAACAAAATACCCTTCGAGTGTACATTACGGATTTGAAAGTAATTGTTGTTTTACTATTTTAGTATTACTACAAAGTTTAAATGTCTCATACTTCATTACATATTCAGCACATGGCCTGTCTTTCTGCGAATGGATAAGTAATAATGCCAAAGGACGAAATAGACAAGATTTATGACGGTTGTATTTGTTCTTTATTGGATTGTAGAAATAACTTTTTTATATATTATGGTATTATGTCTAAATAATATAAATACTTGGAAAAAGTTTAACGGTTAGATAAGTAAAATAGGCACAATGAACAGCTGCCATTGTTGTAATATTCTATTAATGGCAATGATGGAGTTTTTGGAAGGTTGAATGCAACGAAAGGGAAAATAAAAAAATGTGTTTTTTTTTAATATAGAACTAGTTGGCTCAGCAGACGTTATTTTGCAATTGCTGGTCAGTGGCGTGCCGAGTTTCACTCTGGACTTTTTTTAGTGTAAATATAAAATTTACGCATAATTCGACCACAGTGCCATATATCGGGTCCAGATTTTATTGTTTTTTTTACATTATATAATCATATATTATACATATAAGTCATTTTGACCCATAAATATAGATTATGTTACTATTTTTACTACAGTGCCACCAAGCGGATCGTATCATTGCTATGAAACATCGTATCAACAAAAAAAAAAACTTGTGTGAATATGAAAACAATCGGCAAATTTGTTCAGAAGTTACAAGATTACTAACAGATACACCGATGGGTATTATGAATGAATGAATGAATGAATTTCTTTGTTTTGAAAATATGGGTGATACAGAATGGGTGACAAATATATAGTAGATTCCACCATATTTTACCAGAAGGCATGCAAAAATATAAAATATTTTTTTTTATCAATTTACGTAGATATGTCATGTCATTCACAACACAATGTCACAACATTAGATTAACAAAAATAAAAAAGTCTCTTCAAATTACATGTAAGTAATAAGTCAATCGGTACGTTATTATCACTATCATTTAATTATTATAAGCCATCGTCAAATTAATTACATTAATAATAATACAATTTATAAATAAATATTCATGTGACAAACGTTATTAACATGTAGATTTTATAAATATTATTGTATGTTGGTACTGCGACAATTATTTAATTATGTTTTGTTTTAAGTACAAACACGGAAGCAATTACTATTCTTTACCAGTTCTTAACTAATTAAGGTTTAATTATTGGATTTCGTTTTGGAGACACAGAGGCGTTAATCCATAAATACCTAAAAAGTCCTATTGTAGTTGGTGACGGCATCAATGCGATAACGGTATTTATTTTGCAATTATATTGGCACCTAAGAGCCGTTTTTGTATAGGATAGGGTGACAAACGAGCACACAGTCGACCTGATGGTAAGTGGTTGCTGTGTCCCATAGTTAGGTGATGATTGAGTTACCTGATCAATATATTATATTTTTTTGCTTATGAATAGCTTATGAAATAAATTTTGAATGCCTGGGAGAGTTCACAAGATGCCTTAGGTATTTTTTGTGATCTTTCCAAGGCTTTCGATTGTGTCCATCGTAACATATTAATCAGAGAACTACATTACGATGTCAAAAATATTGAGCTTAGACTTATTATTTCATATTTAAATAACAGAACTCAATAATTCGTGATCAATGGTAAAGATTCCTCCAGATCAGTAGTATCAATGGGCGTTACTCAGGGCTCGATTCTTGGCCCATTCCTGTTCTTAGTCTATATGAATGACCTTATCTTGTAGGGGACAATCACAATATAGTACTAATTGCTGATGATACCTCTTTAATTTTCAAACTCATACGCCACTCAACTAATTTTGACAATGTAAATAATACTCTATCGGTAATAAGACAAAATGTACTAAATTTACAATACCTAATGTTAAACATTCAATGTGGGTATCCACACTGTTTTTCTTGGTATTACTATTGACGCGAAGCTACAATGGGGCAACCATATATTATCTAAATTAGCAAACAAACTTAGTTTTGCAGCATACGAGTATGTTGTAAGAAAGATTAGAAATCTCACCAATGTGAGAATCTCAAGAGAAATCTCACCAAAAATAAGCTAATCTAGCTGTCTCACAGCTAGATTAGTTTATTTTTGTTACTTTCATAGCATGATGTCTTATGGAATTTTGCTATGGGGTAATGCAACTGACATCGACATTATATTTGTTTTGCAAAAGAGAGCCGTACGGGCGATTTATAACTAAAATTGTAATCAGTCCTTTAGAGAAAAATTAAAAAAAATAAACATATTAACTTTGGCATTGCAATATATTTATGAAAATGTAATGTATGTACATAAAAACATAAATAACTTTGATAAGAATAAAGATGTTCATACTTTAAACAGTAGAAACAAACATAAGCTTGTAATAGCAGTTACTAGACTCCACAGAATTAGTAATTCGTTTATGGGGCAATGTATACGCTTTTAAAACAAAATCCCAGAAAATGTACATTTGTCAATAAATAAGTTTAAATGTTTTATTATAGAAAAATTGTACAAAAGGGTTATTATAATATCAAGGAATGCATGAATGAAAATAACTCCTGCGAATGAGATGATCGCCACCATGCTGGTTCTATTAAAACTCATTTAAAATTTGTACAAACAAAAAAACTAAATTATTGTAAAGTGAAATATCTTTTCAAAACAGTCACGCTGGGTTTCTTGCTGAATTTTCCCAGGGCAGAGGTATTTTCCCGAACCAGTGGTAAATAAAGAAATGACTTTCAATAAGTATTATGTAATAATCTATATTGAGTAAAAATTATTCTATTCTATCAATTTCATTCTACGCTCACGTACAGTGAGGTTGAATGCATAATATGTAATTACAACTATTATTTTATTTTAGTCATTTTATTCTGTATATTCCATATTTTTAACCATTTACATTGTATATTTTTTGATGTATTTCAGTTTTTCTGTTTAGATTTCAGTATATGTGAGTGACGTACAAAAAGGAAATTTTGTAGCTTTACAAAAACAACTAAACCTTCTTATCGTAAACTAAAGCCATAAATTACAAGAAACTAAATTGTTTTTGCTGTCGCTATCAATTTATCATTTTAAAGTTTGTTTGGTAGTTGATTCTTGGTACTTGTTACAATTTTCATTGCAACGGGATTCATTGAAATGGGGTAGTTTAGCTTTTTATTTTATACTTTTTTCTATCTTTTTATATATATCTACATATATATAGTATATATAAAAGAAGATGTCCTCAGTGATTGACTCATCTATCAACGCACAGCCCACACCGCTAGACGTAGAAATCTGAAATTAGGACATTAGATGCTTTTTATAACGTAGGCAACGTTATAAAAAGCATCTAATCTATTAAGAAAAAAAAATGAAAATTCAACCCATAAGAGAGTGAAATGGGGTGTTACAGTTTGTATAAAACTTTTTATTTTACGGGGCGATTGACACTTAATGGTAGCAATCTTTAAATAAAATAAATGAATACGTATGTAGTGATTTTTGAAAAAAAAACCTTATTTAATGGTCTGAGAGTGCTCAAATGTAGAGGAAAGATTTCTATTAACTGAATTTTTTTTTTATTTGAAAACTGATCTAAATTCTCTTGAACTAAAATAAAAGGTAACAAACACATTTACTATTTTTGAAAAAACCCTTAAAGATTGAAAAATGAGGGTGCTAAGTTCCTATGAAAAATATTGTATTTGAATGCACATTGTACAGTGTTCTGACGTAGAAGAGTGAAATTAGGACAATAGGTTCCTTTTATTACGCAGGCAACCACTAAGAAAGAATAGTTGGAAATTGCAATGGAAGTTACAGTGTGTTACAAAAACAACAACGATTTGTTATTTGTATCGTGAAAAAATATTAATATATCATTTTAACTTGGAAATTGGTACAATTGCTTTTGGATTATAAAAATAAATTCTTTAGTTTTCCAAAAATCTTACTTTAAGTGTAATCTTAATGTTAAGACGAGGGAACGAATTGGAGGAACCTTTAAAACGAAATTATGATAATTATGAATAATACATATTTTAGAAGTTTACAAAAATCTACCTATAACTACTCCTTTAAAATTGTTACACAAAAATAGTAAAGTTGGTAATGTTATCATTGTGTACAGGCAATATTATAGTAATTTGCGACCTAATGGCGTTTGCGCCGAATTAAAAGACTAGGTAGGTTTGTGGTTCTGTTTCAATCACAGGTTAAATTAATACTTTTTAAACGTGATTTTCCTAGATTTTGTATGTGTTATTTTAATGTTGTAAGTATATCTGTAAGCATTTTGAGCGCTCAGTACTTTTAAGTTTTTATTGTTTCTAACATTAATAATGTCCTCTACGAATTGTCCTCGGCGAATTTCGACGATGGCGGCCAGTCTACGGAAATAAGCCATCAGTGCACGACATTGAAAAATTATGTACGTACCTTTTGGTAAAGGATATAGTGGTACGTACGTAAGTATGAAGGAAGTACATTATACTTTAATGGCGCAGGACTGGATTATAGTGCACGAACGTGTGTGCAAGCACAGATGCACTATCACATTTTCCATGTGATAGCTTGAACTTTTCGTATTATGCAAACTCATAATTAGCGTGGGTCATGACTTTCTGCAAGTTACTTTTGTTGTTGGAAAATTGTTTATTGTAGAAGGATGATGAATGCACTGGAGTACGAAGAGAAATATTGTTTTAGTGATTTTATCTATTCGAAAGGCCTAAGTTAAAAACTACGATCATTATCATAGCGAAGTATGAGAAATTTTCCATGTAATTAGCGTGAGTCATGACTATTGGACTATAACGCGGGCGAAAGCTAGGTAGAGCCCTTATTGTCAGACTCATCTATCAACATACTGCCCAAACCACTAGACGTAGAAATGTGAAATTTAGACAGGTACTAACAATTTACTAGAACAAGGTATTTTAGAAAACCCAAACAAGGCGAAACTAGGTGTGATTTGCTTTTATGATATTTTTATTTTATCAGGCAATTGACTTGGAACTTACCGATAGTTTAGTTACTAAAATAAATGATTACGTGTTTTACGATTTTTCAAAACAATTGCTTACTTGTTCAAATTTACATGACATACGAAAATATTTGCGTCTGATTTATTTCATTTTGTATTTATATCAAGTTGTATTAATTCACACAGGATGTGCAACCCACAAAATCTGGAATAAACCTCAAATTACCGTAAAACTTCGCGGCCAACTATTATAAATCAAAATTCAGATGTTTTGACAGGCACGGACCCGGAGAAAAGTAAAGCTTAAGTATTTTTTATATTTTTATCGCTTGAGTTACGTTTACCTGCGCAAAATTTGAAAACGACTCAATTACAACTGTATTTTCTTTAATTCTTGATAATGCTTTTTTCGTGCACGTGCTGCTTTTATATAAAATATGATATTAATATAAAGACTGGAATATTTTAGGGGTGTTATTAGAACTGCATGATTTCAAAACCATTGTTATTAAAGCAATTTGTGACTATTTTTAATTGTTATTAAAATAAGATATTTAAGGCCTGCCGTTCGCCGCACATGAAATGCGCTGGAAGAAATCGCGATTATCATCGGCATTGTGCAAAGGGATTGATTGGGTTGTAAAGCCGTCTTATAGTATTTAGCGGATAAAATAATATGTCCTGCAAGCCTGCAACTGATTATAACTTTTCTCACAATACAAAATGCGAATATGCTATTCCCTTATAACCTTTAAGGAATTTATACTAGAAATAATTTACCACTATTTTTTGAATATGTTTTTCTATTTTTTTTATCATATCAGAAATCCTAAGAAGCCACAGAAGGAAATGAAACGTGATCGGTAGCAGCAAATTTGATGTTATCAGAAAAATGCTGCTGCAAATTTCTACTCTTAATAATAGAAAATGAAAATTACGTAATGATTTTTTGTAAATTACTACATCTAGTGCTTGATGACGCTGGATATTCTATGCGACTGTTTGACCATAGCCTATAATGTATTTGACATTTGACATTGGCAGTCCGAACGTAAACAATTAATGTTTTATTTTAATTTGTTTAATGTATTTGTAACGCATATTATAAATATATTTTAGATTTCTACACTCCTTCTCCATATAAACTTTAACTATGCCGAATCTCATTTTTCTCCGTGCGCGCAATATGCTTAAAAAGGAGTACAAAGTTTCCCCTTTACGTATTAACAAACATTATGTATAACATATAGGTCGATGCTATTAAAAGTCACTAACATTCTGAATAATAATTGTTGTGTAGAATAAATCTGTTAAATACTATGGTGCAGGTTTTAGACGGCACTAACTTTAATGAACTCATGAAAATGAAATGGTGAACGTATGTTTGAATATATTGTACTTTGAACCTTATTAATGTTGTAATAAAGCTGAATTTACAAAAAACATTGCCAGTGTGTGCTTTTTGACCCTTGAATACAGAATTAACGTTGATTAAGTAATGTAAGGCAAACATGGACAGCGTATCTAAACCAATTAAATCTCGCGACCTTAATGAACAAACAATTATATTAAAGTTAATATAAAAACTATTAGATGAATTATGTAGTACGTATCGAACATATCAAATATCAGGTCATAATTACATAACTTTACTGTTGAACATAGGCCACTCCCATTGAGTATATTTATAGGGTGATATTTGTCATAGTTTCTAAGCTTATCGAGCGGTTTTATGACCGCAGTTTTTATCATTTTGAAACTCTTACGACATCCATGGCCTATAGAACCCACTAAACACTCACGCCTGTCACTCTGAGGGATAGGCACACACTACGGACTTACATCCATACATACATATGTATACGTGATCGTCGATTAAAGGTACTCTTAATATGACTCATCTATACATATAATAAAACTGTAAATAGCAGATGTCTGTACATTTTATATTTTTGTAATAAAAGTGATTGAGGGGTACTAAAAATAAGTAATTAAATACATTTCTACCATTTTTAGAATTTTCTGTCTGTCTGTCTGTCTGTCTGTCTGTCTGTTTGTTTGTTAACGTATCACGTTTAAAGTACTAATTTATATCATAATAATTGTTAAGGAAATTATAAAGTGTATCTTCGGGTTACATTTAGTCTATATTTCATTAAAATCGGTTCATTCCATCAAAAGTTATGATAAATATTCTGAAGTATGGGTAGGGAATTTGCTCAACGGTGGCTTTGTTTGAGTCATCAAGTTGATGTTAGCAGCGCCATCTCTCTTCAATTAAATATATACATATAATAAAAATGATGATAATATGTTGTGTCTCTTTCTGTACATTGTATATTTATTTTGGTGACTAAAATCATTATGGGGAACTAAAAATAATTAAATAAGTACATTTTTATAATTTTTAGAATTGTCTGTCTGTCTGTTTGTCTGTTTTTATATGAATGCATCACGTCTAAAGTAAACATCTTTTTTTTTCAAAGAAATCGTTAAGAAAATCATAAAGCGTATCTTCAAGTTACATTTAATCTTTGTTTTATTAAAATTGGTTAATTCTATCGAAAGTAATGATTATTATTTTAAAATGTAGGTTCGAATTTGTTCAATGGCGCCATAAAAATCTCAGAAATAGTAATAAAAAGATTTGTGTGTAAAAAAAACGTTCCATAATAATTAATATATTTATACTTAAAACATAAAAAGAGATTTAAAAAAGGATGTTTTCTCACACAAAGGACGTAATAGATGGAGTTGTACAAATTACAAACTTTTCTGAATTGCTGTGTTGAGATTTTTCGCCGATGAATGTATTGAGACTTACTGAAGAAATTTGTATCTATCGAAGCCATACAACGGAACACGAACAAAAATAACAAAATTGCAACGAAATGTCGTGATATTGTATTTATAATATACGCAAAATCAGTACTGCCATTTTAGCGCTTTGGGAACTAGATTTAGCGCTTTTTTGGAATGTATAGCGCGTATTTCGAAATTTTTGCACCTAGCACTTAATCCAGCGCTTTTTGGTGTATTTAGCACACATTTCAAAATTGTAGCGACTAGCGGGTTATTAACTCTTTTATAGCAGCACTGTTAGTCCACATTACCGATAATAATAATAATGACCTTTATTATTTTTTTCCACAAATAGTACATTGCAGTTTATTTTTTTTCAAACATATTTTTTCCACAAAACAAAGAGCATGGGAGACGAGTCCAAACTAGGATACCCTGTGCTATGGATCTCCCGGCTTCCCCTTTAGGATGATCAACTTGATTTTTTTTATCGACGACTATAAGCGGGGAAATCCCCTTCATTAAAGTTTTCGTTCATGGTTTTGGCAACGCATTTATTTTGCTTTATTCAGTTTTAGTCAGTTGTTTAGAGCACAGCTAAGTTAAAAGTTACTTAGAGTAGTACTAACTACTGTTGACAGCAATTGCCATAATTAAAAGTCGATGTCCTGCGAAGTATTGATACATCAAAAAATATTGCCAGAAAAAACTTAATGTTGTTTTCTTTATTATGATTATATTTTCTTGAATTATAAATTATAATAAAAAACACAAACTTTGTTTGTAGTTAATTTAGCGCGAAATCTAGGGCTTTTTTAAAGCGCTGTTTTCATGAAATCTATCGCTTTTTGTGTTGTTCTAGCGCTGAATGAGTTTTTTTGATCTGGCAGCACTGCCAAAAAACCCTCTATTAAGAAGTAACTTTCCTTTCAGTTTTAAGCGCGTTCAGTTCCCAGTTACAGTCAGCGTGTGTTATGCGATGACCGTAAATAAAGTGCAAGGTCAAAATTTACGCGTTGTAAGAGTGGACCTCAGTACTGACTGTTTTACACATGGCCAACTCTATGTTGCTTTTTCCCGCGTTAGTAGCCCCCGTAACCTTTTTGTGTACACCCCGTCTAAGTCTACTTCTAACGTCGTTTACACCGAAGCTCTATCATAAACTACTTAGAACTTTGATGATAATGATTTATTTGTTACCACTTATTGATACAGTAATGATATAAATCGTTTAATATTCTCTTACCTAAACGACAAATTCTTTATGTAAAATCTATATACGCGAGCTACGCCGCGGGCACAGCTAGTCTTCAATATATTTGATCGATAAACTATCGTCTAGGTAGGTCCTTTCCCGACTCTTTGGTTCACTTCTGCAACATAAAATTGTATATGCCAAATATATCTGATGATTTCCGAGAGATGCAGCGACAAAGATGCGAAATGTCTTCTACAGCAATCATTAATACACCTGTCAAACGTGATGATTAAGGCAAATACGGAAGGAATAGGGAAGAGGATTATGTTCAGCAGTGAATTTTTCCGGGCGGATGAACAAAAAAAAACGTTGTATATAAATAAAGAATGTAAAGTCGACCGTCTCTTTGGTTTACCCGTTGTAAGCGCGACTCCTGATTATGTTGTGTGTATTTAAACCAAATCAAGCCAAAATCAGTTATTGGATTTTACACATGAAGCCGCTGGTCCTGCGTCTGAACTTTTTCCGATCATGTCAGGGTGCTATCGTATCGGACTATGAACTCTCTAAGGAGTTTGGTATGGAGTCTTTAAAGGGAATAGACAATGCAGATAGCTAGTAACAGTTGATACTGGTCGCTGAGATTGGTTAAAATTCGGTTTAGAGGATTTTATTATCATTATATAAATATAAAGAAATCAATATTCAAATGAGTGCATTAGGAACGGACCTTTGGGAACACGTCGATGTTGTGTACTTTAAATAGTTTACAATAGCATTGTTAAAAAGTGCAGAAATACAGGCGATGTTGGCATTTATCCAACAATTGTAGTAGGTCACTTGTACTAAAATGTTTCTGCACTCTAGAAGTGCTGGAAACTTTATAAGGAAATCTTTTGAACAAACATTTATTGTATGTATTTAAAAAATAATTAAAATATTTAAGTCACTAAATAAAAGTTTTAAATTATTTTTATGATTTTTAAAAAGTACAAAGCACGTCAGAGATAGTGGGCAGAAACCCATTATCGTAAAGTTCAACGCAATCGACGATTTGGGGGATCCCGTCATAGTCATTAAGTTTGTTATCTTGATTGTTTTTGATTCCGTTCTAGTTCAGCTGACCAGTGTTACATCGTGTTAAGCAGTGTTGATGTTAGTTTGCATGCTTTATTGCTAGTATTAATATATGTTGGTGTTATCATGTAATGACATCATCACGTTAAAGTACCTACTTACATGTGTGGTTATGACCGCTAAGAATTACGGTATGGCCTATTGTAATCGCGCTACGCTTAATGAAGTTTGTTATATATTTTATAACAGTAACAAGCAGTATGTTTAAAATCTGTTTTTTTTTTCTGTAACCATTGTTTACAAGTACCCTAAATTAGTTTCGAAGTCAAAACTACTTAGTGATTAGCATGCTAAGATGAAGTTTAATTTCTTTCAACGTCCATCCGTCAGATTACGGACATTCGATATCGGATATTCTTCACTACAACGTCCACTAGAACGTATCAAACCCTTGTGCAACGCTATTACCGTATCTTCTCCGTTCAATTACGACCATGATGCCCGTTATATCCGTTATACCTCATTTTGTTCAGAGTGACGACGTGTAAAGGAGATAATAGGGTTCTTGAAGTAAAAAAATATATCATAATAAAATACCTGTACGGTGGTTATCGTCTCTTGGGGGACAGAGTGAAACTAAAACAGTAGATGGGCAAATGCATCTTCCTGACAACAATTCAAAATTATAAAAAACAGTGTCGTCGAGTGTCGTCGAACACTTGGTTGGAACGAAGTTCCTTTCATAGTATATTATTATGGATAAACGTATTATATCATTTATTAACAAATATAAATAAATTAATTATTAGCGTCTATTAAAATGAAGCGTCATTTAAAATAAAATACACTATGACACAAGGGGTAGTGACGAAAAAATCTTACTCTTTTTGTCGCCTAACTCCTATCCGCCAAACCCGTACCGTCCGATAAGGAACTTCGTTCCAAAAAACTACGATTGCCAACCCACCAGCCAAGTGTGGCAAATATGGCAAAATCAACCCTCATGAGACTATCTATGGGGGAGGTTTATGTTCAATAGTGGAATTTTATAGGCTGTAACAAATAATGGATGTAAGAGCATTAGCAATGATTGCTATTCGTTTGGCCGCATGCGTAGAGCGGTTCGGCAACGTCGTGTGCCACGCACGGAGTGTCATGTCGATCCCGTCATGGCAAGCTACGGTGTTGGTGGGTAACGGAACAGTTGAGTGGGTGTAGCTGCATATAATTTTTATGCAAAGAATTTTGTTTGCATGTACCGAAACGGTTACCGTCATGATATGGAATGTTATAGTGGGTAGTTTTCAGCGCTCGTAATTTACTGCTAGCGTGACTTTCATCTTTAAACGCTTCGTTAGCTGTCCATTCAATTATGAGCGTGTGTCAACGCTTCAACCCTGACATTAATAGAAATAACAAATTCAATTTGAAATTGCTTCAAGTTTATATTATTATTTACTTCCTCGCTTTCATTCAATTGTAACTGTTTACATAATATTATTTTTCAGAAAATTTTCACATGTTAGCAGAATCGAATTAAATGTAAATAGTTCATACTTTCATAATTAAGTTTTAATTTCAATCGTTTAAAAATGTTCTTCAAGTAATTATATTTATAATTAATTCATTAATTAATTTGATGAATAGAATAGAACAGAATAATTTCTATTCAATATACATACATAATTATAAATAATACTTTTCAAATGTTATTGTGTCATCATGATGTTATTATGTCATTTATGGTTTTAGCACAGAGTTACTTATTTACTTACTTATCTTCACGCACAATCCCTGACGGGGTAGCCAGAGAGAACAGATCGCCAAGTGCCACGATCCTTACATACCTCTTTCGCTTCTTTCAGATTCATTATCTTCTTCATACATGCACGTCTAGGTATCCGAGTACTCTTGACCCTACCCTCTTCGAGCAATTTGCTCACATGGTCTTCGAAAGTTAGTCTCGGTCTACCTCGACACCTTTTAATATTAACTTTCGCGCTATATATTTTCTTCACCATTCGGTCTTCACTCATTCGCTCAACGTGCCCAAACCACCGAAGCACGCCCTTATCAATTTTTGTGATAAGGTCATCTTTCAAACCTGCCATATTGCGAATCTCTTCGTTTCGCTTTCGGTCGGCCATGGTAACGCCGCACATTTTACGAAGAGATCGCATCTCCACTGCATTCAACTTGCTTTTATGCTTCTTCTGGCATACCCAGGTTTCGCTGCCATATAACAAAGTCGGTACCAACACTGCGTTATGTATTGCAAGGCGTGCACTCTTCACTACGCCTTGCCTTTTGACTAACGCAGTCAGGGCACCATTGACTTTGTTCCCGGCAGCGACACGCCTGTCCACATCTAAATCACATCTTCCATCCCGGGTAAAAGCACTCCCCAAGTATACAATTTCATTTTTTCATCAAGCACAGAGTTGAAAATGTTATTATCCACCATGTCTTCTTTAATATTATGCATTATTCTACCATTATTATGTATACCTACATGATTATAATTTTAAGGAATTTGTGTCGTAAACAAGGGTATAGTTAGTATATCTAGAATATAATATACATTTGACTCAGAAAAAAGAAGAGAGCTAAGCGCTCATCGCAATTTCAGAGTCAGTACGCGAGCTACCCGGGGTTAATCCTCGGCGGCAGCAATAAAATTGTTAAATTTAATTTTAAGTGCCGTTTTACCACGTACTCGGTGGTGAAGGAAAACATTGCGAGGACACCTGCACGTCTGTGCAATACAAACATATCGAAGACGTGTGAAGCCCGCTAACATGCATTGGACCAGCGCGGCGGACTAATCTCTGCTCAGTAGTGGGAGTTATACAGGATTTACTTTTTTTTAAATTTAATATACTTAGTATGATAAAGGTAAGAAATAATTGTGCAAATGTAACAACATAAACATCTGAAAAGTAACGGTATAGGCTTCTCCTCTCATTGTAATGAAAGTTTTGGAACTCGAAAAGTCGGTCGCGCTAATTTAGTGTGAGTGGTCGTGCTTCAGTCCCGAAATATCACTTCTCTTCACTCAATAAATCAAATTGGAGTTTTACTGTCACACAGTAACTTCATAATTTCATTCTGTCTTCTAACCCGACATGGCAGATTTTGATCTAGAATAAGGTTTTATCTTACATTATTTTTATGTGAATGCGGAATGCTAAAAGCTTATTGACTTTCTTAATCGTGTGGCATGTTTTTACATAGGTATTTATAACTATTTTTAGGTTTTATTAAAAGAATAGTAAAACGGTTTAGTTGTCGTAATATCAAGACTTTATTTATTTATACTCTTAATTTATATATATGTATATTCATAATATATTATAGTTATATTTATCATAAACACAAAACTCAAGATTTTTTTTATAGGATAAGGGTGACAAACGAGCACACAGTCCACCTGATAGTAAGTGGTTGTTGTGGCCCATAGATATCTGCATCTATCCTCGATTACGAATCAAAATGCAGATACGTTGTCACCCGTGAGGACTGAGATGGAATGCCTCTTTTCCAGTAAAAAGGGTCTCCGGTTCTCTACACTCACCATACGAAACACAGCAGCATTAAGCTGCTATTTTACGCTGGTATTCTGTGAGAGATAAGTAGATATGACATAAAAATATATATTAAGTAGACATATTTAAATAATAACTTTAATCATTTTTTTGAAAGACAATGCTTTGAGTTCTATAATTTAGTTGCTTTGCAAACAAGAGGAGGGACGAAAAAATTTTGAGTTGTGAGCAGACTTTTGTAAAATGAGGTTTTCTGCTAATCTTTAATGTTTTTTATCTGCGCCCACGAACTCAAATGTTTCTTTAAGATACCTCAGTGCTTTTGGATCAAATATTACACAGTACAGTAGAGATAGAATGTTAGTATTCCGAAGAAGTCTAACGAAGTCACTTGAGCATAGTACGAAACTCGGAAATATGATAATATTTATGAAGGCGATATACGAACCTAATAGTGAAATCCTGAAGACGCTCAAGTTTATTTAATTGATTCTCAGTAAGATTAGAGTAGCACGCATCAGTACAATTAATGATAAGGAGTAACAAGGACTGTGCCAGTAAAATTCTGGTGGGAATGGGTAGCAAATTACGCAAATATGGTAAGCAAGATGCTGCCGTAAACATCTTTCTACTAAACTTTTTAATATGCACAGACCAAGAAAGATTCTGATTAATATATAATCCTAGGTATTTTACAGATTTATTAAAAGGTATCACAACACCATCGATAAAGATAGGTGGAAGGATATCCCAACTAATTCTGGAGATTAGACAGCTGTTTCCAACAATAATGACTTGACTATTATTGATATTTAAATTAAGCCCGAACAACTTGCTTTAATTAGAGAGAAGAAGTTTCTGAATTAATAGAATAAATACAGAAGAAGGGAGAGGAATCAATACCCTACCCTGAGGTACACCAGCAGTTATTTAACACGAAGTAAATGTCGCACCCTCTACCATAACAACTCGCAAACAGCCTCGCAAATAGCTTTGAAACCATTCAATGCCGCTGGAGTTATGTTAATAGAACTTAACAGACTCAGCAGTACGTTAAAATCGACGGCGGGCGATCGGGAAAAGTGTTACTGAACTCCAGCAACGTCAGAATATTAAGCTACATTTGGTCTATAACCTAGCGAGCATCATCTGTGATTTTAAGTAACCACAATTGAAAGGAGTCAAGAACAGAATTATTTCGGAAGTGGTTAAGTTGTTCAAAGACTAAACGTTCTAGGACTTTTGAAAGGAATGGAAGTATGGATATAGGTCGATAATCTGAGAGTGAAAACAGCGGTTCTTCTTTTTATTTGCTTCGTTTCCAACCCGAGGAAAAGATTCAGATGATTGGATGCATGATGGAGTAATTAAAAATATTTTTGATGGGGAGAATAATATCAATTAAGGGTATATACGATCATTTTACAGCTAATTTTATCACATCCGGTGGCATGGTATAGACAAAACGTTCTACAGTCGGAGAATTGATTGAAGGTGAACGACCAGAAATTAGGAGTTGATGCTTTCGGCGGAGTGCTTAAAGTATATGATTTTCGACTGTTATATAAAAAAGAAGAGATACGTGAAAAATGTTGATTTAGTGTTATATATGACAATTTTTTTAAATTTGATTTAATATCGTCTGTAAGCTATGGCGCAGGGGTGTGTTTATTTTAACTGGTCTTACTAGTACATGGGTATCATAAAGGTTAATTAAGAAATGTTTCAACTTTTAAGTCTATAGAGTGCAGAGTATACAGCAGACTGATCTATATTCTAAGCATCCAATTGTAAACGTTTAATATCAATTCTACTAAAATTTTGTAGCATCAGTACTTTGCCTCGAATTTTGGTGGTGCGTATTCTATACGAAAGACCATTTTTCTTTATAATTATAATGAGAGATTGCCACAGCTGCACATTGACCATGCTATAACACGTGATCTGAAGATGAAACTGTAATAATATCTAACAAAGGTGAAAAAAAAAGTTTTTGCAAATAATCTGGAATATATTCTTAAAAATGGGTCTTAATTAATACTTCCGCATAAAGTTATAATGACCATTGTACAGTTAAAAGCTGCAACAAATTTTATAAAATATTTGAACTAATCTGCACATCTTATCAATAGTCTAGAAGTTATAAGTTTTTCTTTTAATATCTGTAATAGTTTTTAAATGTTATTTTGCGGAAATGAATGTAGATGAATCAGGACGTACATAAACAGCAAGACTGTGAGATCAGAGAATCTATGAGAGTAGCTTATGTTCTAGTAATTGTTTCGGATATACGAGATGCTGTATTACTACTAGGAGTACGAAGAGAAGTTTTCTTTATTTTAACCGTGACGTGGTCGTAGGAGGTGTCCAAATATTTTGTTAGAAGTTTGCGCTTGTAAGAAAGCTTCGTAAAGGTCATCTGATAACTGTACAATAATTTGGTTGACTTCATATGTAATTCAACCCATAGTTATAACTGCATATATTCTTAGAATCGTAATCCTTTGTAGCACTTACTGACTTTCAGCATCCATTACATCTTTTTGTGTTTGTAAGCCAATTTGTACAATACATACTTTTTGTTTGAGTGTTAAATGAAAATAATTTTACTTTTTTTTTGTTTGCTTGTGTTTGCTTTAATTATATTAATTATAGGATCCCAAGCAGACGGTAGCACCTATTAATCTTCCGTATTGAAATCAGGATGTTGAAATTTTTAATCTAGGGTGTGTGTTTTAAATTAAAATTTAATAATTTTCTTCATACTGAAGTTCAGCGGCTAGATGTTTTTTCATAGATCTTTTGTGTTCTCTAAAATAAAGATTTTCCCACGCTAGCCTACTGAGATGGATGGTGGTGAGATTCACCAGCTTTTAAACACCCAAAACGTCGTGAGTTAAAAAGTTAAAATTAAACGCGATAAGATTCGCAAAATTAGTTTCATTTAATGTACAGTATTCAAATAAAAATAAAAAATAAGAGTATTTATTACGCAATTTTTTTTTAAATTTCACTGGTACTTGCCGAGAAAGTAATAGCGCCGATTAGGTTATAAGCAATAGTATTTACTACACAACATTTAGGTATAGCAAAAATGTTGTCAAATTGTTAGGTTTCGTATATACTTTCGTACATACTTACTCGTGTCTTGTCGTGACTTGTTTTTCGAAGTACTGTTCGCGCGCTTAAGCACTGCTACATATTTTTCAAGAACTACAAGGAATACATTAGGTACTTGTAAAATTAGCTTCTAATAATTGCACTGGATTATTATGAACATTAGATTGCTGGAGACGAAACCCTTTTTGACTATGATAACTGGATTAAGACGCTTTGGATTAATTTTCTGTCACAGATGGTAACACTATAAATTTTTCAAGGGTTTATTTTAAATTGATACCCTAAACCCTGAATGTGTTGTGAGGAAGCAGAATCGGAGGGGAAGCGAATTAAGTGAACTATAACAGTTTGTCGACAAAATACTAACTAGCGACAAACCTTCAATGAAAAATAAAGTCTACCTGCTAACCGTGTTATATTAAAAACGTAATACACATTAAATTTTTCCGTGCCTTTACTATGATACGTTTCGCATAAAGTTGGCATATTCTGTCGGCCGTAAAAATTGATGTTCATTACTTATTGAAGTGTAACAATATTTTTTGTTTGTTCTTTGTCGTAATGTGGGTATTGCTGGTAGCATTAAATTTACATTACTTTTATAATTTTGTGTTTTATGTGGTGCGATATGAAAGAAATTCCTTTTCGTCCCAAAAATATCTTAATTATGAATTTCAGTACATGACGGTATAATCAGACCGGCAAAGGGCCGTAGCTTCAAATGCACGAGAAGTATAGTACTGCGATTGCTGCTAAGCATGATGGTTTAGGCAAATTCTCCTTACGACAGCGGAAGCCTAAGTCCGTTACCATTACCATAACAACCTTTCAAAAACTCATTGTTGAACATAGGCTGCCTCATTGATTCTTATAGGAGGGATTTATATTTCCATTTTTATAAATGGTAGAGCCATGCTGCAGCTATATTATGGTTATAGTACGAATGGGTGGACTCGACCGGGGTAGGACCATGCTCTAACAGAATACCAGCGTAAAATAGCAGCTTAATGTTGTTGTGTTTCGTACGGTAAATGCAAAGAACCGGAGACCCTTTTTACTGGAAACGAGGCATTCCATCTTAGTTCTCAGTGGTGACAACGTATCTGCATTTTGATTCTCAATCGAGGGTAAATGTAGATGTATATACGTCTTAAAATAATGGTTGCCATGCTTGGTAGGCGGGTGACATAACTGCGGCACGGCAATTAATTTTTTTAGTTGTTATAAGGAGGGCGCTGGTGCTCATCTTCTGGTTAGTTCCCCTCGCCTCTTACCACGCCCACGGGACGATATGGGGTAGTGGATATTCTTATACCGCCACTACACAAAGCTACGATCCAGCAATGGACTTTTACGGGCCGAGAGAATAAGAAGATTTTAATAGTGTAATAGATAGATCTGACGATAAGTAACACAATCTCGCTTATTAAAGACCTTGGCGTGTTCTTTGATTCTAAACTTCATTTTGATCACCACATTAACCACATTATCAACAAAGCCTTGCAACTTTACGGTTTTGTCATGAGAACTTGTAAGCCATTTAAAAAACTGGCACTTATCTATTACTTTATAAATCTCTTATAAGACCTCAATTGGAATATGCCACACAAGTTTGGAATCCCTTTTACCAAAGGTATCGTGATTTACTAGAATCGGTTCAAAGTAAATATTTACGTTCTGTAAACTATAGATGTTACCGTTCTTGGTCCTCTTATGATAACCTCTTGCATAATTAATTAACAACTTTAAGTAATAGACGATTACTGCTTGATTGGATTTTTCTTTACAAAATTTGTCGTAACTTTTTCGATTGTTCTCAATTTGTTAATTGTATATACCTTCGTGTACCAAGTCGCTCTCAAAGAATACGAAACACTCACGTGCATCGTTTGTTTTTCCTTAATCTGTGTAAAACAAAAATGCGGGCAAGCGTGCCCCTTTGCGTCGCATAATGGAACTGTATGACAACAGCTTCTCCGATGTAGACTTATTTACCATGTCACTACCTCAATTTAGGAAAGCTATAAAGCTTGTATTGAATAACTTGTAATTTTTCATTTTCTTTTCTTCTAATGTTATAACTTTAATCAAAATTGTTTTTTTTTCTTTCCTAGTAATACATGACAAACAAACATGTAAACATTCATGATTTTGTTGTTAACGCCTAGGTATGCATGTTTGCCTCTTGTTTTATTTTTGTGTTATATGTGCCTCTTAGCGTTTTAATTACTACGGTATTTTTGTGGATAACGGCGTTGGTTGTGTAATTAGCTAATTTATTTATATAAGATTTGAATTGTAATTTTTATTATACAACTGTTTGTTGGCCTTAATAAAGCAAAAAAATAATAATACAGCCCTATGGACCCACGTGCAAATAACTTCAAACAATAGACTCCAGGCGCGTTGTCACATAAGAACTAAGATGTTTCTCTCAATATATATGAGATTCACACTTTTTTTATAGGTTAGGGTGACAAACGAGCACACAGTCCACCTTATCCTCAATAAAGAATCAAAATTCAGATGTGTCGTCCACCCGTGAGTTCTAAGATGGAATGCTTCTTTTCCAGTAAAATGGATCTCCGGCGCTCTACACTCGGCATACGAAATACAGCAGTGTCAAACTGCCATTTTACGCTGGTATTCTGTCAGAGCGTGGTCCTTCCCAGGTCGAGCCGACTCATTCATGCTAAAACTATTCTAATTATATAGCTGCACCATGGCTCTACCACGTATGATATAGCTTGAAGAACCGGCAAGCGATGGGGAAGAAGGTTTCTCGAGTGGGAGCCTCGTACTGGTGCAGCAAAGTGTAGGGTGGCCACCTATAAGAAGGAGCGATAGTCGATGGATGCAGGTGGTTTAGGGCCGTGCGTTATAACGTTCCTTACGGGAGTCTTATGTTGAGCAGAGGACTTGTGATGGGCTGTAGTGTTCGTCACCTTCATCATCATTATTGTCATGATGATGATGAAGGTGACCAAGTGCTGTGTGGTGATGGCGTGAAAAAATCCATTATTCTATTTCTTCTTGTGGGCGTAGTAAGAGACGACTATGGGATATGCCAAGAATATCCTACATATGTTCTTACTAATGACTCATTAGATATATGACGGCTGTAAGATGGTTATCTTATTTATTATTGTTTAAAGCTTCATCCCTCCCTTAAAGGTTAGAGACGCATGGCAGTAATTAGCAATGCCAAAGGCCACCAGGCGTGGTACTGCGAACGCCATTTTGCCATTCAAATTAGTGTTGCGATTACATTGAGTTATTTTTCTGAGAAAGTTCATATATTACAAGCAGTGCACTGTTTATGAACTGATGAAGATAAGAAAACATTCATTACAGTCCATCGCAAGTCCCCTGCTAAACAAAGGTTTATCATATATTCTCCATAGTTGCCAAGATTAGCAAAAGGGCTTGTAACTGTAGTTTTTTTAATATTCAGATGTTATCAGAAAGGTGCTGCTGTCCATATCGTTCCCTCTGTCACCTCTTCCGATACTCATGATATATCGCAACCTACTACACGGCTTATTTATAGAAAAAAATATTTTTAATAAATTTAAAATATCAGCGAAAGACGTACTATATAGAATATTTTACAATTTGTACTGTAAAATGTAACTGTCACA
The DNA here is from genome assembly GCA_963668995.1 of Parnassius mnemosyne. NCBI lineage: Eukaryota > Metazoa > Arthropoda > Insecta > Lepidoptera > Papilionidae > Parnassius > Parnassius mnemosyne. The sequence continues at coordinate 23,672,733 of CAVLGL010000080.1, forward strand.
TAATATCTTTAGAGGATAAAAATGTAAAACCGTATTGCCTTGTATTCGTAGCAAATTCGTAGAACAATCGTAGCACTTTGTAATACTCTACTACGTCTTACCGATTGTGGCAAGTTATGCAGTGTTTTTAACGAGCGAGAGTAGTAAAATATTGCTAAAAGTGTTTAAAATACGAAATTATAGTTACAGTCTGCATCACAGCTCATTTATTGAGACAATAAAACATATATGTACGAGTACAATATGAATAATTCATTTGAACCTGCAATTTCATGTCTGAAAATACTTTTAATTAATTTCAGATTTGGAACAGCTTAATTTCTAATTACCCAGTTGTACTTACATGTGTCAGAATTACAGTAAATTTACGTTATTTAAGTAAAATAGGAATTTGTGCTCAATGTATGACAATGTTAGTATGAAGAGAAGAATGACAAGGAATAATCATTGTATGTTGATGGCATTGTTATTGCTGTTAATAATGGTTTTGATCCGTAGGCGGCGTATGATAATTTACTTGAGCCTAGTTTAGCGTTTTGGTCAATTTTCAATTAGTTAGTAGCTGCCTGAGGCTTTCAATAAACAACCAGCTAACAAAATACACTTCTTGTCGGAAAAATGCATCTCGAATATAATACAGGATTTATTTGAAACTAGCGAACCGCCCCGGCTTCGCCTGGGTATGATGTATCATTGTGGCGGTACCTATATAGATTTAAGGTAGTCAATGTCTATTAAACTTATAATTTTTTATAAATTTCTCAAAAAAAAAAACAACATTTTTCGAATGAAACATAGCCTAGAACCTAGATCATTCCTGGCATTGTTGCTTATCTGTTTATGAAGTTTCATTACATGCATGCAATGGCATGCAAATAACCCCCTCAGCTTAATAAAATACTGTAATTTCGATATTAAAGGCAGACACTTCAATTTTATCAATATGTATAGATTTTCTGGTTGCCATATTTAAAATCTGATATTATTAACATTTACAACAAGAGCCGTATGTTAGATAATCATATTCTTAACTACAAGTGACAAACGAACTTACAGTGTACCTGATGTTAAATGTCTACTTTTTTTTTGGGGGACATGGGGAAATGCCTATGCATACCCGCCTCGCGGGGGCAAGGACGGGTTATGTCGGACTCACACCGACTAAAACCCCATAGTGTTCCACCCTCGTCGCATTTTGGCAGGGCCACGGGAACGTCCGCACACATCCGCGGCCCCACCTGCGCTGGCCGCCCCATGGCGGCCCCTCCTCGGGAGAGGACTACTCCTCCCCTATCTCCCTCTCAGGTAAGGCGCACCAGAACACATGGCGTGACCTCCTCCTCAGCCTCCAACTTAACATGCGCAACAGACGCCCCCGTGTCCGATGCGCGAAGGCCATGGGGCCAGGAAAAACTAGCACTCAGAAGCACATGCCTTCCAGACCCCAGCGGCGGATCTGGTCTATGGCTCCGCCGCCAATCAAGATTCGGCTGCGAAGGGTAGGGAGAGCGGCGCCTCGCAATACCGACACTCCTCTCCCCCCGCAGTCCCACCGCCACCGCATCATTTAACGGTGCGGCCCCGTCAGAGTCGCGGAGGATAGGGCGAGTGGCGCTTCGCCATACCAACACTCCTCTTCCTCCGCGACTCCACCTCGGCTGCAGCGGTAGAGGGAGCAGACACCCCTCTCGCCGACACACATCCGAAGTGGGCTCATCAAGCCCACTCGGAGTGGCCACCTCGGGCCGGCCCTCCGCCACGACGAGGCGGGAACCCGTTCGGGGGGGGGGGGGGGGGGTTAATAGTTAGTATACACGTTTCGGCACCAAATGTACACACCTAACTTTGTAGTATAGGTGATGAGAAGACCTGACGGATCTTACCAAATACTGCCCAGCCCAACTGAATCTACCGATCAGATTCTCTACTCAATATTTTATATACTACTAGCGATCCCCCTGGCTTCGCACTGGTTATTTCTGGATTTTGACAACAGCTCCATCTACTGGGTCCAAATGAGAAAAACACAAAAACACATCAAAATCAGTAGAAACATTTTTGAGTTTTAGCGAGACTAACGGACAGCAATATATTTTTTATATATAGAGATATAACATGAAACTTCTGTCGATAAATGTATATATGTTGTAATCGTTACATATTTAATCTAACGTATAAAAAATAATTTTTGTTTGTTCGTATTTTGTACGTTGCCATACCGTTCATCAGATCAACTTATTGCTTGCACTTGCGCGACGGTTATAGGCATAGTACAATGAACTTATAATAGGCGGCGCGTATCGCAACAGCAAATACATTTGAAAGTTATATATCATTCAACTTCAATTTATGTATAATATTATCATTTCTAATTAAACAATACATCTCTTCCAAATTTCAAAATAAATTCACAAACAAATTTCCACAATTATTTCTTCTGCGGCACCAACGCGCCGGGTACCAGCTAGTACAATATAAAAACAATTACCCTTACTCTGTAATTCTCTATAAAAGTCTATAAAATTTGGTAAATAAATATAAGAAGATGGTTATAAAGACTAAGCAAATTGCTTGAGGCGAAGCGAAACTTTCCTTCAACAGGACAAGTACAAAGTTGTGAGTGGTAATTAGCTTACCTTCGCCAAACACTACTTATGTGTTAGGTAAAATCAATTTCTTAGAGTGGTATGTTAGTATATTATTCATAATAAATAAAATAATGTTTATTCAATATAGATCACATGTATGCGATTCTCATTGAAAGTAATTTTTTATTTTAACACTGGTTCGGAAATTATATTAAAAATTAAAAATTTTGTACAATCGACTTCAATATAAATGATTAAGAATAACTCAAAAACTATTGGTCAGACCTTGATCAAATTTATATGGGACCACATGAGAAACTATAAAAAAAGCGAGAAGAAAATAAAAAAGAATCATCGAAATAAGTTCACCCAGAAAAAAGCTATGAGGTAACACACATAAAAAAACATAGAGTCGAATTGAGTACTTCCTCCTTTTTGAAGTCAGTAGAAAAACCTCTGTCCTGGAAAGAACCAGCAAGAAACCCAGTGGGACGTTTTTATAAGTAAATTTTACAATATGAAAGGTAGTAAAAACTATTTACAAAATTTATTTTAGAAACAGCTTGGAAGCGACCACCTCACTCCCAAGGATTATTATCAACCATTTATATTATAATAACCTTTTTTATACAGTTTTTGTTCAGTAAAATATTTAAACTTGGTAACAGGATTTTGTTGTAATAGCATATACAACCACCCCTAGAAAGAATGAATAATTGACCCTGTGGAGTCGAGAAACTGGTATCACTAGCTTGTAATCGTATGCAGTATTTACAGGGTGTATACCATTTTTTTAAATCTATATCATATTAATGTTTATTATTGAAAACATGTACTAGTTATGTACTAGGTAGGTAACGCCTTTATACCTACATATGTCCGCTGTCAATTAGCGTTGGTTGAGTTGCTGTCTCGGCCTGGAGGATGTTGAGAGCCTATATAATTAGAGTCTATGAGGAATTCCATCTTAGCCTTTAGCGGTGATCACGCATCTATAACCTTCTTTGTTTGATGCTGGTGGCAGGTGTTCGTGAGCTACAGTAGACATTTAACATCAGGTACACTGTAAGTTCCTTTGTCACTTGTATTTAAGAATATGATTATCTATTACATCTGACTCTTGTTGTAAATGTTAATAATATCAGATCTTAAATATGGCAACCAGAAAATCTATACATATTGATAAAATTGAAGTGTATGTCTATGATATCGAAATAACAGTCCTTTATTGAGCTGATTGTTACTTATTTGTATGCAATTAAGAAATAAATGACCATCTATAAAAAAATCTGCCTTTTTTTTATAGAATAAGAGTGACAAACGAGCACACAGCCACCTGTTGGTAAGTGGTTGCTGTGATCCATAGGTATCTACATCTATCCTCGTTTGCGAATCAAAATGCAGATTCGTTCTCACCCATGAGGACTAAGATGGAATGCCTCGTTACCAGTAAAAAGGGTTTCCGGATCTCTACACTCACCATACGAAACACAGCAGTGTTAAGCTGCTATTTTACGCTGGTATTCTGTGAGAGCGTGGTCCTTCCCCGGTCGAGCCGACCCATTCGCGCTACAACTATACTACTAACATAGCTGCAGCATGGCTCTACCACGTATAAAGTCGGACCGCGCTAATCTTCTGAATTACTAAACCGATTGTAATGAAACTTCATAAACAGATAAGCAACAATGCCAGGAATGATCTAGGTTCTAGGCTATGTTCCATTCGAAAAATGTTGTTTCTTTTTTGCGAAATTTATAAAAAATTATAAGTTTAATAGACTTTGAGTACCTTAAATCTATATAGGTACCGCCACAATGATAGATCATACCCAGGCGAAGCCGGGACGGATCACTAGTTTCAAATAAATTCTATATTATATTCGAGATGCATTTTTCCCACAAGAAGTGTATTTTGTTAGCTGGTTGTTTATTGTAAGCACCAGGCAGCTACTAACTAATCGAAAATTAACCAAAACGCTAAACTACGCTCAAGTAAATTATCATACGCCGTCTAAGGATCAAAACCATTTTTAACAGCAATAACAATGCCATTAGCATACAATGATTATTCCTTGTCATTCTTCTCTTCATAATAACATTGTCATACATTGAGCACAAATTCTTATTTTACTTAAATGACGTAAATTTACTGTAATTCTGACACATGTAAGTACAACTGCGTAATTAGAAATTAAGCTGTTCCAAATCTGAAATTAATTAAAAGCATTTTCAGACACGAAATTGCAGGTTCAAACGAATTATTCATATTGTACTCGTACATATATGTGTTATTGTCTCAATAAATGAGTTGTAATGCAGACTGTAACCATAATTTCGTATTTTAAGCACTTTTAGCAATATTTTACTACTCTCGCTCGTTAAAAACACTGCATAACTTGCCACAATCGGTAAGACGTAGTGGAGAATTACGAAGTGCTACGACTGCTCTACGAATTTGCTACGAATACAAGGCAATACGGTTTTACATTTATCTTATAAAGATATTGTGTGACAGTTAAATTTTAAAGTACGAATTGTAATATATACCACATCATACGTCTTTCAGTGATATTTTAACATAACATAAACACTCACGCCTGTCACCCAGAGGGGTAGGCAGAAACTATGGACTTCCATTTGGCACCATCCTGACACACCTCTCTCGCTTCGTCCACATCCATATACCTACGCATACACGCTCGTCGGTTAAAGGTACTCTTGATTTGGCCCATTTTCAATACACCGCCAATTTGGTGGATAAACTTCCGCCTAGGGCGTCCCGTCCCGACTCTGCCGTTCATCTCTGCAACATAAATTTGCTTTGTCACTCTTTCCTCATTCATTATTTCTACATGACCAAACCACCGAAGCATTCCTTTCCTAATCCTGGTCACAACATCATTTTGCCAACCACACTCTTCTCTTATCACACAATTTCTCACTCTGTCATTTAGATTCATCCCTAACATACTCTTTAATGACCGCATTTCTACAGCATTTATTCTACTCTCGTGCTTCTTCTGCCACACCCAACTTTCACGACCATACATTAAAGTAGGTACTAACACAGGATTGTGAATTGCCATACGTGCCTTTTTGGACACATTCTAACTTCTTACAATAGGGTGTATAGAGCCCCATTCACTCTATTTCCTGCATTCACTCGTCGTTCTATATCCTTATCATGTCTACCATCCCTGCTAAATACACATTCCAAATACACAAACTCATCTACTTGCTCGACCAACTCCCCTTCTGTTCTTGTTTCACATATCGTTTTACTTTCTTCTCTTTCAAAAACCATAACTTTCGTCTTACTTGCGTTCACTTTCATTCTCTTTTCTTTTAATGTCCTGTTCATTAATGTAACCATCATTTGCAACTCAGCTGCCGATGACGCTAGTATGAATTGATCATCGGCGTACAAAAGGCATTTGTCGGTTAATTCACCCATTATTAATCCTTATTCTTCTACTTTCAAATTTTCCAAACAACTGTCCATAAATAGGTTGAACAACCACGGGGAAGCCACACAGCCCTGTCTGACACCTTTATGGATGCCAAACCAGTCCGAGTAGGCTTCGTTGATCCTGACACAAGCACTAGAGTCCCTATACAGAGACTTCAATGCCTGTATCAACCCAGCGCTCAACCCAAATGAGTTTAATGTTTGCCATAACACATCGCTGTCCACTCTGTCATAAGCCTTCTCCAAGTCAAGTGATATTTTAAATTGATTAAAAATATTTTTTTCTATACATAAGCCGTGTAGTAGTTGCGATATATCATGAGTATCGGAAGAGGTGACAGAGGGAACGATATGGACAGCAGCACCTTTCTGATAACATCTCAATATTTTAAAAAAAAAACTACAGTTACAAGCCCGTCTGCTAGGCGTGGCAACTATGGACAATATATGGTAAAGCTATGTTTAGCAGGGGACTTGCGATGGACTGTAATGAATATTTTCTTATCTTCATCATTTCATAAACAGTGCACTGCTTGTAATATATGAACTTTCCAAGAAAAATAACTCAATGTAATCGCAACACTAATTTGAATGGCAAAATGGCGTTCGCAGTTTCACGCCTGGTGGCTTTTGGCATTGCTAATTACTACTATGGGTATCTAACCTTTAAGGGAGGGATGAAGCTTTAAACAATAATAAATAAGATAACCATCTTACAGCCGCAGTAATGACATATGTAGGATATTCCTGGCATATCTCATAATCGTCTCTTACTACGCCCACATGACGAAATGTATTGCTGGATTCTTTCACGCCATCACCACAGAGCACTTGGTCACCTTCATCATCATTATGACAATGATGAATATTACAGCCCATCACAAGTCCTTTGCTGAACGTAAGACTCCCGTAAGGAACGTTACAACGCACGGCCCTAAACTACCTGCATCCATCGACTATCACTCCTTCTAATAGGGGGCCACCCTACACTGCTTACCAGTACGAGGCTCCCACTCTAGAAACCTTCTTCCCCATCGCTTGTTGGTTCTTCGAGCTATATGTTATCTTACACTGCCACTACACGAAGCATTGGACACACTTGCAAGTTACTACAAACAATATAGACTAGGCGTGTTTGTCATATAAGAACTACGACGGAACGTTGATGGAATGTTGTTATGTAAACATTTTGTTGCTTTTAGGCATTATTTTTTTGCTAACCATATCTGCTGATATACTTTTTCTAATGAAGAAGAACTAACACAAAAACACACCAACTAAATGACAACTATTGCTACTGATTCTCTCTTATTTATTCATTATTTTTCCTATATAAAGTACTTTTGTTTTAAGAGACGACTTCTTATAATTTAATTATATTAAGAAATTGTTAAAAATTTGTTAATTACAATTTTAAATTCTATGCTTAAAAACTCTCTCGGAAATGAGAGGAGTTTAGTACCCAGTCAGCTGTGGGATGTATGTCAGCTGTAATTTTTAACGTAGAAATAATTAAACAAAATGAAGATATTTTTTTTAAATGAATAAAATTACTTCAAGAATATCTTTAAAACAAGAAGATATAAAAAACATCCGGTATAAAACGACGTATGTATGCCAAATTTTGGCAAATTTTAACGATGCTAAAGCTGCTTTAATCCGTTTAAACATTTTACAGTTTTTAATATAAAAAAAATCTCTCTCTTCTATTTTCAAAAATATTAAAAATACCGTTTATAGAAAGCAGTCAGGAAACAAAAATAACTCCAATTTGCGTCATTGTAAAGCTTCCTCTACCGTATTATATCGTGATCGTAAGTCATGACAAGCTCGTTAGTCCTTTGCCATAGATAGTACACTATCTCGTTACTAAACACAATGTACCCCTTTGATCCATGTTACAATAATATGTCTAGTGTAACGTTTCCTTTGTACAAGTTATGCTTTTATTACTTCGATCAAAATACATAATATAATGTATTCTTTCTGTCACGTGAGGGACCTCTATGTCGAATATTCGTGTAACAAATAAGGAGGTTCTTAAAACCTTGCGGTGTCTAGATGTGAATAAAGCTAGTGAACCAGATGGTATACCAGCCAATCTTGAGAAGTTCAACGCCTCCAAAACACGACCGTGTCTTTTTACCGCAAAAAGGAGCCAGCTCACCTTGACTCCTTCTTTCCGAAATGTATCACTGAAATATACCGACCGCCTTCAGTTTTTAGGGCTTGAAATATCCTCAAATTTGAACTTGGGTCGGTTCATTGAAGCCAAGGCCAAAGCAGAGGAGTGGAATAAGTTTCCAGCATCTGTCTTTCCACCCGTTTACAAGCCTATTCACCGATTACAGCGTGGGTGTCTTGAAGACACCCAACCGATTACAGCGTGGGTGTCTTGAAGACACCCACGCTGTAATCGGTGAATAGGCTTTTGTTAAGTCAGTGCGCTTCACCATCTTAGGCTACAACACCACTTACCATCAGGTGGGATCGTAGATAAGCGCTGGCTTAGTAGAATATTTAAAAAAAACGTGGTCTGTGTGGGGAAGGCGTAAGATGACGCATCAACCATTCTCGTGTTCGGTTTGAATGACTGGTATTTTGATTCTCCATACTCTCCCTAAGAACGGCAATTAGAGCCTATATAGCTATGAATGAGGCCTATATCCAACAGTGAACAGTTGCACTGATTAAGACCAAAGTATACTCAAAGAACATTTAAATATTGAATGAATCATTCAGATAATATTCTTATAAGTTACTTTGCACTGATAATGTTCAAATTAAAAACCAAAATAATATTTTACTTAATTTAATTATCAATTTCAAACATGGCGTCAAGCACAATATTTGTATTACGGCCGCGCAGGAGATTAACTGCTAGTAGTACTATAATGGTAAAATACCCATTTTTGTTTTAATTTGAGAACAATCTATGGAGAAGGCGCATGTTCAGCAGTGGACTTCTATTTAGGATAGTTTTATAAGAATGATAATGATAGCTGCAAGTAAGAGCCGCGGTAGCTCAGCAGTATATTTCATAGAACATGAGAAACACTGTTCCGGTCTCCCGACAGAACTCTGGTTGGTTAAGGAGTTTTGTTTCGTGCTGTAAATGTTAAAATACATGACTAAAAAAAAAAGAAGTATAACTTCGCCACCAGGTCCTTCAAAAGAGTTATTGCCAAGACAAAGTCAAAGCACATAGGCAGAATTGGCGAGAAACTAGTTCGCCTTCTTTCGAAACCCGTGCAATCTAGTCTCTCGCCAAGGCTGTCCAAGGGAATTTCTGTAAGCCATCACTACCATCTCTGCACAGGGAGGACGACTCACTGGCCCAAAACGCAAAAGACAAAGCCGACCTTTTAGGCTCCCTTTTTGCGTCCAACTCGACTCTTGATGACGGGGGGAACACACCGCCGACCATCCCGCGGTGTGAGTGCTCCATGCCGCATGTGCGGTTCTCACAGCGCTCGGTTCGCAAAGCACTCCTCTCCATGGACATTCACAAGTCGAGTGGGCCTGACGGAATCCCCCCAATTGTGCTGAGGACGTGTGCTCCGGAGTTGGCACCGGTCCTAACGCGTCTTTTCCGGTACTCCTACTCCCAAGGCGTAGTCCCGAATTCATGGAAGACAGCTCTTGTCCACCCGATCCCAAAAAAAGGCGACCGCTCAGACCCGTCCAACTATAGGCCTATCGCGATCACCTCCTTGTTCTCCAAAATAATGGAATCCATTATTAACTGCCAGCTCATGCGGTACCTTGAGGATCACCAGCTGATTAGTGACCGCCAATACGGTTTTCGTCGGGGTCGAACAGCTGGTGATCTTCTGGTCTACCTGACCCATAGATGGGCGGAGGCAGTAGAGTCCAAGGGGGAGGCATTGGCCGTTAGTTTGGACATTGCGAAGGCCTTCGATCGGGTTTGGCACAAAGCGCTTCTTTGGAAGCTCCCTTCCTATGGGCTTCCCGAGAAATTGTGCGATTGGATCACCAGCTTCCTTGCAGATCGGAGCATCAAGGTCGTTGTAGACGGTGCATGCTCCGACTACAAGCCTATTAACGCTGGTATTCCACAAGGCTGTGTGCTATCACCAACGCTGTTTCTTCTGCATATCAATGATATGTTGCTAACTGGTAACATTCATTGCTATGCGGATGACAGCACTGGTGATGCTCTATACACCGGCCGTGCCAATATTGCTCGGGAAAACGTCACCGAGTACCGGAACAAACTTGTGTCTGAAGTCGAGTCTTTGCTGAACAAAGTCTCGGATTGGGGCGACTAAATCTAGTCCAGTTTAATCCTCAGAAGACACAAGTTTGCGCATTTACCGCTAAAATGAAACCCTTTGTCGTATCTCCTCCGTTTCAAGGCACTCCCCTTCTTGCCCCAGCCAGTATCGGAATCCTCGGAGTCGACATATCGAGTGACTTAGGGACCTTCAATAAGAGAGCGTACTCCTTTTTAAAAGGCCGGCAACGCATCTGCAGTTCCCTCCCTAGTGTTGCAGTTGTTCATGGGCGGCGGTAGTCACTTACCATCAGGTGAGCCGCATGCTCGTTTGCCCCCACTCCTATAAAAAAAAAGTAAAGTATTAATACCTCATACAGCAAAAACGCGCTAGTCCTTTGAAATGTGGCTTAAAACATAAAAAAAAAGTTCACAGAAAGGCACATACCGTTGCGTAATTACCCCTTTATACAGCCATCATCAACAAATCCTATATTAGCTGAACCACTTCGAAATTAAAAAATAAATTATATATAATTTGGATCATATAGGTACACTTTAATTATACCCTTATATTACAATTACTACTTTCTGCGCAACCCTATATACCTAGTCAGGTCATAAATTCTGTCACATGTTTAATATAAAATAATCGAAACAAGTTTATTCATTATGTAACCATTTATATACCAAAATGAACTTAACAAAACATAGATTCTTATGACACTAAAGTTTATTCAAAATGACCTCCGTGATTTTGAATACAGGTCTTCAATCTGCGCGGCCAGTCGTCTATCGCAGCACGAACGAGGTCCATGTCAATATCGGCGGCTGCCTTAATCAAGGATGTCTTGAGTGACTCCAAATTGGGATGAGACTTTGAGCACGCCTTTTCCTCCAAGTGTTGCCATATCTTGTAATCTAACGGATTCAAATCTGGACTGGAGGAGGGCCAGTCTTCGTGCCGGATGAAGTCGATTTCACGCGCCGCCAGCCAGTCTTGTGTGCTCTTCGCTCTATGAGTTGGAATACCCAGTGCCAGTTATTGAACATGGTATGAGAAACAGGTTCCACAAGGTTCGTCAGGACTGTATTTTGATACACAACTGCATTCGTTTTTACACCTTTCTCACAAAAATGTACCTCTGTTAAGCCCCAGTAAGAAACTCCCAACCATACCATGAGCGAGGATGGAAAATGACCTCGGTGGACACGCGGAATACGGTTGCTCGCTTCTTCACTACTGTGTGCGTACACCTTATCATTTTGTTTGTTGTAGCTCTCTTCTACGGTAAAAATTTTTTCATCCGAAAAAAGAATTTCCTGATATTTTTTTCCGCGTACCGCTTCAACAAAACGCGGCATCTCTTCAGTCTCAGGTCCATTAGACGAGCATTCAAACGATGTCCTGTTTTTCTTGGATATGCCCGAAGCCCTAAGTCTTCATTTAACACCCTTTTCACCGTGGTTCTGCTTAACCCCATCTGAAGGGCCAACAGTTTCTGCTTACGTTTGGGATTTCTTTGAATTCGCGCCTTCACAGCTTTTATCAGTGCTGGAGTCCTAACAGACCGAGGACGACCACTTCTTTACCTGTCATCTACACTAGAGTCTTCATTGTATCGTTTGATGTTACGATAAACGAATCTTTTGGTTATATTCAAATTTTTCAGTATGTCAAAAATTTGAATTGGCGCGTAACCACAACGATGCAACGCAATAACTGCAACACGGTCTTCTTTAAGCGTCCACTCCATATTTAAAAATGAGTAAAATTCTAAAAAGTATGTAAAGAAAATATATTTTCTTTAGTTCAAATAAAGGCCGCGCTGCTAGCGCCAGCGAATATAGTCAGCCTTTTTTTAGTTAGTCTGTGGTCGAATGAATTCCATTATGAAAACTATTGACGTTAGGAATTGATATTGTAATTAATAACATTAAATGTCGTTTCTTTTATTACAGGTAAGGTTTATAGTAATTAGAATATTATATTTTGTAATTAGTACTAAACAAACATGTTAACTAACATAAAACTTTTATTACAGAGAAACTCAGTTGTGTTTTGATTTACGATATCATATCACCTAACTGTTGAACAAATATCATTATAAAACGACATTTCTTGTAATTATCAAGAAAATGGAGAAGCTAAAATTCGTATTCAGATCAAAAGCTACAAAAGATGGAAAAACAACCTATATCGCCATAACCTCAATAATTACACAAAATGATAAAGTTTTCCTGATCCCTGAGGAGTATGAAGCAGCGTCACTTCACAAATATGTTTACGCCTCTAAGGCTTACAATATAGTGCGAAATACAATAAAGAAAAGACATCAAACTAGAAGTGTTTGGATAAAACTAACACCAGATATGCAAAAAACATACTTTGATGAAGATGAAAACATGATATTTGAGGACCAATACCTAGAGGAAGTTACTGAAGTACAATTGGCTACTATGAACAAAAACAATTCCGAAGATCACATGGTGAAAATTTTGGAAAAATTAGTTGAAAGTCAACAAAGAAAGGAAAAACAAAGCGTAAAAAAATTAGCAGACAGATTTGTACTAGATAAATTTGATGGCAAGAATGTTAGTGCATGTCAGTGGATGGAAGTTTTCGAAAAGGAATGTACAAGATTTGATATAGTAAAAGATGAAGAGAAAATTGAAATCCTCAGATTATTTCTAGAAAAATCATGCACTGATTGGTATACTTCCATGATGATTAAGCTAAGTTTGCAATCGGAATGGTCGAAATGGAAATCAAACTTTGTAGAAACCTATGCAAATAAGGGTTGGACTAGTAGTAAATATGCCTTAGCTTTCAAGTATCAATCAGGATCTTTATTGGAATAATCCATTAAAAAGGAAAAACTTTTACTTGAAGTAAGAAAGACAATTGATCAAGGGACCTTGATTGATCTAATCGCTGCTGGATTGCCAGACTTTATAACAGATAAGATCAACAAAGAAGAAATATTAGAAACAAAAGACTTATTCAATGAAGTTGGTAAATTAGAACATTTGGCCATCAAGAAAAAGTTTATGAAAAAGAAAGATGATACTAAACCATCGAAAGAAAAGATGCAAAAATGTAGCATTTGCGAGAAGCTAAAGAAAGGAGTACGCTATCACTCAGAAGATTCATGCTGTTTTAAAACAAAAGACAATAAAGAAAATGAAAAGAAACAAATCAAACTTATTAATAATTCAGAATCGGAATGTGAACTGCAGTGTGAAGAACCAAAAAACTAATAGTGCCGCCATTAATTAAAGTAAGGTTAGTATTGAATAAAAACCTTGAAGTATTTGGAATCTATGATTCAGGCTCAAACGTGTCCTTGATAAATTCAAGATTACTGAAATTTAAACATAAAACATTAGGTTATTCCAACAATACTAATTTTAAAAACAATTAATGGCGTTAAAAAGGCAAGTGGTATAATAACACTTGACGTAAATATTTTTAATGTAGAAAGAAAAATGGATGTCTTTGTAATAGATCAAGAAAATTTTGATCATGATTTTTTGATTGGGCTAGACTGTAGTAAAAAATTCTATTTAATTCAAAATGAAAACTTAGAAATCAGTCAAAAAGTTCCAATACAACAAAAATATATTAAAAATTCAGAGACAAACAACGTTTCTAAGGAAACAATAACAAAAAGGTTAGAGATTGACAATATTTCTAAAGAAATGAAAAATAAAGAGTCAGAAAATGAAATAATTCGAAAGGAAATAAAATTTGAAAATTCTCAAAATGACAAAAAAAACCTTATTAACTTTAACGAATACTTCAATAAAGAAAATTTCATTATTTGGATAAACCATTTAGACATTGACAAACAGGCAATAATTGATGATTTAATAACAAAGAATAAATCTGTTTTTGCAAAAGATAAATATGACATTGGCACAGTAAAGGATTATGAAGCACACATTGATTTATTAGTAGAAAAATATTGCAGTAAAAGACCATATCGTTGCACAATCGAAGATAAAAAAGAAATCGAACAACAAATTGCACAATTATTAAAGAGAAATTTGATCGAAGAATCATATAGTCCATTTGCGGCACCAGTAACATTAGCTTACAAAAAAGAGGAAAACACAAGATCAAGATTGTGTATAGATTTTCTAATCTTCTTCAGCAAACTAACTTCGCCAGCAATATTTCAGAGAATAATGTGTAACATAATAAGAAAACACAAACTTGCAGAGTTCACAATAACTTACATAGATGACATTTTAATATTCTTCAAATCTTTCTCTGATCATGTCGAGCATCTAACAAAGCTGTTCGAAGCAATTAAAAGTGAAGGATTTAGACTTAAATTCTCCAAATGCACATTTGCAGCTGACTCAGTAAAATATCTGGGTCACATAATACAAAATAATTCAGTTAGACCTCTGAAAGACAACTTGATATCAATTAAGAATTTTCCAACACCAAAAACACAAAAAAATGTGAGACAATTCTAAGGAAAGATAAATTTTTATCATAAATATGTACCAAAAATAGCAATAAAATTGGATCCATTGCATAACCTTTTGAGAAAAGGACAAGCCTTTAATTGGACCAAAGCATGTCAAGAATCATTTGATGAAATGAAACAAATATTATGTTCTCAACCGATATTAACGATTTATGATCCAAAATTGCCTATACACATATACACAGATGCTAGTATACTAGGAGTGGGGGCCGTCCTAAAACAGCTGCAAGAAAATAAGGAAGAAAAACCAGTAGCATACTTCTCAAAAAAATTGAATGAAGTACAAAAAAGGAAGAAGGCTATATATCTGGAATGCCTAGCAATAAAAGAATGTGTAAAGTATTGGCAACATCTGTTGATAGGTAGGAAATTCACTGTTTTCTCAGATCACAAACCGTTGGAGAATATGAACATAAAATCAAGAACTGATGAAGAACTAGGAGATTTAACATACTACCTATCACAATATGATTTTGAAATAAAATATTCCCCAGGAAGATACAACTTGGAAGCTGATTGCCTGAGCAGGAACCCAGTCTTAGATCACACTGAAAATCTGGAGGAACAATTAAAAGTGGTAAACTTAATAAAACTAAAATATATTTTAGAAGATCAAGAAATAAATAAAAATATACAGTCCAGGAAAGAAAAGCTAAAATCAGATCACAATATTTATTATAACAAAGTTAAGAAAAAAGATAAAATAATTCTCTCGGAAAAATTTAGCAGGGAATTCATTAAAAGAATACATACGGACCTAGGTCACATAGGAATAAATCAAATGCAAAAAACAATAAGTTCACTGTATACAGCTGAAAACTTAACAAAGAACATAAAAAAGACCTGTAAAGATTGTACGGTATGTATAAAAAACAAATCAAGGGGACAAAACAAATATGGAATGATGTCTCATTTGGGCCCGGCTACGAAACCCTTTGAGATATGTTCTATTGATACAATTGGAGGTTTTGGAGGTTCCAGGTCCACAAAAAAGTACTTGCACCTTTATTAGATCATTTCACGAGGTATGCATTTATTTTGACATCAAAAACTCAAAATGCAAATGATTTTATTAAACTGACAATATTGGCATGATTCTCTCTGATCAATATCCAGGAATTAATTCAAAGGAATTTAAAAAATTTTTAGAAGACCAACATATTCAACTAATTTTTACTGCAGTGAATTCACCCTTTTAGAATGGTTTAAATGAGAGACTAAATCAAACATTGGTTAACAAAATTAGATGCAAGATTAACGAAAAAGATACTAAAGTAGCATGGACGACCATAGCACAAAATTGTGTAAAAAAATATAATGAAACGGAGCATACTGTCACTAGATATGCTCCCACGTATCTATTAAATGGCACCGATGTTACGATTTTGCCTAATGAGCTAAAACCAAAGAAGACAGAGACCAATTGGATTCAAGACAGGAAAAAAGCTCTAGAAAATACACTTCAGTCACACAATTACAACAAGACACTTTATGATAAAAATCGTATACACTTTGACTTCATAGTGGGTGATATGGTTTTTGTGGAAAATGGCAACATGCTAAATAGGAAAAAGCTTGATGAACTGAGAATCGGACCATACAGAATAATGGAAACATTGTCTAATACGATTTACAGGATCAACTCTGGAAATAAAAAAGCAGAGTAACTTTTTCCATATCTCAAAATTGGTTCCAGCTCCGATGCTTGACGAAGATGACTAAGAAGTGTTGAAAAGTCACAATAGGTTATATTTAATGATAAACTTTCGTAATATTTTGTATGTGTTATCTTTCCCAGGGGGGGTGATGTAAAGAAAATATATTTTCTTTAGTTCAAATAAAGGCCGCGCTGCTAGCGCCAGCGAATATAGTCAGCCTTTTTTTAGTTAGTCTGTGGTCGAATGAATTCCATTATGAAAACTATTGACGTTAGGAATTGATATTGTAATTAATAACATTAAATGTCGTTTCTTTTATTACAGGTAAGGTTTATAGTAAATAGAATATTATATTTTGTAATTAGTACTAAACAAACATGTTAACTAACATAAAACTTTTATTACAGAGAAACTCAGTTGTGTTTTGATTTACGATATCATATCACCTAACTGTTGAACAAATATCATTATAAGTAATATTTTCATGAACAATTCGAAATTCGAATTCAATAAACTTTTTTGTGGCCAGCATTCTAAAAGAAAAGTTTTTACTGTGTGACAATACTTATGACCTGACTAGGTATGTTGTTCACAAGTATTTTCGACAAAGAGTTTAGAAATCACTTTTCCAAACAAACAACAAATTCCTCTTTCCTTAAGCAGAGTCGTGAATCTCTCCCAATAAACAGTTTTAAACACCATGTTTATTTAATAAACCAAAAGTCTAACGCCTCCATAATCACGTTTTAGCAATAATGGTGCCATATTATATGTACCCATATTGACAATTTTCACAAATATTAAAACAGTATACTTATAAATATGAAAAGAAATAGATACTTATTATAAAATCATCCGAAAATAAAGATGAATTTTTAAAATATAATATAAACGTGTTAGTACTATCCTACTTCGATCCGGCTATTCGATTAACACCAGTCCCTATTGACAGGGACAAAAAATGTGTAAAGTAAAAGTCCCTATAGTAATGTAATTGTAATCGGAAGTAATCATTTGAAAAGTTCTGGTCCTTTCCGTTTTTATTGGGTAAGTGAGATAGGCAGGTAGCTGATGTATCATAGACTTTTTAAACAGTGTAGAAATTGCATCGTTATAACAGCTTATTTCATAAAGGCACATAATATGATCAGTAGTTTGTTCCACATTGATATTTAGAGCGAGCACAGCAGTATGGCAACGCAAACACACAGGTAATGTGGTCACCACATTAAGTAGTATATTTCACTTTGATACGTAGAGTACATTGATACATGGAGTGAGCACTGCAGTGTGGCAGCATATTCTACATAAATAATGCGATCACTACGTTCAGTAGTATATTTCATATTGATACATGGAGTGAGCACTTATTAAGTAATATTATATATCGTCACTGTAAATACACTTTTTCTCACAAACGAATGGATATTAAGGGAATACATATACTCACAAATAAATAATTTTATAACAGATTTTCTGTTATTATTATTTTAAGAAATAATTGAAATGTGTAGTAATTACACTGGTTTATTCCAATCAAAGTCAGTGTGAATCTTTGCAGCTGACAAAGTACATTACTGATCTTGATAACCTAAAATAATTGTAGCTTGAATCGGTATATTTTATGAAGGGATTGTATAAATGGTTTAATAATTGTCAGATTGAGTAATGTCCTCCATAGAGTCGTTTGCATTTATTTTAGCACGATGATCACTGTTGGCAACTGTAAAAGTGATCCACTTCTTCAATGCGTCTGCGGCATAAACGCTTTTATATTTACGTTTCGAATGTCCATCTATGCTTACGACCTCATACCGGTCATTGTCAAGAACCGCATTAATCCTGAAAGGTCATCTGAATTTTGGGTACTTATAACTTTTTACTTTTACCATTAGCAGGAATATGATAGTTTGGAATCATGACAAGTTCACTCACTCAATGAAAAGAATTGAGTTGGTGCTTTTTTGTATTGTAAAACTGTTTCATGGCATGCTGATTTGATTTTGTTCTTCCTAAAACTAAGTTACTAATGGTGTCTCTAGATTTCTCAGAACGGCATTTAGAATAGGTCCGTCACTTGGGTTCATGGTGTTCCATCCGAAAACTACCTCGGATGGAGTAGCACCATAGTACACTTGTTACGAGTGTTGTTTAAACTCCACTGAACTTTGTTAATGTATGTGAGTGTCCAAGTTACGTTACCACTAACCAATAAAAACACAATTTGACGCAGCTAATGTTTCCAGTATAGTACAATTGTACCGATCGATCCGTCAATTGGCGCAAAATGTAGCGACCGCATTTAGAATGTGTCTTACACCAATGGACTTCACGTAATTTTTAAATGTTGTCGATTTGAAGCTAGTCCCCATGTCCGAAATTACTTTTGGACTACCTATAACAAAAATTTGAAAATAAATAATAAATGGTACAAATGCGGTTTCTCTGATAAAATAAAACAAATAGTTTGATTGAGAACAAGTACTCTAAAATGTAAGTTGAATCATTTTTTTTACATTTATTACACTTTCTAAATGAGTAGTTGTTTTACTTCAACATATATTAATGATTTTTTTCTTAACATAATATGTAAATTAAGTTTTTAATTATTTATATTAATTATGGCTTAGCGGTCTTTACTTGTAAATAATTGTGTAATTAGAATAAGACTATTAAATTTTGTATGATAAATTGTAACAATTGCAGGAAGACCGTTTTAAATAAATAAATAAAAATTTGCAATAAAATTTATAAATGAGGGTCTATATAAACATATAACGTTACCATTTCCAATACAGCCCATAAAAAGTCCACTGCTGAACAAAGGCCATTATGATTTAAAGGATATTTGCATAGTTGGCACCTGTAGCAGGCAGGTTGGCTCCCGCAGTTTTATTTAGACGCTGCTGCCCATCTCTTGATTTGTATCTCTCTGTCGCCACTTACGACATACAAGGTACGATTTGGATTAGTGGATATCCTTACAACGCCACTATACGGTCGATAAAAATATACTATTCAACACATTTTAGTACATATTTACTCGTATTTTAAAATTGCGTGGAGTTATGAAACTAGTTTTTCGTTATTTCTGTAATTGTAACTTGAATGGATGTGTGCTCTTCCGTTCATTCGCTCCTCAATTGCAACTTTTAGTGCTTAGAAAACATGGTTAGAAAACCTGCATGTTTGAAAGATAAAATATTTTCGACGACGTGTGAATTTCGGCAACACGCACTGGAGCAGCGTAGAGATTTTAGAAAAATTTGATGTCTGTGTCTAGCAGTGAAACATATATAAGCTCTTTCTTTATTATCTTTTATAGGAAATAATTAACATGAGTTTTATTATCTCTGTAGTTTATTCAAATTAAGTTTGGAAACTATTATTTTATCCAACTCTGGTATTGGCCATTGTGGCAGGTATATAAATTTGGTTTAAAATAGTTAGGAATGTTCTATTCATGTCAAAAATTTTGTAGCTTAACATTTTCTTTGTACTAAAACGTATCATTAGTAGACATGTTAGTTTATGACCAAAAAAAATTGTAGAGAACCGATGGCCCGATAGATAACAAGGCATTCTAATTTAGCCCTCAGCGGAGACATCGTATCTACATTTTGGTTCTTAATCAAGGACAAATGTATGTCTGTGGGCCACAGCATCCACTTACTATCAGGTGGACTATATGCTCATTTGTTACAAAAAAAAACTTTCGTGGAGCTTTGATATAAATTTAAGGCACCGTCGTAGTGCTTTCATAAAAAATTAAAAAAAATATTTATTCATATATTATACTCGTAATTCCATGAGAAAAATCACTTATATATTCACTCATGAATTGTACGACCAAAGAATTGTTCAATATATTAAAATTTGAAATGGTAAGTAATTTTCGTTAATGATTTGGCACATTACTCGGGTTATTGCCGAGAACTCGTATGTAGCCGCATTTTATTGCTTTGGCTAGGGTAACATTTATTATTATTAACCCTTAAGCAATGAGTAGAAATAATCCAAAAAAAGATATAAATTGAAGTCAAGATATTAATTATTAATTATAAAGGCATAGGGAAGTGACGACCCCATCGCACGCTGACGTAACAGTTAAGTGACAAAACTGCTACGTCGGCGCAGTCAGTTAGCACCTTGCCAAGAGGTGTTAGCGCCGTGCCTTGGCTAAATTGAGGGTGCAAAGGCCCGTTTGTGCATATGGCTCTATCATGAAACGGCGCCGGGTTTGGGCGTCTCCCGTTAACTGACGCCCATAAAATGGATGATGGCACAACGAGAAACGCGCATAGGGCCGCTGCCTGGGGGTCGCCGGGGCGCGTCTGGAGCTGGCGCTGGACGCGGCGGCATGCGGGCCGCCAGCCGAGCGAGAGGTGCTGCACGACCACCTAGCAGCCCCTCGCATCCATCATCCCCACCAGATGGCTTGGTGTCGGCAGGGTCCTCTCGGACCCGGCAAGCGGCACCCGCCGCTGGTGGAGTACGCCGCATGCGTTGGAATAAAAACATGAACACAAACGCATTGCGGGCGTACTATAGGGCGAAGGGGGAAGAAACTGAAGGGATAGCGTATCGGACTCAGATGCATCGCTTTTTTGCTGAGCTGGAGCCGTATGTTACCGTCACGGAGCAAAACCTGGCAGACCGAGTTCGGTACATCATGCGCTCGAAAATATTTGATGATGCCGAACTCGAACAATTACGACGTGAGGCTATTCCCTCATCGAATGAACCGGCTATAGCTGGGGATGCAGCTCCTCAGGCCACAGACCAGCAGCCACATGTAGAGGCTGCCATGGATCTTCCCGCTCTGGTTGATTCAGGCGATGATGGAATGGTCACCCAAGAATTAGAGCAGATGAGGAGCAAATAATTTAATATTAATTTATTATTTATTATTATTATTATTATTTTATAAAATATTTTTTCGTTTTTATTTGTTTTTATAGACCTGACCTACTACTACACTGCTGAACATAGGTTCTTCAAAAATCTACCCCAAAACATGGCCCCGAGCCACCTCCATCCTTTGACTTTCTGCATGTCTTCTTGGGTCGTCACACTACCTAGGGGAGAGCCGCACCAAACTCCGGTTACCGGTATGACGATGTTGCACTCGAAAACCTTTCTTCTCAGTTGATCGTCGGTTCTTCAAACTATATGACCAGCACATTGTCACTTCAGTTTCCTGATCCTATACTGCGGATATATTTGTAACAAAATTGTATCACGCAGAAAAACCCCGAGCTTGTAGCCCTTTCTATGTTGACTAAATGATTTTAGTCTTCTTAGTCATTCATTCCATTGGCTATCCCTAGCTAATATAGTTTATTATAGCTACCTCCATAGCTCAATTGCATATAATATAATGAATATAACTATCTTTATTCTGCAGAAGAAAATAATATTTTTACACAAACAAAGCAACAGTTTTATTAAATATCGATGAAAACTCTATGTTTGTGTTGTGTGTGTGTGTGTGTGTGTGTGTGTATGTATGTGTGTGTGTGTGTGTGTGTGTGTGTGTGTGTGTGTGCGTGTGCGTGTGTGCGTGTGCGTGTGCGTGTGCGTGTGCGTGTGCGTGTGCGTGCGCGTGTGCGCGTGCGCGCGCGTGCGCGTGCGCGTGCGCGTGTGCGTGTGCGTGCGTGCGTGCGTTCGTGCGTGCGTGCCTGCGTACGTGCGTGCGTACGTGCGTGCGTGCGTGCGTGCTTGCGTGCGTGCGTGCGTGCGTGTGTGTGTGTGTGTGTGTGATGTTGCGAGTGCGTGCGTGTGCGTGTGTGTGTGTGTGTGTGTGTGTATATGTGTGTGTGTGTGTGTGTGTGTGTGTTATGTACACACGTAAGAAGTTATACTTCTTTAGCGTAATAAAACAAAAATAACTATAACGTTTTATAGATTCATATATATATTTGAATAACTATCTTGAATATAGTTATCAGTTCTCACGAAAACTTGACAGTTGACAGACAATTACCAACTGAAGTTGTCGCTTTAAGGTTTCGGTGTGCGCGTGTATCGTAACAACTTCATGCTGTCGTTTTTAGATGTCGGTGTGCGTGCGCATTGTAAAAAATTCACTCTCATCATGTTTCTCAAACGCGCCAAAAGAATTATAACTTCAAAAATATGATTTATGACATAAATAGCGGTATTTTTGGATTGTTTTGAATTAGAAGCTTCAAGTTTTTACACTTCTGAGGGACCGTAAACCTCAGTTCATTTTTAGTTAATTTAATTCAATCTTCCCGTTCCTGGGAAAAAAGATCTTGATAAATGAACAAACAACAAGGTTTTACCTTTTCAGGTACGGAACCCTAAAAAGAGTTGATGTTGTCAATTGACGAAATCAACGGTTGAAGATGAACTTACCTTGTCGGCCTATGTGCATATGCGTAAGTCATTTTTTCCTTATGTGCAATGTTAGTTTATCCTATAAAAAAGTATAGTTGTAATTTTTAATTTTCAAAATTACACTAATAGTTTATTACATTCCGGCGTTACACTGCAGAATGGGGTATTACACCCATAAAAAAAGGTGTTTTAAAGGAATCCTAGAGTCCTAATGAACCACTATAATTTTTATATAATTTATTTAAAAACCAAATAGTACCATAAAAATTACTTTTAATCTATCGTTTGAAATTTTGCGTGAAAACGCTAGACGTCATACTGATCAACTCGTGACGTCACTGCCCTAAAATGTTGCCGATTTTGTAAAGGAATAAGATTATTTTGGATGTTTAATAACGAGTTATAACCTATATCATTGTTGTGTTGTGCCTGAATGCAATAATTTAAAATTTAAGTTTTTGTACAACCGAGTTCAATATAAATTATTAAGAATAACTCAAAAACTATTGGTCAGACCACACAAGAAGCACCAGCTTTCTAATAAAAAAGACACATCGAAATCGAAATCGTTCAATCAGTAAAAAGTTATGAGGTAACACACATAAAAAAAACATACAGTCGAATTGAGTACCGTATCGTTTTTGAAGTTGGTAGAAAATACGAGCACATGAACGCCGGGGAAGTTATGGATTCATGTGCCAACTGATTTAAATATGAGAAATACTGGGTTTAAACTGGCAAGAAAACACATTGTCTACAAAATATAAACTATACTTCTGTGAAGATCACTTCGATGTAAGTAGGACTTATATTTAACTATCGTTTATACAACACAAAACATCATGACATGATAGGTGCATGACCTATTGCAAGTCAAATTTTGTAATAGATTAGGCTAATCGCCCATCTGTCCCGCCCTTTGTTGGCCATTTTGATAGCCCTTGCAAGTGCAGTGCAGTGTTTTACTTAATTAATGTTTGCTTCTATTATATGCGAATAATGACATGGTTTGTACAAAAAATATAACAAACAGTTTTTCTCACCTAAGCTTATATTATAATATCTATAACATTAGTGCTAAAAGCGAAGTAATAAACTCGCTTTGATTTCAAATGTCATAAAGATTATTGCATGTTTTAGCTGAAAAATGACATGGAAAATTACACACAATATAAGATTATAGGTTCTATTAAACGAATTCGAGTTAATAGAGTAAAGATTAGTACTTCTGCTTTTACGAATCCGTTTTCCATGATGCCGTTTCAATAAAATTCGGAATAAGAATCAACAATCGTAATGATAACATGAAAAATTTCGAAATAAGACATCACTTTAGCCTTTAGCTAGTTCTCTTAACCAGTGAAGTCACGACGGTATCTAATATGGTGGACGGCGTTGTGCAGATTTGAGGCACAGATTAAAAAAAAATTTCTTAAAATTGAAATATAAAATATATGATGCATTTTTATAAATGGAAATCAATATTTCTCGTTTACTTTTTACAAAATCTGTCATAAATATATATTTTTGATTTTTATACATGATGTAAAATTCCCTATTTCATATGTATTATTAAAATTTCTAAGATAAAAATAAAACATAAAGTAACTACTTTGAGATGGTGATGATATACAGTCGTTCTTAAAATATCTTACAGAAATACATTTTAATAAGACCCTTCACAGCGTAATACCCATCTCACTTTTCTGAGTATAACCTTATCAGTCAGTATGTCGGATTTGAGTCGTGAATTTATTTTTATAAAAGCACATGTTTATCTTAAAACTACTTTTAATTATAACTAGCTAGAGAAATTACGTATTTTTGCTATGTATCATCATCATCATCATTACAGCCCTTCACAAGTCCACTGCTGAACATAGGCCTCCCCTAAGGAATGCCGCAAAGCACGGTCCCGAGCCACCTGCACCCATCGACTTCCTACATGTCTTACTAGGTCGTGACTCCATCTAGTGGGGGGTCGGCCTATACTTCACCTACCGGTACGAGGCTGCCACTCGAGAAACTTTTTCTCCATCGGTTGTCGGTTCTTCGAGCTATATGGCCGGCCCATTGGCACTTTAGCTTGCTAATCCGTTGGGCTATGTCGGTCACTCTGGTTCTACTGCGGATATCCTCATTTCTAAGTTTATCACGCAGAGAAACTCCGAGCATAGCCCTCTCCATAGCTCGCTGAGCAACCTTGAGCTTCCTCATCCGGCCAGCAGTGAAGGAACACGTCTCAGTTCCATAGGTCATCACTGGCAACACGCACTGGTTGTATAGTCTCGTTTTTAAGTTTTGAGGTATACCTGTCGCGAAGATGTGTCGTGATTTCCCGAACGCTGCCTACCAACATAAGTGTGACATGGACATTAAAGATGATCTTTGTTTTGTCCATGTTCATCTTAAACCCTATCCGTTGGGAGACACTATTGAGGTCATTGAGCATAGTGCCAGATCCTCCAGCGATTCTGCCATAAGGACTATATCATCGGCAAATCGAAGGTGAGTGATGTACTCAGCATTGATGTTTATACCGTACGTTTCCGGTTCAGTAGCTTGAAAACGTCTTCCAATGCAGCGGTGAAGAGTTTTGGGATATAACGCCACCCTGTCTTACACCTCTCTGCATTTGATTAGGTTTCGTACTCTGATTCTGTACTCGATGCTATGTGTGTACGATATTATTATTAAGTTGTTAGTAGTATAAATATTCGATAAACAGTGTATTGATTAAAGCAGAAAACGCAAAGGTGATAAAATTCGCCTTGAGGTAAACCAGCATCACATTAGTCAATTCAATATCAATAGGAAGGCGTTGCCGGCGATCTCAAACCCTAAACCCCCAAATATATGAGTAAAAAAAACTATAAAAAAATACGTGAGTGTGTCGTGGAACACTCGGTTAGAACGAAGTTCCTTTCGTGGTACCTTATTATTGATAAACGTATTATATTATTGATTAACAAATACAAATAAATGAATTACTTGCGTCTATCAATATGAAGTGTCGTTTAAAATAATAATAGGAGATGGATATTATTCCATCTCGCTTCCTTATAGCCGCCAAGGCCGTCTACAGTACGTCAGAATGGGTTGTCACGGAAAAATCGTACACTTTTTCTCGCCTAGCCCCCATCCGCCAAACTCGTACTGCCTGATAAGGAACTTCTTTCCATTAACGAACGCACAGATTTTTTCGACGTGTCTGGACATATACATATAACATATTAATTCAATGATAAAACCTGGGTTATTTTAATTACAGAAGTTAAAGTATGAAGTTGCCATTTTAATTGAATGGTCACATTGAACTAAAATTAAACTTGCATAGTCCGAGATTCGTGATTAAAACTTCCTTTTTCACCAAAACTATAAATTCATTCAGTATCTAAGTTAAATTATTTAAAATAGTTTGAGTTAAATATCTGTGACCTCAAAAATTAGAGTAAATTTTAAATACGATTTTCAACGTAGTTCTATCGAGGTAGAGACAGCTAGCAATCTCAGTGATGCTTCTGAAGAGCATACGACTAACGAACTTACATCCTATTTTGGTTTAACCACTTTTTTAATGGAATCGTCGCCATAAAAAATAAACCACGAGAAGGATCAGACACTAAGGTAAATAACAATGAATTAAAAGTATTGGTGGAAGCAACTACTTATCGAACAACTTAGGAATTAGCGTCGTGATTTGCTTACGCACAATATTGACTCAAATGCTCTAAATTGGTGAAATTAAACTCGAGAAACGGGAGCCTCATGAATTAACTGATGTGCATAGAGCAGCATGCATGGAAACTTGCGTTGTTTTGATGGGGAATTCTCTACGATAATCAAAAATGAACAACGCAATGTCTGAAGCTTAGTCAAAGACCGAACAATGCCCTAAAGTTATCTCACCCATAGCAATGTAATGTTAACTGTTTAGTAGTCACTTCATTGTGTATTTTACTAAAGGTTTTGTAATGTTAACTAAACTCTTAGAGAAACAACCTCTAAGAGTCTTCTCTTCAATTAATTTTCGACATTATTGCTTCATGAATACAAAGAGGCATTACAAGACCTGCAGTAAAAAACTACACGTCATCCACCGTATTTGACAGCCCTAGCCCCAAATGATTACAATATTGAAGCGGGTTTGCCTTATTAGAATTTGTACTGTCCAGAGAGCTCCCTAGAGTTCTATCGCAAAGGCGTAAATGATGTTCCCTCGAGAAGGCAGAAATGTAAAGATAATGAGGGTAAACACTTCGATCAAATAAATATATTTTTTCTTAGTAAAAAATGTGTTTGAATTTTTTAAATCAAAATCGAATCGATTTTGACGGGACTTTCACTGGCAAAAAGCTGATATTGTAAGGAGTAATTAAGGCTACTTTTGTTTCAGAAAAAGAATTAGGATTCCGCGCAAAACAATTAAAACCAAATAAAGCCGACGAAGTCGCGAGGAACGGTTAGTAAAATAATAAAGTTGTAACTTGCAGTCACGAGTGATTTTTATAGACCAAACTTACTTAGAAACCTTCGAATAAAGAACTGACTCTTGCCTCAAAGGTCAACAACGGATTTTGCTCTGGTGTTACAGATGTTCATGGGAGGTGCTGATTACTTAAGTGAGACAAACGATCAATTGCCTCCGTTTTCATATAATGAGTAATATAAATTAAGATTAATTTTGCCGTACTTTGTATTCATATAAATAGATTAAGATGTTTCTAAACTATTTGGGTATTATGTGAAAGTCGATTGATTTGTACTTTCACGCTTAATTGTTCAAATGGCAATGGGCAATAAAGGTCGTCCTAAACACACTAATAAAATGCTGATAAACACGCTGTCTCGTGTTAACAGAAAAGTCTGTGACAAAATTACATTTATGCTTGATTGTTTTGTACCAATCAACTAGTATATTATTTACTACTAGTTATATTTAAGTAAAGTGAAGTAAAGCTTATAAAGTTCCCTCAGTTGGGCGAAGCCCGTCTCTCATTTTTGAGAGGGTTATGGAGCAAAATATATATATATATATATATGTATTGTTCCATAACCCTAAGGGCAGACGTTGTTTTGCCCTTTCCAACGATCCTTCCTATAAAAATCTTTAAATTCGCAATAAAAAATTTTGAGGGCCATTTATCGGGATAAAAGCTATATCCTATCTCTCAAGTTGGACACTGGAAATGCACACAGTGTACAAAATTTCATTAAAATAAGTTCAGTAGTTTAGGAGTCCATCGCGGACAAACAACGTGACACGTAATTTTTATATATAAAGATATATAGACCTACGTTCAGCAGTGGACTTTTGAAAGGCTATAGGTAATGGCATTGTAATGTCATTGGTGGCAGCGCGGATAAATTATAGAAAGATAAGATAGATAGAGATAGAAAGAAATTAACGACAAACGCCCCTAAGCTATGGCTAGTTAAATTTAATATGTAAAACATACTTCTACATAAAAACAGATGTAAGTATGGATAAGTATCCCTGGGTTTCTTCATAGGGCGATATAGGGAAACTTAACCAGGAGATGGGCAGCAGTACCTTCCTAATATCAACTGCGGTAGCCAACCCGCTTGCCAAGCTTGTCACCTATGGCAAATTACCCCCTATGAGGCAATTTATGGGGAGGCCAATGTTCAGCTGTGGACTTTTGATAGGCTTGATGGTTAATGGTGATCATTAATATTCACGCCAGTTTACTGATACTTACTCCTCCTGCTTACCAAGCGTCCTACACATAGGACAGAGACTTCCCAAAATTCTAGTTAAATTTGTTCCAAAATTGTTAGAATAATGCTATCTATCAGATATTCGAGAATTCCAAATATATATTTTGACCTTTATCAAATGTGGTCTATCAGAAAATAGCTACGGCCACTGGACGAGCAAGTGTGCACCTACGTATTACTTCTGAGACTATAAGATAACTTCGGTCTGTTTTACTAACCTTCATCATTCATTAAATTATTGTTGAGTGAAATATGTTTAAAAAAAAGTCCCGCTGAGTTTCTTGCTGGTTCTTCCCAGGACAGATGTATTTTCCGAACCAGTATTAAATAAAAAATGACTTTCAATAAGTATTACGTCGTCATCATCATCATTACATCCTTTCATAAGTCCACTGCTGAACATAGGCCTCCCCAAAGAATGCCACAAAGCACGGTCCTGAGCCACCTGCATCCATCGACTTCCTGCATGTCTTACCAGGTCGTCACTCCATCTCGTGGGGTACGCCCTACACTTCGCCTACCGGTACGAGGCTGCCACTCGAGAACCTTTCTTCCCCACCGGTTGTCTGTTCTTCGAGCTATATGGCCGGCCCACTGCCACTTGAGCTTACTAATCCGTTGGGCTATGTCGGTTACTCTGGTTCTACTGCGGATATACTCATTTCTAAGTTTGTCACGCAGAGAAACCCCGAGCATAGCCCTCTCTATAGCTCGCTGATCGACCTTGAGCTTCCTCATACTGCCAGCAGTGAAGGACCACGTCTCAGATCCGTAAGTCATCACTGGCAACACTCACTGGTTGTACAATTTCGTTTTAAGGTTTTTAGGTATGTTTGACGAGAAGATGTGTCGTAGTTTCCCGAACGCTGCTGCCCAGCCGTGTTGAATCCGTCGATTGACCTCTCGGTCGAAGTTGGACTTACCTAGTCGGACTATTTGTCCCATGTAAACATACTCGTCAACAACTTCGAGCTTAGTGCTCCCAACGACTACCGGCATAGGTGTGACATGGACATTAAACATGATCTTTGTTTTGTCCATGTTCATCCTAAGACCTATTTGGGAGACACTATTGAGGTAATGACCTGGTGCTTAGGTCCTCCAGCGATTCTGCGATAAGGACTACATTATCGGCAAATCGAAAGTGAGTGATGTACTCACCATTGATTTTAATACCGTATCCTTTCCAGTCCAGAAGCTTGGAAACGTCTTCCAATGCAGCGGTGAAGAGTTTTGGGGATATAACATCACCCTGTCTTACACCTCTCTGCAATTGAATAGGTTTCGTACTCTGGTTCTGTACTCGGATAGCCATCGAAATTGTACAAACACTTCAGCACTTCGATATACCGACAGTCAACTTGGCCCCGCTGAAGGGACTGCAGCACCGCCCAAATTTCGACGGAATCAAAGGCTTTCTCATAGTCCACATACGCCAGACCTTGGAGCCTAGCTTCCTCTCGATCGCTTCTTCAATACAAGCTGTATTGAAGTTGCGTAAGTTTCGCCGCATGCATTTGGAGATCTGTCTGTTTAGTTGCCTGTATGCTGTCAAATCTGTTGAAGAATGTAGCTTCATCTCCCGTCTAACAGCCATGAGATTGAGAGTGTTATCAGAGAGTTTTTGTGTTCTTCTGCGGCGGGTCTTGCAGAACTTAGCTCCGACCGCATGGACAATTTCCACGAGCTTGTCATTCATATCGTCCACTTCATTGCAGTCTTCTAGGTACTGAAAACGGTTTTGTAACTCGAGCTGACAGGTTTCGGGACTTTGGAACAGCACGAGGGGGACGGAGCGTTGACTTCATTAGACGAGACCTCTCCAACTTAACGTAATAAAAAATACTTTAAGTTACATAATAATGTAACTTAAAGTATTATGTAATAATCAATATTGAATAAAAAATCATTCTATCTATTCTATTCTATTCTAACAGTTTTTGATGTTTTCTTTCTTAGTGTCCAGGTTAATCATTAAGCTGCCGCTTAAACGTAATATTTCCATTAATTATACCATAGTTCATGGGCAACTATGACTCGTTTCTCTACGTGTATATGTTTATGTAATATATTGTAATATTGCATATGTTACCTACCGGCAATGCATATAATTTAGTAATTGTATGTAATGCCATGCCATGTAAAATATGTAATCTATCGTTTAACATTAGATACCTTTCCTAGGCATTATAATAATACCTAGATAATGTATAGAATGCAATGAGGGAATCAGGTAAAGTATGAAATGTTAACAAATAAAACATGTTTGCTTTACTGAAAATCAACTTTACTAAGAACTACAGTCAAATTCGACTAAAAATTGTTGATAAAGGTAACATAAAGGAAAAACAAATAGTTTAATAATCACTCATAAAAAAGAATTTGCTTATGCTGGATGTCTATTAATTAATTAAAATAATATTAAGCAATATTTCTTAATATTAAATTTTCATGTTTAATATTAAACACGAAAATGTAATTATCATTTTCATAAATTAGTATCTTAAAACAATCCGTGAACTGTACTCCCGTTATTCCGTTACAATACATTAATAAAATAGAAATTAACATAATACTTTTATTGCACGCCTCATAACGCGAAGCGTTATTAGGTAGTGTATTACTCCCGAAACGTCAAGGTCAAGAAATTTATTATTTAATTTAAAATGCCTCTATTATAACCATATTGCGCTTATATGATAATATGAGTAGCGAAAACTAATTAATTCATCTTATTTTTTCTAAAAAACCATTTTATATTGCTACTTAAACAAAAAACGGTTTGAAAAATTTTTTACGTGGGCGTCCGGATGTTGATTTTATATGTAAGTGGTCACGATAACTCCCGAAAAAATTGACGTATCGAGACCGGGTTTTTTTTATTAGCTTCAGAATTACGTCAACTGATTCTCTATTTCATACCAATAGCCTAGTACGCGTTGTTTGTTAATAAAATGATTTAAAAATTTTATAAATTTTATTGCTATTAGCCCTTGATAGACAAAGGACAAATGTACTATATAGCTTATACCGATTTTATACTTTCTGTAATCGATTTATTTTGTTAATTTTTTTTTCATCAAAATTAAATGAAACGCCCATGAGGCGTGCACTGTTAGTTTTCCAAACTATTTATTATTATTTTCACTGCTTGAAATGGCAGATGATGAGTAAAATTTTTAAGCGTAGTAGATATAATGACACGTTATAATGATCCATGTAACTCTATACATTTCTCCGGAATGAGTGTGCGATACATACATACTTGTACAGCAGAATATGTTCAGAAAATAGTTGAGCCGTTTGTTGGAGTACTTTCCAATTAGTACACGTCGTTACGTTGCCAGTTCTAGATTTTTATGGAATTGTAAATTTACATCTGCTTAGTTAGAATCGTACGTAAAACAATGTTCTTTTTTGCCATATTTGGCACAGTGGAATATTTTTTACCACCATACATAGAAATATCATGTCATGTCGTTATTTGTTGTATTACCTACGTCGATACTAAGTAGTTTTATTTTTCAGGGCTCTAATTATTTTCTTTTTAAAACATGATAGCCCACTTCTTTTCAATTTTGATATGTGGCAATTATATAATTAATAAAAGGTTATATTTTAACATTCCTCTTTTTTCATGAAATAGGATACATTCGTTTTAAATTTAAAGTTATAGCCTATATACGTTCTACTGCTGGGCAAAGGCCTCTTGTCGTTTCTGAGATGGTTTTAGGGCATGGATATTTCCGCCGCATTCTTTTTAGATTTATTAAATTTCATTGAAAAATTAGATAGAAAAAACAATTTATAAGCCTTCAGTTAGATATTCTAATTGGTTGCTACGGACAAGCCTTGTTGAGAAATTTTGTGAAATTAACCCGGTAATAAAAAGAGCCACACAAAATCAAGCCTGTACCGGCCCTTGAACCTTGTTAAAATTTAACATCTCCATAAACTCAAAGCGTCAGTGTTGTTGATTTACATTTTATTTACGCTTTTCCACAAGTTATCGTATGTTTTCTTTAATTATTCCGTTTATTTCATACAGCCTCGTTGAAAGTAGTAACTTTAGAGAATTTGCTAAAATTTTAGAACTTTATCAAATTTAACATTCAGGATGTTAAATATAACATCATGAATTTCGAAGGTTAATTAGTTTTGGGTGTTGTGAGTTTTTGATAGATTAGGAATTTTTATTTGTATTGAAACTGTCTATAATCTATAAGATTATTTTACTACACTAAATATAATATTGGTTTAATTATTATATTTTGCTATTTCAAATAAGTTTAAGGTTAACTAACATCTTTTATTTTTAATACTCTCATTACTTTACATATAAAAATCAATTGCTGTCCGTTAGTCTCGTTGAAACTCGAAAATGGCTCGACTTTTTTTGATATAATTTTTTATGTGTATTTGAGTGAGTCCCAGGATGGTTAAGATTTACAATTAATTTAAATTATGAGCAATAGGTGGCACTGTTGTCGAGATCCAGAAATCACCCGTGCGAAGCCGGGG
This sequence comes from Parnassius mnemosyne, assembly GCA_963668995.1. Lineage (NCBI taxonomy): Eukaryota > Metazoa > Arthropoda > Insecta > Lepidoptera > Papilionidae > Parnassius > Parnassius mnemosyne. The sequence goes on from CAVLGL010000080.1 coordinate 23,705,815, forward strand.
CGGATCGCTAGTTACTTTAAAATTGTATCGATAAATCTCTTTATCTTTATATTTCCTAGATGATTTGTTGTAATCGCACTTTACAAGCGGGTTGGCAATTGCAATAATAGACGTCTTGCGTCCTTGACACTGCTTTGTATCGCCATTATATCACCATTTATCTCAGTCTGTAATGTATTTTTGACTCCACCAAAATCGCCTCTTACGATACCCGCGAATAGGGCAATTTTATTATTTCAAGTTTCTGAGCCTCTAGCTCTTCAGACCACCAAGGGGGCTTGTATTTCCCCCCCTTTCCCCGCATTCGCATGCTTTTATGACAGGCAATGTGGATAATCTCCACAACTTTGGCTATGAGATCATCCAGCTCGAAGGGATTCATGGCAGATATGTTGGTGTCCAAGATGTCAGATTGTAGCATGTGTAAATGTAGAGTTTCATTAAATAAAGGCCAACAAGCCTGACATCGCCACCACATTCAAATTGATTAAATATTTGTTAACATAGAATAAAACCAGTTTTACGAACTTTATTGCATTTAATTTTACATAAATAAATCCGTAAAACTATAACGTAAAATAGTTTTATTCAATGAATAGTTTTCGCGTAAATATAAAAAAAAATCTTTATCAAACTGACATAGTAACACAAAGATTCTAACCCACAAAAAGTTAGTTGTGAGGTATTTACGCTTGGATTTTAGATCGGAATCAAGTAATAGTAATAGCAGCAATTATGTAATAATTTTGCTTTTTACTGGCTGAAATTTAAACTAAAATTGTAATTTTCATATAGGAAAACTTTTCCCACCGTTAGATATATATGAACTCATTGTGTCGGTGGGAGAACTCCCTTGCTGCTTAGGATTCCTTCTGGATACCCATGGATACCACCTTCATACCTATTACTGCCGCAAAGCAGCGGACCGGACAACGGATCCATGGGAATAACGGAAGCAGTGCACGCACTGCTGTATCTCGGCCTGCAGGGTATGGAGAGTCAATTATATTATAGTCTGTGAGGCATTCCATCTTAGTCCTCACAGCTGTCAACGCATCTTCACCATTCTTTGGTTGCAGTAGCCATTCACTATCAGGTACATTGTAACTTCGTTTATAAAAATAAACCCTTTTTATATAAGGAAACCCAAACCCAAGTAACAAAGACGTTTTAAATATCCCATTGCTGGGCCTTAGATCAAATTATATAATCTTAGCGCTTAGCTTACAGCGAGCGCTAACCATCTGAGCTACCTCGGCTCGCTGTAAGCTTCACAGTACTCGAGCAACCCGTGTTATATACCCGCCGGCACTAATGAAATTGTTAATTGCAATTTTAAGTGCTGATTTACCACGTGCTTGGCGGTGAAAGAAAACATCGTGAGGAAACCTGCATGTCTGAGAAATAAGAAAAAAACAAATATTTCGAAAACATGTGAAGTTCGCCAACACGCATTGGGGCAGCGCGGCGGGCATTTCCTTGCCCTAAAACCCTCTCAGAAATGAGAGGAGGCCTGTACCCAGCAGTGGGACGTAAATAGGCTGCAACTTTACTTTTACTTTACTAGCGCTAGGAACTAGGATCAGTGCTTTTTGACTTTAACGATTATTTTAGTATAATATTCATAAATCATCCGCTTTTATGAATTACCCAAAAAACATAAAAGAAAACATACATTTTATTAAAATAAGGTAACTGTATTCTTAAGTTGTTTAATAATTTTCAGTAAACAATTTTACATAGAAATCTCCGTGAAAGCGTTCTTTGAAGTATAAAGGCCTTTTACAAGTAAACTTAATCCCCTATACGAGCACATCTTGCTTCTACACGTGCGAGACGTATGAATTTAATATCATTAGCGACGTATAGCAAAATCTTCTATAACTCCACTTCAATTTATTCTTGAAATCGTACAAAGCGAACCACAAGCGAAGAAAAAACTCTTTTATTAAAAACGTCATTTATCAGTTTGTGGAATAAAAATCTAAGGTTTGCCAATTCTAGTTTTAGTAGCAGAATATACTTTTCTATCTACTTAAATTATGAGCAATAATTATGACGATTTTGTAGTCGCGGATACTGGATTGTAATCCATTTCAGAAGCAATATTTTTGTAAAAATAGCAATAGTTTCTCGGATTAGGGCAGACCATGTATGTTACCACTTACATATATTATGATGGGTTTGTTCCTGTATTTCTGATACTTCATGATTGCTTGCAATTGTAACATATAAACGATATAACGGGAGCGGATAGGCTAGGATGAGTGCTTAATGAAGAGCACGCTTACGGTAAATAATATAATTTGCTCTATTGACGTATCCAACAGAAATAAAAAATAGTCACTGTGGTTAAACGCATCCAGGAGGACAACACATCAAATGAACGTGTGTCTATTTGCATATTATTATTATGATTTTGATTTCTTTATATGCCGTGTGGTGGCGGCGAGAGAGAATTCATCGCGTCATTTCTTCACGAGAGAGTCATCCCAAGCGACTAAGGGATATTCTAGACGTAAAATATCTAGACCGGCGGATAAATATGCAGACTAGCAGCGTCAAATGTGCGAGACTTCTGAATCTATTTGGACGCATAGCTTAAGAGATAATGAAAAATTAAAATAATTCAACACTCGGCTTGGCTCACGAACTACACCTAGTTACCCGATGAGAACCGAGAGAAACCAGCAGTGAATGTCATGTCGCGCGGCTCAGACGCGTGATATACGCGGGGAACAGCTAGTACAATATAAAGTGTCTCCTATTATTTCTGTCTCCTCTGTGAGCGGTGCTTTAAAATTGTTAATATAACTTTTAACTGTTGAAATAAAGAATTAAATCATTACAAATTTGTTATTAAATAAATGTGGCGGAGCTGTCGTCACACCAGAAGCAAAACACATCGAAACCTTAATCGCGCTATTAAAAGTTCCGTAGTAAAACTGTATATATAGAATTGCTCCTAACTACTACTCGGAGCGTTGGTCGCTCCCCGGGCAAAACACCTTGCCCGGCGGGAGATCTACCCTTTTCCTTCCACCTGCCACAGTGGTGACCAACCAGACGCGATATGAACACGCAGCCATCAACCTTCGGAAAACTACAACTTCAAGCCTTCGTCATTATCCTCAAGCACCCCTACCATTCACTCCAAAGAATCGTCTTCTACAGTCTTCAGCTCCTGCAAGCCAGTACAACTTGTCTTCATCTCGACTCACCGCAGATTTATAAGTCAGACTTCTGGCACATGCTCCGGCAAATCGTTCTCACCGGCATCACTTGCAAGTGCGTAGTAAGGCATGCATTACACACCGGCATGTCGTTCGCACCGGCGCGGCGTCACTTGCCCTTTCGCACACAGAATGCATTCCCCACCGGCATTAAGAACGCACCGGAAATCTGACTGCACTATCGATCTCCGGTCTGAGCAGAGGGGTGATGTGGCAGCGCTGTCGTCGCGCCACAAACGAAACACATCGAAGCCTAAATCGCGCTATTAAAAGTTCCGAAGTAAAACAGTATATATAGAATAGCTCCGAACTACCACTCGGAGCGTTGGCCGCTCCCCGGGCAGAACACTTTGCCCGGCGGGAGATCTCCCCTTTTCCTTCCACCCGCCAAATAAATAAAATTAATTATATTGAATAAAGTTATCATATCCGAACCATTATTAACAATCCACGATTTCATATCTTACTGATTTATATTAAATTAGTCATGTTTAGGCTATTTTATGGACAACCTTGAGACTCAAGCAATTTTTGTTCGATAAAATAATTTTAGAATGATGTAGACGACGCGTCAATTCTTTTTTAAAACGTAACCTACACACTAGGATTTTCTCTTGTATCGTGGGGGCGGTTTACAAACATAAATTGAACAAGGACAAACATCCAGACCCGGAACATTTATTTATAGGCCATACAAATACTTGTTCCATGCGGGATTCGAACCTGCAACTCAATTGCCACTGCGCCAGGGAGCCGTTTTGATTTAATACACTAAAATTTAGGCTCGATATGTCTAAAAATAAGGATTGTAACATTTATTTGCTATAAAATTAACCTTATATTTTAAACCGAAGATAGGCAGGAGCATCTTCCTGATAACAATTTAAAATTATAATAAACCGCGGTTACTGACCCGCCTGCCAGGCGTGGTAACTATGCCATAATCTTCCCTAAGAGGCAATCTATGGGGGACGTCTATTTTCAGCAGTAGATTTTTCATAGGCTTTAATCAATGGATAGATTAGATGATTAACGAATGTGGAGACAATAGCTTTACCACCGGTCGAGATACTGAATATAAGATCTATATTTTTTTATAGGATAGGGTGACATACGAGCACACAGTCCACCTGATGGTAAGTGGTTTCTGTGGCCCATAAACATCTACATTTATCTTCGTTTGCGAATCAAAATGCACATGCGTTGTCACCCGTGACGACTAAGATGGAATGCCTCTTTTCCAGTAAAAAGGGTCTCCGGTTCTCTACACTCACCATACGAAACACAGCAGTGTTAAGCTGCTATTTTACGCTGGTATTCTGTGAGAGCGTGGTCCTTCCCCGGTCGAGCCGACCCATTCGCGCTACAACTATACTACTAATATAGCTGCAGCATGGCTCTACCACGTAAACTAAAGAACGTATTTGTTGGAAAACGCTGAGCAAAGTACTAAGGTCTTAACTATATACAATGTAAAATTCAAAATTTTATGCAAATAATTTTAATGGACAAGGGTTTGCTGTTTTAGTATACAACCTTACTAATATCAGTTGCTTTAGTACATAAGTTTACTGATGCCAAGTTACGAGCGAAGTAATTCACAAGCTGACTTTATGAGAGTGGTTAAGCAACTTGGGGCCCAATACCGTTAACTGTAATGTTTTATTATGTATTGTACATACATATTATATAAACTCAGCATTGAATTTAACGTAAGTTACATTGAACATTTTTTTTTAAATTCGTTAAGAATTTTTAAAATCTTCGATAATTATATTTTAATTTTTTAATTTATATTTTTAAGCATCGTATACAAAACCTTAAGTAATATTTCCTTTTGGCCATTAATTTGCTAGTTATAAATAAAAATACGTGCAATGTGAAATATGAGAAGAAAATATTGCGAATTTTGATATCATAATTATATGCAAATTTATGGATTGCTGATTGTAGCAGTTTATACCTTTTTTTTTATAGGGTCGGGTGACAAACGAGCACACAGTCCACCTGATGGTAAGTGGTTACTGTGACCCATAGACATCTACATCTATCCTCAATAAAGACTGCATCTTGATGCAGATACGTTGTCACCCGTGAGGACTAAGATGGAATGCCTCTTTGCCAGTAAAAAGGGTCTCCGGTTCTCTACACTCACCTTACGAAACACAGCAGCGTTAAGCTGCTATTTTACGCTGGTTTTCTGTGAGAGCGTGGTCCTTCCCCGGTCGAGCCGACCCATTCGTGCTACAACTATACTACTAATATAGCTGCAGCATGGCTCTACCACGTAGAAAGACCTTGATGGATTTATAATTAATAAGGCATACTAGGCACTGGTAGTAAGCGTAATTATAAATCCAGTCAGTATATAAACTGCTACATGCTGCTTTTATACATTTATATATAAAAATGTGTTTCAATAATTTCAAAAAGATTTTTTTGTGTTGATAGGAAACATTCTGTTTCCAGTTTTCATTAGCACTCGTATGTGAGTGTTTCAGTTACCACTTATATATATTTTCCGAAATAAATTAATTTGCCTCTTTTTATTCGAAGAACTATGGTTACTATGGATTCTTGTAATGCCCGAGTTTTTTTATTCGGAATGTAAAGAAAATTATAAGTCATGCTAATTTTGAAACCGTTTCGAAATTTTTCATTTTTGAACCTCATTTTATCATTATGAGGAAGCTCAAGTGCTCTTTGTGGCATTCCTTGGGGGAGGCCTATGTTCAGCAGCGGACTTGTGAAGGGCTGTAATAATGATGATGATGATGATTTTATTATTTAGAGATTTTAAAAATAATGGTAGGCACTTACCACATTTTTAAAATTATTGACCTTTAATTCACCTCCAAATGACGTCATAAAGTGGGCTAAATGAAGTGAGGCCAATATCTAGTGCTTTAAAAGCCATTAAGCCATAATGACTTGCTTGTCAATAAAAAAGTAAATATCTCGGATTTGTTTTACGAATACTATTTTTTTATTTATTTATTACTTTGCTTGATTCACAATAACCCTTACAGTGACCATTACTATACCTATGAGGGACTGTCTTTATAAAGTTTGATTTATTTTAATTATGAACCAGTCTTTGCGAGGTTAATCCGCCAATTAACAGAAACTTATTAACGCTATCAGCAAGAATATTACGTATCTTAATTATTGGTTTAACTTTATTGAACGCAACAGGCAAGAAACTTGTACGACGTAATTAAGCCTTTACTCTATACAGAGAGCGCCCCACCGTTTTTACTACCGCCCGCCATAAAAAAATTAATTCTGTTGTTATATTGCCGTTTTTGTAAACAATTTCTTGTTGTTCATCAACCTGTGCCTAGGGTTGTGACGTACGTATAGACTGTTACTAACTTTGTACAGTAATGATCACGTAAAGGTAACCTAACCTAAAGATTCGCACCAACGCGCATCCGGAGTGTGCTAGGCAAGCCTACTCGAAACTGGGCCTACACCTTGGACCAGCCAAGTGGGTTCATCTTTGTTCACATATGCAGTAAAAAATGGTCTAAACTGAATAGCAGAAACCACATTCTCTATGTATGCACATCGTCTCGTGGAGGTCGTAAGAGGCGGTAGAGGGAAACTAAAACATAATATGGCCAGTTGCATCTTAAATTTTTCAAATTAAAATTATTCAGAAATAATAAAAACTGTGATTGCCAATCCGTCTGTCAGGCCTGGCAACTATGGCAAAATCCTCCCTTTTTTATAGGATAGGGTGACAAACGAGCACACAGTCCACCTGATGGTAAGTGGTTACTGTGAGCCATAGGCGTCTACATCTATCCTCAATAAAGACTCAAGATGCAGATGCGTTGTCACCCGTGAGGACTAAGATGGAATGCCTCTTTGCCAGTAAAAGGGGTCTCCGGTTCTCTACACTCACCATACGAAACACAGCAGCGTTAAGATACTATTTTATCTATGGGGAAGGCCCTTGTTCAGATGTGGACTTTTATAGGCAGTTACAAGGGTTCAATATTCAAGTACTTACTACTCGGTCGTCGTATAAAAATACTGAAACTGTATGAAAATGCAAAAGCGATAGAATCTTATAACAACTTGTAAACTACAAAAATAATTTCATTATCAGTTAAAAGGGAAATTCAGTGGAGCAAAGAACTGCACTTAATTAATTCTGTGAAAGAGGCGCACTATTTCCGGACACGCTTTGTGATCATGACGTAAAAAACTTTTATGTTTTCATGAAACTATTAACGTAACAGGGAGCTGATTGCGACTGGTGTTAATTAAGATTGTGTGAAAGAGTAGTCGAAAGAATAATAATAAAAATAACAATAGGGTCGAATCTAAAAATTAAAGATATGTTTTTATATTACATACAGGGCAGTATTTATAACTGGGCAATATGGATAATCACAAGTCAAATCGAGTTACCCACACATTCGCGGCACCACTACCGCCAGCCGCCCTCCTCGGCGTACGACTTCTACTCCCTCCTTTTCTACTCAGAAAAGGCGCACCAGGAACCCAAGGCGCACCTTCCTTCGCGTTCTAGTAACTCCACTTGAGCGACGGATACATGTGAGCCCGATAGGCAGAGGCTGAAGGAAAAGAGACCACTTGGAAGAACCCGCTTTCACGGCCCCAGATCTGGTCTGTTGCTCCGACGCCAATCAAGTTTCGGCCGCGGAGGGTAGAGAGAGCGGCGTCTCGGAATAGGTACCGACACTCCTCTCCCCCCTCGGCCCCACCGTCATACTAACAATTCCATACCCCGTGACTCCACCTCGGCTGCTACGGGAAGGGTCCAGCCACAGTCCACCACCGCGCATCCGGAGTGTGCTAGACAAGCCCACTCGGAGCCGGGCCTACACCTTGGGCCAGCCAAGTGGGTTCCTCTTTGTTCGATGTGGGTGACCAAGCCACGGCTACTAAGTCTCCCCGCCACAACAAAGCGGGAACCCGTTCGAGGGTGGGGCGTCTAGTCATAGCTTAATTTAACATTTATTTTTATTACTATTGAAATCTTATTACTATTGAATACTTTTTATTACTATTGATGAAAAAACGTACGTTTATATGTAGTACTTTTTAAGAGTAAGTATATTTTTGCTAATAGCTTTTTAATCAGGCTTTAAACAATATTTTTGTCTGCTAGACTTATTTTTTCCACGAAAACTGTTCTTTTCTAAGGCTTTCTAATCTTCAGAAATGTACATTGTACAGGTAAAAAATCCAAAGTTTCTGGAGGACTCCTTTTGTGCCTTGAAACCCATCTGGGTGGGTACCGTACCGTCCTCTTACCTATTTCTGCCATCAAATAGCAGAGCCAGTATAACTTTAATCTGTGAGACATTACAAGTCCTCAGATATGACAAAGCATCTTTAGTATCATTGTTTTGTAGGTGGCTACAGCAGCCAATGCGGGCTGCAACAGCCACTTACACGATCAGGTATCAGTTTGACTTTAGTCGTTCGTTTGTCATTTTAGTTTTATTAAAAATATGGATAACATGTAAAAGTATAATCACTGCCACACTTAGTAGCCTTCTTTGAAATCTAATATATAAAAAATATTTTTATTTGTTCTTTCTTTAAAGCGTCAACTTATTGTTTGCACTTGTGAAAAGGTTATAGGCAAATTACAACTAACTTGCAATAGGTGGCGCGCGTATCGTACCGACAAATTTATTTGAAAGTTATACATCACTTAACTTCAATGTATGTATTATCATTCCTAATTAAACAATATATTACTCTTCGAAATTTAAAATGATATTTCGACAATTATTTTTTATGTGGCAGCAACGTGCCGGGTACTCGCTAGTATTAAGTAAAAAAAAAAACAAAATATAATTTAGTTTTTTGTTTAAGTAGTTCTATGTTTATATCACTATATCAACGGTTTTATTGTATTTTAAACTAAATAAAAAAAAATTGTTATTTTTTGATTTAGTTTAAAATTGTTGTAGCCCTATATTTCAGTTAATTTCCTCGAAAAAGATATTGGACAAAGGGTATAAAACTTCAAATCAAGATATTTTTTTATAAAGGCTTAACTCAATGAAATTTTTCGTAATCTTGACACGACACGCTTTAGCAACTGACCTAAATCAACTTTGATGTTATCAAACTCCAAGTGTAAATGGAGGCAAGACGCCACATCACGCCAGTCCAGTTAGTTTATTGGATGAAAGAGCTGATGATATGTCTTTTATTTTTTTAAGAAATAAAAGAATGTTTTTTTAGGGACCTTATCTAAGTTTTGATAACATAGTTGAGACTAGTAATGGATATTCTAGTTATGTAACTTATTTATTTATTGACAATATACTTATATAAAGACTTTGCATTTTACAATTGCCATGAGGTGTACTCTGAGGATTTGTTTGGAGCCAAGTCTCATTATTAACTTATTTATACCAGTGACTCATAATTTCTTCATTCTTATACGCTTTTAGAACAAAGTCTCAGAAAATATGCAGGCCTTATCGATCAAACAGTTTAAAATTTTTATGAAGCAAAATTTATTTTGTAAGATTTATTATACGAGTACCTACTACGAGTAAATGATTGATAATAACCCCTGAGAATGATCGCTACCATGCTGTTTCTAAACGTTTTCACACTAACTGTGTAAAATATTAGGTCAGGTGTAAATTGGCGTTTTGTACGGGAGGAATATAAAGTCATTTTTTTTGTAAAATATATTTAATGAATCAAAGTATGCACCGTTGTTATCTATGCACTTTTGCCATCTCATAGGTAGTTCATTGATCCCTTTACTAAAAAAAACCATGGGGACGAGAATCAATAAACTCTTTGACGGCTGCTTTGTGATGGATCCGCTTCCACAATAGCCTTTAATTCCTCATTTTCCACTTTGGTCTCCGGTCGTCCAAGGGGCTGGTTCTGAAGGTCGAAATTTTCAGAACGAAAACGTTGAAACGAAAACCGTACCGTGTTTTCTTTTGCGACACCAGCGCCGTATACATCATTAATTCTTCGAGCTGCTTCTGCAGCACTGGTGCCACGGTAGAACTCGTACTCGTAAATATACCGATATTTCATGTATTCCATTGTGCGGTAATAAGCGACGCCAAAGAAAAAAATAATGAGGAAAAAACAAATCAATGACTGTTTTCAAAACTTAAATGTACCAGTTAAATAAATTTATAAATTTGAATTTGGAGTTCTTAACTAAAGAGGAGATATTTTAGATCAAAGTGGTTAGTACGACAAAACGCTAATTTCATATGTAAGGACCTAATATTATATTGTATTTTTTTTTAAAGCCCCGCTGGATTACTTGCTGGTGCTTACCAAGACAAAGGTTTAATCCGAACCAGTGGTAAATTTTAAATAACATTAATTAAGTATTCTTATAATCTTCTTATATAGTGAATAAAAATGAATCTTTTCTATTGCACATAGCGACAGAATTTTAAATACCATTTACATCATCTACGAGTAGTACGAGTATGCTTGGCAACTACATACACTAAATTTTTCACAGGCAGTCCTAGAAAGAAAAGATAACAATAATTCTTATTTAATATAGTAGTAGTCACTATTAGGGTGGGTCGCATACACAAAAAAAATCCCGATATTTTTCGTATCGTATATATTTTTAATTTCTCATATATATAATGTGAGAATTTAAAAATATATCATACTATAATCTGAATTATTTTATACATAATTGTTACATATTAAACTCTTTCAGAAATAGAAACAGTTATTTACTTAGTAGCAAGACAATGTAGGCTGTTGCTTTGATAATAAATATTATTATACATAAGTTAGAACCTAATATATGCCTAATTTAAGTAGCGTCGTATAATAAAAATTTTTTTTTCAATTTTGTAGTACGAGCGTATGGTATATTTTATCCTGAGCTTCATTAGGGAATTGTAGACTGCTGAATGTTTTTAACAAAATGATACATTATTTTTATTCCAAATTTTTGGACGCAATTTATGTGAAGGTTGACTGTTACCGAACCGTGTTTGAAAAATGATAGTCAGTTTATTATTCTGTCAAATAAGTTGACCCAAAAAGCTTTGTGCATTAATCATAATAGTCAAGTTTCATACCATATTTCTTTTGGATTTATTTGGAAGATTGTTCATATAAAAATGTGTGAAGTCATTACTAACTAGTACATGTCATCTCTATATATAAAAATCAATTATTCCATTAGTCTCGCTAAAACTCAAAAACGGTTCGGCCAATTTTAATGATTTTTTTGTGTGTGTCACTGGATGCTTTAGTTTCAAAATTGGACCCGGTAGGTGGCGCTGTTGTCGAGATCCAGAAATCACCCGTGCGAAGCCGGGCGGATAGCTAATTGACAATAATGTACTAACTTTTTTTTTGTAGAAGAGGGGGCAAACGAGCATGCGGCTCTCCTGATGGTAAGTGACTACCGCCGCCCTTGAACAACCGCAACACCAGGGGAACCAGGGGAATTACAGATGCGTTGCCGGCCTTTTAAAAAGAAGTAGGCTCTTTTCTTGAAGGTCCCTAAGTCGTATCGGTCCGGAAAAATCGCTGATGGTAATCGATTCCACAAGGAAGTTGTGCGAGGGAGAAAACTTCTAAATCGCACAGTAGTGAACCGCCAATCATCTAGATGGTATTGATGGTATCGCGAGTTTTGTCGCGATGTGCGATGGTGATATTGAGCGGCTGGAACTAGTCCGAACAATTCCTCAGAACACTCCCCGTGATAGATGCGATAAAATATGCAAAGAGATGCAACATCTCTAAGCAGCGCCAGTGTATTGAGCCGATCAGAAAGAACTCGGTCGTCGACGATTCGAACCGCTCTGCGCTAGATTCAGTCAAGTGGAAGGAGCTAGCACGGGGGTGCCCCGGCCCAGAGATGAGAAGAGTATTGCATGTGAGGCCGAACTAGCGCTTTGTAAAGTTGCAAGCGATGTGCCGTCATGAAATACTGTCTCGCTCTGCTGAGCACGCCAAGCTTTTTAGCGGCCAATTTGGCCTTCCCTTCCAAGTGACCACGAAACTGCACACTATTCGATATGTCGACGCCGAGGCTTCCGATGCTAGTTGAGGCAGCAACGGGAGTGCCTAGAAACTGCGGAGATACGATAAAGGGGTTCTTTTTGGCAGTAAACGCGCAAACTTGTGTCTTCTGGGGATTGAACTGGACTAGATTTAGTCGCCCGCAATCCGAGACTTTGTTCAGCAAAGACTCGACTTCAGACACAAGTTTGTTCCGGTACTCGGCGACGTTTTCCCGAGAAATATGCTGCCATATAATATGATTACTGATTCAGATTGCTTTTCAGATTTTATTACTATTTTTCAATATTATTTTGCCATTCCGGGTCATAATGCAAATGTTGGTTATACAATTTAATTTTAAAAATTTTGACTTGTAAAGAGTATTGCAACTCAATTTTAAAGGAAAATTTATGGCTTTTACTCGTAAAGCAGGTATCTGCCAACCGAAAATATTAATTACTTTTTGTTACAATTAATTTAAAGTATATTTAGTTCATTAGTGTTTTGTTTAATTTTGTTTTTCGTAGCAAATTGGAATAGTAGTAGGTATATATTTATTATTAGAAATACAGTAATTTAAATACCTAGCTCGAATTGTTATGATTCAAACCTTTTGAATTTTAAGTGTATTTATTAAAGCTGGCCAAGGATGAATAAAAAACCGAAAATTTTGTCTTCTCGAAATTTATGCGAAAACATGTGTACTTCCCACACACTCCACTAAAAAGAGACCAGCAAACAACGTTACGCCGCAAAGTTTTTGCACAGGATTAACGTTATACAACCATCGTTACCAATTTGATTTGAACAAAAATATTTTTAGTGCACAGAATTATTTGAAGCAGTGACAATTCACACCATCGTTGTTTATTTATTTTAAATATATCTTATATTATATAAAATATATTGGGACAGCCTACATGTGAAAAATGTTGTTGCTTATTTTTTTCTTCAATTATATTTTACTTTTTTGAACAATAAAGTTTTTTTTGCATAATGGAGTCATTTCACATACATAAATTCTACATGGACAAACATTTAGACACGAAGCAGTTTATAGTAGTCTATGCAAATGACTGTTTCGTGCGGTATTCGCATACCGCATACGCACCGCCTAAATGTTCAGTTACAGAACTAACCGAGTGCGAGCTATCATTCTCGTTACTTAACGTATATTTTAAATAAAACTAATTTTACGGATTTTATCGCGTAAATTAACTTATTTTATATTCCCGACGTTTCGAGCACTTTCCAGCACCCATGGTCACGGGGGGCACTGAGGTGTATCACGTCCCAATGTCATAGTTAACCACGGCTACCTCCAGATTAAAAATTATAAATTATTATTATTATTATTTTGTTTATTATTATTATTATTATATAATCTGGATGGATTATTATTATGATATAATCTGGAGGTAGCCGTGGTTAACTATGACATTGGGACGTCATACACCTCAGTGTATGTAACGGTGGGTAACAGTAACCATGGGTGCTGGAAAGTACTCGAAACGTCGGGAATATAAAATAAGTTAATATACGCGATAAAATCCGTAAAATTAGTTTTATTTAAATGTGTTGTGTTCGCGTAAATATAAGAAATCATTAACGTTTCTTCTTCTTTTTCTTCTTCACCAGGCCGTAAATGTCCATTCATTAGCTTCTCACTTTGTAAAGAGAGGCCGTGTAGCGGCGGTGTAAGAATATCCACTACCCCATATCATCCCGTGGATGTCGTAAGAGGCGACAGAGTGAAACAAATCAGGAGATGGGCAGCAGCGTCTTCCTTATAACGATTAAAATAAAAAAAAACTGCGGTTGTCAACCCGCTTGCCAAGCGTGGCAACTATGGCAAATATCCCCCCTATGAGGCAATCTTTGGGGGAGGCCCATGTTCAGCTGTGGACTTCAGGAGGATTAGACTTAAAAGCTTGATAGGCGGATTGATGAACGCAGTGCCAGACGTAAGGTTTAACGCGCTGGTGATAGCACCATTTTTCCGTAGTCATAAGATTTTCTGGCACTTTCCATAGTAGTCCTGTGCTTTAGTAATTAATATTTATTATTTACTGAATAATATTAATTTTATTATGCAGTAATAAATGATAAAATTAATATTTGTTTGTTCGTATTTTATGCGCTGCCATACCGTTCATCAGATTGCGGTAAAACTTTGTCAACAATTTACTTGCACTTCCGTGAAGGTTATAATACAATAAACTCGCAGGAAGTGGCACGTGTATCATACCGTTAAATTTATTTGAAAAGTTACATATTATTCAACTTCAATGAATGTATCATCATTCCCAATTAAAAAAAAAACTCTTCTAAATTTAAAATTATATTTCCACAATTCTTGCTTCTGCGATAGCAACACGCCGGGTACCAGCTAGTTATAAATAAAAATAAAACAGATTGATGGAAATTTAAGTTTATATATTTTTTATGAGTACATTTTTACAGTAAATTCAAGTTGATTATTTTGGTAATATTTTGCAAAACTTAACAGAAGTAATTAAGCTGCGATATTCAACAAGCATGCCAATTATTACTTTTAAATTCAAGAAATTTTAATTGGTAGTTAAGTAAGCTACAACTGTTACTTGTAAATTATAAACCGTGGTCATCGTTAATCGTATTTTAGTGTTGGCCATTTTAGGTATGAATATGATTTAGTGATGACGTATTTAGTGACACATGATACAAACATAATATTAACTTCATTATGTCAAAAACAAGATCGAATGTGAATTAAGTCTATTTGAAAGTTATAGTTTTCTTTTAGCTATTTAGTTTAACAAAAAACTATAATATATAAAATAAAAATACTTATTAAGCTTTTAAATTCATTTTTATAATTATAAGTTTTGGCCAAAAAAGAGTTTTTATAATTATATACTAAAATTACTTATCTCAGGATATAATAAAAGACCATTTAAAGAACATTAAGTTAAACAAGGAAATGTCAAGATAATCTCCATCATATTTTTTTCTGGAGCGTCTTTACTGGCCCATTTTAACTACAATATTTATGCGGGAGGTATCATAAGAATTAGGATCAAATATAATTATTGTTTTTACGGCAGGTCATTGTGTAACTAAATTTAAGTGACATTATCTCTTTGATGAGGACGTGGCGTAAGGTTGAGCAAAAAGAGCGTTAAATATAAAATGCAAAAGATAGTTTAGTATGTTTAAGTTTGCTTTTATAAATTCGTACATTGTGTGGATAGTATGGAATACATCTTCTTTTCTGCTAATATTTACATTTCCATTTACCATTTTAGCCTATAAAGGTCCACTGCTGAACATAGGCCTCCCCGATAGATTGCCTCATAGGGGGGACATTTGCCGTACGGACGTTGTCTCCATTTCCCATAAAATTCAATTTTCACAGTTTTTATAATTTCTTTTTATAAAAGTAGTAGAAAATGTTTTGTAAAAATAAAATATCGTATCGTATAAGTATCAGACACAGCTCAATTTTCAAAGCTTTACAGAATCAAGGTATAGACACCACATACATCCAACACTTACCAAACATTTACAAGAACAGCACTGCATCCATTAAGATCAGTTCTGATAAACCCTTCTTTTTACATTAGTAAAGGGGTGAAGCAAGTAGACCCGCCATCTCCAAAATTATTTACGGCCGTATTAGAAGAGGTATTTAGAACGCTAGCAGCCAGCTGGGCGGATAGGGGCATTCAAATTCGACACGTGAGATTATCCAATCTCCGTTTCACCGATGATTTTTTGTCCTCTTTTCGTTTTGAGCCGACGAGTTGACTAAGATGACTCAGATCTTAGCAAAGCAAGCCTTGAGGTTGGAGACTTCAATGAACATGTCAAAGACAAATTAAACAAGACAAACAGCGCACATCACAAGATTACTGTAGAGGGTGTAGAGATTGAATACGTCAATGAGTATCTCTATTTGGGCCAAATAATCTCTTTGCAGGCAAAAGAAGACAAAGAAGTTACAAGACACACCGAAAACGCCTGGAAAAGCTATTGGTCTATAAAAGATCTTATGAAGGGTGCAACATTAAGCTGCAATTTTACGCTCTTGTTCTGTGAGGGTGTGGTTTTTCCCTGGTTAAACCAACCTATTCGTGCTGCAACGCTAACACAGCTGCAGGGTGGCTCCATCACAATTACAACTTTTTTCGTATTTGATGTTCCACGCTCTTTAAGCTATTAAATAGTTATTAAATAGCAGTTATTTATGTTTTAAGGAAATTATATTTCAATATGTGGAAATACAAAGTAATTTACCGTTACATCACATGATATTAAATTTATCAAAGGATTTGTTTCAAAAGCGATTGGCTTCTGTGTTTTTGCATGAGTGAGTACTTTGTAATGGCTTAACAAAGATATGGGACACTTACCTGTTACGTCCATTTTACGAAAGTTTACTGATGACTGAACAGAATGAAAATGGAAACAACGAGGATGCACGCTACGAGATACTTTTGAAGCTAGATTTTTTTGTGTAATTTAAATTGAAATCTCTTGTTTACGTAATCGTGTTTGTCCTCTCAAACGTTGTTACGCGGGTGGTGCTCGCTATATTTTAACAATTTTTTTTTATAGAATAACGGTGACAGGCAAGCACACAGCCCACCTGATACTAGGTGATGCTGTGGCCTATAGACATCTACATCTATCATCCAAATGCAAATGCGTTGTCACCCCTGAGGCCTTAGATGGAATGTCTCGTATCCAGCAAAATGGGTCTCCGGTTCTCTACACTTACCATACGAAACACAGCAGCATTGAGCTGCTATTTTACGCTGGTATTCTGTGAGAGCGTGGTCCTTCCCCGATCAAACCGACCGATTCGTGCTGCAAACAATATAGCTGCAACAATAACGGCTCCGTGACACAGTGGCTTAGCAATGAATGTTCGAATCATTTGTATAGCCTACAAATAATTGTTTCGGGTCTGGATGTTTGTCTTCATGCAATTTATGTTTGTAAACGACACGACACAGGAGAAAATCTTAGTGTGGGGGTATCGTTTTTAAAAAGACATAAAACATAAGAACATACCAGGTATACAATACGCGAGCAATTCCCATTTTCAGTAGGTGGTAAACTCCTTATCTGCCTGAGAGTCCATCTGGGTACCTACCACCCTCTTACCTATTTCTATTGCCATATAGCGGTGCTTGCTGTGCTGTGTGGCCGGTATGAAGAGTATAGAGAGCCAGTACGATTACAGTTTGTAAAGCATGTCTTAATCCTTAGAGATAACAACTTAAGGTGTTTATAGACTGCAGTGGCCACGTACAATCAGGTCGACTGTAAGTTCGTTTGTCACTTCAAAAATCCAGATTTGATCTCCATCAGCACCAATGAGATGTTAATTTAATTTTAAGTGCTGATTTACCACATCTTCGGCGGTAAAGAAAAACATCAGAGCCATCGTTCATCATCATTACATCCCACCATACAGGTCAATGAAAAATGACAAGAAGAGAATACCTGCGGAGTTTCTTTTGCGGTTTCTTCTCCTCAGGGTAATATCATTTTGAAACGTAGATTATAAAATATGTGTGACATTTGACAAACGAAATTTTAATTTCTTACGTCGAAAAATTAAGAGTTTTCATTTTCATTTCAACTTTACTCTTTTATGAACTCACGACACTAAGATATAACAAAATTAACAGATAAATAATTAATGTAACCCATTGTTACAGTAATAAGTTAGTTAAGTATAATAAGTCGATTTAATTGGGTATTTATTATGCAATTTAACGTCGAATGAAACTGAAACTAAAATAAAAGATGCTCAGCAGTATTTTACCTAATAACAACTCTAAAAGTATAATAAACAACTGCGGTTACCGACCTGTACTTTAAGCGTGACATATATGGTAAATATCCCCCTATTAAAAATCAAAAACACAAAAAAAAATTAAAACAAATGTTTATTCTGTAACAATAAATTAGATTAAATTAGACTGTAGATAACCTACATATTATAACCTATATTATGTTCAATAGTATAGGCACATGAGTAAAGAAATCGTACCGTATTCTTTACTCATGTGGTATTCGTACAGGTATTATGTTAAATTGTGAACTTTCGATGGGCTGTATTGAACGAATGAATGAATAAGTGTCGAATTAAATTGTTTTGAAGACGATATTACTATTTTTCTGCAGATACACGATATTAATGTTAGCTAGCATACGAATGTTCACAAACAAATAACTTTTTAAATACAGTGGAATCCGAATCTATGGATCTAAAACATGAAGTTATATTAAGATTTGGGTTTCAAGTATCGAAGCTGTTAAAACTTGAAAATGTGAATTTAACAATCTGTTTTTATAAATTGAGTATCACGCACGAAAAGGGTATAATTTTAATAAATTTTAAAAGTCGCCTAGGGAGTCAAATGTTGAACGGTTAATGAATTTTTCAACGGTAGTAGCTCTTTGTCGCAGATAGAGTGATATGAATATCAGAGTAGCGGAGCTTTTGATGTACGAGTAGCATGCCGTAGAATAACGAAAATGTTGCAGTGAGTTAAGAAAGACAAAAGTGAATCATCTATTATTACTTCGAAAAAGGGAAGAGATTCTCAATTCGACACTAAGTTTTTTTTTATTATATGTTATTACGCGATATAGATTAAAAAATGATTTTAATAAATCTTTTTTTAAGTTATGCTTACCCTTATTTTCAACTATTATAAGCCAGTTCTTTAATACTAGCCCCCTGATAATATGTGGTGATGAAGACAGTAAAGCGCATAGACTTAGCTTAACAAACACCTATTCACTCTTGCTATAAATACACATCATAATTGGATGTAGAGACAGATGCTAGCAAATTCTGGCACTCCTTTACTGTATGCTTTATGAACGATGAAGCAAAGCATTTGGTTCGAATCTGTGGTTTGTCGATAACAAAAGGGTGGTCAGATTACGGAATGGACATGGAGAATTAAGTAAAGCAATTCCTGCGCACACTCTCCCAAATGTATCATTTAAAACACGGAAAGGCTGGCCACTTTGTACCTGTGCTCGAGACTAGTAAGATTAGTTCAAATCATAATTACGAGTATTAATGGAGCCGTGGTAGCTCAGGGGCGAAGCGCTCTCTGTAAATATCACAGTACGCGATCAACCAGGGTTTTGTCCCCGCTGGCTCCAATGAAATTGTTAATTTCAATTTTAAGTGCTGATTTACCACGTGATTGGCGGTGCAGGAAAACATCGTAAGCAAACTTGCATGTCTAAGAAATAAGAAAAAAATATTTTGAAGACATGTTCATTCGTTCGTTCATGAAAAATGTTTCGAAAAAGTTCGCGAACATTACCTCCATATTAGGATTTTCTCTTGTATCGTGGAGGCAGTTTACATACATAAATTTCACAAGGATAAACATACAAATACTTTGACCGTGCGGGATTCGAACCCGCGACTCTCAGCGCCACAACTCATTGCTAAGTTAACGTGCCACGGATCCGTCAAAAGAAATCTGACACCTAAAAAGCTGTAATAGCTCAGAGGTTCACTGTTAATTTCACTCATTTAAGTGCTAATTTATCACGTGCTCGTCGGTGAAGGGAAACATCGTGATGGAACCTGCGTGTTTGAGAAATTACCGTGCTTTAGAGTAGGAGGAGTCCTAAATGGTGTATCGGAAACTTGGAAAGGATCATTTATTATAATACATTTAAGCACGAAAACATTGACTTTCATATTACTGCGTACTTATACTTGGACCTAGACTGGTCTAACTATCGTTTTTTTTTAAATTTAGAATAAGAGAGTCCACCTGATGGTAAGTGGATTCTATGGCCCATGGACATATACATCTATCCTTGATTAAGACTTAAAATTCAGACGCGTTGTCACCCCTCAGGATGAAAATGAAATGCCTTCTTTCCAGCAGAAAGAGACTCCGGTTCACTTCGTCGTATGTTAAGTATCATACGAAACATAGCAACATTAAGCTACTATTTTACGTCGGTATTCTGTCATATACGAGTGTGATATCGTTTTGGTGAAGTTTTTGTTTATTATAAGTCGATTCATAATTTAATATTTTATAAAACAGACCAGGTGTCAATCTTAAATTTTATTGTTGTGCTGTTGCCGGTTTTTGCTTACTTTTATTTTTATGAGTCTTGTGAATTCTCGGATATATTTACAATTTTATCTCCCAAGCTTTGTTTGTGCAAAACACAAAGAAATGCTAGAGCAACTTTTACCAACTTTAAAACAAAGTATTAAGCTATTTAGAACCAGCTGCTTTAATTGGAATTCGTTGGCTGGAACATTGTTAGTGTTATTTCCGTTATCTAGGAAACAACCGATCGGATAAAAATAATTCCAAATTTATAGAATATTAGATCTGCTGGTGTATCCTTGAATTGATATTACTTTAATGATTTACACTTATCAATTATAAGAGATAAAAAGTTTCCAACAAAACTTATATGGTATGCAGTTTCACAAAAAAACCTATTCTTTTTTTCTTCTACTTCATCTACTTTCCCAAAGACCACAATTATAGATTTGCAGGCGGGTAAAAGCTAATTTTAGTATTTATTGTCAAAACGATAGTTCATAGCGATTCTAGTATTCAGTACATAGCACTGTAGTTACTTATTAACAAATATCACAATAACTCATGTTAATGATATGTGTTGGGTTAGTGCCAAAAAATAAATTCACAAAATCTGTACTAGGTGGCGCTATTAAATTTTACACAAAAATTTCGAAATGTTCTGAGTAAAGTTAATCGCGCCATCTACAGGAAAGGGTTGGACAACGTCTGCCAAACCACCTAGTGTTTACGGTAAGATACAGTAATTGCGTCTGACTGATGCAATTACTGTATCCTACGTATAAAGCTTTTTCTTGATTGGTCGGTACCACAACGATAAAACTAACCGATTTCGAAGTCATACTAAACTCGGATACTAAACAATTGATCTTTTTCCATTGTTCGACACGACGCGAAACCACCCATCACATCCTACAAAAGTGCACTATCGAACATAGGCTTCCCTCGTAGACAGCCTCATTGAGGTATTTTGTCATAGTTGCCACCTCTAACAAGCGGGTTGTCAACCACAGTTTTTTTTTTTATTATAGAACTTTAATATATATTTTATATTAACATGTTTCCCCTATCGGCTTTTACCACACCTTGGGAACGATGTGGGGTAATAATGTATATTCTTACACCGCCACGACATGGCAAAGCGATGCGACGGAAACAACGCGAAACCAATATAATGCATTCGAAGCGTCGCACTGACATTTATTGCACAACAAATTACTTATGTAACGTTAGACTATTATAGTAAATATGAAGTATGCATATGCAAACGTAGGCATCTACAGAGGACTTATTGTTGGCTGTAATGAATAAATAAATGAATGATTTATTTTTTTGTATGAATGCCTTATCATAGGGTCGTCTTCACTTGACGTCGGGTCACGATTGTTGCCGCTCCGCCGAACACTTCAGCTCACTTCACTACAACGGTGTGTTGTGACGTCAAAATATACGTTGTAGCGGCAAAATCGATGTGATTTGTCGTCGTGCTAATGGATGTTTTTCATGTTTCTTGTTTTTTGGAGCTAATAATATGTGTATTTCATTGGTAACGTGAAATTCTAAGGGCATTTTGAAAGGTCGTTACATACATCATTATTATCGTTATCACAGCACCTCACAAGTCCACTGCTGAATATATTTTCCCAAGGAATGCATAAAAAAAACATGGTCCAGAGCTACCTGTGTCCATCGAATATCTTAATATATAACTAGATTCTCACTTCATTTACTAAGGGCCGCTATACGCTCTACTTACCGGTACGAGACTCCCATGAGAATCGATGGAACTCTCCCATGAAATTTCAACACGATTGACCCATTGTCGCCGATCATTTAGGCTATGTCAGTTACTCTGTTTCTACTGAGGATATGGCAGTTATGAATTTTGTCTTCGGTCGGTTGGGTTCTTATTATCAATGCTTACAATAAATCCGTAGAAATGTTGTGTCTATAGTTTTTGTTTATAAAACTGAGGTGACAAACGAACTTACTGTCCACCTGATGATAAGTAGCTACCGTCAGTAGCTCCTTACCATCAGGGCGGTACTACATACCTAAACGGATTTTTAAAAGAATAGGTAGTAAGTAATATATAAACTAATCAGAAGACTAGATAATTCGGAAGTCGATAGTAACAATGCCGTCAGTGAAGACGACAGTGTAAATTAAATATTAATTATTATATAATAATATTATTTCATTATATAATATTTATAAAAATTTAATATGTTTTATTTTAATCATTATTTTCTAAGAAATTGACTGGAGAAAGAAGAAGGCCATTTAAATAGATCGATATGATAATAAATATTCAGGGAGACAACAGTGACACGATGAAGATGAATAATAGATTATTAATATTAATTTTATGAAAAATCAGTTTAATATTTTATTTTAAGTAAACTAATTGCTCATGTTTATAATTAATTAAATTGTCTTATTTTGTAAATAATTAATTTATTCTGTAAATTAGGTAGTAAATATTCTTACTACTAGCAGGCCTGTCTCACTCCGCGCTTTAGGCACAGAGTAAAGAGTAAAGACCAGAGGGGAAGCTTCCCAAAAACATCGAAAATCTATACCTATTCTGATAGGGTTATCACCTGATGCATGTTAAAATTTTAAGGAAAAAATAAAATATTATATAGTATAAAACAACATGTGTATTCATTGTAACTTAAGTTATGTCTGTTATTTGTAATTAAAATTGAAACTACAAAAAATTTATATTTTGCTTATTTTCATGCTTAGCTTCACATTACATACATATATTTATACGTGGTAGAGCAGCTATATCATGTAGTATAGTTGTAGCACGAATGGGTCGGCTCGACCGGGGAAGAACCACGCTCTCACAGAATACCAGCGTAAAATAGCAGTTTAACACTGCTGTATTTCGTATGCTGAGTGTAGAGAACCGGAGACCCTTTTTACTGGAAAAGAGGCATTCCATCTTAGTCCTCACGGGTGACAACGCATCAGCATTTTGATTCGCAAACGAGGATAAATGTAGATGTCTATGGGTCACAGCAACCACTTGCCATCAGGTGGACTGTGTGCTCGTTTATCACCCGATCCTTTAAAAAAAATCTGTATTTCTATCAATATCATTTTTTTTAATTGCAAAAAATCAGGTGGTAGTTTAGTAATGACTGTGATGATGGTAGTGGGCAGTGGCGACGGATGTGGTGGTGGTGGTGGTGGTCGTGATACACACCACCACCAATGGTTCGGATGGTTTTTTCTTGTGCAATTTATGTTTGTTAACTGCCTCCACGATACAGGAGAAAATCCTAGTGTAGAGTAACGTTTTTTTAACAAAGTAAAAAAAAATAAAGAAATACTAATACATTGCATAACACATCGGTGTATTCTACTATATACCAACTAATATCAAAGAATTTAATTTGTTTTCTCACAATACCTAACGGTAGAAGTGGTCTTAACAAAAGCGAGTAACGGGCTAAGTGATACAGACACTCGCACGCGGACGTAAGGTGCATTTTGATTTAATACGCGCGCCGCATATTTTATTTCAACGATATAAACGGTGGGCTAATTTCGCGAAGTTCAATTCCGAGGCGTGTAAAGTATTATTAGCAACATTGTAACTAAGTTTAAACTCAAGTTTGCTATCAGAGAGTGATCCTTCTGTTCTTGTACTCCCCTCACAATTCCACTGCTGAACATAGGTCTCCCTCAAAGAACGCCACAAATCACGGTCCAGTGCCACCTGTATCCATTGACTTCTTGCATATCTTACCGGGTCGTCACTCCATCTAGTGTGGGGCCGCACACTAGATGGAGTGTTTACACACACTTAATAATGTATTAATTGGGTATAAAGATTTCCCTTCACGTATTAGAAACGTAAAAAAAATTCCTTTTTCAGAAGGAAAATATTTCTATAACATGACATTCAATTTTAATTTAAAAATGTGTAATTTCTTTCGGTTTTACATCCTTTGATGTTGATGATGAAATTGTAGATAGAAGTAAAATAATATAAGGCTCATTGACTTCTTAAAACGAGTCGTGTAATTCTTCTGATTTACTTTTTTATAACACTGATTGGGAGAGTAACAATTAAAAATAAAATATTTATACCATGAATATTTTATTTTATTTATTTCGAATAGAAGAAGAAATTTAAAAGGCATTGTATCATTTTAGTGTTATGCATGAAGCGAGTGAGACCAAAGGAAATGAATGTTAGATACGGCATCATGTTTGTATTGCAAAGTGAAAAGAATTTTACCTCTATATGCAAAATGAATATCATGGTCTATTTTAAAAGCGTGTTCACTGTGACAAAAGTTTGGAGAAATTTCAATGCAACATAAATTCCAATATTGTAGTGAAATGTAACTACAAATAATGCATATTTAGTATCTATAGAGCCATGAATAGATGAAGAGCACATGTTCCAGTTTTTTAAATCCATTTAGTAAGATAATAAATCTTTATTAATATTTTTATGATCATTAGCCTGCGGTAGCCCGTTGCTGGATTTAGGCCTCTTCCAAGGTGTGCTATGTACCCTAATCTTCGACTACGCGCATCCATTTCCTACCAGCTATCTGGCGTCGAAAGTGACTACCTAGTAAGTGATCAATGGATGCTAGTGGCTCAGGGCCATGCTCTGTGGCATTCCTTGGAGGAGGCCAATGTTTAGCAGTGAACTTCTGAAGGGTTGTAATGATAACGATGATGATGAAGAAATGTGGTTTCTACGTGTTAAGGTACATGGAAGGTTACTTACAAACGTTAAGGTCTATACAAACTTCAGTTGGTAGCAATAAACTTTTCAGATTTGAGACCGTACAGTGCTTAGTTTAGAATGCCTGATATATTCTTTATTTGTCACAATGTTGGGCACAAACGTCTTATTTGAGGGTATTACAGTTGTTAGTTCGTCGCGCTGATCTAGTGTGCGTTAGCGGACTTCAGATATCGTCGAAAATTTTATTTTTCTAATTAACAATTTCATTGATGCTGGCTGGGATCAAACTCTACTGACAATAAATGACTATTAAATTTATTGTCCAAACCTACAAGAAATTTGACCAAAACGACTCCGTTAACAAAGTGGTCTGTCTGATGGTGAGTGGCCTCTGCAGAATAAAAATAAGTTAAAATTAAACGCGATAAAATCCTTAGAATTAGTTTCATTATTATGATTAGGATTTAACAGGGATACGCACCTTCTGGTATGATTATATACTTACTCGAATTTTCACCAAAACTTTTCTTTAAAGGCGTATTTGATATACAAGACGCAGCGACTTTTTATATTCAATATTATTGTGAAAATCTACTTAACAGCATTATTTGATACCTCTTACGAAAGTTCTTGTTTACTTAGAACTTAAATAGTGAGTAAAACTAGCTGAGCTCTTTTACTCACTATTTCTACTTTAGTTTCAATATTTATTTTAAAAACTTTAACCCCTCAGTAGCATTTTCTCATGTATCGTGGAGGCACAGGGATACACATCCAGACCCGTAATAAACATTTTTGTAGGTCAAGAAGACCCGGAATAAATATTTTTGTAGGTGTACAAAAACCAATTCCGTGTGGAATTCGAACCCGCGGCCCTGCTGCGCCTCAGCCGAACGTTTAGTCATTGCGCTTCGGAGCCGTCATAATTAAACTAATTATGTGGGCTCCAGCCAGAGGTTGCAAAAAAAAGCAATCTTTATTTAATATATATTTAATTTAAAGTAATTATTACAATTAATTCTTATAACTAAGTGAGGTGACTCTAATTCGATGTTTGAATGTAGAATGGATTCACACGGTAAAATATTAGATCCAGGTAATATAAGACAGTAGACACGTTATGCTGACACGGCGCCTCGTGATCGTCGTAAGCCGATGCAACGCAGCAGATTGCCTGGATTAGGGCTGCGTAACACCTCCCCCCGAAGAACAGCGACTATGGAAGACCTTGGTCGTGAATTGAGCTGGGAGTTGATCGGGATCAATCTTCTCAGTGTCTGGAACAGCGTATACCCTTAATGATTTAGGATGGTCCTCTTCTGAGTTCCTTTGCGTACCTCCAGTTAGCTTCGGCTTGTATCTTCTATAGAGTATGCATAGAATCAGTGCACCTGCACTTATTATTAATGCGTAAAATGGTATTGTAGTATGATATAGACTGTAGTCATCGTTTCTTCTTAAATTCAATGGCGATTGCTGGGATATTTTAGTGTTCGTTGCATGAAGATGTTGGAGGTTTATTGAATTTAGTTTATATGCCGATGCAGAAGATGGGATGCTGGTGTGTTCCTCAGGTATGTCCATTATCTTTAAGGCTTGTCCCTTCAATCGATCTTTAGTATTTGAGATCGAGAATAGTGGCGTTTCTATGTAGCATTTCAGAGGGACAATAACGAGATAACTACCTTGAAGTATTTTGTAGAGATCTTGTCCACAGGATAGATGTACTTTCGTTGGTGTGGGGAAAGTGATGGTGTAATGCTTGTCGTCCAGTTCTTCGTAAGCTGGTTTATCTAGGGTGACTGTATACGGGTTACATACTGCATTCGTCTGTTGTTTAGTGATGAGGTGATGGATGCAATCAGGGGATGTTTGACCTCTCAGGCTCCGCTTTTCTTTACAGATGTACCATTTACTGGTCTTCGGGCATTCTGCCTCTATGTACTGAAAATCTTTCTGATAAATGGCTAGGAATGGAAAGGGTGGTGTGAGGATTTCGTGTCTCTTGTTAGGAACAATAGATAACTTATACATATCATATATATGGGGTAATAGAATTGGGAACTTAAATACTATTACTATTTCATTTCCTACATAATATGAACCTAATCTAATAATATCATAATATTCCCTAATATCTAAATCTCCTACCTTTTTATTTCCATAAAGTTCGGTTGCTCTGTTAATCATTATTCGGATAGATTTTAAATTAACTATAGAGTGGTGCATAGTGTTAGCTCTTATAAATGCTAAGTTGTTCTGTAACTTAATTAATTCCTGTGAAATGGAATCAACGTTATCACTAAGGATCATTAGTACTTGTCCAAAATGGGCATATTTAATTAGGTCATAGTCTCTGGTAGCCTCGGATTGATTTATTTTACCTATTAGTATTTCTAATTTATTTTGATTATCTACAATGCTATCTATTATTCTGGAGTATTGATTTGATAAATCTTTAGTTAGGCTTACATGATTATTAAATTCCGTAACGATTTTATTTTCGTCTTCGTGGATGGATTTTATAGCACGATTAAAATGATCTGCATCTGTATAATCAAGGTTACCAGTTATACTTTTTATGATGGAACCGAGACCATCTACAAGTCCTCTTTTCTCACGGTTCGTTTTAAAGCTACTCAACTGTATGGTGACACTTTCAAGCTTATTTTTAAGATAATCAATATGAGGCTGAAATAACGAATTGGTTATGTTGTTAAGGTTAGGGCTAATACTGATTAACTGTGTTTTAACTGAATTTACTTTATCTCCTAATTCCTGGAGATTTACATATTGCAGAAATGCATGGTAGTGGGATAGGATTCGAGCGGGGCCTAATTTGAAGGGTAATATACCAGGTCCATCGCTAAGACTTTCAAGTCTTATCTCCTGCATTAGAGCTGGTCCCAGAAGGAGATGAAGTACCAGGAGAGTCCTGTAACAATTGGTTCGTTTTAGGTATTCTCTTCAATCGAGTTTTTGCTACGGGGCCTCGTTTTTTCTTTGTATAAATGTGAATTGGGAGGTTTGCCATAACTGTGTCGTGTGTGTATCGAGGAGCTAATTTCTGACGGGATGCGAATGGATTTTTTATAAAGATTTGTTGTTCCGGGGAATATTCAGCTTCCTGTTCTCGGTTTTTATTGCGAGTATTAGTCAAGTCTTTACGCATGTCGTTACATAGATCGTGAATAGTTTTATAGGTCTCAGTCATTCTGTCTTTGTGGTTTACGACGTACTGTTGAAGTAAGTGGGCGGACAGATCTATGTCAAAAGGATCGCGAGGGTCAAAATGTCCTGTAATTACTTCTATTGGTTTGCATTTTGTGAAGCTATGTATACTATGATTGTAAGCTAATAGGGCATAGGGCATAAGGTTAATAGCGGATTCATTCTTTTGATTTATCTTTAAAATACGGAGATGTTCTAATATGGTGGCGTGAAATCGTTCAACGATACCATTTTCGTTGGGTGCATGTGGGGCTACTCTATGGTGCTGAATTTTATGAAGTCTAACGAATTCTGCAATA
Organism: Parnassius mnemosyne; assembly: GCA_963668995.1. Taxonomy (NCBI): domain Eukaryota; kingdom Metazoa; phylum Arthropoda; class Insecta; order Lepidoptera; family Papilionidae; genus Parnassius; species Parnassius mnemosyne. The sequence goes on from CAVLGL010000080.1 coordinate 23,734,421, forward strand.
AGTTGGTTGGTAAACTCAGGGCCGTTATCGGAAACTATGGTAATTGGAATTCCATGATGTGTGCAGAAAATTAGTAAAGCTTGTACTACACTGACAGCAGTGCCGTCTCGCAAATAATACGCCTGAGCATATTTAGAAAAACTATCTACTATTGTCAAATACTTTTCCCCTTGAATTGTTAATAGATCTACGTGAACTAGTTCAAAAGGCTTAGAAGCTGGTGGTACAATTTTAAATTTCTGTTTAACTGGATTGCGGTCGTATTTAGCTTGTCCGCATACTGTACAGTCATTAATAAATTTAGTGATATGCTCTCTCATTTTCGGCCAGTAATATTTGCGGGACAAAGCCGAGAAACACTCGTTAATGCCTCGATGGTTCGTCTTTCCATCGTGATATTTATGAATGATTTCTTGCTGTCTTAAATACTCCCTAACATTTTCCAATTCAGTTTTTGTTAGAAAAAGGTTAAGAGATGAACTTTTAAAAGACTTTTGTATGATTGGTATGACAGTGTACATTGCAGAGTTTGGATTAATGAGTAATCCTGTCCTAATTTTCGGATGGACGTATTCTTTTATAGCATTAATGACATCCTCTTCTATGTTTGATTGAGCTATTTGTATCGTAATGCGTGTGTGTGTTTCGAATGGTTTAGTGATGACTGGTCTAGCTTTTATGTCGCCTACTATATTTAAGATTATCTGTTTAGTAAACTTATTTAGCGGTTCGTCAGAAATGGGAACTTCCAGGATGGGGTTTTCTTTATCTGTATGAACGGTGATGGTTCTGGAATCGTCTGCGGCTTCGGTAGCCGTTATAGTCCTAGAGTCATCTAAAGTGTGTACCCCTTCGGAAGGGTTAGGTAAAATGGAAAGCAATTCATCTATTATGGGTCTTAGCTCGTCATTGTGAAGTTCGATGCGCGATAGTGCATCGGCATTCGTGTTGCACTTGCCTTGCTTATATACGACACTAAAGTCATATTCACTCAACTTAAGGCGCCATCTGGTTAGACGCGAATTGGGTTCTTTTAAGCTCATAATCCATTGTAAGGGTTTATGGTCTGTAATAATTTTGAACTTACGGCCGAATAAATAGGGACGGAAATACTTAGTCGCCCATACGATAGCTAAAAGTTCCTTTTCTATCGTGCTATAGTTACTTTCGCTGGAGTTAAGTGTACGAGAAGCATATGCAATGGGTTTATCTGAACCGACCGTTCCCTGTGATAAAACTGCACCAATCGCCACGTTTGAGGCATCGGTTGTCAAAATAAAATCTCTACTGAAGTCTGGATACTGTAAGATTGGGTCATTTGTTAAGAGAGTTTTACAGTGTTCAAAGCAGTTAATATAATTTTGATCTAATGTTATCTTTGATCCCTTTTTAAGACATTGAGTGAGTGGTTTTGTGAGACGTGCGAAGTCTGGTATAAATTTTCTATAATATCCTAGAAGTCCTAGAAAACGCTTAATTTCGGTTGTAGTTTTTGGCAGTGGGTACTTTTCGATGGCTTTAATTTTGTCTGGGTTGGGTTTAACCCCGTTTTTACAAATAACATGACCTAGAAACTCGGTTTCCAGCTTCAAAAACTCTGATTTATCCATCTGAATTTTGAAGTTGGATTCCCGTAGCCTTTTGAATACTTTTTCCAGATTTGTCATATGTTCTTGTAAGGATGTACTGAAGACAATTATGTCATCTAGATACACTAAGCAAATTTCGTTCTGTAAGTTCTTTAATACGTTGTCCATCACCCTTTGGAAGGTCGATGGACTATTTTTCAGGCCCATTGGCATCCTAAGAAATTCGTAATGCCCATTCTCTACATTAAAAGCAGTTTTGTGAATGTCCGCGGGATCCATTTCTACCTGATAAAATCCACTGGCTAAATCGAGCGTGGTAAAGTACTGACATTTGCCCAGTTTGTCTAGAACATCGGTTATATTAGGAATAGGATATTTGTCATCGACTGTCTTTTCATTCACCTTCCTGAAGTCCACAACTAGACGCCATTTTATTTTGCCGGAAGCGTCCGCCTTTTTGGGTACAATCCAAATAGGAGAGCTCCAAGCAGAGTCCGATGGTCTAATTATATTTTGCTCGAGCATCTTATTGATCTGGTCTCGGACTTCCTGTCGGTGGACATACGGGTATCTGTAGCTCTTAGTATGTACGGGGATTTCATCATGTGTTTTAATTCTATGTTTGATCTTGTTGGTGAATGTTAAAGGTTCACCATCAAGGTAAAACACGTCGGCATACGAGGCACATAACCGTTGTAGGTTTGCTAGCTCTTCAGGATTAAGATGATCGGTGCGAAGACGGGATAGAACATTTTTAGCGCGATCCGATAACGTTTCAGTAAACTGGCACTCGACATTATATATTTCGGCTTCTACCGGACGGTCCATTGAAAAAATTACATCATTTGAGCTATTATTGGTAATTTCGACCCAACCACGATTATTAATTACTTTCGTTATACAATCAGAGATTATGCAGTTGCAAATTATTTGATTTTCAACTACTACGTCACCGTCCTTTGAGTTTATAGGCAACCTAACTAATTTTGATGACTGCGCGGGTATAATTTCTTCATATAAATTTGCGTTACGTGAGTCATACATTTCGATGGGGATTTTTGCGTTACGAGTAATAAGTAATTTATTTCTAAGATCGATATTAGAACCCCATATGTCTAGTAAATCAAACCCTATCAGTCCGTCGAAGTAATTATGAAATCTATAAATGAACAAGGTTATATTATCTCGTTCATTAAATTCTAAAGGGCATGGGAGAGTTATAGAATAATCGTTTTTACTTGTCGCGTGAACATTGGTGACTTCGAATGGGTCATAATTCAGTGGAATATGGCTAAAATATTTTCTTACAGCTTCGGGACTAATAAACGATTGGTTTGCGCCGGTGTCTATTAAGAATTTCAGTGGGGGATTACTTGTCTGAATGTAACCGAGTTGCCTTTGTATGTGGAAATTTATTTCTATTTTTGTTTTTCTGGTTTGGGGCACTTCCGAAAATCCTCATCATTAGTCGGGGTGAAATTAGTCTCTACTTCCTCTACGATAGGAGCTTCCGCGTGGTTATACGGTGGCTCGTATCCATAGTTAGGATATTGTTCGTAAGTACAGTACTCTTGATTATAGTTATAGTCAGGATAGTCGTATTCATAGTACGCGTCGGTGCTATAGTCGTAGTCAAAATCCGTCTCGTTAAAGTTTACCTCCCGTGTTTTAAAGTAATTGCTCGGCGGTGGGTTGCCAAATCGTCTCCAGTCATGTCCAGTCGGTGGTAAGGGTTTCGGAACAAAGGGAGTGACACCGCTCATAGGAGAAGGGCGCGAATTATTATTTAAATTGAAGCCCTGTGGTTGCTGAGGTCTGTTAGGAAGCTTAAACACATTACTCTGGGGGTTATAATTTGGTGGAGGAGCACGCATCATCTGTTGCGTACGAGTGGGTCCGCGTGGTACATGCATCTGGGGTGGTAGATTGGGCCTCCAACCCTGTGCAGCATGCGGTTGCATAGGTGGCTGTCTAAACGAGTTCAGTATATTATTACCCTGTGGTCTAGGTAGTGACGGCATGTTAAATGTGGTAGGTTTTGGAACGAAATGATTTAATGGTAGATTAGAGCTAGGGGTAGATTGAGTCCATTCTTTCCTGTTCTGGCTGCCTTCATTTCGTTGTTGGAGGTAAAGGGTGTTTAATTCCTCCTGTACGAATTCAAGTGCTTTCTCCATACTTTCGGGACGCATACATCTTATTCTAGACCCTAGGGGGTCTTTTAATCCGCGTAAATAAGCTTGCAAGGTCAGTTTTTTATAGAGTGCGCGCTTAGCTTCAATTGTCGTACTAATGGTTTCATGTAAAGTGACATAGGTCATTATTGTACTAAATAAACTTTGGACTCGCTCGTAAAATTCTTGCGGGGTACTAGACCCTTGGGTTTGTAGTGATAAATCACTGTATAATGCGGTTTCGTCGCGATGGTCGGCGAAGTTATTTATAAGAGCGCTTTTGATGCCGGCCCAGGTTTCGGGTATTCCATTCGAATTTATTAGCCTAGCCGCGGATCCCGTTATTTTATTTAAAATCCCGTTAATAAGAGAAAGATTGGCTAGTTCGTATCCGGGCTCATTTCTTACGTGGGCTAACACAAGTTGATCGCACAGGTTAATAAAGCGCGTAAGGATGTACGGGTTACCGTCAAATTCGGGCAAAACTCTAAGTGACTTATAAATTAGGTCTATTTCATTTGATTGGGCCATACTATCGGTCTCTAAACCTCTGTTCTCGTCTATAATACTAAGCTTAGAAATCCTACTACTATCTAACCTAACGTTCCGTGTTCCCCTTGGATGGAAAATTTTGGAAGCTTTATACTAACACAGTTAAAATGCAATAAAATACAATAGAAAAAAAAAGGTGTATATAAAATTAGGATAGAGTAAAAAATTAATTACGGAACTAGGAAGGGTAAGGATTGAAAGATTCAAGCACTTACAGCATTACTTCTTCTTGCGGAATCAATGCCTGGATTCGCCTCTGGACTGGTGCTCCCGTAGGTTCTGTATCTTCTTGGTCACTCTTGATTCACTGACTCTACTTTAGAAGATCCTACCGACTGCGCCAATTATGTGGGCTCCAGCCAGAGGTTGCAAAAAAAGCAATCTTTATTTAATATATATTTAATTTAAAGTAATTATTACAATTAATTCTTATAACTAAGTGAGGTGACTCTAATTCGATGTTTGAATGTAGAATGGATTCACACGGTAAAATATTAGATCCAGGTAATATAAGACAGTAGACACGTTATGCTGACACGGCGCCTCGTGATCGTCGTAAGCCGATGCAACGCAGCAGATTGCCTGGATTAGGGCTGCGTAACAAACTCAGTTTTCACGTAAAACAATGTCAAATCCAATTGAAGAATTTTAAAAACTGTGTTTGGTAGAGGACTTGGTGTGATAGTTATTAGAAAAGTTTGATATTTAATTTTTCATAATTAGTACTATTTCCTCTTTTTATTTTCTTAAATTCACCAATAATAAATCTAAACTACTAAAATATAGGCATACATAGACCACGTTACATTTAGAATTGATAATTTGGAATACAACACAGTATTACAGTTTAATTTTTTTCAATGTTAATTTAGTTTTTTTTTTGTTTCAGGTACGCTCTTTTTAATCTATTACGATGTGGGCGTAGAGGATACAGTTGTAATTGTAAGTATCGATATTTCTTCAAAATTTTGATAAAAACTATGCGGTGTTTTCATAATAATACCTTTAAGAGAGATCTCATTTTAACTTCAAATTAGTTTATACTTAAATCTTTATTTTTTAATGATAAAATCTAAATTTAATGTGCGCATCGCGTAGTTAAAATGTTCTTTGAATTTTTTTACGCTGCATCTTATTTGTTTTCCGTTAACGTCATGTAAATAACCACGAGTAGCGTGGTGGTCACTACGTAACCCACGATGAGGAAGAATTAGGTGTCAGTGTGATAGCTATAGCGTTGTAACAAAACCAACACATCCAAAAAATAAAGAACTAAAAATACGATGCTACCTACCTTTAAGTATTATTTAAAAAATAAAAAAGTAAAGTGAAAGTCATAAGGTTTCGGTTGGATATTAAATATTGATTTTTTTTTTAATTTTTTTAATCAGTGTTTAAATACATACATTTATTTAAAACTCATTTATTTGATTCGTACTCGAACTCGAACCTCAAGATGATGCTCCTAGCCTGACAGAATTAATTTACAATGCTATCGTTGTTAAAGTAGTTGCTGAAATCGATGGTTTAGACATCGATTTGTTGCAGATAACAATTGAGCACTTTTTTGGGATTTTTCTAAAATATTTTGGTTAACTACAACCTTCGTTTGCATTTTTTATCACTAACGTAATTTAAATTAAAGTAAACAACGAAAGCAATACGAATCATACTACATAAAAATATTTTTAGTCTTTGTATTTATTTTTTATTAAAAATCAGTAAAATAAATAACAAATATGTCCTTTTTTATTCACTTACTTCATTAAGGTATTTCTATAAAGCCGCCGCGGAGCCGCCGTTCACTCTGCTGTTTGTTATAAAGGGCTGTTAGAAAACCTTTTCCCTCCTGTCCTGTCCTGTCAGTCATATGAGCGGTATGTTGCCTCTTCCTGCTCCGTTAATATGAACAATTGTACAAGGATTTGATAAATGCAGGGTATTCGGAACCATACGATTTTCATTTTAATTATTGGCGTATCCGAGTGTACACATCAATAAGAATGTTCCATTTGATAGCTTTATCATTAATTTAACTACATGTATTTCCATGGACTGACTGAAAAAAACTACAGATATTTAAAAAAAAATTCTCACACACTAACGCTGCTACATATAACACAATGCACCCAACCGATGTGTGCGTGTGTAACTATATCTTGTTCTTGTAATTACATATTGTGCAAACAAAAAATTAACATAGGCCTGCCTCGAGGAATGCCACAATACACGGTCTTCAGGACGACCTGCATCCATCGATTTACAGTATCACATATTGGTCTTGTAGTGACTACCTAGTTGGTCTAATGGTCGTAAACGCGGTTGATGAGCATGAGGGTTCGAATCCCGGGTCGGGCCAAAATAAGTTTATTGGGGTTTTCTGACAAGATATTCTAACAACTCAGAGTTAAGAAGTTGGCGGTGTTGGTTCTGCGCCTAAACTCTCTCCGATCGTGTAGAATTACCGTCCAATCGGACTATGAGAGTGAGGGAATAGAGAGTGCACCTGTGCTTGCGCATACACTTGGGCACTATAATACCGTCCTGCGCAGATGGCTAGTCTCTGTTGAGACTGGCCGCAATGACCGAAATTCGGTCTGGAGCACATTTCTATTATTATTATCTCTTATCAGGTCATCATTCTACCTAGTAGATCCACTCTATATTTCGGTTACCGGTAGAAGAACCTTTTTTCTCCACTGGTTGTCGGTTCTTCGAGCTATATTGCCGGCCCGTTGCCGCTAGAGCTTACTGACCCGTTAGACGAAACCGTAATAAAGCGAGACTCGAATCGCAAATGGCCAATTTTATTGCTCGTAACAAAGCATTATCTTAGTCCTCAGGGATGAGGTTTTGATTCTATATCGAGGATAGATGAAGTTGTCTATGAGTCAAAGGATCTGTTTACCATCTGGTTGACTATTTGCTTGTTTGTAACCCTTGCTTGTAAAAGGATATAGATGTAATTAATGCTGTATTATAATTTAGATGCTGTGTGATTATCTACTTGTACTACCGTCTAGATTATTTGAGTCTTGTTTGGAAAATTCGCTATCAATTCAATTCATGAAATTCATATAACAATGTAAAAATCAATAAAACCAAAGTAGATCTTTGTAATATTTGTAAGAACTTTTTTTATATAATTAAGGTGACAAACACACAAAGTCCACCTGATGGTAAGTGGATGCTGTGACCCATAGACATTTATTCTCGATTAAATATCAAAATGCAAATGCATTATTACCTACGTGAACTAAGATAGAATGCCTCGTTTCCAATAAAAAGGGTCACCGGTTCTCTACACTCACAATACGAAGCAGTATTACGCTGCCATTTTACGCTGTATTCAGTGAGAGCGTGGGTCCTTTCCCGTTGAGCTGACCTATTCGAGCTACATTCATAATATAACTGCAGCGTGGCTCTATCTCTATTAATTTTTTACAACTATTGAAAAAAAATCACTTCAATTTAATTAACCTATTTCACAACAACAACCAACAAGCCATGTATTACGGAAACCCTCTCTGAATCGTTTCTAATCTTAATGCCCGCGCAGTGATTAAACATCAAACAGTGGAACAACAATTCGAGTATAAACGTCACATTGTAGCTATCTGACAAATAAATATTTTTGCTTGTGGTTTTGCGGTTGGAGTATTCTGACATGGGTTGCTGTCTCGTCGTACCTTATGTTTTTTATATTAACATACGCATACCTTTCTTAATCAACTAATGGACCATAGACTCCCCAATAATGTGGTAAATACTTGGAAGATTTTTCCATACTCACAACACCATTTTTTTATTTAAATATAACAAATCCCATAATATTATTTCTTTAACTTTGGTAAGCCTAACTGTAAGTGGTGATGTTGCGAGTGGTGTGTGTCATTTTATATACTTTGAATATTATAGAAAATAATGCAAGGTGACAACAGTCTAAGTTACAGCCTATATACGTCCCACAGCTGGGCATAGTCTTCCACATTTCTGAGAGGGATTTAGTGCAAGGTAATGTCCGCCGTGCTGCCCCATGCGTGTTGGCGAACTTCACATGTCTTCGAAATTTTTTTCTTATTTCTTAGACATGCAAGTGTCCTCACAATCTTTTTCTTCACCGCCGAATGCGTATAAATCAGCACTTAAAATTGCAATTAACAATTTCATTAGTGGCGGCGGGGATCTAACCCGGGTTGCTGTCCTACTGTAAAATTTATAGCGTGTGTTTAGCCACTGAGCTACCACGGCTCCACAGTCTACTCTTCAATAACTGGACAGGTCATTGCGAGTCTTCAAAGAATAACGCTTAAATTCGTTCCGGAGTAATTAAGAACATGAAATCCCTTTTATCCATAACAAGACTTCTTAAATGTGGCCAGAAATCTTTTATCTACTTAAATATTTGTTTTAAAATAGGTTGTAAGAGCGGTTCAGTGATTCCTTTAGAAACATTAACTAAGGAATTCTATTTATAGCGAAAACGCGAGCAGCAAAGCAAAAAATTCAGAAATTTGAAAAATGTTCACGTTGCTTTCATTTGCATACAAGGGAACTAAGAACTAAGTACTTCGCAATTAAAATCAAAAACGTTATTTATAATGGTATTTTTTCTTTATTTTTAACGATAAATGATAAATTGAACTGTGTATACCTGTCATAATTCATTCAACCATATTATTGGTTGGTTACCGCGTGATGATGGTTTAAGAGAAACCATCATGCCATTTCGTCAAGAGGGTGTAAAAGGTGACTATATAAAGTGCTAGAAAGATCTTATTGTTTCCAATAGATGCTGGTATAAATATCTCTACGCTATACGTAAAATATCTAGACCGGCGAAGCGGAGGTGTAAGACTGGAAAAAAAGGTGTCTGGATCGTTCGCCGAGGGAATTATTATTAAGCCAAGGAATAATACTCTCGGCGATTGGAATATTACTAAGCAAAATTCTCGCTAGAACTAGAGAGGCACGTGTCTAGCAGTTGATTTTTAAGGGTAAGAAGAAAAAAAATCACGTAACGTTTAATATAAAAAATATTTTAATAGCAATTTGAAGATAACACGCTATTGATCTTTTCTCTTTGATACTTACCTTTTCTCACAATTTCACTTATAAAATTTTGCTAAAAGTTACAGTTTATATACAGCTGTTGGGCACAGGTCTCCTCTCATTTCTGAGAGGGTTTAGGGCAAGTAAATGTCCGCCGCGCTGACCCAATGCGTGTTGGCGAACTTCAGATGTCTTCGAAATATTTTTTCTTATTTCTCAGACATGCATGTTTCCTCACGATGTTTTCCTTCACCGCCGAGCACGTGGTAAATCAACACTTAAAATTGCAATTAACAATTTCATGTGTGCCGGCGGGGATTATGGCTTACTAAAAATTAATCACTTAAAAATTAGTAAATTAGCAATTATTCATTTATAAGTTTCAACTTGGCAAAATTGTCTAATATTATATTATAGCAAATATAAAGCAGCTCACTCAACACTTTTCTGTGTAATAACGATATTGGGTAATTTCGATCACGAATATTATTTAGTAAGTAATAAATTAATAGTGTGGTCCACAAATACTAGCATATATTATACGTGGTAGAGATTTCATACGTGGTAGAGCCATGCTGCAGATATATTAGTAGTATAGTTGTAGCACGAATGGGTCGGCTCGACCGGGGTAGGACCACGCTCTTACAGAATACCAGCGTAAAATGGCAGCTTGACACTGCTGTGTTTCGTATGGTGAGTGTAGAGCACCGGAGACCCTTTTTAAAAATATTTACAAGTAGGATTTGAAATTAGGTTCAAAATCGAAAAATACATTTGTGATATAGTAATATTCAACTTCGCAAAAAGCTTTATGCAGCTTCAGACAAAACAAAGAAGTGCTTAAGTGAGCTGAGAAAGAAACGCTTTTTCAAAGTGTTTGCCGTTTTAAAAACCTGTAGCTTTTATAGGAAGTGTGTCGACCAAAGACTTGTTTCTATTTTCTTGTATTAAACAGTTTTAAACGCATCTTGTTGCAGCTTCATTTTTATGTGAATCGTAAGGTGTGTTCGTAAGGAAGGCTAAAGGTGTATACTCATTACACTTTTATATATTTCGCCCTGTCTGTACTTCATCGTATGATGTTACCTTGATTATTATTAACCAATCAGAAGAATTCATTCAACTTTTAAAATAATCTCCAAAGTAACAAACTTCTTTTTTCTTCTTCCCTTTTATCAGCCCATATAAATTCGTATTGACATATCACGGTAAGCGGAACATTTTCCATAATCATTATGCTTAGCAATTTTGTCACGTGGTAGAGCCACGCTGCAGATTGTAGCATAAATGGGGCGGCATAAATGGGTCGGCTCGACCAGGGTAGGACCTCGATCTCACAGAATACCAGCGTAAAAGAACAGCTTAATGCTGCTGTGTTTGATATGATGAGTGTAGAGAACCGGAGACCCTTTTTACTAGACCATTACCACCAAGACTTTACCATCTTAGTCTTCAGGTGACAACGCATCGAGGATAAGTGATAATGTCTATGGGCCACAGCACCCATTTATCATCAGGTGGACTGTGTACTAGTGTTTCATCCTTTACCTATAAAAAAGTGATTGTGCGCTGATAACTTCACACATTGTACAATTATTTTAAGACACATTTTCTGCAATTGGTAATTTTTTGTGGTGTACTATTAATTTTTATTTGTTTTTATTATTAACCTAGACATCATTATTGAGATTGTAATTATTAATCTACATACACAGATAAGCTAGTAGGTAATAGAGTATAATCTCATTAATCGATCCATTTATTCCATTACTGCCGCGCACTTTGACTGTGTAAACGTTTGTGGTTTTCACATAAGCGTGCTTGTTTCTTACTTGTAAGTTCGGTTTAATTACCATATGTGTACAGACGTGTATCATATATTATTACATTTAGATTTATTATTATTAAAACCGTAGATTTGTTGACTGAACCGAACAAAAATAATTATCGTACAAGGATTAACAAGAAACACCTGACTGACAAAGAGGACTTTTCGATTGCAACATTTTATAATATTATTTACCTACTTCCCTTAGAAATTAAAAAATCATTGTATGGATAAGTAAACAACATTTTCAATTTTACTGTTATATTTTAAAATGTATAATTATACAAAAAATTATATTCATTTAATAATATACGATAAAATCGTAATGTATCTGGTTACCGAGAGTTTTAACGAGTAATATAATATTCTTATCTAAATTAATTTTAAAATTCTTGTTTGAGGATGGTTTGTAATATGATGTAATCCTTTGCTAAAGAGTTACCCTTAATAAGAAATATCTATTGTTATTGTTATACAGACCGTTTAGAGCGAGCGCTCCTAATTGATGTGTAACGTAAGGTACCTACCAATGTTACTACGGAAAAAATTGTTCTCATTTCAGGAGGAAAATGTTCTCATTTCAATGAAATACAGCAATATATTTTTTGACCGACTTCAAAAAAAGGGGGTTACAATTCAACTGTGTTTACTTATATATGTTACACGGTATCTTTGTCAATTGTAAACCGACGTCATATGACCTTCAAATATTTTTTCTCAGGAATGCTGGTTTCGTCACGATGGTTTCCTTCATTGTCGAGCATGAGGCAAATCAGCATTTAATTTTTTTTATTCAAAAGTACTAGCAATTCTATTTAACATTACTAATATTCTCTTTAACTACTCCTGGTAAGCTTAAAATGCTAGTCTAACAGTTATGTGTTCGAATGGAAAAAAAATGAAAGTGGAATCCATATTTTGAGTTCACAGTACGCACCCTGCCCTCAGACTACTGTCGTTTACCGAATTGCAAAGGATTGTTAATTGTAAAGAACAATTTCATTGGTGCCGACGTCCGCGTACTAAGGAATTTACAGCGAGCGATTTGTCCCTAGGCTAATATGGGTATTTTCTTTAGATAGTGAAGTATTCATATACCTAGTTATTAATAGATTTTGAATTCTTGTAGTATAATAATAAAATATATTTAAGATTTCTTATATCAAACGTCACAAAACACCAACACCTTTTTTGTCCCCTGCTGAACACAGGTTTTTTTAAATAAGTAACGGTACTCTGTAGTGTCGGAAAATGTACCATCCTATATCATACTGGGGTTTCGTAGGGGTGAATGGAGATAGTAAAACAGGAGTTGGACAGCAACGTCTTTATGATAACAATTCATAGTAATAAGAAACTGCGGTTGCCAACCCGTCTGCCAAGTGTGGCAACTACGTAAAATATCTGGCAATCTATGTGGAAGGCCTTTGTTCACAAGTGGACTTTTGATAGGTTGTAACGACTAAAAATACTATGGACCTGGGAATAAGGTGATCGCCACCATGCTGGTTCTATGAAAAATCATTTAAAAATTGTATAAACACCCACTCACTCACTTACACACACACACACACACACACACACACACACACACACACACACACACACACACACACACGCACGCACGCACGCACGCACGCACGCACGCACGCACGCAAACACACACACACACACACAAATTTTGTGGAAGTCACTTGTTATGGAAGAGCAGAATCTCCTAACACAGGTATCTTTTTTACTTAAAAGGAGATTCCGGACACGGTTAAAACTGTACGAATTATGTTACTGAAATAAAGTTTATTTTATTTTTTATTTTATTTTTACAAACGAAGTTATTGTTAAGTGAAATATATTTGAAAAAAAAGTCCCGCTGGGTTTCTTGCTGGTTCTTCCCAGGACTGGGGTGTTTTCCGAACCGGTGGTAAATAAAAAATGACTTTTAATAAGTATTATGTAATAATCAATATTGAATAAAAATTATTCTGTTCTATTCTATTCTATGACAAACGAGTACACAGTGTACCTAATAGTAAGTGGAGGCTGTGGCACCTACAACTATTCTGCGATTAAGAACCAAAATGCGTTGTATTCCCTGAGGATCAAGATGGAGTGCCTAGTTACCAGCGAAAAGGATCCAGCGAAAAGGATATTCGATAGTTGGCGATCCCTTTCAAAACACAGCAACGTTTTACTGCTGTTTAAGACTAGTATAGTCGTATTAGTAATTTCTTGGTCAAACCAACCAATTATTCTTAATTAAGGGTTGCTCTACCACGTAAATAATACAACAGATGGATGGTTTACCCATACTATATCATCTTAGCATGCGGGTGGGTGAGCGCAGAGCCGATACTTTTGCAGTGGTGATGCAGTGATGCTGATATCCATCACCAACTAGTGAAATTTTTGTTAAGCATTTTTGGATGATTTATCAGTCGATCAGTCGATCGCACTGATGTCGGCGGAGTAAGATCCCCACCGACACCAATGAAATTGTTAATTGATTAAAAAAATATTTGGAAGACAACATGTGAAGTTCATCAACACGAATTAGGGTAACGCGGCGGATATTTCTTTGTCCTAAACCCCTCTCAGAAATGAGAGGAGGTCCAGCGGTGAGACGTATATAGGCAGTAACTTTAACTTTATCTTTTTAAGAGTCGATCCAATCAAATATGAAATAAATCTTAAACAATCACTACATTATCATCATCATCATCATCATCACAATCACAATCACAAGTCATATATCTTATTTAAAACTTCGAATGTTTAATAAAAAATATTAGAAGTTTTGAAAAATCTTTTCAATAATTTTCACATAATAACAGACCCCTGTTTTTATTTTATCGTTCTGATTTTGATTTAAATAACATTTATATGCATATATACATTTATATACTGTCTACAAATATTTATAGAACAGCGTCGCACACGTTGAAAGCTAATAATTAATAACAAACTATTTGTTTTGAGAGTTCACATGTTACGAAAATAACGTTAAAACTTGTATGAAGTGATGCTGTTCCTTCAGTGGGTATAACATCCGTTGCAGGCTATCAAAAGTCCGCTGCTGAACGTAGGCCCCTCACAGATTGCCTCAATGGGATATTTACCATAGCTGCCACGCTCTACAGGCATGTTGGCAACCCCATCTCCTATTTCAGTTTTCCTTTGTCGCCTCTTATGACACCCGCGGGAAGAATGGCGTGGCAGATATTCATACACCGCTACCACACGGTTAGTGGATGTACAATAATAATAAATATAGTGGATGTAAAATAAAGCACTGGATAAACTTAATTGTATCTTTTTCAGAATAAAATTTCTACAAAGATGTGACTAAGATGTGTAATCTGTTATTTAGTAAGTCAGCGCCTGAGTTATTCTACGACGGAGAAATCGATAATGAATTATTAAAATGGCAGCGATCTGGTCGAATTGGATTTTAATTTTACAGGGAAAAGCAATTTAAATTCACTGATGCGGGCTTAAATACGATGTAAGCTAAATGTAGAGGAATACTAAATAAATTTACTTATACAGCTTAATTCCTAATTCTAATAAAAAAGTAAATTATATCAATTATATAACATATAATATATATCATTATCATCATCATTACAGCCTTTCATAAGTCCACTGCTGAACATAGGCCTCCCCCAAGAAATGCCACAAAGCACGGTCCTGAGCCACCTGCATCCATTGACTTCCTGCATGTCTTACCAGGTCGTCACTCCATCTCGTGGGGGGTCGCCCTACACTTCGCCTACCGCTACGAGGCTGCCACTCGAGAACCTTTCTTCCCCATCGGTTGTCGGTTCTTCGAGCTATATGGCCGGCCCACTGCCACTTTAGCTTACTAATCCGTTGGGCTATGTCGGTTACTCTGGTTCAACTGCGGATATCCTCATTTCTAAGTTTATCACGCAGAGAAACCCCGAGCATAGCCCTCTCCATAGCTCGCTGAGCGACATTGAGCTTCCTCATACGGCCAGCAGTGAAGGACGACGTCTCAGATCCGTAGTCATCATTGGCAACACGCACTGGTTGTACAACATCGTTTTAAGGTTTTGAGGTATGTCTGACGAGAAGATGTGTCGTAGTTTCCCGAACGCTGCCCAGCCGAGTTGAATCCATCGATTGACCTCTCGATCGAAGTTGGACTTACCCAGTCGGACTATTTGTCCCAGGTAAACATACTCGTCAACAACTTCGAGCTAAGTGCTCCCAACAACTACCGGCATAGGTGTGACATGGACATTAAACATGATCTTTGTTTTGTCCATGTTCATGTTAAGACCTATCCGTATGGAGACACTATTGAGGTCAATGAGCATGGTGCTTAGTTGTTAAATGTATGAGGATATCTCTAGAGCCATGCATCCCTCAAAAACCCAATATACGGTGTTAATGGGAGACTTCAATGCAAAACTAGGCACAAGAGAGAACTGTGAGCTGAGAGTAGGAAAATTTGGAATAGGGCAACGGAACCAAAGGGGCCAGAAGCTGGCCGACTTCATGGAGAAAGAGGGACTCTTTATGATGAACTCTTTCTTCCAGAAGCGGCCCCACAGGAAGTGGACCTGGTCGAGCCCCGACGGTTCGACAAAAAATGAGATTGACTTCATTATGACGACCAGACGACAACTGTTCAGTGATGTCTTCGCGATTGCGAGGGTGAAGACTGGTAGCGATCACCGAATGGTTAGAGGCACACTGAACCTAAATGTTAAGTTGGAGAGGTCTCGTCTAATGAAGTCAACGTTCCGTCCCCTCGAACCTTTCAGCTCGAGTTACAAAACCGTTTTCAGTGCCTAGAAGGCTGCAATGAAGTGGACGATATAGCTTGTCATTCAAGCTCGTAAAAAATGTCCATGCGGTCGGAGCTAAGTACTGCAAGACCCGCCGCAGAAGAACACAAAAACTCTCCGATCACACTCTTAATCTCATGGCTGTTAGACGGGAGATGAAGCTACATTCTTCAACAGATTTGACAGCATACAGGCAACTGAACAGACAGATCTCCAAATGCATGCGGCGGGATTTACGCAACTTCAATTCAGCTTGTATTGAAGAAGCGATCGAGCGGAACCAAGGCTCCAAAGTCTTTGCCAGAGATCTGTCTGCCAGAAAGAGCCAACTGTCAAAGCTGAAGACCGAGTGTGGCAGCATCGTTTCCGGGGCACCTGATATTTTGAGTGAGATTGAGAGGTTATATAGGCAGCTGTACACGTCATCGTTGGAGCCACACGCAAATGTGAGTAACGATCCAAGGGCGAGTCTTATCCGACACTATTCCGATGATATCCCGGACGTCAGTCTGAGCGAGATTAGAATGGCTCTCCAGCACCTTAAAAACGGCAAGGCCGCAGGCGAGGATGGAATTACAGCGGAGCTTCTGAAAGCTGGTGGAAAACCGGTACTTGAAGTCCTTCAGAAGCTCTTTAATTCCGTCCTCCTTGGTGGCATTACACCGGAGGCGTGGAGCAGAAGTGCGGTGGTCTTGTTCTTCAAGAAAGGTGACGCTCTATCTACAGACCGATTTCCCTTCTGACCCGCGTCTACGTGCTGTTTTCGAGAGTCATTACGAATCGTCTCGCGCGCAGACTTGACGAACCAGCCTCCCGAACAAGCCGGTTTCCGAAAGGGCTTTAGCACCATAGACCACATACATAGCCTTCGGCAAGTTGTACAGAAGTCCGAGGAGTACAATTTGCCACTATGTCTGGCGTATGTGGATTATGAGAAAGCCTTTGATTCCGTCGAAATTTGGGCGGTGCTGCAGTCCCTTCGGCGGTGCCAAGTTGACTGTCGGTATATCGAAGTGCTGATGTGCTTGTACAGTAGGGCTACGATGGCTATCCGAGTACAGAACCAGAATACGAAACCTATCCAACTGCAGAGAGGTGTAAGACAGGGTGACGTTATATCCCCGAAACTCTTGACCGCTGCATTGGAAGACGTTTTCAAGCTTCTGGAATGGAAAGGATACGGTATTAACATCAATGGCGAGTACATCACTCACCTTCGATTTGCCGACAATATAGTCCTTATGGCAGAGTCGCTGGAGGAACTAAGCACCATGCTCAATATATATATATATATATATATTGAGCATGGTGTAATAAGCCAATGTTTTACCAGAGTCGCACCTGGAGGTAAGTAGCGACGAAGTCCTAGGTGGTAAATGTTTTAGCGTAACAAAAGCCTATTTACTTCTGCTTTGAAAACACCCATATTGTAATCAGGATGGAAAGACAGACTGACATACACTTGCAAATTTTTCCACTCTTTTGCTGGACTTATCTCGCACTTCGAAGTTTGATACGCGTGGATATTACTGTACCTACTCTATGGTGAAATATCAGCAACAAAGTGGTTGACATTCCGATTGTCCGATGGTAAAAAGGGGAGGGATAAATTATGTAATATCTCTCCACATCATACTCTCCGTAATGTAACCTACAGGTGACTGTGAGGTTGGCTACTCTTTGAAAATAACAAAATAATAACAAAATATAATTTGTCCTATAGGAATAACCTTTACCGCAATCTAAACACATTAATATAGAATTACACATTATACATTTAATACATTAATATAGAAATATAAGCGCAGGTTTTTTTGGAGCTTTAATAATACAAATACTAATAATATTTAATAACAGTGTTTTTTTGTTCTTGAGATATTATAATATGACAATATGAGCTGCATGAACCCAGGGGATAAGCGCTCCCAAAGTAAACCAAGTCCGACCCCGCCGGCACAAATGAAATTGTTAATTAAAATTTAAGTGCTGACTTACTACGTGCTACACGATGAAGAAAAACATCGTAACGTAAAACGTCTGGGAGATTACAAATGTTTCGAAGATGTATAAAATCTTCCAATGCCGGACGGACAGTCCATGCGGACACTTTCATGATCCCTAGTCCTCTCAGTGATTAAAGGAGGTCTGTGTCTAGTGTAGGTGTGAGTGGTACGGCTTAACTAAAGCTTACATGCTTCTATTATATTTGTATGTATATCGTAATACCAGCTCGTCTCGTAGACGCTACTTCCCCGCTTCGAATTAATAATTATTTGAAATGACATTTAAATGTAAAGGATATGAAATGGAATTATAATGGAATTGCCCTTAAGCGAGCTTTACGATACCCATGCGAAAAGTGGAATAAGGAGATTTATTATGCTGCCAATACGCGGCCAAAATAAGTGGCACAATTAAGCAAAGTTAATGAGTTGTAAAGAGTCAGTAACAATTATTTTTAAAAATGTCAAAAAGCAGTGCAGTACGAAACTCTTTCGAATTATTAATTAGAATATCTGATGGCTTTGTGACGCAGTGGTTTGAGTTGTTGGTGTTGAGTTGGGACGAGTTACAGTGCTGAGGGCTGCGGCTTTAAATTCCGCACGAAACAAGTAATTGTTCCAGGTCTGCAAAGCAACCCTTTAATGTCCCTGCAAGTTAAACTTCGTAACAAGTAATCTCATAACGCGAAGCGTTATTAGGTAGTGTATTACACTCGACTCATCAAGGTCAAGCAATTTTGTGGTCTTAAAATGCCTCTATCATAACCAAATTCCACTTATACGATAATATGAGTAGCCGTATATATCAAGAAAGCACTCTAATTAATCCATTTTATATTTTCTAAAAAATCATTTTATATTGTTCCTTTGATAAAAACGGTTCGAAAAAAAATTACGTGGACGTCCGGATGTTGATTTTGTATGTGGTTACGATAACTCCCGAAAAAAATGACGTATCGAGACCGGGTTATTTTTATTAGCTTCAGAATTACGTCAACTGGTTCCCACATAAAATGATTTTCAAGTTCTATAAACTTTTTGCTATTAAAATTTTCTTCTCTAGCCCTTGATAGACAAAGGACAAATATACCATACAGCCTATATTGATTTTATACTTTGTGTAATGGATTTACTTTGGTAAATTAATTTTTTTTCTTATTTACGGCACCCACCACTTCTTTTTCACCATGCCATGAGTATGCTGGTAAAGAATGCCAACTGGCATTAAGTCCACCCTTTGTAACCTCATTACGGTAAACGCAATAAAAGTTTTAAATTAATAAAATAAAATAAAGTTAACCAATAATGATAACAAAGTCAGCGTGAAACAATATCTAAGTGGGTTAATTATGAAGTATGAATTCATGCAAGTATACAAGTTTTATTGTATATACTCTACAAGAAGAGGCATATATTTTTAAATTAAATTTTGGTTATACAAATTTTTATGCCAATCACGCTAAAACATAAGTAACATTTCCACAAACCTTTATACTCGTTTACGTAATCTCGCAAATGTATACGAAGCATCAGACTTCTTATCTTGAATTCGGTCCCAGGTAATGGATACGGCTGAATGGAAACGGCTTTAGGTATGTGTTCTACTCAACGATTTTCGCCTAATCCCTCTGACTTATCTTAGTGTTACTGTCATGTACATAAATGCCTATTGTGCCTATTGTCACGTATATAAGCATTCAGGTCAGCGATATTTTATTTATATGATCGAAGTAGCTTACCTCTTCACACGGCCAATATATATATTTGAGGATGCCGATGAGAGGAGGTTGAGTGTTAGCCGCCTACGTTTGTGTCAATATAAAATCATAAAACTAAAGTGAAAAACGAACCAAAAGCCATCTAATTGTGGTAGAACCACGCTGCGGCTACGTTATGGTTGCAGCACTAATGGGTTGGCTTGATCAAGGACGAACCACGCTCTCACAAAATACAATTGGCAAACTTCTAACGACTCTTATAACGACACATTCTATATTAGTCTTTTAAGGTGACAACTAATTTATATTTTGACTCTAAATCGAGGATAGACGTAGGTATCTATGGCCCACAGGTACTACTTATCGTCAGGTGGACTGTGTGCTCGTTTGTCATCCTTATTCTATAAAAAATGCGTGATGGCAAGTGACCACTCCAGTTTATGGACGCCGGCAGCCAACTTCAAACAAAGAAGGCCACAGACCACAGATGCGCTGCCACTTCTTTTTTTATAGAATAAGGGTGACAAACGAGCACACAGTCCACCTGATGGTAAGTGGTTGCTGTGGCCCATAGACATCTATATCCTCAATAAAGAATCAAAATGCAGATGCGTCGTCGTCCGTAAGGACTAAGATAGTATGCCCCTTTTCCAGTAAAATTAGTCTCCGGTTCTCTACACTCACCATACGCCAAGCTGCTATTTTACGCTGGTATTCCGTGAGAGCGTGGTCCTTCCCCGGTCGAGCCGTTCCATTCGTGCTACAACTATACTATTAACATAGCTGCAGCGTGGCTCTACCACGTACAAAAGAAAGAATGCCTCACAACCTGTAATAGTGCTAAATCTTTATACCCTTCAGAAGGGAACACAGCAATATTTGGCGGCAGAAATAGGCAAGAGCGTGATTCCCACCCAAAACGGATTGTAACGGCAGATAAGGAATCCTACCACCTATTACCGTCACAGTAGTATAATATACTAATATATGTATAGTTAGATATGCGCAAATGATTGCAATGGTTAGTTGGATGAAAACGAGAAAGTTCGATGACTTTCTCGTTTTCCATTTACCATTTTCATTACATTCTTGCCTTATGTATATACTTACATACGTGGTAGAGCCATGCTGCAGCTATATTAAAAGTATAGTTGTAGCACGAATGAGTCGGCTCGAAAGGGAAAGCACCACGCTCTCGCAGAATACGAGCGTAAAATAGCAGCTTAACGCTGCTGTGTTTCGTATGGTGAGTGTAGAATATCGGAGACCCTACTAGAAGAAGAGGCATTCTATCTTAGTCCTCACGGGTGACAACGCATTTGCATTTCGATTCTTTATTGAGAATAAATGTGGATGTCTATGGGTCACAGCAACCACTTACCATCAGGTGGACTTTGTGCTTGTTTGTCACCCTATCCTATAAAAAAATCTGAATAGTATGTAGATTTATACGGGATATAAGTATGAATACATAACGCTCTTTCAAAAAAGCTAGGTACAAGGATTGTGAAGAATACCACACCTCTGCTTACCATCTTATCATTTTTTTTAGAATAAGGATGACAGAGGATCACATAATCCAGTGCTCCTCTGTCGCCATTATTCTAAAAAAAAAATCCTATCTTAATACATTATTACTTACCGACTGTCCATCCTATTCGAATCCCTAAATCCGTAATATATACGGAAAACCTCAAGATAGAGCCCTTCTAATTAAATTGTTGCTCCTCTATCACCTCTGCTTTCCGCTCCTGATCCTTTATGAGTTGTAATTGGGTTTAGCACCGAATAATATTGTATCATACTAAAACGTATAGGAATCAAATTATTATGTTATCTTAACAAACTTAACTAGCAATTATTTGTCATTAATATGCCATTAAAAAACTACCTCTACTACTTAATATTGAAGTATATACTTTTTATTATGTAATGCTTCTTAATAACAGCAAAATCATACTTTATAGGTTGCTAAAAATCATAAATTATTTTTAGTTACTAATGACTATTAATTTATTGTAATTAAATAAATGCTGCCCTGCCACGTGCCATGGTTCCTCAGGGGCTAAGCGCTTGTTGTAAATTACGCGAGTAACCCTGGTCCGGCACAATTAAATTGTTAATTGAAATTATAGGTGCTGTTTTTACCACGTATTTGGAGGCAGTGTGATGGCCAATTCCTTGGTCGAAAACCCTCTCAGCAATAAGAGGAGGCCTGTGCCCAAAAGTGGGTCGTATATAGGCTTTCACGTCATTTTGATTTACCCAAGTACTCAGTGTAATGGAAACCATCGCGAAGTTCTTCGGCAACACATTGGAACAGTGCAGTGAATTCTTTCCCGGAAAAAACATAGATTTTTTTATTGTATTTGACTTTTGATGAAATAAAATCTAAATAATTTTCAATTGTCACTAATCTCTATATATAATAATCAATATTGATGTCCGTTAGTTTCGCAAAAACTCGAAATTGGCTAGAGCGATTTTGATGAATTTTTTTGTGTGTTGGAGTGGGGCCCAATTGTAAATCTAAACCATCCAGGGTCATCCAACTCGAAGGTGGCGCTATTTTCTAGATCCAGAAATCACCCGTGCGAAACCAAGACGGACCGCTAGCACTTTCATAAATATTGACTGAAAATTTCTTGGATAAAGAATCATACTCATACTTTGTGAAAACGATGTTAATTATAAAAGTGAGGCTGTTGTAAATAAGAAGTAATTTTCCTTGTATTTCTATCAGAACTGACTAATCATGCTTATTTTTCACAGATATATATAAGTCGCATTTTGAAGTTAGGCATTATTTTTAATTGATTAATAGATACGGTGGATCAATAAACTGAACCATCAAAAATATTATTATGGCTTGATTTTGTTGATGACTGGACACTTTTTTTTGGACTAAATTTCAATGAAAGACCAGTATCGTAATATCTAGTTACGCTAACCAATATTTACTAGGTTACATGGTTGTCCTAATGCATTAACAATAATTGCCTATTGCTGAATTCCTTACTAATACAGTAATGTTTGATTAATTCATTACATTATTTTTAGAATTACACGGAACAGCGCATTATTCTACGCTGGCATTCTGTGAACCCGGTCGAGCTGACCCATTTCTCCTACAACTATAATATAGATGCAGCATGGCTGGGTGTATAAAAGCTTGTCTTTATAATGAATCGTCGTACTACAAACCGACTCATCCACAAAATTAATAGCTTTAACTAAAATTTACTGTCCGTCTACGTGATTAAGGCAGTTAACGTCAGACTCCGCGAGCAAAACCAACGTTAGACGTATTTTAATGCAACCCCAAACAACAGTACTTGTTGCTTTACTGCTAATTATGTAAGTTTGTGTAAGATTACTTCGTGACTTGCAGGTGAATAATTAAAACAAAATAAGTGATAATATATTAAACCATAATAATATCTATAAATATATTAGCTATAGATGTAAACGTCACTGTTTAATTTGCCTTCAAAACATCTTTTCTTCATCACAATATGTAAAAGTCCACAACTGGGTATTTTAAGGCTGAGGTATACGGAATGGTTAAACTACCATTTAATAAAGGCGGTGATATATTTTTGAAATCTACTATAGTCGTCTTTTACTACACTTATGGGAAATAATGGGGTGACGGATTCTCTTCACACAGCTCTTTTTGCTTCTTTTTGTTCATATTTTTTGGCGTATAGTACAATACAAAGTACATATGGCGGACTTAATGCCTAGGGGCATTCTCTGCCAGTCAACCATTACCATATGTTATCTATACATATTTTTTTATAGGATAGGGTGACAAACGAGCACACAGTCCAGCTAATGGTAAGTGGTTGAGGTGGCCCATAGACATCTACATTTATCCTCGTTTGCGAATCAAAATGCAGATGCGTTGTCACCCGTGAGGACTAAGATGGAATGCCTCTTTTCCAGTAAAAAGGGTCTCCGGTTCTCTACACTCACCATACGAAACACAGCAGTGTTAAGCTGCTATTTTACGCTGGTATTCTGTGAGAGCGTGGTCCTTTCCAGGTCGAGCCGACCCATTTGTCATACATATATCTATCTACACCGCCATCACACTACAACTCAGACTATTTGAAAATATTCTTCTACCAAATTTTGTACAATTACTAACGAATTGGCTTGAGATTTATTTATTTATTACGATTTTAGGAGAACTTACAGCTAGTTATAAATGTATGAACAATAAAAAAATGTACTGAAGGCCAATTAAAAGTTCCCACTTATAAATAAAGTACAGAGAAAAATTGCAAAAAATAGATCTCCAAAAGACGATAGAGCACCTTTTCTACCTAGGAGTTCATATAAGTAAATACCAACAGTGCGATTGTGATCACAGACTAACTAGTATTTTTTTTTTTATAGGAGAGGGGGCAAACGAGCATGCGGCTCACCTGATGGTAAGTGACTACCGCCGCCCATGAACAACTGCAACACCAGAGGAATCGCAGATGCGTTGCCGGCCTTTAATATAGTAGATTATAACCGAATATTGTGATCTCTTGTGAGAATATTGGTTGGCATAATGATTTCTAATATTTACGCGAACACTACACATTTAAATAAAACTAATTTTACGGATTTTATCGCGTATATTAACTTATTTTTTATATACCCGACGTTTCGGGTGCTTTCCAGCACCCGTGGTCACGGGGGACTGAGGTGTTTGACGTCCTGATGTCATAGTTAGCCCGGCTACCTTCAGTTTTTTTAATAATAATTTTTGGTTCGATTTACGCAGAATGAGCTTACAGTATCTTAAAGTCTAGCAGGGGTATACTTGGGTTTGGATTTGATTTTATTAATTATGGGATCCCAAGCAGATGGCAGCACCCATCCATCTTCTCTATTGAAATTAGGATATTTTTTAATTTCAATAGCCTTGCGAATCATCCTTGGGACAAATCGGTGTTCTTTTGCGAGGATTTGTGGTCTATCAAATCTAATGTAATGGCGGGGGCGATCTTGAACATGTTCACAAACTGCAGACTTTCCGATACGTCGGTGCTTCACGTCAGCTATATGTTCTTTAACGCGGGTTTTTATAGATCTTTTTGTTTGTCCTATGTACGAGAGACCAAATTCACAATCCAGTTTGTACACTCCTGCATCTTGTAGAGGGATATGACACTTGACGGATGGTAAAAATTGACCAATCTTCTTCAGCGGCTTGAAGTATGTTTTAATGGAAGCTCGCTTCAAGATTCAATTTTATTTAAATATTGGTTGACTTCGTTTTGACGTTTGACGTTTGTTTTGTCAAATTTAGTAAATTAATGTATTAGTATCGATAATCCTGTTTTGATATCTCAGAGTAATATGTATGTAATAATTATATATCTTATTGACGCGAAGCGAGAAGTTGGGCTTTACTGTCGACTTGACAAGGTCTCATTAAATTCGGTATATTATTTTTAAACCGCACTAATACGTCAAATAAAGTACATTCATATTAAAAGGAAACACAAATGAATTAAACTGATACTTTTAAGTTTTGCAATACGTATCATTTTAAAAGATCCAATGTAAAATGTTTCTTGTTTCTGTCCGTTGGACGGTAGTAAAAAATTAGTATATGCTAAGCCACTGCGCCACGGAGGCGTTAGCCTCCGTGGCGCAGTGGCTTAGCAATCAGTTATTGCGCTGGGGGCCGCGGGTTCGAATCCCGCACGGAACAAGTATTTGTATGGCCTACAAATAATTGTTCCGGGTCTGGATGTTTGTACTTGTGCAATTTATGTTTGTAAACTGCCTCTACGATACAGGAGAAAATCCTAGTGTGGGGGTGACGTTTTTATTAAGAAAAAAAAAGTATGTTTCCAAAATAACTTGAGAACGACTGTACGAAATGACCTAATTATTATAGATTTCAAAGTTTTATAATTTGAAAAAAAAAACACGTAATGCCGTTGCAGAGCGATTTCCTCCGGGAACGCTTCCTACCAAAGTTACAGAATTACATTTGTAGTGTCTATTTCTGTCGCCAAACAGCATGCATTGCAAAATGCATTGAAGTGATATGTACCTACTATGTAATAGAACAGACATCGCGAATAAAATATGACACGCATGGTCGGACGCACATAATACCTTTTTGGTACAGATGATATAGACTAAATAAGTTTGAGTACGTGGGCTCTAATGCGTTTTGCAAACAACTAAGTCTCGGTTATTTTGCAATAACCGGCCAGATTTGCAGAGAAGGTTCAGAATAAGTAATATAGACAAACGGTGAAGAAAATTTTATTTAAAAAAAATCTCAAACATTCTGTCCTTTTCTACCGACTTCAAAAAGGAGACGATACTTAATTCGACTGTATATTTTTTTACGTGTTATCTCATAACTTTTTTGAGTGAACCGATTTCGATGATTCTTTTTTGGAAAGCTGGTGCTTCTTTCATGTAGTCCTATATAAATTTGATCAAAGTCTGAGTAATAGTTTTTGAGTTATTCTTAATAATTTATATTGAAGCCGGTTGTACAAAATTTTTTATTTTTAATTATTATCTTTTAAATTCAAAATGCGTGCTAATGCATTATTTTAACCGATTTTACTGCGCACGCACACATTCGTAAGGGTCGATCGGTAGGCAAAAACGTTGTTGCCCATAAATCACACTCAATTTGGGATAATTTCAAATAAAAGTACAAACCTTATTTACTCGTATTTTCAAAAACTGCAATAACGGTATATCATTAAGATATATAATAAGTATAATATATTATCTAATATCTAAAAACTTACACATTTTAAAGATAAAATACTTAATTATTTTTCTACATAAATCTAATTTCAATAAATTAAGATATACCTACAATAAGTATTTCTTTTAATGAGTTTTTAATTACACAAAGTAGGTAAGTATTATTAAATAAATATATTAAAATGTGTAAGTTTTTTTCAAACAAAAAATTTAAAAAATAAATAGCCTTTTACTATCGTTAATAGATCCTAACCGGGCAACACCGGGCGGTTCGCTAGTATGTAGTAAATCACAAATAAAAAAAGTTTTAGTTTTAAAAATGTGAATTTCAGCGCCTATTAGGGCAAAGCGTAGATCTAATACACAGTAAACTATATACATATTTAATTGTATGTTAAAACGATGCCATTGTCGTTTTTCTAGCTATTTTGTGAACATAAAATCTCGTAAAATAAAATAAGACTAGTCGATCTTAAGTGACGTGAAAAAAATAATTGTGGGTATCAGCAAAGCCTCTCAGAGTATAAATCACAACGGAAAATCCTACGCTCGCGAGGTAAATGTCACCGTGACGTAATTGGTGCGTTTCTTCCCTGATAACACACTATTCTCTCAAGACATAAATTTGCAATTATATTCGAGACCATTTTGTTTTCCACGTGCTTTTTTAACGTGAGTAAAATTGCCTGATTTACAGTCTTCGTAGGAACATTTAAGTTTTAATTAACATTTTCTATAACGTTGTGTTTACACTGTTTAGTGTTTGGAAAAAATGTATATTATGAAAATTAATAATTTATAAATTTGAAAATGCTATGCTATAATGAGCTATGGAGAGGGCTATGCTCGGAGTTTCTCTGCGTGAAAAACTTAGAAATGAGTATATCCGCAGTAGAACCAGAGTAACCGACATAGCCCAACGGATTAGTAAGCTGAAGTGGCAGTGGGCCGGTCATATAGCTCGAAGAACCGACAACCGATGGGGAAGACAGGTTCTCGAGTGGCAGCCTCGTACCGGTAGGCGAAGTGTAGGGCGACCCTCCACGAGATGGAGTGACGACCTGGTAAGACATGCAGTAAGTCGATGGATGCAGGTGGCTCAGGACCGTGCTTTGTGGCATTCCTTGGGGGAGGCCTATGTTCAACAGTGGACTTATGAAAGGCTGTAATGATGATGATGATGAAATTTGAAAAATTTGTTCGTTTAAGCTTTGTAAAAAATAACCTGATATTAAATCGATTTACATATTGAGAACAATAAAGTGTGGAAATAGCTCTTACTCTGCATTTGCAAGTCCCCTGGCTACTGATATATTGTTATCATTGATATCTTTTTAAATATATTACATACTATACATTCGTCATTACAATTGTTAGCAGATTCATCTGTGACCCATATCCGTCTTATCACACGTCACAGGGTTGGACGCGGTAAGAAAGACCTGCAAGACATCTTCATGAGGCCGACCCTGATGACATCGCAACTTTCGTCCCACCTGATCTCAACAAGCTGCCTCTCGTGACGTTCGATCACGTATACGTGACCAAATTGTTTAAAAACATCACCGCGTTGAAAGCCGAAGTCACCGACATCCGTTTCAAATTTGAAGAATCAGAACGAGACGCAACAGAGCTGAGGAACGAAGTCACTATGTTGCGCAACATAATTGTAAAATCTGCTAATTCACCACTGTCGCAAACGAAATAATGTGAATATAAAATCAGTTGCAGTGGTGACCGAAATAATATTGATAATGCTGGGTTTACTCTTGTTTAGAAGAAACGTTGGTCAAGACCCGTCTGTAACCAGCGTAGGACCGCCAAAATAAACGCAAGTACAACTCTGCGTGTTGGAGCCCACCATACAGCTCTACATCTCCCGTTTGTACAAAAGTACGTCAGGATAAGACGTCCTGCATTTCATGGAAGAACGAATTGTTACATTTGCAGCGTCTGGAGTCTAACAGGCCAAGGAACTTTAAATCCTCCGTACTCCAGCTTCCTGCAAAATACGAAAATACATTCCTAGCTCCTGATTTCTGGCCCTCTGGGATACTGTTTCGCCGATACAGGGACGCGCCAAAGAAGAAAGTTCCCTAAATAGTGTTATGTTTATATTTTAAATATATTTTTAGGTTAAGGTATATATTGCTATGGGCTAATGTTCTTAATTTCTAGGTCCTTGATGCCAGAAATAAAGTTAGTATATTGTACATATTGTATTACATTAATTTTATTATAAATTGAAATCATAAAGCAACACGGGCCATCAGCGGACCGGAGGGGAGGAGCCATAGCGTTTTTTCCTGTCTGGAACTGTCTGTTTTTTTTTTTTGCTGGGGGAAAAAAGAGTAGAGGAAAACACTGTGTCACTACGTAAAATCACACATAACAATAGAATCAATAAACTAACAAATTCACACACACAAAGATACATTATAACAGTATCGCTCGGTGAGAGCGACAATTGGGTACAGACTCCGACCAATCGTTCGACCGATTTGCATATTGTATGAGGGCGAGCGGTCTGTATTGATAAATAAATCCGAAACAACACGATCGTTTATCTGTAATCTTTAAGTTTAAAAAGAAGTAAATCGCGATAATATGGTTAAAACTAATATATTAAAGGTAACGCCATCTTTTTGTAAATTTGATGTGACACGTCTCTTTTTGCAGCAAAAATATTGAACAATTCGGCATTTTGTAGGACGTCGATTCAGTCGCACAACTAGATTAAGTCTAGTGAGTAGTAACGCTGCAACTGGTTTTATTTTACGCATACATATACTTAGACAGAAGGGAACGCCTGTGTATTGCTACTACTCTCCAGTCCGCCAGTGGCCTGTGTTGCTCTATGACCTCAGGCTATATAACATAAAAATTTAGAGCACAGTCCTGAATTGATACGTCAACGCGAAACTGTCAAAAGTTCTCCCATTTCATCATATACTAGAGTTTATAAGCAAGCTGTTACTTCTTAACCTAACCGCTTTTAAGTGGGATAATTTTATTAATTTTATATATTTTTTGTATGAATGTTACGTGATATTTTTGTCAATTGTAAACCAATTTTGATGATTATTTTTTAATCAAATAGATAATACTTTAAAGGTAATGGTGACTAAATAGGGGTTGAAGTTTTTAATGAAACAATTTAGACGACGTTTCGATTGTGATATTCCTATGTCCAATAAAAAGGATAAATCAAATTTTAATAAACAGTAAAAGTCTTATTCAGAAAAAAAAAAGATAATTTCAAATTCTTAATTTCGGGGTTTTAATTTTTACGTAGTAGAACCATGCTGCAGCTATATTAAGGATATAGCACGAATGGGTCGTAAAATAGCAGCTTAATACTGCTGTGTTTCATATGGTGAGTGTAGAGAACCGGAGACTCGTGTTACTGGAAACGGGGCACGAACCGGAGACCTTTGTTACTGGAAACGAGGCACTCCATCTTAGTCCTCAGGAGTGCAACGCATCTGCATTTTGATTCTTAATCGAGGATAGATGTAGATGTCTATGGACCACAGCTTCCACTTACCATCAGTTGGACTGTGTGCTCATTTGTCACCCTTATTCTATAAAAAAAAATCCTGAAACGATAAATAAATTGTTATGAATGGTGCGATTAACCTTCAACTATTGTTTTCTTCTAAGTTTAACAGCTAATCGTAGTGCGGAGAACGTGTAATAATGACGGTATCATCATTGATTCTATTGTTACACAACAAAAGCATTGCAGTTTTTTTTTGAAAGCGTCAGTAGCGTAATGGCAGGGCGCGGATTGCGAACTCGAAAGGTCGTGGGTTCGAATCCGCCATTCGACTACTGTCGTGAACCACTTCTAACACAAGTATTTTAAGCTTACCAGAAGTGGTTTAGGGGAATATTAGTAATGTTTAATAGCATTACTAGTATTATTTTCAAAAAAGACAGAAAAGAATAAAAACATTTTTTTTTAATTCATATTTCTATATGCACAACTTGATGGCAACTCAGATCTTTTTACTATCGAAAGTAACGTTCTTCGAAATCTATAGTCCGTTTACGCAGTTTTCACATTTACACAGGCAGCGACTGATCATAGTATTTTGTATGTGATATGTACAGATATGGCTTAATATAAAGTAATAATATTATTTTATTTGTTATTTATTAATAAATATTATAATAAATTAATTAATAAATATTTTATTAAATAAAATATTTAATAATCAAAAGTAATAAATAAAAACTAAAAAATGAATACATTACAGAAACGTTTTTAGTTTTGAACGTGGTAGAGCCACACTGCAACTATGTTATGCCACGTTCTCATGGAACACCAGCGAAAAATAGCAGTTTAAGGCCGGCCGCATACATACGGAATTCCGTTTCAGGTTACCGTTTCGGAATTCTGAAAGGGTCAGCCACACACATATGGAATCCCGTTTTGTTCGCAAAATTTCGAACGGAAAACTATCGTACGGTTATCATAGATTTTATATGAACTTCGAATTTTGAATTGGAATTCCGAAACGGAATCCCAAAACGGAATCTTGTATATATGTGGCGGGCCTAAAGCTGCTGTGCTTCGTTAATGTAGTGCATAACAGCATTCTATCGTGGTCTTCAGGTATGGCAGTTTTCATCATAATTATTCGAAGGTGCACGAGCGAAGACCACTTATTATCAGATGAACTGAGTGCCCGTTTATCATCCATATTCTATAAAAAATATTTATTAACATTTATAAGTTTGACTTCAGCCAAACGTGAAGGTTACATACGCTCATTTTTAGCATTAGTTTTTTTTTATAGGATAGAGTGACAAACGAGCACACAGTCCACCTGATGGTAAGTGGTTGCTGTGACCCATAGACGTCTACATTTATCCTCAATAAAGAATCAAAATGCAGATGCGTCGTCACCCGTGAGGACTAAGATGGAATTCCCCTTTTCCAGTAAAATGGGTCTCCGGTTCTCTACACTCACCATACGAAACACAGCAGCGTTAGGCTGCTATTTTACGCTGGTATTCTGTGAGAGCGTGGTCCTTCCCCGGTCGAGCCAACCCATTCATGCTACAACTATACTACTAATATAGCTGCAGCACGGCTCTACCACGTATAAAAGGTAGATGAAGGCGTAACACAAATATGACACACAATTTAAAAGCCTAAATAAAATTCAAAATTCATTTGGTCGTACCTACCTATTACAGATCATTTTCTGTTGCAGATCTTATTTTTGCGGCAATAAGAGCCCAGGGCTATGATTAATGTGTAGGGCTATATATTGAATCAGTCGCATAAATAAATAATTGTGTAAAGCTAGAGATTAAAGTTTCTAGTTTCTTATAAACATTCTCTATAGCAGGTAACATCTTGTAGTTGTGAAGAAAACATATTTATATATTTTTAGGCTGCAAACAAGTTCTTTCATCTTATGAATGCGACTTCTTTATTCATCGTCATTACAACCCTTCACCTGACTTGCTGAACATAGGTCTCCCCCAAGGAATGCCACAAAGCACGTACCCGAGCCACCTCCATCCATTGACTTCCTGCACATCTTACCAGGTCGTCACTCCATCTAGTGGAGGGACGCCCTACACTTCGCCTGCCGGTACGAGGCCGCCACTCGAGAAACTTTCTTCCCCATCGGTTGTCTATTCTTCGAGCTATATGGCTGGCCCATTGCCACTTCAGCTTAATAATCCGTTGGTGTATTTCGGTTACTCTGGTTCTATTGCGGATATCGTCGTTTTCAAGTCTATCACGCAGCGAAACCCCAAGCATAACCCTCTCCATAGTGCGCTGAGCGACATTGAGTTTCCTCATACAGCCAGCAGTGAAGGACTACGTCGAAATCCATAGGTATCACTGGTAATATGCACTGATTGTACAAAATACGACTACGCTAAAGTTAGGTTAAATACATACTATAAAATTTAACAATAACACGCTGGTAATTATAAATTATGTTTAATAAAAATTATCGCTTCAAAACTCATAACGCTAATAAAATAGTAATAAACAAATATGAGTTTAATCCTACTGGCATAAATTGGCTTTACTATAAATACGTACGATATCGGATATTGAAACTACACTTATGGACAATTTTATATGAATGCAAAAAAAGAGTTTATCTCTTTTTTTGCGTTCATATAAAATTGTTCATTCGTATAAAATAAAATTGTTTATCTGCCAGTACGCACGATAATAACAAGAGAAACTTATAATTTACAAACATATGCAATATTTATCGTAATAAGTGTGAATTGTTACTGCAAACATCGATGTACTTACTTCGCTATTGAATTGTTATTGGATACTGGATTTCAAATTAAAGCTTAAACCTACGTACCAGGTTTAAACTTTAATTTGAAATTCAGTATTACTAGCGCTGCTCCACATTGCATGAATATGGAAGCCACACTAAATGACACTAAAGTAAGGTGTACAGTTCAGTTTTGCAGTACAGTTCAGTTGAACATAGTGAATGTCTGGAATGCGAAATCTAGTGCCACGCGGCAGCTTTTGCTGTCGCACGGATGGGCCGGCTCGAACCGGGGTGGTACCACGACCTCACAGAAAACCAGCGTGAAGTAGAGGTTTACCTCTGCGTTTCGCTTGGTGAGTGCAGGTGGCCGGAAGCCCTTTTTACTGGAAATGAGGCATTCCATCTTGGTCCTCACGGGTGACAACGCATCTACATTTTTATTTGTAATGGAGGATAGATGTAGAAGTCTATGGGCCGCAGCAAGCACTTACCATCAGGTGGACTGTGTGCTCGTTTGTCACCCTTATCCTATAAAAAAAAAGTACATATAACTCAATGACTGAAAATAAACTAAGAATTCCATTCGTCATTCAAGTTACTAGTGCTGTTACATTAATTGAAACTGGGCCTACTGGAACTACACCTACAAACATGTACACCAAACATTATGAGTGATACTCAATGTTTGGTGTACATGTTTGTAGGTGTAGGTAAATCTGTTGGAAACCAAGTTGTCAAGAGTTGGCAGACC
Source organism: Parnassius mnemosyne (assembly GCA_963668995.1). Lineage (NCBI taxonomy): Eukaryota > Metazoa > Arthropoda > Insecta > Lepidoptera > Papilionidae > Parnassius > Parnassius mnemosyne. Next base: position 23,767,918 of record CAVLGL010000080.1, read on the forward strand.
GGACAGTATACGAGACTCCCAGGACATGGACTTAAACGGAAAACTGTGGCCAGGGATGACCAGTTCATCGTTACCATTGTGGTTAAAAAGCTGACCTTAACTTTTCCTGAAGTAAGAACGAAACTCCAATAAGTTCGAGGTGTTACAGTAAGCACAAAAACTGTGAGAAAGGAATGAAATTGGCCGGAATAAATTCACACTTGCTGCAAGAGACCCACTTCTTGCCACATTCCATTGAGTAGCTCGAGTTAATTTTGCTCATAATCACAAAAATTGGAATGACGAAGCTTAGAGTTAAGTTCTATTCACCATTGATTCTGCCTAAAGCCCAGGGATCAAAGTGTGAAAACAATCGGGAGAGAGATACGCTTAGTGCAACATCATTGGAAAAGGGGCATGTGGTGAAGGATCAGTTATAATATGGGGGGTATTTTTATGGGAGGCACGTACGGAAACCCGCGTTATTGAGAATGGGTCAGCAACAATAGCGCTATATATAACTGAGATTTTGAAAGAAATTGATTTAAGAGATCTAAAAAACGCATTACAGGAAAAATGGAATGCAAACTCAAGATTTAATGATAACTTAATTAGGAGTGTGCCAAGGAGACTGGAAGCAGTTTTAAGAGCTAGAGGGGACAACGCTATCAACGATTCGATTGATTGTATTTAAATACAAATATTCATGGTATTTTGTTTTATACACAACTAGTTTGCGATCCTCTAAATTTGTCCTGGAGTAGGTTTTCAACTTTATTCCAACTAGAGTTTTATGGATTATTTTCTGGGTTGTATTTTCATAAACTTTTACGTTTCCAAAAAATACCTAAGTGACTATAGCCTTTAAATTATATAGAAAAACATTTTTTATACGTTATGACAATATCATCTACGTATTTAATACCTCGTCCATTGTCACTTGGTGAAACTTCATCTTCATTCGTGATTTGGATTAGCACATGTACATGTTTCACTTTTTTAATTATTATAAGCCATTGCTTGACTACAATCCCACCTAGTGGTAGGTAGATAAAACCCTGGATGATAAATCGCACTGTCTTAGCATAACAAAAGTCTATTTACTCTTTCCTTGAAGACGCCCAGATTGTGACGGAATTACAGACGCTGGCAGATTATTCTACTCCTTTGCTGTACGCATTACGAAAGACGAAGCAAAACGGTTGGTACGACTGCACGGTAGATCGGTGAAAAGGGCCGGAAGCAGGGCTCGGAACCGGTTTAAAAAGAGCAGTTAATTTCGATTAATTACCGGTAAATTTATCGCTCCTTCAATTACCGGTTAAAAAATTAACCGGTTTTATTAAACCTAAACGATAAAGGTTACCGGTTACTTAACGGTTTCGACACCCAATTTAACCGGTTAATTCCGTAAAACGTAAATGCAGTTATGAATAGGACAGGTAGATTCACGTTGCGAGGTGCTTATGCGGCATCGCCGCATGCGGGCACACATCAATTATCTGCCTTCAAGCGATACATTGTTTTAGTCGCGATCAGGGTGTGTAGTGGGAGTTTGGCGTTTACGAAAAACTGGAAAGTATTGGAGAAGTTTTGAAGAAAGAAAGGCAGTTATTGTGTTTGGTTTATTCGTTAAGACTGGACGTGTCTCATAATGAAGAAAATAATTTATTCTTGTGTATCGGTTGTTTATTTATGATGGGCTGAAAAAAAGTAAATAGAATTCATTCCATGTTTACGTTTTAACATTAGTAGTAGATAGATAGATAGTAGTAGATCGTGATCCTTGGCGATTTTAACGACCATCACGCCGAATGGCTCGGTTCACATTTAACCGATCATGTGGGGAAATTTGTTTATGACTTTGCCTTGGCATATGGTTGCACAGCTGGTTACTACCTACGCGCCTACGCGGATTCCAGATGTGGAGGATCATGCGCCTTCCCTGTTGGAACTTCTGTTGACCTCTTATCCGGACGGATATCAGGTTTCCGTTGACACCCCTCACGGCTCCTAGGGCCATTGTCTTGTCCGAAGGGTGGTGTCACTCACACTATCTTCGCGGTTGCATTCTGCAGGCAGCCGCCGTGTTTGGCACTATATATCGGCCGATTGGGAATCCCAGCAATGTTGCTGGTTCTGTCACTGATATGGTACTTGAGGATATGGAACTTTTTATTCCATCTTCTGTGGTTCCCATCGGGGGCTGACGACATCTTTACATTCCGAGACGTTGATGTATCGAGATGTAAACATCAGCGCTCTTCAAAAGAAGTATAATTCCGCCTCCAGGTTCTTCAAAATTAATTGCCAAAGCAGGGTCAGAGCACATCGGCGGAGTTGGTGAGAGGCTAGTTCGCCTTCCTTCGGTAACCCGTTCATTCTGGTCTCTTGCTAAGGCTTTCCAAGGGAACTTCTGTCAGCCCTCTCTGCAAAGAGAGAGCGACTCACTGATTCCATGCCGCAAAGGAGAAAGCCGATCTGTTAATCTCTCTTTTTGCGTGCAACTCGACTCTCGATGACGGAGGAATACACCGCCGACCATCCCGCGGTTTGAGTGCTCCATGCCAGATGTGCGGCTTACACAGCACTCGGTTCCCTTCCATTGTGCTGAAGACGTGTGCTCCGAAGTAGACACCTGTTTTAACGCGTCTTTTCCGGTACTTCTACTCCTAAGGCGTTATCCCAAATTCATGGAAGACAGCTTTGGTTCACCCGATCCCTAAAAAAGGCGACCACTTAGACCCGTCAAACTACAGGCCTATCACCAACACCTCCTTGTTCTCCAAAATAATGGAATCCATTATAAACAGTTTTCGTCGGGGTTCATCAGTTGGTGATATTCTGGTCTATCTAACTCATAGATGGGCGGAGGCAGTAGAGTCTAAGGGGTAGGCATTGGCCGTTAGTTTGGACATTGCGAATGCCTTCGATCGGATTTGGCACAAAGCGCTTCTTTCGAAGCTCCCTTCCTATAGGCTTCTCGAGAAATTGTGCAATTGGATCACCAGTTTCCTTGCTGATCGGAGCATGAAGGTCGTAGTAGACGGTGCATGCTCTGATTACAAGCCTATTAATGCTGGCGTTCCACAAGGCTGCGTGCTATCACCAACGCTGTTTCTACTGCATATCAATGATATTTTGCAAACTGGTAACAACGACAGCACTAGTGATGCAATATACACCGGCCGTGCCATATTTCTCGGGAAACGTCTTCGAGTACCAGAAAAAGTAAAGTAAATTTGCAGCCTTTATACGTCCCACTGCTGGGCACAAGCCTCCTCTTATTTCTGAGAGGGTTTTAGGGCAAGTAAATGTCCGCCGCGCTACCCCAATGTTTGTTAGCGAACTTCACATGTCATCATCATCACCATTACAGCCCTTCACAAGTCCACTGCTGAACATAGGCCTCCCCCAAGGAATGCCACAAAGCACGGTCCTGAGCCACCTGCATCCATCGACTTCCTACATGTCTCACCAGGTCCTCACTCCATCTAGTGGGGGGTCGCCCTACACTTCGCCTACCGGTACGAGGCTGCCACTCGAGAACCTTTCTCCCCATCGTTTGTCGGTTCTTCGAGCTATAAGGCCAGCTCACTGCCACTACAGCTTACTAATCCGTTGGGCTATGTCGGTTACTCTGGTTCTACTGCGGATATCCTCATTTCTAAGTTTATCAAGCAGAGGCACTCCGAGCATAGCCCTCTCCATAGCTCGCTGAGCGACCTTGAGCTTCCTCATACGGCCAGCAGTGAAGGACCACGTCTCAGATCCGTAAGTCATCACTGGCAACACGCACTGGTTGTACAATTTCGTTTTTAGGTTTTGAGATATGTCTAAGGAGAAGACGTGTCGTAGTTTCCCGAACGCTGCCCAGCCGAGTTGAATCCGTCAATTGACCTCTCGGTCGAAGTTGGACTTACCTAGTCGGACTATTTGTCCCAGGTAAACATACTCGTCAACAACTTCGAGCTTAGTGCTCCCAACAACTAACGGCATAGGTGTGACATGGACGATAAACATGATTTTTGTTTTGTCCATGTTGATCTTAAGACCTATCCGTTGGGAAGCACTATTGAGGTCATTGAGCATAATGCTTAGGTCCTCCAGCGATTCTGCCATAAGGACTATATCGTCGGCAAATCGAAGTTGAGTGATGTACTCGCCATTGATGTTAATACCGCATCCTTTCCAGTCCAGTAGCTTGAAAACGTCTTCCAATGCAGAGGTGAAGAGTTTCGGGGATATAACGTCACCCTGTCTTACACCTCTCTGCAGTTGGATAGGTTTCGTACTCTGGTTCTGTACTCGGATAGCTACTGTACTAACACTTCAGCACTTCGATATACCAACAGTCAACTTGGCACCACTGAAGGGACTGCAGCACCGCCCAAATTTCAACGGAATCAAAGGCTTTCTCATAGTCCACATACGCCAGACATAGTGGCAAATTGTACTTTTCGGACTTCTGAACAATTTGCCGAAGGGTATGTATGTGGTCTATGGTGCTAAAGCGCTTTTGGAGACCGGCTTGTTCGGGAGGCTGGAAGTCATCAAGTATGCGCGCGAGACGATTCGTAATGACTCTCGAAAACAGCACGTAGACGCGGCTTCTGAGCCGCGAAATCGGTCTGTGGTTCTTCAAGAGAGCGTTGTCACCTTTCTTAAACAACAAGACCACCGCACTTCCGCTCCAAGCCTCCGGTGTAATGCCACCATGGAGGACGGAATTAAAGAGCTTCTGAAGGACTTCAAGTACCGGTTTTCCACCCGCTTTCAGAAGCTCCGCTGTAATTCCATCCTCGCCTGGGGCCTTGCTGTTTTTAAGGAGCTGGAGAACCATTCTAATCTCGCTCATACTGACGTCCGGGATATCTTCGGAATAGTGTCGGATAAGACTCGCTCTTGGATCGTTACTCACACTTGCGTGTGGCTCCAACGATGACGTGTACAGCTGCCCATAGAACCTCTCAATCTCACTCAAAATCTCAGGTGCCCCGGAAACGATGCTGCCACACTCGGTCTTCAGCTTTGACAGTTGGCTCTTTCTGGCAGACAGATCTCTGGCAAATACTTTGGAGCCTTGGTTCCGCTCGATCGCTTCTTCAATACAAGCTGTATTGAAGTTGCGTAAGTCCCGCCGCATGCATTTGAAGATCTGTCTGTTCAGTTGCCTGTATGCTGTCAAATCTGTTGAAGAGTGTAGCTTCATCTCCCGTCTAACAGCCATGAGATTAAGAGTGTGATCGGAGAGTTTTTGTGTTCTTCTGCGGCGGGCGCTTGAAGAACTTAGCTCCAACCGCATGGACAGATTCCACGAGCTTGTCATTCATATCGTCCAATTCATTGCAGTCTTCTAGGCACTGAAAACGGTTTTGTAACTCGAGCTGAAAGGTTTCGGGACTTTGGAACAGAGCACGAGGGGGATGGAGCGTTGACTTCATTAGACGAGACCTCTCCAACTTAACGTTTAGGTTCAGTGTGCTTCTAATCATTCGGTGATCGCTACCAGTTTTCACCCTCGCGATCACGGAGACATCACTAAACAGTTGTCGTCTGGTCGTCATAATGAAGTCAATCTCATTTTTTGTCGAACCGTCGGGGCTCGACCAGATCCACTTCCTGTTAGGCCGCTTCTGTAAGAAAGAGTTCATCATAAAGAGTCCCTCTTTCTCCATGAAATCGGCCAGCTGCTAGCCCCTTGGGTTCCGTTGCCCTATTCCAAATTTCCCTACTTTCAGCTCACCGTTCTCTCTTTTGCCTAGTTTTGCATTGAAGTCTCCCATTAACACTGTATATTGGGTTTTGGAGGAATGCATGGCTCTAGAGATATCCTCATACATTTCCTCCACCTCCTGATCGGGGTGTGCCGAGGTTGGTGCGTAAACCTGTATGACCTTCAGCGAATAACGTTTGGTGATTCTGAGTATAAGTTACGCAACTCTCGTCGACACACCCTCAATCTTTACAACGTGCTTAACGAGAGACTTGTGGACGATAAATCCGACACCTCCTTGGGACAGATGGTCCTCCCGGTGATAGAACAAGTGAGTGCTCTGAGGAATTGTTCGGTTTAATTCCAGCCGCCAAATTTCACGAACGCACATCGCGTCAAAATTCACGATACCATCCTCACCATCTGTATGTTTGACGGGCCACCACTATGCGTTTTACTAGGAGTTTTCTTCCTAGTACAACTTCTCTGTGGAATTGTTAACCACCGGCGATTTTTCCGGACCGATACGACTTAGGGACCTTCAAGAAAAGAGCTCACTCCTTTCTTAAAGGCTGGCAACGCACCTGCAATTCCCCTGGTGTTGCGGTTGTTTATGGGTGGCAGTAGTCACTTACCATCACATGACCGGCATGCTCGTTTGCCCCCTTTTCTATAAGCAAACGTACGACGAGAAAACCCAAAAATCTAAGTGCTTGATTGAGGGCTGAATACGACTATCAGGGTGGTTTCTAGAGCACTCATTATACCCAAATTAATCCAATAACGGTACTTGGCACGACCTGGGACACGATTTAAACCCAGGACCAAATCATGATTCACAGTCTCGCTAGTAACCACATACAAACAGACAAAATTATATAATTTCATGATATGTATTTAGTAAAAATCTGTTATTTTGACGTTACGAACAGACACTTCAATTTTATTTATTTTAATAGTTTCGTATGCGTAAAGTATGAAAGTTTGTAAAAAATTCGAAAGTGATTACTATATTATTTTGATCTTGAGGCGTTAGAAAACTTGGCCGCACTTTTAATAATTCGCTTTTATAATTCAATACATGTTCGTAGATATATCTGTGATGATGTAGTTAATTGAGAGTTATTAATAATTACTTTAAATAAAAGACAGGATTTTTTAGTGTATGTATTTGGTTACAGTCGACAGCAAAGTATAGCCGAATTTAATCATAATGATTTGTTAGATTCAAATTATTTTGGAACTCGAATTCTTTTGATAAAATAAAAGTAGACTAGGTTACTCCTTATGATATCAGCTATCTGCCAGTGAAAGTCAAATGCAAATCGGTTCACAGGATTTTGCGTGATGCGTGTTCAGACCTTCGACGTGTTTAGCGATTAGCGATCCGCACCAGTGTCGTACGCTTGATATCCAAATCTCTACAACAGCTCCACCTACTAAGTCCAAATGTAAATCTAAATCATCTAGGGACCCATTCAAGCACACACAAAAAAAAATCATTAAAATCAGTCGAGCCGTCTTGGAGTTTTAGTGAGAAAGAAATTGATTAGTCTAGAGATAGTTTTCTAGCGCCGTTGAGATATTCAATGTACCTACATAAATAATTTGCACATGGAAACACACTCAGATTATATAGACCACATATAAATTGTTCGGGAATAGAGTGTAGATCTGAGAACAATATGTTGATCGAAGCAAGTAGGGTAACAAACGAGCGCATAAATTTCTGATGGTAAGTGGAAGATGGTAAATGTATTTATACTAGTATACAAAATATAGATCCATTGTTACGCCTGAAGACTAAAATGGAATACCTCGTTGGTAATAAAAAGGTTCTCCATTCACTACAGATAATATAAGATAGGTCGAACCGACCCATTTATGCTGCAAACATATTATAGCTGCAGTGTTTTTCTGCTACGAAAAGCTTCAACTTTTTTTTGTAATGATTTATACAATGTATTTATACAATGAAAATCGATTAGATACATATATCAAGAAATTACCTAAATTTTCTTTATTATAGTTGATTTACGTCGACTGAGAGAGCATTTCAAAGACACATAATTTAATATTATATACCAGATATTTAAAACAACTACTAAAAAATTAGATTTTCAAATTGTTGTGCATTTAATCTTTACAGTGCCCTACACAATGACTCTAACTCCAGCTCAAGTTGCTCAAGTCGTGTTGTTTCGGAGTTAAGGGCGAACGCAGCGGATTGCTATTGCTGATTTTAATTGTACTATGTACAACTCTCGGGTATTAAATATGATGCGAGATGATCGATTTATCGCTCTTGCTAGTTTAAGAAATCGGTTTCTTATTACGTTTAAAATACGACAGCGACTAAAAACGGCAAAAGGGCCAACATAAGTGAGCAGACAATAAGAAGAAGAACGTGACCTGCGCCGTCATATACCAGCGCGATGTCCAGAACTGCTCCAGTATCATCGCACAGCTCAACTTCGGCTCGCTCGTAAACACGCAAGTTGAACTCACATTAAAGTCGATTTCAAAAAAATAATGGAAAATCCAAAAGTGCACACCTTGAACGCTCATGTAATGTTTTGAATAATCAATTTGCTTTTATTAATTACCGAAACACATATTTCGGTTAAGCTAAAAAAAATATTTCTGTTTAGTTAACATGATTTTTTTACTGCTTAATACCGGTGATTCGTATTTTGTTACCGAAAAATATTGTCAAATAACTAATAAAATAAAAATAAAATATTAATGTACGGGGCGGTTTACAATAGTAAAATTCGAAAGACTTCCTAAGGATTAAAATCTAAAGCTAATAAAAAAAAAAAACAAAGTAATAAGTTCAGTTTTTCGAAAGATATCTTGTAACACTCATACCGACCAACTAACGTCCAAGTGAAATTATTTTCAACTAACTTCCTTTTAATAATAATCGAAGTAAATAATCGTATAACTACGTCAGGAGTATTAATTGAAATCTCGTCTTGCTATTTGGTGCACTTTTTATTATATAAGTGTCATACAAAGCTGATGGAAGTAATTTGAGTGGATGGCGATTTTTTGATTTGGTGACAATAGAGCACTACATCCCCCCTTCGCGTTTGATGTGTGTAAAAAAGTTTCGCTGGATTTCTTGCTAGTTCTTCCCAGAACAAAGGTATTTTCCAAACCAGTGATAATCATATAAACTCAATAAATACAACAATCATGTATCAATACATATAATAAATGCAGAAAGGCTTGAAAAATTTTAGCTAATTTTAATAGAGTCGAATACTCATTTCGCACCCAATAATATGGATTTCATTGTTTTTGTGTGCGGTTTTACCTCGAAAACACAATGCGAAAACACGCCAAACAGTAATTTGTACCATTGAGCTATTTATAGAGCAAATGAAAATAGCGTTAAAATGTGTACAAAAGGATATTTATCAAGTTACAACGATATTCATGATGATGCCAATGAAATCTTTAAAAAATATAATATTATTAATTTACTTTTACCTGAAACAAGATTTATTTATTGGCCACATTAGCCAATAATTATTTATTGTTTATAAAAAAAATAAAGGGCGGCTACGTTAGTCTAGCGTCGTAAGCGTGACTGCTGATCATGAAGTATTGGGTTCGAATCCTGGGTCAGGCCAAAAATAGTTAGTGGGTTTGCCTGTCGAGAAATTCTCAGTAGCTCTTGAAACCTTCTAAAATATCTTTTTATTTTTTAGACAACAATTTTATATGAAAAAGTATTAACAGTAGTCAATATTAACTAAAAAATAAAGAATCGATGGGTAAATTCAAATAAAGTTAATTACACTTCTACAATGAGTTGATTCATAAATTATAAGCTAACAATATTAATATAGTTTTTTAAATTGATGGCTCCCTGGCTCAAGGTCTGGGGGCCGCGGGTTTGATTCCCGCATGGAACAAGTATTTGTATGGCCTGCAAATAATTGTTCCGGGTCTGGATGTTTGTCCTTATGCAATGTATGTTTTTAAACTGCCTCCACGATACAGGGGAAAATCTTAACGTTATAAAAAAAAAAGATAAAAGTTTTTTAAATATTAATAAAAGTCCTTGGAGTACAAATTTAATGTAGTACTTTTCAGAAATACTTAGACAATTCTACTATGACACTAAGCTGAAGCAAATAAATTACAAATACGTTATCAACGAGTAGCTAAAGCGCCACTCTGCTTGTATTTCAATAAAAAAGTTTGTAAAGTCGGTAATGTTTGTGTTGTTAGACTTTTACAGCTTCATCGGGCCTGGGTCCGATGAAGTACGTTCGATTTACGCATAAATTTAAGCGTGGACACGTGTCGCTTGTAAATCAAAGTTAACAACAATGCAATCAAAATATTTAGTGACTACATTTTCAGACAGTTACACAAAAAATAAGACATGTACGGAAATGCGTTATCAAGAGCATAGGCAATAACGTAAGGCATAGTTTTTTACGTGGTAGAGCCATGCTGCAGCTAGCAGAATGGCTCTACCACGTAAAAAAGTACTATATATTATAGCTGTAGCACGAATGGGTCGGCTCGGCCGGGGAAGGACCACGCTCTCACAGAATATCAGCTTCTCATAAAATAGCAGCTTAACACTACTGTGTTTCGTATGGTGAGTGTAGAGAACCAGAGAACCTTTTAACTGGAAAAGAGGCATTCCATCTTAGTACTCACGGGTGACAACGCATCTGCATTTTGATTATTTATTGAGGATAGATGTGGATGTCTATGGGTCACAGCAACCACTTACCATCAGGTGACTGTGTGCTCGTTTGTCATCCTATTCTATAAAAAAGTATACGGGATATCAAGGGCAGGATTAACAGCTTAACAAATTTTCCGATCCACGTTCTTCGCCAACTTTCAGACTCCGGGTCTTTCTCTAAGAATTTCTTGATAAAAAAAGAATCTTTTAGGCCCGATTCGGGATAGGAACCTGGGACTACATGAGCAGCTGTCATGCTTACGACCACTAGACCAATGCAGTATAAAAAAAAAACGCCTGGCCCGTTTTATCGTTAATATTCATATCGTACACAGTTTTAACAAGCTTTTGAACGAATTTACGAGATAATAATATAGCGAAACCTTAAAGCAGTTTGAATTAGCTCTTTATAAAGCGTTTTTGTTACACCCTTCGCAACGATAAACAGCCAATTTACTCGTCGAGAGTAGGTACATACCTTATTCGTAAGATCCTTTCTACATTGAACGTGTCGATGTATATTAAAAAGGTCCCATTTAATAAAATCGTTTATTTTATCTTTTTGCATAATACATAATACATAATACAGTCAAACCTTGATTGAATGCTTAATTAGTTTTGCTTCTTTATAATGTTATCTATTACAGGGCATATGCATTCACTGCATGAAAGTTTAAACAAAAGAAAGTATTTATTATACATTGAAATGTCAGTTTGACAGGCTTATTCTAGTGTTTATTAGATAACGTATTTAACGTAGTTACTTTTAATTTCAGTCCGGAACAGTACCACAAATAAAATAAAATAAATCCATCAACATGCATCAGAAAATCGCAGCGGACCCTTTTTGTTCCAAAAGTCCCTGTCAGAAATATAAAGACTTGTTTATCCAACAATGGGACGTATTATATGCTAATGACTCCACTTTTAACCGAATAAGAACGCATTATGAAAAAAATATACAAACTAATTATTCAGAGCTTTTTACAGCGTAGTGTTGATTAATTTTATTTATTTAGTTTTTTAAATTTTTATGCACAAAAGAAAAATCGTACATATGGCGGACTTAATGCCTTAAGGCATTTTCTCCCAATCAATCATTAGGCTAAGTAGAGATAAACATATGGGAGGTAATGCAGCAAAAGTAAACTAATAACGAGAAAAAAAGGTGACGAAGTTAAAGAATAAACCAGAATATATATTATTATTAAAGTCTTGTTGTGTATGCGACAGACAACAACATTCCATTGATATTAAAATTATTTCAAATTATAATAAATTCATAATTAAAATATTTTAGACCTAAAACTGAATGTACAAGTGCAACATGTAACAAGTAAAATAACTAACAGTAAATAGTGATTTAATTATGTTCACGAGTACTGTTTTAATTAAACAAAGCTACAAGCGCGGCGATGGTAAGCATCAACATAATTAAATTTTGCAGAAAATCAAGCTGATCATTTTGTATTGGGTTTATTAGATAAATTAATATAATAATATCATATTAGAATTAATCATGTATTGGCGGGATAAAAATATCCACTAGCCCCATTATGGTCCCGTGGGTGTCGTAGGAGGCAACAGAGGGAATCTGAAACAGAAGACGGGCAGCAGTATCTTCCTGATAACAACTCGAAGTTATAGAAAACTGCCGTTGCCATCCCCCGGCCAAGCACGGCAGTATCCCACTAAGAGGCAATCTATGGTGAGGCCTATGTTCAACAGTGGACTTATATAGGTTGTAATCAATGTATAGAGGATAAATTACAATAATAATCAATTATGATTTCAATTTATATTTAATAAACATTACTGTTATCATTAATATGTCTAATAAAAACTATGACAAAATTATAGTATTCAAATATTATCCTTATTTTGTTTTTTCCCCATCGCGAGAATAATCCCAATCTATCGCATCGGTAGAGGGCATTTAAACTATAAGAACCATCTTACTAATCGGACCTAATTTTTTATTCAATATTAATATTTTGTATACCCCTAAGACTAACATTTTGAGTATTTTAATTATAACGATATGAGTTATTAATTAATTTTATATTTGCACTGCTGGAGTGAATTCTAAGTATAACTCATCGCGCCACCTACCGTAAGGGGCAGAACAACTTGTATCTAGCAGGTAAAGTAAATGATACGGAATTTATCAAAATGCATGGGTAATTTAAAATAAGCCCCGGTTCTTAGGTTTACTTGATGTTGGTAAATGGCGTGATGAGATACACTCAGTGTTCACTCCGGAATTTTTACAGTGCAAATATAAAATTAGTTAATGGCTCAAACCATTATAATAAAAATATTCGAAATCTGAGTTTTGGGGATTATGATATATTTTCTCTAAATTAATTTGTTACCAAATATAAAGTTATTATATTTTGCTGGTCTGATACGAACAGATTTACATACTTTCATCCATTTAATATTGCTAAACAGACACATATATTCATAGTCATTTGTATGTGCTAATTATATATGTATTTAAATATGTATATGCATGTATCTATATATTTGTATATATGTATGTATAGGTCATATATGTATAGTTTATTTATTAGTAAAATGTATGTATTATGTAGTTAATTATCATTTTTGTTTTAGAGTTCTTTTATTCTATATTGCCACACCTACGTCAAATTCTCACCACTCCATGGGTTGACTGGTAGAGAATTTTTTTTTTATAGGAGAGGGGGCAAACGAGCATGCGGCTCACCTGATGGTAAGTGACTACCACCGCCCATGAACAACGGCAACACCAGGGGAATCGCAGATGCGTTGCCGGCCTTTTAAAAAGGAGTACGCTCTTTTCTTGAAGGTCCCTAAGTCGTATCGGTCCGGAAAAATCGCTGATGGTAATCGATTCCACAAGGAGGTCGTGCGAGGAAGAAAACATCTTCTAAATCGCACAGTGGTGGACCGCCAATCATCCAGATGGTGTGGATGGTATCGGGATTTCTGCCGCGATGTGCGTTCGTGAAATTTGGCGGCTGGGATTAATCCGAACAATTCCTCAGAGCACTCCCCATGGTAGATGCGAAAGAAAATGCAAAGGGATGCAACATCTCTTCGCAGTGCCAATGAATCCAGCCGATCGGAAAGGGCTCGGTCGTCGACAATTCGAGCCGCTCTGCGTTGGATGCGGTCAAGTGGAAGGAGCTGGCACTGGGGAGCCCCTGCCCAGAGATGGGAACAGTATTCCATGTGAGGCCGAACTTGCGCCTTGTAAAGTAGCAGGCGGTGTGCCGGCATGAAATACTGTCCCGCTCTGCTGAGCACGCCAAGCTTTTTAGAGGCCAATTTGGCCTTCCCTTCCAAGTGACCACGAAACTGCACGTCACTCGATATGTCGACTCCGAGGATACCGATACTGGCTGAGGCAAGAAGGGGAATGCCTTGAAACTGAGGAGATACGACAAAGGGGTTCTTTTTAGCGGTAAACGCGCAAACTTGTGTCTTCTGAGGATTAAATTGGACTAGATTTAGTCGCCCCCAATCCGAGACTTTGTTCAGCAAAGACTCGACTTCAGACACAAGTTTGTTCCGGTACTCAGCGACGTTTTCCCGAGAAATATTGGCACGGCCGGTGTATAGAGCATCACCAGTGCTGTCATCCGCATAGCAATGAATGTTACCAGTTAGCAACATATCATTGATATGCAGAAGAAACAGCGTTGGTGATAGCACACAGCCTTGTGGAACACCAGCGTTAATAGGCTTGTAGTCAGAGCATGCACCGTCTACAACGACCTTGATGCTCCGATCTGCAAGGAAGCTGGTGATCCAATTGCACAATTTCTCGGGAAGCCCATAGGAAGGGAGCTTCGAAAGAAGCGCTTTGTGCCAAACCCGATCGAAGGCCTTCGCAATGTCCAGACTAACGGCCAACGCCTCCCCCTTGGACTCTACTGCCTCCGCCCATCTATGGGTCAGGTAGACCAGAAGATCACCAGCTGATCGACCCCGACGAAAACCGTATTGGCGGTCACTAATCAGCTGGTGATCCTCAAGGTACCGGATGAGCTGTCAGTTAATAATGGATTCCATTATTTTGGAGAACAAGGAGGTGATCGCGATAGGCCTATAGTTGGATGGGTCTGAGCGGTCGCCTTTTTTAGGGATCGGGTGGACAAAAGCTGTCTTCCATGAATTCGGGACTACGCCTTGGGACTAGGAGTACCGGAAAAGACGCGTTAGGACCGGTGCCAACTCCGAAGCACACGTCCTCAGCACAATTGGGGGGATTCCGTCAGGCCCACTCGACTTCTGGATGTCCAGGGAGAGCAGTGCTTTGCGAACCGAGCGCTGTGAGAACAGCACATCCGGCATGGAGCACTCACACCGCGGGATGGTCGGCGGTGTTTTCCCCCCGTCATCAAGAGTCGAGTTGGACGCAAAAAGGGAGCCTAAAAGGTCGGCTTTGTCTTTTGCGTCATGGGCCAGTGAGTCATCCTCCCTGTGCAGAGATGGTAGTGATGGCTTACAGAAATTCCCTTGGACAGCCTTGGCGAGAGACCAGAATGCACGGGTTCCCGAAGGAAGGCGAACTAGTTTCTCGCCAATTCTGCGTATGTGCTCTGACTTTGCCTTGGCAATAACTCTTTTGAAGGACCTGGAGGCGAAGTTATACTTCTTTATAAGTGTGCTGGTATTTACATCCCGAGTCGCCGAAGCCGCAGCCCAGGCTTGATAACACTCCTGCTTACTGCGTAATGCAGTCTTACAGGAGCGACCAAACCAAGGCTGAGATCTGCCTCCGATGGGTACCACAGATGATGGAATAAATAGTTCCATTCCCTGTAGCACCACATCAGTGACAGAGTCAGCAACAGCGCTGGGATCATCCGGCGAGAAGCAAACCCGCCCCCATGGGTAGGATGCAAAGAAGGACCGCATTCCGTCCCAATCCGCCGACCTGTAATGCCAAACACGGCGGCAACCTGCAGAACGCAACCGCGAAGGGAGCGTGAGTGGCACCACACTCCGGATCAGACAATGGTCCGAAGAGCCGAGAGGGGCATCGACGGAAACCTGATATCCGTCCGGTTGAGAGGTCAGCAGAAGGTCCAACAGGGAAGGTGTATGATCCTCCACATCTGGAATCCGCGTAGGCGAAGTAACCAGTTGTGTCAGACCATATGCCAAGGCAAAGTCATAAACAGATCTCCCCGCATGATCGGTTAGACGTGAACCGAGCCATTCGGCATGGTGGGCGTTAAAATCGCCAAGGATCACGATCTCTGCGGATGGGACCTGTTGTAGCAAGAAATCTGTAGCCATTTGGACGTGGTCGATGAGTCGGTCTGTTTCGGCATTACCGCTATGGGACCTATAGAGGCACCCGTAGACGCGCGGATGGTCGTCGCTGTCTACGCGTAGCCAAAGGATGGACAGGTCCGAACCTTCAAGACTGCCGAGGCGTCGAGAACAGATGTCCTCTCTGACATACACGCAAACTCCAGCCCGAGGCACAAAGGAATGCTCCAATTTGTACCCCGGGTAGGAGAGATACGAAATATCAGCCGGAGAGGAAACCTGCGTCTCGGTCAGAAAGAGCAAGGCCGGCTTGAGATGGTAGTGGACGGCGTTTAGGTTAGAGTGAAGTCCCCTGATGTTGCAGAAATTCACGGATAGCGTGGCAGGGGTCGCCTTGGTGTTCTTGCTCAGTTTGCCCCTAGCAGTAATGCTTTTGAGCGGAATTTTGCCCCCCCCCCCAGAATACGCGGGGCAGCCTGAGCACCCACGCTCAGGATCGGAATAACATGACTTAATGTCTTAATGCCTTAAGACATTAAGTCCGTCCGCCCTTTGTATTCTTTTGTTTTAAGGAATGCAATAAAAAATAAATAAATAACTTTTGCTTATTCTTAACTATTTAACTTACAAATTGGTATTTTCGTATAGTGTAAAAAGCTGCTCCACAATAATAAAGCAATGTGGAGAACATCTTAATTAATTTACTCTGATCTCATTGATCAACGAAAAAATATATTTTCTTTTTCATTAATCGTTCAATTAAATTAACATATTTTTTTTAATTACACTGTCAATCGTTGCGATTTTATATGTTCGATTTTGGAGCAAAATAAATATAAAGTATAATATGCAGTATATAGTATATAATTTTTCCTTTTTAGGGTTCCGTACCCAAAGGGTAACCAACGGGACCCTATTACTTAGCCTCCGCTGTCCGTCCATTCGTCCGTCCGTCTGTCTGTCAGCGGGCCGTATCATATATATGATCCGTAATAGGTAGACTGTTGAAATTTTTACAGAATATGTTTATATTACCACTATAACAACAAATAATAAAAAATAATATAAATTAAAAATTAAAAGGGGATACGATGGTACGGAACCGTTCATGCGCGAGTCCGACTCGCACTTGGCTGGTTATTTATTTTAGTGAAGCTTTAACAGGATGATATTCACAGTGATTTAAATATAACATTGACAGATAAAGAATTTGAGAGTTGAGAGATAAACAATGTTATCAAAGTAGAGTAAATAATAAGTCTTGATAATCCTTCAGTCTTTTCGATAGTGGAATCATCATCATTATAACCAACATCAGTGCGTAAATGTCCACTGCTGTACATGGAAGCTGCTGCAGGTCGTTGTTATGATCATGTGATGATCGTCTGATTATTATCATTAGCATTGACATCATCATCACCGCCACTACCGCCACCATCACTATCACCACCATCATGATCATCATCATCGCTTGCAGCATTTAAGATGTGACTGCTTGACATAGGGCACTACGATGACGGAGTTTTTAACATTAACAGCCAAACGCGCTTGGCGGGCGAATTGACGATTATAGTAAGTACTACAATAGGGTACCTATATACTAGATGTGAAGATGTAATAGAAGAGCATCTTTTTCACTTGCACGTAGAAGGCCTGCCCGACGAACGCTCTTATTGTGGTCTTAACCAGTGGTGTAGCATGGATTTTGTCGTCCGGGGTCGCGATAGCTTCAAATACTACTCTTTACCCCCTCCCCCTCATTTTCGAACTATTTTGAAAAGTATTAAATCAGTAAAAGTCTTCTATAGCATTTTTTATAGGATAGGTTGACAAACGAGCACACAGTCCACCTGATGGTAAGTGGTTGCTGTGGCCCATAGACATCTACATCTATCTTCGTTTGCGAATCAAAATCTGTTGTCACCCGTGAGCACTAAGACGGAATGCCTCTATTCCAGTAAAAAGGGTCTCCGGTTCTCTACACTCACCATACGAAACACAGCAGCGTTAGGCTGCTATTTTACGCTGGTATTCTGTGAGAGCGTGGTCCTTCCCCGGTAGAGCCGACCCATTCGTGCTACAACTATACCAGTAATATAGCTGCAGCATGGCTCTACCACGTATAAATTATATAAAAATTAATAAAGCAATGTAAAGTATTTTACATAGGATATAATTAATTTTCTAAGCTATTCGTTTTCTTAATATTTTATGACTGAGATGACTATGACAGATGTTCGATTATACAGAGCAATAGATCATACTATCAAAGCTATAGAGGGCGGAAAATGAATGTCTTTATTTAATCGGGCCTTTTCACCTTGTCTAAGGTATTAAGTCTCGACGCACAAATTGACTCTTTATCATATTGAAAGATGTTTATGCGAGTTTGTTATTTACGAGATTATGTGATCGATTATTCTATAACTCTGTCTAAAATATTACTTAAATATTATAAGAAAAACTGTAATAAGTTTTTTTTTGTGTAAACATGTTACGTACAGGATACAGATATTAAATGAAACTGAGACAGATATGTTTTCGTATTTTCATACACAATTACCTATGTTTAACGTTACACGCATATTTTTAGAATTATTTATTGATTTAAATCTGGGACCTCACGATTATCATAATATATAATTTAAAAAAATACGTTTTGTCAAAATATTCAATAAAATTATATGAATATCAGTTAATCATATACTAAAAATGTAAATGTAACTTTTTACGTAGTATTTTTAATATATATCACTTATTAAGAATCATAATATTATATAAATCAATAGGGTCTTAGTCAACTATAGGTGTTAAAAATAGTTTGTCACCCTGACCGTTATCATGAAAAGGGTCGTTCAGAGAAATCTGTTGATCCCGTCACTGGTCTGGATACTTAGATCTGGCTTACAATTAATAGCATCTATCGGAGGATAAAATATTTTTCTGTCATTTCCCGTCGTCGTCTCTTACGACATCGAGGTAGAATTAGGTGGTAGATTCTTCTGCGTCGCCACCACTTATGTAATAATTATAAACTTTTATCAAACGATAAAGGTTCTCCAACCACGCTGCTTAATTTATGTATGAGGAAAAGAATACGTTAGCCATTATCTACTTAAAGTGTCACTGCATGATAATTTATGGAAATGGAAGAAATTGTTTGCAAGAGAAAATCCGATCCTTCGACTTTTATGAGGTCGGATCTTTTATAAGGTATAACGATGAATAATGAGAACGTTGTTCAATTTTCTTCGGACTACGCTTCATGTGAAATAATATTACAATTAAGAAAAATTTATCTTAAATAAATTGAAAAAAAAAAAAACAAAACAAAACAACACACGCTACTTACATTTAAAAATATAAACAGCAGTATTTATAACGCAAAACACAAGTTGAACGGGCATAACATAATATAACGAACATGTATTTGGAATTTACATTTACATTCCTGTCACGTGTGTTGTGGCCCCACTGGGCAAACGGACGCCTCTCAGCTTATGCTGTTGCCGAAACCACAGCGCTTATTTTCACTGAGCCATATAGATTACTGATATTACACGCAATATAATATTACAGATGAGCTCTATTGGCAAATAACGAACGGACTTGTGTTTGGTACACTCAAATATAATTTTATAAAATCAGTAAAACTAAAATAAAATTGAGAGTGCAAGTTGCAAGTATTTACATAACATGGTCTTATTAACTTTTCTATTTATTTCTGTAAGATTGTATCATCAGTTAAACTTTTTATTAATCAGTTAAACACATAATAAAGTTAACATTTATATATGAATGATTCCAAGTTATAAATAATATTCTAACGGTTTGACCACTTCTTCTTATTTTGAAAATCACATCCAAAATCGTACTCAGGTTTTTGTGTGATGCACATCCAGACAGACACACAAAACTGTTGTTTTTGGCATTTGTATATTGATACTATACTAATTGGGGTATATTATACTATTTAGCATAATAAATCCCAATTCAAATTTCGAAAAAATATTCAATGTACAAAAATAGTACTATTAGCTACTAGGGCTCATCGTTCAATTGTCAGATAAACGATATCCATCAAATAAATTATACGAGTAGCCTGTCTGAATATAAAAGTGAAACAATCGAGTTATTTTATTCATACAACGGGAATTCTTAATTTCTTTATGTTGTATTTTTATCCTATAAATAAATTTTATCTCAGGATTGATAAATAGTGTCTCTAGAGTTTTATACAAATATACCAACACCTGTATCTCTGACGGGCCTTATACGTTTGTCATTTTTTATACTTTTTTCTCGTCTTCTAAATCATACATAAATATAAAATTATTGTATAAAAAGACATTTCATTATTACTAAGTACCCGTACAATAAATACGTTACGAGACACTTACTGGAAAAATAAAAAATGTTATTCTAAGGTATAAACTAGTTTAGTAGTTTATGAGCTTTTCAAAAGGGCAGATAGACAAAATAGACAAAAAAATAAAAAATAAATATTTATACACGCACACACACACCTGTCACCCAGAGGGGTAGGCAGAGACTACGGACTTCCATTTGGCGCGATCCTGACACACCTCTCTCGCCTCCTTTACATCCATATATCTACGCATACACGCTCGTCGGTTAAGGGTACTCCTAATCTGGCCGATTTTCAATGTATCGCCGATTTGGTCGATAAACCTTCGTTTAGGGCGTCCCTTCCCGACTCTGCCGTTCACTTTTCAAAATGATGAGTGAGTGTGAGTATGAGTGACGAAGCAAATTCAAAAATTTGCTTTGTCACTCTTTCCTTGTTCATTCTTTCTGCACGATCAAACCAAACCAAAAATGATTTATATGGCTTTTATATTTATTGATATTGAAGTATTAAAGTATTAAAATTTTCAAACATATTCCATGTACAGATTTGATTTGGGAACAGTATTATTAATATAGTATCTATAGATTACGTGCTCGGCGGTGAAGGAAAACATCGTAAGGAAACCTGCATGTATGAGAAATAAGAAATAAATATTTCGAAGAAGTTATTTTCACCAACACGCATTGGGGCAGCGCGGCGGACATTTCCTTGCCCTAAAACCCTCTCATAAAATGAGAGGAGGCTGTAACTTTTTATAGATTACTAAGGAATTCTACATTACTATCAATAGTAATACAGTTATTATTAAGAAATTTAAGGCAAGCTTTTATCTCCAGATCTACTAAGGCTCTTGTTAAAAGTTTAAGAAATAAAACTCAATTCAAATAAAAATAGGGATAGATATCTTAGTAGGTGATATTTATATTCTAGGCACGTAGCATCGATAACACCGATTGTGGCAGAATAGCCTTAACTTAACCGATTTATTTTAATGGTCCAGTATCCTTATAGAAAATAAAATATAAATAAAATTGAAGTGATTGTCTGTAATATTGAAATAACTGACTTCTATTAAGCTCGGGGCCTTATTAGAATGCTATTAAGACATAGACAATGATTTTTAAAATTTTTGTCTGTACGGTCAGTCTGTCTGTTTGTCGTTCCGCAGCCTGTCTAATCTACGGAATAGTTCAGTCAAATAAGGTCTGAAATCAAAATTTTGGCACTCGACATGGCATTTTTGATATAATGTAGTTTTAAAGATCGCAATTGCTCGAAAACGGTAAAAATTAGACAAAAAAGTTCTAATAAAAATGTGTAGAGCATAAAATTTTACATTAAAAAAAAGTTTTTTTTCCTCCAGTCAAAATTAACCGATTATGGGAGGATTTAAGAAATGACTGAACCGATTGTCATGAAACTTTACAAACGGCACGGAAACGGTGAGCTAACCAAAAAAAACTTGTATTTTTTTTTGTGGAAAATAACAAAATAAGTAGCTTTTGATTATTTAAAATCTAAATAACGCTACATTAATAGATCTTATCTACGTGCAACCGTAGCGAGTAGTAGATATATAAAGAAATAAGTAATCATCAAACTACAATCTGTAATTTTCCATCTGATAAATGATAGCAGAAGAAGTTCGTGGACTTATTACCGTGCTGATGTACAACCAACATACATATTGACACGAGGGCTTCTCTTTTCCGAGGCTTTCGACTACACAGCTTTCAAGTTGTGTGGACTCTGCTATTATAATGCAAATTATTTTCCACAAGTGAACGGCAGAGTCGGGAAGGGACGTCCTAGACTAAGGTGTATCGACCAAATTGGCGACATATTGAAAATGGGCCAGATTAGGAGCGCCCTTATATATTTTGTATGCAACAAAATATAATGTGTATTTATGTTGGATTATTTTCTTTTGTTTTAATGCTACTCCTACGTCAAATTCTCACCACTTCGTGGGTTGGCCGGTAGAGAATGCCTTTAGGCATTAAGTCTGCCCCTTGTATCCTTTTTTATATGGGATTACAATAAAAAATTTAAATAAATAAATATGGTTATATGCTCCCGAATAAATATTCAAGTAACATTCAGTTTAATTAGTATCAGTAACATTCAAATATTTGATTCGTCTCTGGAATCTAAACAGTAAGCGAATATTTTACCTTGACTGTTTCAATCATAATGCGAAACAGTTGACAGGCAACAGATCTCAAGTTCCTACGCTATTTTCACTTTTCATCGAACACAATATTTCTGATACGATGCCGAGAACACGCCTCCTCTTGTTTCTGAGATCAGTGTAGCCTGTGTAGTAATATCATGATCACGATAATGATGATATAGAGCAATAAGTCCGCCGCAGTGCATGCTGCGTGTTAGCACACTTCACATTTTCCCTAAAATATTTTATTTCTCACCCATACAGGTATTTCCTTAACACGGTTTACTACCGGCGAGTACGTGATAAATCAGTGGCACTATAATTGTAGACCTGGTAGTTCAGGAGATTTGCGCTCGTCGGGAATTTCACAGTGCATTCATACATCATTATGCGAAAACATAGTAAACTTTTCGAAGTAATAAGTGATATCAATGTGTGATATATACTATGTTAATTCTCGATAAAGAATTAATATTGCACATTTACAATCAAAAGCGAAGAGTGCTTTATAATCGGTAAAAAATTGCAATTAATCTGAGTTTTCTCTCATCTCCATCGTTACCGTAACAGCCTATTAAAGTCCACTGCTGAATATAGGCCTCCCCCATAGATTGCCTCATAGGCGCAATATTTGCATTAGTTGTTAAGTTTGGCAAGCGGGTCGGCAACCGCAGTTTTTTTTTATTTTATGTCGTTATTAGGATGCGCTTCTGCCCATCTTATAATTTGTTTCCCCAGTCACCTCTCACGACACCCACGTAACTAACACCTTTTACAAATAACATTACTGTAAAAAATGACAACGATGAGAGCTCTTTCAAAATTAAGGCAACGAATTAACGAGTGCATACTGGTTAATTCGTTGACTCAATTTTTTTAAGACCTTACCTTACCTTAGATTGAGTATAATACAACGAATACAGTTCTTAACCCGGGATTTATACCAGAAATGGAATGTACTAACAGTTCGTCAACTCCCTTTGATACAACGTTAAAGGAGAAAGGGCATTGTCTGTGTCCACCAAAAATTTAAAATAGCATTTGCAGAGGTTTTTTTTTTGTTTTTTGACTATATACTCTTTAAAAAAGCAACCTGTAAATTTACTTAAAAAATGGTTACCGATATAAACTTTTTTTTAAATGAAAGCGCGGCGCTTATGAAAACAATGTGATCTCCTTGAATAATGTACACACTCAGTTTACAGAAACATATACATATACACACGCGCGCGCGCGCGTGTTTGTTTCTCTTGCTCTTTTTAAACACAAACACATTTTTATTCATTTTTTATCAGTACATACATACCATGTGATTCTTTATCCGGCGGTGGAGGCTAGCTGGCACAGGTACATAGAATCTTAGTATCGTCACCAGTCTCTACAACTAGCATTTGTTAATTACCTAGTATGTAGGTATAACGATGTTTGAACTGTGTTTGAAATAAAGATTATTATTATCTGGGTTATCTGTATACTTTTCTCATCTGGTTGGGCTGTTTAAATATATAATTGTATTTTTTACGAAAGATATAAACATACATAAATATCAATAAAATAGAATAAATATATTATTATTATTATCCTAACTGCTTATGTACTATGGTGTGTTGATTTTATAACTATGAATGTTATACATTTAAAACATTATATTACATTATATAGATTGTTTTATAAATGTGAGATAATATTACTAAAATAAATTTAACAATAGGAAATTGAAATGCCGCTATGTCGTAGGATTTTGCGGGAACCGCAATAAGGTTTGCCAAAATTAACGAATGCCATGGATGCTTTCACAATAAAGTAGAAATATTTACGCTATCTCTACATATTAAATATTTTAAAACATATTAATAGTTTAATGCGTAAAATATTTCAATTTTTTAATACATATTATTATTTTGCTGTTTTAGATAAATCTAAATGAACGGCGATATGCAGATCAGTGACCTTGAAAAACAATTATTTACAAATGTAATGATCTAAAATGTGCGCAACAATGCACTGTAGACGCCAAAAAGTTGGAAAGTTCGAAAAAACTGGTCTTTAAAAAAAGAGAATCAGATACTACTATTTTAATGATCCTACGCAAACATCTTGGCGTTACAAAATCAGAGAAATATGGTCATTCAATAAACTCATGTTGCCTTAAAAACAAAAGCGTGATATGTGTAGCAACTAAGCTACATTGTAAACGAGATATTATTTATTTCGTGAAAAACTGCTGTGAATTCAGCCATAATCTGTTCATGCGAATCGAATTGAATTCAAAAATCGGGCTGACTATAGCAGTTCTAATAAAAACAAAATTGATAAAGGCTTTGAGATTTCTATTTGGTATTCTGAGAATATTCACCTCGTGTACATTTTTTTGACATTGTAATTGCTTGTGCATGAAAACAGAATGTATCTCTCAAGTAATACATATTATTTATTAGATTGTTAAGTGCGATTGCCAAGTCAATTTATTCATTTAAAACATAAAAGATTTTTAATATTGATATGGTCACTATAAGATGTTATTAGGTTACCTAATTACGTAATAACTTAAGACTGAAGGACCCTTAAGTAGGGACTGAATAAACTAACCGACGTGGTATTACATGGACCTCACAACTTTTTACGGTAGAAGAAGTTTTTTTTTACAAGTTATGTTTTTAATGGCATTTATTATATGTTTATGTACAGATTTGCATGCTATAAAGATATAAACAACCATTTTTTTTTAATTGTTTGTCTGTGCGGGCTAATCTTCGCAATAACAAAACCAATTATGAAGAAACTTTACGAACAGGCAGAGCAATGCTAGGAGGGATCTATTATCCGAAAACTTTGATTAACTGAAAAAAAAATTCTTTGATTATCTTAAATTTAAATAACGCCAGGTTGTTAGATTCAATCCAGGTGAAGTCGGGGCGGGTCGCTAGTTATTAACCCCCTGCGCTTGAAGCTAGTTATTTGAGAATTACTGACAGACACCTAAATTTTTCAGAGTTTAATATGATATATAATTGGTAATATATAATTTATTAAGTCAATTTAATCCTGAATCCAATACCAAAATCCATATGTACAGAGTACCATAATTTCTATTTTACATTCTAGAACAATTTTAAAGAAAATCCTACATGATTTCACCTAATGAATATATTGCGAATAATGTGCCTTAGGTCCGATATTTCAATATCGTCAGGTAACATTCATCAATCAAATTTTGTATTTTATCGTATGAATAAATTTGAACTGACGATTGAAAAATCGACCCTAAAATCTTATTTATCAAAGTATGTTCATGCTTTTAGTTTGTGTTTACTTTTATAGTACATAGAAGCTGAAAAACATTTCAGTTCGTCGTTGAGATTATGGCAGAATAATGGCTTTCAGTGTTATTAATATTATAGAATGATAACGCAGTTTCTCAGATGTCAGGGTGTATAAATTGTGACAGATTACCCAAAAAGAAACTTTATTATAAGATTTATTAAACTAATAAATCTCATGTACACCTACGCAACTTGATTGTTTTAGTTTTTGATAATGTAAAATGCTATAGACGTAATTTAAAACCAAATATATATAAATTTTTTCTTTAAAACAGACTCACAGACATTCTAGGACTTTTTGAGTAAACTGACGGAAACAAATTGTATCAACATGTCGGATGTTTTTATGTTACCTACTATCGATATGAAGCATGTCGATTATAACTTTAATTACTTTTTAATTTTTCTTGACTTTTTGATTTGATTCGTATAGAATGTTTAAAGGTTTTAGACTTACAACAAACATTTCGTTGGAAAATAAATCATAATTAATTAAATCATAGACAACAATCATTCTTTGTAACTCGAATCAGATTTCTGAAATTCCTTTATCATGTAATTAAAGTCCTTCTATTTATTAAATGCTTTCGGTTAACAATAACAATCCTAAATATACACTTGCCACTCAATAGTAGTCCTGGTAAGTAATAGTGGTATCTAGATTCTAGATATTATCTGTAACAAAGATAAAACTCCAAAATACTTTTGTAGATCTAATTTACTTTAAAAAGTGTTTTTATTAAGCTTACTAGGGTGAGTTATTTTGTTATAAAAGTAAGAGATCATTTCTGGCTTGAAAAATATTGAAGAATGCTATTTTAAAAAAGCATACATAAAATATTTCTTATAAGTTTAATTTTAATAGGAGATCATAAGTTTACTATTATTTATTTATAAAAAGAAAGAAGGAAATAATACATATATATACGGACAAAAGTTTTAAATAATGATTAGTCTATGTCCCTAGTAAAGTCGACCTGCCCCCCAATTATTTTAAAGGTTTTTTTTTTAATACTAAACCAATGTTAACTATTAACGCATAGACTTATCATCAATATCAATACAGCCCTTCACCGCTTAACATAGGCCTCCCCCAAGGAATACCATAAAACACGATCCTGAGCCACCTGCATCCATCGACTTTCTACGTGTTTTACCAGGTCTTCACTCCAGTGGACTTAACTCCAGTGACAGTGCATCTAAGGCTGCATCACCACTTACCACCAGGTGGGATTGTGGTCAAGCACTGGCTTATAATAAGTAAAAAAAAAAGTGGTATCCCTACACTTCGCCTACGTATACGGATACGGATATATCTTAAGATGAACATGGACAAAACAAAGATCAAGTGTAACGTCCATGTCACACCTATGCCGGTAGTTGCAGGGAGCACTTAGCTCGAAGTTGTAGACGAGTATGTCTACCTGGAACAAATAGTCTAAGTAAGTCCAACTTCGATCGAGAGTTCAACCGACGGATTCGGTTCAGGAAATTACGACACATCTTCTCGTCAGGTATACCTCAAAACCTGAAAACGAGATTGTACAACCAGTGTGTGTTGCCAGTGATAACATATGGATCTGAGTCGTGGTCCTTCACTGCTGGCCGTATGAGTAAGCTCAAGGTCGCTCATCGTTCTCTGGAGAGGGCTATGTTCGGAGTTTCTCTGCGTGATAAACTTAGAAATGAGGATATCCGCAGTAGAACCAAAGTTACTGATATAGCCCAACGAATTAGTAAGCTAAAGTGGCGATGGGCCGGCCATATAGCTCGAAGAACCGGCAACCGATGGAGAAAAAAAGTTCTCGAGTGGCAGCCTTGTACCGGCAGGCGAACGGGACCAGGTTAATTTTTAATTACAAGGAATGAAATATCTTTTTATAACTTCCCAATTTATTTTTAAACCCTATCATTTAAAACCTAAATGACATTGGATATCTGTGCGATTCGTTTTGCCTTTTCCTCAGCGTCTCATTTGTTCACTTATTGTAAGTTCGTAATTTAACTGCTTACAAAATCGATTTAATGAAAACTAAACGAGATTTTCACTATGCGTTGAATAAATTGTTTTTGTTAAGCAACATCTGAGGGCACGGCAGTGCCCCCGCCAAGTCAAACAAAAAAGCGGCACGCCCGTACCATCCTTTTCTCGAAGCAGTTCAGGCCATTTTCGAAACCATATAACTTCGTTTTGGATAAAACTAGAAGCCTGAATTTTCGCTATCTAAGTAGGCATTGTATAAACTCAGTACATTTCAAATTTCATTAAATTTGAACTAGTAGTTTAAGAATTATAACTAGTCAAAGTTTCTTAATTTTGTTACTCACTGACTGACCGATCATCAAAACTCTAAGGCACTTCTAGCAGACATAAAAGCTTCAAAATTGGAATGAAACTATTGTTTAGTATATAAATCAAGCAAAAATTAAAATATTTTGCAATTTCGGTCCAGTTTTCGAAATACACCAACTGCATAAATAACTTTGTAATCTTATATAAATATATAGGATTACAAAGTTACATTTGCAGTGAATGAATCAGTGTACCTATATACGTATAATATAATGGAATAATAGGTGTAGATAGGTACCTAGATATAACTATCTACAAAAAGAAATGAGTTGCCATCAAAAACATAACTTGTAAAAAAAACCAAGTCTCGCAATTCAGTTCTTCTACCGTAAAAAGTTGTGAGATCCATGTAATACCAAGTCGGTTAATTTATTCAGTCCCTACTTAAAGGTCCTTCTGTCTCAAGTTATTACGTAATTAGCTAACCTAACAACATCTTATAGTGACCATATCAATGTTAAAAATCTTTTATGTTTTAAATAAATAAATTGGCTTGGCAATCGCACTAAACAATCTAATTTAATATAATATGTATTACTTGAGATATATATTGCAATTTCATGCGATGGCCAAGTCAATTTATTTATTTAAAACATAAAAAAATTTTAATATTGATATTGTCACTAGAAGATGTTGTTAGGTTAGCTAATTACGTAACAACTTAAGACAGAAGGACCCTTAAGTAGGGACTGAATAAATTAACCGACTTGGTATTACATGGATCTCACAACTTTTTACGGTAAAATAAATGAATTGCGAGCCTTGGTTTTTTTTTACAAGTTATGTTTTTGATGGTATATTGTTTACGAAATATGTGAGAGGAAAACAAATTTACTAACGTTAAACCTTTGATCTTCACCGGCACTAATGAAATTGTTAATTGCAATTTTATGTGATGGTTTACGGTGTATTCAACGATGAAGGAAAACATTGTGCTAACTGTACTGGAGCAGCGCGGTGAACTCTAAAAAGAGAGATCTAAAATTTTTTAAAACAACTTTAAAAATTTCTTAAATACCATAGTTTAAAGCCGAGCCTATCAATAAACCACGTCTTATAAGGTCGTCAGCAGTAAATTTGACGTTTTATGGAAAATAAAACTTGTAAAAACGAGGCTTTTATCGGGGATTTTTCTTGAAACTGTCTTATGCGGGGCTTTCTCTTTGTCACGGCTTGACGTTAAGCTTTAGAATACCCTGAATTTGTCAACATGAAAAGCCGATACGAGATTTTGTTTAATTTAATTTAAAGCGCCATACATATCTTATCTATGTTTTTATTTAATAAAACTGAAGTGACAAACGAACATATAGTCCAGTCCACCTGGTAGTAGTGGAATAATAACCAAGTACACCTGCAGCAAACTTTATACAAAGAAGCCATGAAATCCCTACATGGTCTGTAATTATACTGGTTTTCTATATTTCTATCTTGGACCTGGAATATAGCAATCCAAGCAATGCCTTTTGGCGGCAGTATTATTATGATATATATGGTAGAGCTATGCTACAGATGTGTAGTTGTAGCATGAATTGGTCGCCTCAACTGGGGAAGGACTACGCTCTTACAGAATACCAGCGTGAAATAACAGCATAATGCCGCCGTATTTTGCATGGTGAGTGTAAAGAACAGGAGACCCTTTTTACTAGAAACAAAGTATTCCACTTAGTCCGCAGGGTTGGCAACACATCTGCATTTTTATTCTTGATCGGGGATGGGAATGTCTACAATTATTTATAGGCCACAGCATCCACTTACCATCAGGTGGACTGTGTGCTCGTTTGTCACCCTTATGCTATAAAAATATTATTAAATGTTAAAGTTAACAGTCAACCTATAAACGTCTCACTGCTGGGCACAGGCCTCCTCTTATTCCTGACAGGGTTTTAGGGCATGAAAATGTCAGCCTCGCTGCACCAATGCGTGTTGGCAAACTTTACATGTGTTAGAAATATTATTTTTAAATTATTAATAAAAAAATATTGTCCGACGAAAAATGACTACCAAAAACATGAATAGATTTTTTTCTAGTTTAATACTATGCTGATTTTTTTTATAATTTATGTCATACTTTCTATCTGTATATATGATAACAAAAGCGCAATTCCTTAATTTAAAAATAAAATTCTATCTAATGGCTAACACTAACTTTCCTATAAATTAGTAAAAATTGTGTAATAAGCGCCTCTACGCGACGTCCCTTTCTATTAATGCCTTCCCTCTTTTTGTTTACTTTTTTCTATTATCTTGAAGTGAATTCTCTTTTTAAAATCCTAAAAATGATAATGAAGTCATTTAAATAACGTTGTGGCCCACTTTAATCTTACCTAAGCAAACAAAGCGTTCGCTGGATTAATTATCTCAATTACATAATCATTTATGATGGTATTCTTACTATATTAAAAACTATGTTCTTCTTATTTTTATTTATTCATCACAGCCTATGAAAATAACTCATAGGGATATTTGACATAAATGCCATATTTTCCGGTTACCAAACCGCATGCCAAGCGTGCCGACTATGGCAAATATCCATTCCGCGGCGTAACCTATGGTAAAGGCCTTTGGACTTAGTCATCAGCTAGCTGGCTAAGCCGAAAATTTTATGCGCTGCCATACCGTTCATCAGTTTGCGCTAAGACTTTATTAACTTATTGCTTGGACTTCTGCTAAGGTTATAGGCATAATACCTACAATTAACTTACTATAGGTGGAACAAGCCGGTTTTCGAAAAGGCTTTAGTACCATAGACCACCATACACACCCTTCAGCAAATTGTACAGAAGACAGAAGAGTACAATCTGTCACTTTGCCTTGCGTATGTGGACTATGAGAAAGCCTTTGATTCCGTCGAAATTTGGGCGGTGCTACAGTCCTTTCAGCGGTGCCAAGTTGACTATCGGTATATCGAAGTGCTGAAGTGTTTGTACAGTAGGGCTACGATGGCTATCCGAGTACAGAACCAGAGTACGAAACCTATCCAACTGCAGAGAGGTGTAAGACAGAGCAACGTTATATCCCCGAAACTCTTCACCGCTGCATTGGAAGACGTTTTCAAGCTACTGGACGGGAAAGGATATAGAGAGGGCTATGCTCGGAGTTTCTCTGCGTGTTAAACTTAGAAATGAGGATACCCGCAGTGGAACCAGAGTGACCGACATAGCCCAACGGATTAGTAAGCTGAAGTGGCAATGGGCCGGCCATGTAGCTCGAAGAACCGGCAACCGACGGGGAAAAAAGGTTCTCGAGGGGCGGCCTCGTACCGGCGGACGAAGTTTAGGGCGTCCCCCCACTAGATGGAGTGACGACCTGGTAAGACATGCAGGAAGTCGATGGATGCATGTGCAATGCAATTCTGTAACACATAGAATCTTAGGAGTTGCCAAAATTGGTAAATTGCTAGTAAAAAAATCGCGCGGGAAATATCTGTGATTTCATGCAAATCGAACGCAAAGCGTTGCATTTTATTTCCGTGCGAATATTTTGTGCAATATAAAGTAAGTATTGCTATGTCCGTACTGCGGAATAAAATTCGCGCGTTCGCATCTCTCTCCAGCTAAAATTATTTTTGTCCAATTCGTATCTTGATAGGATAGAATAGCCCAACTAATAAGTAGTAGTAAATTATTGAAGGATTTTATAGTCATTCTGTAATATTCGAAAAACTTTTTACTGTATTTTCGCAGCCTTTCATGTTTTATGTAGAAAATACTTTCATAGGTCTCAAGGCCGTAAATTAGTGAATCCAATGTTCATGACATCTTTTGATACGTTTATCACGCCGCCGCCGTAGTATCAGGTTAATAATAAAAAATCTGTTGTTCATTTTTAAACGTGCGTTTCAGCGGGGAACTGCATCGAACTGACAAAAATCGTACGAAATTTTATTCGCAGTGCGTACCTACTAGGTGCAAATCCTATCACGGAATATAGTACGCCAGAATAAAAGTCGCACGGTGAAATATCGCAGTGAGGATAATGAATGTATTATCATTCATAATCATTGAGTTATATGTACTACGTACTAGAGAAGCCATTCCAATAAGATATTAATATAAAATAAATATAAGAATTTAATATAAAATATCTTAATTTAATCTAAACAAACATATTTCTAAATAAAATGTAACAATAATTATTTTTATGGAATTCACAAATTTTCAATTTACGCAATATTTAGTTTGTATGGATTGCACTACAGTTTAGTTGAACATAGTCAATGTTCGGAATGGCTTCTCTAGTACGTAGTACATATAACTCAATGTTCCAAATTGAAAAATATAACTTTTCTAAATTTAAAACGAAATTGTGACAATTATTTTTTCTGTGGCAGCAAAGCGCCGGGTACTAGCTAGTTACTAATATTTTTTTTTACTTATACTTTATTATATTTAAGCTCTTTTGTATCATAACTGAAAGATAACCAAATTAGTTAATGTCTATGTCCCGATATAACTCTCCGTAGAGAGTAATAGTGTAGTTTTGTTCTAGGTCTATTGAACAAAGTTGAATGACAAAAAAATTAGCAACAGTCTGCTAGCCAGCTAGCCATAGATTATTATTACAGCTTGGAGTAAGGACTTCAATAGAAATAAAAGTGTTCTGTGGTAAGGACTAAAGCAAACCAGTCCATTTCTAAATTAACTGCATTAGTTTTATGACACAATAAAATACAATATTGAAAATATTGTTTATCAATAATAAAGCCATTGTTATTAAACATATTAAATTTCCTTGCATTTGTAATACCTCTTTTTGTTTTTAAATACCAAAAATACAATCAATGATTATTCATGCGCAAAGTCAATAATCAAATTAACTATAGGCCAGTATTGCACTAAGTCAATTCAGAACTGTAAAATGATCGTCTGTTAGGGCAGAGATATGCGGATCAAAACAATTTCCATTATTTTTCAACTATTTTAACAGCCCATTCCATATATAAAATATTGTAATTTGTAACTTTTATATTCAAATGATTTTACATGACATCTATTAGTTGCCGTTAAATGGTTAAATTGATCGATATTTCATTCATCAATTAATTTCAAGTAAATTCCATAGATTGCCTCATAAAGTGAATATTTGCCACATTTGTTACGTTTGGCACACGAGCACACGAGTTTGATAACAGCCATATATTTTTATTGTTGAATTTATTATAGTATTTAATTATTTATTAAATAGTGAAGTGGGACTGTATGATAATTTAAGTTTTTAGTTTCTTTTTATTAACATAACATAAACACTGACGCCTGTCACCCAGAGGGGTAGGCAGAGATTATGGACTTCCATTTGGTACGATCCTGACACACCTCTCTCGCTTCCTCCACATCCATATATCTTTTTATTATAATGTAAAAAATATTGTAAATTTGAATGTTATGTAAATAAATTCTTATTAAATATTTGTTACAGAGTCAGTCATTTATCAGGAAGATGTTTCTGCCATCCTCTGTTTGAGTTTTCCTCTGTCGCCTCTTACGACACACACGGTATAATATGGGTTAGTGAATTCTCCTACACCGCCACTACACAGCGATGATGTTTAAATTGATTTTTAAAAAGGTTTTATTATGATTGAAAATGTTTTCAATTAATATTTTGTTATTAAATTAATTAATACCAACGTGGAAATATAAAAGTGGAAATTAAAGCTAATCTTTCTCAACCATAGAGCAACACGGGTCATCGGCGAACAGCTTGTAAATGTCCAGCATATCACGGGTATCTATTCTTTAAAAAATATAAAAGATGTCTGTGTATTTAATATCGTTTTTATTTTATGGTGCCAATGGTCCCCATTACATTTCAAAGTAAATATACAGCCTATCCCATAGCTGGGCACAGGCCTCCTCTAACTTGTAAAGGGGAGTTTTTGGAGTAAATATTCTGCCGCGCTACTGCAGTGTGTATTGGCGCACTTTACGTATCCTCAAAATATTTTTGTTCCGTAGACATTCAGGTTTTTTCGCGATATTTTCTTCATCGCCGAGTATGAAGTAAGTCAGGGCTTAAAATTGCAATCAACTAGTGTCGGTGGAAATCGACCACGCGTTGCTCGCATAGTGTAATTTACAACGAGTGCTTAGTCCCCTTAGTTCCTTCGGCTGTTTATTACCTTGACGCTACTTTTTTTTGGTTCTGTTAGGTGCGTAATATTTTAAAAGCATTAAATATTTTAAAGGCATTAAACATTTACCACGTGCTCGGCGGTGAAGGAAAACATCGTGAGGAAACCTGCATGTCTGAGAAATAAAAAATAATATCTCGTAGACATGTGAAGTTCGCCAACACGCATTGGGACAGCATGGCGGACATTTCCTTGCCCTAAAACCCTCTCAGAAATGAGAGGAGGCTTGAGCCCAGCAGTGGGACGTATATAAGCTGCAACTTTACTTTTACTTTACTTTAAACATTTTGTCAAATTTTGGATGCTCATGATACAAAAGTTATAACATTTTATTAGCACAACGCAATACGAATCGATAATTAATACTGCTAGTCTGAAAATGGGAGTGACATTTTCCAACTTCCATTTCCTTAAGATCAGTGTTTGGAGTATTACGACATTCCGGAAACTTTCCTATCAGCCGTCTGACAGTTTTAATACGTGGAACGGAGTGATTTTAGTGCCACGTTTGAATAATGTTAATATCACGAACTTTAAATAAGATACATAAAATCTTATATGACGGCGCATTCTTGAAAAGTCCTTTAATCAGCTATGAGTTTATAAGACTGGTTTGTCAAAATGCATGCTGAGCGTGGCAACTATGGCAAATAGAGATACAATAGAGTTTTGATAAGCTATAATGATAAATGATGGTGATGGAGTGGTTACCGGGAATATTAGGTTTTAATTGTATTAGAGTTCAAAGACAAAATGTTGCATTGATGGTATTTTTATTTAAAATTAATTTAAATTTGATCTGTTTATTTACATTAAATAAATTATTTAAATTAATTGCCTTTAACCACATGCTAGACAAGTTACGCAGTTAGCACATTCTTTTGTGTTATATCCCACATAGACAATGGACAATCGTTAATTGTTACTTTTTTTATAGTATAAGGGTGACAAACGAGCACACAGTCCACCTGATGGTAAGTGGTTGCTGCGGCCCATAGACATCTACATCTATCCTCTGTTACAAATCAAAATGTAGATGCGTTGTCACCCGTGAGGACTAAAATGGAATGCCTCATTTCCAATAAAAAGGGCCTCCGGCAACCTGCACTCACCAAGCGAAATGCAGAGGTAAACCTCTACTTCACGCTGGTTTTCTGTAAGGTCGTGGTACTACCCCGGTTCGAGCCGGCCCATCCGTGCGATAGCAAAAGCTGCCGCGTGGCTCTACCACTGTTAAACTTAAATGTTAATTAACTTAAATGTTATTGAAATCTATAAGTAATATTATAAGCTATAAGCACCGAGTAGTGGTCGTGTAAGAATATCCACTACCCCATATCATCCCGTGGGTGTCGTAAGAGGCGACAGAGGGAAACAAATTTGGAGATGGGCAGCAGCGTCTTCCTAATAACAGCTAAAAATTAAAAAAAAAAACTGCGGTTGCCAATCATGCGACATGAGACCATGAGACATTCGTTTATTGTTTAAAGTTGTCTGCAAGCATCTATAGGCTGCAGTAGCCAGTTATTCACCATCAGGAGTACTGGCTCGTTTATCACTGTCGAAAATTTGATTACTTTCTAAGGAAACGGTCAATGCTGTCAGGTTTTTAAGTCACTTAGTGAACGTGAGTGGCGATATAAGAATGTCCACTACCCCATATCATCCTGGGGGTAACGTAAGAGACGAAAGAGGTAAACAAACCAGAACATGGGCAGCAGCTTCTTCCTAATAACGACTAAAAAATAAAAAAATAAACTGCGGTTACATACTCTTGACTGACTGTATGTGAATAGAAGCAGATACAGATAAAGTTTTAGGAATAAGTATGTATTACATTTGCCGTGTATTTACTATAAAAAGTAAAATTAGCTATAAGCTTAATAAAATCATATGTAATGTTATATATGTATGTAAAAAGGTTTCAGGATCAAACACCAATAATCCTTTGAATAATTCAAATTTGCAGATAATGTTAGACATTTGAAATGATGTATCAAACATAAAAGGCAAATTCAAATATTTTGTGCTTTGTTCCTCTCTAAGCTGTATCAAATCTGCATTGCTAACAACCAGACATTAGTGAGCCGTGATAGCTCAAGAAACAAGTGCTCGTCGCAAATAAATTTACTGTTCCGAGTTCAATCCTCCTCTCATTTCTGAACGGGTTTTAGGGCAAGGAAACGTCTGCTGCGTTGCCCCTATGCGTGTTAGCGAACTGCACACAGTGTTGCCAACTCGAATTTTTCCAAATCCGTAAATTGGTATAAAAAGAATCCGTAAAATTCGGTAGATGCTATTTCAAAATATCCGTAAATGTGCAGACTTCTAAAATGGATCGAAAATTTTTGTTTTTGTCATAGAATAGATAATTTTTTTGGAGATTTTTTTTCTGTCATGTAAAATTCTTGTTGGAAGTTCAATTGTATAACATCAAATCAAGCTGCACGTTATAAGAAATAAGTATCATAAAATGATTGATTAAAAATTAATTGTTATTTTTTAATTAAATTACTTTAAGTAAGAAAAAAATAAAATAATTAACACTTAA
Source organism: Parnassius mnemosyne (assembly GCA_963668995.1). Lineage (NCBI taxonomy): Eukaryota > Metazoa > Arthropoda > Insecta > Lepidoptera > Papilionidae > Parnassius > Parnassius mnemosyne. The sequence continues at coordinate 23,804,506 of CAVLGL010000080.1, forward strand.
ATATTTGTGCATATTTATACTAAAAAAAATTACGATACAAACTTAATGCTGGAAAATTTTGAAGAAATAATTTTACGAATGTAAAACAACGGACCATCTTCACTAAAATTAACATAGATAATTTTTTTCTGGTATCTGTTAATTTATTTGATAAATTACTGTGTTTCAGATTTGGGTAATTTATGTAACAGTGAAAAGTATACAACTAACAACTTTTAGAAAATCGAAAAAAAAAGACAGGAAAAGCGAAGACTTATTCGGCAGAATTTTTTTAATAACTATAAAGACGATTGCGACAGCATGGATTAGAAAAATTTGAGACGTAAGTGGCAATTCAATCATCTACGAAAATTTTATAAGACACAGACAAAAGAAAATATTTATTGAGCTTTTCCGTTAAGAAATGCTCAGTAACTGCCCGTAGTCAGGAAGTTAGCGGTGTCTTACCCCGTGCTTCGAAAAGCACGTAAAGCCGTTGGTCCTGCGCCTAATCTCTCTCCGGTCGTGTCGATTTACCGTCCTATTCAACTATGAGAGTGAGGAAATAGAGAGTGCACCTGTGCTTGCGCATACACTTGGACACTATTATACTGTCTTGTGCCGATGACTAGTCTCCGTTAAAACTGGCCACCGTGAGCGAAATTCGGTCTGGAGGACATTATTACACTTACTTATCTTCACGCACAATCCCTGACGGGGTAGCCAGAGAGAACAGATCGCCAAGTGTCACGATCCTTACATACCTCTTTCGCTTCTTTCAGATTCATTATCTTCTTCATACATGCACGTCTAGGTATCCGAGTACACTTGACCCTCCCCTCTTCGAGCAATTTGCTCACATGGTCTTCGAAAGTTAGTCTCGGTCTACCTCGACACCTTTTAATATTTACTTTCGCGCTATATATTTTCTTCACCATTCGGTCTTCACTCATTCGCTCAACGTGCCCAAACCATCGAAGCACGCCCTTATCTATTTTTGTAATAAGGTCATCATTCAAACCTGCCATTGGTGGTGATGGTGATAGTGCACGCAATTGATTAAGGCCAGGAGGTGCTCTTCTATTATTATTATTATAATATTATTAAAAAAAATTCTCAGCTGAAAGCTGGTAATTAAATGGCGATTACGGGTTGAAACCATGTAACCGTCATTGTAATAGGGGATAAACTACTTATTGTTATTTGGGTTATCTATAAAGTTTTCTCATCTGATTGGGCTGTTTAAATATATAATTGTAAACGAAATATATAAACATACATAAATATCAATAAAATAGAATAAATACATAGAAATACACAAATATATAAAAACCCAACCAGATGGAAGCCCTCGGCAGGGGAGACGAAACGGCCGAAGGTTAGGTGGAAAGGGAAAGAAACCGGCGGACGATACGGGCTGTATCGAGAAGCACCGCCTTTTGCATTTGAGCTTGGAGCGGTCCGTCACGGAGTCCCAGTCGCCTCAGATGACCCGAGAGGCTGACTGGGATTAACCCGTTCGCAGAAACGACCACAGGAATAATTTGGCAGACCACCCCACATGTCGGTCACCTCGTGAGCCTGGTCCAGATATTTTGTCAGCTTATCTGTTTCGGCTTTCACGAGGTTCTCGTCATAAGGAATGGTAATGTCGACCAAAAATATCCTTGACTGTGCCCGGTCCGTCAGCACAATATCAGGTTTATTCGCAAGAATGGTCCTGTCTGTGATGATTGCCCGGTCTCAGTAGAGCCTGGCGCGGTCATTTTCGAGCACGGCTTCCGGTAACTACTTATAATATGGCAGTTTCCGATCCACGAGACCGTATTTCAGAGCGAGCACCTGGTGTAGAATCCGGGCTACTAGGTTGTGTCTGTGCAAATACTCAGAGTTAGAAAACGCTGAACAACCAGAGATGACATGCCTAAGTGACACACCGGGATGGCGACAAGCTCGACAGATGTCGACGGCGCCATCCTTTAGGATGTATTTCCGATAATTGTTGGTCTTAATAACCTGATCCTGTATTGCACAGACAAAACCCTCAGTTTCCCCAAGGAGGTCACCGAAACGTAGCCAGTGGAGGGAGGCGACTGTGTCTACGAAAGGCTCATGAAGTGCCTTGTAGAACCTCCCGTGGAGCTCCTTCTCCTTCCATACGGTCTCCGGGTCGGAAATGCTCTGTATTTCCGGGTCTTGCCATTGCTCGTTGGATACGGATAGAGGGGTTAGCCCTTTATCACAAGAAATAACATCCCTATAGTATGGATCATCCGCTCTCGTCAGAAAGTAATTACGGAGGCTGCACACTTCGCGATTATGCATGGTAAGCGCGCTTAAAAAGCCGCGCCCACCATGCTTCCGCGGCAAGTACAGTCTCATTACTGACGATTTCGGATGATGCATCCTGTGGGGCGTCATTAAAGTGTGGACTTTTCTGTCCAGAGCGTTCAGTTTGGTCTGAGTCCACCTGAGTATGCCAAAGGTATACATGAGAACAGGCATGATCCAACCGTTATATGCGTGCGTCTTATTCACACCGGACAAAAGGCTATTAAGCACTTTGGTCATAAAACACATTGATAACTGACCGTTTCATACCGATGTTCTGTGACAAACACAGGTATCGGTATGTTTCAGCCTCGGAAAGGGTCCTTATGCTGATGGGCATAGATAAGTCTATGCCCTCAGAGTTAGCAACCCTTCCCCTTTGGATATGGAGGATCGCACACTTATCCGTCCCCAGCTCCATTCCAATAGAATTACTAAAATCACAAGTGATGTTTAGCAATTCCATAAGATGGGAGCGACTGGAGGCGAATAACTTGAGACATCCATATAGAAAAGGTGGGTCACTTTTAAACCTCCTTTCCGAAGCTGTAATCCTCTCCCGGGACCCTCCAGTAAAGTACTGAGAGGGTTCAAAGAGAGGCAGAATCAGATTGGACTCAAACAATCGCCCTGGAAGATACTCCTTCTTATCATTATGTGATTCTCCGCAGCCGTCATCCGCTGGCCTGACAAAAGATCGTACTCTACTGCTCCATTCACTGCCCGAGGAAGTCTTGAACTGTACAGTCAACCTTGTACAGCTCGAGGACCCTCTTAAGCCATGTATGAGGCAAGGAGTCGAATGCCTTTTTGTAGTCTATCCAGGCGGCGGAGAGGTTCCGACGGTTGCGTTTAACCACCTTGCCAATGATCGCGTCAATGAGGAGTGGTACTTTGGTTCCACGACCACCACCCCGACATATATTTTGAGCACGCGACATCACCGGATTTGACTTCAGGTGAAGAGTGATGCTCGCGCTCAAAATGGATGTTAGTGTCTTGTATATGGTAGGTAGACACGTTATGGGGCGGTATTTGCTCTGCTCTGTGGAATCCCGGTCTTTAGGAACCAAATGAGTGATCCCAATAGTGAAGAGGCTCGGGAGCGACTTTTGGTCGAGAGCCTCTTGAAACTGTCGTGACACACCACGAACCCCTTCAGCCAGTAGTGATGCAGTCCGTCGAGTCCCGGACTTTTCCAGTTCGGGGCCCTGCGGACCGCCCCAGCGACGTCATCCGGCGTTATGATGATGGGGTCCATGGGCATAATATTCGCACATTGACTCGCCACAACTTCCGTCCAAAGGCCCTTGCTGTGGTTTATGGGCTCTGACCACAAGCTGCGCCAGAATGCGATAGTGTCGGCCTGATTCGGTGCTCGGCCCGTTCCACGTACTATTGGTCGCTCCAATGATTCATAGAACCTCTTCTGATCACTCTGGAAGAGACGATTTTTGTTGAACCGTGTCGACCTCTCGTTATATCGCCGAACCCGCTTCACCCCAGCAGCGATTTTCTGCTTCAGGTCGTCTATGCGCTCCGTCAGTTTTTGCGTTATATCTGGCTGGGACAAACTGATATTTGTCCCAGCAAACGCCATCCTGACGGTGCGCACAATTCTCGGCCTATTATTGCCCGACCTGAAGCTTATCAGTCTGCCAATGAGGGCCCTTGCCTTTGCAATACGGTCCTCAATCCTTCTTCTCCAGGCTGGGATGGCGCTACTTTGTCTAGTAGCGCGTCCAGCCGTGGGAAAATTGGCGCCAATAATACGGCAAACTGCCAGTGCGGCGCCAAAAAGAATTGAGTCCGTCTCGCAAAGGTCCCAGCTGGCTTCCAAAAAGGTCACCAGCAATGGGTTAAGAGCCCTCACGACAGCCCGATTCCGCTTGTTAGGGGTATTCGCGGGAGTTGCGGTCGATTTTCGAGAGGCGTACTGCGCGTTTCCACAATCGCCTCTTCCAATTTACTCCTCATGTGCTCTAGTTCTTGGGTGAGTATTCCATCATCGCCTGATCCACCAGAGCGGGAAGACCCATGGCACCCTCTATATGTGGCTGCTGGTCTGTAGCCTGAGGAGCCGCATCCCCAGCTATAGCCGGTTCATTCGACAAGGGAATAGCCTCACGCCGTAATCGGAGTTCGGCATCATCAAATATTTTCGAGCGCATGATGTACTGAACTCGGTTTGCCAGGTTTTGCTCTATGACGGGAACAGACGGCTCCAGCTCAGCAAAAAAGCGATGCATCCGAGCACGATACGCTATCCAGTTTCTTCCCCTTTCGCCCTATAGTACGCCCGTAATGCGTTTGTGTTCATCGTTTTATTCCAACGCATGCGGCGTTCTCCACCATCGGCGGGTGCCGCTTGCCGGGTCCGAGAGGACCCTGCCGACACCAAGCCATCTGGTGGGGATGATGGATGCGAAGGGCTGCTAGGTGGTCGTGCAGCACCTCGCGCTCGGCTGGCAGCCCGCATTCTGTCGCGTCCAGCGCCAGCTCCAGACGCGCCACGGCGACCCCCAGGCAGCGGCCCTATGCGCGTTTCTCTTTGTGCCATCATCCATTTTATGGGCGTCAGTTAAAGGGAGACGCCCAGACCCGGCGCCGTTTCATGATGGAGCCGTATGCTCAAACGGGCCTTTGCACCCTCAATTTTGCCGAGGCACGACGCTAACACCGCTCGGCAAGGTACTGACTGACTGCGCCGACATAGCAGTTTTGCTGTTACGTCAGCGGGCGATGGGGTCGTCACTTCCCTACGCCATTAATTATTATTATTATGATTGGTTGGACGATTTACCCATAGTCACCGCCCTGGACAAACGGTATAGTGAATGCAGGACTGATATACTTGGAATAATAATACCGTATCGACATTCTTTAGCGTTTTTGGATGGCATTTCCGCCATAAATCGGTCACCAGAAACTCGTTCGGCATTATAAAGATGCACAGCGTACAAATGCACCTCCTCACTTTAATAAAGTTGAACTTCATTCCTGCATTGAAGCAGGACTACTAATCTGTGATTATTTTCCTGATTTTATCACACAAAGAACTCTCTATAGCACAATAAGATACTCTAGACCTTTTCATATGGTCAGTATTTGTTTAGTTGAATTTCATTTTGTAGTAATTATAAGGACATGCACTCACACGCACGGATAGCGTGTTACCGAGAAATTTTGATATTTTGTCGTTACGTACTTAAACATATCTAACGTGCGGTTTTAGCCTCGCTCAACGATCTTATTTAACGATGAATAATTCAGGACTGATTTTTAGGGATTATGTTAAAACGTGCACGTGTCGTGTCGTATTGCCCTTTGCTCCTATTATACATTTATAACAAGGTCAGCTTTAACAAATATATTAGCTATTAATACTTCTCAATCACTTTTATTACAAAAATATAAAATGTACAGACATCTCCTATTTACATTTTTATTATATGTATAGATAAGTAATTTTTTTATAGTTATATCTTTGAGTTTGGATTGTTTACCCTATCGAAATTTATAATTTTAATTTGATAGCGAGACTGTTACGATAAGATCTTTCTTAATAATAAAAATATATAGGTATTTTAATATCTTCTTTTTCATCATTTTTATAAAATCTTAACTGTCCACCGCTGGACCACACCACACCGTCGTTGGCAGTAACATACTCGTATATCTGAATCTTTGTACTTCTACACATATATATATATATATATATATATATATATATATATATGTGTGTGTAGAAGTAGTATATATAAAACATATATATACATATATATATATATATATATATATATATATATATGTATATATATGTTTTTCAAATTGTTTGTATATTATTTGTTTTCTAAATAGAACGATGCATAATTTGAGCGCTATAAAGTTATTTCATGTGTTTAATTTAATTAATATCACTCCAATCCTATATTGTAACGAAGTTCGAAACAACGTAGAATTTCAATTTTATTTTCTTGTTTTCCTGTCGCTTTCGTGAGGCGGTTTGAATTGACTTGTGAAAAGCATTTTGTGTTAATAGCTCCTATTTAACACTCAATTTTCTTCTCAAGAAGATTCTGTTTATAGCATGGTTTTTATCATCATCATTCATCGTTACAGCCCTTCACAAGTCCACTGCTGAACATAGGCCTCCCCCAAAGAATGCCACAAAGCACGGTCCTGAGCCACCTGCATCCATCGACTTCCTGCAAATCTTACCAGGTCGTCACTCCATCTAGTGGGGGGACGCCCTACACTTCGCCTGCCGGTACGAGGCTGCCACTCGAGAACCTTTCTTCCCCATCGGTTGTCGGTTCTTCGAGCTATATGGCCGGCCCATTGCCACTTCAGCTTACTAATCCGTTGGGCTATGTCGGTCACTCTGGTTCTACTGCGGATATCCTCATTTCTGAGTTTATCACGCAGAGAAACTCCGAGCATAGCCCTCTCCATAGCTCGCTGAGCGACCTTGAGCTTCCTCATCCGGCCAGCAGTGAAGGACCACGTCTCAGTTCCGTATGTCATCACTGGCAACACGCACTGGGTGTACAGTCTCGTTTTCAAGTTTTGAGGTATACCTGACGAGAAGATGTGCCGTAATTTCCCGAACGCTGCCCAACCGAGTTGAATCCGTCGATTGACCTCTCGGTCGAAGTTGGACTTACCTAATCGGACTATTTGTCCCAGGTAAACATACTCGTCAACAACTTCGAGCTTAGTGTTCCCAACAACTACCGGCATAGGTGTGACATGGACATTAAACATGATCTTTGTTTTGTCCATGTTCATCTTAAGACCTATCCGTTGGGAAACACTATTGAGGTCATTGAGCATAGTGCTTAGGTCCTCCAGCGATTCTGCCATAAGGACTATATCGTCGGCAAATCGAAGGTGAGTGATGTACTCGCCATTGATGTTGATACCGTATCCTTTCCAGTCCAGAAGCTTGAAAACATCTTCCAATGCAGCGGTGAAGAGTTTCGGGGATATGACGTCACCCTGTCTTACACCTCTCTGCAATTGGATAGGTTTCGTACTCTGGTTCTGTACTCGGATAGCCATCGTAGCCCTACTGTACAAGCACTTCAACACTTCGATATACCGACAGTCAACTTGGCATCGCTGAAGGGACTGCAGCACCGCCCAAATTTCGACGGAATCAAAGGCTTTCTCATAGTCCACATACGCCAGACATAGTGGCAAATTGTACTCTTCGGACTTCTGTACAATTTGCCTAAGGGTATGTATGTGGTCTATGGTGCTAAAGCCTTTTCGGAAACCGGCTTGTTCGGGAGGCTGGAAGTCGTCAAGTCTGCGCGCGAGACGATTCGTAATGACTCTCGAAAACAGCACGTAGACGCGGCTCAGAAGGGAAATCGGTCTGTAGTTCTTCAAAAGAGCGTTGTCGCCTTTCTTGAAGAACAAGACCACCGCACTTCTGCTCCACGCCTCCGGTGTAATGCCACCATGGAGGACGGAATTAAAGAGCTTCTGAAGGACTTCATGTACCGGTTTTCCACCCGCTTTCAGAAGCTCCGCTGTAATTCCATCCTGGCCTGGGGCCTTGCCGTTTTTAAGGTGCTGGAGAGCCATTCTAATCTCGCTCAGACTGACGTCCGGGATATCATCGGAATAATGTCGGATAAGACTCGCTCTTGGATCGTTACTCACACTTGCGTGTGGCTCCAACGATGACGTGTACAGCTGCCCATAGAACCTCTCAATCTCACTCAAAATCTCAGGTGCCCCGGAAACGATGCTGCCACATTCGGTCTTCAGCTTTGACAGTTGGCTCTTTCTGGCAGACAGATCTCTGGCAAAGACTTTGGAGCCTTGGTTCCGCTCGATCGCTTCTTCAATACGAGCTGTATTGAAGTTGCGTAAGTCCCGCCGCATGCATTTGGAGATCTGTCTGTTCAGTTGCCTGTATGCTGTCAAATCTGTTGAAGAATGTAGCTTCATCTCCCGTCTAACAGCCATGAGATTAAGAGTGTGATCGGAGAGTTTTTGTGTTCTTCTGCGGCGGGTCTTGCAGAACTTAGCTCCGACCGCATGGACAGTTTCCACGAGCTTGTCATTCAAATCGTCCACTTCATTGCAGTCTTCTAGGCACTGAAAACGGTTTTGCAACTCGAGCTGAAAGGTTTCGGGACTTTGGATTAGAGCACGAGGGGGACGGAGCGTTGACTTCATTAGACGAGACCTCTCCAACTTAACGTTTAGGTTCAGTGTGCCTCTAACCATTCGGTGATCGCTGCCGGTTTTCACCCTCGCGATCACTGAGACATCACTGAACAGTTGTCGTCTGGTCGTCATAATGAAGTCAATCTCATTTTTTGTCGAACCGTCGGGGCTCGACCAGGTCCACTTCCTGTGGGGCCGCTTCTGGAAGAAAGAGTTCATCATAAAGAGTCCCTCTTTCTCCATGAAGTCGGCCAACTGCTGGCCCCTTGGGTTCCGTTGCCCTATTCCAAATTTCCCCACTTTCAGCTCACCGTTCTCTCTTGTGCCTAGTTTTGCATTGAAGTCTCCCATTAACACCGTATATTGGGTTTTGGAGGAATGCATGGCTCTAGAGATATCCTCATACATTTCCTCCACCTCCTGATCGGGGTGTGCCGAGGTTGGTGCGTAAACCTGTATGACCTTCAGCGAATACCGTTTGGTGATTCTGAGTATAAGGTACGCAACCCTCGTCGACACACTCTCAATCTTTACAACGTTGTTAACGAGAGACTTGTGGACGATAAATCCGACACCTCCTTGGGACAGATGGTCGCCCTCCCGGTGATAGAGCAAGTTGCCGGATTCGAGGATTACCGTGTCCTCCCCCTCTCTTCGGACTTCGGATAATCCTATAATATGCCAGCGTAACTTGTCTATCTCTTCTTCCAGCTCCACAATCTTCTCGTCAGTCCTCAGGGTGCGTGCGTTGTATGTTGCCAGGTCGAGTCGTTGTAGGTGGCAACCGAACCTCCACCGGAGATTCTTAGCACCCCCTGCCCCGCCGTTACCATGGTCGCCACCGTAGCCAGGAATAGCGGGGCCGCCGGGGACTGGGGGCCGTCTCTTCGTAACTTTCATTATGGGGGGTATATTGCCATAGTTGCCACGCTTGGCGAGCGGGTTGGCAACCGCAGTTTTTTATTGTATTTTGTCGTTACCAGGAAGATGCTGCTGCCCATCTCCTGCCTGTTTCCCTTTGTCGCCTTTTACGACACCCACGGGAAGATATGGGGTAGTGGATATTCTTAACCGCCACTACACGGCAATGGTTTTTATCGTCTGTGCTTTATAGCGCTAAAACAGGAGATGAGAAAATATATAAGAGAAAATACTACCAAGCATCATTCGTGAGTCTATTGAAATTAGAAAAAAGAACATATATATATAGGTATAAACATATAAATTTTAATAAAAAAGATAATAGAAAAGCCGAGTACTACAATCTGCTTGTGATCCTATAATTAATACCACGACTAGACTTCAATAAACTGTAAGCTCGTTCTGCGTAGATCTGAATAAAAATCTATATTCCAAAGTTGAAGGTAACTCGAGCTAAGTATGACATTAGTATATCAAGCACCCCTCGTGACCAAAACATTAAGAATTGAATTAACTCACAGAAAACCAGCGTAAAATAGCAGCTTACCGCTGCTGTGTTTCGTATGGCGAGTGTAGAGAACCGGAGACCCTTATTACTGGCAAAGAGGCATTCCATCTTAGTCCTCACGGGTGACAACGCATCTGCATCTTGTGCCTTTATTGAGGATAGATGTAGATGTCTATGGGTGACAGTAACCACTTACCATCAGGTGGGCTGTGTGCTCGTTTGTCACCCTGATCCTATAAAAAAAAAGTAAAATAATTCAAATTAAACGCGATAAATTAGTTTTATTCTATTATATTTAAGAAATCTTTCAGTCACCCCTCGCCTTCAGTGGTGACGACCAGTCAGTGATCAGACCAGTCCTTTAGAAATTGGTACAAATATATATTCATCACGCGGAGACTCATATTTGCGCCATTTACACAGTCCAGTTGCCGGTTGGCTCCAAACTATGTAGGTAGCCCTAAAATGAGAGTCTGCTAGTGTCTACGCACATAGTTTTCCCCATGTCTCTCCCAAGGGTCCAAGTATACCGCCACGTGTCCTGCCACAAGGCTCTAAAGCCAAGGTAAACCATAGACGCAAGAAAGAAGCTTTTCGAATAATATGTCATGTTAATTTCATATAATCCTTGTGAACAGGAAAGTTACAAGCAACAGGCAACCTTATCGCTGTAATATTTTTTAAGATTCAAGATAAGATAATTTCAGAAGCAATTTGTCAGCACCTTAACTTAATAGCTTAGCATATTTAAGAAATCTATTACGCTTAATGGAAGTCACGACGAAATTAATTCATTTTACATTTTTACACATTTACGTCAATACGTGTGTTTCATGCAAACGTGGCAGCGACAGTGGTAACCGTTCTTCATTCCTTGTTCATACAAAGTGTATGAGAGTTATATACGAATTAATTTTCATAGTAGAAGTAGTTTGCCTAAAGTTTAAATAATTTCGCCACTATTACACCACCTTTAATATCATTTTTATCTTTTTGCTTTTATACAATGAAGGACAATTAATATATTTTAACTAAGCAGGCAAACGTTTTTATTTTCAAACTAGCTGTTCCTCGCGACTTCGCCCGCGTGTTAGGGTTTTTATGTTTTCGCGCGGAAGCCTAATCCTTTTTCTGAAATAAAAGAAGCCTAAGTTACTCCTTATGAAATCAGCTATCTGCCAGTAAAGTTCCGTCAAAATCGGTCCAGCCGTTTCGGAGATTAGCCGGAACAAACAGACAGACAGACAGACAGACAATTTTAAAAGTCGTATTTTAGTTATAAGTACCGTATTTACTTTCATATGCATTTAGTAAAAAACTGTAGTTTTGACATTACAAACAGACACTTTAATTTTATTTATTTGTATAGATAAATTATTCTTTATTTTTTCTCTCTTTATTTGGTCCACTAAACTGAACACAATTACAACAATCTTGTAATACTTGCAACATGCTTACAGGTATTATAATATTCAAACAAACATTTGAAAAATTCCATTCTAATAAACTCAACTTGCACAAATGTATTAAGTAATAATTCACAACAAAGTTTGACAACATAACCATTAATCAATTTATACAGAACAAATGATAATTATATCTAATATTTTCCTACGCATTTGTAGCGGGTTTAGGTAAAGAGTCTGACAGATGAAAACGTTTTTATATGTCCTTAGCAATATCGAGAAATAACTAGGGACAATACGTTTTTGAACACGCGCTATACGCTCAGAGTGGATTGTATAACTAGTATTCAAAAAAATAACAGGCAAACGTGATAACATTTTATTTGTTTTTTCTTTATCATTAAATAATATGCCGCCGCTGAACTGATTATTTCACATCAGAAAAGATCAGAAATTACGAGAAGATTGAGGATCCTTTGGTGTAATGTCCCCATCATACTTCTTGTAATGTGAGGCAATGGTAAATATTTTTCCATAAAACGTCTGAACAAGAGGCATACATTCAAACATTTATTAGAGATTTAAAAAAAAACACTATTTTTCCGCCATACTTTCTGACAGTTAATAAATACAAAACATAATCGTAAAGCTATGCGCATTAGTTAGTTGAGGGAAGATTTGCGCAGTAGCTAGGGTTACTTACTGGACACATCTAATGTGTTGCAGGTATTTAAGGCGAGGATTTCCTACGTTAAAAGGCTTATTCTACGCTATAAGCTTAAGTGTGCAATATTCGGTGGGCAAAAAGTTACATTATTTGAAACGTTTTTGCTTATTATCAGGAAATAAAGGATGTAAATAAAAATATAGCTGATTTAGGATCCAATTCAATATCATGCATTTCATAGTCTATATCAGAAAATATAGCTTATAAGTGGTAAAATGAAAAATTTGTACAACCAACTTCAATATAAATAAAATGAGAAGAACATCATCAATGTTGTCGGTGTCAACTAAATGCGCATTATTAAGAATAACTAAAAAACTACATGGTCAAACTCATGGTCATGGATCTTGATTAAATTTATATGGGACCACATGAAAAGCACCAAATATCAAATAAAAAAAAAACATCAAAATCGATTCATCTAGAAAAAAATTCTGATTCTAACACACATAAAAAATACAGTCTAATTGCGTACCTCCTCCTTTTTTTAAGTCGGTTAAAAAACGACTGGTAACAAAAACTCGAACTTAAAACTTTTTTTCCGGCGATTAAAGTATATTTCTTTTATTTCAATGAATTGAAAGTATTTTAAAAACCCATTCGATTTCAAGAAGTATGTTCATTTTTGAGCGTCAAAATCGTGTCTAAAATGCGAATACTTGTCATAGCCCTAAGAAAAAGGGCTCTGAAAAGGGGTTACAATAACAACTATTGATTTTATACCAGTTTTTAATTGTCGTTGAAGTGTACTCCAAACGTTAAAGTGTACGCCTTTATCAAACGCCTATCAAAAGTCCACTGCTTAACATAGGCCTCCGCCATAGATTGCTAGTTGTAATGGATAATATCCCCTCTACTTACCATAGTTGTAACGCTTGGCAGGCAGTCTGAATACCGCGGTTTTTATTTTTTTGGGCTATTATCTGAAAGATGCTGCCGTCCATTCCATTTTTCACTCAGTCGTCTTTTACGACACTCACGGGATGATATGGGTTCTCTCACGCCGCCGCTAAGCGGCAAAGGTTGCCTATGGCGGTTGATGCAATTAAATAATTTGCATCTAGGGAATCAATAAATCGACAGTGTTGACTTGAATTTTTATTCTTTTTAATATTTTAACAGGTTTCTGTGGTGTATTATAAAATCAGTAACAAATTATTTTTATTATTTTATAATATAACTAAACGCCCACGTGTTTATGCTTACTCACTCTACTTACACTACATAAGTAGTGTAAGTAGAGTGCCAATTAAGGAGTAACTATTGGGTTACTCAATAATTTTGAACGCATATTTAACTCAAACTATCTTGACGAAATTTTGAGAGAAGTTAATAACAAACGCTTCGTTAAATTAAATAATTCCGCGTATCAAAGTATATAAAATGGTGTCCAAATGGTCATGGCTGTTTAATTAATCTCATAAGTACATAATAAAGTGTTGTTTGGTTACGACTATGTCCCGCTTCGCAATAAATATTGTTAGTTTATTTTTATTAGATCTAACAGCAAGTAGTAAGTTTGTGAGACAAGCTAACTATTATAGACGGTTCATAGCCGTTAGCAAGTTATAATTATTATAATTTAAAAAACTGCCTCAAAAAGCTATCGTCTGATTTATTATATTGTAAAGACCAGAGCCATCACACGAAGTAAACCTTAAAAAAAAAATTAGAACCTTTGACTGCTCAATTTATTAATGTCTTAATAAATTAACAAAGAGGGTTTTACAGTCGGTGTGCAAAGAAGAGGGGTGAAACTTATTTATTATAAAATCTTTGTCTATTATCAAGTTTTTCGAGGAGAATTGCAAAATTTATAAGAAGTGATGTTAATCAAAATAAAGGTCTTTTTATTTATTTATTAAGTATCTATTGCATTCCCAAAAAAAATGTGACTCATATCTGTAACCCCAATCCTCCAATTTGATGTGTTGTTGATGTGTTGACTAAGATTTCTTTACAAAGTAACTGAATGGAATTTATCATCATCATCATTACAGCCCTTCACAAGTCCACTGCTGAACATAGGCCTCCCCCAAAGAATGCCACAAAGCACGGTCCTGAGCCACCTGCATCCATCGACTTCCTGCATGTCTTACCAGGTCGTCACTCCATCTCGTGGGGGGACGCCCTACACTTCGCCTACCGGTACGAGGCTGCCACTCGAGAACCTTTCTTCCCCATCGGTTGTCGGTTCTTCGAGCTATATGGCCGGCCCACTGCCACTTCAGCTTACTAATCCGTTGGGCTATGTCGGTCACTCTGGTTCTACTGCGGATATCCTCATTCCTAAGTTTATCACGCAGAGAAACTCCGAGCATAGCCCTCTCCATAGCCCGCTGAGCGACCTTGAGCTTCCTCATACGGCCAGCAGTGAAGGACCACATCTCAGTTCCGTAAGTCATCACTGGCAACACGCACTGGTTGTACAATTTCGTTTTAAGGTTTTGAGGTATGTCTGACGAGAAGATGTGTCGTAGCTTCCCGAACGCTGCCCAGCCGAGTTGAATCCGTCGATTAACCTCTCGGTCGAAGCTGGACTTACCTAGTCGGACTATTTGTCCCAGGTAAACATACTCGTCAACAACTTCGAGCTTAGTGCTCCCAACAACTACCGGCATAGGTGTGACATGGACATTAAACATGATCTTTGTTTTGTCCATGTTCATCTTAAGACCTATCCGTTGGGAAACACTATTGAGGTCATTGAGCATAGTGCTTAGGTCCTCCAGCGATTCTGCCATAAGGACTATATCGTCGGCAAATCGAAGGTGAGTGATGTACTCGCCATTGATGTTGATACCGTATCCTTTCCAGTCCAGAAGCTTGAAAACGTCTTCCAATGCAGCGGTGAAGAGTTTCGGGGATATGACGTCACCCTGTCTTACACCTCTCTGCAATTGGATAGGTTTCGTATTCTGGTTCTGTACTCGGATAGCCATCGTAGCCCTACTGTACAAGCACTTCAACACTTCGATATACCGACAGTCAACTTGGCACCGCTGAAGGGACTGCAGCACCGCCCAAATTTCGACGGAATCAAAGGCTTTCTCATAGTCCACATACGCCAGACATAGTGGCAAATTGTACTCTTCGGACTTCTGTACAACTTGCCGAAGGGTATGTATGTGGTCTATGGTGCTAAAGCCCTTTCGGAAACCGGCTTGTTCGGGAGGCTGGAAGTCGTCAAGTCTGCGCGCGAGACGATTCGTAATGACTCTCGAAAACAGCACGTAGACGCGGCTCAGAAGGGAAATCGGTCTATAGTTCTTCAAGAGAGCGTTGTCACCTTTCTTGAAGAACAAGACCACCGCACTTCTGCTCCACGCCTCCGGTGTAATGCCACCATGGAGGACAGAATTAAAGAGCTTCTGAAGGACTTCAAGTACCGGTCTTCCACCCGCTTTCAGAAGCTCCGCTGTAATTCCATCCTCGCCTGGGGCCTTACCGCTTTTAAGGTGCTGGAGAGCCATCCTAATCTCGCTCAGACTGACATCCGGGATATCTTCGGAATAGTGTCGGATGAGACTCGCTCTTGTATCGTTACTCACACTTGCGTGTGGCTCCAACGATGATGTGTACAGCTGCCCATAGAACCTCTCAATCTCACTCAAAATCTCAGGTGTCCCGGAAACGATGCTGCCACATTCTGTCTTCAGCTTTGACAGTTGGCTCTTTCTGGCAGACAGATCTCTGGCAAAGACTTTGGAGCCTTGGTTCCGCTCGATCGCTTCTTCAATACGAGCTGTATTGAAGTTGCGTAAGTCCCGCCGCATGCATTTGGAGATCTGTCTGTTCAGATGCCTGTATGCTGTCAAGTCTGTTGAAGAATGTAGCATCATCTCCCGTCTAACAGCCATGAGATTAAGAGTGTGATCGGAGAGTTTTTGTGTTCTTCTGCGGCGGGTCTTGCAGAACTTAGCTCCGACCGCATGGACAGTTTCCACGAGCTTGTCATTCATATCGTCCACTTCATTGCAGTCTTCTAGGCACTGAAAACGGTTTTGTAACTCGAGCTGAAAGGTTTCGGGACTTTGGAACAGAGCACGAGGGGGACGGAGCGTTGACTTCATTAGACGAGACCTCTCCAACTTAACGTTTAGGTTCAGTGTGCCTCTAACCATTCGGTGATCGCTACCAGTTTTCACCCTCGCGATCACGGAGACATCACTGAACAGTTGTCGTCTGGTCGTCATAATGAAGTCAATCTCATTTTTTGTGGAACCGTCGGGACTCGACCAGGTCCACTTCCTGTGGGGCCGCTTCTGGAAGAAAGAGTTCATCATAAAGAGTCCCTCTTTCTCCATGAAGTCGGCCAGCTGCTGGCCCCTTGGGTTCCGTTGCCCTATTCCAAATTTCCCTACTTTCAGCTCACCGTTCTCTCTTGTGCCTAGTTTTGCATTGAAGTCTCCCATTAACACCGTATATTGGGTTTTGGAGGAATGCATGGCTCTAAAGATATCCTCATACATTTCCTCCACCTCCTCATCGGGGTGTGCCGAGGTTGGTGCGTAAACCTGTATGACCTTCAGCGAATACCGTTTGGTGATTCTGAGTATAAGGTACGTAACCCTCGTCGACACACTCTCGATCTTTACAACGTTGTTAACGAGAGACTTGTGGACGATAAATCCGACACCTCCTTGGGACAGATGGTCGCCCTCCCGGTGATAGAGCAAGTTGCCGGATTCGAGGATTACCGTGTCCTCCCCCTCTCTTCGGACTTCGGATAATCCTATAATATGCCAGCGCAACTTGTCTATCTCTTCTTCCAGCTCCACGATCTTCTCGTCAGTCCTCAGGGTGCGTGCGTTGTACGTTGCCAGGTCGAGTCGTCTAAGGTGGCAACCGAACCTCCACCGAAGATTCTTAGCACCCCCTGCCCCGCCGTTACCATGGTCGCCACCGTAGCCAGGAATAGCGGGGCCGCCGGGGACTGGGGGCCGTTTCTTTGTTACTGTCATTCATAGGGGGGTATTTGCCATAGTTGCCACGCTTGGCGAGCGGGTTGGCAACCGCAGTTTTTTTATTGTAATTTGGCTATTATCAGGAAGATGCTGCTGCCCATCTCCTGCCTGTTTCCCTTTGTCGCCTTTTACGACACCCACGGGAGGATATGGGGTAGTGGATATTCTTGACCGCCACTACACGGCTAATGGAATCTATACATCTATACAAATAAATAAAATTGAAGTGCCTGTTTATAATGTCAAAATAACAGCTTTTTAATAAATATGTATGAAAGTATATAATTTACTTATAACAAAAAAAAACTATTTTTAAATTGTTGTCTATCTGTCCGTGTGTCTGTCTGTTTATTACGGCTAATTTCATTGAAATTCCTGTCGAAATGGCTGAACCCATCTTGACCGGACTTTCACTGGCAGATGAGAGCCGATGTTATAAGGAGTAACTTAGGCTTCTTTTATTTTAAAAAAGAATTAGGACGCAGCGTAAAGAAATTGAAACCCATGAAATCCAATCGTAATAAATTCCACGCGGACGAAGTGGCGGGGAATAACTAGTTAAAAATATTGCCATGGTATGATAATTCGATTTCGTAATTCTGAAGAAATTTAAACCTAAATCTGCGTTATATTAGGGAGCATCCTTAATCTACCCGCTAGCACAGCTTAGTATTTTATAGAATTTGTAATTTCCGTTTCTGTAGAAAATCCATAACGAGAAGACCAATCATGACAGCTGAATTATCGTTTAATTTTTAATCCCGTTACGGATATCCCCAATTTCAGCTCGCTCATACAGGGTTATTTTGCAGTAACCGGCCACATTTGCAGAAAATGTTCAGAATAAATAATATAGGCAAATGGTGAAGACAAATTAATAAGGAAAAATCTCAAACATTCTTTTTTTTTATAGGATAAGGGTGACAAACGAGCACACTCCTTTGTGCCCCGGGCTGGAGTTTGTGTATACGTCAGAGAGGACATCTGTTTTCGACGCCTCGGCAGCCTTGAAGGTACGGACCTGTCCATCCTATGGCTGCGCGTAGACAGCGACGACCATCCCCGCGTCTACGGGTGCCTCTATAGGTCCCATAGCGGTAATGCCGACACAGACCGACTCATCGACCACGTCCAAATGGCTGCAGACTCCGTGCTACAACAGGTCCCATCCGCAGAGATCGTGATACTCTGTGATTTCAACGCCCACCACGCTGAATGGCTTGGTTCTCGTTCAACCGATCATGCGGGTAGATCTGTCTACGACTTTGCTTTGGCAT
Organism: Parnassius mnemosyne; assembly: GCA_963668995.1. Classification (NCBI taxonomy): domain Eukaryota; kingdom Metazoa; phylum Arthropoda; class Insecta; order Lepidoptera; family Papilionidae; genus Parnassius; species Parnassius mnemosyne. Next base: position 23,822,808 of record CAVLGL010000080.1, read on the forward strand.
ATGGTCTAACACAACTGGTTACTTCGCCTACGCGGATCCCAGATGTGGAAGACCATGTACCTTCCCTGTTGGACCTTCTGCTGACCTCTCATCCGGACGGATATCAGGTCTCCGTCGATGCCCCTCTGGGCTCTTCGGACCATTGTCTGATCCGGAGCACAGTGCCACTCACGCTCCAATCGCAGTTGCGATCTACAGCTTGCCGCCGTGTTTGGCACTATAGGTCAGCTGATTGGGACGGGATGCGGTCTTTTTTTGCATCCTACCCTTGGGGGCGGGTTTGCTTCTCGCCGGAAGATCCCAGCGTTGTTGCCGATTCTGTTGCTGATGTGGTACTTCAGGGTATGAAACTTTTTATTCCATCCTCTGTGGTGCCCATCGGAGGCAGATCCCAGCCATGGTTTGGTCGCTCCTGTAAAATAGCATCACGCTATAAGCAGGAGTGCTACCGGGCCTGGGCTGACGCATCAACGTCTCGGGATTTAAACACCAGCGCACTTAAAAAGAAGTATAATTCCGCCTCCAGGTCCTTCAAAAGCGTCACTGCCAAGGCAAGGTCTGAGCACATCGGCAGAATTGGCGAGAAGCTAGTTCGCCTTCCTTCGGGAACCCGTGCATTCTGGTCTCTCGCCAAGGCTGTCCAAGGGAACTTCTGTCAGCCATCCCTCCCATCTCTGCACAGAGAGGACGACTCACTGGCCCATGCCGCAAAAGAGAAAGCCGATCTGTTGTGCTCTCTTTTTGCGTCCAACTCGACTCTAGATGACGGGGGGAACACACCGCCGACCATCCCGCGATGTGAGTGCTCCATGCCGGATGTGCGATTTACACAGCGCTCGGTTCGCAAAGCACTCTTCTCCCTGGACGTCAGCAAGTCGAGTGGGCCCGATGGAGTCCCTCCCATTGTGCTGAAGACGTGTGCTCCGGAGTTGGCACCGGTTTTAACGCGTCTTTTCCGGTACTCCTACTCCCAAGGCGTAGTCCCGAATTCATGGAAGACAGCTTTGGTCCACCCGATCCCTAAAAAAGGCGACCGCTCAGACCCGTCCAACTACAGGCCTATCGCCATCACCTCCTTGTTCTCCAAAATAATGGAATCCATTATAAACTGCCAGCTCATGAGGTACCTTGAGGATCACCAGCTCATCAGTGACCGTCAGTACGGTTTTCGTCGGGGTCGATCAGCAGGTGATCTTTTAGTTTACTTAACTCATAGATGGGCGGAGGCAGTAGAGTCCAAGGGGGAGGCATTGGCCGTTAGTTTGGACATAGCGAAGGCCTTCGATCGGGTCTGGCACAAGGCGCTTCTTTCGAAGCTTCCTTCCTATGGGCTTCCCGAGAAATTGTGCAAATGGATCACCAGTTTCTTTGCTGATCGGAGCATCAAGGTCGTAGTAGACGGTGCATGCTCTGATTACAAGCCTATCAACGCTGGTGTTCCACAAGGCTGCGTGCTATCACCAACGCTGTTTCTCCTGCATATCAATGATATGTTGCTAACTGGTAGCATTCATTGCTATGCAGACGACAGCACTGGGGATGCCTTATATACCGGCCGTGCCAATATTTCTCGGGAAAACGTCGCCGAGTACCGGGACAAACTTGTGTCTGAAGTCGAGTCTTTGCTTAACAAAGTCTCGGATTGGGGCCGACTAAATCTAGTCCAGTTCAATCCCCAGAAGACACAAGTTTGCGCGTTTACCGCTAAAAAGAACCCCTTTGTCGTATCTCCTCAGTTTCAAGGCACTCCCCTTGCTGCCTCAGCCAGTATCGGAATCCTTGGCGTCGACATATCGAATAGCGTGCAGTTTCGTGGTCACTTGGAAGGGAAGGCCAAATTGGCCTCTAAAAAGCTTGGCGTGCTCAGCAGAGCGAGACAGTATTTCATGCCGGCACATCGCTTGCAACTTTACAAAGCGCAAGTTCGGCCCCACATGGAATACTGTTCTCATCTCTGGGCCGGGGCACCCCAGTGCCAGCTCCTTCCACTTGACCGCATCCAGCGCAGAGCGATTCGAATCGTCGACGACCGAGTTCTTTCCGATCGGCTCGATACACTGGCACTGCGTAGAGATGTTGCATCTCTTTGCGTATTTTATCGCATCTATCACGGGGAGTGCTCTGAGGAATTGTTCGGACTAATTCCAGCCGCTCAATTTCACCATCGCACGTCGCGACAAAACTTGCGTTACCATCCATACCATCTGGATGATTGGCGGTCCACCACTGTGCGATTTAGAAGAAGTTTTCTCCCTCGCACAACTTCTTTGTGGAATCAATTACCACCAGCGAATTTTCCGAACCGATACGACTTAGGAACCTTCAAGAAAAGAGCTTACACCTTTCTAAAAGGCCGGCAACGCATCTGCAATTCCCCTGGTGTTGCGGTTGTTCATGGGCGGCGGTAGTCACTTAACATCAGGTGAGCCGCATGCTCGTTTGCCCCCTATTCTATAAAAAAAAAAAAAAAAAACACAGTCCGCCTGATGGTAAGTGGTTGCTGCGGCCCATAGACATCTACATCTATCCTCTATTACAAATCAAAATGCAGATGCGTTGTCACCCGTGAGGACTAAGATGGAATGCCTCATTTCCAGTAAAAAGGGCCTCCGGCCACCTACACTCACCAAACGAAACGCAAAGGTAAACCTCTACTTCACGCTGGTATTCTGTGAGGTCGTGGTACCCCGGTTCGAGCCGGCCCATCCGTGCGACAGCAAAAGCTGCCGCGTGGCTCTACCACTGAAAAAAATTCTGTCGTTTTTATCTTTTTTTTAATTTTAACAGATTGTCATTCATAAATAAATAATGCCTACTATTTTACTACTCACGCATACATTCGTAAAGGTCCATCGGTCGGCAAAAATGTTGTGTATTGAATCGCACACAGAGGAGTGCCCGTAAGCCCATAAATCACATTCAATTTGAGATAGTTTCAAATAAGAGTAGAAATTTTTATACACGTATTTTCAAAAACTGCAATAACGGTATTACATTCATTATATATTTGATCGTAAGTTTAAAATTTGGCTACTCTTTAAAAAATTACCCTGTATACTTGCAGCTACCCATAATAGTGCAGTTGCACATAAATACGAGCAATCAAAGTTCTAGGTTATATATATATATATATATATATATATATATATAATATAATGCTGAAAAAAAGATATTTTATTGTATCATCTGACAAATTGTTTATTAGTACTCGTATACACTATTCATATGAAGCAGTGCATTGCCGTGTTATTACAGTTATTATTAATATAATTATTTAATATATTTTACGATTATTTGCAGGTACGTTTTAAGGATTCTGCGTTGAATAATCAAGAAGTAGAAAAATTACTCTAAGACAGAATGAAATCTGTACTATAAAGGTAAGTATTAAAAAATAAACTTAAAAAAAACTAGAACTCCACAATGTTGCTCAAAAGGTTGGCCCTGGATCCAAGTGGGACGTCCTGTGCAAATCTACTTAAACTAAAAATTAATTATAAAAAGGGTGATAGTCTATCGAAATATATAAGTGATATAAAATTGTTGTTAAATTATGTACTCCACATGATATTGCTAATACTTGTGTATACTATCCGCGACTTCATTTGCATGGAATATTTTTATTATATTGTTTTAAAGCAGAGTAAATTAGTAATAAACTTGAAGCTTTATTATTTTAAGTTTTATATTAATTAAATAAACCACGTGGTTTACTATTTGGTTTGGTATTCCAATATGTATATGGTTATACGGTATAATTTCAACATGAAAATATTATGCGCGTGTCTAACTCGAACACCAAGGGTATGTATGTGTGTTCTGTATACAAAAATATAACATAATCATCTTGCTATGTTCTCTATAGTATAGTATAAAAAAATATGATCTTATTAAATCTCTATAAATAAAAATCAATTACAGTCCCTCAGTCTCGCTAAAACTATAAAACCGACCGATTTTGATGTAATTTTTTTTGTGTGTGTTTGAATAGGTGGCTCTGTTGTCGATATTCAGAAATCACCCGTGCGAATCCGGGGCGGATCGCTAGTATGCAATAAAAATACAAAAATAAGAAAGTTGGAAAGTGGTTGACAATTACTGTAATTTATAAATATTTCAGGCCATTTATATTGCAAACTTCAATAATAAGGAGGGAACAATATTTATTATGACATTTTTGGACGTATCAACATTGACTAAAAACTTTCAAAAATTATATATCCTTTTAAACTATGACTATGACAAAATTATATATCCATATTCAATTACAAAATCATATCAGAATTTCCCCAAGAATAAGTGCCGACAAATAACTTCTACAACTACGACTATGTCAAATTTTAAGTCAATAGTAATAATTTTACTGGCAATGACAATGAATAAGGCCATGACATACAGATGAAAAGACAATCAGAAAGCGAAATCTTGTCAGAAGGCTTCCGCCAAGACTTTTAAAGTTCGAAACTCTAAAATATAGATGTTGTTACAACAAAAAGCCTCGTCATAAACAATTCTGATTGATTTATTTTGTTACGCCACGGAGAGCTGACGTTGTGAGAAGCAGCTGCTAATGAGTTCCACGACCTAACCCTTGTTTATTGTCATTTCAAATGACAACACATTCACGCGTTTAAACTAAAATAGATATTTATTTTTTGGTAATTTATTTCAGATGAAGATTTCGATATCTTTTCTGAAATAAATGAAATAAAAGAGATTTTAATTGCAAACAGAACGTTAACAACCATAGAGTAAATTAAAAGTTAAACCTGTCTGAAATGTTTCCGAACATAGTTCCGACTCTAATATATGCATAATAAAACACGATGCCACAGAATACATAATAGTACAGGTAACGATGCCTTGTTTTATTTCTCAAAGAGGCAAATTCAAGTGCAATCGCAAGAAGAAACTAGTTACCCATTTGATGCCTTACATATAAAAATTAAGCTTTTTATTTTCCTTTCAATAAGTTATGATATTGCTATTAAAAATCCGTACATCTGATTTATTAAACAGTTGACGAAAATGACTTGTTATACCTAATTACAAAATGAAACATCCTAGTTCTATTCTCGAAAAAAAAAGGGAATGGAATTTTGAATTTCAATATTGTTTGTTCAAATTATCAATTTTTACTCACTGTATTACTTTAATGGGCTGGACGTTAGTAATAAAAAATTAAAATATTTCTAATAACAGTCTACGTTTGAGATGTAAACACAATCAGAAAGACTGTTTATTTTCCAAGATTGCCTTCATTCGGATGTTTACAATTTCAAAGATCTATTTTTGATATTGAAATGCAAAAGCAGGTATAAAATACCACGGCAAGTAAGAAGTCTATTAAAACTTATGTATGAATTGGACGTTTTTATTTATTGCGCAATTTATATTTATTTATAAAAAACATAAATCTACTATGGAATTAATTTTAATGAATATTATAAACAAAAACTTTTCGATATATATGAGACGAAACAAATCACTACCAAACAGACGTGTTCTAACGAAACCGCACAAACGCACACATTACGCAAGTAAGGGTGAAAAGCGACCACACAGGCCACCTGTTAGTAAAAAAATGCTTGTTATAGGAACTCAAAGACACCTACATCTATCGATTTATGATTTAAAATTGCGTAGTCAACCCTCAGGACTGAGATCAATACCAGAAAAAAGGGTCACCGATTCGCGTCATTAACTAGACAAGTCGAACCGTTCATAATATAGCCAGCCATGTATACAGATACAGCGTGGCTCGACCATTTACATTGTTTAAACGCAATATATATTTATTTTCTACCGACTTCAAACTTAACAGTGGTAGAGCCACGCGGCAGCTTTTGCTGTCGCACGGATAGGCCGGCTCGAACCGGGGTAGTACCACGACCTCACAGAAAACCAGCGTGAAGTAGAGGTTTACCTCTGCGTTTCGCTTGGTGAGTGCAGGTGGTCGGAGGCCCTTTTTACTGGAAATGAGGCATTCCATCTTAGTCCTCACGGGTGACAACGCATCTACATTTTGATTTGTAACAGAATATAGATGTAGATGTCTATGGGCCGCAGCAACCACTTACCATCAGGTGGACTGTGTGCTCGTTTGTCACCCTTATCCTATAAAAATAAGGAGACGGTACTTAATTCGACGCTATGTTTTTTTCTTTTTTTTTATGTGTTACCTCATAACTTTTTACTGGGTGAACAAATTTCGATGATTCTTTTTTATTTGAAAGCTGATGCTTCACATGTGGTCCCATATAAATCTAAATCAATTTTATCAAGGTCTGACCAATAGTTTTTGAGTTATTCTTAATAATTTATATTGAAGTCGGTTGTACAAATTTTTTTTCATTTTAAATTATTATACTTGATTGTGTTCACTTTAATAAGGTAACAAAAGGTAAACTTAATACAGGTTAATATTCTCTGCCAGTCAACCCATGGTATGGTGAAAATATAGTGGCAGGTAGGTACCGTAACTAAGTTATCATCATGATCATTACAGCCTATCAAAAGTCCGCTATACTCGTATATTGCCTCAGTTAGGATATTTTGCCATAGTATTGCCACTATTGTCGGATTGGCAAGCGCGGTTTTTTTACTATTATTAAACAGTTATCGGGAACATGCTGCTGAGATGCTGCTGATCATAATATCTTGTTCCAGTTTCGCTTTTTCTTTGACGTTTGACTAGGGGTAATGGATTATTTTACGCCGCCATGATACGGCATTGTCATGTTAACTATTTCCTGACCCTTAAACCAATTTATATTTTTCTATAAGTATTCTCTCAAGTTCGAACACAAAACGCAACTTTTCGATATTCTCACTGGACCCTAAGTCGTATAAAAATATGTACCTATATATTTCACCTTTTTATTATACTCTTTTTTAAATATTTCTACTACTGAGTTAAAGGCAAAAAATACGTTTTCCAACATCAACTTAAAAACGTCTCGGTTTCATAATTTATGGAAAAAGGGAAAGTATGTCAAAGGAAATCACCGCTTTCGACTTTTCCTTTATAAGTTCGAGTCACATAAAGATGAACGATGAGGCTTATGAGAAAGTAACTTCAGTTTAACGCCTTAAGCGAAGAATAATCATTCAAAATAACGTAGTAATTCTTTTTCTCAAAAACAATTACTTATAACTTTCCTGACTGTTTCCACCGCAGCTAACAACTTCAAACTGTACAATATAAAGTTATCGTAGTAGCTGATACTAAGTGATAGGTCATGAATACATTTTTTGATTCTTACATTAGATAAGTACATAATCTCGACTGTGTAGACTAGTTTTCAAAATACATGGATATGACATATCAATACGAAGAAGTAATTATTAATACAATATTTTTTTAGAAATTAAATACGAGTAACATATTTATCTATAGTAATATATAAAGCGGAAGAGTTTTTTTGTTTTTTTTTGTTTCTTTAAACACGCTTATCTCTGGAACTACCGAGTAGTCTGATTTGGAAAAAATATTTTGTATATTATGGGGAAATTCATGAGGAATAGTATAGACTATCTAGCATTAGGCTACATCTCTCAGCTAGCCTTAAAATTGCAAGAAAAAGCAAGTCTGAATGATTTATCAGCATGTGCTGATGTAAGGGTTAATGATAAATAAATACATCTAATCTCCATCTAAAAAAAGTCCAAGATACCATATGCCTATTTCTTATACATAAGCCACAATAAGGTATTTTGTGACAAAAAATTATTGAACATGAAAAAGTGATTTATGATTATTAGACATGGCATATTAATCTTTACAAACGAAAGTTACTTAATAATCAAGACCATTTTATGAAGATAAGCTCTGCTCTTTATAGCATGTTATTTGGACGCATAGTTTAACGAGATGGTGAAAATTTTAAATAATTCAACACTCGGCTCGGCGCGCGAACGACGCATGAACGCTAGCCGACCAATCAGAATCGAGAGAAACTAGCACTGGTGGGCGCTTCTACTAGTTCAAACATTATAGATAGCAATGTATGGAAAATTGGCAAAATGAATGGAATACTTTTATTTAAAACTAACTAGTACCCGGCGAGTTCCTGCCGCAGAAGAAATGATTGTGAAAATATCGTTTGTAATTTGAAAGAGTTATATTTTTTAATTAGGAATGATAATACATTCATTGAAACTTAACTTAACTTTCAAATAAAATTTATTTATTTGAAATTATATTTATTATTTAATATATTTGAATTTTATATTTATTCGGTACAATACGCGCGCCACCTATTGTAAGTTAATTGACTATAACCTTCGCGCAAGTGAAAGCAATAAATTGGCAAAATTTTAGAGCAATCTAATGAATGGTATGGAGCGCATAAAATACGAACAAACAAATATTATTTTATGTATGTTAGATTAATGGAGTGGAGAAATAAATTATACTTCCTTTTAAAGAGCATAATATTCCATTCTTTACTTAAGTCATATACACGGTGGCGGTAAAGTAGAAATGTTTGAGAAAACTAAACTTAGAGCAAAAAAAACTCGATAAATGATTAAAAATGTTCATATGTATTTGGTGGCAGATTGATCGGAAACTATAAGTGCTATCGATTTTGTGCATATAAGAGGTTCAGCAAATTCATCAAGGATCATTTCGTACCAGCACACTGTTCATGTATCGTGTACCGTCCTCTTTAAAATTGGAAAAAACCGCACTTCAAGGCACTTTCTGGGGCGCGGGGGTGGGAGGGGGAGAGAGAGTGGATAAAATTAGCTTTGCTCTATATAGTACATATGCCGATAGATAAAGTACTCTATTAATTTTGCAAATTTTTTAGCTAAAATTATTGAACTATATGAGCGAGGTGTCATGTCATGTCGCGCGGCTCAGACACGTGATATACGCGGGTGTAACCACGGGGCACAGCTTTTAACTTTTTTTGTGGTAAACCGTGTAGGGGCGGTGTATATCCACTACATTATATCATCCCGTGGGTGTCGCAGCGATAGAGGGAAACTGAAACAGGAGTTGGGCAGTATCTTCCTGATAAGAACTCAAAATTATGAAAACTGCGGTTGCCAACCCGCCTGCCAAGCATGGCAACTATGGAAAAATATAGGAGAGGATTATGTTCAGCAGTGGAATTTTAAAGGGTGTAATGGATGGATGGTAATGATATCCATTATCATGAATGTGCCTCTACGAAAATAAATAGATACGAAAATAAATGATACTTTGTTGCATTTAAACCTAAAGTTCTATCAATAACAAAAAACTAATGAACTTCAAAAGATGGTTATATAGCTGTAAGCGATTTCTACCTAATAAAGCGTACGTTAAAAGGAATTGTAAATAATTTTTTATCATTATTTTAAGTTGATATTTTTTAAATAAAAATATTTAAAACAAATCATCACCATTATTATCATCAGCCTTTAATAGTCCACAGATGGAAATGAGTTTGATATAAGTTAGCAATCACAGTACCATATGTCTCGTACCTTTGACGCTGTTCCCAAATTACATTTTACACCTGACATGAACAGAATGAATATGACGAACGTCAGAAGTCATAAATTTTTTGACATTCCCATATTCACCTCTTACAATACCCGGGACCATCTGAGGTGACCGACTTTGTTACGTACTTAGCCTAATAATATCGTATTAGTAGAAAAAGTCTTATAATGAAATAAACTAGCTCAGAAGAGAAAAATTAAGGAGCAAACAACAGTCAGTGCATTGTATATGTTCATAAATATTGTATAACTGCATTTAAAGCTATTTACCTCAGTAAAATAATGATGCTCGATAGAGATGCACTACATGTTATTAATGTCTGTAGCATAAATGGGTCGGCTTGACACGGTAAACACCACGATCATACCATAGATTTAGTATAAACTTACAAAGTTTTACACAGAACAGTTATAGATATACATATAGTTAAAACAGATTCAAATTATGTCAAATCAATGTAAAGCATGTACTGATTCACTATTGTTAAGTGTGTTTGCAGTTAACACTTTGCTTTCTGTACTGAAAAGGCATAAAAAAGAGCACATTCGCGGTTTCTCGTCAATAAAATGGTGACGTCATTCGAAACGTTCGTTGCAATTAATTCTATAATGTGTAACAAAATTTTAGTAGCGCGATAAGTAGGCGAGTCACAGTACTGAGTTTACAAATTAAATTTTAAAACATTTTATGACAAATATATGTATGATTTCTAAACTGCATTTATAAATATTGTTGGTTACTGTAACTATTTCAGGTCTATTTTTATCTTTTATTATAATTTTTGTAGGAATATAATAAGAAAAAAAGGAAAATCTAATTGTTGTATTTGATCAGCTTAAAATTATAATTGATCAATAATAATTATTTAGTTTGTTTTGAATTATTAAGTTTATTTAAGAATAGAGTAGAATAATTATTTTTATACAATGGGGATTGTAAGTAATTCTTATTGAAAATCATTAACTTTTATCACTGATTCGGAAAAAATTCTATCTTGGGATAAACCAACAAAAAACCCGGTTGGACATTTTTTTCAATGTTAAATTATACAATTAAAAACACAGTTCGTACAATTACTTACAAAACTCATTTAAGAAACAGTTTGGAAGCGATCACCTCATTCCCAAGGGTTATTATAAACCGTGTATTAGAAAAGAATATTTTTTTTATTTAATTTATGAATACATTATGAAGGTAAAAATGCACAAATGCTATTACCACTGGTTTGGAAAAACCTCTGTCCTAGGAAGAAGAAGAACCAGCGAGAAACCCAACGGGACTTTTTAAAAACATTTATTTTTAGTGTAATATGTTATACAATTAAATTAGAAACAGCGCGGTAGCGACCTCATTTCCATGAGTTATTATCAATCATTCACTCTTATAAACACTTTTTGCTTAGTAAAATTTAAAAATTTTTTGATCAATAGGTTCTGCTTATTTTCGGAGACTTTGTTTTAAAAGTATAAATTTTTGTATAAGATAAGGGTGACAAACGAGCACACAGTCCACCTGATGGTAAGTGGTTGCTGTGGCCCATAGACATCTACATCTATCGTCGATTACGAATCAAAATGCAGATGCGTTGTAACCCGTGAGGACTAAGATGGAATGCCTCGTTTCCAGTAAAAAGGGTCTCCGGTTCTCTTCACTCACCATACGAAACACGAGAGCGTGGTCCTTCCCCGTTCGACCCGACCCATTCGTGCTACAACTATAACAGTAATACAGCTGCATCATGGCTCTACCACGTTAAAACCATGAAGGAAATGCAGGCTCTTTGGAGTTAAGTAATCAAAATGTACATCATATATAATCAAAATTATTCCAAAACAACTTGACTGGTTGGACTCGTATGTTGTAAAAGCGGAGTGAACCCAGAGAACGACGCCACGTTGGCTAAATTAAAAATAATAAAAGGGAAATAATTAAAGATTGTTGCACAATTGATACCCGTTTTAATTTGTAAGACCACATTTTACTATTTAGTTTGTTGCCCTATTAAATGCATAATATATAACTACATATAACTTAATTTTTTTTTAGCAATGGCGCACTACTTAATATGCTATATTCGATGAGGTTTTACTTGAAATAAAATTAAACATCCCATTAAAGGTGAAGAGCAGCTCACTTTAAATAAAAGATTAATCAAATATTGAAAATAAAGTGTAACTTAAGATGTTACTGAAACAGAAATATAATCCATCAATATTTCAATTTTTGCCTTTGCTTCGTCTTTTGTAATGCGTACAGCAAAGGAGTGAAATAATTTTCCGGCGTTAATCTTTCCGTCCGAATACAATCCGGGTGTCTTAGACGCCCATTACACGGTAGGTTTTGCTGTCAGTTTTTTAACAATCACGTTTTTAATTGACGAATAACCTATCGTGTAATGCGGTGATTGACGGTTGCATGAAATTGATTGATAAATATCTGGATATTTAGATTTTTACGTCAATCAACTATCAGTCACGAATTTTGATTGAACGTGTAATGGCATTTTGTCAATCACGCGTCAGTCTACGCTTAGACAGCAATGGAGGCGGACGCAGAATATATTGAAGAGGCTGCTTCTACGCGCTCGCGCAGTCCGTCGCCACTCCCACCAAATGTGTTTCAGCCAGAAAAAGATTTTATTTTAAATTTTCAGTCTCTCCCCGAGTTGTGGGACACGAAAAACCCCGGGTAGGTTGGATGCCCCTAATACCAGCCACGCCCCTAATTCCAGCCTTTCCGCCTTTTTACTTCGTAAATAAGATTTCTAGTAGTCTTAACTACAAATATGGTCGGCTAAAAATTCTTCGTAATTAGAGGAAAGTATATTTCAAATATTACCTCACAGTTTTAAACCTAACAGTGTTAAATTAAAAATCAAAACATAAGCATATTTTACATTAGCCGATCTTTAGGCTTTTTGATTTGTATGAATGTGACTATAGACATAGTAATGCAGCTATTTTTGTTTAAATTTATAAGTTTTTTATTTTCTTTTAGTGGAAATTAATGGAGTTGTAATTAGATATACGAAATTTATGGAGTGCATAATGTCAGTCGCCCGACTGTTATTTGGTTTGACGTAAATAATAAGAAGTACCTTATTTCAACCATGTAATATAAATCAGGGCTGTCATAAACTAGAATAAATACCATTAATTTGAACTCACACAGAAAACCAACGTAGAATAGCAGCTTAACGCTGCTGTGTTTCGTATGGTGAGTGTAGAGAACCGGAGACCCTTTTTACTGGCAAAGAGGCATTCCATCTTAGTCCTCACGGGTGACAACGCATCTGCATCTTGAGTCTATATTGAGGATAGATGTAGATGTCTATGGGTCATAGTAGCCACTTACCATCAGGTGGACTGTGTGCTCGTTTGTCACCCTATCCTATATAAAAAAAACATAACTTATTTTATAGTTAAGTAAGTTATGGTCAATTCGTCTATATTTTAAAATTGGTGTTTGATTTAAAAGTTTAACAAATGATACGTACTTGCTTTTCAGACATTTGGTATAATATGTTAAGAACACCATACAATATTTAATTGTTTTTTGGGAAAGACAAAAACAAACAATAAATGTAATTAACTACAACTTAGTAATACTAATTTTATTATAACTTAAGAACATAAATGAAAAAGTCATAAAAAGGAAAGTGGTTTAGGACCATGCTTTGCGGTAGTCTATGGAGGATGATGTTCTGTAGTCGACTTGTGAAGGGCTGAAATGATGATAAAGATTCAAAAACTTGGATGATTAAATTATAAGAAATCGGTGTACTATAATACTTAATTTTTATTATAATATTATTTTAATTAATTGTTTAGTGTTAAAAGATAAAATGTAACTGCTTAAAGCTAAACCACAGTAAGGTAAGAAGTAAAACATTAAAATAAAATAATTGTTGTCGTCTATCTTAATACATATTCCATACTTGTGATATGCATGATTTAAAATTAAAAGTTGTTATGAATTTATTTCAGTGCCCCTAAAATTTACCTACAATAGGTATCTACCAAAAACTCAAAAGGCATAGCCCTATGCTATGCTGGCATTAGATACACAAAAAGAAATTGAAATTGACACTAAAAGGCTGGTAATAGGGGCATCCACCCTATAAGAATAAATGTAAAAGTTAAGCATATTTTTCGTCCATAAATGCGTATCAAATAAAGCCGCATATCGATTATGCACTCCAAGAGGTCTAACATTTGCGCGCGTTAAATTAAAATGGGTAAAATGATATTAAATATTACAATTTTTCCTATTCGTTATTTTTCTTTTTCTTTTCAAGATATAAAATTATAATTAAATGGTGAATCGAAAATGAACTTAGTTTATAGGTACGTCCTTTCACTCCGAAAATTTGGGATTGACTGACGATCAGTCAGCATGAGCGTGTAATGTCCAAATTATTCCATCATTCAAACCTGAGTCATGATTGATCGAACTGATTGACGCTTGCCTAGGCGTGTAATGGGCGTCTTAAAGGCAATAGTGATAGACTTTTATTAAGCTAAGACAGTGCAATTTACCATCTAGTGATACATCACCACTTACCACCAGGTGAAATTATGATCAAGCACTGGCTTATACGTAGGTCACTCAATAAGTTTTGAGATGCTCGAAATTAAAAAAAAACGCACCCGTGTTATATGTTTCTAAAAAGCGAATTTATTTAAAATAGAACTCCATAAGCCAATTACTCAATATTAAAAAAAAACAAAGTTCCATTAATTTTCCTACAACGCTTCCCGCGCTTTTCCTTTAAAACGATGGATCTTAACCGTGAACATTTGCACTCTATGATATATTATGATTTTAAATTTGATTTAACCGAACAATTAAGTTTACAACGGTTACAATCAGCATTAGATGACTCAGCTCCATCACGCGCAACAATTTTTAGGTGGTTTGCTGAATTCAAAAGGGGTAAAATTAATCTTAAAGATGACCAAAGAACCGGGGCCCAGCAAACAGCAGTAACGGCAGAAAATGTATTTTTTTTATAGGATAAGGGTGACAAACGAGCACACAGTCCACCTGATGGTAAGTGGTTGCTGCGACCCATAGACATCTACATCTATCCTCTGTTACAAATCAAAATGTAGATGCGTTGTCACCCGTGAGGACTAAGATTGAATGCCTCATTTCCAGTAAAAAGGGCCTGTATGGACTACTGAAACGTTGGTGCGAGAAGACCCACGAATCACATATACGGACATCGAAAAGATTGTAGGTATTAGATCGGGGAGCATTCATACCATCCCTACATACATCCCATACATTAACATCTTGGAGTAAGGAAGCTTTGGTGTCGATGGATCCCTCGTTTGCTCTCCAAAAGTGAAAAACAGACTGGTGTGGATTGGTGCCATGAAATGCATTTACGTTTTGAAAACGGGGCATCTAGGCGTGTTTCAGAAATTGTTACTGGTGACGAAACATGGATCTATCAATATGATCCGGAAAATAAAACGCAATCATCGGTATGGGTCTACTCAGAAGGACAGTTACCAACAAAACTGCAAAGACCTCGCAACGTCGGCAAAAAAATGGTGGCTAGTTTTTTTTTCGCGGAGTAGACATTTGTCGACGTCAATGCTGGAAAATTGTTCAACTCTGAATGTTATACTACAGTTGCATTACTCAAAGCTTTTCAAGCTGTGCGGGAGAGAAGACCAAAGACCGGGCTTCGGGGAATCGTGCTGCATCACGACAACGCCTTTTCTCATACCTTCCTTAGAACAAAAGCATTTATTGAGGAATCTGGTGTTGAAACTCTAAGTCACCCACTCTACAGCCCTGACTTAGCTCCTTGTAATTTCTTTTTGTTCCCAAGAGTCAAAGAAAAAATAAAATGCAAGTTTTTTTCAAGCACTTAACAAGCCGTGGCTGCCTACGAAGAAGCGATTTCCGACCTGTCAGATCAAGACTGGTAAAAGTGTTTTCAGAGTTGGTTTAGGCGAATGGAACTTTGTAAAGAGCATGATGGATAATATTTTGAAAAGATGTAAAATAAATATTAATAGTATCTAGAATACTTTTTGTATATCTCAAAACTTATTGAGTGACCTACGTAATAAATAATAAATATCATGAAGATAATATCTTGGGTAAGTTGGAGACAATATCAAAAAAAATTGCTCTTGAGAAACGTGTATGACTAATGCCTAAAATAGTGATTGTGGGAACAGACAAAGCAGCATGATGAAAGGACGGATATAGTTCAAGAGTGTGCTACGCTTATTGGTTTGTAGCCTTGAAGCGCCACCGACAAAGAAAAATAAAGCAATATTTTTTAGATTTATCAGAAACTTTGTAAGTAATTGAAAATAATGTAAATATATATATAACAGTTTCTACAGTAATTAATAGAATCAGGCGTTACTTTGCATTATATTAATTTCAAAAAACTCATAAAATAGATTAATATCATTGTAATTTTTTGTCATATGAACTGTTTCAAAATTAATAAAAATGAAACGTGAAAGTCTAAACCTTTGAACTTAATTTAAAATCCATTATTTATAATATATTTTTTGTATGAACTAATTAATATTTTAATGATAAAACCTTAAACTAAAAGATTAAATTATATATAATAAAAATTTAGTGTTTCAATTTCTTCGAAAAGCCACAAAACTGAGAAATGAACATTACACATTTGCAAGAAACAAGTTAGCTTTACTTCACGGTGGCAATTCATTCTTCTCATGAATTACGGATATTTCGCTGCGTAATTTATGTCCCCGGGTCTATTTCTTGATGTCCGGAAATTATTCTTTACATGGAGTTTCACTCCTTGCAATACCGAGAAAGCAACATTTTTTCGCCAAGTTGTTTCTTTTGTTGAATATGCGTTTTATTTGCAACACATACGAACAAAACAATGAAAATAGAATTAAAGGTTACTTAAGAAAATATCACGACGTAGATATAAAATTTTATTTATTAACTGCAACAGTCACGACAAACTTAATAAAAAATATGTGAAACTTTTGAAATACAATCAAGTCTGGCTACTTTACCAATGGAAATTAACTATGCTATTAGGAATGCACAGGTACAAAATGACGATTGACATGGACAACGTAACGTTTTTCGAGATATGCCATTTTTGGATGGTGAATTTTGATTTTGTTTGAAATACTGAATTTAGATATGTATATCTTTATAATATGGTTAGGAAATGTAATAATTCGTTTTTAACATGGTGGTCTTATTATTTATCTATAAAATTGACATGACAAAGTTAGCATACTAGTGATGCCACTATGTGACGGTTACTTTGCCATGTTTCTACCTATATTTTTTACCGATTACGGCAATTCAAATAAAGGATTATATTTTTGGCATTCTATGTATGTGTGTTTCTATAGATGTTTCGCCGTAGCAGCATATTAGACCGACTTTACCAAATGAGTTGTCAATCGATTTATCTTTACCAAAAGTGAAAGAAAATAAAAGAGAAATCTATATTATTATTACTGCGTTGACGGATATTAATAATAAAACTACTCAATATTTTCACATTTTGAACTTAGTGTGTTAATATTGGTTTGCAGCCAAAGAATGTGTGATCGTAATAAAATGATGCTGATGACGAATAAAAAAATGAACACTTGTTAAAAATGATTATGACGAGCTTTATTTTTGATACATACTATAATCAATTTGAGCTTATTATTGCACCAATTTGATTTTAAATTTTTGAAGTGAGTATTTTTGTTTGTTATATTTTATATTTTGGTCTTAGAAATTATTGTGAAAAGATTTCAATAAAAAAATTAAGCAAAGTACGTAATCAAGGATTTTTGACAACGCTGACACATATTATCAAGTTTGTATGAAAAATTGAATAATGGGTGAGCAACTTTGCCACTAGCGTAAACTTTGTTACTTGGAACACAATTGAAGGAGCAAATCATAGTTCTTAGAGTTGTGTATTTTACTTGGTCGGGTCATAAATTCTGTCAAAACCTTATTATTTAAAATTTTTGAATACTGGCTAGATGAACTTCACCAATTTTAAAAATATAACGTTTGCGCTTGCCGAAAATAAAAAAGACATTAATTTTTATTCATTTTAAAATATGGAGTAGTTGAAGAAAGAAGAGTAGCGGTTATCGCGTTGCACCGCTGTGGTTATGCGCCAAAAGAGATTTTCAATATTCTACAAAAATTAAAAATAGCCCTACGATTTTTTATCGCACTATCAAACGATTCACTGAAGATTCAAGCTTCGAAGATCGTAAGAGGACCGACCGACCTCGTATAGTTAGAACATCCGCGATCATCAAAGCAGTGAAGGCGCGAAACCAACGAAATCCTGTTCGTAAACAAAAAATCTTAGCTCTTCAGATGGGTCGAACCAGAACCTTGACCGTGGTTCTGGTTGAGGCCCATTGTGAGAGTGATCAATGAAGACCTAACACTAAGAGCTTATCGTAAGAAGACCGGACATTTTTTGAACGACCGTTTGAAAAAAAATAGGCTGGATAGGTAACGCGCTTTGTTACGGCAGTACGCGGGAAAAAAATACCGCGAATTTTTGTATTCGGATGAAAAATTTTTTAACATTCGAAAAAAGTTATAATAAACAAAATGATAAGATGTAACCCCACAGCAGTGAAAAAGCCAGCACGCGTATTCCGAGGGTTCAACGAGCACATTATCCGTCGTCACTCATGGTTTTGCTTGGAGTCTCATATTCAGGCTTAACTGAGGTGTTTTTCTGCGAAAAAGGTGTAAAAACCAGTGCCGAGGTGTACCATAATACCGTCCTAACAAACATAGTGGAACCTCTTTCTCAAACAATGTTTAAAAACGGATATTGAATATTCTAACCGGACTCTGCACCAGCTCATAGGGCACGAAGCACGCAAAACTGGTTGACCGCCCGTGGAATTTGGACTTAACGGGCATGAAGACTGTCCCTCTTCTAGTCCAGATTTAAACCCACTGGATTACAAGATATGGCAACATTTGGAGGAGAAAGTCTGCGCAAAACCTAATCAGAACTTGGGATCTTTGGTTAAAGCAGCGGCAGAAATAGATATGAATGTGGTGCGTGCTGCGATTGATGATTGGCCACGTCGATTAAGGGCATGTATTCAAAATAGGGGATGGCATTTTGAATAATGTAAATAAAATTGTATTCTAAATTAAATTATCTCACATTTCATATATAATTTCTATATAATTATCAAAAAGTGTATCATTAATTTTATAAAAAGTTTTTGACAGAACTTATGACCTGACTAAGTATAATGTGGTAAATTTACCTTTTATGACCTGACTAAGTATAATGTGGTAAATTTACCTTCATACTTACAGCCAAATCCTGTTATTTTCATTAAAAACCTCTACGGCAAAGTTACCACAAAGTGAGGTTAACTTTGCCATTTTCTATTTTTGAGTATTTTGTATGTTTAATGTTAGTATTTTTTAAATCAGTAATAAATACCAAATCTATTCAGAATATTATGTTACATGCAACATTGACGCCCAGTCCAAGAGTACCTTTTATTTTGGAAAATTAGTCCTAGAATGGTAAGTTCTTCCAAAAATAGCAAACTTGCCAGGTTTCACGGTACTAAGGATTATAAACACTAAGTTGATCTGTGTGCTTGAGACCGTTAAATCATTGTGCAACGTTAGTGATAACTATAGCCTTTAGGCGTATTCATCATATCATTCTCTATTTAAGAATGGAGAAATAGAACCGTTATCACCTGTGATTATTAAAAAATTGTGCGTGTAATTGAGTACACACATTCGAAGTGAAACTTCTTTACGACATATCATTCTTCCTTTATTTTATATTTTACATAATAAGTAAGTTAAATAATAATATACATATGCAGTCTCGGCGGTGAAACATAAAAAGATAAAGTGACTTTTTTTAAATACCCTACTAAATTTCTCCCCTAGGTCGATAAAGAAGTTTCACTTTAAAAAGTAAAAAGTATGAGATAAAAAGTATTTTATTTATTACATTTGAACCCAGTTGTCGACATTTTTGATTTGAACTACAGATAAGAAATCTTTTCGCAATATTTAATAAAAAAATAATATTTAATATTTACTAAAGAAGGAAACCAGTAAAGCGTTGATCATTAATCTTGTTTAAGTATTTGTATCTGAATAATCTTGTCTTAACTGAAACTCTGTTCATTAATCCGTCAGGCTTGCGAGTAGGACAGGTAACATTTTCTTTCCAGAGTTAATTATTTTGAAGATAGATGTGATTGAGCTATGAATACATACGATTACTTCATAGCTCAATAACAATACTTTAGTCCAAGTCATAGAAATTGTATACTTACATAATGATATATTATAAAATAACTATAAAGTTATACATAAGAATGAAAAAATAACCAGAACTATATAATTTCTATTAATAAGAGATCTCTTAGATTTAAATAACGGTAAATTAGTTGCGGTACCATAGAAAACTGCACACAACATGCATTTAATAATATTTTTGGGAGTAATCTTCCATAATCCATAATATTCAATTTCCAAATCCAAATTTATATTATTTTAAACCGATTTAGTACTTTAAGGTGTATATAAAACAGATCATAGACGTTAACGCAACGCGACTTGTGTTACTTAAATGATCATGCACCATGACGAATTGGTGAACTCTTAAACTCAATGATTTTATCACATTTCAGAACTTCCTACATAACAATGAAGATGTCTCCAAGCTGCTAATGGAGTGAAATAATATTTCTTAAAATTTTAAGTGACAATATCAAAGGTAGATTTATTAATTCTTCTAAATTTGCTGGTTAGCAAAATCAAAGATTTGTCTGAGTACATAGAATAGAATACGAGTAGAATAGAATAGAATGATTTTATTCAATATTGATTATTACATAATACTTATTGAAAGTCATTTTTTTATTTACTACTGGTTCGGAAAATACCTCTATCCTGGGAAGAACCAGCAAGAAACCCAGCGGGACTTTTTTTTTAAACATAATTTCACTTAACAATAATTTTTTATACAATTTTAAAAGAATTTTCATAGAACCAGCATGGTGACGATCACCTTATTCCCAGGGGTTTTTTTTATAGGATAAGGGTGACAAACGAGCACACAGTCCACCTGATGGTAAGTGGTCGCTGTGGCCCATAGACATCTACATCTATCTTCGATTAACAGTCAAAATGCAGATGCGTTGTCACCCGTGAGGACTAAGATGGAATGCCTCGTTTCCAGTAAAAAGGGTCTCCGGTTCTCTACACTCACCATACGAAACACAGCAGCGTTAAGCTGCTATTTTACGCTGGTATTCTGTGAGAGCGTGGTCCTTCCCCGGTCAAGCCGACCCATTCGTGCTACAACCATAATATAGATGCAGCATGGCTCTACCACGTATAAAAATTTATTTCAAAAGGTTATTTTCATTCATGTATTCCTTGATATTATAAAACCCTTTTTGTATAGTTTTTCTTTAATAAAACTTTTAAACTTGTTTATTGACAAACTTTGAACATTTTCTGGGATTTTGTTGTAAAAGCGTATACATTGCCCCATAAATAAATTACTAATTCTGTGGAGTCTAGTAACTGGCGTTACAAGTTTATATTTGTTCCTAGTGTTTAAGGTATGAACATCCTTATTCTTATTAAAGCTATTTATGTTTTATGTACATACATTACATTTTCATAAATATATTGCGATGCCAAAGTTAATATGATAATTTCTTTAAATTTTTCTCTGAGGGACTCTTTACAATTTAGATTATAAATCGCCCGTACGGCTCTCTTTTGCAAAACAAATATAGCTTCAATATCAGTCGCATTACCCCATAGCAAAGTTCCATAAGACATTACGCTATGAAAGTAACTAAAATACACTAACCTAGTTGTCTCAACATCTGTGAGACTTCTAATCTTTCTTACAGCATATACTGCAGAACTAACTCTGCTTGCTAATTTAGATATATGAGGGCCCCATTGAAGTTGCGCGTCAATAGTAACACCAAGAAAAACAGTGGTATCCGCAAGACTCAACTCCTCCCTATTTAAGAGCACATTGGGTTTCGAATGTTTTACATTAGGTATCGTAAATTTAATACATTTTGTCTTATTGCCGTTTAAGAGCAAATTGCTAGCGTTAAACCAATGTACTAATTTCGATTGAGCATTATTTACATCGTCATAATTAATTGACTGCCGTTTCGGTTTGAAAATTAAAGAGGTATCGTCAGCAAATAATACTATATTGTGATTGTCCCCTACAAGATAAGGTAAGTCATTAATATAGTTAAGAACAAGAATGGGCCAAGAATCGAGCCCTGAGGAACGCCCATTAATACTACCTATCCGGAGGAACCTTTACCATTGATTACGACTTTTTGAGTTCTGTTACTTAAATATGAAGTAATAAGTCTAAGGCTGCGTCCCCAGTAGGCAAAATGTTAGCCGCCGACTGAGTTAGCGGCGTATCAGTTTAGTACGCCCTTCCATATATTTCAAATGGAGTGTTCACAGTTTGCTGGTTTTGCGCTCACTGTACGCAATTTGCAGCGTTACGCGCGCCGACTATCTTAGTGAGCGGCCGCCTCCCACCAAAACCGGTTCCAGTCGGCGGCGGCGATTGGTTGTTCGCCGGGCGTAGTGACTCAGTTTGCCGTAAACTGATTATTCGGATAGTTGGAAAAAAGCTATCATCGTGTTAGGAGCAGTACACTAAATGTGCAAAACTACCCTCGAAACAGTCCATCACATAGCTCTACAGATTCTTCAGCGGAAGTAGAAGACATAGAAGCAATATTGCGAGGCGATTCAAACCACATTGAAGATGAGAAATGACTGGTTACCAACTTAATGTTACCATATTTGTTCCTAATTCAATTTAATAATACAGTAATTTTGAAAAGTGATTGTTAAATTAAAAACTATAAATGCGAAAGTGACTTTGTATTATCTACATCTACACTACTATTATAAAGAGGAAAGATTTGTTTGTTTGTTTGTTTGTTTGAATTGAATAGGCTCCGAAACTACTGGACCGATTTGAAAAATTTTTTCACCATTAGAATCCTACATTATCCCTGATGAACATAGGCTATGTAATATTTTCAAAAAAGTTAGGGATCCGTATGAAAACTTCGTTAATGTAACCCAAGGTGTGAAAAAAATACCAAAAAGAATCCTTATATCGCCTACGCTTCGGAAACTATTGATAATAGAGTAAAGTAATGTACTTCACTTTTATAGAGGATATTAATTTCTACATAAAAGTCTGCGATACCATATGTTTAACTATTACAGTTATGTCACAATAACTACTTTTTCATGTTAAAATGTGAAATAGTAACGCCGGTACAAATACTACTAATACGAGTACGTACTGATACGAATAATGTGGCCTAGACATTATTCGTATCAGTACCTGTATCATGCATAACCACCAATTACGTTAACCATGTAATTTTATTAACATATTTCACTTTTTAAATCTTTGTTAATTCAGCAACCGTCTGTCGTGATGTCTCTCTCGAAGTTCGCATGTCGCAAGGCGCAGATGCTTGATATACGCGGGTGAAACCGCGGGGCACAGCTAGTATTAAAATAAAAATAACATATTTTTTTAAAATCCTAAAGCGTTAATTATTCACTTACCTCAAAGTTATAGTAAGCCGTTCTTCGGGACATAATGTATCTCTTGTGATATTATTTTTAGCTATGTACTGGGTTATAGATTTCAACAATTCATCAAATGTATGAGAAGTCATATTGAAATAGTCGTAAAATTTTTCTGGATGTTTCCTTAGTTCTGGGTAAAGAGTGTGAAATTGTCCAGTGCTCAACTTTTTTTGTATAATGGGTGAACCCAGTGCTTCCTTTTATCCTCTTTCAGCGCTTCTTAGATACCAATTACTTCAAAAATATCCATCGTGACACAACCACTCCCTTCGTACAACAAAAGTAAAGTGATAATTCAGTCGGTCGGCTAAATAAGCGGCTAACTCTTAACAGTTTGCTTGCGACGCACGAAAATTGATTTGAGTCTGCAGCTAACTCAAATTTCAGTTCGCTGCAAATTTCCTGCTCACTCAGTCAGCCGCTAACTGTTTGCCTACTGGGGACGCAGCCTAAGCGCCAAATTTTTTACACCATAATGTTGTAGTTTCCTGATTAATATCTCATGATGAACACAATCGAAAGCCTTGGAAAGGACACAGAAAATACCTAAGGCATCTTGTGAAGTCTTCCAGGCATTAAAAATATATTTCATAAGCTTAACACCGGCGGCAGACGTCGAGCGACCCCTTGTAAAACCAAATTGGTTTTTACAAAGAAATTTATTTATATTAAAAAAATTAACAATTGATCCAAAATTATTTTTACAAAAATTTTACTGAGAGTTGGTAGTACAGAAATAGGTCTATAATTAGCGGGGTCCAATATACTACCAGATTTAAATAAAGGTATTACTTTACTATACTTCATTAAATCAGGAAACACACCAGAATCGATACAAGTATTAAAAATAATAGCAAGATGAGTTGCAATTAAATCTATTATGGACGCAATCACTGTAACGGAAATCCCCCACAAATCTGCGGTTTTCTTTACATCAATGGTTTTGAAGTATTTTATAATATTATGCGGTAATACTTTTTCAAATCTTAATTCTTTTAAACAGGTATTAACATTCTGTTTAAGTAATGACTCGGCGACAGTTGGAGAAGTATTCAATGACTCTGTTGTCAAGATAGGAACATCAGTAAAATATTTCTCATACATCGCTGCAACTTCTTGATTTGATTTAGTCAATTCATTATTAATTTTTAATTGATAGTTTAAGTTATGAGGTTTCTCTTTACCGGTTTCGCTGTTAACGTTCCACGTCATTTTAATTTTATTCTTAGCCATCTTAATTTTGTTACTAGTATGTAATGATTTGGCTGTGGAGCAAACTCTTTTAAATATTTTAGAATCATTTTTATATATTCTTTAAAAGCATCGGAAAGATTATATGATCTTTCATGGTAAAGGTCATATAACCTTCTTCTGCTTTTATGAATTCCTACTGTCGCCCACTCATTAAATGCCCTGCGCCTATTTCTGGATAATGTTTTAGAAGTGAATGTTTTATTAAATTAATTGTTTATAAGGGTAAATAATTCTCTATATAAATAGTCTGCATTGTTCTTATAAGAAAGCGATGGAAGGTTTTTTACCATATTACTTCTAAATCTCTTCAGGCGTTGTGCATTAATAGGAGCAAACACAATTTTCTCAATTACCTGTTTTTTGTGCATATAAGGTAACGAAACCAGTTGTCCACAGTGATCTGAACTAAGTTTTTGAATTATTGATTTGTTGATTGGTACAACACCTGTAAAAATATTATCAATACAAGTTGCACTACACCCTGCAATACGCGTAGCTTCAAAGAATAAATTATCAAGATTATAGGATATGAACAAAGAGCAAAATTTAATACTGATGGAAGAAGATTCCATGTGATTCATATTAAAGTCTCCACACACTACAAGAGATTTATTCTGTTTATTAAGCTTTACTAAAACTTCTTCCATAATTTTTTCAAAGGTGTCATAACTTGAACATGGGGGTCTGTAAACACTGACTACAGTAATGTGCTCAAGCTCAACACATGCCATTTCTACAGTACGCTGAACAGAGAGGCTCACAATGTCTTTACGTTCTTTACATGATAAGGATTTATTAGCTAATATTAAGGAGCCACCACGTAATTTAGTATCTCTATTGAACAAACTGACCACCTGGTGATTACTGAAATTAAATATGGAATTATAATCTTTCAACCAATGTTCAGTTATACATAAAATATGTATACTGTTACTATTTAAAAATAATTCAATTTCTAATTCTTTGCCGAACATACCTTGTATATTTTGATTCACCAGATTGATACAGTTTTTATTATTGTTATTTTGTGAAATTGCATAATTATGTATTGGTAAGTTGCATTCTAAGCTATTTAAATTATCTTTGCTAGAGATTACCTCTATTGTTTTATTATCTAATTTAAATTACTTGGAATTGGTTCCAAATCAAATGTAAAATTATTTTGTTGCTCAAAAGAAGCAGGTGTCAAGGTAGCTAAATCATTGGCTGAGTTAAAATATAAATAATAAGATAGCGTATTTGCTACCAGTCTTAAACTATACTTTGATAGGTAATACCTATATCTTGTCAGAAACTCCTTAGTTAAATTATTAATATCAATCAGATGAAATTTATCATTATTATTCTTACAATTAAATTTCACATTTAACTTATTGTTACATGTCAAGTTATGCATCATTGAATTTAAATTATAACTTAGTTTATTTTCCTGTGGCCACCCCTTTATGTAAGGCAATGTAAAAAAGATAACTTAAACATCATTTATGTTATTGAGATATTCAATATATTTTAATAATTGATTCTTGTTCATATTGCTTCTTCTCCCAACAAAAATTATTAATATACTATTAGGGTTATATTTACTAGTTAAAATTTTATTCATAATATCACTGAATGATGCTCCAGGCATGCAGTAATTACTTATCTGTTGCCTTTTTAAACAGTTATTCAATGATATACCCAAGTTTTTGGCTTTGTCATCACTATACACAATTACATTATTATTTTCATTGTATGAATTACTTTTTAAATTTATCTGCTTCTTTATGGTACTATCATAGAGTGTAGGTAAAGAAAATGTAGTATTACTGCTTGTCATATTATTAACACACACTGTCCCTAAAGAACCTGGCATTGAGCGCTGATATTCATTTTGATATTTTAATAAGGAGTCAAAACGTTCCTCGTTATATTTGCATGACTTTACCAGATTATCCATGGCCAGTATGTGTTCTTTTATCTCATTACCTGCGGATTTATATTTATTTGACATAATTTGTAATGAGGTTTGAAGAGATAAAATTTCTGAATTAAGACACTGTATTTCAGTCTCGTAACAATTTTTCATGTTTACAGAAATATTTATCTTGTTTTCATCCATTAATGTTTCTCTTTATGTGATCCACTAAGTTGTTGCACGACATGCCAATCCGAAGACAAATATGCGTGCATATCAGTCGTAAATTTAAATGAATTGTGAATCAACCACCAGCACATACATATTTAGCATTGTATTCGCATTAATCAATAGTCAGGCCTTAAGCGGTAACGCGGCATGACATACTTTATTTGCTGTTAGCATACATCTAAACATGAGAAAGCATCGTATTTGTTCATTAAGTTATTACGTCTAAAGGATTAGATTAATAGTGTGAATTCTGTAGCTTCTGTAATAAAAATGGGGGTGTTACTGAGATCTATTGTCTATTCTACATTAATGATTTACCAGAATTTGTTCAGAAGGTTACTAATATTGTATTGTATGCAGGTGATACTTTACTGATATTGAAATTTAAGGTAAACCGAAAAAACTAGCCCGTCAAGTAAATAAGTGAGTGCTCTAAATAAGGTTAAATTGGTTTTGAGCGCGTTATTTAACTCTTAAAAATATAAAAAACTAAATACAATGAATTTGCGTTCTCGAATGCATATCTTGCTAAATTGCAGCAACATGCTAACATACTAACAGCATTTATCACTAATAATACTTGTATTATTTTCGGGAATCTCTACGGATAGTGGATTGAAATGGGGACCCTGCATTCCACAATCAAGACACATAGAATAATTACCTAATAAGTAAACTCAGCTCAGCTGCTAATGCTATTGAAAAGATTTGTCAAATGACGCATGTGAGTTCTACTAGATTAGTTAACTTTAATTACTTTCACAGCATAATGGCTTTTAGGGTATTTTATTGTGCTGACATGGAGCTGACGTGAAGATAGTTTTATTCAGCAATAAAATGGTAATACGCGTGATTTATAATTTGCGCTCTCGAGATTCGTTAAAGTAACTGTTTAAAGAAATTAATCTACTAACTTTCACAAGCAAGTATATATATATATAAAATATTATACCTTCGGTCACTTCTCAAGTTCGGAGGAAAGGTGTCAAGATAAATATCAAAACGAGCCCAAACTCAGCACACCTATTTCTACTCGTCGAGGGGTTCCAGTAGCATTCACCGAAGTACACCTTCGGTCACTTCTCAAGTCTGGAGGAAGGATGTCAAGATAACTATCGTATTTAAGTATATTTATATATAAATCCTACTTACCTTTAGCGAAACAAAATATTGTAATAAAAATCTGTGATTATAAAAATAAAGATATTTTACATTGTCAAGTATGTATCAAATTTGAATTTTCGAATATTTTGTATTTCTACAGCGATCTTTTCCGCTGCAAACAAACGATATAGTATTCACTCATGACGGTGACTGAGGCCGGAATGATTGAATCACCGATTGACGGATGAAGGGGTGAGGCAAAGTGTATTTAGTAAAATAAATTATTACGAAGCTGCCCAAAACACCGAAAAATTCGGAATTTCTTTGCAGAAAAGAATTTATTATAACTAAACAAAACAAAATTTAACTGCCATTTACATTCCATGGCTTTCCACATGATAGATTGAAAAGAGATTGCAAAATAATATTTTCAAAAGTTATCGTGTATACCACTCTATGCGGACTTGATGAATTCACACCATAAGCCATTAAAACCACTTTTTTAAATAAAAATAGCAATAAATTGATTACAATTTTTTTTCAATAAGTTCAACAATCATTAATCTTCCTAACAAGGTGCTTTTTATATCATTTATGTGTACAATATAATTGTTAGATATGATTTCATGCGACAAAACGTTGGAATATTTAGACGCTACTAGAACATACCTACGCCCGCTGAAGGCATGCAATAAGTATAATTTCATTTCATGTCAATCAGCATAAATTTAAATGAAGAAAACATACGTATAGGTAAAATACATTCTGGATTTACTGAACATTTATGGAATACCGAGCTTGCAGCGAAGGCACATAAACAATTTACTCGCTGCCGATAGCGAATAATTAACGTACGACTTCAATTTCCTTTGCTTGATTTAAACCACGCGAGAACATCGTTGCTGTACCAAACTGATTTTTAATTACTTTCAGTATTTACATTCTAATCAAAATTAATCTTTTAACAATGATTAATTTTTAATAAAAAATCGTCATAGACATTGTATTATTCGTATTAAGACTAATGTATAACGCTTTTCTATAAGAGGTAGAAGATAATATATAATCTGTGTATTTTACCGCAAATAAGCTGGATTTTAAAATTCTTAATATGTTCTTAATTGGTATGGTACCTAAAAAGAAACTAGAAACCTAAAAGCAAGCGGCGTTTTCGACTAATTCATTAATATTTTACTAGTTTAA
Source organism: Parnassius mnemosyne (assembly GCA_963668995.1). Lineage (NCBI taxonomy): Eukaryota > Metazoa > Arthropoda > Insecta > Lepidoptera > Papilionidae > Parnassius > Parnassius mnemosyne. Next base: position 23,851,673 of record CAVLGL010000080.1, read on the forward strand.
ACTTCACGTATTTTATTTAAGTGGCAACTTGATTGCATAAATTGCTTACAATTAAATTATTTTATAGATAACTTGGCGTAGTTTGTGCAACTTCGTCTCTTATAAATTTTTGTGTTTAGAGAAAGATATTTCATAATGACTACTAATGACGTTGAAATATTAAAAGGAATAATTTTTCATACAAATCAAGGAAAAAATAATTATTTATAATTTGAAAAAGTATCATCTTCGTAATTAGTATTATAATAATTGGCCACTTTTATTTGTACATCGTGATATTAACTTCGCAACGAATGCTAACGAATTGAACAACAGAATACTGGTACAAAAGTTTCATGTTATGCACGAGTTCACATTAAAGTTTACAGCTCTACATCAGTACATCTACATTTGTGTCGTGAGCGTATTATTTCCCAAATTTGTAACGAACTGTCGACTAGTAAATTGATATATTAATACATTAGCTTTTTACCCGCGGCTTCGCTCGCGTTGGCTTCAGTTTAGAAATATCATTAATACATAGGCTGCACTAAAAGTATCGGGAATGGAATATTTCCACTGTTCCTGTCATATTAAAATCTTATTAATTGAAAAGTCCTTGGTTTTAAAAATCGAATACCATTTATTTATTTAAAAAGATTCTCGTTCTTGTCACAAGGTTTTGTCAAACTTGTTTAGTCGTTGAGAAAATGGAATTGACTTCTTGAAAATTCAAGAGCAATCATTTATTATGACTTTCGAAGTGGTTTAACACAAAAACAGTGTGTTGACCGGATGATTTCTGCATTTAGTGATGAAGCCTCATCCAAAACCACAATTTATCGCTGGTTTGCTGAATTTCAACGTGGACGTGTCAAGCTCAGTGATGATCCCCGTCAAGGTCGTCCAAAAACTGCAGTCACCCAAGAAAACGTTGATGCTGAAGATCGACATGTGACATACCGCGAAATTCAGGCAACTTTAGACATTGGCATGAGTCAAATACAAATAATCTTGCATGAAGAATTAGGTGTAAAAAAGTTGTTTTCCCGATGGATACCGCATTCGCTCTATGAAGAGCAAAAAGCGGCTCGCGTTACTTGGTGCGTCAGAACTTTCGAAAGATTCTACGCAGGATCATCAAATGCTGTATACAAAGTCGTATCAGGTGACGAATCCTGGATATACGCGTACGAACCCGAAACAAAAAACCAGTCACGAGTTTGGGTGTTCGAAAATGAGTTAAAGCCAACAAAAATTGTTCGTTCACGGAGTGTTGCAAAAAAAATGGTGGCCACGTTTGTCTCCAAAACCGGCCATGTTACGACTATTCTTCTTGAGGGACAAAGAACGGTTAATGCAGAATGGTATGCTAGCATTTGTTTGCCACAAGTCGTTTCTGAACTCCGTAAAGAGAACTGCAACCGCCGCATCATCCTTCATCACGACAATGCGAGTTCTCACACCGCACACAGAACAAAAGAGTTTTTAGAGCAAGAAAACATAGAATTATTAGACCATCCGCCGCACAGCCCCAACCTAAGCTCTAAGCTCTTTCTATACTTTCCCTAAAATAAAGAATAAATTGCGTGGACATTTTTAAATAGTAATGTTGTGTCACTTCCTTGATTCCCGAAATTTTCAGTGCCGCCTCGTACTACTTCAATCAAAGTTAATATTTTTATGACGGCTCCGTGGCGCAGTGGCTTAGCAATCAGTTGTTGCGCGTATGGGGGCCGCGAGTTCGAATCCCACACGGAACAAGTATTTGTATGGCCTACAAATAATTGTTCCAGGTCTGCATGTTGTCCTTGTGCAATTTATGTTTGTAAACTGCCTCCACGACACAGGAGAAAATCCTAGTGTGTGGGTGACGTAAGAGGTGACAGAAGGGAAACTGAAACAGGAGATGGATGGCAGCATCTTCCTGATAACAGTGCAAAGTAATAAAAAGCTGCGGTTGCCAACCCACTCGCTAAGCGCAAACTACTACAAATGTCCGGACTATATGACAAACAATGGGAGAAGACTATGATCAACAACGGATAGGCCTATTAAAAGTAAAAAAATAGCAGCTTACATACATCCCACTACTGGAGACAGGCCGCAGCGAGTTTTAGGACAAAAAGGGTTTATTGAGTTGACTCTAACGTGGGTTGACCGACTTCACATAAGTATAGCTAAAAATTATTTTCGAAATATTTTTTAACTTCTCAAATATGTAGGTTTTCTCACGATATTTTGCTTCATCACTGAGAACTTCCAATTGCAATTAAAATATGATTGGTATCGGTGCGGATCGAATTTGAGTTGCTTACGTACTATGAAATTTACGTTTGGATCGGTTTGATTACCCGATAAATTTCAAGATTCTATCAATAGTTTTACTCATAGTTAAAATTAAAATAAACATGCGCTTAAAATTTGCTGTCTTTGATATTTATACTTAGTACTTTTTCGCAAGAGTCTGTTCATTCATTCATGTCAGCTATGAAACCGGGACTGTCACAAAATCTCAATAGGTAGGTATGTCTGAAAACATGAAAACTATCTTAATACATGACAAACTGTTTTAAAAGTCTCATTAAAAGTAAAAAAGTAAAGAAGCAGCTTACATACGTCTTACGACTGTGCACAGTTACTAATTACCCATATGCAAAATAGTAGTTTCACATTTCCACGATTTTTTTAAAACTACTTACTCTCCGCCATGTTATTATTTACTACTTCACTGAGCACGTAGAAAATAAGCAAATAAAATTTTAATTTAAAATTTAAATTTAAAATAACCACTTTCATTGGTCCTCGCGGGAATCGAACTCTTTTGTTCCTGTGCTTTGAAATCTTACGGCGAGCTACACAGCTCCCGTATTAGTATAAATAAAACTCATAAAAACTGAAAAGAAGCTTTTGCTCTATTGTGGACCCCATCTACCTTGTAATTAGTCAATCAAACTATTCCATCATTTAGATATATGTATGAAAATCTTACATTCCACTTAAATTCCAATTACTTACAACGGAATTGATACAAAAAGAAGTTGGTGAAATATTGCTATGCTGATACACAGCCAACAGACATGATGACAGAATGTCTTTAGTGGAATACTAAAGACATTCTGTCATTATTACAGTTTTATGTACACAGTTCCGTTAGTCATTTTGCTAAAAATGACAATAACGATAAATCATCCCGACACCGGTTTGGAGTCTGACAACTTTTGATGCTGGAAGAATAATTCTATTGAAAATTCTCATTTAGCAGTAAGTAGATGACGATTGAGATGACGGTATTATGAGATTAAAACTATGAAAACAAAAACTGTACCCTCTAGTATTCGGCGACAATAAATTGAAGTGCAATTGGGGTGGCCCAATCACACAACAAAGCCGCCAACTTTTATATAATACATAAGTTAGGCATAAAGTGATGTAGATTCTATTAAAAATTCTGCTTCTGTCAAAAATACGCTATCAGAGCTTTTAGCGGTATGTAATGAAATTATTTTAAGATATAACAATATGAAGAAATAGCACTATCGTGTTTAGTTGTGGATATCGCCAAATGATCTCTATTCATTAGTTTGGTCAAGCTATTTCATGATATAGTCAAAAAACAGTGTTAAATTTAATTAAATGCCACCATTTCGTGCCATAATTGACTTACTATATGATATTAATTCTAAGATCTGGCTCTTTATTTAAACTATATTATAGTGAGAGTTTTGCAATAATTACAGTTTTTTTTTCAGTTTATTTATAGATATTTTTTTTTATAGAATAAGGGTGACAAACGAGCACGCAGTCTACCTGATGGTAAGTGGTTGCTGTGGCCCTATGACACTGTGTGCCCTGTGTGATGTATATCTTCGTTAGCGAATCAAAATGCAGATGAGTTGTCACCCGTGAGAACTAAGATGGAATGCCTCTTTTCCAGTAAAATGGGTCTCCTGTTCTCTACACTCACCATACGAAACACATTAGTGTTAAGCTGCTATTTTACACTGGTATTCTGTGAGAGCGTGGTCCCTCCCTGGTCGAGCCGACCCATTCGTGCTACAATTATACTACCAATATAGCTGCAGCGTGGCTATACCATGTTTGTTTACCATCCTATCGGACTATAAGAGTGAGGGTATAGAGTGCACCTGTGCTTGCGCATAAGGATACTATAATCCTGCGCTGCGCCGATGGCTAGTCTCTGTTGAGGCTGGCCGTTGGACGACGGAGTGAGGACCTAAGATATTTTAGTGTATGCACTATGTTGATAGGTGTAGGTGTAGGTAGCGCAGAATTCAGTCTCCGGAATTATTATTACTGGGGAGGATAGATTACATCTTTTTGTGTTTTCCGCGCCTTATGTTTCTTAATTAAGTAAGAGGTCTGCAAATTTATATTTTTTCACCTTTTAATTGAACGGATGTAATGAAAAATGTAGCATAAGTGAACATTTCATTAAAAAAGGATGCATGTAGGTACAAATTAGCGATATACATAGCAGGTCGCCTAATAGTCGTCAGTCGTCTGGTGCAATCCTGTATATTATAACAGTTTTGGCTTACCTAATGATTTTTGTACCTTAATTAAAACTTGGTGGTTTTTTATGCATTATTCTACACGTATCTAATAATGTTACCAGGAGTAGAACATATTGTTAAAAACAACCTAATTATTAAAATCGACTGAGAAACGATTATGTTTTGTAAAAGAGGTTTCAGAAAATTTAATTATTAATATTTTAAAAGTAAAACTACTAAAACTAAAACGTTTACTAAAACTGAGTTTATTAAGATAAATGCAGTTTGCATTTATCTATGCTATGAACCCGAACGATGCTTTTGAAATAAACCTCGTTGAATTATTCACAGCAAGCTTTCATGGAATGATAACCGTCGACCATTTTCCATCGTTTTTAATGTACGGACGGGTTGTTAAAATTGCAAACACTTTTTCCACACAATTGCTGTATTAATTACAATTGGAAAATAAAATCTCAAAATTAGTTTTTATGTGGATTTTTTTAAACTGAAGTGAGGAATGAACTTTCAGCCCATGGTAAATGGCTACTGCAGTCAATGTAAACCTGCATCCAACTTCACACAAAGAAGGTTACAGCATTGTGACATCTAAGGACTAAGATGGAATACCTCTCAACCTGTAACTATACTCACTCTCTATACGTTTCAAACCAGAACACAGCAGTGCAAGCACTACTATTTGGCGCCAGAAATATATAAGAGGGTTTTACCCAAGCTGACTACAAGGCAGAAAAGAATTCGTACCATCTAGTCTTTAAGAAGAACTCTGAAGAAGAAGAACAAGTAGAACAACTGCTCGAAACAACCCGGGAAGAAAATCGTCGGGCCAGCCACAATGGAAGATTCAAAGAACATCAGCGAAGATCACCAGACAGTGCACCGAGGTATCAAGCATTGCGCTTTCAATGCGCATTCCATATTTCTGGATTCGCCACCTTGCACAGCGCGCAAACACAGGCACACTCACTATGCACTCTTTTCTCTTAATGCGATGGGATGGAAACTAGACATAACCGAAGAAAGATTAGACACAGACTGCTTCTGATAATTTCTTGACATAAAAACCCAATAATTGATCCCGACCCGGGATTTAAACCCGTGCACTAGATCAACGAGGCAAGCATTATGTCGACTATGCCATTGAGTTAGTATCTAATGCATGTATAAAAAATCTCTTGGTAATATAATTTAACAATCCACAATAAAAAGTCTAATGCTACTTTAATGGTTATGTGAAATGGTTCTCTTTTTCCCAAAGGCATCTCAAGGCAAGTCTTTATAAAGTTATTCATGGATATTTAATGAAATTCAACATATATTTTTACATTTATATGTATTCTATCTTGTTGTATTTTACGTGTAAGTACTTCTCTTGTTTTTGGTAGTCCACCTGATAGTAAGAGGATGCTGTAACTAGGTACATACACATATCCACGACCAAGTATCAGATTGCAAATGCCTCGTCACCCATGTGAACTAAAATGAAATGCCTTTCAGCATTATAAAGGATCTGTGGTCTGGTCGATTGAGTCGCGAGGGAAGAGAAGTGTTGTTATGCGATGCACCACTCACCCTATCCTCCGTGAATTTTATGGGGCCGCACCGTTGACGCGGTAGTGGTAGAATTGCGGGAGGAGAGGAGCGTCGATATTGTGAGGTGCAGCTGTCCTCATCTTCTGTTTTATGTTTTCTCCTTTATTCTCCATTATTCTCCTTATCTTTATGTTTTCTTTTTATAAAATGGAAGTGCCTAACTCATGTACACCTGCAACTTACTTCGAATAAACTTCTAATGAAATAATGACTACGATGGAATAATTCACACCTTGTAATTGGATGCTGAAGAAACAATGTAACGACAAAATATTGCATATTGAAGATTAAAAACTTCGACAGCTCACATTATCGGTTATCAACATACTCAAATCGGTTTAGTTTGAGCAAGACAGGTAAAATTTGTCTACCGTTAATGAGTGCAATTTTTCTGCCTGAGATATCTCGCCTTCAGCTAGGAGAACATGCGATGATGAACGAGATATTTCGATGCAAATTAGATATACTGTGTCAGTTAGCAGGATATTGCGAGTGTACTAGTGGCCACTTAATGGTCGAAATTTGACCGTAAATTTTAGGTTTGTATATTAAGCAAGTTGTATTTCACTTTCAAGTGCTCATTAATATAGTATAAAACATAGATTTAATATAAATATGAAATAAACGCTTTTTGGCCTTGACATATATTTCACACACTATTAAAAAAAGAAACATTTGAAATCACACTAAATTAACAGATTATGCAGTCAATCTGTCAGTAATTATTTATTGGCAACATTTTTAAATTATTTGCCGTTCAATCTCTACTCTGTGAGACTGTTTGAGTACAGACTATTAAGTGTTTGACGTTGACCTTAGAGTAATAAATAAATATGCTTGTACTTACTCTGAGACATTGGCAGTAAAGAGTGTATAATCACGTTTTAATTGGCAGTATAAACGTCAAAAAACGGCATTCGCCGTGTAGTGTTATCGATGTAAAAATAACCCATATCATCCCGTGGGTTTCGTTAGAGGCGACAAAGGGAAACTGGAACAAGAGATGGTCAGCAGCATTTTTCTGATAACTATGTTCAGCAATGGACCTTTATAGGCTGTTTTGGATGGATGGATGAACGTCAACAAACGACATAATTTGTGCAAGCGACAATAATGTGGTTTAAGTACATTGGAATCAAAGAGATTTAAATATATAGGACATAAATGTCTTTGTATAGGACATAAGTAAGAGGTGACTATTTTGTTGCTGATGTCCGGTCTATTACTACTACTACTACTTAAATGTCTTTGATTGGAATAGTAAACAATGTATGTTTTATTTTATTTAATGTAATTTAACACATATTTTATATAATTTTTATCTTTTTGCACTCCTTCCTCACCCTTCTCTGTACGCGAAATATGCTTAAAATAGATGTAGGCGTGATTCCAGCAAAGGTTTATTATTCACGCACCTTTTTGATATATTACAAATTTTTAATGTTGAAATATTGTTATGGATTTTTTATAAAACGAATGAAAATAATACAAAATTTATATTGAAACTAGCGATCCGTGCTGGCTTCGCACGGTTCGCGGTCGATTTCTGAATCTCGATAACAATACCACCTACTGGGTCTAATTGTGAATCTAAACCATTCTCTAATCAACCTAGTCACACACACAAAATTTCATCAACATTGGTCCAGTCGCTTAGGAGGAGTTCAGTCACATACAAATGGACAGCAGTATTATATAATATGTATACACATATTATATATATATTCTGTCTATTAATGAAAACCATATCAAAATCAGTGGCTTTGTTTAAAACATCAAAGCGTACAGACGGCGGAAAATAACTTTGTTTTTTACTATGTTCTAATTCACGCAAAATTAAATATAATAAAATCTTTTTAATTCTTTATCTTTTGAATCCGGGCAGTATTGTACTTATTATCGCTTGTTTATAAAGGGTCTTCTCAACAATCACTCTAGCTTCATCCGCGCTGGTACTACTCAAATTCTTTATAGCAATTTTATGTGTCGATTTGTGTGTAATGGCGAACTCTCGTCAGTCAGATTCATTATCCTCCCAAAAAATAGGTCTGTGCTCCATACTTAAACGTTACGAATGTTTTGTTATTTAGTAATAGTTTATGTAACATTAATTGTACATTGTGCTACAAAAAGTTCAATAATAGAAAATTTAACAAAGAATCGTATACTGTTCGAAAATGGGTCAGCACGACTGGAGAAGGAACTCATATACACCAGTATAATATTGCAACAAAAAGTTAACAAATATAGGCAAAGGGACATTATACATTTTATTTCGCAGAGTTGTATGATGATGATGCTGTGACCAGGATTAAGAAAGGAATGCTTCGGTGGTTCGGTCATGTAGAAAGAATGAATGAGGAAAGGGTGACAAAACAAATTTATGTTGCAGAGGTGAACGACAGAGTCGAGAAGGGACGCCCTAAGCGAAAGTTTGTCGACCAAATTGGCGATATATTGAAAATGGGCCAAATCAAGAGTATCTTTAACCGACGAGCGTGTATACATAGGTATATGGATGTAGAGGAAGCGAGAGAGGTGTGTCAGGATCATGCCAAATGGAAGTCCATAGTCTCAGCCTACCCCTCTGGGTGACAGGCGTGTGTGTTTATGTATGTTGTTGTGTGTTGTTTTTCATCGATGTTCTCTAAGCTGTGTGCACGTTATTTGTCCATCACCCTTCGTCCTCATCGTATATTTTCACATTCATACATTGTTCTTTGATTGACCTATTAGAGTTGAGGGTCCCTAGATTAAGACTGTGAGTCGGAATGGTCGTAATTATTTGACTGGAAATAGATAGTTTCCACATTTCGCAAATGCTAGTGCATTCAATTTAATTTGAAACACATATCAACGTTCACATACATTACTAAAACCTGCATTTCACTTCACAGCGCGCAGCGTTGCAGATATAAATCACATTAATACTGCCACACAAAGCTTTTACGGAATGAAAATTGCGATAAATTTGAACACATTATATAATAAAAATAAAAATCAACCCTTTTTAATTTAATCTTGTAATTTAATCTTGTAGTATTTAACGGTGGTAGAGCCACTCGGCAGTTTTTGCTGTTGCACGTATGGGCCGGCTCGAGCCGGGTAGGTACCACGACCTCACAGAATACCGGCGTGAAGTAAAAGCTCTGCTTCTGCGTTTCGTCTGGTGTGTGCAGGTGGCCGGAGGCCCAATTCCTCCCCCCCCCCTCCCATCAACATGGTAGCGGAATTACACGAAAGACTACCCCAGGAGGGTAACAGCACCCCTGAAGAATCCCTCGCTGAGCATCGACGACCATGTTATGCCACTCCTGAGCATGGGTGCTCAGGCTGCCCCGCGTATTCTGGGGGGGGGGGGGGCAAACTTCCACTCAAAAACATAACTGCTCGAGGCAAACTGAGCAACAATACCAAGGCGACCCCTGCCACGCTATCCGTGAATTTCTGCAACATCAGGGGACTTCACTCGAACCTAAACGCCGTCCACGACCAACTCGAGACGGCGAAGCGGGCCTTGCTCTTTCTGACCGAGACGCAGGTGTCTTCTCCGGCTGATACTTCGTATCTCTCCTACCCGGGGTACAAATTGGAGCACTCCTTTGTGCCTCGGGCTGGAATTTGCGTGTATGTCAGAGAGGACATCTGTTCTCGACGCCTCGGCAGTCTTGAAGGTTCGGACCTGTCCATCCTTTGGCTACGCGTAGACAGCGACGACCATCCGCGCGTCTACGGGTGCCTCTATAGGTCACATAGCGGTAATGCCGAAACAGACCGACTCATCTGCCATGTCCAAATGGCTACAGATTCCGTGCTACAACAGGTCCCATCCGCAGAGATCGTGATCCTTGGAGATTTTAACGCCCACCACGCCGAATGGCTTGGCATATGGTCTGACACAACTGGTTACTTCGCCTACGCGGATTCCAGATGTGGAGGATCATAGACCTTCCCTGTTGGACCTTCTACTGACCTCTCATCCGGACGGATATCAAGTTTCCGTCAATGGCTCTTCGGACCATTGTCTGATCCAAAGTGTGGTGCCACTCACGCTCCCCTCGCGGTTGCGTTCTGCAGGTTGCCGTCGTGTTTGGCATTACAGGTCGGCGGATTGGGACGGAATGCGGTCTTTCTTTGCATCCTACCCATGGTGGCGGGTTGCTTCTCGCCGGATGATCCCAGCGCTGTTGCTGACTCTGTCACTGATGTAGTGCTACAGGGAATGGAACTATTTATTCCATCATCTGTGGTACCCATCGGAGGCAGATCTCAGCCTTGGTTTGGTCGCTCCTGTAAGACTGCATTACGCAGTAAGCAGGAGTGTTATCAAGCTTGGGCTGCGGCTTCGGCGACTCGGGATGTAAATACCAGCACACTTAAAAAGAAGTATAACTTCGCCTCCAGGTCCTTCAAAAGAGTTATTGCCAATGCAAAGTCAGAGCACATAGGCAGAATTGGCGAGAAACTAGTTCGCCTGCCTTCGGGAACCCGTGCATTCTGGTCTCTCGCCAAGGCTGTCCAAGGGAATTTCTGTAAGCCATCACTACCATCTCTGCACAGGGAGGATGACTCACTGGCCCATGACGCAAAAGGCAAAGCCGACCTTTTAGGCTCCCTTTTTGCGTCCAACTCGACTCTTGATGACGGGGGGAAAACACCGCCGACCATCCCGCGGTGTGAGTGCTCCATGCCGGATGTGCTGTTCTCACAGCGCTCGGTTCGCAGAGCACTCCTCTCCCTGGACACCCAGAAGCCGAGTGGGCCTGACGGAATCCCCCCAATTGTGCTGAGGACGTGTGCTCCGGAGTTGGCACCGGTCCTAACGCGTCTTTTCCGGTAGGTACTCCTACTCCCAAGGCGTAGTCCCGAATTCATGGAAGACAGCTTTTGTCCACCCGAACCCTAAAAAAGGCGACCGCTCAGACCCGTCCAACTATAGGCCTATCGCGATCACCTCCTTGTTCTCCAAAATAATGGAATCAATTATTAACTGCCAGCTCATGCGGTACCTTGAGGATCACCAGCTGATTAGTGACCGCCAATACGGTTTTCGTCGGGGTCGATCAGCTGGTGATCTTCTGGTCTACCTGACCCATAGATGGGCGGAGGCAGTAGAGTCCAAGGGGGAGGCGTTGGCCGTCAGTTTGGACATTGCATAGGCCTTCGATCGGGTTTGGCACAAAGTGCTTCTTTCGAAGCTCCCTTCCTATGGGCTTCCCGAGAAATTGTGCAATTGGATCACCAGCTTCCTTGCAGATCGGAGTATCAAGGTCGTTGTAGACGGTGCATGCTCCGACTACAAGCCTTAACGCTGGTGTTCCACAAGACTGTGTGCTATCACCAACACTGTTTGATATGTTGCTAACTGGTAACATTCATTGCTATGCGGATGACAGCACTGTCTATACACCGGCCGTGCCAATATTTCTCGGGAAAACTTCGCTGAGTACCGGAAGAAACTTGTATCTGAAGTCGAGTCTTTGCTGAACAAAGTATCGGATTGGGGGCGACTAAATTTAGTCCAGTTTAATTCTCAGAAGACACAAGTTTGCGCTTTTACCGCTGAAAAGAACCCCTTTGTCGTATCTCCTCAGTTTCAAGGCACTCCGCTTCTTGCCTCAGCCCGTATCGGAATCCTCGGAGTCGACATGTCGAGTGACGTGCAGTTTCGTGGTCACTTGGAAAAGAAGGCCAAATTGGCCTCTAAAAAGCTTGCCGTGCTCAGCAGAGCGGACAGTATTTCATGCCGGCACACCGCCTGCAACTTTACAAGGCGCAGGTTCGGCCTCACATGGAATACTGTTCCCATCTCTGGGTAGGGGCTTCCCAGTGCCAGCTCCTTTCACTTGACCGCATCCAGCGCAGAGCGGCTCGAATCGTCGACGACCGAGTCCTTTCCGATCGGCGCGATTCATTGGCATTGCGAAGAGATGTCGCATCCCTTTGCATTTTCTTTCGCATCGACCACGGGGAGTGCTCTGAGGAATTGTTCGGATTAATCCCAGCCGCTAAATTTCACGAACGGACATCGCGGCAGAACTCCCGATACCATCCGCACTATCTGGATGATTGGCGGTCTACCACTGTGCGATTTAGAAGATGTTTTCTTCCTCGCACGACTTCCTTGTGGAATCGATTACCATCAGCGATTTTTCCGGACCGATACGACTTAGGGACCTTCAAGAAAATAGCCTACTCCTTTTTAAAAGGCCGGCAACGCATCTGCAATTCCCCTGGTGTTGCGATTGTTCATGGGTGGCGGTAGTCACTTACCATCAGGTGAGCCGCATGCTCGTTTGCCCCCTCTCCTACAAAAAAAAACCATCAGGTGAGCCCCATGCTCGTTTGCCCCTCTCAAAAAAAATTAACAATATTTACAACATTAAAAATAATTATCATATTACCCTATTCCTTGCAGTATAGTACAAGAAACAGGAAATAAACAGTCCCCTTGTCACCAGCGGTACAAAACATTATCCTAGCAGAGACCAGCGACGATAACCAGTCGCGGATACAGTTTTTAAAGAAATTTCACCGAGCTTGGACCGGACGGCCATAGTCACTACACATGACATAAATAAACAGACTCATATTTTCTGTCATTTACTCAGTTCAATCACATCCTATATTAATAATAATAATAAGAACCTTTGATATGAATAAGACAGACACATATAACTGTTTGGTTATGCCTGTCTTCAAACTTTAACGAACTCAGGTGAACTGAAATCAAATTTAGTGCTCTCGATAGTACAGTTGGCACCACTATAACGTCCTAAGTATGCATCATACGAGATCGTTAGTAGTGAATCTATATTTGCTGCGGAGCCAAGGAGGGCGTGGCTTTTTAAGCGCCCTCACTTCCAGTTATATAATATATACTAGCTGTTCCCCGCGTCTTCGCTCGCGTGTTAGGGTTTTTATTTTTTTGCGCGGAACCCTAATTCGTTTTCTTAAATAAAAGTAGCCTAAGTTACTCCTTATGACATCAGCTATCCGCTAGTGAAAGTCCCGTCAAAATCGGTCCAGCCGTTTCGGAGATTAACCGGAACAAACAGACAGACAGCAAGACAAAAATTTAAAAAACTGTGTTTTTCTTATAAGTACCGTATATATTTTCATATGTATTTAGTAAAAAGTTGTTATTCTGACATTAGAAACAGACACTTCAATTTTGCTTATTTGTATAGATGATAAAGGTGTCTGCAAATCAATACGCTGAGGCAGTTTTAAATAAATTACACACAATATAATTAAAAATATAATTTACATAAAGCAGTAAGTAATAGAGTTAATGGGGCTCTACACGCTATTATGAAGAGTCAGAATGTGTCAAAGAAGGCACGTATGGCAATTCATAATGCTGTGTTAGTCCCTACTTTAATGTATGGTAGTGAAAGTTGGGTATGGCAGAAGAAGCATGAGAGTAGAATAAAGGCTGTAGAAATGCGGTCATTACGGAGTATGCTAGGGCTAAATCTGAATGACAGGGTGAGAAATAGTGTGATAAGAGAAAAATGTGGTTTGCAAGATGACGTTGTGACTAGAATTAAAAAAGGAATGCTTCGGTGGTTTGGTCACGTAGAAAGAATGAACGAGGAAAGAGTGACAAAGCAAATTTATGTTGCAGAGGTGAACGGCAGAGTAGGGAAGGGACGCCCTAGACGAAGATTTATCGACCAAATCGGCGATACATTGAAAACGGGCCAGATAAGGAGTACCCTTAACCGACGAGCGTGTATGCGTAAATATATGGATGTAAAGGAGGCGAGAGAGGTGTGTCAGGATCGCGCCAAATGGAAGTCCGTAGTCTCTGCCTACCCCTCTGGGTCACAGTCGTGAGAGTTTGTGTTGTGTGTGTTGTGTAGTAGGTAAGTATAGACTATCAATTAAACCCTGGAATGTATATGCTGCAGTCCCTTCAGCGGTGCCAAGTTGACTGTCGGTATATCGAAGTGTTGAAGTGTTTGTACAGTAGAGCTACGATGGCTATCCGAGTACAGAACCAGAGTACGAAACCTATCCAATTGCAGAGAGGTGTAAGACAGGGTGACGTTATATCCCCAAAACTCTTCACCGCTGCATTGGAAGACGTTTTCAAGCTGCTGGACTGGAAAGGATGCGGTATCAACATCAATGGCGAGTACCTTCGATTTGCCGACGATATAATCCTTATGGCAGAATCGCTGGAGGACCTAAGCACTATGCTCAATGACCTCAATAGTGTCTCCCAACGGATATGTCTAAAGATGAACATGGACAAAACAAAAATCATGTTTAACGTCCTTGTCACACCTATGCCGGTAGTTGTTGGGAGCACTAAGCTCGAAGTGTTTGACGAGTATGTTTACCTGGGACAAATAGTCCGACTAGGTAAGTCCAACTTCGACCGAGAGGTCAATCGACGGATTCAACTCGGCTGGGCAGCGTTCGGGAAACTACGACACATCTTCTCGTTAGACATACCTCAAAACCTTAAAACGAAATTGTACAACCAGTGCGTGTTGCCAGTGATGACTTACGGAACTGAGACGTGGTCCTTCACTGCTGGCCGTATGAGAAAGCTCAAGGTCGCTCAGCGAGCTATGGAGAGGGCTATGCTCGGAGTTTCTCTGCGTGATAAACTCAGAAATGGGGATATCCGCAGTAGAACCAGAGTAACCAACATAGCCCAACGGATTAGTAAGCTGAAGTGGCAGTGGGCCGGCCATATAGCTCGAAGAACCGACAACGGATGGGGAAGAAAGGTTCTTGAGTGGCAGCATCGTGCCAGTGGCCGGTAGACGAAGTGTAGAGCGACCCCCCACGAGATGGAGTGACGACCTGGAAAGACATGCAGGAAGGAATGCAGGGAATCACTTTAACATACACAAAAAAATTAATTAAAATCGGTCCAGCCATTTTCGAGTTTTTGTGAGACTAACAGAGAGCAACTGATTTTTATATGCAGAGATTATTTATCACTTACTCATGCATTTCCGGACTGGTTTCTTAATTATTATAACCATTATTTATTTAACTAACTATATAAAAATCAGACTACTATCAAAAATAACGAAATTACTAAACTTAAACAAAGTAAGTTGCAAGACTATTTAGTATCTATCAGATTAGATTAGTGTCTAAACTACGGGGCATAAGACCCTTATTATATTCAAATATATATAAAGTTTGAATTATTATGTAAGTATTTTTAACGAATATGGTATTCCGTCAACAAGCCTTTTTAAGAAATGGAACAAGCACAATCTATATTTTAATATATAGTACCTTATTAAAAAAAAACATACTTAATAAATAAAAACCACTTTGATTTCATAAAACCGAAGTAGGTACCTCCCAAATACTATGCAGATTTAACAATGAAATTAACGAGCATATAAACAATAAAGTGCATGTATAGGGTAAAGGTGCCAAATATGAGATATCTTTTAATTTTTCGTATTTTTCGTCAAATATCACAGGTAATTTTACGTGATAATAAATTACATTTATTGTATATTCTAAACTATAAATGTTCTATCAATAGTGTTTACCGATTCTGTAACAGAAGTGATATGACAAAGTAATACACTTTTTCTATACAGGCATGAAGATATCCTAATATGAGATGCTCCTAGTTTGTGATATGTCTCTTTTTTACTCCAATTTTGAGCTCATTTAAATGAAAAATACAATTAATTAATATACTTTTATTGACTTTAATTATACGTTAGAACAACAATCAGCGTTTATTTATATGTTAAGAATAAATAGCTCAGCCGTTTTTCTGAAACGATTAACAGAGTTTGCGTTAGTTGATTTTTCGTAAGCTTTTCCAAACATCAAACGTTTCTATTTGCTTTTGCTTGTACACAGATGATTGAATTGATGTTTGGAAAATCTTATGTTTTGTTGGTTAAAACATGTCCGGGATTATCGTGGAAACTGGTATATAGAGAGTTCACTGGTATCTCATATAAGGAACTCACTATAAACCCAACATAATCAAATGTCATGTTTGTTATTATGTAGTGAAAACAATAAAATAAATTGAAATTTAACTATATATATATATATATATATATATATATATATATATATATATATATATATATATATATATGTGTGTCATTCTTCATTAGTCCACTGCTTTCACAAGTCCACTGCTGAACATAGGCCTCCCCCCAAGGAATGCCACAAAGCACGGTCCTGAGCCACCTGCATCCATCGACTCATCGAAACATCACGTCTCACGTATTACGTCTTAAGTAAACATCTTTTTTTTTTTCAAAGAAATCGTTAAGAAAATCATAAAGCGTATCTTGTAGTTCATTTAATCTTTGTTTTATTAAAATTGGTTAATTCTATCGAAAGTTATGATTATTATTTTGAAATGTAGGTTCGATTTGTTTAAAGGCGCCATAAAATCACAGAAATACTAATAAAATAATTCGTGTGTAAAAAAAACGTTCTATTATAATATATTTATACTTAAAACACAGTAAAAAAAAAATATGTTTTCCTTAAATTAAAAATAGGATGTTTTCTCACAAAGAGCGTAATAGATGGCGTTGTACAAATTACAACTTTTTCTGAATTGCGGTGTTAATATTTTCGCCGGTGAATCGTATTGAGACTCACTGAGTCACTGAAGTAATTTACGTTAACGAGTCCGTTCAAGCTAAAAAAGCCGCGTAGGGTGTAGGGTGTAGGGTAACAGCACAAACATCATCAGAAACAGAAACAAGAACGCCCAACGCCCAAGCTAAACGTAGCAAAATTGCAACAAAAACAAAATGCCATGATGTTGTTTTATACCAAGAATCCAAAACAGTGGTAGAACCACGCGGCAGCTTTTGCTGTCGCACGGATGGGCCGGCTCGAACCGGGGTGGTACCACGACCTCACAGAATACCAGCGTGAAGTAGAGATTTACCTCTGCGTTTCGCTTGGTAAGTGCAGGTGGCCGGAGGCCCTTTTTACTGGAAATGAGGCATTCCATCTTAGTCCTCACGGGTGACAACGCATCTACATTTTGATTTGTAATAGAGGATAGATGTAGATGTCTATGGGCCGCAGCAACCACTTACCATCAGGTGGACTGCGTGCTCGTTTATCACCCTTATCCTATAAAAAAATCTAATATCAAATAACTTTCCTTTCAGTTTTAAGCGTGTTCTGTTCCCACTTCCCAGTCAGCGTGTGTTATACGATCACCGATGACCGTAAATAAAGCACAAGGTCAAACTTTACGCGTTGTAGGAGTGGACCTCAGTACTGACTGTTTTGCACATGGCCAACTCTATGTTGCTTTTTCCCGCGTTAGTAGCTCCCGTAACATTTTTCTGTACGCCCCGGCTTCTAACGTCATTTACACAGAAGTTCTATCACATACGACTCAGAACTTTGAGCATAACGATTTATTTTGTTACCACTTATTCATACAGTAATGATATAAATCGTTTAATATTCTCTTACCTAAACGTCAGATTCTTTAAGTAAAACCTATATACGCGAGCTACGCCGCGGGCACAGCTAGTTGATGAATAAAATTGAATTTTGAAAAAAAAATGTTTTTCTTGCTTAGGCTCGGGACTTATTGGCCGATGGGTTACTTTAGAAAATGTGCTGAAGCCTGTGCCCAGCAGTGGGCCCTTTATTTTTATTTTTTTGTAGGATAGGGTGACAAGCGAGCACACAGTCCACTTGACGGTAAGTGGTTGCTGTGGCCTATAGACATCTACATCTATCTTCGATTACGAATCAAAATACAGATGCATTGTCACCCGTGGGGACTAAGATGGAATGCCTCGTTTCCAGTAAAAAGGGTCTCCGGTTCTCTACACTCACCATACGAAACACGGCAACATTAAGCTGCTATTTTACGCTGGTATTCTGTGCGAGCGTGGTCCTTCCCCGGTCGAGGCTACCCATTCGTGCTACAACTATACTACTAATAGCTGCAGCGTGGCTCTACCACGTTACAATATTTTTTTATGAATATTGTAAATATATTATTTTGTAGACTGTAACTTTGCCCTATCAATTTTAGGGATTTTTTCAGATATTTGTGTTTGTGCTATTCCTGCTTCTGAAAATATTAAATGAAATGTAGAGAAAAAAAAATTATATACCTCTGAGAAATTAATGTGGCATGGCATGTTCAATCGCGGTTGACTCTTTCCTGATATTGGTAAAACTCTACTAGAAATGGAAATGAGCCCGTGCCTGACTGTGTAACGTAAATAAACTGCTCTACTTGTTCAATGGAATTTATCATTATACAAAAATACATCAAGCGACTGCATATTCCTTTGGATATTGTACAATAGCTTAAACTTTATTTTAACCCCCGTCGCAAACAGAGGCGAGTTATATGTTTAAGTTGTGTATCTGTGTATTTTTTTTATAGGATAAGGGTGAAAAACGAGCACACAGTCCACCTGATGGTAAGTGGTTGCTGCGGCCCATAGACATCTACATCTAAACTCGTTTGCGAATCAAAATGCAGATGCGTTGTCACCCGTGAGGACTAAGATGGAATGCCTCATTCCCAGTAAATATGTGCGTACCTGAGTATCTGTGTATCTGTATGGCATCGTAGCTCTCTAACGGATGAACCGATTTCGATTTAGATTGCTTTTGTTTGAAAGGTGACTTGATCGAGAGTGTTCTTAGCTATGAATCAAGAAAATATTTCCAGTCGTTAGAAGATCATCAGCTCTTTTTGTTTCGAGGGTTTTCAAATTAAGTTATTGTTCTTGTCATTGTATTTATACTTTTCTACATTAATTTAGTGATAAAATACTTTTAAAAAACCCTTTAATTAAAAATTGTGTTGTCAGGAGTACAACGACGTACCTCGTTTCAGAGACTTAACGAGTGGACGGAGAGCTCGATCGATACGTGCCGTAATATCACTATTCATTACGTTCTCACCTGGACGGAAGTTTTGACGGGTCATGCATATTTTCTGCATACTATACATATTGTCTACCTAAATTTTTACAAAATATTGCCCGATGCAGAAAATAAATTAAATTTATAACACTAATTCATTACTAATACCAATATATATATATACTTACTTATTTAACAGATAATATCACTGTAGCCAATGGATTGCATACTACCAAATGGAAACTAAGAAGGTTGCGGCCCGGAGAACTAAGATAGAAATTGGTTATTTAATTATTCAGAACGAAGGTCATGTGTTTAAAATTCACTATTGGACTGCTGTCTACTAACAGTCTGTCAACAACAATTAGCACAGGCATTTTTACTTTTAGCTTAGTTGGTGTGGTTCGTGAAAATAAAAATATAACAATAGTATTATTATTATCGAGAAACACACAGAGTTTTTTTTTTATAGGATAAGGGTGACAAACGAGCACACAGTCCACCTGATGGTAAGTGGTTGCTGCGGCCTATAGACATCTATATCTATCCTCTATTACAAATCAAAATGTAGATGCGTTGTCACCCGTGAGGACTAAGATGAAATGCCTCATATCCAGTATAAAAGGCCTCCGGCCACCTGCACTCACCAAGCGAAACGCAGAGGTAAACCTCTACTTCACGCTGGTTTTCTGTGAGGTCGTGGTACTACCCCGGTTCGAGCCGGCCCATCTGTGCGACAGCAAAAGCTGCCGCGTGGCTCTACCACTGTTAAAAAGTGAGTTACAAGTATCTGTTTATTAAAAAAAAAAACGAGAGAGAACGAGAATTACTATGTACATTATAACTTACTATGTAGAACTTGGTGTGAACATTATATTACATATTAGTTGAACATTTACATGAAAGAACATTCTACAGAAAATAACATACATAGGTCTAGGACCGTTACTTCGACCAATCGATACGACAACAATGCAACATACGCTGCGCATCGGACTGATATCAATGTTCTATGTCGCCTCATACCATACCCACAGGACGTCATGGAGTTTCAGATATTATTACACCACCACAAGCAGTATCTACTATAAGTACCATCTATGTATTATCTGTTAAATTTAATTTGTTAGAAAAACATTATAGAATTTTTAAATACCGAAAAATAAAAAAGGTAACCCGGGAAGAATCTTTAACCAGTCAGACGAACCTCATTTTGAAATGATTTATTTCCTTTCTTCGGTAAATAAAGAGAGATTTCCAGATTTGAGATGTGCAAAAGCTTTTGACTCAGAAACTTGATTGCTGTAGTGATGAAATTGATAAGCCTGAAACTATGTATTACAACTTAACGTAAATTATATGTATGAAATAATATGAACAATCTATTTTACGCGTATATTATGATATAATTATACTTAACTACTAAACAGTAGAGTTTCGAAGACATCCATAGTCTAAAATCCTAAAACGATAAAATCCAGAAATAGCTTAATAGCAACTGAAACTTATTTTTCATTATACTTACGAAAGCTGCTTTAGCAAATTGGCAATTTTCTCCATGTCAGTGATTCATAATTAGCGGTATGCTACATTCATAATGCTGTCTATAGAATTATACACACGAGTGCGTTTCATTTTCCATCATGTTATGTTCTGCACTGTAATATTACTTAATTATATTTTATACTAGATGGCCCAGCAGACGTTGTACAATCCTTTCTGATAAGTGGTGCGATGAGTTTAATTTAGAATTGACTCCGTATAAATATATATATATATATATATATATATATATATATATACACATATTTATAAGATACAGCGTCAAAATAAAATTTATTATAATGTCCTCCAGACCAAATTTCGGCTACAGCGGCCAGCTTCTTCAACGGGGACTAGCCATCTGCGCAGAACAGGATTATAGTGTATGCACAAGCACAGGTGCACTCTCTATTCTCTCACTCTCATAGTCAATACAGTGGGACAATAATTTGACACGATCGGAGAGAGTTTAGGCGCAGAACCAACGAATCTACGTGTTTTTCGAGACGCCGCCAATTTCCTGACTCCGGACCGCTGCTGAGAATATCTTGCCGGAAAAACTCAATAACTGATATTTTTGGCCTGACCCGGGATTTGAACCCATACCTCACAATCAGTAGTCACGTTTACAACCACTAGACCAACGAGGCAATTGTTTAATAAATTTTTATATAAAAAAATACTATCGTCACATACCACAGCACCACTTATAAGGCCCAGGCAAATTTTGTGTTAATTAGATCCATAAAAATATAGATTCTGTTACTTATTTGGCTACAGCGACGCCTATCGGTTCATATAGCATAGTTATGAACCATCGACTTAACAAAACAAATATGTTGTGAGGATAAAACATCAATCGGTCTTCTTACACGATCACTAACAGACGCACAAATGATTTTTATATTTAAAGAAGATACCTATAAAAAATCAGCCGTACAATACAAACGTGTTAGAGCCACGCTGCAGCTATGTTATGGTTGTAGCATGAATGGGTCGGTTCCACCGGGGTAGGACCACGCTCTCACAGAATACCAACGTAAAATTGCTGCTGTGTTTCGTATGGTGAGTGTAGAGAACTGGAGACCCTTTTACTAGAAACAAGGCATTCCATCTTAGTCCTCAGGGGTGACAACGCATCTGCATTGTGATTCTTAACTGAGGATAAATGTAGATGTCTATGGGGCCACAGCGTCCACTTACCGTCAGATGGACCGTGTGCTCGTTTGTCACCCTTATTCTATAAAAAAGAAGCCGTCAGAAAAGTTAAAAGTGACACATACAACAACTATCAATAAGGTAAGGGTCAGTAAGCAACATTTGATAATAATGATAATAATTAAAGAATTTTACGTGTTAGAGTCACGTTGCATCGTTAGCAGAAGGCAGCATAATATTGCTATGTCTCAACCTTATTTGAAAACAAGTGATGTCTTTTTTAAATTTGTAATAAACAAAATTAACACAGCATGTTTTTTTTTAAATAAAGTAAAAAGATAATTGTTTTCACTATCATATTCAAAAATGTCTTGTTTCGGTATCTGAATAAAATGCAAAGTAATTACTTACCGGTATCGAGGGAGCGAGGAGGGTTATAAATTACCTACGATTCCTGTCAAATACGATACTTTAGTCGTATATACGAGTACTTTTTCACACACATTCGTTCTACTACTAAATAATAAAACATTGTTACACAAAAAACTATAACATTCTTAATTTAACAATTTTATGTCAATTTATGGTTTGACTTTTAATTCTTATAACATTCAGTGTTTGGATTAAACATGGAGACATCAAAAATTAGAGTAATTTTTGGATACGAGTTCCGACGAGATTCTAACAGCTCGCAATATCACTAATATTATCTCTGCTGCGTTTAGAAACAAACGACTAACGAACACTATGCATTTTTGGCTAAGCAATTGGTCGATTCGGTAGTAGATACTTCGACAACTCCTCGAGGACGGAGAAAGACCACACATTAAATGAAACAACGATGAATTAAAAATAAGGGTGGAAGTCGTTCGTTTTTGAACTATCAAGCAATTAACGTCATTGTTTTACGTTACTTTATTCACAATATTGACTCATTTGTACCAAATTGGTAAAATAAAAACTCGAGAAATAGGTGCCTCATAAATTAACTGATGTGTTAAAAGCTTCTGTTGAAGCTTGCATTGTTTGATTTTGAACAAAATTGTGACATGAGATGAAAAGTGGATTGTCTACAATAAGCCACCCAAAGACCGAACTCAAATATCAGAACAATGCCCCAAAGCGAAGCTCACCCATACAAAAGTAATGATAGGTTTGTAGTCACCTCATGGTGATTGCATTAGCTTTTTCAGATCTGGTGTATCAATAGCAGCAGCAGAAGCATGTTATTTTTATAGAATAAAGGGTGACAAGCGAGCACACAGCCCACCTGATGGTAAGTGAATGCTGTGGTTCATATACATCTACATCTATCCTCGATTAAGAATCAAAATACAAATGCGTTGTCACCCCTGAGGACTAAGATGTAATGCCTCGTCTCCAGTAAAAAGGGTATCTTGTTCTCAACACTCACCATACGAAATAAAGCAGCATTGAGCTCCTGTTTCATGATATTCTGTGAGAGCGTGGTCCTTCCCTGGTCGAGCCAACCCATTCGTGCCACAACCATAATATAGCTGCAACATGGCTCCAACACGTATCTATTGTGAAGAACTTCAAACCATGATGGAGAAATTCACAAAACAACTTGTCCATCGATCCCCACTTGTCAATCGCCCTTCATAAAATAGTTACTTTATGACTTTATGCTGTTGTGTTTTGTATATTGTTGAGAACCGAAAACCTTAGAGAGAAAATTAAAAGACTGCAAAATCGCTGGTGGTGCCTGATAGAAAGTTCAAGATGATGATAGTAATGAAGAGTAATTTTGAGATATTCTTTTGTTTAGGTACATTTTATATTTTATAGTTTTACAATAGAAGTATATTAAAAATTGCATACAACTTTTTTTCTTTAGATTTTTCGTAGACTTTTTCTTCATATTTATATGGGACTACCCTCGAGCTATAGTCTATTCTATTCAAGTAAAAAAGATTCATTAAATCGGTCACAGTCGGCGAAGATATAAAAGTTATTTATAAGAACAAGAATAGAATTATAAAGGGGTGTTACAGTAATTAATGCTATTTTAAGTAAAACTGTACTTATCAAAAAACCATATAAAACATTATTTAAAGCGGTTACGAATACTTATCACGTTTTATACTTTTAAAAACAAACTCGTATTTGGAAGTATAATAGTATAAATCAAAACTATAAAATAATGTAGGTAATATATAAAAAGACAGGGGTTTTTCTGTGGGGGCCCACTCTTCTCCGTGACCACCTACTGCCACCCACTTGTGATATTAGATGACCCCTTATGCTCTTTCTCCCCTCGATATTAAAAAAAATTGGTCGCGATCGGTAGAAGTGGGTAGGCGTGGGCGGCAAAAATGTCTAATGAGATACATGAGATCATTGTATTATAAATCGAGACGAAAATGTTTTGAGTAGCGTCAAGTTTATATAATAGTACAAATGATGTATTAGAATTATCAGGATATTGAAACGTTTGAAAATGTTCTAAAAAATTTAATTTTCTGCCTTAAATATTTCATTTTATATCATAAACATTTTATCAAGAATGTTTGAAAATTAGTTAAAATGCTGATACATTTTAACTAAGTTTAATACTTTCTAATGTACTTTTTAATACGTACTTCACCGTGAAGTTCGATCCTCGGCAGCTAATTGAAGAAAACCAGCGCATCACCTATGACAAGATGAGGTATGAGCCAAATTCATAAAAAATTACCTCAACATTTAAAAATTAAAAAACGTTGTGTCGCTGGATTCCCCATAAATTCACTTCCTAACAAAACCGGATTCGAGTCTTTTGGAGTAGAAAAAAATTGTTACAATATGATCACGGACGTGCTCAATGTGATACACATAATGACAGGAGATAAAACATGGATGTATTGCTAGACTCCGGAAAGAAAGTCTTCTGCATGGGTGTCCAAAGGCGACAGCAAATTAACAAAATTGAGACAGGCAAGAAGCGTGAGCAGAAAAATGGGTAGGGTTTTTTTTTATCTCCCGTGCGGACATTACATATGCACGATCCAACTTGATAAGCAAAAGACAATAATGCTGAGTGATACACTACCATTTATTTGCACAGTATCTTTGAAAAAGTTAGGGAAAGATGACCAAGAAGTCGCATGCTATTGCAATGTGATAAAGCTTCGGCGCACACTGCAACAAGAGAAAGTATAATTGTGTAGTATAAGTGGGATTTCCTTATTTTCTCAAAAAATCAAAGACGAGAGATTGGCGATCAGCCCCGGCTTTGCACAGGTGATTTCTGGATCTTGATAACAGCGCCACCTATCGGGCCCAATTGCAAATTGTTTAGAACATCCAGGAACCCACTTAAATACACAAAAAAAATCATCAAACTCGATCCAGCTGTTTTCGAGTTTTAGCGAGACTAAAGGAGCTATAGATTAAAAGTAAATTTTTTTAACGCCCCCGCACTGCCCTTTGTGGGTGGAATTTCATAAAACCCGTTCTTAATAATTTTTAACATGCCAAAAAGAATATTCTGGCAAAGTTTTATATTTATAAGAGCTCTAGTTTGAAAATGTGATTTTTAAATTAATTCCCCCGCAAACCCCTTTGCGGGAGGAATTTCGTAAAATTCGTTCTTAGCTGACTTCTACTCGGCGAAAGGAATATTGCATACAAATTTCAAGTCTCTAAGCCTTATAGTTCCAGAGATATAGTGATGAGCAGTACGTAAACACGTAAACAGTGGAAATCTCTTATATATTATAGAAAATATAGAAAATATAGATTTACATTTACGGAGCCAAAAGAGGTCGTGATAGCTCGTTCAAGCATTTATAAATAGTTTATAAATAGTTTAAAAGATTGAATAAGTGTTTAAAATGTAATGGCAAATATTTTAAAAAACAATTAATTTAATATTAGTTGACATATAAATTGTTTTATAAATGTATAATATTAAATAATAATTTTACAAACAAATATTTGTTTACTTTTATCTGGCCTGTGTTTTATTTGAATTATTTATTGCAGTATTAATAAATTATTTTCTATTCGCTATTAATAAAATAAAAATAATAATAAAACAAAATAAAAAAGCTTTTAATCCTTTCAATATCAATTTCTTAATAATAGTAGTTTTATGGTAATGGGTTAGTGGCAATAAGTTGGTAGGTAGTTTATTACTTTTTGGTAGTTTATTACTTTATATTTAGATACTAGTTGGTACCCGGCGCGTTGCTACCGCAAACGAAATAATTGGGGAAATATCGTTATAGGCAACACTATCAATTATATTGCGCAATATTATGAATTGTGCAATATTATTGACCGTATAGTGTTAATATTGAAGATTGCGCAATGATTAAACGAAAGACTGAGAGAGTTTAATTTTTATTGCCAGTGTGACCATCTTTAAAATACAGATCCTGCCTTTCTTATTAAAAACCTGCCAAATCCTTCCAATTTCTGTAGTGAAAAATGCCTAAATACTGACAACTTTATTTACCATTCTGTTAAATGAAAAGTAAAAATACACGTTTAAATGCTATATTTTTATTAAATTAAATTAAATATATCTTTCGTTGGTTTGAATGCAATGCAATCGCTATGCTCACCAATGCCTTGTTAACGTGGAATGGAATATAGACTGTTGGTTTTGAATGTTTTGTGTTTTTGTCTTAATTAAATTTATTTGAGAGAATATTCTTTCGCATGCTGAATACACTCATATTTTTTTATGTTTACTAGTAGCGGCATGCTCCTTTAAAGCGGAAAGCTGGGTGTCAATTTGCAGTTAAACAGTCTGCATCATCTTTAGCTTTGGAGATCCACGATGAAAGTGAAGGATCTTGCTCCCAATCCACTCTATACGCCCTTTCATATTTTCGCTTCATCACCACCACCTATAATTACTATTGTCCATGAAATATTATTAACAAGATATTATCGCCATGAAATCTTTATTCTTTTTTTTTTATAGAATAGGGGGCAAACGAGCTTGCGGCTCACCTGATGGTAAGTGACTACCGCCGCCCATGAACAACCGCAACACCAGGGGAATTGCAGATGCGTTGCCGGCCTTTTAGAAAGGTGTAAGCTCTTTTCTTGAAGGTTCCTAAGTCGTATCGGTTCGGAAAATTCGCTGGTGGTAATTGATTCCACAAAGAAGTTGTGCGAGGGAGAAAACTTCTTCTAAATCGCACAGTGGTGGACCGCCAATCATCCAGATGGTACGGATGGTAACGCGAGTTTTGTCGCGACGTGCGATGGTGAAATTGAGCGGCTGGAATTAGTCCGAACAATTCCTCAGAGCACTCCCCGTGATAGATGCGATAAAATACGCAAAGAGATGCAACATCTCTACGCAGTGCCAGTGTATCGAGCTGATCGGAAAGAACTCGGTCGTCGACGATTCGAATCGCTCTGCGCTGGATGCGGTCAAGTGGAAGGAGCTGGCACTGGGGTGCCCCGGCCCAGAGATGAGAACAGTATTCCATGTGGGGCCGAACTTGCGCTTTGTAAAGTTGCAAGCGATGTGCCGGCATGAAATACTGTCTCGCTCTGCTGAGCACGCCAAGCTTTTTAGAGGCCAATTTGGCCTTCCCTTCCAAGTGACCACGAAACTGCACGCTATTCGATATGTCGACGCCAAGGATTCCGATACTGGCTGAGGCAGCAAGGGGAGTGCCTTGAAACTGAGGAGATACGACAAAGGGGTTCTTTTTAGCGGTTAACGCGCAAACTTGTGTCTTCTGGGGATTGAACTGGACTAGATTTAGTCGGCCCCAATCCGAGACTTTGTTAAGCAAAAACTCGACTTCAGACACAAGTTTGTCCCGGTACTCGGCGACGTTTTCCCGAGAAATATTGGCACGGCCGGTATATAAGGCATCCCCAGTGCTGTCGTCTGCATAGCAATGAATGCTACCAGTTAGCAACATATCATTGATATGCAGGAGAAACAGCGTTGGTGATAGCACGCAGCCTTGGTGAACACCAGCGTTGATAGGCTTGTAATCAGAGCATGCACCGTCTACTACGACCTTGATGCTCCGATCAGCAAGGAAACTGGTGATCCATTTGCACAATTTCTCGGGAAGCCCATAGGAAGGAAGCTTCGAAAGAAGCGCCTTGTGTCAGACCCGATCGAAGGCCTTCGCTATGTCCAAACTAACGGCCAATGCCTCCCCCTTGGACTCTACTGCCTCCGCCCATCTATGAGTTAAGTAAACTAGAAGATCACCCGCTGATCGACCCCGACGAAAACCGTACTGATGGTCACTGATCAGCTGGTGATCTTCTAGGTACCTCATGAGCTGGCAGTTTATAATGGATTCCATTATTTTGGAGAACAAGGAGGTGATAGCGATATGCCTGTAGTTGGACGGGTCTGAGCGGTCGCCTTTTTTAGGGATCTGGTGGACCAAAGCTGTCTTCCATGAATTCGGGACTACGCCTTGGGAGCAGGAGTACCGGAAAAGACGCGTTAAAACCGGTGCCAACTCCGGAGCACACGTCTTCAGCACAATGGGAGGAACTCCATCGGGCCCACTCGACTTGCTGACGTCCAGGGAGAAGAGTGCTTTGCGAACCGAGCGCTGTGTAAATCGCACATCCGGCATGGAGCACTCACATCGCGGGATGGTCGGCGGTGTGTTCCCCCTGTCATCTAGAGTCGAGTTAGACGCAAAAAGAGAGCACAACAGATCGGCTTTCTCTTTTGCGGCATGGGCCAGTGAGTCGTCCTCTCTGTGCAGAGATGGAAGGGATGGCTGACAGAAGTTCCCTTGGACAGCCTTGGCGAGAGACCAGAATGCACGGGTTCCCGAAGGAAGGCGAACTAGCTTCTCGCCAATTCTGCCGATGTGCTCAGACCTTGCCTTGGCAATGACGCTTTTGAAGGACCTGGAGGCGGAATTATACTTCTTTTTAAGTGCGCTGGTGTTTAAATCCCGAGACGTTGATGCATCAGCCCAGGCCCGGTAGCACTCCTGCTTATAGCGTGATGCTATTTTACAGGAGCGACCAAACCATGGCTGGGATCTGCCTCCGATGGGCACCACAGAGGATGGAGTAAAAAGTTCCATACCCTGAAGTACCACATCAGCAACAGAATCGGCAACAACGCTGGGATCTTCCGGCGAGAAGCAAACCCGCCCCCAAGGGTAGGATGCAAAAAAAGACCGCATCCCGTCCCAATCAGCTGACCTATAGTGCCAAACACGGCGGCAAGCTGCAGATCGCAACTGCGATTGGAGCGTGAGTGGCACCGTGCTCCGGATCAGACAATGGTCCGAAGAGCCCAGAGGGGCATCGACGGAGACCTGATATCCGTCCGGATGAGAGGTCAGCAGAAGGTCCAACAGGGAAGGTACATGGTCTTCCACATCTGGGATCCGCGTAGGCGAAGTAACCAGTTGTGTTAGACCATATGCCAAAGCAAAGTCGTACACAGATCTACCCGCATGATCGGTTAAAC
Source organism: Parnassius mnemosyne (assembly GCA_963668995.1). NCBI lineage: Eukaryota > Metazoa > Arthropoda > Insecta > Lepidoptera > Papilionidae > Parnassius > Parnassius mnemosyne. The sequence goes on from CAVLGL010000080.1 coordinate 23,880,800, forward strand.
GAGAACCAAGCCATTCAGCGTGGTGGGCGTTGAAATCACCGAGTATCACGATCTCTGCGGATGGGACCTGTTGTAGCACGGAGTCTGCAGCCATTTGGACGTGGTCGATGAGTCGGTCTGTGTCGGCATTACCGCTATGGGACCTATAGAGGCACCCGTAGACGCGGGGATGGTCGTCGCTGTCTACGCGCAGCCATAGGATGGACAGGTCCGTACCTTCAAGGCTGCCAAGGCGTCGAAAACAGATGTCCTCTCTGACGTATACACAAACTCCAGCCCGGGGCACAAAGGAGTGTTCCAATTTGTATCCCGGGTAGGAGAGATATGAAGTATCAGCCGGAGAGGACACCTGAGTCTCGGTTAAAAAGAGCAAGGCCGGCTTCGCCGTCTCTAGATGGTAATGGACAGCGTTAAGGTTGGAATGAAGTCCCCTGATGTTGCAAAAATTCACGGATAGCGTGACAGGGGTCGCCTTGGTTGTAATGCTCCGCTTGCCCCGAGCAGCATTAGTCACGAGCGGAATTTTGCCCCCCCCCCCCCCCCCAGAATACGCGGGGCAGCCTGAGCACCCACGCTCAGGAGTGAAGTAGTTTGATCGTGGATGCTCAGCGAGGGATTCTCCAGGGGTGCTGGTACCCTCCTGGGGTAGTCTTGTATTTAATTCCACTACCATGTTGATGGGGGGGGGGGGGAATTGGGCCTCCGGCCACCTGCACTCACCAAGCGCAACGCAGAGGTAAACCTCTACTTCACGCTGGTATTCTGTGAGGTCGTGGTACCACCCCGGTTCGAGCTGGCCCATCCGTGCGACAGCAAAAGCTACCGCTTAGCTCTACCACTGTTAAATCTTATGCGATACCAAACTAAAGTACGTCTTTTCTGTGACTGATTGAAATATTAACCATAAACTCGTGTTTATGAATACTCGTTTTAAGATTATCGACTTTACACACAAACTTTGAACGTTGTTTATTGAATATGATACAAACATAATACCAGAAGTACAGGAAAGTCCACCAAATGCTGGCGAAGTATCTAGGTTTGCCATTTTCCCCATTACCATAATGAAATATATTTTTAATTCCCCAATACTGCCAAATACTGACAGGTTTTATAAAACGTCAACCGATCATGCCAGAGGCTAAAATAAGAGGCCAATCCTGCCAAAATGGCAGGAACCTGCCACATATGGTCACACTGTTAATTGCACCATATTTTTCCATTGCATCGTGTAGGGTATGGAGTGTATAGTAGAAGGAGAACCATCTTATAAGGTGCGAAAGTTGAAAAACTGTCCCACTATATACTGAAAATAGAGGTTCCAAAACCTACCACAATAGCGCTGGCGTCTGAAAAACTTCGATATGAATTAGCTGTTGTAGACGGAGTGAAGTCAGCTGAATTCAAATATTTAAAAATTTAATGACTAGAGTAGTTTGTAAAATGCCAGTATACAAAACCTCAACTATTTACTTAGTACAAAACCAAGCGGATTGGTCGGTCCTTGTTTATTTCTCCATCTTATTCTAATTAATTTAGGCGCTTTTTTTTTTTAATTTATCCTATGCTACTGTAGCGCCACCCTTATTGGACGCGTTTTTAGGGACACTTTTCATCTGTATATGAGATGGTCCTCCTTCTACTCTACACTCCATAGTGTAGGGTCAGTATTGCGCAATCTTTTTTAGTCTTTGTTTCGTCTTGACGAGGAGAAAACGCGCGCTCGCAAGCATGGTGGAAAAAGAGAATCTAAAAGTTAAGAAAAGGGAGTTTATCGTCGAATATATCCCATTGTACAGAGAATTACCGTCTCTGTGGAAAATTAAGAACAAATAATATCATGACCTTAATAAAAAAAAATGCTGCTTACGAAACATTGTTACCTAACTACAAAGAGATGTTTCCATAGGCCAGCAAAGATGATTTGAAGAATAAATTCAATTCTTTGAGAACTAACTACCGGAAGGAGCTCAAGAAACACCTCGGTTCGATGAAATCCGGATCTAGTACAGACGAATTATACCAACCTACTTTATGGTATTATAATGAAATATTTTTTTTTCACAAGATCAAGGAATCCGCATCGGATTCAGAGTCTAGTAGTTACCAGTCTAGTATGGATAATCAGTCTATTATACATTCAGTCAAAAAGTATCGGGAATGGATGATTTGCATATGGTTCCAATTTCCATATTTTGTTTGTTTTTGTTGTTGTTAGATTGGCACAAATGTTTTCCAGTTTGTGCGGAAATAGCACTATGAAACTTTAAATCTTCCAGAATATTTTCGGTTGCTAGATAGCGTAGTGTTATTGAAAGCCGTTGAAAAGATGGTATTTCTTCCCTCATATTTGTATATTTTTTTTTCAATTAATGCCGTGACCAATTCTAGTTGCTCTTGAAACTGTTCCAAGTTCAGTCGTACAAAATTTTTGAAGTCTGTTTCCTCAGTTAACATCAAGTCTTAAAAGATTTTCGTGAGTGTATTTCTGCCTTTTCTTTTACCAATCTTTCGACCAGCTACGTGTTCGTTTACTTTTACGTTTAGCCACAAGCAACAACACTTCAGCTGCAGCTAAATCTTGTTCGGACATGTTGCTTTACGCACGGTGCACACGGGATTAATACTATTCTCCGACTAAACACGAAAACATTGCGTAGTTCGTATTATTGTGCAATATAATTGATCGTTTGGATTCAAAGCGACTTTCAATCTTATTATACAATAAAATGTATTGTACAATGTTATTGTAGGTCTAGGGGCCTTAAATTTGTAAGAGTTATATTGTTTACTTATGAATAGGAATGATAATACATTCATTAAAATTGAATGATAGGTATATAACATTCAAATAAATTTGTCGTTACGATAGGCGCGCCATCTACTGTTCTACTAAGTTAATTGTACTATGATATAACCAAAGAGAATATAATCACTACGTTTAAGAGGCGGGACTTCCATAGTAAAAGTAAATGTATGGAAGTACGCCAAGCTACTCCACCAACATCAAGATATGATATTTAGTTTTGACAAACAGTGCTGACAACATTGACGAATTACAATAGTGCGATAAATGTCGAAACTCGAATAATTTTATCGATATAACCTTTATCAATATATTTTTATCGATATTTTTACATAATAAAAGTTAGATTTCTATACTGAATTATTTATAAGAAATAAAATTTTTAACGTGAGGATTGAGTAAAAATGCCGATGAAGATAAGAAATCAGTGTATTTTACACACAGCAACTTGTAATTATATCTCTACAATTATTAGATACAAAAATATGTATAGAAACACACTATAATACTAGTAATTAATTAAGTAAAAAATAAATGACGACTCCGTAGCGCAGTGGCTAAGCGTTTGGCTGCGTCACTGCACCGAGGCTTTGTTCCCGCACTGATCAAGTATTGCTATGCTGTAAAATAAATAGTCTGCGAATGGATGCTTGTTTTCAACGTTAGTTTTTTTAAAGGATAAAATAGTGGGTTTTTTTTAACACTGATTGGATTAAATTGCTTTTATTTCTTTACAGAGGTTCCTATGTACATACTACTCGCAGAGATCGTTTACTAATTGTCGCTTTCAAAATGAGTGCTCATTATAGCTAATATTTGTAGATGAATAAAATAATGATTTAGTTATATAATCTAATTCTTGCCAAAATGTGACTTTAGAGGGATATTATCTTTTGCTACATGTAATTAAAACCTAATTAACATACACATAATTGTGGAAGTTTAAATTAAGCCCACTGATGAAATAACAGTTCATTATAGTTGGGTTCAAATGCAATGCTTGCCACAAATATGTTATGTTTTAACATGTGAAGCTTTTTAATTGGTGCATGTACCAGCTATTTCACCCATTGCTTGCATCTGAAAAAATAATATAAATAAAATCACATTTTATTGAACAAATAGAATGTTAGCAGTCACAATTGACAATGTAGTTTCTAAGTATAGTTAGTTTCGGATTGCCATCCCATTGAACTACCAGATTTAGGAAAGAGTGTGTTTGTATTTTTGCACATTATCGTACTCTATAAAAACCTGTCCTACATAGATGGCTAGTCCAAAAATGTACTCGCGTTAAATATCATTTTACAATTAAAATTGAAATCACCACATATCTTTCATCATCTAAGGGAAATATTGCTACGAGTAGCCTTTTCTTGTTATCATTTTTTCCGCTTGCACCATTTAATTGGAAAATTTTATTTTTTTTATAGGACAGGGGGCAAACGAGCATGCGGCTCACCTGATGGTAAGTGACTACCGCCGCCCATGAACAACCGCAACACCAGGGGAATTGCAGATGCGTTGCCGGCCTTTTAAAAAGGAGTAGGCTCTTTTCTTGAAGGTCCCTAAGTCGTATCGGTCCGGAAAAATCGCTGGTGGTAAACTATTCCACAAGGAAGTTGTGCGAGGAAGAAAACATCTTCTAAATCGCACAGTGGTGGACCGCCAATCATCCAGATGGTGTGGATGGTATCGGGAGTTCTGCCGCGATGTGCGTTCGTGAAATTTGGCGGCTGGAATTAATCCGAACAATTCCTCAGAGCACTACCCATGGTAAATGCGAAAGAAAATGCAAAGAGATGCAACATCTCTTCGCAATGCCAATGAGTCGAGCCGATCGGAAAGGACTCGTTTGTCGACGATTCGAGCCGCTCTGCGCTGGATGCGGTCAAGTGGAAGGAGCTGGCACTGGGGAGCCCCAGCCCAGAGATGGGAACAGTATTCCATGTGAGGCCGAACCTGCGCCTTGTAACGTTGCAGACGTTGAGCTGGCATGAAATACTGTCCCGCTCTGCTGAGCACGCCAAGCTTTTTAGAGGCAAATTTGGCCTTCTCTTCCAAGTGACCACGAAACTGCACGTCACTCGATATGTCAACGCCGAGGATTCCGACACTGGCTGAGGCAACAAGGGGAGTACGTTGAAACTGAGGAGATACGACAAAGGGGTTCTTTTTAGCGGTAAACGCGCAAACTTGTGTCTTCTGAGGATTAAACTGGACTAGATTTAGTCGCCCCCAATCCGAGACTTTGTCCAGCAGACTCGACTTCAGACACAAGTTTGTCCCGGTACTCGGTAATGTTTTCCCAAGAAATATTGGCACGGCCAGTGTATAGAGCATCACCAGTGCTGTCATCCGCATAGCAATGAATGCTACCGGCTTGCAACATATCATTGCTATGCAGAAGAAACAGCCTTGTGGAACATCACCATTAATAGGCTTGTAATCTGAGCATGCACCGTCTACAACAACCTTGATGCTCCGATCTGCAAGAAAGCTGGTGATCCAATTGCATGATTTCTCGGGAAGCCCATAGGAAGGGAGCTTCTAAAGAAGCGCTTTGTGCCAAACCCGATCGAAGGCATTCGCAATGTCCAAACTAACGGCCAATGCCTCCCCCTTGGACTCTACTGCCTCCGCCCATCTATGAGTTAAGTAGACTAGAAGATCACCAGCTGATCGACCCCGACGAAAACCGTACTGGCGGTCACTAATCAGCTGCTGATCCTCAAGGTACCGCATGAGGTGGCAGTTTATAACGGATTCCATTATTTTGGAGAACAAGGGTTGATGGCGATAGGCCTGTAGTTGGACGGGTCTGAGCAGTTGCCTTTTTTAGGGATCGGGTGGACAAAAGCTGTCTTCCATGATTTCGGGACTACGCCTAGGGAGTAGGAGTACCGGAAAAGACGCGTTAGAACCGGTGCCAACTGCGGAGCACACGTCCTCAGCACAATTGGGAGATTCCGTCAGGCCCACTCGACTTGTGGATGTCAAGGGAGAGGAGTGCTCTGCGAACCGAGCGCTGTGAGAACCGCACATCCGGCATGGAGCACTCACACCGCGGGATGGTTGGCGATGTGTTCCCCCCGTCATCAACAGTCGAGTTGGACGCAAACAGGGAGCCTAAAAGGTCGGCTTTCTCTTTTGCGTCGTGGGCCAGTGAGTCGCCCTCCCTGTGCAGAGATGGTAGTGATGGCTTACAGAAATTCCCTTGGACAGCCTTGGCGAGAGACCAGAATGCACGGGTTCCCGAAGGAAAGCGAACTAGTTTCTCGCCAATTCTGCCTCGCAAATGTGCTCTGACTTTCCCTTGGCAATAACTCTTTTGAAGGAGCTGGAGGCGAAGTTATACTTCTTTTTAAGTATGCTGGTGTTTACATCCCGAGTCGCCGAAGCCGCAGCCCAGGCTTGATAACACTCCTGCTTAGTGCGTAAAGCAGTCTTACAGGAGCGACCTAACCAAGGCTGAGATCTGCCTCCGATGGGTACCACAGATGACGGAATAAATAGTTCCATTCCCTGTAGCACCACATCAGTGACAGAGTCAGCAACAGCGCTGGGATCATCCGGCGAGAAGCAAACCCGCCCCCATGGGTAGGAAGCAAAGAAAGACCGCATTCCTTCCCAATCCGCCGACCTGTAATGCCAAACACGGCGGCAACCTGCAGAACGCAACCGCGAGGGGAGCGTGAGTGGCACCACACTCCGGATCAAACAATGGTCCGAAGAGCCAAGAGGGGCATCGACGGAAACCTGATATCCGTCCGGATGAGAGGTCAGCAGAAGGTCCAACAGGGAAGGTACATGGTCTTCCACATCTGGGATCCGCGTAGGCGAAGTAACCAGTTGTGTTAGACCATATGCCAAAGCAAAGTCGTACACAGATCTACCCGCATGATCGGTTAAACGTGAACCGAGCCATTCGGCGTGGTGGGCATTAAAATCGCCAAGAATCACGATCTCTGCGGATGGGACCTGTTGTAGCAAGGAATCTGTAGCCATTTGGACGTGGCCGATGTGTCGGTCTTTTTCGGCATTACGGCTATGGGACCTATAGAGGCACACGTAGACGCGCGGATGGTCGTCGCTGTCTACGCGTAGCCAAAGGATGGACAGGTCCGAACCTTCAAGACTGCCGAGGCGTCGAGAACAGATGTCCTCTCTGACATACACGCAAACTCCAGCCCGAGGCACAAAGGAGTGCTCCAATTTGTACCCCGGGTAGGAGGGATACGAAATATCAGCCGGAGAGGAAATCTGCGTCTCGGTCAGAAAGAACAAGGCCCGCTTCGCCGTCTCGAGATGGTAGTGGACGGCGTTTAGGTTCGAGTGAAGTCCCCTGATGTTGCAGAAATTCACGCAGTTATTGTGTTGAGCGGAATTTCGCCCCCCCCTCCCCCCCCCCCCCAGAATACGCGGGGCAGCCTGAGCACCCACGCTCAGGAGTGGAATAGCATGGTCGTCGATGCTCAGTGAGGGATTCTCCAGGGGTACTGGTACCCTCCTGGGGTAGTTTATGATGTAATTCCGCTACCATGTTGATGGGGGGGGGGGGGGGGGGGGGGGGAATTGGGCCTCCGGTCACCTGCACTCACCAGACGAAACGCGGAAGAAGAGCTTCCACTCACGCCGGTATTCTGTGAGGTCGTGGTACTAACCCGGCTCGAGCCGGGCCATACGTGCAACAGCAAAAGCTGCTGCGTGGCTCTACCACCGTCAATATAATATTTTATAATGCATATTTAATTTTTTAACAATTATGTAAATGAACAACGCCTCCTATAGCAAAATTAAAAGTGATCTTAATAAATAAAATATATACAAATGTAATTGTTTGATTTGACATTTGAACCGATTTGATTTGACCATGAAGCTAATACAAAGGGGAGACGGCATAAGCAACTGTGCACTTTGATTCTAAGTAGGTCCTGACGTCATGATAGTGGGCGTGGCTTTAGTTAGTATACTGTCAGCATTCGTCCTGTGCGCTTATGTGTTGAAAAAATCGCAAATCGGTGTATTTTCGTAGTATTAAGAAGAAAAGAATGAAGTGTTGTGTTTTATTGCGTAAAAACTACTCAAATAGACGCTCTGATGTTATGGATGGCATCACATTTCATTTGTAAATATTTTTACACCTAATTTATTAAAATAGTTCTAGAAAAATCTCTTTGCGTCGGCTTTCAAATATAATTAAATATATTCGACACTAGATGGCGACACTTTGTGTCATGTGAACTAAAAATGTAAAGGTAGAGCTCAGTATTGGTAAAATAATCATACGAAGGTGCTGAAATTTGTTTTGCATTCAGACATAAAGAAATTTTAATCGCAAAATATCATTTTTATAGTTTATAATCATTTTGAGAACAGGCCGTATTCTCGTCAAGTAAACCTCATAAAAATGACAAAAAGACAGGGCCCTAATTAGAATTCAATTATTTTTCCCAGTAATCCAACTTTTAATATTAAATGCAGGAAATTGTACTTAGGCTGATTTTTACGAAATGTTTAAGTTATATTTAAGTGCCATTCTATATGCAAAGAATCACTTAAATACAATTTAATGTTCTTAGATTGGCATTAAAAAAGTGCATTCGGATGCCTAGTTTGGAATAAAATATTTATATTTTAATTGATTTGTAAATAAAATTATATTAATTATAATAATTTGTCTATTATTTGTTCTCCCTCAGAGATATTAAGTAGTATAACCCACACATAAATAATAATCCAGCCGTTTCTGCGTGAAAAAATTACACATACTTAGTGTGGAATAAGCTCAAGGAGACAGAAAGAGCACACGAAATTTCGCCTTTATAATATTAAGTGAGATAAGTAGGATATTTAGTTCCAAATTAAATATCCTACTTAATATTGAACATAGAATATTTAGTTTCAAAGAGACTTTATTTTATGGATAAAATAAATATTTCTTGGTTGACTTTCATGAAATGATAAACATATTTAAATTGTATTTAAGTGATTCTTTGCATATAGAATGTCACTTAAATATAACTTAAACATTTAGTAAAAATCAGCCATGTACAATTTCCTTCATTTTAATATTGAATGTTGGGTTACTGGGTAAAATAATTGAATTCTAATTGCGGCCCTGTCTTTTTGTTATTTTTTATGAGGTTTACTTGACGATAGATGGCGGCCTGTTCCCAAGATTATTATGAAAACTATGAAAATATTATTTTGGCGATTAAAATTTCTTTGTCTGAATGTATTTGCTTCATGAGATAGACGCTCCGATGCTATGGATGGCACCACATTTCATTTGTAAGTAATTTTACACCTAATTTATCAAAATAGTTCTAGAAAAATCTCTTTGCGTCGGCTTTCAAATATAATTAAATATATTCCACACTAGATGGCGACACTTTGTATCCTGTGAACTGAAAATATAAAGGTACGTAGAGCTCAGTAATGATAAAATAATCATACGAAGGTGCTGAAATTTCTTTGCATTCAGACATAAAGAAATTTTTATCGCCAAAGTGTTATTTTTAAAGTTTATAATATTTTGTGGACATGCCGCCATCTACCGTCAAGGTAGCTAAGCTACATTGCAACATCGATATGGAAAGATTCGAGTAGTTTTACTATTTATCAGTAGATGTAGATAGTGTAGTGGGCGGGGCTTTGCATCCCCTCACCCCGCAAATTGTCACGCGTTGTTACATAGTGAAATTTAATTACAACGTCTCCTCTTTGTATTTGCTTCATGGATTTGACAATGTCGTTAATAGACATATTACGAAAATCAGAAAGAAGAGATAACCGTCATTAAAATTTGACCCCTGTAGTACATATAATTTTTACTATGGAAGTTGCGCCAGCCAGGATATAAGCATCGCGCGAGTGCAAGCAATAAGTTGACACAGTTTTGCCGCAATTTGATGAACGGTATGGCAGCGCATAAAATACGAACAAACAAAAACGAATTTTTCTATATTAGATAGTTTTGTAAGTTTTTATTTATTACTTTATAGTTTATATCATTACTTTTCTATTATTTATTGCTATTATTTTTCATTCCTCGCTGACAGGCGGTGATTTTGTGCTTGGCTTTGGCCATAAATTTTCATATTTGACATCCGTATGTTAAGCACGGTAAAAGGCTAGTATTCGTTCCGGTAGTAGTGCGTGCGGCGCGGCGGCGACGATTGTATGCGATATCAATAGTAGTGCCGGCACGTGTATCTTGACCTTGTACTTTCGAATAGCTGTAAAATTTGTTTGACAGGTCAGTATCCGACTTTGATGACGCCGACAACAAGACGCCGCGCACTATCAAAATGCCGATGGTCAAAACTAGGGATGCACTCTTTTTTTGTTTGTAATGCACATAAGTCCAATTTTCCATTTTTTTTTATTATATTTTTTGTGTCTCATAGAGTCCCTAAGCGTATACTCGAACTCCTATACTCCCTGAAACCACACTCAGTCCTAACTGCAAGACGCAAGAGCCTCGCAAGCTTAGTCTTGTTCTTGCGCAAATCTTGCACGGTCAGTCTTGGTCTTGGTCTTGCTAAAAATAGGCGATCTTGTTCTTGGTCTTGGTCTTGCAAAAATGCAAGAACAAGACCAAGACTGCAAGACTAAGACCAATTTTGGGCAACACTACTTTAAATTCACATTTTGGTAAGAATTCGACTATATAACTAAACTCGAAATTATTTGCAATAACCTGATTATAAATATTTACAGTTTTTTTATAGATTCATCTACAAACATTAACTATAGTGAGCACTTATTTTGAAAGCGACTAAACTATTAATAAACGATTTCTGCTTATAGTATACACCTTTGTGAAGAAGCCTACCTTTAAAAAAAACACATCTTCAGTGCGGGAACGAAACTTCGGTCCTGCAGTGCCACAGCCAAACGCTTAGCCACTGCGCTCCGGCGTCGTCATTATTTTTTTATTTAATTAATTAGTACTAGTGCGTTGTTTATTTTGTGTTTTTGTACATATTTTTGTACCTTATAGCTGTGGAGATATAATTACAAATAGCTGTGTGTAAAATACATTGATTTCTTATCTTTATCGGCAGTTTTACTCAATCCCCACGTAAATAATTTTATTTCTCATAAATCATTCAGTATGGAGATCTAACTTTTATTATATAAAAATATCGATAGAGAATATATCGATGAATGACGTTTACATTACTATTATAATTCGCCTATGTTGTCAGCACTGTTTGTCTAAAACTAAATGTCATATCTTGATGTTGGTAGAGTAGCTTGGCGTCCTTTCATACATTTACTTTTACTAAAAAAGTCCCGCCCGTCTCTAGTATATAATATACAGTAATCTATGGTCCCGCCTCTTAAACCTAGTGATTATATTCTCTTTGATTAAGCTCTTAAAATAAAGATTTAAAAATTGGCATCATTATCTGTTTCATTCAAAAACATTTCTACTTGTTGAATTCAATATTTTATAGATGAAATGTAGAACAGTTTTGATTTTATGTCTCATTTCAGAAAATTAAATTAACTTTGTTTTTAAAGGATGAATAGCGATATGTATTATACCATTTTAAAATCTAGGATAAATGGGCCATTTTTTTGAACTAACTTGCCTAGCGTAGAGTACAGTATGTTTTTTTTTATAAAGAGTCAAAGTTACGTGATTTTAATTTTTTCAACTACGAACCAAAGAAACTACGTTAATTTTAACTAACCTAGCAATCTTTTTTGTTTAATTTGTGACCGCGATTAATAACACGTTTATTTAAGACCACTTTAGTGAAAAAATCACTGTAAAATTTATAAATTTGCTTTTGATGACCTTTTTATAAACTTCTTCGACCCCTTGCTCTTTCAAGCTTCCCATATACGTGTGTGTTACCGTGTCGAAGACCTTTTGAACTTTTGACTGTCCACAAATGCGAGATGTCGAAATCTCTGCTGCTCCTGATACTTCTCTATAATTAACTCAAGCGTGTGTATGTGGTTTATTGTAGAGAACTCTTTTTTGAAACCTGCTTGTTCTATAAGTTGTCTAACGTCAATTATAGGATTTATTCTTCCGTTAATTATGATCACGAACAGCTTGTATAGAATCGGTAGCAAACTTATTGGTCTATAGTTCCCTATTTCTTTTGGATCGCCCTTATTATATATTAGGAAATTATGGGATTCGGACCATTGTGTAGGTGTTTCAGATTTTTGTAATATTAGATTGAATAGCTTGGCTAGTTGTGTGGCCAAGATTGCCCGTGCTGTCTTAATTGCTTCTTGAAATATTTTCCGATCCGAGGAATTTTTCTAGTTTTAATATTTTTATTGCTTCTATTATTGCTGTTACAAACCATATTATTTCTTACAATTTTTTCCCGCAATATATATATCTCATGCAAGTCTCGTGGATCGTAGTATCGCACCTTAATGGTATAATGGTATTTACACACAAAGGAGCTATAGATGTTGCGAAGGCTATGGAAATTTAATAATAGTGTTGTTGCAGGTGGAAACGCGGTCTTAGAATTTATTAGCCATATCGTATGTGAACTCGGAATTATTAACTTAATTAATATCTATTAACTTTCAACTTTACAGAATAACCTTAAACACTAGAAATTAAACTTATATTTTTTTTAACAATGTTACTTTATTAATAATGACACAGGATTATTTAGCATTCATTGTACAGCAAAATAAGACTTTTTGTTAGAATACATATGGCCACGAGTCGAGTGGGCTGGATGGAATCCCCCAATCGTGCAAAGGACGTGTGCTCTAGAGTTCTTACTGTTTCTAATGCGTTTTTTCTGGTACGCATACTTCCTATAGTTCTTTAAATATAGCTTGAGTAGAATGACAGCTGTCATCAAAAGCGACGGCATAACTTTGTAGTAGCGTCCAACGTAACGGGTGATTTGATTAAAATTGTAAAACGAAAAATCTTCTGGCGAGTGAACAATATTTTTGGTGATAGTTTTTCACTTTAAAACGTGCATATCACATAAATTCAGCTTTAAAATTAAACCAGTTTTATATTGATTCATTATCATAAAAAGTAAACCTAATAATTTACTACCACCTTACAAGGTTACCCCAAGTTGCAAAAATGTTAGAGATGGAACAAATCGACAAATGCGAATTTATTTTATATTTTTTCAGAAAAAATGTTTCCTTTCAAGAAAATAATAATCATGCGTTTGTTTTTTTTAATGTTGGTCACACTGAGTACATTGAGCCGCTATTTTCTTTGTTTGAGCGTCATTCAGTACGAGTGCTGATGCCAGACGCCTCATATACGCTTTGTGTTCCCAAGTTTTCGTTTATTTCTTTGTTTTGAGTATTTGTTGTTGCTATGTTGTTATTGATTTGTTTTAAGTATTGCCTTTTTGTTGTTACAATGCCAAAAAGAACCAGAAAAACTGTTTTAAATAGCGAATCTCGCGAGTTTGTGATTCGTTTGCGTGACTATTTTGAACGTGAATAACAAAAGGGCGGACCGCTGTTGCCAGTGTCACAAGTGTGTGACAGAGTGGCTGAGGTTCTTAGAATTGGAAGAATTACTGTGACTAGAATCAGCAAAGAAAAATTTTGAGATCAACGTAGGAAAATAAGTTATCTACTCCAAATAAAAAGAGAAAGAAACGTTGCCCTGTAACTGACATAAGCGATTTCGATGCCGCAGCAATTCATAATCACATCTACGCATACTACACACATAACGAGCTGCCAACATTAACAAACTTAGCAGTTTCCCTGAAAGATGCAAATTTTTTCAGTGTGAGTCTACCATCTTTATCAGCAATAATAAAAAAAATTGGAATCTATTATAAAAAGAGTCATCATCATCATTACAGCCCTTCACAAGTCTACTGCTGAACATAGGCCTCCCCCAAAGATGTGGCATTCCTTCACGGTCCAAGCACGGTCTTGAGCCACCTGCATCCATCGACTTCCTGCATGTCTTACCAGGTCGTCACTATATCTGGTGGGGAGACGCCCTACACTTCGTCCGGCGGTACGAGGCTGCCACTCAAGAACCTTTTTTTCCCAATCGGTTGTCGGTTCTTCGAGCTATATGGCCGGCCCATTGCCACTTCAGTTTACTAATCCTTTGGGCTATGTCGTTCACTCTGGTTCTACTGTGGATATCCTCATTTCTAAGTTTATCACGCAGAGAAACCCCGAGCATAGCACTCTCCATAGCTCGCTGAGTGACCTTGAGCTTCCTCATACGGCCAGCAGTGAAGGACTACGTCTCAGATCCGTAAGTCATCACTGGCAACACGCACTGGTTGTACAATTTCGTTTTAAGGTTTTGAGGTATGTCTATTCGAATCATACTACATAAAAATATTTTTAGTCTTTGTATTTATTTTTTATTAAAAATCAGTAAAATAAATAACAATTATGCCCAAATTCAATTACTTAATTAAGCTATTTCTATAAAGCCGTGAAGGACCACGTTTCAGTTCCATAAGTCATCACTGGCAACACGCACTGGTTGTACAGTCTAGTTTTTAAGTTTTGAGGTATACCTGACGAGAAGATATGCCGTAATTTCTCGAACGCTGCCCAGCCGAGTTGAATCCGTCGATTGACCTCGCGGTCGAAGTTGGACTTACCTAGTCGGACTATTTGTCTCAGGTAAATATACTCGTCAACAACTTCGAGCTTAGTGTCCCTAACAACTACCGGCATAGGTGTGACATGGACGTTACACATGACTTTTGTTTTGTCCATGTTCATCTTAAGACCTATCCGTTAAAAGACATTATTGAGGTCATTGAGTCTTTCACTTTCCAGTCTAGTAGCTTAAAAACGTCTTCCGATGCAGCGGTGAAGAGTTTCGGGCAAATAACGAGGAAATAAAAAGAGTAACAAAAGAAAAATTATTATGGAACGTAACGACATTGCTCTTGCAAGCATTGATTTTTTACGAAAAAAGATAGATATTGATAATTGGCATAAAGTGGTGTTCCTGGATCAAACATGGCTGAATGCAAACCAAACGGTTTCTATAACTTGGACTGCTGCTTGTGATAGTCAATCACAGAAAACTTTTGTTTATTGCAAACAACAAAAATATATTTTAACAAACTGCGCAACGTGTTCAATTGAAACAATCTACTTATATTTGGTGCCCAATTTAAACTACGCTTTTAACATTTTATGAGTAATCCGCACCAACCTTCAGAACAATTTACCGTAAAAAAAGTTCAGATAGTACTTCTTGCCAGTTCACAGACAATAAGTACAGGGTTACATTTGCAATCACCGGCCAAATTTACCGAAAAGGATTAGAATAACTAATATGTATACTTAGGTATATAACTTTTATTCGTATTTTCAAAATCTATTTAAAATACGGTTATAATCATTAATAAACTCATGATAGTAATAGACGGCCATAGTGTGCAAGGGAGAAAATAATTCCTTATGGCAATATATCAAGATAGAAAAGGATAGCAAATCTCATGACTCTGTGACAGACTTTGAATAACAGGTTGGCACAAGTCGACCCGCAAAGAATGAGCTCCTAGTTATTTTGATATATTTTTGATATGATTGATTTTATTTAAATATCAAAAAGTAATTGTAATTAATTTGTTTAAAAACCACTTTGAAATGTTTGCTGGTAACAGCGAGATCTGTCGCGAGTCGATGTGAAGATGTTTAGACTTACAATCTACTGCACTCACAGCTACTCAAACGAAACGACAAATTGAGTTAATAAACCGTCGGGAGTGCACTTGCTACGTAGTTTACATCTGCTAGCTACTGTCTGACTGACTTTCGGACACTTCTTACAGAAGTTTTCTTGCAGGTGCAATTAACTAAAACTGTTACAGTCAAAGAGTATATTTACAAGCACTAAGGTCCATATTAATAAAAAAACGTTAAACGTTTCTCAACGACGAACTCTAATCATTTGATACGCCCTCATTACGACATCATCCTAAGATCGTTCCTAATTAATAATCAGATATTTAGTAAGCTCAGTTACCAAGATCAAAACTCCTCAAGACGCTGTACTTAGGATAGTGTTTTGTGACTTGAGGGCCTGATCCCGTGATCGATTACGTAACATTAACAGAAGTTTAGAATATTATCATCACATTTAACGATATATAGTTGTTTTCTACTTAAGAAAGCGTCAAATTATTAAATCTGTGGTGTATGTATTTTTAAATAGCACTTAAATATTTACTACTCAACTCAAATAACCTAACGCAATAAAGCGACAGCGTCAGTTTTAAAAAAGAGACGACACCAAACAACATCTGCTTGTTTAAAATGTAGTGATTTTAAACTCTTTGCTTGTTTTCTTATAACATCACTGATCTCGCATTATAACAACATTAATTACACAAAGATTGAGAAAAAAATGATTTCTCGATTTAATAAATCACAATATGGCAGGTTTGAAAGATGACCTTATCACAAAAAATGATAAGGGCGTGCTTCGGTGGTTTGGGCACGTTGAGCGAATGAGTGAAGACCGAATGGTGAAGAAAATATATAGCGCGAAAGTTAATATTAAAAGGTGTGGAGGTAGACCGAGACTAACTTTCGAAGACCATGTGAGCAAATTGCTCGAAGAGGGTAGGGTCAAGAGTACTCGGATACTAGACATGCATGCATGAAGAAGATAATGAATCTGAAAGAAGCGAAAGAGGTTTGTAAGGATCGTGACACTTGGCGATCTGTTCTCTCTGGCTACCCCGTCAGGGATTGTGCGTGAAGATAAGTAAGTAAATAAAACACAGTATAGGGCTCTGGTGGAAAATAAGGAGACCGCGCCGCCGCATCTCAAAAAAATGGTAACTCAAAAGAATTCGTTGGAGGCATCCCTTTTTTAATAAACGATTTCAAAAAGTCCGTAAAATATCGTAATTACGTAGTTAGTTACCCTATTTCATCGTAATAATTAATTTCACTCAAAATATTTTCAAACTCCAAGATTCACGCTACATAACAAATACAATCACGAACTCAAGTCTCGGACCGCTCTCACTCAGATTTTAGCATCTCAATACTTATACACGTAGGTACTTGAAAGTCGAGTTTCATAGTGCGTCACTTAGCTGATAACGTAAAACTAAGCTGTAACTTGAGGTATAATTAAGATTGTTAACTATTGCGCATACTTGAGCTGAGGAACTGTCGCAAATACACACATTTGCGACAGTACAAATTGTCGTAAATGTATAATATAAAGTTATTACCGGCCTACAACGAGTATATAATCACTACGTTTTACGTGCAACAGGGTGGCGCTGTATTAGCGCATGCGTACTTTGAGTAGTAATTTCGATATTGAAGTTGAACACCATAGATAATTTTTTTGCTCTCTGGCAAACAATACTGCTTTTTGATTGTAGGTTATGTTTTAGTCGTCAATTGTCAAAATTTATGTTAAATAAGGTACTTATTTTGTGAAATTCTACGATGAAGTGGTCAGATCTTTTCGTTTACGTTTTGTGGTGATTGTGATCGATCGTGCGTTGTAAAATAAAACGTTTAATAGTTTTTTGCGAAGATGGCTGTGTAATCTCCAATATTGTTTGACATTGAATAGAGATGTGAATGCGAATAGCGATATCCACTTCTCGCTTTAATTATCAGTTTTACATTCTTAAATACTTACATTTGCGAGTAAGTATAATCTTTATTTGCTAAGTTCGCATTAATAATTAATCAAAATGACGATGAGTCAAGTGTCCGTCATGAAACTATACAATACTGTGGTAGACGATGTTATTGCCGGAGTTCGAGATTGCTTTTTAGATGATGGTGTAGACGAACAAGTATTACAAGAGCTCAAGCAGTTATGGAAAACGAAGCTTTCTGCAAGTGGGGCTATGGATCCACCTCAACCTGACACTACGATCGGACACCCACCGCCTCCTGTTCTCCAAAACTTTCAAAAAGCAAATGGAAATAATGCTATTCCTAAAAGAACTGATACACACATGGCTCAACAAAGTTCAAGCCAACAGAATACTGGTGTGGACCATGGTGTTCCTGCCTCAAATATTCCAGGTGCACATCCACATCACGTTTTAGACCCTAATAATAAAGTGCCAGTGCAATTAACATTACCAGCTCAGCCTGGTGTACCAGGTTCACAGCCACGGTCATTTACGATTCAGATACCAGCATCAGCACTAAATGGTAACAAACTGCACCAGGTCTTGACTGGACCCATCATCAATGCGACAATAAGCTTGCCGCAACCACTTGCTGCAACCTTACTTCAACAACATATAAATTCTGCCCTAGCTGGTCAACAAAGTGAATTTGACGGTGGTGGAGGAGGTCGAAGTGGTGCTGCACCATTTTCTTTAGATGGTGCCATGGATTCTTCAGATGACGAAGGTTCTAATGTTGGTGATGGCTCTGAGGATGGTGGAGCTGATGATGATGATGATGAAGAATCGGCAGAGGAACGTGCAGAAGAGGAAGAAGACGAAAGAGATGAAAGTGGTGGAGCTGAGGAAGAACCTCTTAACTCAGGTGATGATGTGTCTGATGAAGAACCCGGTGACATGTTTGACACTGATAATGTGGTTGTTTGCCAATATGACAAAATAACTCGCAGTCGTAACAAATGGAAGTTCTACCTTAAAGATGGTATTATGAATCTAGCTGGCAAAGATTATGTTTTCCAAAAAGCCAATGGTGATGCTGAATGGTGAAACTTTTACATGTTAAGTGTTTAATAATATGTTTAATGATGGTGTAATTCATTATGGATGTTAAGATACTGAGAGAAACTTGTAAAAGACTTGTGATATTTTGTCGCAAATGTAAAATATCATTGACTTTAACTGGGTTTTGGTTTGAGTAATGCCAAAATATTTCTATTATTTATTCCATTTCTATATTTAACTATGTAGAATTTGGATATATATATATATATATATATATATATATATATATATATTAAACTCTAGTATTATTTATCAAACTATGTATAAATGTATATATATATATAGGCTGTCATAAAATTTGTAAATTACTTTTGCCAATAATTATATATGGTCACTAGTAAAAAAATAGGTTTTAAACACCAAAACAATGGTTAAAGTCAGTGTTGTGATTTGCTCATCGTGGACAAACACACTTTTAGGTGACAGATTAAATATTCTGAGCTTTCATTTTAGATATAATCAATAATGATTGTGTGTATGTAAGGTTGAAACTCGATTACTGTTTTAGCTTCACTAATGTTAATCCATTTATATATATTACACATTATATACTAATGTCCATCATCCATTATTACAAATTGAAATTAATTATATATAGTATAATTTTTCATACTGTATTTTTGTGCCATAAATTAAGACCTGTTAGGCAATTGTATCTTTCATTTGTATATTTATTCATAACATAAATTAATGTTTGGTTTAATATGTTTATGTATATATTATACAGAAGTGAAGCTAATAGGTAACTTGGTAAGAAGCTCAGTTTGTAACCTTTAGTTGGCATTTAATTTGCCATTATGACAATATTAACCAATACACTTAGTAATTATCCAATCTTTTCTTATAAACTTTACGGTACCTAAATATGGGTCCATTTGTACTTTTACATAACATATCCTGTGTATTAGCCTCTGGAAAAACCTAATCAGTTAATTTTGATTTTAATTTTGTAAATGTCATTATATGAATTTGAATGTAGTTTGTTGAAGTTGGTAAAAATTACTTTGCTAACATCCTCTCAATAAGGTAATTTTTACCAACATTAATATAATGGATTTCCGCACAGTAACGTCTGATTCTATTGATGTAGTATTTTGACAATTTTTTGTTTTATTATAATTAACAAAAACTTCATATGAACATTCTTTAAATTCAAATTGTGCACAAATCCAATTTAAATTTAATTTTAATGTATCTGCAGATGTCTAATACTGTAATATGAATCTTAGTTTTTTTTTTCAAATATAATGGGAACTAATATTATTTTGAAGTTGGAACTGCTTATGATAAGTAAAACATCACTCACAGCAATGTCTTATTTTGTAGTTATTTCTCAAATATAATAAGTTCTAAGGGTTAGTTTTAATCCCTTATATGATGTTTGACGATGGTAATAAAAATATGTTGCATTCATCTGCTTTTTCCTACTTTTATATACTGCACTTAAACAATACCAATTATAGCAAAGATGTTGTTAATCAAATGTGCTTCTCTAGATTGTATAACACGAAATTGCTTCCCCGCCGTCTGTACTCCAAGATCTTTTAAACTATGCTACGGATTTTAATGCGATTTTCATCACTAGACAGAATCATTCAAGAGGAAGATTTATATGTATAATACATGTATATTATATAATTCTTCTGTCCGTGTATGTGACTGAACTCCTAAACGACTGGACCGATTTTGATGAAATTTTGTGTGTTTGATAAAGTTGATTAGAGAATGGTTTAAATTCACAAATAGACCCCGTAGCTGGCGTTGTTGTCGAGATCCCGAAATCAACCATGCGAAGCCGGGGCAGATCGCTAATAATTACATTTAATAGTTTCTTAAAATATAGATAAACTTAATTTTTTATGGCTTTTACTGTCTTTTACAACTTTACAAAGAATATGCCCATGTTCATATCCTACTATTAAACTGACTTTATGTTTATAGGATAGCATATAAAATATATATTTTTTTTAGTTCAATGGTACTTCATAAATTTATTAAAAAAATCCCCTTGTTACCCTTACCCTTACCTCAATTCTTTGTGAATATGTAATAGTCGTTGCCCTTTCAACTTTTTACTTTTCTGATGTAGATAGGTTAAAAGATTTGATGAACACTTTAGATGGAAAATGTGTCCATTATTTTTTATAGCATTATCATTATTTCTGGTCTATATATATTCTTTGAACCTAGCCTCTAATAAAACTATTTAATTATTAATTATGTACTGACGATGCTATAAAACGGTTGGTCTAAGCTACTGCACTCTGGGTTAAATTCAACTATTTATTGTTACCGCAGTCAAGGTGTGTACCTATAACTATAACGACTTATAGATTCTACGTTCGAATTCCGGATAAGATGGTCTTCCTGACCGACACTTCGAGGTGGGGTTATTTTTTTTAATTGCGTGTAATTTTTGCATTTGCACTAACACAGACAATCACTCATCCCCACCTATACTATGTCATAATATAAGATGTTGGCTAGAATTTAATATCAAGGACAATTACGACACAGGTTGTCAGAATCAGATATCGGTTCTATTGCACAAATGTGAGATTCAAACCCGTGATCATTGGAAATATTCGGACGTTGGAAATATCAGGTCACGAGGTCCCCGTAACATTTGTGCGACGAGTCGTTAAATCTTCCGGCTGATAGGGAAAGGTATCGAGGATCACACGCGTGTGTTTGTGCGAACACAATAACTTGACAACTACACAAATTGCAGCGATAAGTGGCAGCGTTGCCGAAATCATTGTGCTAACAATGGATGGAGCGAAATATTTTTTCCGTTGTAATAGCAGGTATGTATAGGTACAATGTACACAATCGGCCTACTAATAAAGATCGACGTCAATGGTCCATGCTAATGCTTAAAGTTGACCTCTCTCTCTCTCTCTTTCTCTTACTAATTGATATTAGAATAACACATTGTATAGGTGGAGATAGAGGTTATCTACTGACATGATTATTACCTATTGGTAATAAGGCTTCAGGTGTACTGATAGCTAATATGTAAAACATCCATTATCAGCAGTGAAATGTGCGCTGATGAAGAAAAAAAAACGGTCAAGTGCGAGTCGGACTCGCGCAACGAGGGTTCCGAACAAATCCGTAGGTATATGAGTTTAAAATTTTTAAAAATATTTTTGTTATATGATATAACTAAAATTTATGCTTTTGCAATTTTTCCTTTATCTGTGCTATAATACGTTGCTTCGTACCAAATTTTAAGATTCTGACTTCACGGGAAGTACCGTGTAGGTTTTGATTCCCTTGCGAATGTCGAAAATTTGCGGCACAAACGGCTGTAGCTTTTGATTGCGTTTGCAGCTCAATGCTGCTGTTTTGTACGGTGAGTATTGAAAACCAGAGACCCTTTTTACTGGAAACGAGGCAATCCATCTTATCACGGGTAACAACTAATTTTCATTTTGATTCGTAATCGAGGATAGATGTAGGTAGATGTTTATGGGCCACAGCAACCACTTACCATCAGGTGGACTGTATGCTCGTATGTCATCTTTATCCTATAAAAAAAAATTATAAATTTTATAAATGTAGTAATAACCGAAAAACACTTCTGGCTACATACTTACCGCCTATCAAGAGTCAAGGTGCATGAAAAAGTGCGCTGTGCCGCCACGCTTCTGTGCAAATTAGCGGATTCACGTCCTTGAAAATATAATTTTTATCAGACGTACATACATTTGTCTTAAAACTTTCCTACGCGTTGTTTTACAATTAATATTGTTGGTTACATCCAATTTTTTAAAGCTCCGTGACTTAGTAGCTTTGCAATGACCTGCGCCTCGGAGGGCCGCTGGTTTGAGTCCCACAGGAAAAAGTTTTTTCAAAAAAAGTGTTTCAGATCTGTCTTTGTGGAATTTACGTATGTAAACTGCCTCCTCAATACAGGAGAAAATCCTAGTGTAACGTTTTTTTAAATCAAATGCCAAATATACCTATGAAATAGCTGTTTTCGAGCTAGATTCGAAGTTCGAAATCTGGCATCTAACTTTAAAATCCAAATAAAAATTAATGGAGGCACATGAGTCGTAGTAGCTCAGGTGTTAAGCGGTCTCCATAAACAGTACGCGAGAAACCCGGCTGGAACCTGTGTCCCCTCTTGCACCAGTAAAATTAAATGCAATTTTAACGTCTGCTGTTATACCACGTGCTTGACGGTGAAGGAATACATCGTAAGGAAACCTGTAAAATCCACCAATAGGCACTGGAGCAGCGCGGCAAAGTAAATGCTCCATAACTCTCAGAAATAAGAGAAGACCTGTATTTAGGCCCAGCGGTAGGACGTATTGGTACTTATATAAGTTGTGAATAAATAATGTAAAAAAAAATTGAAAGCTAGGTAAGATATTATTTAAAAAAAATCAGTTCATTTCTTTTCCCGTCATTTGCTTTTTCTTTGATATCGCTGTTTGTTACCAGGAAAAATTGTAGGTGTACCTACTTACTATGCATTTTTGAGTAGGTATGAGCATATTATTTATTCTGTGGTATGAGTATCGCATTGGCAACAATGCTGCACAGATGCCACGCAATATCAACCACACACCAACCAAATGAATGCGTGGTTCGCTGTTGGTTTGATCGTTGACTTGTTGTTCAGAAAATTTTGACTTTTTTGAACGACGGGGACTAAAGTCGAAAAATACCGAAATTAAAGATAACTATATTGAATAATACTAAGACTTAGCAGACCAACAAAAAAATATAGACAGAGCGCCACCTACATTTTAAGTAATATCGAAACCATGCTCTACCTCTTATCTACTCAGCTCTTTCTTCTTTATTTCTTTACCAACACGTAAATGTGTACTGCTGGATACACACATAAAACCTAAAACCATGTTGTTACTGGTTGAAACTGTAATAGTGTAATGAATAAGTTGAGCATAGTTTTGGTTTGGATTTGGTGTCACTTGAAATATAGGCAGCGTTCGGTCTTTCTTTGTTGGTCTGAGTTTAGCAGCAGCCGTTGCGTCAACTGGGGAAATAAAAAAGTGAGTAGATAAGTTCAATATTAAGACTTTACTAAAGCACAATCTGCGCATGAGTCAGGGTATTCTTAATCGGACGTCACTTCTAATAAACAGCCCATCCATCCCTTACAGCCACTGCTGCATAGGCCTTCCCCATCAATTGTCTTATCGGGGGCCATTTGCCATAGTTGCCACGCTTGGCAGGCGCAGTTTTATTATTATTTTAAGTTGTTATTAGGAAGATCCTGTCGCTCATCACCTGTTTGATTTCCCTCCAAAGGACGATATAGGGTAGTAGATATTCTTACACCGCCACTACTCGGTGATAAAAAGTGGATCCTGCTTATAATAAGGGAGAGACTGTCTTTGAAATGGTTGGACGCAGGTGAGATAGCCAAACCACATACATGTCCCAAACGCAGTCTTAGGCTATATTGCAATTCTCTATGATATATACTCGTATGCACAACCTAACCTAATAGTCTACCTACAGAAAATATTTTTTTCGTTCGAACGCAATAACTTGAAATCTATATCTATACATCTATACAAATAAATAAAATTGAAGTGTCTGTTTGTAATGTCAAAATAACAGATTTTTACTAATTGCATGTGAAAGAATATACGGTACTTATAACAAAAACACAATTTTTAAAATGTTTGTCTGTCTGTCTGTTTGTTCCGGCTAATCTCCGAAACGGCTGGACCGATTTTGGTTGGACTTTCACTGGTAGATAGCTCATGTTATAAGGAGTAACTTAGGCTACTTATATTTTAGAAAAAGTAATTAGGGTTCCGCGCAACAAAATTAAAACCCTAAATTACACGCAGGAGAAGTCGCGGGGAACAACTAGTTTTAAAATAAAGTGTGAGTATCTATGAACCAAAGACTTCTACTCTATACTAGGTACTAGAAGTCTTTACTATGAACATATATTATTTTCCTTAAAGAATATATATTAAGAATATATAAATTTCCTTAAATAAAAGTTATGAATCAATATGTCTGTGTGTAATAAATCGTAATTACCGTGTAGTGGCGGTGTTTTTTTTTATAGGAGAGGGGGCAAACGAGCATGCGGCTCACCTGATGGTAAGTGACTACCGCCGCCCATGAACAACCGCAACACCAGGGGAATTGCAGATGCGTTGCCGGACTTTTAAAAAGGAGTAGGCTTTTTTCTTGAAGGTCCCTAAGTCGTATCAGTCCGGAAAAATCGCTGGTGGTAATTGATTCCACAAGGAAGTTGTGCGAGGAAGATAACATCTTCTAAATCGCACAGTGGTGGACCGCCAATCATCCAGGTGGTATGGATGGAAGTGTGTAAGAATATTCATTAAATTATATCGTCCCGTTGGTGTCTTAAAAGGCGGCAAATGGACACAAACCAGGTGATGGGCAGCAGCTACTTCCTCATAAGTTACAACTAAAAAACAAAAAAAACTGTGGCTATCAACCCGCCAGCCAAGCGTGGCAACTATGGCAAATATCCCACCTATCCTATAGATTACCTCTAGGGCGGAGGCCTATGTTCAGCAATGGACTTTTGATATGCTATTACGGAAACCGTAACTTATATACTTAGGTACCTACCTACTCTTTATTTTACACAACCCTAATATGAGATTATAGTAAAATTATCCGTTTGAAGGCCAAAATTGATGTAAACTTAAGCCATTGGTTCGCATCATTTTTTTAAAATGGAACGCGGGTAACAAACGAGGACACAGTCCACCTGATGGTAGTTACTGTGGGTCCATAGACCTCAATAAAAAAAATTAACACGTTTCGTTGTCACCCCTGAGGACTGAGATGGAATGCCTTGTTGCCGGTAAAAAGGGTCTCCGGTTCTCTACACTTACCATTCAAAACACAGCAGCATGAAGCTGCTATGTTACGCTGGTAATTTGTGAGAGCGTGGTCCTACCCCGGTCGAGCCGACCCATTCGTGCTACAACCGTAATATAGCTGCAGCGTGGCTCTACGTCTATACAAATAAATAAAATTGAAGTGTCTGTTTCAAATGTCAAAATTACAGCTTTTTACTAAATGCATGTGAAAGTAAATACGGTACTTATATATACAAATAAATAAAATTGAAGTGTCTGTTTGTAATGTCAAAATTACAGCTTTTTACTAAATGCATGTGAAAGTAAATACGGTACTTATAACTAAAATATATTTTTTTAAATTTTTGTCGGACTGTCTGTCTGTCTGTTTGTTTCGGCTAATCTCCGAAACGGCTGGACCGATTTTGACGCGACTTTCACTGGCAGATATCTGATGTCTTAAGAATAACTTAGGCTACTTTTATTTTAGAAAAAGAATCAGGGTTCGGCGCAAAAGAAGAAAATCCCTAACACGCGAGCGAATTCGCGGGAAACAGCTAGTCTATGAAACCGTATTCAAGTCAAGTCTACATTCGATCTTACCACAGTTTAAATCTTACTAGAAAATTGTAACATCGGATACAATATAGTTAGGTACAAGATTATCTTGATGATTACCTACGTATTCTTTAGTAGGTACGAGAGAGTGCTTACAGTAGTATGTACAGACTTGCACGTCACTTATCTATAAGTACATATAATAAATATGATATAAGTGCCTATCAAGTAAAATTACTTATCTTAAACGTTCCAATGTGGCTGCAGAACATCTCTTATTTCTGATAGGGTTATGGGATATTTATACCGCCGCGCTGCTCCGGGGCATGTTGGTAGACTTAGCATGCTCGAATCTCGAAATATTTAATTTTACAGACATGCAAATTTTCTAATGAAATTTTCCTTTACCACTGAACACGTCATAAATCAAAACTTAAAATTACATTTACTTGATAATTTCATTTGTGTCGGTTGGGCTTCTCTGACGGTGTGCAAAATTTGTCAGTAGGGCAGAAATATATACCTACTCTACAGCTTATAATATTTTTCGTGATTTTTTTTAACGACTTGTATAACTTATATATAAAGAGGAATAAAGCATCACTACCTCGACCTCGGTGTCAAGCTTAGTGTGTAATTTGTAACTGTGCTGAAAAATCATCGAGTTAAAATTAAGAAGTTTTACATCGTTTTAAATTTAAGTTCAAGGTAGGATCGCCGTGAGTTTTAGAGAATTCATCACCCCATTTCGTCACGTGGATATCGCAAGTGTCAGTTATTGGATATACCATAAAAACCTAACGGCTTCCGATGGATGGTGGTATATTTATTTATTTATTCTTTATTGCATTCCTTAATCTAAAAGAATACAAAGGGCGGACTTAATGCCTTGTGGCATTCTCTACCAGTCAACCCATGAAGTGGTGAGAATTTGAAGTAAAAACAAAATAGAAATTTATAATTAATTACGTTATATATACACTTTACTAATATATACAATAAATAAACTATAAAAATATATCCTATTTATACATGTATACAAATACATACGTACATACATAAGCATACATATGTTCATACCAACATACATATACAAATAATACATATAAATAACTATAAATATATACGTCTAAAATATAAATGACATGGATGATTCATCTAAGAAGCGTTGTCTTTAACAGATGATTACGCACCAACTTTTTAATAGCAAACTTATTGGGAGCTTTTCCGATGTCGTCAGGCAAGGAGTTCCAAAGGCGTGCAGCCTGAACTGTAAAGGAGTTACCATAGAACTTAAGATAAGGAGGCGAAAATGGGTCATTTAATATGGAAAAAAGAACAAGTAATATTCTGGAAATACGCCTCTGCCGGATTGTAAGCCAATTAAGCTTAGATCTATATTGCGAAATATGGTCATACTTACGAAGCCCAAAAATAAATCTTATACAGTTATTGAGAAGGCGTTCCAGCTTGTTCAGAAGATCCTGGGACAGATCCGGGTAACACATCTGCATAATCAATTATGGGTAATATGAGCGATTGGACAAGCATGATCTTAGACTTTGTGGGGAGAAAATGTTTTAAACGATACAGAGTACGTAACGTAGCAGTGACTTTACGACTGACTTCAGTAACCTGAGTTCTCCAATTCAGCGTGTTGTCAATGTGTAGGCCAAGATTTTTTACAGACTTACTATATACGTATATCTAAGTGCTAACCATCCTGTTTACACCAGACGTCTTGATGCCACAAAATAATGATAAATTCTTAGCGAAAAGTTTAATATCAATGACATTGCGAATGTTTAAAGTGGTAAGTAACTGAATTTATGAGGCGTGGACTAAGCTCAGAGTTCAGATTTTTTCCGTACAACGAAATCATACAATATGAATTCGGGTAGGTAATAAAAAATATTTAACATTGCCTAATTACTCTTAACTTAAATAGTTTCTAACTTTTAACGGTTTATTCCTAATGACATTATAATAATATAGGCAGGCGGTGTACAAACGATTAAATCTCCTCCCTAATTAGACGCCACCTAAGAATAAAAATAATTGCGGTCATCGGTTCACGGTTCACTGGACATATTGTTACATAGCCTCGGCATTCGATAAATTTTACAGCAGTACAATCGCAACAAAATATTTTTATAGTTATAAACTAGTACCTAATAAGTGTTTATACTTTATACAAAACTAGCTGTTAACATGTTGTGTCGCTATTCATAGAGGGCTTTGAGAAAAACTCCTTTCATATTTCTTCTGTACCAACTTAACTCCATAAAATTTTAGATTCAATTCACAATAGATTTAGAGCCAAATAGTTATTTATCTATTGTTCCCAGACGTGTTCATCATCTGTAATCCTATTAACACGATTAATCATACTTTGTATAGGAAAAAGACCCTTACCAACTGATAGTATCCATACGATATATACGATGAATCTTATCACCATCTATCACAGTTAGTTAACATGGAAAAATCTTTGTTCCAGTGGATCTGTGACACTGTCACAAGGACAGTAAATACCTGCGATCAGGTATTTGACTGGACCTTTTTTTATATTAGAGAAGGCAAACGAGCTTACGGCTCACCTAATGGCTAGTGACTACCGCTGTCCATGAACAACTACAACACCAGGGGAATTGCAGGTGTGTTACCGGCTTTTTAAAAAAAGTGAGCTCTTTTCTTGAAGGTCCCTAAGTCGTATCGGTCCGGAAAAATCGCCGGTGGTAAACTATTCCACAGAGAGGTCGAACGAGGAAGAAAACTCCTAGTGAAACGTACAGTGATGGACCATCAAGCATCCAGATGGTTTGGATGGTATCAGGAGTTTTGCCGCGATGTGCATCCGTGAAATTTAGCGGCTGGGATTAATCAGAACAATTCCTCAGAACACTCCTCGTGGTAGATTCGAAAGAGGGATGCAATATCTCTTCGCAGCGCCAGTGAATCGAGCCGATCGGAAAGGACTCGGTCGTCGACAATTCGAGCCACTCTGCGCTGGATGCGGTCAAGTGGAAGGAGCTGGCTCTGGGTAGTGCCAGCCCAGAGATGGGAACAGTTTTCCATGTGAGGCCGAACCTGCGCCTTTTAAAGTTAAAGGCAGTGTGCCGGTATGAAATACTGTCCCGCTATGCTGAGCACGCCAAGCTTTTTAGAGGCCAGTTTGGCCTTCTCTTCCAAGTGACCATGAAACTGCATGTCACTCGATATGTCGACGCCGAGGATTCCGATACTGGCTGAGGCAACAAGGGGAGTGCCTTGATACTGAGGAGATACGGCGAAGGGGTTCTTTTTAGCGGTAAACGCGCAAACTTGTGTCTTCTGAGGATTGAACTGGACTAGATTTAGTCGCCCCCAATCCGAGACTTTGTCCAGCAGACTCGACTTCAGACACAAGTTTGTTCTGGTACTTGTGACGTATTCCCGAGAAATATTGGCACGTCCAGTGTATAATGCATCACCAGTGCTATCATCCTCATAGCAATGAATGTTACTGGTTCACAACATATCATTGATATGCATGAGAAACAGCGTTGGTGATACCACGCAGCCTTGTGGAACACCACCATTAATAGGCTTGTAATCTGAGCATGCACCGTCTACAACGACCTTGATGCTCCGATCTGCAAGACAGCTGGTGATCCAATTGCACAATTTATCAGGAAGCCCTTAGGAAGAGAGCTTCGAAAGACGCGATTTGTGCCAAACCCGATGGAAGGCTTTCGCAATGTCCAAACCAACGGCCAATGCCTCCCCCTTGTACTCTACTGCCTCTGCTCATATATGAGTCAGGTAGACCAGAAGATCACCAGCTGATCGACCATGACGAAAACCGTATTGGCGGTCACTAATCAGCTGATGATCCTCAAGGTACCGCATGTGCTGGCAGTTCATAATGGATTCCATTATTTTGGGGAACAATGAGGTGATGGCGATATGCCTGTAGTTAAACCGGTCTGAATGGTCGCCTTTTTTAGGGATCGGGTGGACAAAAACCGTCTTCCATGATTTCGAGACTACGCCTAGGGAGCAGGAGTACCGGAAAAGACGCGTTAGAACCGATACCAACTCCGGAGAACACGTCCTCAGCACAATTAGGGGACTCCGTCAGGCCCAGTTGACTTGTGGATTTCCAGGGAGAGGATTGCTTTGCGAACCGAGCGCTGTGTGAACCGCACATCCGTCATGGAGCACTCACACCGTGGGATAGTCGGCGGTGTGTTCCCCCGTCATCGAGAGTCGAGTTGGACGCAAAGAAACAGCCTAGCAGACCGTAAAAGGAGAACCTCCCTGTGCAGAGATGGAAGAGATTGGCTGACAGAAATTTCCTTGGACAGCCTTGGCGAGAGACCAGAATTCACGGCTTCAAGAAGTAAGACGAACTAATTTCTCGCCAATTCTGCCTATGCGCTCTGTATTTGCCTCAGCTTCTTGCTTCAGCATATCAAGCAAATATTGCACAACAGCAAGCTTTGGATTGCGCGCCCACGTCATAGTGACCAAGTTAAACCGGGCACGGCGTTCCTGCTGTAATACCATATGTCAGAGGAGTTACAGGCAGGACTGGCTGCATCTTGAAGCGGGTTCCAACACTTACATATACGACAAGCTACCGAAGTAAGAGTCAGTTCTTACTATTCGTCAAGTGTAATATCCCTCTACAAAATGCAGGTGTGTTCGAGCGTAGTCCCTCTTACACAGGGCAAACAAAAAGGTCATTAAACCACTGCCGCTGCGAAAACCTGTAGTCTGTGGACATGTTCTGAATTATCCCCGCCATTACATTAGATTTGATAGACCACAAATCATTGCAAAAGAGCACCTGTTCCTACCAAGGATGATTCGTAAAGCTATAGACATATAAACATCCTATCCTAATTTCAACAGAGAAGATAACTGGGTACTACCATGTGCTTGGGATCTATTTATTATTTAAATAAGTATATTATTTTAAATTAAAAGCAAAGTCAAACATACCAAAAGTCAATTATATGTTGAAGATATTAATTCGGCATGTAGAATAAGATCAGGACGTTAAACATCTCAGTAACAGTCACCCCGTGACCTAGGGTGCTATAAAGCATTCGAAAATCGTTAATTATCAAAGAAATAAAATTAAAAGCGATAAAATCCGGGAAATTTGTGATATTCAATGTAAATATTCTATCCTATTACTATTACATGACATAATCGTGATTGAAAGACAAACACCCAATCCAAATAAACTTTAGGAGGTTAATAAAGTCAGCAAAAAAAAAAAACACAAAACAAATGATACCTATCACACGATCATAACGTTTTAACCATATTACATAGTTTAATCCACAAAGAAGATTGTAATCCAAGCTTTGTTCCGCATTTCAGGTTGTTCGAAGCAGCATGCAGCATTGAATAGAACAAAACAACAAGTCGTAGGTATTTATCTAGCTTTGACCGCTGCCCGGTGCCCGCTGTGACCGCTCGTTCCAATTATGCGCGGTAATCCAACGCAGCGGGCCGTGCCATAGCCGCACGTAATCGACTTACTCGCGCTATTTAATATCGCATTCAATTTTCCGGCTAAATATTTACGCAAATTGCTTCTCCACTTTGCTTTTGTTCGCTTACTTGAAGATAAATTATTCATATCGATTTTTTCGTCTATTAAAATAAACATTTAATATAGAGAAATAAAAAATATTTATTTAACAATTTCATAATATTTACATTAGCACTCAGATGCGTGCTTACTGGGTCGAGAGTTCGCTCTTTTAAACCTAGTCGATCTCGTGGGTTTCCAAGTAATTTGTATACTTATTCGTAAACAATTTCAGCACGATAATATGGGGTAAATATTATTGTACTAAAAGTGCTAAAGAAGAGCGAAGAAAGCGTTACTGACCGTTATTGAATTCGTAAAATATGTCGATATACTCAAAATACACCACGAAACATAAATACTATATTTAGCCTGTGAATAACATCGTGTGGATTATTTTATTTCAATAAAGATTTTTTTAAGAATGATACAAGATCACACAGAATAAGAACAATGACAGAAATCTGGAAAAACGAAGTGGAAAGACAAGACAGAGAAAAACATCAAATGTTTTGAATTAACTTTAGAAAAAATTTGCTTCGTGACCTCAATAGTTGAGTTGGTATCTCGCAAAAGGCATATTATCTTAAGATGAACACGGAGAATACGAAGATCATGACTAAAACTACCCATATTGGTTTTACACAGACGTCAAACTAATACGGTTAGTTTCTAGGAATACTACGCTCAAATATGTTGGCAAATAAGTACGTATAACTTGGAATTCAACCTGTGTATCTAACTCAGACGGGCGGTGTTCAGCAAATTGTCCGGTATACCCTAAAATCTTAATTCTTCATTGTACTAAAAATAACCTCTGATTCCGAGTGATCCATCACTGCTTGTCGTATGATGAAGCTAAAAGCCACTCGGTTATTTATTAAGAAATTACTCGAGATTTTTTTCAGCACCTGTAACAAGAATCCGCAGCAGAACAAGACTTATTGACACAGCTAAACGAATCATTGATCTTTCGTGGCAATTGGTTGACCATAAGGCTTGAAAAACTGGTAAATGATAGCGAAGAAACGTTCTCGTTATGCAGCATAGTACCCGCAAGCATAGATACACTAAGAAGTGTCTAGTGCTAAGAAGGAACAATGATATCAATCATATATCTTGCACAACAGTGATCAGTGATGATACCATTGTGAAGGTACGCACAGGCCCCAGAACGTTGTTTTGCACGTGGTAGAGATATGCGGCAGCAATATTATAGTTATTGCACGAATGGATCGGCTCGACCAGGGAAGGCCCACGCTCTCACAGAATAGCGAAAACAGCAGCATGGAGCTGCTGTGTTTCGTATAGTGAGTGTAGAATACCGGAGTCTCCGACCTTTCACTGGAAACGAGGTATTCCAACTGAGTCCTCTGAGAGTTTTCATTTTGATTTTTAGTCGAGGATAGATGTATTTGTCCATGAACCTCAGCATATACCTACCATCAGGTGCACTGTGTCATTTGTCACCCTTATACATTTGAAAAAAAATTGTTGGTGGTATTTATGCTTCAAGGAAAATCCAGGATAGTCACGGTACTTGTAACAACAAGCTAAACATCTTAACTAACCTTCATATTTTTATAAAAGTAAAAGTGACAGACGTGCACACAACCTTGTGTGACCTATATATAGAAATCTTCATCTATCCTTGATTAAGAATCAAACTGCATAATATGCGTATGCGTAGGTACCTCACATGTTATAATACGCATAACACGTAGAATTTTTACGTGGTAGAGCCATGCTGCAGCTATATTAGTAGTGTAGTTGTAGCACGAATGGGTCGGCTCGATCGGGGAAGGACCACGCTCTCACAGAATACCAGCGTAAAATAGCAGTTTAACACTGCTGTGTTTCGTATGGTGAGTGTAGAGAACCGGAGACCCTTTTTACTGGAAAAGAGGCATTCCATCTTAGTCCTCACGGGTGACAACGCATCTGCATTTTGATTCTTTATCAAGGATAGATGTAGATGTCTATGGGTCACAGCGACCACTTACCATCAGGTGGACTGTGTGCTCGTTTGTCACCCTATCCTATAAAAAAAAACACAGTTAAAAATGCGACTGTTTCTTCTGGAAATAGTTCACACCCGTAAGAAATGCTTCCAAGCGGCGATCTATGTATGTGATTTACATTTTATTTTTCATCATAAAATGGTTTAGTTATTTTTGCATTGTTGTGATGTACATAGTTGAGTTTATTGAAGTTTTTCATAATTATAACTAAACAAAGCTGCAGCATGGACTGCAAGCTCTACCGCGTAAAAAACGTAGTGACATATATAAAATTCGTAGGGATGTTAGGGATGAATCTGAATGACAGGGAGAGAAATAGTTTGATAAGAGAAGAGTGTGGTTTGCAAGATGATGTTGTGAGCAGGAATAAGAAAGAATGCTTCGGTGGTTTGGTCATGTAGAAAGAATGAATTGGGAAAGAGTGCCAAAGCAAATTTATGTTGCAGAGGTGAACGGCAGAGTCGAGAAGGGACGTCCTAGGCGAAAGTTTATAGACCAAATTAGCGATATATTGAAAATGGGCCAAATTAAGAGTACCTTTAACCGACGAGCGTGTATGCGTAGATATATGGATGTGGAGGAAGCAAGAGACGTGTGTCAGGATCGAGCCAAACGGAAGTTCTTAGTCTCTGCCTACCTTTCTGGGTGACAGGCGTGAGTGTTTATGTATGTATGTATGTACAATTCGTAGTTGTAGCAGTTGTAGTAGTAGTAATAATACTAGTAACGTATACACATATCCAACACATATCTAATGAAATATGTGATTGATGATATGACTTATAATTCTTTTTTCACCAAATATGTAGGTGTTGGGTATAGATTTAACTGACGAAGCAATTTTATACTTCACGGGAACGTGGAACCGGATGACATACTTTACCGAGATATTTGTGGAACTTGCCTCCATGTAGGATCGCCAAATTTTTAAGGAAAAACGAAACTTGATTGTTGAATAATAATTTAAATTTTTTTTACTTGGGTCTTTACCATTAACGTAGGTACTCATTATATTTATAAAAGTACAAGCTACGCGGGAAACGTTCGCACGTCGTTCTTTAGTTTTCACGTAAATCAAGAATCTTAAACGTCGCAATGAATGTGAATTAGATGTTATTAGTTTTTATAAACCTAGAATTCAGATATTTATTCGTTTTATTTTCTTAGCGACGAACGAGAACTTAATCGCTAAGTTGTAGCTGAGCCATAAAACCTAAATCATCTGTTAAAAATCAAAATGCTAATGGTTTGTCATTCCTGAAGAGCTCAGTGCCTCAACCTCATTATTGTACGACAATTTAAAATTTTTTTTTTTTTACAACCAACTTCGATATAAATTATTAAGAATAACTCGAAATCTGTTTGCCATACCTTGATCAAATTTATATGGGACCACATGAGAAGCACCGGCTTAAAAATAAAAAAGAATCGTCGAAATCTGTTCACCCAGAAAAAGTTATGAGGTAACACACATAAAAAACAGAAACATACAGTCGAATTGAGTACATACCTCCGCCTTTTTGAAGTCGGTAGAAAAAGAGCAGGATTTCGCTGTTATTGTACGCTGGAATATTGCGATAACATGATCCTTCTTCGGTTAATACTCACGATGCAACCGTACAAGATTTGTATTTGATAATTATTTACATAACAGTTAAAATAGTCAAATAGATTATATTTTTTTTTATAGGATAAGGGTGACAAACGAGCACACAGTCCACCTGATGGTAAGTGGTTGCTGCGGCCCATAGACATCTACATTTATCCTCGTTTGCGAATTAAAATGCAGATGCGTTGTCAGCCGTGAGGACTATGATGGAATGCCTCTTTTCCAACAGCAGGCGGAGGCTGCTCCCCCTACGCGCCTCCGGCTCTATATAACCACTCTAGGGGTAGGACGGACTCGTACCAGGTGGAGTCGGGGTCAATCAATTCGATTCTTTGATAAAAATTGAACCTGACCTATTTTATTTGTTATCTGCCCTAATAAAAATAAATAAATTAAAATAAAATAAATTTCAATAAGAGATTATTTGCTATGGTTTAAAATGGATTTATATTAACATTATAAAGGCAAACATAAAAAAATAACGATATTTTAGAAATAGATTTTTTTGCTTACGATTCAAATCGATTTAAAAATCGATCTTTTTCGGAAAGAATCGACATCCCTACCGACGATGACAGTGACAATATAAAATAGTGTCAGTTTTACCCAAGTTTTACCGTAGGAATTGACAGAAATATTGTAAAAATAATTGATTTTCAATAATTTTTTTTCTCAAAAAGTACGCGTTTCCGCATATTGAAACTTTTCAAAACGCTTTCTTTTAGTGAGTACTATCTACAAAAAAATGGGCATTTAAATCGATGGTCCATATTGGAAATTTTATCCTTTCGCTGTAATGACGATGATGATGATGATGATAAGAACGCGGTAGTTAAAACCAGTCCCAATTTTTTAGTTTAATATGCTGAACCTACAGATCGACGGGGATGGCTGACATATTTAAGCCTCCACAATTTGTTGTGAGACTTCCAAATTGGAATAGCGTTAACGAAAATGTTCGATTTACAAACGGTGATAATGAATTTCATTTTTAAATTTAACTCTGATATGGAAATCACCAAAATCACTTACTATTGATATACACACGATTGCCGCCGAAAGGGGATATGTTTTTGAGGTGTATAGCATAGCATAATATACGAGATGTATTATTTATTAATTAGTAATCACACTGCATTAGACTTTTATGAATAAATTATTATTTTTATACTTACTATTCGACAATTTGTATTTTGTAACAAGATTCAACGATTCGATACGGCTCATAAGAGAAATCGCTTTGTCTTCATCATCATTCCTCATTTTTCGTCATCCTGAGCCTTCAGCATTCTACTAGTAGTTTACTTAATCTGTTTCTATTAAATCCGTTTAAATGTATAATCCAGCATTCATTATAACAGATAAGTATTAACTGTTTATTCACTACATTATTAAATGAATGAAAAACAAGTAATATTTTCTAAATAGGTATCCAATATTTCTAAGATACTTATCTCTTTACAATTATATGATCAACCGGGGACAAAAGAGGATCCCTTACAGTTCATTGTGTCAGGTAATTGACTCTGCAAACTGAATGCGAAACGTGCACTAAGTGAGCGTTATAACTGATTCATCTAATTGGGTATTGGAGACTTAAATATTGAACGCTCGTTCAGATTTATTTTACTAATATCTTTTTAAATTAAGTTAATAGTTTTCGAATGTCATTAATTTATTATAGCTTATTAAAATAATATATATATATATATATATATATATATATATATCTATATATAAATAAAATAACGTAGCTTTTTTCATGGGGGGGGGGGGGGGGGTACATACATAGTTTCAACTCTTTGCAGATAGTTTTTTTATTATTATTTAGTTACTAGTACTCTGGCGGCGTATACGATATCCATGGGATGAAGTAAGTCGATGGCTGCAGGTGGCTCAGTGTCGTGTTTTTATGATATTTCTTGTGGGAGACCTATTTTCAGCAGATTATGATGAATATGTGATGGTGAAGTGAATGTAGATTATCATGTCAAAAATGATATTTACTATAATGATATATTTCAACTGTAGCTCTGCGACTGCTTTTCCACTCACTCCACATTGACATGACGCAGACTTTAATTTTGGTGTATTTTTTTAAAATTATGAATATTATCTTTGTCAGTCTTTACACAAATTACTGTGATATCTGAATAAAATTTTGCGATGTCTGGTTGGCGATATTAAAAATCCAGCAAGGTGTGAAATTTATTAAAATATTTGCTCCTTAGCATTGTGCAACAATTTTAACATTTTTTAACCGTAGCTTTCAGCTTAAACAGGAAAATTGGATCGCTAATACGAGGGTGACACTGAAAGTTTTTAAAACTGGCCACTTATAAATGATATAATTAAAAAATAAGTTCAAATTTTGAAAATGAAACTCTTTGTCATTTGTTTACTATTTGGCGGCAAATTGAAAATTGTCTGTCACGTCAGCATGAATTTGAATTGCGTTGTTACGCCTCATCGCACACCGCCAAGCAGACAATCGACTACTTGGTGACGTCAGACGTGGAATTACTGGGTCACCCGCCCTATAGCCCCGACCTCGCACCTTGCTATTTTTATTTATTTCCGAAAATAAAAGAAAAACTTCGGGGAAAACGTTTTATGGACGCCGAGGAAGCAGTGGCTGCGTTTAAAAATGCCGTCGAAGAGACTCCTTTGAACGAGTGGGAAAAATGCTTTTCTCAGAGGTTCCATCTGATGTAGCGATGTATTGATGTAAATGGACACTATTTTGAAAAGATATAACAAAACTAATAACTTGCTAGTTTGTTCAATTTTTGGTTTTCTAAGAACTTTCAGTGTCACCCTCGTATGGGTTTTACATTGAATCTTCCTTTTTCATCAGACAAACGAGCACACAGACCACCTGACAGTAAGTGGTTGCTGTGGCCCATAGACATGTAGATGTAGATCTATCTTCGTTTGTGAATTAAAATGCAGATGCGTCGTCAGCCGTGAGGACTAAGATAGAATGCCTCTTTTCCAGTAAATAGTGTCTCCGTTTCTCTACACTCACCATACCAAACACAGCAGCATTAAGCTGCTATTTTACGCTGGTATTCCGTGAGAGCGTGTTCCTTCCCCGGTCGAGCCGACCCATTCTTGCTACAACTATATTATTGATATAGCTGCAGCATGGCTCTACCATGCATAAAAAATAGCCAAGAGGGTGGGGCCTATGGGTATAGAGGTGTTAATCATCACGCTTTGCTGACGATCAGAACGCAGCACCTGATGTCTTACAACCTTGACGCTGCTTTCCGTCGTCAACCCTGGCAGATTACGCCTATATCGTTAAGGTGATGGTTATAGCGCCATCTACCGGAAGCCATAAGACATTTTAGGCATAATCCATAGTCGCCTCTTACGACACCCATGGGGCGAAAATAGGTAATTAACTTTCTTACGCTGCCACCACAAGGTGGCAATATTGAATAACCTTCTTAAATTTTTTCGTTAAACTTTACAGAAAAATTGCTTTATAAATAAAATAAAATAATTGTCTAGACCTAATTATTATTTAAACTGAACGCAAAAAAAATCATCGGAAAGCTGCAGCTGTACGTCACGGTACGTATGTTAGTTACCAGTGGAGTAGCGTGCCTTAGAGGGGCCCTGTATCAAAATTTATCGGGGGGCCGAAATGAAGGGTAAAGATTTTTCATAAAAGGAACAAAAACTCTCGCATTGAATTAAAATAATTATATATTTTTATATTTTATATAGTTAAATATTACTTACAATTAATACTCCTAGGAACGAAGCTAGCCAAACAATTCAAACCAACATCTTGCCCCATAGAAGTCCTTAGAATTTTTGCTTACACACGTTCGGGGCCTCTGGAGCCCGGGGGCCCTGTATCATTGATACGGCTGATACGGCGGTAGCTACGCCCCTGTTAGTTACGATCACGCTCTAAGGACCACACTCTCACAGAATGCTAGCGTGAAATACAACATATACTCCCTTACTCTCTACTCGTTATTAATAGAAGACCTATTAATAACGAGTAGAGAGTAAGAGAGTACTACAACATTTACTTATCATCCGGCGAACGATGTGCTCCTTTGTCAATCTTACTTTTATCACAGAATAAATAATAGTTTAAAAGAACTTTTGTAAAGAAAATTGGGAGTAGAACTTAAGGCTTGACAGGTATGAAGATGATGTTTTTCTGACCGATTTTGACCAGCCTAAAAACTTTTGAGTAACTAAACTGGTAAGTTTATTTTACTAATACTTTTAC
Organism: Parnassius mnemosyne; assembly: GCA_963668995.1. Lineage (NCBI taxonomy): Eukaryota > Metazoa > Arthropoda > Insecta > Lepidoptera > Papilionidae > Parnassius > Parnassius mnemosyne. The sequence continues at coordinate 23,920,182 of CAVLGL010000080.1, forward strand.
TGATGTAGATCTGCATCTAGTCATTACCGGTTTACCGAACGGTTCCAACATAAGACTAGTGCAGGTTGCATACAACCACCATAATGCTGAGTTGGAACCGAATTGTAACGACATACATTTAGATTAAATTTTAACCACACATATCATATGCCTATGTCAATGTCGTCGTTATAAATAAATATATTTTGTATGTGTTTGTTTTCTTTTTCTTTTCATGAATTAAAGATGAAATGAAATTATTTTAAGTTAAAATAAATATAAATTATAGTAGTAAGTTAAAATAAGTCTAACGGAACGAAATACTAAATTATCTGGACATAATATTATAATACTGTCGAGCCGTGGTAGCTCAGGGCAGGGGCTAAGCGCTCGCTTTAAATTTCACATTACGCGAGCAATCCGGGTTCGATCCCCGCCGGCACCAATGAAATTGTTAATTGCAATTTTAGGTGCTGATATACCACGTGTTTGGCGGTTAAGTAAAACATCGTGAGGGAACCTGCATATCTGAGAAATAAGTAAAAACGTATTTCGAAGACGTGAAGTTCGCCAACTCGCATTGGGGCAGCGCGGCGGACATATCCTTGCCCTAAAACCCTCTCAGAAATGAGAGGAGGCCTGTGCCCAACAGTGGGACGTATATAGGCGGTAACTTTTCATTTTATTATAATACTGTCACTTGGGTATCATGATTCATAATAGAATTGATTAAATTATGCAAACTCCTGTCATAAAAATAGCGGCAATTATGCTTGTTGACAAAACAGCTTCACTTTTATTTTTTACATGTTATCAAATTAACTAAATTCATCCAAAAATAACTAAATCCATACAATTCTTCAACGTTTAATCAATTAAAGGGAAACAGTGCAAAATTTTGCATAATATGTTTACAAGCGCTTCATACGGCACGTGTACGTACACATTTATTGTGCTCCGCCTTTAGATACATAGATGCGAAGTTTAAACTAAAATACGAAATGTTTCTGTGAGTAATTATTTTACTAAAATAATGTCTCTATTGTTTCAGGTGTAGTGATTGTAAAACCGAAGTGCGTTAACTCATTAAAATCATAAAATGTCGTGCTTTAGTGTTACTGTGCTCATCCCAGATTGAGCTCAGTGTCTTATCCTGGTATGTGGTGTCAGCAGTGATGCTTGGTGTGGTGTGATGATGATGTGAGTCAAGAAAGAATAAACAGAAAAACGCCACAATGCTGCCTACAAACGTTATGTCTTTTATGAAAAAGGTGAGTCTCATAATTAATTATAAATTTTATTATCTTTTAGTTGAAATGTATGTTATTATCTCAAAGATATATTTTACCTAGATAGCAACTAACTTACCAGACGAAACATGTAATCTGTTTTCAAGCTTCTTTAGATCCGTATTTGACCATGTAACTTAGATTCAGAGAAGTTTACACCTGATAGTATTTTTTTAACAGAACCAAACAATTCTAGACATTCATTTATTTCTACTATAAATTTCACTGTTGATAGTGTAAAAAAAAGAAGTTGAAAATTTAGATGTTTGCAAGGGATCTGGACCGGATGGTATTCCTCCTTTCTTCCTTAAATATACAGCGGACACAATCTGTGTTCCTCTGACGATTCTTTACAATAAGTGCATTCAAGATGGTGTCTTTCCTGCTGTTTGGAAAACAGCGAATATCACGCCTATTCATAAAGAGGGATCCAAGAACGACGTAGAGAATTAATCATATAATCACCTCTTACGACACCCACGGGACAAAATGGTGGGATGGATTTTCTTATGCCGCCGCCACATGGCACTGTTTTGTATTTACTAATACTGAGTTTTTTTATAGAATAAGGGTGACAAACGAGCACACAGTCCACCTGATGGTAAGTGCTTGCTGTGGCACATAGACATATACATCTACCTTCGTTTGCGAATTAAAATGCAGATGCGTTGTCAGCCGTGAGCGCTAAGATGGAATGCTTCTTTTCCAGTAAAAAGGGTCTCCGGTTCTCTACACTCACCATACCAAACACAGCAGCATTAAGCTGCTATTTTACGCTGGTATTCTGTGACAGCGTGATCCTTCCCCGGTTGAGCCGACCCATTCGTGCTACAACTATACTATTAATATAATAGCTATATTATTTATTTACTTTCTCATGCTATTAAAGGTCCTTGCATACAAATAAAACTTTGTAGCATTAGATTCACCTACCAATGCGCTTTTGAGCTTTCTATCGTTAACTACTCTAGCTACTAGATCTCTCTATTTACCACCACGCACCAGAACACATCCTTGAACCACGCGAGAACCTACCCAATTTAAAAAACGAGTAAAGTGGTAGAATCACGCTGCAGCAAGAATGAGTCGGTTCGATCAACCAAGAACCAAACTCACACAAAAGAATTTGCGTGAAATAGCAGTATAATATTGTTGTTTCGAATGGTGGGTAACGAGAAGCGGAGACCTTTTTTACTGGTAACGAAGCAATCCACCTTAAGCCGCCTATTCACTGGGAAACAATGTTTCAAGTACAAGTTTATAGATTTTTAGGCACATCACTTAGATGTTTCGGGAAACAATGTTTCTGAAGATTTTAGCGTCCACATCATTCAATCACTGCGAATATCTTACCTGATGGAGTCGTGTGAGATACTCGTATTCTTTGCATATTCTACGGAATTATCTTTTGAGAGAACAAAACGATATCCGCATGACTGACGGATTATTTACAATATTTTTTATTTTGATTTTTTGACACTACTGTAGTTTTCAACTCTTGTTATTTTTTTTTTGATTTTTTTCTCTCGATAATTGCGACTGCAATATAAGCATTTTGCTTTCTGGATCATGCTTTGAGATTCCTAAAGCTTTTAAAATGTCTTCCTATGCGTCACTTTTTTGGACTATTTTAATAGTCTTTACTCGACCTATCCTATAAAATATGCTTTTTCTCAAAAGTTGCTATTTAATAAGTTAATGTTTCGTCAGCCATACCATCGCTATATTCATAAACAAGTGAAACATGCATTACACTCGTAAATCCCCATCGTCTGCGCCGGCAACTGTTTCGGAATCACGTCCCTTGGGGTGACAATGCATTTGCATTTTGATACTTAATCAAGGACAGATGTAGGTGTATATGGCCCACAGCATCTAACTGTCATCAGAGTGTACTCGTTTGTCACCCTAAAGTCTGCTTAAAAAATGGTTCATTCATAGTTTTAGTAACTTCTAGAGACTTGGATCTGATCAGACTGATCATTGAAAGAAAAAGTCGTGATAAGTTGTTTGATTACACTACGAAAACTAGTACCTTTCTATTTTAATTCCAAGTTAAAATTAATGGTCCAATTAAAATGATGTAACCGGCATTATACACAAGAACAAAATGGCTGTTTCCATTCGAAAATAAAACAATAAGCCATTTGAAATTATACGAGAGCAACATCCCATGTTAAGTTTGAGGGGCTGTTTTGATTTTATGCCTGTTTCGTTTTAATTAAAAACTCTCCGGGCGCGGGTGTCATTCCGCTTTTATTCAAATTATGGCACTTCTAGGCGCTCCTAGCTTCAACTCGTCCACGTTTCCAAGCTTTAAAACAATACCAAAATTTTATTACACATTTTATTATATTTAATGATTTCTTATATTTATGCGAAGACTATACATTAAATGAAACTAATTTTCACTTTTTTTAAATTCCCGGCGTTTCGGGTGTTTTATAGCACCCATGGTCGCGGGGGGGGGGGGGGGACGGACGGACGACGACTGAGGTGTTTGACGTCCCGACGGTGCTTCAAGTCAGCTACTAAGCATAAAGCACCGACGTTCCGGAAATTCTGCAGTGTGTGAACATGTTCAAGATCGTCCCCGCCATTACGTTAGATTTGATAGACCACAAATCTTCGCAAAAAAACACCAATTCCTACCAAGGATGATTCGCGAGGCTATTGAAATTAAAAAAAAAACATCCTAATTTCAATAGAGAAGATGGATGGGTGCTGCCATCTGCTTGGGATCCTATGATTAATAAAATTAAATCCAAACCCAGTATTAGTAAGTAAATACTTACTAAAAATGTTTTATATGCATAATTATTAGTAATTATTGCAGGGTAACATCATGTTTTAACCTTTAGAATGGGTTGGTTGTAAAATGTTTGCTTATTTGGTAAATTAAAAAAAAATACAAATAATAAAAACTCTACAGTATAAAAATATAGGTATCCGTCTAAAGTTAAAGTAAAAGTTACAGACTATATACGTCCTGTTGGGCACAGGCCTCCTCTCATTTCTGAGAGGGATTTAGGGCGATAAAATGTCCGCTGCGCTGCCCCAATGCGTGTTGGCGAACTTCACATGTCTTTCGAAATGTTTTTTTTTTATTTCTCAGACATGCAGGTTTCCTCCAAGAAAAGTGACGCATAGGAAGACATTTCAAAAGCTCTAGGAATCTCAAAGCATGAATCAGAAAGTAAAATGCTTATAAAGCGTTTTCAGTAATTGAGAAGAAAAAAAACAAAGAAAATAACAAGAGTTGAATACTACGAGCACTTAAGTTGCAAACTACAGAAATGTTAAAATATCAAAATATGTAAAAAATTTAAAACCTATTTATTGACGTCCCATTGCTGTGCACAGGCATCCTCTCATTTCAGAGAGGGTTTTAGGGCAATAAAATGTACGCCGCGCTGTCCCTATGCGTGTTAGTGAACTTTGCATGTCTTTCGAAATATGTTTTTTCTTATTTCTCGGACAATGCAGGTTTCCTCACGATGTTTTTTCCTTGACCGCCGAGCACGTGGTAAATCAGCACTTAAAATTTTAATTAAGAATTTTATTGGTGTCGCTAGGGATTGAACCCGGGTTGCTCGCGTACTATGAAATTTACACCCAGCGCTTAGCCCCTGGGCTACCACGGTTCTTATCCGTCTACCTAATAGGTAATTTTTGGCAGCTGAAATCTACTTTTCTTTATATTACTTTACCTACTCGCACTGACATTTAAAAATGTAATCACTATCACAAGTCCACTACTGTATTAACTTACGCTAGAACTGTATTTTTTAATTTGTTTATGTTGTAAATTATCATATGAATAAAGTTCACCTAAGGATTGAAAAGTCGGTCATAAAACAGATATTATGAACTAACAAATACACTTATATTATCTAGGAAGCGATGTACACCATTTCCTTTATTATGAATTTACGACCGGTCATCATTTTCCTAAGCACGCAATAAAGTTAAAATATTTTACCTGCCCGAAAACAATTTTAAACAAATTCTTGACCCTTGCTCTTTTACGGCGGAATTAATTCTGCTCATTTCATTTAAACTTTTTCAATTTACATTACCACACAAAAACATTTCTAATTTGAATTCATTTTATTCCTAATTGTATTATTATAATTTTTGATCAACCGCTTGTTATTATCAAAATGCCAAATACAATCAACCATGGTAAAACAGTTTCAAAATAACTGTTTGCGACAGTCACACAGACATATTATGTACATACGAATACAGTGTGAATCCGAAAAAATCCGTTATATGTGTATTTAATTATTTGATTTCTCAATTAAAAGGGTTTTATTTTAATACTAGCTGTTCGCTCGCGTGTATTTTGGGGTTTTAATTTTTTTTCGAGTAACCCTTATTATTTTTCTAAAATAAAAGTAGCCCAAGTTACTCCTTGTGACATCAGTTATCTGCCAGTGAAAATCCCGTCAAAATCGGTCCAGCCGTTTCGGAGATTAGCCGGAACAAACAGACAGACAGACGGACAGACAGACAGACAAAAACTTTAAAAATTTTATTTTTCTTATTAGTACCGTATATACGTTCATATGAATTTAGTAAGAAGCTGTAATTTTGATATTACAAACAGACACTTAAATTTTATTTATCTGTATAGATTATGTTACCTCAATTGATTTCTTTAGAAACGGTAATTGTAAATCACAGCAGAATATCAATTGAACTGGCGCAAAATGTGTATAGAGCAGTCGCAGCTGGTGTACGTACATTCAGAGTTATAAATTACTTCGATCACTGAGTTGTCCTGTCCCTTACTATAATTGAAAAAAAAAAATAATGCTTTCACTTGCTTTTTTAGAATTTATTTATTTAAGAAAAAAATCCTAACATGGTTTACAACATATTTTATGATCTCACATAATATAAATTTAATGACTCTTCATTATGAAGTCTGCAGATTTATCTTGTCCATTCTTTGTTTTTTATGGAATAATATTTTTTAACGTTACTTCAAACTAGATATTCTCTTATACCGTGGAGGCAGTTTACATACATAAATCGCACGAAGACAAACATCCAGATCAGGAACAATTATTGTAGGTCAATACTTTCCTTACAAACCGTGCGGAAATCGAACCCACGGTCCTCAGCGATGTAATAATAGAGATATGAGCCGAATAGTGAAAGAGTCACCTGATGGTAATTGAGTGCTGTGGTCCATAGACATCTATGTACATCTGTCCTTAATTAAGAATTGTCACCGTTGAGGACTAAGATGGATCCAGTAGAAACTCCAGTAAAAACTCTACCCACAATACGAAACACACCAGCATTAAGCTGCTATTTTACGCTGGTACTCTGTAAGATTTAAAATATTACACATACAACATTTTATCAAAAATAAAGCAGAGTATTTCGTTTTAAAATTTAATTCTATAATTTTACTTGCGAAACGTAATAACTTATAATTTTCTATAAGTCATCGGTCAAGGTAATAGGACAGGATATCAGGGGCATGAAAATAAGGAGGGATAGAATAATTTATCGTGAGCCTAAAATAAAGAAAGCCAATTTATATTGTTCACGTGGTAGAGCCATGCTGCAGCTATATTAGTAGTATAGTTGTAGCACGAATGGATCGTCGGCTCGACCGGGGAAGGACCACGCTCTCACAGAATACCAGCGTAAACTGCTGTGTTTCGTATGGTGAGTGTAGATAACCGGAGACCTTTTTTACTGGAAGTGAGGCATTCCATCTTAGTCCTCACGGGTGACAACGCATCTGCATTTTGATTTGTAATCGAGGATAGATGTAGATGTCTGTGGGTCGCAGCAACCACTTACCATCAGGTGGACTGTGTGCTCGTTTGTCACCCTTATCCTATAAAAAAATATCACTCCCAGTTTAAAGCATAATATATATAGCATTATATAATTAGCGAGCTAGCTATACTTTTTAATGCTTTTATCATTCAATAGATAATGATAAATGTAAAAAATTGAATATAAGCAATTGCCGCCATTAGTGTTTTGCTGCATTATGAAATAACAGCTCATTAAAAATGTTGACAAAAATGAGGGCTATCGGGTCTGCCAGTTATTTCATTTAAACAACATTAACTTGAGAAAAAGTTTAGTGCTCAGAAGCAGACGATTTTCCCGTATTTCTCGATACATTTTATGTAAGAATGAAAACAACATTACATTTGAACAAATTATATATAAAAATTTATAAGAAATTAAAGAAAACCAAACATTCTTTACAACATATTTATGAACTCACATATGAATTTAATGACTCATCATTATGAAGTCCGTAGATTTATTTTGAATAATATTATTTTAAAATATATCCGTATCCTGTATCTTGGGGGCAGTTTACATACATAAATTGCATAAAGACAAACATCCAGATCAGTCACAATTATTTGTAGTCCATACAAACACTTGTTCCATAAGGTATGCAAGCCTTCACTTCGGCCCCGCAGTATTGAAGGCCCATACGCTGTCGACTTTACATGTCGTTGAAATGTATTCGTATCTTAACGAAAACTCTACGATAATAATGAGATATTTTCACATAACAAGTCTTACGATACCACTTCTAAAAACGTGTACATACATGTTGGTAAAAAAATATATATAACATTATCGTATAGATTTCTACCTTACACAGTTTAATGTTTCAGATCCCATCCGAAATTATTTTATGAATAAATGCTTACCGATAGAGAAAATATTTAAGCTTCGATAAGAAAATGGATCCCAGGAGAGAAATATTCCCTTTCCTAAAAAAAATAAGAATTACCAATAAACTACCTCTCACAAGTTTATGGTAATATTAGAATTAGTAAAAGCAGTATTGATATGTTCTTTGGAACTTATTAATCCCCGACAAAAACTTATAAGACCCCTCTGGTCTTATAAGTTTGTAGTGTGTATCTGTGTGTGTCTATCTGTGCGTCATAGCTCCTGAATGGACGAACCAAATTTGATTCAGCTTTTTTTCGTTTGAAAGGTGTCTTAATCGAGAGTGTTCTTAGCTATTTTTCAAGAAAATTTGTTCAGCCGTTTGAAGATCATCAGCTCTTTATGTTTCGGGGGTTTTTAAACTTTTTCATTTATTTTCAAATGCATTACTATCATCGTCATTATCATTGTGACTTCATTGGGGCTACAGCCCTTCACAGGTCCACTGCTGAGCACAGACCTCTCCCTCAAGGAATTTAATTTTACGTGTTGCTAGTGATGACTTATGGAACAGAGATGTGGTCCTTCACTGCTGGCCGAATGAGAAAGAACTCAAGGTCACTCAGCGAGCTATGGAGAGGGCTATGCTCGGGGTTTCTCTGCGTGATAAACTTAGAAATGAGGATATCCGCAGTAGAACCAGAGTGACTAACATAGCCCAACGGATTAGTAATCTGAAGTGGCAATGGGGGAAAAAGGTTCTCGAGTGGCGGCCTCGTACCGGCGGACGAAGTGTAGGGCGTCTCCCCCCACTAGATGGAGTGACGACCTGGTAAGATATGCAGGAAGTCGATGGATGCAGGTGGCTCAGGACCGTGGTTTATGGTATTCCTTGGGGGAGGCCTATGTTCAGCAGTGGACTTGTGATGGGCTGTAATGATAATGATGAAGGAATATAAACGCAAAGCACGGTCCTGAGCCGCCTGCATCTATCGGATTCCCTTATGTTTTACTAGGTCTTTAATAATTAATACATTACATTATTACATTACCAATGTACTGTAAGTAAATTAAAATACTTATCAATAACCAGCTTAAATTTGTAATATGACATGCGATGAACAATTTGAATTTGAATTTAAATTTGAAAATACTTACATCAAACTCTCGATACGCCATAATTTGATAGGTATATCAGGTGGATAGTAGGTCTCCATCCCTTTGTTGTTGACATACCACATATTCGACAGCTCCGTGGCGCAGTGGCTTAGCAATGAGTTGCTGCGCTGGCGGCCGCGGGCTCGAATCCCGCACGGAACAAGTATTGTATGTATTACGGATCGCCGTAATGCCGTGCGAAAAATGGAATAAAACGCGCTGGTCTTGCTTTTAACTGGAGGCAAGCGGCGGTGAGGAGGAACTTGTACTTTTTCTTTTCTTGCTGGTGCCTTTTCGGTGGCTGGAGAGCGACTGCTGACCCTAGCGGCCGGCCCGTCTTTTATATGATTTAGCCGCTGCTGGCCAGCGGACCCTTGCCTCACCCCCGCGCCTATCTTTATTTATTTAATAACCTTACAAACTAATAAACATAATTCACTATATAATATTCTTATAACTACTTGTTAGACTAGGGTGTACATATCAATATTTTTACTTATTTACAGGTTTACATTATAATTTTCAGCTGCTTTAGGCGGAGAATCCTTCCCCCCGCCTCAGCACTATAAATATAAAACGTCGTGGCGCGGTGCGCGTGGCTTCATTTGCTCCGCGGCCGCGTCACGATAACATGCTCTTTGGTTACACTACTACTATTATTTTATGTGCCTAACGGCCTAATATATTTATTATATAATAAAGTAAACATTTATTATATTTAACAATTACAGTTTTCATTAGAAGACTATGCTAACTCTCCCTGTTCATACGGTGCCTTTATTTGGGAGAGTTATTGCACAGTTACAACTCAACCTTAAACTTAGTTATAATACAATCATTATTTTTTATCGTTCGATACAAGTAATACAATTATTTACACAAATTATAATTTAAATTCAACATAAGGTTGCGCTAGTTCCGCCGTATAACCCTTGCTAGTTGTCGAACCAGAGGCGTGGCCTGATAATTACACCGTCGTCATGGCTCCGCCCACCGCTCCTAGGTTGTTCAACTAGCGCCGGTTACAATAAGCATTTTCTTTCGTTTGTTTAATATTGTTGCGTCGTGCACATTCTCCCGCCGTCGCCACGCTGCGATCCCTCTGGTAGCACGACGATCTTCTTCGTTGGTCTTCTTAGTATGTGCCCACTGCCGGTGGTTACGTCCACTACTCGTACCTCTCCGTCGACGCCAGGATATACCTTACTTATTTTCCCTCTGGGCCAGGTGTTGCGTGGTAGATTGGAGTCACAAATGATGACTAGGTCTCCAATCTTCGGCGATACTCCTATGCTGCTGGGCTCCCGCCGGTGTTGGAGTAGGGGCAGGTATTCTTTAACCCATCTTCTCCAAAACACGTCGGCTAGGGCTTGAGCTCGTTTCCATTGCTGGCGGGCCGTCACGTCATTCTTGCTGAAGTGTCCCGGCGCAGGTACGTGCGAGTTGGGACCGATGAGGATGTGATTCGGCGTGATGGCTTCAGGGTCTCCTGGGTCGACTGAGACGTGTGTGAGAGGTCTGGAGTTTACAGTATTTTCGACCTCGGCGAGCAGGGTCCCCAATGTTTCGTCGCTGGGATAGCGCTCGTTGAGGGTGACGCGTAGGGCTTCTTTTACGGAGCGAACCATTCGCTCCCATACGCCGCCCATGAACGGTGCTGATGGCGGTATGTACTTCCACACAATCTGTTGACACGTGGTTTCGTGCTCGAGGGCTGCAAGTGCTGCTTCGGCCATCTCCTTGTCTGCTGCCTTGAAGCACGTAGCGTTGTCACTCCATATTTCTTTTGGGCATCCTCTTCTGCTCATAAAACGCCTAAGTGCCGACACGGCTGAGTCTGCGCTCAACGAGTGGGCTACTTCTATGTGTATTGCTCGCGACGTCATGCAGGTAAATAACGCGCCATAGCGCTTTTCGTGATGTGACTTCTATTGGCCCGAAGTAGTCTAGTCCGGTGTATGTGAACGGACGTGCGTGATGAGCGAGGCGTGCGGACGGCAGGTTTCCTGTAGACGGTGATGCAGGCTTGGCTTTTCTTAGACGGCACGGCAGGCATCCTTTGACGACAGTTTTCACTACTGGACGTATTTTTCTTACGTACAATCTCTGTCTTAATTCATTCACAACTGTTTCTACGCCTCCGTGATGCAGCCTCTCGTGTACGTGTGCTATGTACAGGCGAGTGTATGCGTGCTTCCCGTCTAATATGGGAGGGTCGTACATGTCGTCCTCCACTTCTGATGCCGCTTTTATTCGACCTCTGAGGCGTAGGGTCCCCTCTTCATCAATGTATGTGCTCAGGTGGCCTAGTTTGTCGTCGCCTCCCGGAACACTTCCGCTGGTGATTCTCTTGAGCTCCTTCGTGAAGCTTTCCCGCTGACTGGCTTGCACCCACAGTTGTTCGGCTCTCATATGATAAGCGGCCGGTATTCCTACAAGCGATGAGGCAGTAGGAGTCGCCTTTTTCTCCTTGGCGGGGGTGTTGCGTTTGTTTGTTCTCTGCCAGCCAGGGTCGCTACCTTGTCTTGCTTTGTTGCGTTTACGCCCAGCCTTCACTACGTGCTTGTTTGGTCTGCACATGTCGATGAATAGGAGGACTCTCGCTGTCGCCCTTATGAGGCGAATCCATTTAGAAAATCTTCCTATCTGTGGAAGATGTGTTGTTGTCGAGTCTTCCCTTTTAACAGCGATGTTACATATTTCTCGCTCTTCCCCGGTGTCATATTGTGTCGTTTTCTCTTCCTGCGGCCATTCTGCCGGTGGACGCTGCAGAAACGGGGGCCCTCGGAACCATCGGTGCGACTCGTCGAACCCTTCTGGTGTGGCTCGGGTTGCGTCGTCTGCCACGTTTTCTTTAGACGGTAGCCAACGCCATTCGTTCTTTTTGGTCGTATCTTCTATCTCCGCCAGGCGATGAGCGACGAAAGCTTTGTACGCGCGAGGCTCCGATCTTATCCACACCAGTGCAGTACGGGAGTCGCACCAGTATGTCTTGCCTGCTATGTCGCAATCGTGTTCATCGATCACGGTCTGCGCAAGACGAGCTCCCAGCAGTGCCGCTTGTAACTCGAGCCGTGGTATGGAAACTGGTTTCAGTGGTGTTACGCGGCTCTTGGCGGCGGCCAATGATATGTTAACGCTGCCGTCTGCTCGCTCCGTTCTCCAATACACTGCTGCTGCGTAGGCCTCCTCGCTTGCGTCGACGAATGTGTGTAGTTGGCGCGTCGACACCGGGTTGTAATCGTAGCATCGCGGTATTCTTAGTTGTTCTATGGCGTTAAGTGAAGTAATCCAGCCTTCCCATTTTTCTTTTAATTCTGTTGGCAGAGGGTCGTCCCAGTCCGCCTTGTAACGCCATGTGTCTTGAAATATTCTCTTCGCTGGGGTGGTCACCGGTGATATTAACCCCAGCGGATCAAATAATGCCATTATGACGCTCAACGCTTCTCGTTTAGTTGGCAAGCGTTGTTTTTCTTTTACGTCGGCAGGCATCTTCATATTGTTAGTATTGAATCCAATATGATCGCTTTGTACATGCCAGAGCAGCCCTAACGTCTTCTCAGTTTCTTTTCCGCCCAGGCACACGGTCGTGTCGTGTTGTCTATGCTCTGTCGTTATTTCTTCTATTGTTTTTTCTTCGTTCGATGTCCACCCGCTGAGTACGAATCCCGCTTGTTTGTGGACGTGATCGACTGCTTTTACTGTTTGCTGAGCTTCCGTGACAGAGTGGAAGCTCTGCAAGTAGTCGTCCATATAATGGTTTCTTTTTATGGCGACCGCAGCTTCTGGGTACGCTTCTGCATGTTCTTCAGCATTTTTATTTTTGATGTATAATGCTGTGCATGGTGATGATGTCGCTCCAAAGATGATTGACGTCATCCTATATTCCTCCGGTTGGTCCTCCCGCCGCTTGCCTCTCCACAAGAAACGTAAAACGTCTCTATCTTCTTTGCGCACTTTAATCTGCATGAACATTTCTTTTATATCGGCGCTCACTGCATACGGATACTGTCGGAACCTCATGATCACTCCGGGCAGTGATTGTAATAAGTCGGGCCCCGAGTGAAGCATATCGTTGAGACATATTCCGGCTGTCTTCGCTGCGGCGTCGTGTACCAATCTCGGCGGTTTGTTCGGTTTCGCAGGGTTGATGACTGGGAAGTGTGGCAGATACCATGTCCTTCCTTGCGGCGGTGGCATTGGCGCGCGCTCTGCGTAACCCGAGTTGAAGAGGTTCTCGATGCGTTCTTCGTACTGTAGCTTGAGATTGCTGTCTCGGTCGAGCCTCTTCTCTAAGGTGTGCAGGCGCCTTTCCGCCTCTTTATAATTATTTGGTATTTGGAAGTCCTTTTGTTTCCACAACAACCCTGTCTCGAATCTGCCGTCCGCTGACCTCTGGCTGGTTTCGTCCAATATTTGCATGGCTCGCTGCTCGGGATCTTCTTTCGGTCTTCTCGGCTCGATGCACAGCGACTCCAATTTGAAATAATTTTTTATTTCTTCTTCTATCGGTGGTGCATCTTCCCTCTGATGTAGTCTGCCGCAGAAGGTGACCGTCGACGTCAATGAGCTATGACAGCCATGCAGAACCCAGCCCAGGTTGGTGTATGAGGCGACTGGTTGGTCTCGACGGCCGACGCGCAGTTTTCTAGACACTATGAGGTGCCAGTTATCTTGCCCGATTAGTACTTTCGGTGAGGCGCGTTCGTAGGTGATATCCTCTTTGATATCCAACAGATGTGGGCAATTCCCCAAGTGATCTTCATTCACGGATTCTGGCGCGAAGTCCAACCGCTCTACAGTACGCGCTGCTTCTATGTTGTGTTCTTCTTGCGCGTACGTTCCTCTTATTTTAAAGCTGACGATCTTGCTCTTCTCGTGTTTCACCTCCGAGCCGACCCCTTGTATCCACATTGTGTGGGCTGGGCCGTCGGCGCCGATGACGTCGGCGATTGAGGCATCGACTAAGGTGACCGTGCTTCCTTCATCCAATAATGCGTATGTTTCGACGCAGCTTAGCGGCCCCCTTATTGTTACGGGCGCAATCTTTAGGTAAGCGCGGCGGTGCTTGTACGGTCGAGTCGCTGTGTTGACCTCCTTTGCCGATGTTGCGGTTTCCATAGCGGGTTCTTTTTCCATTACTGCTGTTCTGTCGTGATGCAACAATTTATGGTGTTTCATCATGCATCCGCCTTTTCCGCACGGTGGAGCTTTGCACAGTAATCGACGATGTTTGCCTCGCAGACAGCGGTAGCAGATATTGTACTTTTTTGCTACTTCCCATCTGTCATTTGTGGACAGAGCGGCGTATGACTTGCAATCGGGCAGTTTGTGTTCTTGTTTGCATTGAGGGCAGCGTTCTTCATATGGTTTCTTGCTTGTGGCGAAGGCACGTTCTATTTTTCTTGGTCTTCGCTCTCTCGTTTCGCTGTCCTCTGCGATGAACTCCGGCAAGGCATACGCGCTGCATTTATCCGCTTCTTCGTTTAAGAACATTGATATCTTCTTAAGCTCTGGGATATCTTCTTTCTTTCTGGCTGCATAGTCGTACCATTTGCTTTTCAATATGGGCGTGAGTTTGTCTGTGATAACTCGCGTCATTTCTGGACTATGCAGATAGTGTGCTTTCTTGAGTGCTTCCACGGTGCCCACTACGTTCGCTATGCGATTTGCGAATATGCATAGCTCCCTGGGATTGTCCGTAACTTTGTTCAGCAGCTTCAGCTTCTCTATTTCCAAGTGAATTAACGCTTCTGGTCGTCCGAATCTCCTTTCCAAAGCTTCTATTATAATTCTGGGATCTGGTTGGCTTATAAGTAGGCAACCTGCGGCTTCTTTTGCTGTCCCTTTTAAGCTTCGGCGTATTCTCGCTATGTTTTCGTTCGCCGTGAAGTACTTTGAAGATTCTTCGTACATTGTCTTGAAGCTGAGCCACTCCTTGCTGCTACCATTGAATGAGGGCAGCTCTTGTATATATTTCGGCGGCTCCCTTGTGCTTCGTACTGCTTGTGATAGAGCAGCGGCTAAGGTAGCGACGTCGATTTGCTGCTGCGCCTGTCCATAGTCTTCTTTCTGCGGCGCGGTATGTTGCGGAGCGTATTGCGGCGCACACTGTTGAAGTACGGGTGGTGCGATCTGCAGTGCTGGTTGCGGCGTGAAGTACGACGTGGGTTGCGGCGCAGGCTGCGGCGCGGGTTGTGGCGCGGGCTGAGGCGCGGGTTGCGATGTAGGTTTTTCTTGCAACCATGTACTAATGCGCACTGATGCCAAATCGTCTTCTATTTCTTCATCTTCATCGGTTGATCCGGCTTCTGCTTGTAGTCGCTGCACGCGTATTTCTTGCAATTCTGTTCTTGCTTGCAACTGAGCCTGCTCGAGCTTGAGTTCGGCTAACCGCTCTTTCGCCTCTAACTCCGCGAGGAGTCTCTTGCGTGAGGCTACGGAGCGGCGTGACCTAGTCTCGCCGGGCTTCAATGTGCACTGCGATCTTTGATCACCCTCTTGCTGGGTTTCTTCCGTTGCGGTTGTTCTATCGGTTGCAGAGGTAGCGGTCGTATCGCTGACCGTTGTGGTTTCGCTAGTGGTGTTTGTTGAACCACTAGCGGCTGAGTCGCCCCCGGAGGCCTCTTCTGTGGCCCCCTGGGTTGTTTGTTCATCCTTGCGACGCTTCGATGATTCTCCGTTGTTACTACGCGTAATCACCATTTTTCTTCACAATAATATTTTTTCGTTCTTGCGGTTTGCTTCTTTCTTCCGGCAATACCAAGACCGATATTGTCTTTTTCTTCTAGTAATCCGGCTTCTCGAAGGACCATTAATATTAGGGATCGCCGTAATGCCGTGCGAAAAATGGAATAAAACGCGCTGGTCTTGCTTTTAACTGGAGGCAAGCGGCGGTGAGGAGGAACTTGTACTTTTTCTTTTCTTGCTGGTGCCTTTTCGGTGGCTGGAGAGCGACTGCTGACCCTAGCGGCCGGCCCGTCTTTTATATGATTTAGCCGCTGCTGGCCAGCGGACCCTTGCCTCACCCCCGCGCCTATCTTTATTTATTTAATAACCTTACAAACTAATAAACATAATTCACTATATAATATTCTTATAACTACTTGTTAGACTAGGGTGTACATATCAATATTTTTACTTATTTACAGGTTTACATTATAATTTTCAGCTGCTTTAGGCGGAGAATCCTTCCCCCCGCCTCAGCACTATAAATATAAAACGTCGTGGCGCGGTGCGCGTGGCTTCATTTGCTCCGCGGCCGCGTCACGATAACATGCTCTTTGGTTACACTACTACTATTATTTTATGTGCCTAACGGCCTAATATATTTATTATATAATAAAGTAAACATTTATTATATTTAACAATTACAGTTTTCATTAGAAGACTATGCTAACTCTCCCTGTTCATACGGTGCCTTTATTTGGGAGAGTTATTGCACAGTTACAACTCAACCTTAAACTTAGTTATAATACAATCATTATTTTTTATCGTTCGATACAAGTAATACAATTATTTACACAAATTATAATTTAAATTCAACATAAGGTTGCGCTAGTTCCGCCGTATAACCCTTGCTAGTTGTCGAACCAGAGGCGTGGCCTGATAATTACACCGTCGTCATGGCTCCGCCCACCGCTCCTAGGTTGTTCAACTAGCGCCGGTTACAATAAGCATTTTCTTTCGTTTGTTTAATATTGTTGCGTCGTGCACAGTATGGCCTACAAATAATTGTTCCGGGTCTGGATGTTTGTCCTTGTGCGATTTGTGTTTGTAAACTGCCTCCACGATACAGGTGAAAATCCTAATGTGGGTGTAACGTTTAAAAAAAAACTGTTTGCTACGTCATATGTTTACAACAAGAAAGTCTAATAATTTGCCAGCGTCCCTTTAGTTCGGTTTGCAATCTTTTATACGCGGTAGAGCCACGCTGTAGCTAAAATTGTCGGGGAAAAAGTTTCTTCGTATTTTATATACAAATACAAGAATTTCTTTTCAAGGTTTAATTACATTTAATTGTAATATATATGTGCCATTTTGTTCGATAAATTGTTGCCATCTTGTAGGTAGTGACATAATCTCGTTGCCGAAGAAATCGTGGGATTTTTGATCAAAAAATGCAACAAGTTATTTTGTTAGTAAAAGAAATAAACATAAGATTTGGCCTATCAATATATTTATGAAAATGTAATATAACATATATTATAATGCATAAAACATAACTTTAATACGAAAAGAGATATTCATACTTTAAATACTAAGTACAAACACAAGCTTTAAATACCAAACTAGACTTCAATTCATTTATAGCGGTGTTTCACCCCCCTGCCTCGGAAAGTATGTAAAACTGTTGGTCCTGCACCTTAATCTCTCTTCTCCGGTTTCGTCGCATTGCTGTCCCATCGGATTACGAGAGTGGATATAGAGAGTGCCTATATTTGCACTCACACTTGTGCACTATCATCCTTTCCTGCTCAGAAGATGTCTAGTCTCCGTTGACACTAGTCGCCGAGATCGAAATTTGGTCTAAGGACGTTATGGGTCAATATATTTATACGCTATTACAACGAAATCTTAAAAGATATTTATTAATTAAAAACTTGAAAATGTCTGTAAACACTGCATAGAGGGATTAAACATATTTATTAATTTACGGAAAATGCGTTGTATTTACAAACAAATCGTTAATTGAATTTATTTATGAGTTCATTTCGTAGGTTTCCCAGAAGTACACGTTGTAACCGGAGTGTCATTCAAAATGAACTAACTCTTTTAGTTTTATTCAATGTGTAGTTTTCGCAGGAATATAAGAAATAATAGATTTCTATTATTGATTCGAATCCACTTGGAGTGTGACGTGTATATTCTACCATTTTCTCTAAATTACAACCGCGTCATTATGTAGTGTTACCCTGTTATTTGAAAAACGACACTAACAAGTGACTACTGACAAATGACGGAAAAGACAGCCAACAGACCTGCCTTCGTTTTTAAAATGTTAACGATGCGATAGCTTAACCGTAGAACACACTAACAAGTAATTTTGTAGATTTAGATTTACATAATTACTTATTTATTTAAATACTTATCTTAGGATAACACCTTAAAAAATCTGTTATAAAGATAAAACCAGAAGTACAAAACTTTTTTTTTTATAGGATAAGTGTGACAAACGAGCACACAGTCCACCTGATGGTAAGTGGTTGCTGCGGCCCATAGACATCTACATCTATCCTCGTTTGCGAATCAAAATGCAGATGCGTTGTCACCCGTGAGGACTAAGATGGAATGCCTCATTTCCAGTAAAAAGTGCCTCCGGCCACCTGCACTCACCAAGCGAAACGCAGAGGTAAACCTCTACTTCACGCTGGTATTCTGTGAGGTCGTGGTACCACCCCGGTTCGAGCCGGCCCATCCGTGCGACAGCAAAAGCTGCCGCGTGGCTCTACCACTGTTTAAACTAAAAAAGTATTTACTATGGATTCCGAAACCCACACATAATGGTTAAGAGATTCGTAGTTTCCGATGAAACCACAATAGACGACTTTAACCGTATCAAAATATCGTCTATTGTTAAAGAAATAATGGAGTGTAACTTTGATATTATGATACCTAAAAGGTTCGTTCAAGAAAAAAGAGTATTGAGTTTATTAGGAGTATAAATTTTTTCTATATCGCGTGCCAAAAAATAATCAATAAAATCAAATGAAAATATCGCTGTGACCTTCGCTATCGTTAACTAATTTTTATGGTTAGTGATTGTAGGTTCGTTTGCCTTCCTCGGCCGCTTTCTTTTTCATTGTATCTCTAGGTTTTTTGGAGAAAAAAATGCAACAAAAGGAGTTGTGTATCGCCGGCAACGTAAAGTCAGGAATTTGCATTTCATCATCATCATCATCATTACAGCCCTTCACAAGTCCATTGTTGAACATAGGCCTCCCCCAAGGAATGCCACAAAGCACTGTCCTGAGCCACCTGCATCCATCGACTTCCTGCATATCTTACCAGGTCGACACTCCATCTAGTGGGGGGATGCCATACACTTCGCCTGCCGGTATGAGGTTGCCACTCGAGAACCTTTTTCCCCATCGGTTGTCGGTTCTTCGAGCTATATGGCCGGCCCATTGCCACTTCAGCTTACTAATCCGTTGGGCGATGTCGGTCACTCCGGTTCTACTGCGGATATCCTCATTTCTAAGTTTATCACGCAGAGAAACTCTGAGCATAGCCCTCTCCATAGCTCGCTGAGTGACTTTGAGCTTCCTCATCTGGCCAGCAGTGAAGGACCACGTCTCAGTTCCATATGTCATCACTGGCAACACGCACTGGTTGTACAGTCTCGTTTTCAAGTTTTGAGGTATACCTGGCGAGAAGATGTGCCGTAATTTCCCGAACGCTGCTCAACCGAGTTGAAGCCGTCGATTGACCTCTCGGTCGAAGTTGGACTTACCTAGTCGGACTATTTGTCCCAGGTAAACATACCCGTCAACAACTTCGAGCTTAGTGCTCCCAACAACTATCGGCATAGGTGTGACATGGAAATTAAACATGATCTTTGTTTTGTCCATGTTCATCTTAAGACCTATCCGTTGTGAAACACTATTGAGGTCATTGAGCATAGTGCTTAGGTCCTCCTGCGATTCTGCCATAAGGAATATATGGTCGGCAAATCGAAGGTAAGTGATGTACTCCCCATTGATGTTGATAAACTGTCCTTTTCAGTCCAGAAGCTTGAAAACGTCTTCCAATGCAGCGGTGAAGAGTTTCGGGGATATGACGTCACCTTATCTTACACCTCTCTGCAATTGGATAGGTTTCATACTCTGGTTCTGTACTCGGATAGCCATCATACCCCTACTGTAGAAGCACTTCAAAACTTCAATATACTGACAGTCAACTTGGCACCGCTGAAGAGACTGCAGCACCGCCCAAATTTTGACGGAATCAAAGGCTTTCTCTTAGTCCACATACGCCATAGTGGCAAATTGTACTCCTCGGACTTCTGTACAATTTTCCGAAGGGTTCTTCAGCAAATTGTACAGAACTTTGGAGCTAGAGCCTTTTCGGAAAGCGCAAGACGATTGGTAATGACTCTCAGCACGTAGACGCGGCTCAGAAGGGAAATCGGTCTGTAATTATTCAAGAGAGCGTTGTCGCCTTTCTTGAAGAACAAGACCACTGCACGTTTGCTCCACGCCTCCGGTGTAATGCCACCATGGAGGACGGAATTAAAGAGCTTCTGAAGGACTTTAAGAACCGGTTTTCCACCCGCTTTCAGAAGCTCCACTGTAATTCCATCCTCGCCTGGCCTTGCCGTTTTTAAGGTGCTGGAGAGCCATTCTAATTTCGCTCAGAATGACGTCCGGGATATCTTCGGAATAGTGTCGGATAAGACTCGCTCTTGGATAGTTACTCACACTTGCGTGTGGGTCCAACGATGATGTGTACAGCTGCCCATAGAACCTCTCAATCTCACTCAAAATCTCAGGTGTCCCGGAAATGACGCTGCCACACTCTGTCTTCAGCTTCAACCGTTAGCTCTATCTGGCAGACAGATCTCTAGCAAAGACTTTGGAGCCCTGGTTCCGCTCGATCGCTTCTTCAATACGAGCATTATTAAAGTTGCGTAAGTCCCGCCGCATGCATTTGGAGAACTGTCTGTTCAGTTGCCTGTATGCTGTCAAATCCACTGAAGACTACAGGATTATTTCCGGTCTAACAGCCATGAGATTAAGAGTGTGATCGGAGAGTTTTTGTGTTGTTCTGCGGCGGGTCTTACAAAACTTAGCTCCGACCGCATGGACAGTTTCCACGAGCTTGTCATTCATATTGTCCACTGCATTGCAATCTTCTAGGCACTGAAAACTGTTTCGTAGCTCGAGCTGAAAAGTTTCGGGACTTCGGATTAGAGCACGAGGGGGACGGAGCTTTGACTTCATTAGATGTGACCTCTCCAACGTTTAGTTTCAGTGTGCCTCTCACCATTCGGTGATCGCTGCCGGTTTTCACTCTCGCGATCACTGAGACATCACTGAACAGTTTTCGTCTGGTCGTCATAATGAAGTCAATCTCATTTTTTGTCGAACCGTCGGGGCTTGACCAGGTCTACTTCCTGTGGGACCGCTTCTGGAAGAAAGAGTTCATCATAAAGAGTCCCTCTTTCTCCATGAAGTCGGCCAGCTGCTGGCCCCTTGGGTTCCGTTGCCCTATTCCGAATTTCCCTACTTTCAGCTCACCGTTCTCTCTTGTGCCTAGTTTTGCGTTGAAGTCTCCCATTAACACCGTACTGTGGGTTTTGGAGGAATGCATGGCTCTAGAGATATCCTCATACATTTTCTCCACCTTCTCTTCGGGGTGTGCCGAGGTTGGTGTTTTCACCCGTCGTCGTATCACCGTTTCGTGATTCTGAGTATAAGGTACGCAACCCTCGTCGATAAACTCCCACTCTTTACAACGTTGTTAACGAGAGACTTATGGACGATAAATCCGACACCTCCTTGGGACAGATGGTCGCCCTCCCGGTGATAGAACAAGTTGCCGGATTCGAGGATTACCGTGTCCTCCCCCTCTCTTCGGACCCCGGATAATCCTATGATATTCCAGCGCAACTTGTCTATCTCTTCTTCCAGCTCCAGGATCTTCTCGTCAGTCCTCAGGGTGCGTGCGTTATAAGTTGCCAGGTCGAGTCGTCGCAGGTGGCAACCGAACCTCCACTGCCACCGTAGCCAGTAATAGCAGGGCCGCCGGGGACTGGGGGCCGTCTCTTCGTTACTCTCATGGGGGGTATATTGCATTTAGAAAAACCAAAATTAGGGGCTTTTTAGGTGCGAATTAGGTGCCAATTTTAAAAATTAGGTACTCTAAAATTTTCACCGCAATAATCTGTTGAAATTTGCGTTGCTAGCAAAACGTATCGCTAGCAACGTAATGAAGTTATCACATATACGACAAATATTAATAGCAACGAATTAAGTGCTAATTAGGTGCTGCAAGTATAGGCAATGACAAGGCTAATAAAATTGAAGTCGTTATTCAGAACAAAGCAGATGCAAATTCAGGTTTTCTGAAAATCAGAATAGAATCAAAATTGCTTTTAGAAAAAGTCCAAATTAGAGGCTTTTAGGTGCTAATCAAGTTTAAAAATTTGTTGCTCTAAAATTTTCACCGCAATGAACTGTTGAAATTTGCGTATTGACATAGTTACTTCTGCAACGGCTTCGGCGCTGCGGGGGCTGCTTTCCATCCGCGCCTACGGCTTTACACAAACACTCTTGGGGTAGAGCAGATACGACTACGTGGAGTAGAGGCGTTCTGATTTGGTTTTAGTACAGATTCTACCTAGGTTATCTATAATGTATAACTGATAAAGAACAAAAAATGCCATTCATACCTTATAGTAAGGTAATGGTGGTCCTGTACCCGATAATTACCAGAATATTACCATCATCTTCATCCACCCCAATTATCTTTCAGCACTTAATTAATACTTAATTCCTTGCTATTAATATTTATCGTATATCTATTATCGTCACTGCGTTGCTAGCTATACGTTTTGCCAGTAACGCTAATTTCAACAGTTCGTTGCGGTGAAAAATTTAGACTAACAAATTTTTAAACTTGATACCTAATTAGCACCTAAAAAGCCCCTAATTTGGGCTTTTTTTAAAAGCATTTTTGAATCTATTCTGATTTTCAGAAAACCTGAATTTTACAAACCTGTTTTGTAGGCGTCCATAGCTTCTTCAGGTGATGAAAATCTCTGTCCACGCAATTTATTCTTTATTTTAGGGAAAGTGTAGAAATCATTAGGGCTTAGGTCGGGGCTGTACGGCGGATGGTCTAATAATTCTATGTTTTCTTGCTCTAAAAACTCTTTTGTTCTGTGTGCGGTGTGAGAACTCGCATTGTCGTGATGGAGGATGATGCGGCAGTTGGAGTTCTCTTTACGGAGTTCAGAAACGACCTGTGGCAAACAAATGCTAGCATACCATTCTGCATTAACCGTTTTTTGTCCCTCAAGAGGAATAGTCGTAACATGGCCGGTTTCGGAGACAAACGTGGCCACCATTTTTTTTGCAACACTCCGTGAATGAACAATTTTTGTTGGCTTTGACTCATTTTCGAACACCCAAACTCGTGACTGGTTTTTTGTTTCGGGTTCGTACGCGTATATCCAGGATTTTGTATACAGCGTTTGAGGATCCTGCGTGGAATCTTTCGAGAGTTCTGACGCACCAAGTAACGCGAGCCGCTTTTTGCTCTTCACAGAGCGAATGCGGTATCCATCGGGAAAACAACTTTTTTACACCTAATTGTTCATGCAAGATTTTTTGTATTTGACTCATGCCAATGTCTAAAGTTGCCTGAATTTCGCGGTATGTCACATGTCGATCTTCCTCAATCAGCTTACGCACAGCATCAACGTTTTCTTGGGTGTCTGCAGTTTTTGGACGACCTTGATGGGGATCATCACTGAGCTTGACACGTCCACGTTGAAATTCAGCAAATCAGCGATAAATTGTGGTTATGAATGGCTGGCTTCATGGATGGCTTCATCACCAAATGCAGAAATTATCCGGTCAAAACACTGTTTTTGTGTTAAACCACTTCGAAAGTCATAATAAATCATCGCTCTTGAATTTTCTCGAGTCAATTCCATTTTCTCAACGACTAAACAAGTTTGATAAAACCTTGTGGCAAGACCGAGAATCTTTATTTAAATAAATAAATGGTATTCGATTTTTAAAACCAAGGAGTTTTCACTTTAAAAGATTTTAATATGACAGAAACAGTGGAAATATTCTATTCCCGATACTTTAGGTGCAGCCCTCGTAGAAAAATATTACTTTAGGATCTACTAGATAGGTTGATCGGGTTGATCATAGAGAAGAAAAATTTATCCATGGATCCACCTGTGGCGCTTAAAAATATGTTCAATTATTATTGTAGTGCGATGTGGGCACCGTAGGGTAAGTAAAACTGTCGTGGCGATGTTAAAAATAAGTTTTTTTAAAATATTACAGTTGTTTTATACTTAATTTGAACAAAGAAAGGTTAATGATCACGTTGGTATGTAGGTTGGCTTTAAGTGACGGTTGCTAGTGACTATCTTCAAGTTACATGGTATTATCTTATTACAATCCTGATTCCCTTTTATGGATAAATCCTCGAGTTACATCGGATAAAGTCTCGAATAAAGTTCTCAGTAGAAACGGTAATTATTTTTATTTTTAATTTAATTTAAAAATATATTTTAGTTATGCAGAAGTTTTTTTTTGTACAATTTATAACGATGGGTATCGATAATTTGCCTTAGCATTAATTTGAATCATCCCGGTAATAGGCTAAGATACCTATGTAACGATATAATATCATTGAAACAACGTCAAGCAAAACGTTTGTTCTGGTTACTTTGTTCATATTTCAAAGATTCGAATTAAAATTAGTGATTATGAACTATACATGATGTAATAAAATGCAGATAACTTCATGATTTTTTGTATTTACGTAAAAGGTTATTTTAAATTGTGTGTGTACGCTTGTTTTTTTTGTTTTTTTTTAAACGTTACCTCCACACTAAGATTTTCTCCTGTGTTGTGGAGGCATTTTACAAACATAAATTGCACGAGGACAAACATCCAGACCCGGAACAATTATTTGAAGGCCATACAAATACTTGTTCCGTGCGGGATTCGAACCCGCGGCACCCAGCGCAACAACTCATTGCTAAGCCACTACACTACGGAGCCGTCAAAAACCGTCTTGTACAAAGTTATTACATGTGAAACGTCAAAACGACCGGACGGAACAAGAAATTATATGCCTTACATATCAGTTATATGCCATACACCGTTCATCACAATTCTCACATTCCTGCTGAACATGGGTATCCTCAACAGATTATTTCACATGGGGAATATTGTTACCATAGTTGCCACTCTTGGTAGACGGGTTGGTAAGCAAAAAATATCTATCCAAAACTTTTGGTGTAATTTATATGTACTATAGAAAACATTTTTAGTTAACATCAAAAAACCTCTATAACTCTATTAATCTTAAATGAATTTTTTACACGTGTAACCTGTTTATTGGATCAAAGTCAAATTTAAAATAACAAAAGAGTACGCTCGTGATTTGACCTTTACGAAAAGTGCCTTTTTCCGTTTTGAAACTCCAATTAGGTCAGTGGAAACTTTAAAAATAAAGATGTTTTTTTTTTGTATAATTTAATCGTAAAATTTTAAATTAGATACATTAATTGTAGGCGAAATGAGGATCGCAGTAGATACCAGACATCTCGCATCTTTGACTTTTCGCAAGTTCCATCGTAGATATTAATTACAGTGACGAGGTTAATATTTACACAGTAGGATTCATAAGGCCAAAACTTGCTTAGCCCTAGACAGAAGTCCAAATTATTTACTAAAATTCCTCTAAAATTAGCCTTGGACTGTCACTGATGATATCTACGAAATGCTCTCATATTAGTAACAGTTTTATAGTTTGTTAATGTTCAAAAATACATTAAAAAATCTGAAACAAAATATAATAAATGAAACTAATAATATATGATAACATAATAAAATTAGATAAGCTTAATATCGTTTCGTCACGTCTTATTGTTTTTCACGTGGTAGAGCCATGGCTCGACCGGTGTTGGTCCACGCTCTCACAGAATACCAGCGTCAAATAGCAGCTTGATGCTACAGTGTTTCATATGGTAAGTGTACCATACCAGTAAAACCCTTTTTACTGGTAATGAGCCATTCCATCTTAGTTCTCAGGGGTGACGACGCATCTGCATTTTGATTTTTAATTGAGGATAGATGTAGATCTTTATGGGCTGCACTTACCATCAGTTGGATTGTGTACTCGTATGTCACTCTTATACTATAAAAAAATCGTGATTGATATAAAGGATCAGAACCATCGTGATTTTGTAACACATAAATCAAATTCTAAGCAATGAAAATATCAAGTGAATATAAAAGCGAAGAACATCTTAAGAAATTTCAACCCGTAAAACATGATTTCGTTCGTAACCTTCCCAATTAGAGGTAGAGGGGTAACAAGGACGGTAAAAAAACACTAACAAGCTCTTATATAATTTATTTTTCTATCACGTAAAAGATTGTAAAAGATCCTTTCTTCATTCTAGAATTTCCTTTTATCAAATAAGCCAGCGCGTAAGCCACTGGTACCGAACGATACTTAATGAATTGTTATACCTAAAAAGTATGTGTAGCGTAATTAAATATATTTAAACTATATGATTACAACATGTAAAGAAAAAGGCTTATTACATTTAACAATACATAAAAAATTGATGGATCTGTAATATTGTTGAAAATTTCTAAGCAAGATTTTGCTTAGAAATTTTCAACAAATTGAAATTTTAAATAAATGTGATTCATTTTATAAACAGCATTTTATAAACTGGACACAATGAATATGAAGTTGGCATTTTCAGAGGAGTGGATTGAAATCGGGTTGCTCGCGTACTGTAAAATGTTAAAGTAATCGCTTATCCAGAGAGATACCTCGGCTTTTTATTTATTTATCTACTATCTCGCCAGGCAGACGTTGTTCTGCCCTCTCTGACGACATTTTATCCTATAAAAAATCTTTAAATTCGTAATAATAAATATCGAGGGTCATTTATCGGGATAAAAACTATCCTATCTCTCAAGTTGGACCAAACTGAACGCAGTGTGCAAAATTTTATTGAAATCAGTTCAGTAGTTTAGGAGCCCATCGCGAACAAACAACGTGACACGTAATTTTTATATATAAAGATCATATATTTGATATATTATCTCAGTTAAATTTTTTGACAATTCAAAATTTGATTAAGAAGTCAATCCAAAACTCAAAACTCTGATGGCTGACTACAAAGCCAGAGCGAGGTCGGTCGAGGTTGCTAACACAAAATAGCTTCTGTATTTACCTCGGCTGAATCTACCTAGGTTAGGTAATAAACAGATGTCATATTATGTTAGTGACGTGGGTGAAAACACACTTTTTTCTATAAAAGTTGCAAAAGTTAACGAATGGAAATTCCAAAAACATTATTAGGCATTCGTCAGTAGTGTACAAACAATTTAAAAGAAATGTGAAAGGAGCTAAGTGCTAAAGCGTCGTTAAAGTCAAAGGCACCTCATGTTTAAAACGGTAGGTAGATACGAAAAAATGACGATTGGATAGTTTTATCTTCTACCGACTTCAAAAACGAGACAGTACTGAATTAGACTGTTTTTTATATGTGTTACGTAATAAATTTTTACTGGGTGAACAAATTTCAATGATTTTGTATTTGAAAGTCGGTGCTGTGGTCCCATATAAATTTGATCAAGGTTTGACCAATAGTTTTTGAGTTAGTCTTAATAATTTATATTGAAGTCGATGGTACAAAATTTTTAATTTTTAATTATTTTCTCTCTATTTATCAACAATGCAATGGATGTAATATGTACGGATGTCAATTAAGCTAAGCTGAATCAGCTCCTGTGACGGCCCATAAAACTGCTTTATCTATTAAGATGTATTTAGATAATGTTTTATTTGCAAGTTTATCTAGGTAGGTTTCACGTGGTAGAGCCATGCTGCAGGTATGTTAGTAGTATAGTTGTAGCACGAATGGGTCGGCTCGACCGGGGAAGGACCATGCTCTCACAGATTACCAGCGTAAAATAGTAGCTTAACACTGCTGTGTTTCGTATGGTATAGAGAACTGGAGACCCTTTATACTGGAAAATAGGCATTCCATTTTAGTCCACACGGGTGACAACGCATCTGTATTTTGATTCTTTATTGAGGATAGATGTGGATGTCTATGGGTCACAGCAACCACTTACCATCAAGTGGACTGTGTGCTCGTTTGTCAGCCTATGCTATAAAAAACCCCTGAGAAAATTACCTCAAGTACCGATATCTAAAACTGACTATCATAAAACTTTTTATTTATACTTGTTTTCGACTGAATATATTTTATCAAATAGTTGTATTTTTCTTTTTCTGAAACAAGAAGTTTCGGGACATTTAGAATGAAAAGTTACGGAGATACTCAATAAATACTGGATCTAAGGAACGGCTCTGTGACATATTCCTCCGTGTCACTTGTCTACTTTCACATGGCTTTTAAGAAAATAAAATTTCTTTCTAGTCTGTTTGACTCAGCACAATGCTATATTTACATATTTTTTTTTTATCATTGACTACAAACCTATATCTTTACATTAATCACTTAAAACTGCACGCCGATTATAAAATAAAATCCGTTCTTTATTAGAAATATCAGAGAATATCAATGATTGTTCACAACTATCAAATTTCCTCTTAATCTTTTTTTATAGGATAGGGTGACAAACGAGCACACAGTCCACCTGATGTTAAGTGGTTGCTGCGGCCCATAGACATCTACATTTGAATTAAGAATCCAAATATAAATGTTGTCACCCCTAATGACTAAGTTGGAATGCCTCGTTTCCAGTAACATACATTTATCCTCAACAAAGAATCAAAATGCAGATGGGTCGTCACCCGTGAGGACTAAGATGGAATGCCTCTTTTCCGGTAAAATGGGTCTCCGGTTCTCTAAGCTCGCAACGGAAATTATCAAAAGTTTAAATTTGACGTCGTTAAGGTTACGAGTGTACGGATGTTATAAAATTCAATAAATTCCTTATATTAATATTTTAGTATTCAACTGTCATATAAGAAAATTTTATGATTGGTACTTACGGCAAAAGTTTTCATATAAAATACCTTTCCGAGTGTGGCCATGAAAAGTTGAAAATTAAGAAATAGATTTGATTATAATATGAAATCATAAATACAAGTTTTTGAGTAGAGGTATTCATTTTCATCATCATTATTCAGTTGACCGTCATAATTGCAACACTCGTATGTTGGCATTCATAATACCCAAAACAGAGTAATCTTGGCTCTCCGGCATATTTCGTCATTTCGTATTCGATCTACCAGAGAAACTCCGAGTATAACTCTTACCATCGCTCGCTGAGCGACTTTGAGCTTCTGGAGTAATCGTATCGTTAGGGTCCACGTTTCGACACCATAAGTGAGTACGGTCAGGACGCACTAGTTGAAGACTTTTGTCTTCAAGCTTTGCGATATGGGTGACGAGAAAACCCGACGGAGCATTCTAAATGCTGCCCAGCCTAACTGAATCCTTCGATCGGATTCCTTCTCGAAGTTATTCACAATTTATTATTGACAACTTCGAGAATTTTATCATCAACAGTAATTGAAACTGGCATGACGTGATCGTTGAACATAACTTTTGTCTTGTTCAGATTCATACACAGACCATCCCGTCGAGAGGATTCGTTCAGTCTGTTCAGCATGTCGTGAAGTTATTTCAGCGATTCTGCGATGACGACGATATCATCAGCAAAGTGTAAGTGTGAGATGTACTCACCGTTTACGTTAATGCCGTGTCCTTTTCAGTCTAGCGTCTTAAAAACATCTCCCGATGCATTTGGAAACAGTCTAGGATATATAACATCTCCCTGTCTCACTCCGCGATGCAACTGGATTGGTTTTGTTTGACTGTCCTGTCCTTGGACGGACATCTTACCGGTGTTGTAAAGGCAACTCAGCACTTCGATGTACCGCCAGTCAATTTAGCACCGCTGAAAAGAATTCAGAACAGCCCAAGTTTTGATGGCGTGAAAGGCTTTCGCACAGTCCAAGATTTGAAGACACAGGGGCTGATCATACTCTGTGGTCTTCTATATTATTTGCCGCAGTATGTGGATGTGATCTATAGTGCCAAATCCTCGTCGAAACCCAGCCTGTTCCGCAGGCTGAATGTCGTCGAGACTTCGCGTTAGTCGATTTGTGATGATGTGGCTCAGACGAAAAGATAAGACGAACACACACTATTACAAATGGTAGAACCACGCTGCAGGGAATTATGAACAGAATACCAGCCACAGAATACCATAATGAAATAGGAACATGATGCTTCTGTTTTTGGTATATTGTCTAACGAGAACATAATATTTATTTAAAATAATTATTCATTTACCATTGAGACTAACTTAACCTTTTTTGTACTCAAACATTTAAATTTTACTTATAATACAGTACAAGATATGTATTTTGATAAAACTAATGCCGTGTTCATGCCTGCGGTAAAGTTGTGGTAAAGTTCCGTGTGGCGCTTATCAAAGCGACGACGCGACGCCCAGCTCTTCCTGTGTGTGAGTTGAAACTGCACGAAGCGCATTATTCTAATTAACTGTGTACTCTATAAAGTATTATATTCTTCATTATTTAAAAAAAAGCTATGTTGTGGTGGTGTAAAAATATCTACTATCACATATCATCCAATGGATGCCGTATGAGGCGACTGAGGGAAACTGAAACGAAACGGAAATAATAGTTGTCATCCCGCTAGTGTAGCAACTAGCAACTAAAGTCCCCACTATGAGACAATCTATGGGGAAGGCATATATAGTTCAGTAGTGAACTTTTGAGAGGCTATAATGAATAAATGAAATCATTAAAAAGACATCAATTTTTGTTCCTCGAATTAAACCTAATTTCGTATTTAACCATTCAGAAGTATTTCGACGGTTAGTATACCTTATTCATAGCTTTAAAAAAAAACAAATGAAAAACAAAAAACGTGTGCACGTAGGAAGTTATACTTCTGAAGCTTAACAAAACTAAAATAACTAAAAATGATTTAAGAACTTGGTGACAATTAATTGGCGGCTCCGTGACGCAGTGTCAAGAACAAGTATTTGTATGGCCTACATATAATTGTTCTGGGTCTGGATGTTTGTACTTGTGAAATCTATGTATGTAAACTGCTCCCGCGATACAGGAGAAAATCCTATTGTAGGTAATCCCTTTTGATAAGTAAATTTAACCTCTTTTATCTTTATAAAAATATAAATAACTATACTCACGATTTTATATCATTATGCTGAGAATGCAAAACTGCGATACAATCTCCAACTTAAGTTTGTTTTACAAAACCGTTCCTTTATATCCACATTTAATATATTGCAAAACAATTTTTTTCTTATGTGCGTGGAAAGAAAATCACTTAATGATAATATGCTTTGAATAATATATATGTTGAATTATTTATTCTTTTGATCATGTACATTTTTTAACTTTTTTCTTTGTCTATTATTCTCTTTAATTTAGATATTGTTTTTAATCTTTCCCTCTTTCTTGGTGTCACTTCAACACCACTGATTGATGTAGTATAAGCAGATAAGCTAGGTACTGGCTCAATATCTCTGTACTGATATGTAGATGATCTACGTGGAAGATGAAGATCAACCTTGAATTCAAACAAATTAAATAGACAAGGCAGACTTATTTCACATAACTTATGTAATGCAAGGACAATCTAACATATAATCTAGTTTAAAAATAATATATAGAAGAATAATTCAACTTCTATACAATTATAACTGACTCAACTTTATGTTTCAAAGTTACGCTAGCTAGCTAAGTAAGGTATTCTTCTCGGCTTAAAAAACTTTAACTGAACATCGTTATTTATTTTTAAAGTTACTTTGTATTTATTAAAAGTCCCCAGTTCATCAGTAAACAACGGTGAATATGTTTCCTTCAGTTGTTTACTAAGGCGTTATGCTGTAAGTTGTTACAGTCACCAACACACAACTTCATTATTAAATGGCGTAATTAAATCACTACCCAACAAAACTTGTTGTTTAACATCTGTTTTTATAATATAAAAACGAATAATTTCAGTAGTTACACTTACAGTTGTATAAAAATCTTATGAAATACCTTTTACTAAATCGTTGTCATCCACCTCCAAATAATTGTTGCTTTATAACAACTCATACATCTTTTAAATGCCCTTTTTATTACACATTTGACAAAAATAATTCGAATATCGATATTTATCTTTAGTATGGTTCTTATGTCCACAATACAAGCAACATATGTTTTATTTCTGTAGTTTGACGAACAAAATTTTTTGGAGCTCGTAAAACGAAAACGTCTCGAGTTCTATTTTAAAACACAAAACTGTGCGCGATTACGAATCCGGGCCGCCCATTCACTTAAGTCTTCGCCTGGTCTATGTTCCGCTTTATAAGAACATATCTATCTATCCGCAAACATACATTCTTTGAGGAAAACTGGTTGTCAATCTTTTCAATAAGAGTCTTATAAACTAAGTGTCATAGTTTTAACGGAAAAACTAAATCGCGTACTAGGCGATATATATTTTCTGCTAATGATGTGAGCAAAAATATCTTCTCATAACTCCTCCTTTGTCAGTGTCATCATGATAATCATTTGCCATACAGAACTGGACAAAATTCATTTAAAAATGTCCCACTCTTGTAGGTGGTGATGAATCTACTAGTTAGTCTGTGGTGGTGATCAAATGTGAGGTTGTTGCCGAACAACACATTTCCTTTATTTGACATTATTTATTTTTAACCACTTAACTATATTGCACTCAACAATACACTAATAAGGTCCTTGTCGGCAAATATAGTGTATTTATGAGGATTTCACTACTAAAACACAAATGAAAATTATACCTTTAATTGAATGACAATACAACTGTCAGATCTTAGTTTTTTCATAAGCCTACAATACGCTTACATACTCTACAATAATATAAATAAAACACGTGTTGTAGATTCATATATATTTCAATAACTGCTTTAAATATAGTTATCAATTCTAACGAAAACTTGAGAGACACCACTGAACTTGTCCCTTTTAGGTGTCAGTGTGCACGCGCATCGTAATGTTACGAGCTTGGGGTTCGAGACAATTAAAAAAATGCCGATTGAATTACCAAAATTGACACTTTAATTACGAAACACTAATTACAGTCTAAAACCACACTAATAATAAAACACAATTGTACTACTGATCACTTTAGTTCGCAGCATTCTCTTGTATCGCCAATTCAATACTGACTTGGTCGTGGTTTATACCGGCCTTACATAGGGCCTCAGATAGTTTCTAGAACCTTCTACGACATCTAGAATGTTCGAGTACATATCGGTCCCGAAATTTCTAGAAGGATCTTGACTCTCCTAG
Source organism: Parnassius mnemosyne (assembly GCA_963668995.1). Classification (NCBI taxonomy): domain Eukaryota; kingdom Metazoa; phylum Arthropoda; class Insecta; order Lepidoptera; family Papilionidae; genus Parnassius; species Parnassius mnemosyne. Next base: position 23,953,358 of record CAVLGL010000080.1, read on the forward strand.
TTCTGCTACTCGACACTAGAAGGCGCTAGTGTAACTAGTGTTGCCATGTACAACACATCAATAGTGGCGCGCAACAGTAACAACTTCATGGTGTCGTTTTTAGGGGTCGGTATGCGCGCGCATCGTAAAAAATTCACTCGCATCATTTTTCCCAAACGCCCCAAAAGAAGTTCTACGAACTTCAAACATCATTATCTACCTTTTGGGAAGTCATAGAATCTGAATTTTAAAGTCAGTTTCAAAAACATTTATATGCATTTAGAGATCCTTAGAATCGATTCCGCTATTTTTAATTTAATGTCTGGCATGTTTGTGTATATGTTGCTGAACTTTTTTCACTCGCATATCCCGGAAACATTAATATCCCCTCCGAACCATTTGAGAATTAATTGCAAAATGAACACGCTTGATTAAGTTTTCATCGAATTTCATTTACTCGTTTTTAATAACTGAAAAACTTGTACTTATATAAACATTTACCAAATGGAAAGTTAATAGTGTGGGCAGCGCACTCACACCCACCTTATTTGTTTTTAAATAAAGGTGTGGTATGACTATTTTCGTATCGATAACATCGCATTTAAATTTTGTGTTGACAAAATACTGTAAATGTGTTTACATACACTTAGGAAATTGATGTGCACTCTCCATCGATTTCGACTACGGTGACAACTTTCGAATACATTTGGTAGCTTTTAACTGCAGTGAAGAGTTTATAGTGCCACAAATAACTGCCTATAAACCGAAGCACTCACTCGGAACTAGGGTTCATCATTTATCATTACAGCATATCAAAGTCCACTGCTGAAAATAGACCAACGCCTCATAACATTGTTTAGTCCTGTTTCAATTTTCCTCTTGCGTCACCCACGGGCTAATATGGGCTGCCACTATACGGCAAAACACTATGTATTACCTTTGAAATAAAATTATTCTCTTTAATTTAAATTTCCATAAATACACAAAGAGAATAAATAAGTATCACAGCATGTAATATGTTTCCATAAAATGATCATTTGCAGACTACGGAATACCGGGTTCCGTTTACGTCACGCTTATCAAAACGACGACACTCCAGCGCTTCCTGAGAGTTGTTGTAATGCTCTGCTAAGCGAAAATATCTTTCTTTCATATCCAAATAATATTTTATGTTACGAACCGCGCGCTTTAATATAAGTTCCAACTAAAGAGCAATTTTTTCTTTTGAAATCCTCTATTATATAAAATGAAGGAATATATAATTTTAAGTTTCATTTAAATACATATGTATAGAACGGGTATGAGTTTGTGTTTTATGTCCAAATAAGGTAACACCTCGTTATCTGTTTCTGTGTCCATCTGTTTGTCACCAACGTTATTCTCAAAAACTTGATTTTTTACAACTAAAACTACTATAATATTTTCAGTTTAAATATAAAATTTTATTAATCTCTCAACTACAGCGCGTATGTTTCAAAAGTACGCGTTTTCGAACGTGGTTAGTTGTTTGACACGGACGCAAGGTTTTTTGAGGGGGCTTATTATTATTATTATTTGGTCATCTTTATTTAGTTTTCTCATCTGGTTTCGCTGTATAAATATATAAATGAAAATGATAAATATACATAAAATATCAATAAAAAAAAAATAAAATAAAAATGGAGAATGTAGAGAATGGAGATTTCATGTGTCTAGTATCCGGGTGTTTCTCTACTAATAGAAAACTGGCCCATATAACACTGTCCCAAGCAAATTTTTGTTAAATATTAAAAAAAATATAAATACAATGAAATACATTAGTAAAGGAAATATGTGTTTACAAGAAGCTCACGCATTATCCTGTTAATTTGTGAGTTATGGCTAATTTTATGAAAAACCACGACAGGGGACTGTTATGTCATCCAGGGGAATGTTTACATGAAAGAATATAAATACATTTCCATTGAATATAAATAATCAAAGTCTTTTTTTTTTATTACTTTCACAGTATTTGTACGGACGAATAAATCAACAAAAACTAAACAAATAAAACAAACTATAAATATTTATCTTAATTCTATAGAACACTTGTATTGAACTTTTCAAAATTAAATTCTCTTCCACAGTCTTTATGGAGTTACAAAAATAATACTATAACAAAAACAACTATCTAATCTCACAATTAACATTTTGATTTGACATTAGAAATCTTTATAAAAGTTAAATAATAACTAATTATAAATATTACTGGCAGCTTAAAACAAAATCTGTCTGACCATTGCAATTCAGAAAATTATTAAAATTAACTTATTTCTCAAACTCTTCATTATAACATTGTTCGCGTGTTCCCAATGTTATAATGAAGAGTAAGATACCGCTTTGCGCGGTAATCCCAATGGACATCGTGATATCTTACCCTTAACTGGATGTATTTTGAGGGTGCCAATGAACATTTTCAAATTAGCAGCGTCTTTTTGATTATCTTCAATCATTTCTTGAATGATCTCATTGTCAACCGTAAACATCGTGATTCTAGGATGTCTTTGTTCTATAAAAGAATTCAAACTATTTGTGTCACCTCCTGCAGCAACAACATCATCTGCAGTTCTCTTACATATAGCGCCAAAACCATTAGTAGCACTTTTACTTTCTGAGAAGTTTCAGAAAAACTTTTCTATCTACCTGGTTCCAAGACCTCTACATGAAGCCTTGATGCCAAAATATAAAACATTGTTTTGTTCCGTTATTGCGAAATGAATACTACGAAATAAATGAATACTTATGAAATGAATGCAGGTTATGAATGGTGGTAAAGATTAAAAAAATTGGCTTCAAGTGCAGGCGTACAGCAGCTGGTGAGTGTGTGGTGTTTTGGGAAACAGTACAATTAGAACAGTACATCTAGACCTTTTTAGTTTGATGTAAAGTAAAGTTTAAGTTAGAGTGTGAAGACTAAACTGCAGTCTAGACCCACCAAAATGATACACCTGAATCTCTCTTCACTGCAATGCATTTATGTGTCTATCAGTTAATGCATTTTCCGGCAATCTCAAAGGAGCCGGAGCAGCTGTGGCTGAACACTCGGGCGTGTTTGCTCCAACAAAAGTATTTGTCACTTCTTGGCAAAACTTTTCTTTGCACTATGGGTAGCATAATGATCTTTCCAGTATTTTTTGAGCCTTGTGCTCACGACAACTCATGTCCTTGACTAATTTTCTAGTGCCTTCTTCTTTCTTCATCTGATATTACCAACGTTGTTTTCCCTCATTTCTTCTAATTCATTTTTAAATCGTTCGCATCTCAAACTTTTAGCTCTACGTTTTTGTTCTAATATTTCTTCCCTTATTTTGCTTCTTTTTAGGTGGCATTTTGGGGTATTATCTGCAGGAAAGACAATAATGGTAAATGCTGCGCAATATGATAGGTTAGACTAGGCAATAGGTATCTAAAAGAAACAGTCGCCTGATATTGTGCTGATGGACCGGGCACAGTCAAGGATATTTTTGGTCGACATTACCATTCCTTATGACGAGAACCTCATGAAAGCCGAAACAGATAAGCTGAGAAAATATCTGGACCAGGCTCACGAGGTAGACCGACATGTGGGGTGGTCTGCCGGCCGAAATTATTCCTGTGGTCGTTTCTGCGAACGGGTTAATCCCAGTTAGCCTCTCGGGTCATCTGAGGCGACTGGAACTCCGTGACGGACCGCTCCAAGCTCAAATGCAGAAAGCGGTGCTCCTCGATACCGCCCGCATCGACCGCCGGTTTCTTTCCCTTTCCCCCTAACCCTAGGCCGTTTGGTCTCGCCTGCCGAGGGCTTCCATCTGGTTGGGTTTACCCGACTGATAAGGGAAAAGAATATTCTTTGAGAAAACAAAAGAAGGAATCTGTTTATGAGCAATAGCTTCCAGAACATTAGAGAGAAAAGGCAGGATAGATATTGGTCTGAAATTAGATATAGCGCTCCAATCGGTGGTTTTAGGAATGGGAATAATAAAGGATTTAAGCCAGAGAGTTGAGAAAGCATCGTTCGTCAGCGAAAAGTTAATGTCAATCATTATCACGGATAAAACAGTATCCAACGACTCCTCTTCGCTTACAGGAGAAAAATTGAAAGTTTCATGAGAATAACGAAGCATGGAAGATATAAATGAAATAACATTAGCTGTAGAATTAGTCAGTCAGTTTATCAGAAACTATTTGAGGAGACAAAAAATGACGATTAAAATTCTCAGGAGAAAAGGTGATGCTGTTATAGTAAAATTGCGATTTTCCATATCGAAGCGTATTGAGAAACTTCCATAAATTAACCGAAGATGAGTTAAATACTTGTTCGTGGTTATATGTTGACGTTCAGCAGCTCTCACCATCTAATTGCATCGATTTCTCGCAGATTTATATGCTTGCCACTTTATGTCAGCGCGTCTTGCCATAGCCATTCTTACCCCACTCGTCCATGGAAGAGTAGGAGGCTTAAGTCGAACGCCGCGCATAGGAACATGCTCATTATACAATCCTAATATGTTGCCGTTAAAGAAGTCGACGTTTTCATCAACTGTGAAAGCAATATGTACAGATGATCAGTTAATAGCATCCGCATCACACTTAAGCTTATCTATATATCGGAAATGACAACAGGAGATCCCACTTGTGACCTCGGAAATACATCAGGATAGCGTTAACAGTTAAAAATAATAAAAGTGTGAGAGCGGATGTTCAACTTGCTCTCTTGCTTACGCAATTTAATCATTATCAGTAATAAGACAACGTAACGCACTATACATTCAGTATAGTGAAATTACAGTTCGACCACACCGTAACACGTCTCCGCCACAATCACACACCAGTGTAACGTGAGGTACGTAATTACATGATAACACCAAAATATGTAAACCAACAGCAACGCTACTTATCTCAATTTAACACAGGGCAGCCACTCAGCAACACCAATCCTCCTTGCCTGCACTAGAAGAATTACCACAACGATCAGAACCACGACAATATCTTAGCACCAGTCGAATGACCACACCCGTTGAATGACTTGAGCGGAATCTCTCACGCACGGCACCTACAGTGAACTTTATACTGCACAAACAAGTGGGAGTTTCTCGATATACCCTCATGTATACCTCGATCCAAGTGATATTTTATAGACTCCCCGACATATATTTAGTATTGCAAGACATCGAATAGAGATAGACGCGGATAAGGGCTTTGGAGACTTTAATTTATATGACAGGAAAAGCAGGTCATGCCGTGAAAATCCAGAAGCAGAAAATTGTCTACAATTGACAAAAGTAGAGGGGGCGGGTATAAAGGTCGATCCAGGTGTCAGCAGAATGGAAGTTGTCATGTGTTGCATTTAGAGGCAAAAATACAGAAATTATGCGACATCATGGTAGACCTCAGTTTGCAAGATTTTAGAGAAACCCCTAATAGGCCACTGTTAAAGTCCCATGTTAATGTGATGTGGGTACGCAGAACTGAAAGGCGACAAATTTTCTTCCAAATCGAAGAAATAGTCCACTTTAGGTGGACAGTAGACAACTCCAAGAAACACTTTAACACTCTTGACATTAACTTCGAGAAAAAATATATACAATTGAACCGGAATAAAGGGAAGATGTTTTTCAATCCTGCAAAGTAATTATTTCAAAATTAAATAGTTTTATAAACACCCGCCTGCGTCGATGCACCCTCCTACTTATTTCCGCCCCTAAGCAGCAATTTATCCATTGCTGTAATCTGGTCCAAAGGGAATGGAGAGCCAGTATAGCATTAGTTAGGTATTCCATTTACTAATCCTAGTAGACAACGCATTTGTAGTATTTTTTACATTTGGTTAGAGGTGTCCATGTTAGATTGTTCATTACCATCAACTATTAGCTTGTTTGTCACTTTTATAAAATGTGCATAATGATATTAATGTTTTAAATAAACCTAATACATTGTGTAATTAATACCTTTTATTATTTTCTTAGCAAATAATGTATTAAAGAGGATATAAAAGATATAATAATAAATTATATACGATAAATTATACTATATATATTATAAGTTATAAGTCCGTAGTCTCTACTTACCCCTCTGGGTGACAGGCGTGACTGTTTATGAGTTATGAGTAATGTATTGGTCACTACTTATAAACTACATCATGAATATATGTATTTAGTAATTTTGTTTAAATACTAAACGTACCATCGTTTGTTCTGAAATAGAGCCCATAACAACAAAAGTTTTATCTCTATTTTTTCATGTTTGAAGATAAAAACGAGTAATAAGTTTTACTCTACTCATTGAGCTCTAGACGATAACATCCCACAAACATGCTTGGGTAAGCTAAACAGTTTTAAGCTCTTTTTTCAGGTTTGAGACTCTCCTAAAAATAATTGAATTAAATTTCTAATTCTATAAAGGTACAGGCTATAAGCCTAATTCAATATTCGATTTTGGGTCAACATTCTACACTAAATATCCAATGTCTGAATCAGGTTTGTAACTCAATCCGCCCACGGGCTAGAGTTCCGTAACGACGGCATGAAATACGAACAGACGGACAGACAGACAGCAAGCAGAATACCATTAATATGGATTCGCTATACCTTAGGGTACTGAACCCTAAAAATGGCTTTTCGCTGTAATACTAAAAATAAATATTTATAGTTGTAACAAAGTGTCAATTTAAGAAATGTTACCACTATAACCATATTATAAATGAGATACACCATTCCTACATTTTTTCATGCAACAATATCAACAACACACGAGATTCTCGAATCAGTACTTGTAATTACTTATCAGCAGCCTGTCAACTATTTATTCATATATTTATTCTTTATTGCATTCCTTAAAACAAAAGAATACAAAGGGCGAACTTAATTCCTTGAGTCAGCCCATGGAGTTGTGAGAATTTGACGTAGGTGTAGCAATATATAGAATTTAAAAAAAAACATAAAAATGATAATTAACTACGCAATATACACATTTAACTAATTAATAAACTGTTATACAAATATAACTTATGCATACATATATACATACTAGCGATCCGCCCCGACTTCGCACGGATGATTTCTGGATCTCGTCAACAGCGCCACCGACCGGGTCTATTGTGTGAATCTATAGAATAATATATATATATATATATATATATATATATATATATATATATATATACCTTCCTCTTGAATAATTCTGCCTATTGAAGAAAATCCCATCAAAATATGTTACGTAGTTTAGTTTAGTACAGACGGCGGAAAGCGATATTAAAAGTTTAAACTTTGTAATTTTTAACACGCCTAAAAGAATATTCAGGCTAAGTTTTATACCTATAAGAGCTATAGTTTGACAATGTGATCTTTTTAAATTAACGCCCCGCAACCCCCCTTGCGGGTGGAATTTCGTAAAATCCGTTCTTAACTGACCTTTACTCGATGAAAGGAATGTTCTTACCAACTTTCAAGGCTTTATGGTTTCAGAGATATCGTGATTATATATATATATATATATATATATATATATATATATATATATATAATATACATATTTATTATAATATAATAATTAGTACATACAAATAACTATGAATAAATACTTCTGCTTAGCAATATACCTATATTTATATCACATGGATATTCTTCTTGTGCACTCCGAAGTCCGACTCACGAAATTTTTATGTCTTTGGTATTTATTAGTGTTTGAATAACATTCTCCATCGTTGACAAGAAAAATTGTTAAATCATTTTTCCAAATGGAGATTTCAAAAATTGCCACAATCTTTCCGAGATGGAGCTTTGGCTTTTAATTATGAAATCCTTTACATTATGATATTTACGCGAACAGTGCATATTAAATAAAACTACCTTTACGAACCCCCCAGTGACCATTGATACTGCAAAACACTTAAACTTCGTAAAATATATATATAAATATATATATATATATATATATATATATATTTATACCTTCCTCTTGAATAATTCTGCCTATTGAAGAAAATCCCATCAAAATATGTTACGTAGTTTAGTTTAGTACAGACGGCGGAAAGCGATATTAAAAGTTTAAACTTTGTAATTTTTAACACGCCTAAAAGAATATTCAGGCTAAGTTTTATACCTATAAGAGCTATAGTTTGACAATGTGATCTTTTTAAATTAACGCCCCGCAACCCCCCTTGCGGGTGGAATTTCGTAAAATCCGTTCTTAACTGACCTTTACTCGATGAAAGGAATGTTCTTACCAACTTTCAAGGCTTTATGGTTTCAGAGATATCGTGATTATATAAATATATATATATATATATATATATATAATATACATATTTATTATAATATAATAATTAGTACATACAAATAACTATGAATAAATACTTCTGCTTAGCAATATACCTATATTTATATCACATGGATATTCTTCTTGTGCACTCCGAAGTCCGACTCACGAAATTTTTATGTCTTTGGTATTTATTATTGTTTGAATTACATTCTCCATCGTTAACAAGAAAAATTGCTAAATCATTTTTCCAAATGAAGAGTTCATAAATTGCCACAATCTTTCCGAGATGGAGCTTTGGCTGTTAATTATGAAATCCTAAACATTATGATATTTACGCGAACAGTGCCTATTAAATAAAACTACCTTTACGAACCCCCCAGTGACCATTGATACTGCAAAACACTTAAACGTCGGTCTTTGAAAATTTGCTACCATAAACGTTATAAAATTCATAAAATTAGTTTTATTCAATCTTTTCCAATGACACATTTTTAAATAATAAGTGGAATATATTAACAAATACAAAGAAATAACAGTACAGAGAAATTACACCTTAGAATTATTGATCTTAGTTTCAATCTGGCTTTTTATTATAATTCAAAAAGTTCCACAAAGTAACCCACTTTGTTCAGAAATAATCTTTTATAAACACCAGTGCTTGAAAAACAGAATAACTTAAGCACTTATTATATTCCGACTTGGAATTTTCTCCGGCTCGTCGCATAAAATACAAAAGCACGTGACGCGAAATACGTGCCTAAAATAGGGCTCCTTTTTCTCAGTCCCTCTTCTTGACCGCCACCGGCATTAACAAATCGAAAGCCAGAACGTTACGTTCATAGCTAAATTAAACGTTTAATTCTACGTTTAAAAGGCGTTTCTGATTTTTCGATATCAAATTGAAATTTGCTGTAATTACAATGATAGATTTTGAAGAAATCAATGTTGATTTCGAGGGAGGAATTAACGTATGTAATTCCTGCGCACACTCGCTATAGAATACCGAGAAGCTGACTTCAAGACCAAATGTGGCAGCGTCGTTCCGGGACATCTTAGGTTTTGAGTGAGATAGAGAGGTTCTATGAGCAGCTGTACACATCATCGTTGAGGCCACACGCAAGTGTGAGTAACGATCCAAGAGCAAGTCTTATCCGACACTATTCCGATGGTTTTTCGGACGTCAATCTGAGCGTGATTAGCGTGATTAAAAACGGCAAGGCCCCAGGCGAGCAAGGAATTACAGCGGATCTTCTGAAAGCGGGAGCAAAACCGGTACTTGTAGTCCACTACACCGGAGACGTGCAGCAGAGGTGCGGTGGTCTTGTTCTTCAAGAACACCGAAGTGCCAAGTTGATTGTCGGAGTTCTGAAGTGTTTGTACAGTAGGGCTGGGATGGCTATCCAAGTACAGAACCACAGTACGAAACCTATCCAACTGCAGAGAGCTGAACTGGCAATGGGCCGGCTATATAGCTCCAAGAACCGACAACCGATGGGGAAAAAATGTTCTCGAGTGGCGACCTCGTACTGGCGAGCGAAGTGTAGAGAAGGTGAAGTGGCAATGGACCGGCTGTATAGCTCGAAGAACCGAAAACCGATGGGGAAAAAAGCTTCTCGAATGGCGACCTCGTACCGGCGGGCGAAGTGTAGGGCGTCCCCCCACTAGATGGAGTGACGACCTGATAAGACATACGGGAAATCGATGGATGCTGGTGGCTCAGAACCGTGTTTCGTGGCATTCCTTGAGGGAGGCCCATGTTCAGCAGTGGACTTATGAAGAGCTGTAATTATGATGATGATGATGATAACGAATCGCTATATTAAGTTTTTCTGATATCACCTATTATTATGATAATCACAATAATATTATCATAATAATAATTAATACTAGGGTACAAATGTTCCTAGCTGCACGTGTTCACTACTTTGTCGAAACGCCCAATTGTCTTGGACGATTGCGACATCAGCAACAGACGTTCGTATTATGAACACTTTAATAAATCTATATTGAACGCGTCACTTCCACGATTTTGTCGCCGCGACATTGTTGTCGTAACTATGTAACGATCTTTATTTGACATTTATTAGTGTGTAATGTTATGTGTGTGTGTGTGTGTACACACACACACCCACATGGATAAAAATTTTTAGCTGATAATCTCTCGTTAAATTCAGTAAAGAACTTATGATGATTATGATGTATCACATGTCCACAAAGTTTTTGTCTTCAAAGTGTACTGCCTAGGACTCTGTATGAATCGGTTCCCTCTTATCCGGATTGAGGTATTATTAACAGGCAATGAAAAATTCCATCTTACCATTCAGAAATGATAACACGTCTGTAGTGTCCTTTTTCGAAGTAAGTTGCAGCTGTCCATAGGCTTCTGTCAGACCTGTTGGCTTATTTGCCTCTCGTATATTTAAGTGAAAAACTTTGCAGTCTCAAACTCTTAGTAACCGGATGTTCTAATTGACGCAATATAAACATGGACATTAATGGCGATAAATAGTCCTTGATAAGTTCAAAGCATTTAAAATCATCTATGGAATTATTTATTAGTGGTGTAGAAGTCGTAATTACTTTCGTAATTATTCGGCTTCGACTACAACAATGAAAATTTTATTTTATTCAAAAATACAGCAAAGTACCGCAATACGTTATATTTATAAAAGCTTTTCGAAATTTAAAATACCATTAGAGATACAAGTAATTTAGTAGAGCTTAATGTTGCTATAAGCTTACGAATATAACCTAAACGATTTTATAATAGTTATTGCAATGACAACGGATGTCACCTAAAAGCTTTTTATTAGTAATTTAGTATGTATGATTGGTACCAATTATGTGGTTTTACTTTGTTCTTGGTATTTCTATATAGAATATTAGATGACCATTTGTGTGGATATTTACTTTAAAAGATGAATTTACAGGCAAAGTTTGAAACCATTGCCTGAAGCGCGTGCGGGCGGTCCGTGCGGGCGGTACACAAAGGAATGTAATTACGCGTTGACAAACGCCGTCCGATTGCTCTTTACTTAGTTATGTATGTCAACAAACAATAATAGGTTTGCATTGTACATCAATTCACTGTAAATGTCAGTTATAATGGATTATTCCATTATAACTGACAATCACATCAAAGCAGTGTGGGATGAATTCTCATTATTATATGTACTTCTATTGATGAATACAAATAGTTATGTACTGTGTTTCATAACAGTCTACGGGAAAGCCTATTTCCAACAATCAGCACTTATCTCAAACATAGCAAGCAATTAGAATTTGATTCTCACCAGCATTACTGAAATTAATAACCGCTATTAAAGTGCTGATTAACGCCTGCTAGGTGAGCAAAAAGTTCAAGGAACTAAAATATATCGAGTACATTAAGAGCTCGCTAATCGCACTTGAGCAAATTTAGGTCGTGACTATATCCATTCAAAAATGATAATATTTTTGTACCCAACCAATCCAATATTGGTTTGTTTTTATAGAAACAAGAGTTTGCCGTTGCCGTGTAGTGGCGGTTAAGAATATCCACTACCCCATATCTTCCCGGGGGTGTCGTAAGAGGCGACAGTGAGAAACAGTCAAGAGATGTTTGTTTTAACAGTGGTAGAGCCACGCGGCAGCTTTTATTGTCGCACGGATGGGCCGGCTCGAACCGGGGTAGTACCACGACCTCACAGAAAACCAGCGTGAAGTAGAGGTTTACCTCTGCGTTTCGCTTGGTGAGTGCAGGTGGCCGGAGGCCCTTTTTACTGGAAATGAGGCATTCCATCTTAGTCCTCACGGGTGACAACGCATCTACATTTTGATTTGTAACAGAGGATAGATGTAGATGTCTATGGGCCGCAGCAACCACTTACCATCAGGTGGACTGTGTGCTCGTTTGTCACCCTTATCCAATAAAAAAAAAAAAAAAAAAAAAAGATGGGCAGCAGCATCTTCCTGATAACAGCAATATCACAATAAAAAACTGCGGTTGCCAACCCGCTCGCCAAGCGTGGCAACTATGGCAAATGATGAAAAAAATAATGAGAGTAACAAAAATACGGCTCCCAGTCCCCGGTGGCCCCGCTATTCCTGGCTACAGTGGGACCATGGTAACGGCGGGGCAGGGGGTGCTAATAATCTCCGGTGGAGGTTCGGTTGCCACCTAAGACGACTCGACCTGGCAACATACAACGCACGCATCCTGAGGACTGACGAGAAGATCGTGGAGCTGGAGGAAGAGATAGATAAGTTACACTGGCATATTATAGGATTATCCGAGGTCCGAAGAGAGGAGGAGGACACGGTAATCCTCGAATCCGGCAACTTGCTCTATCACCGGGAGGGCGACCATCTATCCCAAGGAGGTGTCGGATTTATCGTCCACAAGTCTCTCGTTAACAAAGTTGTAAAGATTAGGAGTTTGTCGACGAGGCTTGCGTACCTTATACTCAGAATCACCAAACGGTATTCACTGAAGGTCATACAGGTTTACGCACCAACCTCGGCACATCCCGATGAGGAGGCGGAGGAAATGTATGAGGATATTTCTAGGGGCATGCATTCCTCCAGAACCCACTATACGGTGTTAATGGGTGACTTCAATGCAAAACTAGGCACAAGAGAGAACGGTGAGCTGAAAGGAGGGAAATTTGGAATAGGGCAACGGAACCCAAGGGGCCAGCAGCTGGCCGACTTCATGGAGAAAGAGGGACTCTTTGTTCCAGAAGCGGTCCCACAGGAAGTGGACCTGGTTGAGCCCCGACGGTTCCACAAAAAATGAGATTGACTTCATTATGACGACCAGACGTCAACTGTTCAGTGATGTCTCCGTGATCGCGAGGCTGAAAACTGGTAGCGATCATCGAATGGTAAGAGGCTCACTGAACCTAAACGTTAAGTTGGAGAGGTCTCGTCTAATGAAGTCAACACTCCGTCCCCCTCATGCTCTGTTCCAAAGTCCCGAAACCTTTCAGCTCGAGTTATAAAACCGTTTTCAGTGCCTAGAAGATTGCAATGCAGTGGACGATATGAATAACAAGCTCGTGGAAACTGGCTTTGACTTAGGCTTACTTTGACATACCTCAAACCCTTAAAACGAAATCGTACAACCAGTGCGTGTTGCCAGTGATGACTTACGGATCTGAGACGTGGTCCTTCACTGCTGGCCGTATGAGGAAGCTCAAGGTCGCCCATCGGGCTATGGAGAGGGCTATGCTTGGGGTTTCTCTGCGTGATAAACTTACAAATGTGGATATCCGCAGTAGAACCAGAGTAACCGACATAGCCCAACGGATTAGTAAGCTGAAGTGGCAGTGGGCCGGCCATATAGCTCGAAGAACCGACAACCGAATGGGAAGAAAGGTTCTCGAGTGGCAGCCTCGTACCGGTAGGCGAAGTGTAGGGCGACCCTCCACTAGATGGAGTGACGACCTGGTAAGACATGCAGGAATTTGATGGATGCAGGTGGCTGAGGACCGTGCTTTGTGGCATTTTTTAAGGGAGGCCTATGTTCAATAGTGGACTTATGAAAGGCTGTAATGATGATGAATGATGAAGGAAGAGTGACAAAAGAACACAGCCCACGTGATGGTGAATGGAAATCTTATTAAAAGTAAATTAGTAGCAGGTATCTTTCATCTACACGATTACTACACATTGAATAAAACAATTTTTACGGATTTTATCGCGTTTAGTTTAATTTATTTTTTCTTATGCTTCTTGTATTTTTCCAATGGAGGACCATGTATTTATTCAATTCAATAAATTTCATAGACAAATGAATAATAAAAATTTGTATTATTTGTACAAATATGTGATTAATTCATTTAAGTTACACTTCGGAAACCATTGTTTATATACAAAAGTCTAACGTCTAACGCTGTACACAAACCTTCACAGTGGAGAGAATTTGCTGTAATCGTCAAGCTTGGCGACCGAGTAACCAAGTATCGAGTATTACACGGTGTGGTGTTAGCCAATCCGAACATTCGACCGAATTACTCGATTCAGTGCAAACGCAGTTTTAATTTAAGTGTTGTGTATAAAGCGAGTGTAGAGTACTGGATATTCTTTTACTGGTAACAAGGCATTTCATTTCTTTTCAGTCATCAGGGGTGACAACGTATTTGCATTTCTATTCTTAATCAAGAATAGGTGTAGGTGTCTATGGGCCACATCCACTTACTAACAAGTGTGTTGTGTGCCCTGTTGTGAATAATTTGCGGTTTGGTAATTTGCCTATTAAAACACCCTGAAATTTACGGTTTCATGGTGATAGTGCATGCAATCGAAATAGGGCGGGAGATGTTTTCAAACTAGGTAAAGCACATCATTTTTATTTTTACGCTAATCTTGGCTAATACATTTTTAACATCTACAATACCCTGGATTTTATTTAAAAACAAGTTAAGTACATCTTTCTTCTTGATTCTAAGATTTTAAGGGAGAAAACTCAATTAGAGTAAGCTTATATAATACTAGCTCGCCAGGCAGACGTTGTTCTGCCCTTTCCAACGACCCTTCCTACAAAAATCCTTAAATTCGCAATAAAAAATTTTGAGGATCATTTATCGGGTGCAAAATTTCATTGAAATCAGTTCAGTAGTTTAGTCCATTGAGTCCATTGCGGACAACGAACGACACGTAATTTTTATATATAAAAATAACTTTTTATTTACATAACATACTACAATCTTTAACTTAAACAAGAAAAAAAAAACTTAAATAATCAAACAGCTCTACTCCCGGTAGAGTGCCATAAACACTAGCCGAGTTTCTTCGGTAAGTGGATATCTTAGTCACCTCTTGTCTTCGGTGGCGACGAACAGTCGCGGATAGAGTTCCTTTAGAAACTTAACCAAAAGTGGAATTCTCGAACCGACAGTCTCTACAGCAAATAGCACAAATATTATAAAGTCTAAATTAGTAGTAGGTAGCTTTCATGTACACGATTACTACACATTGAATAAAACAATTTTTAACGGATTTTGTCCCGTTTAATTTAATTTATTTTTTCTTATGCTTCTTGTATTTTTCCAATGGAGGACCATGTATTTATTCAATTCAATAAGTTTGATATACAAATGAATAATAAAAATTAGTATTATTTGTACAAATATGTGATTAATTCATTTAAGTTATACTTCGGAAACCATTGTTTATATACAAAAGTCTAACGTCTAACGCTGTACACAAACCTTCACAGTGGAGAGAATTTGCTGTAATCGTCAAGCTTGGCGACCGAGTAACCAAGTATCGAGTATTACACGGTGTGGTGTTAGCCAATCCGAACATTCGGCCGAATTACTCGGTTCAGTGCAAACGCAGCTTTAATTTAAGTGTTGTGTATAAAGCGAGTGTAGAGAGCTGGATATTCTTTTACTGGTAACAAGGCATTTCAATTATTTTCAGTCATCAGGGGTGACAACGTATTTGCATTTATATTCTTAATCAAGAAGTAGTATCAAGAATAGAATCAAGATGTAGGTGTCTATGGGCCACATCCACTTACTAACATGTGTATTGTGTGCCCTGTTGTGAATAATTTGCGGTTTAGTAATTTGCCTATTAAAACACCCTGAAATTTACGGTTTCATGGTGATAGTGCACGCAATCGAAATAGGGTGGGAGGTGCCCTCAAACTAGGTAAAGCACATCATTTTTATTTTTACGCTAATCTTGGCTAATAAATTTTTAACATCTACAATACCCTGGATTTTATTTTAAAACAAGTTAAGTACATCTTTCTTCTTGATTCTAAGATTTTAAGGGAGAAAACTCAATTAGAGTAAGTTTATATAATACTAACTCGCCAGGCAGACGTTGTTCTGCCCTTTCCAACGACCCTTCCTATAAAAATCCTTAAATTCGCAATAAAAAATTTTGAGGATCATTTGTCGGGATAAAAACTAACCTCTCAAGTTGGACCAAAATGCACACAGTGTGCAAAATTTCATTGAAATCAGTTCAGTAGTTTAGTCCATTGAGTCCATTACGGACAACGAACGACACGTAATTTTATTTACATATATAAAAATAACTTTTTATTTACATAACATATTACAATCAATCTTTAACTTAAACAAGAAAAAAAAAACTTAAATAATCAAACAGCTCTACTCCTGGTAGAGTGCCATAAACACTAGCCGAGTTTCCTCGGTAAGTGGATATCTTAGCCACCTCTTGTCTTCGGTGGCGACGAATAGTCGCGGATAGAGTTCCTTTAGAAACTTAACCAAAAGTGGAATTCTCGAACCGACAGTCTCTACAGCAAATAGCACAAATATTATAAAGTCCACTCTCACAAATATATTTGCGCTATTTCATCAGTTCAGCCGCCTCTAATGCCGCCTCGGATCTAAATGAGATTCCTTTGAGATGAAAAGCTAGTCTTAGTACATTCTTTATACATTTTATTGTCAATAAACTCGCATATAATGTATAAATAATTAAATAAAAACAGCACTTGCTTCGAGTTTCTCTAGAGTTATCTAATACATTATTTCATTACAATTTGTACTATACCTAGTAGCGAAACTTATTTTATATGTGTAAAATTCCGACACTAAGTGCAAAGTTTTCAACATTTTCCAGTCCCGGAGCTGGTAGTTTCATAATATTTTATAGTTTAAATAGTTTCTAAATTCTCTAAAGGTTAACTTTTTAATCCTTACATAATAATATGCATAACCACCTCGCGGGACCAAAAACGGGTAATGATGGACTCACACCGACTGAAACACCATGATTCTGTCACTATGGTCACCGTTCGTCGTATATCGGCAAGGCGACGGTACCGAATTCGCATATATCCACAGCCCTACCAGCGTCAGTCGCTCCATGGAGGCCCCATCTCATTCATTCATTTGTTATTTTTTTATTCATTACATCCTATCAAAGTCCACTGAATTAAAGTGACAAATTACAAATTTTAAATCTATAGTTAAAGTGGATGATGTATACATTACGTATTCGGGATATGTGCCGTTCAGCTATACGGCGTATACTCATATCAGTATTATAGATACTTGCTATGCTATACAGCATTAAGTCCGCCAATTGCACCAATGCTCTACGTGAAATAAAATTTTTAAATAAATAAATTATTCATCTATCCACCCATTATAACTTAAAATACTTTTTTCTTTTTTTTGCCTCATAAGAGTTAATATAAGCATTTGTGATAGTTACCACGCTCGGCAGGCGCGTTGGCAGCCACAGTTTTTTTTTTCTATTTGTTTTTAGAAATATGCCTCTATTGTCTCTTATGACACCGACTGAACGTTACGTTATTGTGGATAATATTACATCGCCACAAGATGTTCACGATCTTCTCAGGAGAGAACAACTTATCCCACTGTTCTGCGAGTAATGCGAGTACTAATCGTAAAACCGACAATCTTGTTACCTTGCCCGCCAGAGTAATAGAGAATAGAGTCATAGAGAATAGAGCCTTGCCATATCAGCGCACTTCCCTTCTTCTGTGGGTTCTCTATCACTACGCGAAACCGCGGGTAAGGCGACAGCACCCATCCTTACTGATTTACCAAGCCTAGTCGAAACTGCCATCTCGGACCAATCTTACACTTATGAGTCTCTGTAAACAAATTTTGTGAGAAGTTCAATTTATCAGTTAACAAATAAAGAGAATTAAGATGAAATGAAATCGTAATAAAAACAATTAAAATGTACTACATTATTATAGGCGTTTAGATAAAATAGATTTATAATTTTACAATTTCCATGTCCTATTAATTCCAAGAATTCCTAAATAAACTATAAACTATAAAATGCTATCTTATTATTATTAAGAAAAAGGATCTAAAGAAAATAAACAAATAACATAAGCAACAATTGCGATAAACACAAAAGGCACAAAACAAACATTTGTAAAGTAAGTAAACCAACTTCAGAGATTTAGTGTTTTGCAGGCTCTTTCATCTGGAAGTAACCATTCAGAAATCACATTAAGGCAACGAGAGCGCTCGGTCGGAACTACGATCAAATAAATCTACATCACTCGAGATCGCACTCAAAAACACTTTATCCTTTCTTTTTATTCCCAGGCCTGTCTATCGAAGCGAAGTAGGTGTTTCAAGTGAACCCCTATTATTAAAATAAATAATATAACTGATTTAAATGAAAAATGGAAATATACGAGCGTTCTCTTACTTATTTTTTTGTATGTAAATTTGCAATAGTAAGTACAATAGCCAACAGCAATAGATTGAGACAGCCAGGAATAAACCCAGTAAGATATGAAAAATATCTCACTGGGTTCTTTACTGGTTCATCCTTGGATCTTCCTTGGAGGTTGGGATTTTCCGAACCCACTGCACAGGTAAAGAAAAACTTGACATCAAATTTTTATTAAGTATGTGTATTGATCAAAAGTATTCTATTCTAAAAGGGTGTATTGGCGGTATAAGAATATCTACTACCCCATATCATCCCGTGGGTGCCGTAAGAGACCACAGAGGGAAACAGATCAAGAGATGAGCATCCTAACAACAAGTAGAAATAAAAAAATGCAGTCAACTATGTATATTAAATATCCCTCCTATGAGGCCTATGTTCAGCAGGGGACCTGTGTGTTAATAGGCTGATAACGGTAATTCTAAAGTTCATTTCAGTCTTTAGATGTGGTAACAATCCTGTAATCTTCTTGTTTGACTAATGTTTTATAAGACAAGGAACATTTTTAGCAGTCTTAAATAGATGGAGGAGGTTTACAATTCGACTGTATGTTTTAGAGGGAATTTAGTAAACTTTTTTGTTTGATTATCGTTTTATAAGATAAGGAACATTTTTAAGTGAATTTAGATTCGAGTTGAAGCAAAGGTAAAATAAAATAAAGACGTTAAGATGTGAAAATTCGAAAACGACAAATTCTTCGCAAAGGTCGGGGAAAAAATTTCTTCGTATTTTATATACAAATTCAAGATATTTTTTTCGAAGTTTAATTGTATTTAATTAAAATATATATGTGCCATTTTGTTCGATAACTTGTTACCATCATATAGGTAGAGTCAAAATCCCATTGCTGTAAAAAATTATGGGATTTTTGAAAAAAATTGCGACAAGTAGTTTTGACAGTCCTCTCTTGATGTTAACCTAACACTGCTCAAAGAATTCTCAAGAAACCGAAACAGGTGAAAATCTGAGGGTACAAGGCCAAGAATATATGGGGGATGCATTAACACTTCCCAAAGAAGCTCTCTCAATTTTTGTTGAGTGGTCAAAATATGTGTGATCTGGCGTTATCATGATGAGAGACCACTCCTTTTCTGTTGATCAATACCGGCCGTTTTTTCTCAATTTCTTGCTAGAGTCGCATTAGTTGTTGGCAATGGAGATCGATAGTTTTACCCGGCGGTAAAAGCTTCAGTACTTCGATATACTGACAGTCAACTTGGCACCGCTGAAGGGACTGCAGCATCGCCCAAATTTCGACGGAATTAAAGGCTTTCTCATAGTCCACATACGCAAGGCAAAGTGGCAGATTATACCCCTCTGTCTTCTGTACAATCTGCCGCAGGGTATGTATGTGGTCCATGGTACTAAAGCCTTTTCGGAAACCGGCTTGTTCGGGAGGCTGGCAGTCGTCAAGTCTGCGTGCGAGATGATTCATAATGACTCTCGAAAACAGCACGTAGACGCGGCTCAGAAGGCAAATCGGTCTGTAGTTCTTCAAGAAAGCGTAGTCGCCTTTCTTGAAGAACAAGACCATCGCCTTTCTGCTCCACGCCTCCGGAGTAGTGCCACCATGGAGGACGGAATTAAAGAGCTTCTGAAAGACTTCAAGTTCCAGTTTTCCACCCGCTTTCAAAAGCTCCGCTGTAATTCTATCCTCGCCCGGGGACTTGCCGTTTTTAAGGTGCTGGAGAACCATTCTAATCTCGCTCAGACTGACGTCCGGGATATCTTCGGAATAGTGTCGGATAAGACTCGCTCTTGGATCGTTACTCACACTTACGTGTGGCTCCATGTGTACAGCTGCCCATAAAACCTCTCAATCTCACTCAAAATCTCAGGTGTCCCGAAAACGATGCTGCCATACTCGTTCTTCAGCTTTGACAGTTGGCTCTTTCTGGCAGACAGATCTCTGGCAAAGACTTTGGAGCCTTGGTACGGCTCGATCGCTTCTTCAATACAAGCTGTATTGAAATTGCGCAAGTCCCGCCGCATGCATTTGGAGATCTGTCTGTTCAGTTGCCTGTACGCTGTCAAATTTACTGAAGACTATAGCTTCATTTCCCGTCTAACAGCCATGAGATTAAGAGTGTGATCGGAGAGTTTTTGTGTTCTTCTGTGGCGAGTCTTGCAGAACTTAGCTCCGACCGCATGGACAGTTTCCACGAGCTTGTCATTCATATCATCCAATGCAGTGCAATCTTCTAGGCACTAAAAACGGTTTTGTAGCTCGAGCGGAAAGGTTTCGGGACTCTGGATTTAGAGCACGAGAGGGGCGGAGCGTTGACTTCATTAGACGAGACTTCTCCAACTTAACGTTGTAAGTTCAGTGTGCCTCTAACCATTCGGTGATCGCTACCAGTTTTCACCCTCGCGATCACTAAGACATCACTGAACAGTTGTCGTCTGGTCGGCATAATGAAATCAATCTCATTTTTTGTCGAACCGTCGGGGCTTGACCAGGTCCACTTCCTGTGGGGCCGCTTCTGGAAGAAAGAGTTCATCATAAAGAGTCACTCTTTCTACATGAAGGCGGCCAGCTGCTTGCCCCTTGGGTTCCGTTGCCCTATTCCAAATTTCCCTCCTTTCAGCTCACCGTTCTCTCTTGTGCCAAGTTTTGCATTGAAGTCTCCCATTAACACCATATATTGGGTTTTGGAGGAATGCATGGCTCTAGAAATATCCTCATACATTTCCTCCACCTCCTCATCGGAATGTGCCGAGGTTGGTGCGTAAACCTGTATGACCTTCAGTGAATACCGTTTGGTGATTCTGAGTATAAGGTACGCAACCCTCGTCGACATACTCTCAATCTTTACAACGTTGTTAACGAGAATCTTGTGGACGATAAATCCGACACCTCCTTTGGACAGATGGTCGCCCTCCCGGTGATAGAGCAAGTTGCCGAATTCGAGGATTACCGTGTCCTCCCCCTTTCTTCGGACTTCGGATAATCCTATAATATGCCAGCGAAACTTGTCTATCTCTTCTTCCAGCTCCACGATGTTCTCGTCAGTCCTCAGGGTGCGTGCGTTGTATGTTGCCAGGTCGAGTCGTTTTAGGTGGCAACCGAACCTCCACCGGAGATTCTTAGCACCCCCTGCCCCGCCGTTACCATCGTCGCCACTGCAGCCAGGAATAGCGTGGCCGCCGGGGGACTGGGGGCCGTCTCTTTGTTGCTCTACTCATTGGGGGGTATTTGCCATAGTTGCCACACTTGGCGAGCAGGTTGGCGACCGCAGTTTTTTTTTATTGTACTTTTGCTGTTATCAGAAAGATGCTGCTACCCATCTCCTGCCTATTTCCCTTTGTCGCCTTTTACGACACACACGGGAAGATATGGGGTAGTGGATATTCTTAACCGCCACTACACGGCAAATTATTAAAATATGATATATTATATGTTATTTTAATATTGGTACACAATATTATCCTAAAATTACTATCCAATATTACCACAATTTTGCGATGCAATGTTATCACAATCTTGCTAGTAACGTAAAAAAGCGGACATAAGAATCTTGCAGTAATATTTCATAAATATTTCGTGCAATATTAGAACGTTACCGAATAATATCCCTGCAACATTCTAACAATATTTTGTGCTCTATGGGGTGCTTATATACGTGGATACAGCCATGCTCCAGCTATATTAGTATTATAGTTGTAGCACGAATGGGTCGATTCACTAACGACCACGCTCTCACAAAATACCGGCGTAAAATAGCAGCTTAATGCTGTTGTGTTTCGTATGGTGAGTGTAGAGAAACGGAGACCCTTTTTATTGGACAAGAGGCATTCCATATTAGTTCTCACGGGTGACATCGCATCTGCATTTTGATTCTTTATTGTGGATAAATGTAGATATCTATGGGTCACAGCAATCACTTACCATTCAGGTGGACTGTGTGCTCGTTTTTCACCCTAACCTACAAAAAAGGCAGGTGTCCTCGCGATGTTTTCATTCACCGCCGAGCACGTGATCAATCAGCACTTAAAATTACAATTAGTGTTACTTAATTTAAATAATATTTATTTAGAGATTCATTGATTATTTTAATTGAGCATACATCCTCTGGCCACAGTTTTATCTGATATAAAAGAACGTTAACGGTTAAAAAGGGGTAAAAAATCTACTCAGTCGAATTTTTTACAAAATATTTGTAAAAACTTCGACTGAGTGTTCCGGTTATAAATTGAGATTGAGATTGGAGATGAAAAATGGAGACTGAAATTATGTTCGAAATTCTTTTACTTTCGAAACTTTTTTAAACAAAGTAATCGAACTCTATAGACCTCAAAACGTTTACATGTACTGAGATTTGGACTTACGAAAATCAACCCCATTACAATAGCTAGCAAAATTTTAGAATAAGAACATTGAATTCTTAGATTATTTACTCTAGACTTAAGTACATCTAAGACGGAATTATAGAACATTCTATCAACAGGTTATGAAGCACTTTCCAACATTCGTCAATAAAGGTCGTGTGCCGTGTGTACATCGCCTATTAAGAGTTGTAATATAAATAAAGACCGCGGCAACAAGTGGGTCACCCGGGGCGCCCATACTCACACCCCTTCATATTCCCCGGGTCATGAACACAAATGTTCATGACCTATTTTCCAAAAAAAATCCCTACGATTGAAACCGAGGAAAATGGTGTATTATCTAAATGTTTACTTAATCCATTTGTCTGCAAAAAGTTTTGAACGCAGCTGAGGCGTGATTTCTCTGTTTCAATCTTAAATAGTAGCATGCGTTAATTATTCGACACTTTTAATCAAATTTTCATTTTAACTTACTCTCAACCACCTGGCTGTACTTGATTTATAAAAAAAAATAATTAAGAGAGCTATCTGTTCGATCTCTAGCTTTAGGTACAATGTTTTTTTTTTTAAATCTATTATAAGCCAGAGCTTCGATACCACCTGGTAATAAGTGGTTGTGGAGCCCTAGATGGTAAATTACATTGTGTTAGCGTAACAAAAGCCTGTTCATTCTTCTTGAAAACATCTAAACTGTAATAAGATGGCAAGACAGACGCCGGTAAACTATTCCCCAACCTTGCTTACGCATAGCGAAAGATGAAGCAAGCCGAGGTTCGAATCATCAAAAGTTGGTTCGAATGCGTGAAATATCGAACAAAGGAATGAAGACGGCTTGGTTTTCCAATAATGGAAAGGAGAACGAAGAATCAGGCCATGTTTTTCCTTCGCACTCATTTCTAAATGCAAACTATATAATACTGTTGCCTTGACGGAAGCAGTAGATGATTAAGAACTTCACACAGTAAATTATATTTGACAATATACAATATATATTCGACTACAGGAGGAAAATATTTTCAAATATTTCGAACACAAATCACACAGACACAGGCAATCTTTGTGTATTTCATCTACGTTACGTATCCTTGGATAACTGACCTACCTATGAGATACGACACAGTAAGACCAATGGTTCTAGAGATATTCATGCATTACTAAAAGTGAAAATAGAGTTTTTTCTAGTATTGCTTAAAGTTCAATATTCAACAGCCCTAGAATAGTTGTAAACAGAATTTTAGTTTTACGGCAAGTTTCCATTTTTGTATTTCATTTTCTAGAGACAATTGTAACATAATTGCTACTATAAACTCCATTAAAACATAACCACGAGAAAAGCAATAGAAACTCGAATATGGTTGTCTTGATAGTGAAATTCAATAATATCGGAATAGAGGAAGCTCTTGAGGTCTGTCATCTGCCCACCACATTGTTCACGTAGAATAGACTAGAATAGACAATAACTTGTACAGTAATACATCTATACATATAATAAAAATGTAAATAGCAGATGTCTGTACATTTTAAATTTTTGTAATAAAAGTGATTGAGAGGTACTTTTATTAAGGAATTAAATACATTTCTACCATTTTTAGATTTTTCTGTCCGTCTGTCTGTCTGTCTGTTTGTTTGTTAACGTATCACGTATAAAGTACTAATTTATATCATAAGAATCATTAAGGAAATTATTAAGTGTATCTTCGGGTTACATTTAGTCTTTATTTCATTAAAATCACTTTAAATCTTTACATATACATATATTAAAAATGGTGATAGAATGTTGTGACTGTTTCTGTACATTGTATAGTATATTAATTTGTGACTAAAATCATTATGGGGACTGAAAATCATTAAATAAGTACATTTTTATAATTTTTAGAATTGTATTGTCTGACGGTTTGTCTATTTGTTTATGAACGCATGACGTTTTGAGTAAACATCTTTTTTTTTCGATTATATCCTTAAGAAAATTATAAAACGTATTATCGAGTTCATTTAATCTTTGTTTTATTAAAATTGGTTAATTCTATCGAAAGTTATGATTATTATTTTGAAATCTAGGTTCGAATCTGTTTAAAGGCGCCATACAATCTCAGAAATAGTAATAAAAATATTCATGTATAAAAAAACGTTCTACTATAATATATTAAAATTTATACTTAAAACACAGTAAACAAAAAAATATGTTTTCTTTTAATTAAAAAAGGATGTTTTCTCACAAAGAACTTTTCTGAATTGCGGTCTGTTCTGAATTTTTCGCCGGTGAATCGTAGTGATACTCACTGAAGAAATTTGTGCCCAACCGTGTAGGCTAAAAGCAGAAACATCACCAGAAACCAGAGAAGAAATACGCCCAAGCTATACGACGAAACTCGATTAAAAGTATCAAAATTGCAACAAAAAGTCGCAATATTGTTTTTAAAGCCAGAATCCCTCTAATACCAAATAACTTTCCTTTCAGTTTTAAGCGTGTTCAGTTCCCAGTCAGCGTGTGTTATGCGATGACCGTAAGTAAAGCGCAAGGTCAAACTTTACGCGTTCCAGGAGTGGACCTCAGTATTGTTTTGCACATGGCCAACTCTACGAGTAGGTATGTTGCTTTTTCCCGCGTTAGTAGGCCCCGTAACCTTTTTGTGTACGCCCCGGCTAGTCGCCTTCTAACGTCGTTTACACAGAAGCTCTATCATAAACGACTTAGAACTTAAAAGATAACGATTTATTTTGTTACCACTTATTGATACAGTAATAATATAAATATAAATTAAATCCAAACTCAAGCATACAACTGCAAGACTTCAAGATACTGTAAGTTCATACTGCGTAGATCGGACCGAAGATTAATAATGTTTAATCTGGAGTTAGGCGTGGTTAAACATGACATTGGGACGTCAAACACTTCAGCCCCCCCCCCCCCCCCACGTAATCATGGGTGCTGCAAAGTACTCGAAATGTCGGGAATATAAAATAAGTTAATATATGCGATAAAATCCGTAAAGCTAGTATATAATATACATCAACCTTTATCAGTCAAACGTTCGATTTTATCCATTAGCAATCCGCCCCGGCTTCGCACGTGTGATTTCTGGATCTCGACAGTTGCTGTTGCACCCCCTACCGTGTCTAATTGTGAATCTAAACCATTCTTGAATCAACTTAATCACACACACAATTTTTTTTATAGAAGAGGGGGCAAACGAGCATGCGGCTCACCTGATGGTAAGTGACTACCGCCGCCCATGAACAACCGCAACACCAGGGGAATTGCAGATGCGTTGCCGGCCTTTTAGAAAGGTGTAAACTCTTTTCTTGAAGGTTCCTAAGTCGTATCGGTCCGGAAAATTCACTGGTGGTAATTGATTCCACAAGGAAGTTGTCCGAGGGAGAAAACTTCTTCTAAATCGCACAGTGGTGGACCGCCAATCATCCAGATGGTATGGATGGTAACGCGAGTTTTGTCGCGATGTGCGATGGTGAAATTGAGCGGCTGGAATTAGTCCGAACAATTCCTCAGAGCACTCCCCGTGATAGATGCGGTAAAATACGCAGAGAGATGCAACATCTCTACGCAGTGCCAGTGTATCGAGCCGATCAGAAAGAACTCGGTCGTCGACGATTCGAACCGCTCTGCGCTGGATACTGTCAAGTGGAAGGAGCTGGCACTGGGGTGCCCCGGCCCAGAGATGAGAACAGTATTCCATGTGGGGCCGAACTTGCGCTTTGTAAAGTTGCAAGTGATGTGCCGGCACGAAATACTGTCTCGCTCTGCTGAGCACGTCAAGCTTTTTAGAGGCCAATTTGGCCTTCCCTTCCAAGTGACCACGATACTGCACACTATTCGATATGTTGACGCCAAGGATTCCGATACTAGCTGAGGCAGCAAGGGGAGTGCCTTGAAACTGAGGAGATACGACAAAGGGGTTCTTTTTAGCGGTAAACGCGCAAACTTGTGTCTTCTGGGGATTGAACTGGACTAGATTTAGTCGGCCCCAATCCGAGACTTTGTTAAGCAAAGACTCGACTTCAGCCACAAGTTTGTCCCGGTACTCAGCGACGTTTTCCCGAGAAATATTGGCACGGCCGGTATATAAGGCATCACCAGTGCTGTCGTCTGCATAGCAATGAATGCTATCAGTTAGCAACATATCATTGATATGCAGGAGAAACAGCGTTGGTGATAGCACGCAGCCTTGTGGAACACCAGCGTTGATAGGCTTGAAATCAGAGCATGTACCGTCTACTACGACCTTGATGCTCCGATCAGCAAGAAAACTGGTCTCCCCCTTGGACTCTACTGCCTCCGCCCATCTATGAGTCAGATAGACTAGAAGATCACCAGCTGATCGACCTCGACGAAAACCGTACTGGCAGTCACTAATCAGCTGGTGATCCTCAAGGTACCTCATGAGCTGGCAGTTTATAATGGATT
Organism: Parnassius mnemosyne; assembly: GCA_963668995.1. Taxonomy (NCBI): domain Eukaryota; kingdom Metazoa; phylum Arthropoda; class Insecta; order Lepidoptera; family Papilionidae; genus Parnassius; species Parnassius mnemosyne. The sequence continues at coordinate 23,980,536 of CAVLGL010000080.1, forward strand.
CCATTATTTTGGAGAACAAGGAGGTGATGGCAATAGGCCTGTAGTTGGACGGGTCTGAGCGATCGCCTTTTTTAGGGATCGGATGGACCAAAGCTGTCTTCCATGAATTCGGGACTACGCCTTGGGAGTAGGAGTACCGGAAAAGACGCGTTAAAACCGGTGCCAACTCCGGAGCACACGTCTTCAGCACAATGGGAGGGACTCCATCGGGCCCACTCGACTTGCTGACGTCCAGGGAGAAGAGTGCCCAAGGGTAAGATACAAAAAAAGACCGCATCCCGTCCCAATCAGCTGACCTATAGTGCCAAACACGGCGGCAAGCTGCAGATCGCAACTGCGATTGGAGCGTGAGTGGCACCGTACTCCGGATCAGACAATGGTCCGAAGAGCCCAGAGGGGCATCGACGGAGACTACTCTATCCGTCCGGATGAGAGGTCAGCAGAAGGTCCAACAGGGAAGGTATATGATCCTCCACATCTGGGATCCGCGTAGGCGAAGTAACCTGCTGAGTTGTGTTAGACCATATGCCAAAGCAAAGTCATAGACAGATCTACCCGCATGATCGGTTAAACGAGAACCAAGCCATTCAGCGTGGTGGGCGTTAAAATCACCGAGTATCACGATCTTGATGCGGTTGGGACCTGTGTCGGCATTACCGCTATGGGACCTATAGGGGCACCCGTAGACGCGGGGATGGTCGTCGCTGTCTACGCGCAGCCATAGGATGGACAGGTCCGTACCTTCAAGACTGCCGATTTATAATCGATCCCCCCGTTTAGGTGGTGTTCAGTCACAAACACACGGACAGAAGTATTATATAGATAATGCGTGTAATATATATACAAACTTTCCTCTTTAATCATTCTATCTATTTATGAAAACCGCATCAAAATCCGTTGCGTAGTTCCAAAGATATACGCGCACAGGCAGCGGGAAGCGACGTTGTTTTATACTATGTAGAGATAAGCATTTATATAGGGCATTTTACTCAGTTTTAAAACTATAGGGAGGTTCCTTCTTCTTTGTTCTATTTGGTATCCAATATTTACTACTAACAAATTACTTCATAATTTACTAGTAATCAATAAACCTAACCTTAAAAACGAGCGGTTCAGATTTCAAAAACTGATTTCTAAAGATTCTGTTTAAACAACCGTATCAAAAATTTTAAGAACAGTTGTTAGCAAACTTTAGTTTTTACACCAAATCTTCAAAAACTTTACATAAATTTTCAATTTATATAACAAACACTAAAACTATTTAATACTAGCAACTAGCCCCGGCTTTTCCTGGGTAACAGATATTAATGTGGCGTTATTTCAATTTAAGATAATGAAAAGAAATTTATTTTCTCAATTTTTAGTTTTTTTTTAAACATCAACGTTTTGCCATTGTGAAGATTGTACCGGACAGACAGACAGACAGACATACGAACCGAAATTGTAAAAATTCCTATTCATAACTCAATGGAAAAGGCATTAGGTACAAAAACTTCAATTTATATATATATATATAACTTAAAAAAGAAAAATATTAACTAAACCACTCCAAACACTCCTATATAATCCATTAATTAAATAAACCAACCAACCACCAACACATTTCGATAAAAATAAAACATCTAACTCACTGCTACATTGTAACAGTAGGTAGTCGGCAGTAGTCACTTACGATCACGTGGATGGATGCTCGTTTGTCCCTTTTCTATATAAAAAAAAAACCACTAAACTTTACAATCGAAATCATAAAAGTAATAAGCTAAAAGTACTCGTAGTAAGTTATATGCTAAGTTAATTTAAGCCATTATTAACATTTACTACACAAAATAATGGAGGGAAATGGATGTTGTTTATAATCCTCTGAATATTTTTTTATCAGAATTGTACTAAAGAAAAAGAATTAGTGTAGTTATCGCCACTTTCCCGTTCACTGTCTCGGTTTTCATCACGGTGCTCTCGTTTTACAACGTCCGCTACAAATTAGCTTTGTTGCAGTCTTACCTTGTTCCTTCCACCGGAAAAGCGTTTTTTATCATTCTTTGTAAATTACTCTCCCCTTTTGAATTCAGAGTGCTACCTTCTATTTCGCTTTGAAGTAGAACCGACTATTCTACTTTAGTTCTACATAATTGCGCCTTAATTTGATGTTCCGTAAACGAACACATATATATCATGTTGTTTTGCTAGCACGTCCAGGTGATGTACAATTTTAGCATCGCCAATACGATTGCTGGTCTTATTCGATTCGCTTGATTAGTAGTAACTACTCGCCTTTGAAAATGAGGGTGAGTACCCAGCCCCTGAGTTACCATGGTTAATTTATATAATACAGCCAACGCTCATAAAGCTACGAAAATTAATAACAAATTTCTGTCAATACACCGTTTACTTATCTACCTAAGGACTATTTTAAGAAGGATATTTAAAAATAATTATCACTACCCTGTAGTGATAATTATTATACAGTTACACAATATACAGATCTAACTTTTTACAAAGCTCAAGTACGAACATGCATCGAGTACTGTGGTCACCTTTGGGATGACTCAGCAAAATATCAACTTGACAGCTTAGTTCAAAGCCGCCTAGTTGCTTGTTTGTCGGTCTTCTGCAGATTGTACTTCGGAGAGTGTGCCTGTGAGCTTCATAAGCTTATACCGCTATCTCCATTCTCCTATCGGAGTACCATACCTTTACCATCCACACTTGGTTGACATTCGGAATATTCGCACTTAGCGCTATAACTCATCATTGATTTTGAGGAGTGGAATGCCCTGCCGGAGTCTGTTTTCCGAGTGCCTATAACCTGGATCTCTTCAAGGTGCATGTTAACAGGCTTCTTCTAGGCAAACTCGTTCCATCATAGACCTCATCTTTGCACTCGGGCCAGATGGAGTTCAAAAGTAAGCCCATCTTTAATAAATAAAAGTTAAAGAAAACAGATCACGATCCAAGGACAGAACTAAACTGAACTGAAATATGTGTAAATGAATCAGAAACGAATGTTATTATAAATTTATTGTGTCCTGATAAAAATAAATACTTAAGAAACCAATATATATGCCAAAATATTTATTTATGACAATTCTTTACGTCTTGAAGAACCGTTCAAGAATCGGTCGCTTCTGAACACAAAGTTGGAAGAGATAGCTTGCGAGGCGAGAGCGGAGCAATAAAAAACTTGCAGCCAAGTTCAGGAGACGACAATATTGATTTTTCCGTGTCCGACTTATTTCATTCCCCATCTGTTGCTCTCCATAAAATTTACGGCTGTATTACTAGGTCGTTATTTTTGTATGTAGAGTTTTATCACTACGAATATGCCGTTGCTTACCGTGACGAGAGAGTTTCAACGCTCATTTTTATCGATATAGCTAATTCACAAACCTTTTATTAACACTTACATAAATAGTAAATCAAATTTTCGAGATATATAACTTTGTAAAGTATACATGGCTTGTGGAGTCGTGGTACATCAGTAGTTAAGCCATCGCTGTTCATTTTACAGTGCGCGAGCAGCCCGGGTTCAATCCCCGCCGGGCGTGCTAGACGCTGAAGTAAACCTGTACGTCTGAGAAATAAAAAAATAATAATAAATAATAAAAAATATTTCAGACATGTAAAGTCGGCCAACACGCATTGGGGCTGCATGGCGGACATTCCCTTGCCCTAAAATACTCTCAGTCTATACATAAAATATAAAGTATATACCGCGTTTGCAAAGACAAGGAATTAACGCACGTGTACCACCAAATCGGAGTATAATTTTGGCAACAAACCAAAGGCTGTTAGACTTTGGACAGTTCACCACTCCGTCACATGGAAGTGCTGGAGGTGATCATCTGTCGAAAACGCAGTGATCGAGTTTTTCGAGTGAAACCCCCGTGCTAGTATCAATGATGCAGCTCGAGAATTTTGAGTTAGCTAAGTACTAGGTGTGGAAACTACTGAATTCTTTTGGATATCACCCATTTCATTACCTAACGTGTGCAAGCACTGAAAAATAACGACGGTCCACCTCGAAAACAGTTTTATGAATGATTGTTGTCAAACATTGATAATACTAACAATATGTGGACTGACGAAGCCCTATTTACGCGTGTAGGGTTTTATAATAGTCCGAAAATGATAAAAAAACTATTGTTTAAAACTTATTGTTGTAAGCCGTACTATTAAATCAAACCCTGAAGTGAAAAAAGATAATCAACTAATTAATAAAAAGGAAAGCATCCTGTAAAGATTATGAAAAATATTTTTTTTAAATGAAAGAGTGTTAACATATATCTGCCGTGTAGTGGCGGTCAAGAATATCCACTACCCCATATCTTCCCGTGGGTGTCGTAAAAGGCGACAAAGAGAAACAGACAGGAGATGGACTGCAGCATCTTCCTGATAATAGCCAAAATTACAATAAAAAAACTGCGGTTGCCAACCCGCTCGCCAAGCGTGGCAACTATGGCAAATATCCCCCTATGAAGAGAGTAACAAGGAGACGGCCCCCCAGTCCCCGGCGGCCCCGCTATTCCTGGCTACGGTGGCGATCATGGTAACGGCGGGGCAGGGGGTGCTAAGAATCTCCGTTGGAGGTTCGGTTGCCACCTTAGACGACTCGACCTGGCAACGTACAACGCACGCACCCTGAGGACTGACGAGAAGATCGTGGAGCTGGAAGAAGAGATAGACAAGTTACGCTGGCATATTATAGGATTGTCCAAAGTCCGAAGAGACGGGGAGGACACGGTAATCCTCGAATCCGGCAACTTGCTCTATTACCGGGAGGGCGATCATCTGTCCCAAGGAGGTGTCGGATTTATCGTCCACAAGTCTCTCGTTAACAACGTTGTAAAGATCGGGAGTGTGTTGACGAGGGTTGCGTACCTTATACTCAGAATCACCAAACGGTATTCACTGAAGGTCATACAGGATTACGCACCAACCTCGGCACATCCCGATGAGGAGGCGGAGGAAATGTATGAGAATGCATTCCTCCAACGGGACTCTTTATGATTAACTCTTTCTTCCAGAAGCGGCCCCACAGGACGTGGACCTGGTCGAGCCTCGAAGGTTCGACAAAAAATGAGATTGACTTCATTATGACGACTAGACGACAACTGTTCAGTGATGTCTCCGTAATCGTGAGGGTGAAAACTGGTAGCGATCATCGAATGGTTAGAGGCACAATGAACCTAAACGTTATGTTGGAGAGGTTTCGTCTAATGAAGTCAACGCTCCGTCTACCTCGTGCTCTGTCCCAAAGTCCTGAAACTTTTCAGCTCGAGTTACAAAACCGTTTTCAGTGCCTAGAAGACTGCAATGAAGTGGACAATATGAATGACAAGCTCGTGGAAACGATCCATGCGGTCGGAGCTAAGTTCTGCAAGACCCGCCGCAGTAGAACACAAAAACTCTCCGATTACACTCTTAATATCATGGCTGTTAGACGGGAGATGAAGCTACATTCTTCAACAGATTTGACAGCATGCAGGCAACTGAACAGACAGATCTCCAAATGCATGCGGCGGGACTTACGCAACTTCAATACAGCTTTTATTGAAGAAGCGATCGAGGTAGGCTCGCTTTAGTGAGATTGAGAGGTTCTATGGACAGCTGTACACGTCATCGTTGGAGTCACACGCAAGTGTGAGTAACGATCCAAGAGCGAGGCTTATCCGACACTATTCCGAAGATATCCCGGACGTCAGTCTGAGCGAGATTAGAATGACTCTCCAGCATCTTAAAAACGGCAAGGCCACAGGCGAGTATGGGATTACAGCGGAACTTCTGAAAGCGGGTGGAAAACCGGTACTGGAAGTCCTTCAGAGGCTCTTTAATTCCGTCCTCCATGGTGGCATTACACCGGAGGCGTGGAGCAGAAGTGCGGTGGTCTTGTTCTTCAAGAAAGGCGATAACGCTCTCTTGAAGAAATACAGACCGATTTCCCTTCTGAGCCGCGTCTACGTGCTGTTTTCGAGAGTCATTACGAATCGTCTCGCACGCAGACTTGACGACTTCCAGCCTCCCGAACAAGCTGGTTTCCGAAAGGGCTTTAGCACCATAGACCACATATATACCTTTCGGCAAGTTGTACAGAAGTCCGAGGAGTACAATTTGCCACTCTGCCTGGCGTATGTGGACTATGAGAAAGCCTTTAATTCCGTCGAAATTTGGGCGGTGCTGCAGTCCCTTCAGCGGTGCGAAGTTGACTGTCGGTATGTCGAAGTGCTGAAGTGCTTGTACAGTAGGGCTATGATGGCTATCCGAGTACAGAACCAGAGTACGACACCTATCCAATTGCAGAGAGGTGTAAGACAGGGGGACGTTATATCCCCGAAACTCTTCACCGCTGCATTGGAAGACGTTTTCAAGCTTCTAGACTGGAAAGGATACGGTATTAACATCAATGGCGAGTACATCACTCACCTTCGATTTGCCGACGATATAGTCCTTATGGCAGAATCGCTGGAGGACCTAACCACTAAGCTCAATGACCTCAATAGTGTCTCCCAACGGATAGGTCTTAAGATGAACATGGACAAAACAAAGATTATGTTTAATGTCCATGTCACACCTATGCCGGTAGTTGTTGGGAGCACTAAGCTCGAAGTTGTTGACGAGTATGTTTACCTGGAATAAATAGTTTGACTAGGTAGGTCCAACTTTGACCGAGAGGTCAATCGACGGATTCAACTCGGCTGGGCAGCGTTCGGGAAGCTACGACACATCTTCAAAACATCACATGTCAGACATACCTCAAAACCTTAAAACGAAATTGTACAACCAGTGCGTATTGCCAGTGATAACTTACGGATCTGAGACGGACTGCTGGCCGTATGAGGGAGCTCAAGGTCGCTCAGCGAACTATGGAGAGGGCTATGCTCGGAGTTTCTCTGCGTGATAAACTTAGAAATGAGGATATCCGGAGTAAAACCAGAGTAACCGACATAGCCCAACGGATTAGTAAGCTAAAGTGGCAGTGGGCCGGCCATATAGCTCGAAGAACCGACAACCGATGGGGAAGAAAGGTTCTTGAGTGGCTGCCTCATACCGGTAGGTGAATTGTGGGGCGACCCCCCACGAGATGGAGTGACGACCAGGTAAGACATGCAGGAAGTCGATGGATGCAGGTGGTTCAGGAACGTGCTTTGTGGCATTCCTTGGGGGAGGCCTATGTTCAGCAATGGACTTATGAAAGGCTGTAATGATGAAAACACTTTCAGAATTTAAACCTGTGCCCATCAGTGGAACGTACATAAACTGTTCATTGTTCTTCTTTCTTAAATTTTATTCATGTATAGAAGGTATTTTTAAATTACTTTTAAATATACTATCCCTCCTTGACGCATTTTATTCACGTATTTCATTTATAATACGAGTATTAAATATTTTATTTACCTATTATCTATCAGTATCGTTACACATACACATCTACATTGTGATGCTGATACCGCGCTGCCCCAATGCGTGTTGGTCGACTTCACATGTCTTTGAAACATTTTTAATTTTTTTATTTCTCAGACGTACAGGTTTACTTCAGCGCCAAGCACGGCCGGCGGGGATCGAATCAGGGTTGATCGCGTACTGTAAAATTAACAGCGATGGCTTAGCCACTGATGTACCACGACTCCACAAGCTATGTATACTTTACAAAATTTTATATCTTGATAATTTGATTTACTATTCATGTGAGTGTTAGTAAAAGGTTTGTGAATTAGCTATATCAATAAAATTGAGCGTTGAAAAACTCTCGTCACGGTAAGCGACGGCATATTCGTAGGAATAAAACTCTACATACAAAAATAACGACCTAGTAATACAGCCGCAAATTTTATGGAGAGCAACAGATGGGGAACGAAATAAGTCGGAGACGGAAAAATCAATATTGTCGTCTCACGAACTTGGCTGCGAGTTTTTTATTGCTCCGCTATCGCCTCGCAAGTTATCTCTTCTAACTTTGTGTTCAGAAGCGACCGATGTTGACGATTCTTCAAGACGTAAATAGATGTCATAAATAAATAAATTGGCATACATATTGGTTTCTACAGTATTTATTTTTATCACGACACAATAAATTTATAATAACATTTACATATATTATTTCAGTTCTCTCCTCGGATTGCGATCTGTTTTTTTTAAATTTATTTTTCTATTATAAATGGGCTCACTCTTGACCTCCATCTGGAACGAGGGCAAAGATGAGGTCTACGATGGAGCAAGACAGTGGCACTAAGGCCAAGTCTCACAATTCAAACTACCGACTAATCAGATTAGGACGTTGACATTGTTTTTGAGAAATATTTTACTGATATTTTTTAATAGGAGCACACAGTCCACCTGATGGTAAGTGGTTGCTGTGACCCATAGACATCCACATCTATCCTCAATAAAGAATCAAAATGAAGATGCGTTGTCACTCGTGAGGACTAAGATGGAATGCCTCCTTTCCAGTAAAAAGGGTCGCCGGTTCTCTACACTCACCATACGAAACACAGCAGCATTGAGCTGCTATTTTACGCTGGTATTCTGTGAGAGCGTGCTCCTACCCCAGTCGAGCCGACTCATTCGTGCTACTACTATACTATTAATATAGCCACAGCATGGCTCTACCACGTACAAATATTCCGATCTTAACTACTAAGTCACTGAATTCTTCTCCTGCCACCGAATCATTACTCAAACAAAATGTAAATGTGTGTTCAAAAAATTTTATATTTCGTAAGGAATCATCAAGAGATATTGTAAAATATTTTTAAACTACTGATATTAGAAAACCGCAGATCTCTGGGGGATTTCCGTTAAATTTTTTGCGTTTATAACAGATACAATCGCACCTCAACTAGCTATTATTTTTGTTATATATATGTTTATATATATGTTTTTATATATATATGTTTCTTGATTTAATGAAATATACTAAAGTAATACCTCTATTTAAATCTAGTAGTACATTGGACCCCACCAATTTAGTAAATTTTAGAAAAATTAGTCTTGATCAAAAGTTATTTTTAAATGTAAATAATTTATTTCATAAAAACCAGTTCGGTTTAACTAGAAGTCGCTTGACAACCGAGGCTGGTGTTGAGCTGATTACACATATCTTCAATGCATGGGAGAATCCGCAGAATGATTTGGGTATATACTGTGACCTATCCAAAGCCTTCGATTGTGTTCACCATGGGACATTAATCAGGAAGCTTCAACATTACGGTGTAAGAAGTGATGCTCAATTTATTATTTCATATTTAAGTAAAAGAACGCAAATAAAATAACGCAATTAAAATAACGCAAATAAATGTAAATTCTCGTCCCCTTTCTGTTTTTTTTATTGACTTACCTGCCATAGTAGGGGATAATCATGATATAGTATTATGTGCTGATAATACTTCATTAATTTTCAAATTAAAGCGACAATTACTTAAATATGATGAATTAAATAATACTATATCTAAATTAGTAAATTTAAATGGGGCGGAGCTAAGTTTTGTCGATACCACCATTTTTCTTAGAATCGCACTTGATTCGAAGATTCTATGGGGCCTATAGAAATTCTATTCTATATATTCTATACTCAGCATATGCTGTAAAACTAAGACTGAAAAAAGGTGAGAATCTTACGAGTGTTGAAACAGCTTATTTTACCTACTTCCATAGCACAATGTGGTATGGTATTCTATGGCGACACGCGACTGTCACTGAAATTATATTTGTTTTACAAAAGGGTGTCATATGAGCTATCTATAATTTAAAACCTAGTGTCGTTCAGACAAGTTCTCCCAATACATTTACGAAAATGTATGTACATAAAAATTAAGTCGTTTTAAAAAAATATGTCGTATTCATTCTGTAAATACTAGGAACAGACAGAAGCAAGTAGTACCAGTCACTCAACTCCACCGAGTCAGGAATTCATTCTTGGGGCGATGTATATGTCTTTACAACAAAATCCCAGAAAATATACAAAATTAGACCTCCTTAAAGTTCAAAAACTTTATTAAATAAAGTTTGCATAAAAAGGGTTAATATAATTTTAAGGAATTATGGTTGATAATAATTCCTGGGAATGGAGTAATCGCTATCAAGCTATTTCTAATTGTTTTGTGGTGTAAAGTGCATTTGTATTTCTAATTATATGTTATTAATTGCGAAATATATATGACTGTAAACTTTTATGTTCTTTAAAAAAAAGTTTTGCTAGATTTCTTGCTGGTTCTTCCCAGGACAGAGGTATTTTCCGAACCAGTAGTGGTACATTAAACATAAGTGACTTTCAATAAGTAATATTTATTATATTGAATAAAAAAGTCTTTTTTATAGTATAGTCATGATAAATGAGCACGCAGTTTACCTGATGGTAAGTGGATACTATGGCCCATAGATATCTACATTTATTCTCCAATTAAAATCAAACTGCAGATGCGTTATCACCACTGAGAGCTGAGATGGACTGCCTCGTTTCCAGTAAAAAGGGTCTCCGGTTCTTTACATTTACCGTACGAAACACAACAGCATTAAGCTGCTATTTTACGCTGCTATTTTGTGAAAGCGCGGGCCAACCCTGGCCGACCCATTCATTCTACTACCATATAATATGCATCATGGCTCTACCACATATCTGTTTTTGTTTCTGTTACTGATATTATTCTTTTCTAACCCCACCAATTTAATATTTAAAAAACTCATTAGAAAGAAGTTATGTTAGAATGTCATATTGAATAGCTAAAATTGGTCAAAAACATTTTTTTTTTATTTAGAAAAGCAACTGCTGCACATTGACAGTTTAATAAAAGTTGCTCTCGGTCGATGCAAAGTTTATGGAGAAAAAAATCGAGTTTAAATTTTTCCCAATGTGTAATCAGAAAGAGATGATAGTATTATATCAAATATGCTTATCCAACATAAACATTTTAGAATGTACATAACAAACGCATACCTACTGAAAAATTTCTAAGATGATTTCATTGCGTGACTAGTATATATATTTATGTGTATGTATAATATGTATTTAAGTATGTATATATGTATATATATATATATATATATATATATATATATATATATATATATATATATATATATGTATGTATATATATATATATTATCTGTATACTGTAAATAAAAGCCGTGGTAGCTCTGGGGCTAAGCACCCCCGGTAAATTTCACAGTACACGAGCAACCAATGAAACAGTTAATTGCAATATTAAGTGCTGATTTACCACGTGCTCGGTGGTGAAGGAAAACATCGCGAGTAAACCTACATATCTGAGAAATAATATTTTGACGACATGAGAAATTCGCCAAAATGCATTGGGGCAGCGCGGCAGACATTTTCTTACCTTAAAACCCTCTTAGAAATGAGAGGAGGCCCAGCAGTGGGACGTATATGGGCTGTAACTTTAACTTTTATACTGTGTATTATATTATGTATATCTATAATAATTATTATTATATGCATGCACACTAAATCTGCTTCTCTTTAAACTGTCCAGTATCGAACCTGTTGGAAGAAATTTGAATATGAAATTAGCTGTGCCTTTGTACAAAAATATCTTTTTCAGTTTTACTTTGTAATAATACTTTTAACCCACATAAGTTTTTAAATAAATAAATAAAATTTACTCATTAAATAACATGTTAAAATTTTATTTTCTTCATTTACCGACCATGCCCTGGCTGCTTGTGCGAAATATTTATATTATAATCTTGCAAGTGTGTACACCATGAACATGCATTGTTGCTCTGTTTCGTCTTAAGCTACCCTGATCTAATGTACTGCTTACATGTGTAAAGAGATTAATAGTCTTGATGCAGTTACAGATACATAAAACAATTACTATATATTCTCGCCTAAAAACTATAAGTTATTTTATTTTCAAACTTTCGTGTTAACAGGATTCTAAATTCGAACCTGCGACATAGTAGTTAGATAATGATAATAATAATCCTCTAGACCGAATTTTAGTCATGATGGTCCGTCTCAACGCAGACTAGCTATCATTACTTACCATTAGGATTATAGTAGCCGAGTGTACGCAAGCACAGGTGCACTCTCTCTTCCCTTACTCGCACAGTCCGATGGGACGGCAATTCGACATGACCGAAAAGAGGCCAGGTGGTTGATTCTGATCAATGGCTTAACGCACTGCACTAGCTTATAACACGGGGGTGAAACACCGCCAATTCTTAGGATAGGCTGATACTGAGGACATCTTTCCTACGAGGCTGTCAGTAGTAGGTAGACGGGAAGCAGCGTCTAGGATTCGAAATGTCTGGTACCGACCTAAGCTAAGCGACTAAGTGCGACGATTACAGCAAATCCTTCTTACAGTGAGAGATTTTTTTTATTAAAAAAGAACGTTACCCCCACACTAGGATTTTCTCCTGTGTCGTGGAGGCAGTTTACAAACATAACACAACATAAAACATCCAGACCCGTAACAATTATTTGTAGGCCATAAAAATACTTGTTCCGTGCAGGATTCGAACCCGCGGCCCCCAGCGCAACAACTCATTGCTAAGCCACTGCGCCGTGAAAAAGGGGTGCACCTTTTGCATTTTCTATCTTATCTACCACGGGCATGGTTCTGAGGAAATGTTGGGATTAAATCCAACCGCCAAATTTCACGAACGCACATCGCGACAAACTGACGATCCCATTCACACCATCTGGATGCTTGGCGGTCCATCACTGTGTGTTTTACCAGGAGTTTTCTTCCTCGTATAACCTCTCTGTGGATTCCTTTATCACCGGCAAATTTTCCGGAGCGATACGACTTGGGGACCTTCAAGAAAAGAGCTTACTCCTTTCTAAAAGGCCGGCAATGCACCTGCGATTTCCCTGGTGTTGCAGTTGTTCATAGGCGGCGAAAACCATCAGATGAGACGCGTGCTCGTTTGCCCCCTCATCGTTAAAAATGTCCAATAATATCCAGCATAATAATCGACTTTTACGGCCTGATGAAAAAGTAGAAGTACCATATCTTACTTTGTGTTTTTTTTTTCTATTACAGATGGTGGCAACGGAAGACACCTCAAACACTGTACCCGGTCAAATCGAGTCGCCTGGTACCTTCGGCAAGTTAAGGCAGACGCTTTCGTCTTCTTTACTCACGGCTCAAGACAAAGGCAAGTAGAAAATTATTCTCAAAAATAATTTTGTTTTGATTGATGCTATGAAAGTTAAACATATTACCAATATTTTTCATAGCAAATGCGAATAAATTATTAACTGTTCAAGTTTAAACGTTCTAATGCACCTTTGCTCATCGTATGGAAACTTTCGTTGGCACGCGCAGTCAGGAAATCTCCATAACAACCTGTAACAGATGACGTTTTAAACTCGTTATGGAAGTTTTTACTCTGTGAAAAAACTACTTTGTACTGGATAAAAGCATTTTTATTTCTACCGGCACCTTAAAATTAAATACTAAAAAGTTAATTTTATTTATTCGTGTATCTACTCTTTAGAATTGATATAATGGCTGTGATTTATGTTTTAGCATACAATGAAGTGTGAGTAAGGGAGAAGTAATTTATGTGATAGAGTACGCTGCAAATATAAAATGGTTGTAGCACGAATGGGTCGTCTCGATCGACCACGCTCTTATAAAATACCAGCATAAAATAGCAGGTTCATGCTGCTGTGTTTCCTATGGCGAGTGTATAGAACCGAAGACCCTTTTTATTGATAACGAGGCATTACATTTTTTGAATCTTAATTGAGTATAAATGTCTATGGGCCACAGCAACCACTTAACATCTGTGTGTGTGTGTGGGTTTGTTTGGACTGTGTGTTCGTTTGTCACTCTTATCCTATAAAAAAGTATATATATCTGGGACAAATTTCTTCATTTCTTTTCTTTCCTTTTAAAAATAAATTACTCAAATACAAATAAGCGCCGTACATACACGTCTAATATAACAAGCTATTAACATCAGAGTTAAAATGTTACCCAGAGTTTCCGCTCCAAGATATCAACGCAATTTGCTACAAAATTAGGAAGGTAATAATTTCACAATATGTAGGAAATGTTGATTTATATTATGGTGCCTTTTGCTTTACTGTTATATAATACACGAATTAGAAATAGTGTTCTTAACTTCCAATTTGGAAGTTGTGGTAATGTAATACCATATAACTTACATGCTTTTTTTATATTCTACTAAGCCAGCGCTTATCTACGATCCCACCTGATGGTAAGTGGAGATGAACGTAACAAAAGCCTATTCACTCTTGCCTTGAAGACACCCCCACTGTAATCGGATGGAAAGAGAGTTTGTTATTGCAGAGCCGATTTACTTGCACTGGTTGATAAAGCTCCACCCTATAATAAGAGAGAAAATATCAAATACAGAAATTTGTGTTCGAAATTTATGGATTGTTTATTCTGCTATAAGTGAGTCGTCACCGAAACCTCAGCAGGATGCATCGCGTGCTGATAAGATTGACATTTGTTAAAAGAAATATCCTTTCATTATAATCCATTTTTAGCAATGGAGAATGAAATTTATTGTAACATCAAGAGTCGAAACAAGTGACTATTGTTTATCTATTAAAACAGTGTTTTATTTTGACCACTTGCACAAAAATTAGGTTATATTAGGTGTCATGTAGCCCAGCTAAAGGCAATATTGCGAAACTAACTATTCGTACGCCTATGGGAGCAACTTTAAAAGAAATAAAAAAAACAGACCAATAACAGAAAGGAATAAGTTTTATTAGTACTAGGTTTATGTGTACTTCTACTTACTTCATCATCATTATCATTACAGCCTATCGAAAGTCCTCTACTAAACAGAGTCCTCTCCTATATATTGCTTTCTAAGGGTGATATTCACCATAGTTGCCTCGATTATCAGCCTGGTTGGCAACCGCAGTTTTTAGTGTTCCGTTATTAAACAACAAGGATACCTTGTAAATTCGCCATGTTCGTCCATCCAACTATTCGCGGTCTTACTCAGAAACACCAGGTGCAACAAAGCTGTAATTTGGCATAGTTATGATAGAACAGTTATAGATATTAAGAAGTTTGTTCCGCCCAGTCCCACACCCCTTTTATAGTGCACAAATATGAATAAATAATTTTATAAGCTTGTTTTCTTCATCTTATTTTTTATCAATCTTTAAAAATTGTTGTACGAAGTTTACCTGAGTCGTCAGACTTCTCGCACCGTTGATGCTGCTCCTCTTTCTCTGGATATTTTACGCCTGGCGTTAAACATGGTAGAGCCATGCTGTAGCTATATTAATTGTATAGTTGTAGCACGAATAGGTTTGCTCAACTGGGGAAGGACCACGCTCTCACAGAATACCAGCGTAAATAACAGCTTAATGCTGCTGTGTTTCGTATGGTAAGTGTAGAGAACCGGAAACCCATTTTACTGGAAAAGAGGCATTCCATCTTAGTCCTCACGGCTGACGACGCATCTGCATTTTGATTTGCAAGATAGATCTACAGGCCATAGCTACCATTTACTATCAGGTGGACTGTGTGCTCGCTCGTCACCCTTATCCTATATTAAAATAAAAAACAAACGAAACGCCGTCTACCGAAGATCATAAGATCTTTCTGGAATTTTCCATAATAGTCTCTTGCGATACTCATGGGACGAAATGGAGTGGATTATCTTACGCCACAACCAAACGGCACGCATGACGTTTTATTTATATGCAACAGTTATGTCCCAAATTAAATATGAGTAGCGAATAATGATGATTTTCTCCCGGCCGATATACGAATGAAGCACGTTGTTATTCACAGAACAATAAGAACAAACCAATCCCGATAGTTAGTGTCTTTAAATAAGTTTCAGCTAAAATAAGAACTCAGCACTCGTGACTGTAACTAAGCAGGTACTATTACCACTAAGCCACAGCGTCATCATAATGTTATAAATTGATGTATCTATATCTGAAAACATTTATAATTTTATATATTGTCAATATTAATTAGAGTAGACCCTATCAAGCTAAATTTTAAATCCGTTGAGTGCTTCTGTTGCAAGCTCTATAAATCTGTCGTCGAAAACTTTAGTCGAATTGATACTTGACTATCCAAATACTTCTTTGATAGCTTTAATAAATCAGTCCCTTAAAATCTCACTCATAGTTGTAACGTTAGCGTTGTCTGATTCCAATCGACTGCCTTTTGTTTATTAAACATTTATCAATAAACAATACATATTATATTACACAAAATTAATGTTGTTATCAATAAAATGAATTTAAAGGTCAATAATCATGTTATTTTGCTTTTAAGTTCGCTTCGAAATCCATTGGTTGCTTTCGTTGCAAACTCTATCAATTTTCTGTCGTCGGAAGCTTTGATTGAATTGAAACTTGCCTTCCTAATTACATGTTTGATGCTGCCTTAATTAATCCTTTGAAATTTCAATCATAGTTGTAAGGATGGCGTTATTTGATTCGACTGCCTTTTGTTTGTTAAGGGTTTATCAATATCAATAGATATTATTATATTATTAAAAATGAATGTTATTATCAATAAAATCAATCTAATAATCATTAAGCTCGATTCAAAATCTATTGTCTGTTTTCGATACAAGTTCTATAAATTTTATATAGTCGAAAGCTTTAGCCAAATTGAAACTTGACTTTCCAATTACGTCTTTGATAGCTGTCATAATTAATCTCTTGAAAGCTCAGTAATAGTTGTTACGTTGTTTGATTGTATTTGAATGCCTTTTGTATACGAAACATTTATAAATGAACAATAGATGTTATATTATTCAAATATTCGTCGTAGGTATCTCTATACATAAAATTTGTTCTTCTTTGTCTACGGTATTTTAATCCACTGCTGAACATTTTTATAATTGTGTCAGCAGACATACCTACCTACATACCTTGACCCAAATTTATCACGCTGGACAGGTGATTTCATGAACGCAGAGAAACGCATGAAACCCTTAGGGCGCGTTCCCACGACACGCACCCGCTACGCGCATGCCACGCGCGTCAGAACCCGCATCTAACTTGCTTTGAAATTTGTTGCATATAATTTGAGTCTTATGACAAATCAATAAATCAATAAAGCAATCTATGGGGGAGACCTATGTTCAGCAGTGGACTTTTATTAGGATGTTGTAATGGATGAATGGATGGTATTATGCGTACTATTGCTATGCCTTGTTAAATAAATAAAAAATGAGCATAGATGCAATTCGGTCTACCCTCACTATAAGGTTAGCATTTGGTGGCATTTGAATTTTTTTTAAATAACACAGGACCTATATTATTAAAAATGTAATCAAATTATACACAAATAAGAATCGAATGAAACCCACGCAAACAGAAATAATTCAAAAAGTAGAAGTACCTAGGGAAATTGAGAACCATCAGAATTCTTCAAATGTGAACTAATTAAATTATTGTGTTTGAACAATATTAATACTATAGTGATAATCATCATCATTCCAGTCCATCACAAGTCCACTGCTAAACGTAGGCCTTTGCCAAAGAATCCCATAAAGCATGGTCCTGAGCTACCTGCATCCATCGACTTCCTGCATCTCTTGCCATGTCATCACTACACTTAGTATGGCTGTTTTTTAATTCGCTTAGCAATACAAGGCTGCTTCACGAGAACCTTTCTTCCTCATCGGTTATCTGTTCTTCGAGCTGTTTCACCACTTCAGCTTATACTGATCGGTTGAGCTATGTCGGTTACTCCGGTTCTACTGCTAATTGCGAAATCTATCACGCAGAGCTCCGTGCATAGCTCTTTCTATAGCTCGCTGGGCGACATTGAGCTTCCTCACACAGCCAGCAGTGAAGGACCTTGTCCCATATGTCATTATCAACAACACGCACAGTTGTATTATTGTGTTTTCAACTTTTGAGGTAAATGTGATGAAATATTTATATCCCCTTTTTTGATGTTTCCACCGGTGGCTCGCCCATGGTTTAACGCAGAATGCGCCCAAGCTGAAAAACGCAAGTATTTAGCGATAGTCACATTATAAGATAGGACGGTAGGATCTGTCGATTAACCTCGAATAAAATTTTAGTAACAAAGGTCGAATTTGGTCGAACAAACCAGTATCACTATGCTCGCACCTAGATCTAGATATCTACGAGCTACCAACAGCTGCAGGCATAGGTGGACATGTTCGTTACACATGCTCTTTGTCTTATCCATGTTCATTTTAAGATCTATCCGATAAAAGAACACTAATTGAGGTTATTAAGCATAGTGCTGAGTTCCTCCTGTGATTCTGCTATAGTAACTATATCATCAGCAAATGGATTGTGAGTTATGTACTCGCCATCGATGTACTAATATTACATTTTACTAACATTATTCTGCTTTTTATTGAATAATTTTTAATAACTTTAAACAACAAATAGAATGACGACGTCGTTTTAGATGACATTTTCTCGAGAAGACAAACAATTTGGAATGATTCCAAAATATCCAACAGCATTCCTTGCTCAGTTTACCACAAAATCGATACGAGCCACATGCCCCACTGGACTAAATAATACACCGTACTTCGAAGCTTAGAAGTTGCCATATTTCATCTCAAGGATAATACCCATCTACGTTAGTGAATTAACGATCTATATTTAGGTTCGGTGTATTAGATCACATTAAAAAGTTATAGCAGACAAGTATCACACGCACTGACATAAATAACATTACATTATTCCCAAAAGACGATATTTTTTCTGGAATCTAACCAAACAATATAGAACTAGAATTTTAACGCATAATCAAAGTAATTAAAATTTGATGTAAAATGTAATTGATAATATATTATGCAAGTAAAGAACATAGATTTAGTCTTATAAATTATGATGTAAAAGTTCCAAATAATGTATTATGTTGAAAGTAAAAACGTAGTACAAAAACGCCCAGTATTTGATAGAAGCTAAATTGAGCTCGGAGCGGAATTCACGAGAATTTATCAATATTCCTGGCAAAATTTTACGAGTTACGCGATTCCAAGGGATTCTCAACTGGTATGCATAGCTATATAATTCCCAAAGAAATAGCTAAGCATTTACAACACTTAATCAAATTCTACTACTTTTATAAGTTTATTTGAATCGTTTTCTTAAAAAATATATTTCTCTTTTCAACTAAGTACCTTTTTTCTTTCTTTTTTTCTTAAAAAAAACGTTAGCCCACACTAGAATTCTCTCCTGTGTTGTGGAGGCAGTTTACAAACTTAACTTGCACAAAGACTAACATCCAGACCCGGAACAATTATTTCCAGGTCATTCAAATACATATTCCGTGCGGGATTCGAACCCGCGGCCCCAAGTGCAGCAACTCATTGCTAAACCACTGCACCACGGAGCCGTCATACCTTTTTGAATATTTAAAAAAAACATTTGATTCTTATTCACTATCACAATCATTGCAGCCCATCATAAGTCCACTGTTGAACATGAAACCCCCATCCCTCGACTACCTGCGTGATTCATCAGGTTGTCACTTCATCTACTCCCCCGTCCCCAGCACTGTTCTTACTAGGTTGAGGCTGCCATTCTAGAAACTGTCCCTTCCGATCATTACTAATAGGTAATCTAAAACTCTGAAGATATTTAAGGTAGAAATTTACTTAGTCGAACATCAGATATTTCATTAACATGGCGAGTTTTATCAGCAAGGTAGTCAAATATTTCGTTAACATGGCGAGTTTTATCAGCAAGGTAGTCAAATATTTCGTTAACATGACGAGTTTTATCAGCAAGGTAGTCAAATATTTCGTTAACATGACGAGTTTTATCAGCAAGGTAGTCAAATATTTCGTTAACATGACGAGTTTTATCAGCATGGTAGTCAAATATTTCATTAAGATGACGAGTTTTATCAGCAAGGTAGTCAAATATTTCGTTAACATGACGAGTTTTATCAGCAAGGTAGTCAAATATTTCGTTAACATGACGAGTTTTATCAGCAAGGTGGTCAAATATTTCGTTAACATGACGAGTTTTATCAGCAAGGTAGTCAAATATTTCATTAACATGACGAGTTTTATCAGCAAGGTAGTCAAATATTTCGTTAACATGACGAGTTTTATCAGCAAGGTAGTCAAATATTTCGTTAACATGACGAGTTTTATCAGCAAGGTAGTCAAATATTTCGTTAACATGACGAGTTTTATCAGCAAGGTAGCCTCTTAAAGAAAACAAAAGCTTTCAGTTTGCGGCACCATTAAAGTCTAATTTTTATGCAGACGACAAATTGAAAATTAAAAAAGTTCCTAAATTCCATTTCATTTATATAGTCTACTTTTCAACTTTAAACCTAGCACTAATCCCTGTTCACTTGTATCACTTGACTAGTGATCAGGTACGTTCCTGTCTTTAGGTTCAATCAGAAATACCCTATACCCAATACTCGTGTGAAAACACAAATAAATATACACGGAAATATAATTTCGGATTTATATCATAAACTTATTTCTCCACGTCTACACATTAATGATTTAATGATTGACATTTAATGATTTGACGATCACTACACATTTAAATAAAACTAGTTTTTACGGATTTTGACGCGTGTATAGTTTATTTAAACTTAAGCTTGTTTCTCTTCTACAAGCTGTCATCAAATACGGGCAGCGTAGGACGAGTATATTTATGTATTAATTTGTGGGTATATACTTGTGATCGACGTGTGTTTGACATTTAGGGTGCTTTGTAGCACCCATTGATGCTCACAAGCAACGTCAATATTATTAAAAAAATGGCTATTGTACGAATAAATCGGCTCTATCGGGGAAACTACCACGCTCTCACAGAATATAACCATAAAATAGCAGCGTTATTCTACTCTATGTCTCGCAAGGTCATTGTAGAGACCCTTTTTACTGGTAAAGAGGCATTACTTCTTAGTTATCAGGGGTGACAACATATCTGCATTTTGATCCTGCTTAATCGATGATAGTTATTGGTGTCTATGGACCACAGTATGCACTTACTATCAGGCGGACTGTGTCATACTTACATTAAAAAATATATAAACATTTAAGTATCGCAAAAAATCTATAAAGACAAAAGTAAAATTTAATGCATAATATTTTTTTACATTTCTTTATAGAATTAGGTGACAAGCGAGCATAGAGTCCACCTGATTGTAAATGTATGCTGTAGACATCTACATACATCCTCGATTAACAATCAAAATGCAGATACGTTGTAAGATGGAATGCCTCGTATCCAGTAAAAAGGTTCTTCGGTTTATTATACTCACCATACGAAACAGAGCAGTATTAAGCTGCTATTTTACGCTGGTATTCTGTAAGAACGTGATTCTTTCCCAGTCAAGCAGACGTGCTACAACTATAATATAGCTGCAGCATAACTCTACAACGCATGTTGCATCATGGCTTAACCACGTATATTCGCGTACACATAAACAAATCAATTACATTATAATTTTTGTATCTTAGAATTTTAAAAAATTAGTCATGATTTGAATTCATTTTTTTAATTTTTTTCTAGAATAAGGTTGACAAACGAGTACACAATCCACCTGATGATAAGTGGATGCTGTGGTCCATAGACATCTACATTTATCCTCAATTAAGAATCAAAATGCAGATGTGCCGCCACCCCTGAGGACTGAGATGGAGTGCCTCGTTTCCAGTAAAAAGGGTATCCGGTTCTCTACACTCACCATACGAAAAACAGCAGCATTGAGCTAATATTTTATGGTGGTATTCTGTGAGAGCGTGGTCCTTCCCCGGTCGAGCCGACCCATTCGTGCTGCAACCACAATATAGCTACAGCATGGCTCTACCACGTAAAAATATAAATCTGTTTTCTTTAAAATAATACACATTAAAATATAAACAGGAAAACGATTGAGATTAATGTAGAAGCTTATATAATTCGTCATAAATTTCAGTAACAAAGCTCGGGCCTAGATCTGTCCCAGTGGAGACTGCAACAGAGGCCACCCCCGCCCCACCACCCGCACAACCGCCACCCGTTCAGCCTGTTAAGACAGAACGGTATGTTGAAACAATCAAAATAATAAATATGGTCAAATTTATCCTTTAAAAATTTGTTTTAAAAAAAAAACAGTTTGTACATAATATTATGTTATGTACGTCTGGTTTGCCAAATAAATTACAAAGTCCAAATATTAAAATTCCCAAATATAATATATTTTATTATAATAATAAGTATACTTAAATATCCCTCTTTAATATTAAAAACTATAATAAAAAAATATTTATTACTATTGCTATTTAATAATTATAAATAGCAATTATTTAATAATTTATTACTTTTTAATTATTGGCCTTAAAGTGAAGGTGTCAGGATATTCACTATCGCATATCAGTTTTCACCATCGCCGGGTGAAAACTGACAGCGATCGCCGAATGATGAGAGGCACATTGAAAATAAACTTTAAGTTGTAGAGGTCTCGTCTAATGAACTAAACGCTTCGTCCTGAGAGGGACGGAGCGTTGAGTTCTCTAAAGCAAAGCCGCAAAAATTATATGTATTCTTTATGAACTCGTTTCTTTATGAAGAGTTTACTAAGAAAATTTCTTCTCTTATGTATATTAATGTATTCATCAACACAAATTGTACAAAGTAGAAATCTGTTCACGAAGTTATCAAAGAGAAAAGAACTTTTATTTGCGTTAAGTATTTTATTCTATACGAAATAAAATTTGTATTGATAAAAATTAAAATGGATGTGTGTATGTTGTATGTGTGTATGTTATACATTCTACACGTATGCTAACGCCTTTTTTGAAAGACAACTCTAAAGAAAAGGTTCTGTGACAAAATTTGTACAGAGAAGCCGGCAAAGCGCCATCTCGCGCCGGAGCATGTCGCGTGTGCTTGAAGGCGCTGAAACCAGGCGAGGTGTTCCACACATGCAACGGCTGTCAGCATCGTGTTTGTGAGGATTGCTCTTCCTATTCAAAACCAGCCAACGACGATGATGCGGTAAGAAGTTTTTGATTTACCCATTCATTAAATACTTAACATTTCTATATGGAATGGAAGGAGCCAAGCACGACAATGGTCAGGCTGGTGTGGATTTTTTTAATAGTTAATTTTCTTCATTTCATGTAGTTATGATTCTGAAATATTATTTTTAAGAGAAAATTCATAATTTCCCAAATACCTCAGGAAGCAAGTTTGAAAATTTTTCGCATTTCCTCTATCTTTAACGATGATTTTTACATGATTGAATTATGAAATATCTGACGATTTAAAAGACTTTCGTTCAATTGTATGGCCAAGGAGGCGTGGGAATAGTGGGAAATCATTTATTTATTCATTATTCATTACAGCCTATCAAAATTCCACTGCTGAACATAGGCCTCCCTATAGATTACCACATTGGGGTATTTGTCATAGTTGTCACGTATGGCAGTCACATTGCCGTGTAGTAGGATGTAAGAATTTCCATTACCCCATATCATCCCGTCAATGTCTAAGAGGTGACAGAGGGAAACGAAACAAAAGATGGGCAGCATCATCTTACGCATAACAAGTCATAGTAATAAAAACCTTGCCAAGTAACTAAGAACGGATAAACATCTTCCTATGATTTATATATTTTAAATAGTACTTAAAAGAAATATTTAAAAATCTTTTTTTTTCTGCAGAATTCTTGGCGTTGTTCAGTTTGCCGACGCAAGGCGGGTCCTAGGCTACCCCCAGCGGCCCAGAACAGCACAGACTCATTATTGGAAATTCCCGTATTAGAGGCACTACAGCGACGTCACTCGGAGGCCCGTCTAGGCAGCGGTGGGGCTTCCACCGGCCTCGCTCCACCACGTTCGCCGGAGCTCCGACGACACTCCGACGTTTCACCAGCCTCTTTGAAAGAGCTGGAAAAGGTAATATGAGCACATTTCCATAAGCCCTTGGTAGTACGGAGAGCAAGTAGGTACACGAAAACCGATTCGAAACCGCCCACCCGCCTCTCTCGAAATTAATATTTATTCACATGTTCTGATGCTAAGATAATACAATAGATCATCATTAAAAAAAACGGAGAAAATAATCAAGTTGACATTGCCTCGGTAACAAGTAATTAAAATATTTAGAGACTGTCCCGTTGTAGAAACACGCTGCAGCTTTTTCATAGTTGCAGGGCTCGACGGGGGAAAGACTACTCTCTCACCAGCGTGAAATAGCAGCTTAATGCTGTTTTGTTTCGTATGGTGCGTATAGAGAATCACATATTTTACTGATAAAGAGGCATTTACCTTAGTCCTCAGAGATGCATTTACATTTTGATTCTTAATCGACGATAGATCTAATTGTCTACACCATTCACATAATATTAGGTGGGCTTTGTGTTACTTTGACACCCTTATGCTGTAAAAATAAAACTTAAGTGGATTTAAGAGACCTCCAGCGAAACATAAAATCTGAGATAAACATACATACACATGCATTAAACTAAAGCATTCTAGGGAATGCGAACCCTTCCAATAAATGTAGCAGCGTGGTTCCTGCTTTATAACCCTCACAATATCTCTCATATTGATACCTGTAGGTAGCAGTTTGACGTTTGTTTGATTTCCTGTCAAGCACAAGTGAATTAGAAAGGATGATTAGACAACAATTCTTAATCCACTACTGCTTACCATATTTGGAACGAGCATTCATGACCGCAGCTGACGCCTTCACAGGTGATATGGGACACTTAATAGCAGTTCATTTAGTGTATTTAGTTGTGAATCGTTGAGTTTGTAACGACGCTGCCCGCGGCGGCAGTTAAAGGGCGGCGGTGGCAGCGTGACGCCGGACGTGGTGTCGAGGCGCGCGAGCACGGTGTCGCCGGCACGTCGCCGCTCAGTGCGTGCGCCGCACCAACACTCCTGTGACGAGGACCAGCCCGCGGCACCCCACCCCTCCGGGCACGCGTCCCCGCTTTCCGCGCCGCCGCCTATGTCGCGCAGGTACGCCTCGCACCAAGGGTTGATTTACATTTAACTCAATGAGGGCTTCCACGACTTTTTCTGCCCCCAAGGCGGTGCTACTTTGGTATGAGGTGAAATATTTGACAAATGTCGTAGTGGGGAAGTAATTTTTTTTAATGTATTCATATAATAGAAACAGAAAAATTTAAATCGCAACTTTTCAAGATAATAACACTGTCCATCTGCGTAACAAATAAGTTCACCTTATTTCCAACTAGCGACATCTGGTGAGCGTAAGATTATTAGCCCTCATTGGCGTTAATGCATAGACGAGTCAGAATAGCTGCTAGAGTGTGCGCACCGCACCCTTCCAGGGCTCCTTCGACTAAAACCAGGCCCTGGCCTCTAACGTCGCCGGGCACGCACCCACACTCTTGTTGTGCACCCACACCTATGTCACTCAGGCACACCTCGCACCAAGGGTTGATTTATTTAGCTAAATTGGCGTGAATGCATATGCGAGTAGGTATAATTGCGGTATTGCTACGGTGCGCGCAGACGATCAGGGCTCCTGCGACTAGGACCAGCTTGCCCCTCTACCCCTCCTTGCCAGGCACGTCCACACATTCTTCGTGCTGCCGCCAATGTCACGCAGGTATGCCTCGCAAAAAGTTCGATTTAGGTTTGGGTCAGTAGTTACAATGCATAGGCGAGTCGGTATAGTTGCTAAAGTGCGTGCACCCCACCAGAGCTTCTGTGACTAGAACCAGCCTGCGGCCTCCCATATCGCCGGGCACTCACCCGAGCTCTCCGCGCCACTATGTTATGCAGGTACGCCTCGTAAAAGGGTTCATTTACATTTGGGTCAGTAGCGTCAATACATACTTAGGCGAATCGGCATAGATTCGGTACTAGTACATAAACGATCGCCTCGCCAGGGTTCCATTGCTTTAACTTTGCATTGTTTGCATTGATTTGATATTATAATTGCACTATTTTATTTTTTAATACTATGAAGTAAAATTGTATGTCGTAGAGCATCGGCTGTAGACGTGGTGAGCGGCGCGGGACCCCGTCGTAGCTCTTTTCGTGTGGAAGAACCAGTTGACACCCCACCACAAATAACTGGGCTCAGCGTTGAAGAAGAACGTCCCATACGTCGCCGTGGTAGTCAGCTGTTAGTAAGCCATATTATTTGTATCATTTTAAAATTACTACCCGCCCGCTTCGCAGGGAGTAAATTAAAATTTTTAAATATTTTTTATAAAAGTATCCTTTGTCCTATTCCACAACTTAATCTAATTCTATGCCAAATTTTGTTAAAATCCATCCGAGTGTGATTGAAGGACAAACAACTACATAAACACACTTTCACTTTTATAATACAAATAAGATAATCAAAATAATACTCGTATCTCACAGCTGACAATAATACTGTAAATACTACTACTGGGTACATTTATTTTGCCCTGGTTTGTTTTTATTTTCTAATTATTATTGTAGCTTCAAATATAACTTAAGCATTTTTGTGATACTTATTTCGTCTGGGTGTCCGTCTGAAGGATCATGATTTTATAATGAATTAATGATAATAATGATACCTTCGTCGTCCTAATTAGCTACTGAGTAAATTACTAAAACAAGCAGCCTTGCTTTGGCTATCGAGTGATCAATTAAACGAGATGTGTTCATAGACTATTTTATTGCACGGTCAAAAGAAATATATTTCAACGTTACTTTCCCCTCTAGACCTTCAATCATCATTATTATAACAACCAATCGCAAGTCCGCTGTGAACATAGACCTTCCCTAATAATACCTCAAAGGTCCTGAGCTATCTGCATCTATACGACTTACGGTATCTTTTACCAGTGTCAGGGTCACGCTACTCTTAGCTACAGGTACGAGGCTGCCATTTGAAACCTTCTTCCCCACTTCTTGAGAACCTTTTTACATGATAGAGCCATGCTGCAGCTATATTGTGGTTGCAGCACGAATGGGTCGGCTCGACCGGGGAAGGACCACGCTCTCACAGAATACCAGAGTAAAATAGCAGCTCAATGCTGCTATGTTTCGTATGGTGAGTGTAGAGAACCGGATACCCTTTTTACTGAAAACGAGGCATTCCATCTCAGTCCTCAGGGGTGGCAGCGCATCTGCATTTTGATTCTTAATTGAGGATAAATGTAGATGTTTATGGGCCACAGCATCCATTTACCATCAGGTGGACTGTATGCTCGTTTGTAACCCTTATTCTATAATAAAGAAACCTTCTTTCCCATCGTTTGCAGGCTCAAGTCAAGCAAACTCCAAGTTTCCTGTTACGGCCAGTGGTGAATAGCCACGTCTAACAACACGCACTGGTTTTATGCATTTAACATAGTTGCATCTATGCACACACGTGACGAAATAGGATGATAAATTCTCTTACGCCGCCACCACATGGAATAGAATAGAATAGAATAATTTTTTATTCAATATTGATTATTACATAATATTGAAAGTCATTTTTTATTTACCACTGGTTCGGAAAATACCTCTGTCCTGGGAAGAACCAGCAAGAAACCAAGTGGGACTTTTTTTTAATATATTTCACTTTACAATAATTTTGTTTATACAATTTTTAAATGCATGTTCATAGAACCAGCATGGTGGCGATCACCTTATTGCCAGAGGTTATTTTCATTCATGTGTATTCCTTGATATTATAATAACCCTTTTTCTACAGTTTTTCTTTAATAAAACTTTTAAACTTGTTTATTGACAAACTTTGAACATGTTCTGGGATTTTGTTGTATAAGCGTAGGTATATATTGCCCCATAAACGAATTACTGTTAATTATGTTCAAAATACGGCTCAAAAACACAGCAAGCCATGGTTTCAAGTGCTCATCTTGATTTCAAATCTCAAAAAAAATATTATAGAACACTACATTAGGTTTTTGGAACTAACTAACTAAGAGTTACATTAATCAACGCTAGGTTAAGACTTGTAAGTGCCTTTACAATTGCAAACTGGTGGCGGTGTATCTTTTTGGTGAAACTGTTAGCGGTGGACAGTTGACAGCTTCCAACGATATTCGGAAGTTGTTACGTTTTCAGGCCGGACATAGCAGCGTTGCAGCAACGTACTGGCGCGTTGAGTGCGATGGCGACTCTGGCGTCGCGTGGCTGCGAGGCGGCGGAGCCGAGCGCGATGTCGGCCGCGGCGGCGGCTGCGGCGGCAGCGCGCCAGATGTCCGTCGATGCGGAGGCCATCAAGATCGTCATACACGACGTCGATGATAGCACGGCGCGCCGCGTCACGCTCCGACGTGACCCTAACGACAAGGGACACCGGTGTACGTAGCCGAAAATTTAATTCAAGATTTCTTCTAAAAGTCGCTTTTTTCATTTAGTTTTTTTCTACTTAAAACTCAAAACGAATACAACTTACGTTGAAGATCTTGAATTATAATTTTGCTTTCGATTTGCTTTGGAGATTGGTTTATTCGGGTTTGCTGCCTACTCACGATTTCAAAATTGATCTTCTATACCCATTAAAAATTATCTAATTATTTTGTATACCGATAAGTCGCCACAGTCGAAAATTATTTGGATTCAATTAACTATGACAGTGATGGTGATTGACATATATAAAGATATTTTAATTTTATATAGTAGATACGAGTGAATGCTTCCATTGAAATATCGCCCGTCTATAATTGTATCTTGAAGAAAATGTAAATACGATAACAGTCATTGATTGATACTTTTGATTGATTATGTTGCTCAATATACGTAGGGTCCTTAAAAAAATAAGAATGGAATACTGGTTGTTAATAAGGTGGAATATTTGTATGTAGGTAATAATCTGGTTTTATTTGCTTTAGAAAATAGAATTAGAGCCCCGCAATATGATCGTTTGTCACCCTCACGGTGATCGGCGATTGGTTGCGTGGTTGGAGGGTAGGCGGACGTTGCGTGGCGGTTTGTTTTTAATTTTACAAACGGCTGCATAAGTGCGGCGGTGATTACTCGCATGTTTTATCGCATGACGCAGTCGCTCACTCCTTAAGTAGAGAGCGGTTGCGTCATCGGTTTGTATAAAAGGCAGTTGTTTTGGCTCGCCGCTCACTTAGCAGTTAGCCACCGTAGAGTCTATATCACCTGAGGATGTCTCGTGTAGAGGCGAAACACGTGTCGTATTGTCGTCAGTGGTGTGTCTTGCCTAGTGTAGTGGTGTTGGGAGTAGCGGTGCTGGGATTAGTGGTGACGGGGATAGTGCACGCAAATGAGGGAGGGCGGAAGGTGCTCTTCATACTAGGTAAGACACATCATTTTATTTTATTACGCGGATATTTGCGAAGTAAATTATTCTAACGCTTTTATAAAATAGAATTCATTTGTTTGGGGTATGTTGTTGCGTGTTGGGGAAAATATAATCAAATAAACTACGAACTGTTATTAAAAATATACGCTTGAACATTTTACTGCAGAAAAAGTCAATCAAAATTTACGGGATACAGTTGCACGAATTCAAACGTGGAAGCACATTCACTAAAGATAAAGCTCGCGCTAGGGACCCACTAAGACAGCAGTGACCGAATAAATGGTTAAAGTCTAAAAATTGTTTTAACAGATAGTTGTGCACGGATATATCCAAACAACGATTTTGACAGGTAGTGTGCAAAGCATTTTACAAAAGAAGAATACGGTTTCTGTTCTTATTAACGGATTTATTTAGAATAATTGGTAACTTTATATTTAAAACAAAGAAAAAATCAAAGAAAATTTTTTTGTTTACAAAATTAGAATTGTATTTTTGAGATTTTTATGGTTGAGAATTCTTTATTTTTCATGCTCGTATTTCTCATAATCAAGTACAATCTGGAGACACGGCAGTGCCCCCGCCAATTCGAGCAAAAAAGCGGCACGGCCGTACAATCCTTTTCTCGAAGCAGTTCAGGCCATTTTCGACCCACTATAACTTCGTTGTAGATAAAACTAGAAGCCTGAATTTTCAGTAACCAAGCATGCATTGTATAAACACGGTATATTTCAAATTTCATTCAATTTGAACCAGTAGTTTAAGAATTATAACTAGTCAGTTTCTCAATTTTGGCACTCACTGACTGACCGATCATCGAAACTCTAAGCCACTTCTAGCAGACATAGAAGCTTCAAATTTAGAATTCAATTACTTTTTAGTGTACAAATCAAGGAAAAACTAAAATATTTTGTAATTTCGGTCCAGTTTTCTAGATACACCAACTGCATAAATAACTTTGTAATCCTATATAAATATATAGCATTACAAAGTTACATTTGCAGTGGATGAATCAGTGTACCTGTATTTGTATAATATAATGGAATAATAGATGTAGATAGGTACCTAGATATAATTATGTTCAAAGCTAACTTGTAAAATGGTCAACGGAATGAAAAAGCAAGAATGGGACATGTCTTACGAAGTTGTACCAAAATCCCGCAAAGTATTAAGTAGACTAATTGCCCAAAAATCCGTAGTTGGTATTCAAGAAGTACAATGTACCGGAAATGAAAAAAGTAGGACTATCTACAAAAATAAATGACATGCCATTAAAAACATAACTTGTAAAGAAACCAAGTCTAGCAACTCAGTTATTCTACCGTAAAAACCATATCAATATTAAAAATCTTTTATGTTTTAAATACATACATAGATTGACTTGGCAATCGCACTAAACAATCTATACAAATAAATAGAATTGAAGTGTCTGTTTGTAATATCAATAATAATAATAAAGTATATACGGTACTTATAACAAAAACATAATTTTTAAAATTTTTGTCTGTCTGTATATCTGTGTCTGTCTGTCTGTTTGTTTGTTCCGGCTAATCTCCGAAACGGCTGGACCGATTTCGACGGGACTTTCACTGGCAGATATCTGATGTTATAAGGAGTAACTTAGGCTACTTATATCTTTTAGAAAAATAATTAGGGTGCCGCGCAACATAATTAAAACCCTAAATTACACGCGGGTGAAGTCGCGGGGATCAGCTAGTCTGATATAATATGTATTACTTGTGAGATACATTGTGTTTTCACGCGATGGCCAAATCAATCTATTTATGTATTTAAAACATAAAAGATTTTTAATGTTGATATGGTCAAATAAGATGTTGTTAGGTTAGCTAATTACGTAATAACTTGAGACAGAAGGACCCTTAAGTAGGGACCGAATAAATTAACCGACTTGGTATTACATGGATCTCACAACTTTTTACGGTAGAATAACTGAGTTGCGAGACTTGGTTTTTTACAAGTTATATTTTTAATGGCATTTATTTTACACTAATAAAAATAACGCAATTTACGAAAGGAATGTTAACATAATTAGAGAAAATAATTTATTTATCACTACGAAAGTGGTCAATCGATGTAAACACTTGCCTAGACAGTTGTTTCAAGATAATTTTTTTTTAAATTAAATTTCATAAAAAAATCAAGTATCCTCATCCTACGTAGCCCGAGGATTCGGCATGCGTGTTGTTGGTGGCAAGCCGGACGCCAGCGGACGCCGGGAGGCTATTATCGTTTGGACTGTGCCTGGCGGACCGGCTGACCTCGCTGGGCTGCAGCAGGGTGATAAGGTAAAATGTTTTACTGTATTCATATGTCGTTCTCAAAATATCATAGATTATTCCGCAAGCTTAGCTATTTACAAATTATTCCATATATCGATCGCATAATTAACACGAACACTGTAAAACCGTGCAAAGTTAAGATGTGATTTTTGACTTGGTAGAGCCATGCTGCAACTATATTAGTTGTATAGTTGTAGCAGGAATGGGTCGGCTCGACAGGGGTAGGACCATGCTCTCACAGAATACCAGCGTAAAATAGCAGCTTAATGCTGCTGTGTTTCGTATGGTGAGTGTAGAGAACCGGAGACCCTTTTTACTGGAAACGAGGCATTCTATCTTAGTCCCCACGGGTGACAACGCATCTGCATCTTGATTCGTAATCGAGGATAAATGTAGATGTCTATGGGCCACAGAAACCACTTACCATCAGGTAGACTGTGTACTCACTTGTCACCTATATTCTATAAAAAAAAATGTGAACAAAGCTAATTGACCAGATGGTATTAGTATAAATTATATTCTATAGCTAGTGGTATAGTGCTAAAGGCGTGTGCTCCTGAGTTGTCTCCTCGGTTGACACGCTTGTCCCTCATCTCATTTAATACTGAAATAGTGCCCAAATCTTAAAAGCTGACCAATGTCAGTTTATTGAGATATTGATATTAATTCAGTCTCAATTACGTTCATACTCTGTAATATCGAGCCTATATCCTAAGTCCACCTTATGGCGTACCTAGAAGACAAAGACCGCTCAGCGATCGACTGTATGGGTTCCGCCGTAAATGATTGATGGACTTTCTAGTAAGGCAAGGCTTAAGAGAAAAATATCGCGTTTCCCTTGATGTCTCAAAGGCTTTTGAAAGATTCTAGCATACTAGCCTTCTAGGTAAGCTTTCTGCGTACGGCTTATCCCCTAGACTAATCGGTCGAGTACTGTTTTTAGCAGGTAGAGCTTTTTGAGTGAACGATCTCTCCTAGCAGTTGTCGAAGGCTGCTCTTCCGTGACTATATTGACCATACAGTACCTCAACGAAGTTCCTTAGTAGTCTTTTGTCTCCACAACTCTGTTCCTGCTACATATACATGGCCTGTTTATGTATGGTCCTTGCAAAGCGAGGACACCTCACTCCCTCCCTTGGGACTTGCAGCTTGCACCTTCCTTGACACTTCACACCGGGACAGCTAGATATGCTGGGGAACATGGAATATTGTTGGTTCTGCAAAATGCCACAAACAACTTTGGACTCAATAGAAAGGTGTGCTTGAGGGCGAACGAAACAGTTTGCTTCGTCGGCGTGGCGTGGTATAACTTGCCAGCATCTGTCTTTCCTTCCGATAGTAATAGTGAGAAGGCTTTTTTGTTAAGCTAAGTCAGTGCATTTTACAATCTTCGGCTACATATCATGGCAAAGTAGTCGAAAATGGATCTTGTTATTTCTTGTGACTTTTTCAGTCTCTTCTGTGATGGGCTGGTCACATATTTTTTGTCGGCTCAAACTGAATAAACTGAAATAAAATATATTGACTAAGCACAAAAATACATCTTGTGCAAACTATCAGCAATCTGCCGTGGGCATAAGAGTATTAGCACACCAAACGTTCGATCGTCGATCGATGGTGGAATGGACCATACTGATCGATCGATGGTAGAATAGATTAGTCGACGTCGATCGAGCTCCTTGATTATTCGAATATATTTTGAAAGATACTGATGATAGCCCACAACTACATTGATTGATTGTTGATCGACGTAGGTCGAAGATTGAACAACGTTTCATCGACCAGTATCCGTCGATCAGCTAAAGCTAACACACCATTCGATCGACATTGATCGACGTCGATCAATGGCATCGATCGATTGGTGTGGTAACACCCTAACTTTCACGACAACAGTCAATTGCAAATTCTCTCGTACTGTAGTAGGTACTTAGTAACGGTAAGTTCATTTGTATATAACTATTCTACCTTTATTTAATTACAATATTTGTTTATATGTATGACACATTTATGTTACATTATTTAATAATTCTCATGGGGGGTATAATGCCATAGTTGCCACGCTTGGCGAGCGGGTTGGCAACCGCAGTTTTTTTCTAATTTTGCTGTTATCAGGAAGATGCTGCTGCTCATCTCCTGCCTGTTTCCCTTTGTCGCCTTTTACGAAACCCACGGGAAGATATGGGGTAGTGTATATTCTTAACCGCCACTACACGGCAGGACAGGTCGCTGGAGGACCTAAGCACTATGCTCAATGACCTCAATAGTGTCTCGCAACGGATAGGTCTTAAGATGAACATGGACAAAACAAAGATCATGTTTAATGTCCATGTCACACATATGCCGGTAGTTGTTGGGAGCACTAAGCTCGAAGTTGTTGACGAGTATGTTTACCTGGGACAAATAGTACGACTAGGTAAGTCACACTTCGACCGAGAGGTCAATCGACGGATTCAACTCGGCTGGGCAGCGTTCGGGAAACTACGACACATCTTCTCGTTAGACATACCTCAAAACCTGAAAACAAAATCGTACAACCAGTGCGTGTTGCCAGTGATAACTTACGGATCTGAGACGTGGTCCTTCACTGCTGTCCGTATGAGGAAGCTCAATGTCGCTCAGCGAGCTATGGAGAGGGCTATGCTCTGGGTTTCTCTGCGTGATAAACTTAGAAATGAGGATATCCGCAGTAGAACCAGAGTAACCGACATAGCCCTACGGATTAGTAAGCTGAAGTGACAGTGGGCCGGCCATATAGCTCGAAGAACCGACAACCGATGGGTAAGAAAGGTTCTCGAGTGGCAGCCTCGTACCGGTAGGTGAAGTGTAGGTCGACCCCCCACTAGATGGAGTGACGACCTGGTAAGACATGCAGGATGTCGATGGATGCAGGTGGCTCAGGACCGTGCTTTGTGGCATTCCTTGGGCCTATGTTCAGCAGTGGAGTTATGAAATGTAATAATTCTAAAGTATATATTTTTACTTTTTTATATCTTTATATATAAAAAGTACGTGTCACGTTGTTTGTCCGCGATGGGCTCCTAAACTACTGAACTGATTTCAATGAAATTTTGCACACTGTGTGCATTTTGGTCCAACTTGAGAGATAGGATAGTTTTTATCCCGATAAATTACCCTCAAAATTTTTTATTGCGAATTTAAGGATTTTTATAGGAAGGGTCGTGGGAAAAGGTAGAACAACGTCTGCCTTGCGAGCTAGTATATATATAAAAATTATGTACTTATGTATTTATCTTACCTATGTACTTATATACCATTCTATATTTCTATTTTATGGCTTTAATAAAAATAATGTTATTTTTGTCGCTAAACCACACACGTTTTAATTGTTTTCCTGAAATCTTGTCCATCCAAAGGTTGTCTGGAAGAGATCGCTCTTAGCGATAAGACCGCCCATTGTACCACAATTCTTTTTCTCATTTTTTGTTAATATTTATGTTATTTTTTGGCGTATAATAAAGTGTTATCTATCTATCTATCTATCTGTTTACTAGCTGTGATACAAAGGCTCTGTTAACATAAAGGAAAGAATCTGGAAGGTATTTAATGATGGTGATGATGATTTTAATAAACAAATGTTGAAGGTTCTGGAATGGGGCGGAGTTCCGCTGACGGAACGCAGTTTCGAGGAGGTGTGCGCGGTGCTGGAGCGTGGCGGCGACACCGTGGAGCTGCTGGTGGAGCCCGCGCCGCAGCTGGACGACGCGCCCACCGTGCCCGCGCACCACGCCGCACACCACCACCACCACGCTCTCCACGGTAATCATTGTTATTGCCAGGCAAATATTAAAATAATTTATAAAAATTTAAATATAATGGGTCTCTTACCCTTCTGCTTGGCTTTACCATGTTGTTAACATATGCCTACATACGTCTATGCACACTGAAGGTGAATATTGTCCCAAACAATAGAAGATTGACATGATCTCCCGCCAAAGACGATAAGCATAAACATACTTTCTGTTTCGGTAGTGGTACGCTAAAAGAAGTTATACACTCTAATTTGTTAATTGAAAATATTTTACAGGCCTGGGAATGGATGAGAATATTACAAAAGTTTTTTTTAAGTATTTAAAATGCACGAAATATTTAAAACGGTGTAGATAAAACGGATATATAAAGTAAAATGGAGTCCTACTGTAGTCTGTCTATTCGTCAGTACATACGTAGGCGATCCCAGACTTGTAGACAAAATGCGTTACAGACTTAAAATTTGGATATTTGGTGTAGAAAGTTGACCCAAAATTTAATATTCAATTTAATTCTTATTGAAAGGGGGGGGGGAGATTCCATATATGAAAATGAGCGGAAAAAATGTTTTTTCTTCCCCTAGTATGTTTATGGGATCTCAATGTCCTGAGCTCAATGAGTAAAGTACAAATGTATTTTTATTCGCTTTTATCTTCAAAAGAAAGAAATGGGTTCCATGAAAAATGCCTATTCTTGACCATTTTCTTCTCTCTTAAAACTATAGTTTTGAATTTAAAACTTCTTTTTATAAACGCTACCCCCACACTAGAATTTCCTATATAGTGGAGGCATTTCTCTTGTATCGTGGAGGCACTTTACAAACATAAATTCATCATCATCATCATCATCATTACAGCCCTTCACAAGTCCACTGCTGAACATAGGCCTCCCCAAAGAATGTTATGTTCCACATAAATTGTATGTTAAATCCTATGTTCAACATAAATTAGACAAGGACAAATATGCAGACACGGAATTATTATTTGCAGTCCATATAAATAATTGTTTCGTGCGGGATTCGAACAGAACAAGTATTTGTTATTTTCGAATCCCGCACACGCAGTTCCCAGCGCAGCAACTCGTTGCTAAGCCACTGCGCCACGGTACCTTCGGTATAATGTTTAAATTACAAATATTTTTAACATCGATTAATGATGTAGCTTGTGAGCTGTGACCGAAACAAACGCAATGAAATTTTCTTTATTGATATATATATTTTTTTAGAATTTGGTTCTTCTTATTAGAACATGAAGATGTTAAAGATGGATTTACAAAATGCAACCAAAAAATCCAGGGATGGAATATAAATTAAAAAAAAAAAACATAAACAGTCAAAGCAATCCGTTAAAAGTTTACATGCCATTATAATATCATCAATCATGTTTTAATTAGTTTTCTATACTATATGCAATAATTTAAGGACTTCTATTTTCCTGTTCCTATTTTTGTCTTGTATCTTTTTGTTCTTTAGCATTTTAAATTATTATTTTCATTGAGGTTATTAAGCATTTTTCTACAGGTTGCACATACATAATTTTAAAAAAAATCTTCGTGCTTATACCTCATAACTCTACAAGTTTCTTCACCTTCATCTCTTCTTCTCACGATCTTCGCCTATACGGTACTAAATTTCCTTTGTATTTTGTTGTAATATATACATTTCTTGTAAACACTTTGTATTGGTTTAAATGAGCTGAGAAAAAATCAACATACTCTTTTATTTATTTTACAGAACCGGATACTGACAAATCGCCATCGTCGCCAACCCGTCGGAAATTGCCGAAAACCCCGGTATAATATCTATAATAGGCTTTAATTGTAACAATAATATGTGTTGTGAACCTGTAAGACATTGAGCGGAACTACTCGTACCTTCACAAACTTTAGTAAAGACTATCACTTGGTGCCTATTCCCTCTACGCTTTTCGGATCAGTCATTATAACAGCTGTGATTTTATCAAACGATCCTATGTAATCTCATAGTTAGTGGATCATTAAGAAACCTACACGCAATAGTTAATATTATAATAAATAGTCCAAACTTTTTAATATAACAATAGATTTTAAAATTTTTAAATATCATTTTCCACCAAATCGTAATATAAATATTTCCTTTATATTTATTAGTTTGATACACTGTCACTTTAACACATAATTTGTAGACTTATCAGATGATCCAGTAACTTAATCACATAATGACGAGCATTATTTACCGGATTAAAGTATTTTATGAAAGTGTCTATTAATGCAATATCTTTACTACCACACATTTACGTGATACCACGTGAAAACGCCGATCGCTGCAGCTCTGACATCTTTTTACTCTATTCATTTCGAAATGTTATATTTCAGTAAGCAATAGTAATGTGTAATTTAAAATAATCTACCACATAATATGACCGTTGCTTGGGTGCAAGTTCAGAGAAGTTTATAATAATTTATTTCGGAATGAATTGAGTCATG
Source organism: Parnassius mnemosyne (assembly GCA_963668995.1). NCBI lineage: Eukaryota > Metazoa > Arthropoda > Insecta > Lepidoptera > Papilionidae > Parnassius > Parnassius mnemosyne. The sequence continues at coordinate 24,018,246 of CAVLGL010000080.1, forward strand.
GAGTACAGAGGCTGGTCCCCGTCGATCTGCTGTGATACTGTAGCTCTTATCATCCAAACATCTTCCACATTAATCTAATTGTAAGACAATAGTATTTCTATTTACGATTGTAGTCGTTTTATATTTGTTAACCTTTACTGTATAAAAGGGATACTCTGTTTACATACTTAAATATTTACTTTATTTATATTGCAACTCTGTTACCTACTTATATTCGTTGAATGTCGTTTATATAATAAATAATTCTAAGTGAAGTGTGTGAAAAAATGCTACTTATTTTCAGATTTTTATTTTTTCTATCACCCGACCAATTTAATAAAAGTCGCCACTGTCGCCGCCCGGAGTTGAATTTAGGTCACGATCGACAAAGTGACTAAATACCATGATTCTTAAAATATCGCAGTAAGTGTAGATAAATACCCAGTAAATTCAATTTTAGTGTTCGATGGTAGCATAGGAAACTCATCCTGGTATCGAACATCATGCCTAGGATATTCGTGGATGATTAGATTATTTGTCTATCGAAACTAAACATGGCGTAGTGAAGCTAGAGAAGCTGCCGCTTTCAGCTTAGCAGGAAACAAAATACACCCAGCATTCATACAATTACTAATGCTCTGTCGACACAACAAATATTACATACATGATAAGGAGGATATTTTACGTCGAAGTGATTTAACGAAACCGAACGTGTGGCCAAGACGACGTCTACAGAACAACATAAACCAGAAGTGGCATTAAGAAGATGAGGAACGTGCGAGGTGAGCGCAGTACTGGCCGCGCACGTGCTAGATTTGTCTTATAATCGACCCGCACACTCGACGCCGCACTATCCCGTTTGTACCGTCTCATGTCTTGCGCATCGAGTGTCTGTTACCGAGTCTTGCTGTTGATTTAGAGTAGTGTAATGTCGCACATTTGTATGAAGAGCGCTCGCAACGACTAGTCTTAGCTTGGGGTGATGGCAGCACGGTACGCCGCAACCGCTGGAACACCTTGAACGACAGGCGCGCACCGGGCGGCGCTTGCGTTAAGTGATGCGACCGATACCTCACACTATCACAATGTACATAACCGCTCCGCTCTTGACTGTAGTTCATTGTTACGATTATTTATTATAAAATGAGAAATGCATGACTTTGCACAGTGTGTGCATATTGATTTAGAAAAGCACCGTGTAGGACTGAAGCCTTTGCGTGCGACACATAAATAAAAATATTCTTATAGATATCGTCAAATACTACATTTAAGAGAAATAATCGCACCTACGATAATATAGTATTTTATTAAAAGGATGTAGGATTTATTTTTAGATTTGAACATATTTATGACAAAATTAGAAATGAGCCATAATTTGAAGTTCAAATATATCAATCAATCTTTCGATCAATTATTTGTCCTAAATAAATTTAGCTGCCACAAAAAATAACATATATTTTAGATAAAAATAATATTCTTGTAATTATTGCATATATTCTGTAGAATATTAAACTGCATTAAAGTTTAGCAAGAATATAGCAATAAATTTTACGTTCATTAAATTTTTTATTTTATTCCAACCTTAGAGAACGTTAAAACATAGATAAACAAAAATTATATTGTAACCCCCTAGCTCAATTTACTGTGTCCCAATTGCAATAATGAGGCTTGAAATGGGATCAGCATGATACAGCTTTCTGCATGGCGGATAAAAGCGTCAAGTTTTATTAATATATGTATGCATAGAAATGCCGCATCCCGAATAGCATGTTATTTTAATGAAATATTTCGCAAACAAAATGAACACAATGAATAATGTTCCTTCTTCGATGGCGAAGATTGCATTGCTATGGTCACAGAGAATTATAAAGGATTCTTAAATTTATTAAAACCCCCTGCTAACGACTATAACTCAATATTCTTTGCTGCATGTTGAGGTATTAACCATACTCCTAAAATATACATAATGAATCTTGCATTTCAGATTGGCATTGTTTAAGAATTTATGTTCCCATTTAAAGAGATTATTTTTAGATAGGTATAGTAGATACATAAGAGCGATGTGCAATTTACTATATACAAGTGAAAATATGTATTCTTAAAATATTTAAGTTTTTTAGCTATAGTATTAACATATTGAAGTGTAGTACACGCTATGAATTTTGATTGCTGGGATATTATTAATTTAGTTTTTTTACAAGACTGCGCAGTTTTTGTTTTAACATTAGTTAAAAAAAACTGCGCAATCGTGTTGCACCGAAAAACCCGGATATTGTTTATTTCGCAAGTAAAAAACTACGCGCATAATCCACGCTGAAAAATATTTATGCGTTTAAAGAAGATAGCTTCATAATTTACTAACATTTAGGAACAAGAACGCAACGAGCGTGTTCGGGAGCGTCCGACAGCGCGCGCTCAGCTCCAGGTGTGGTTCGAGAGCGAACTGCGCAAACTGGTGGTTGTCCTGATCGCTGCCGACGACTTACCACCTCGTGACCACACCCTCGGCTACGGAGACGAGCCCGAGGCTTTCGCGCGAATTCGTCTATTGCCATCACTGTAAGCTTATCTGTTAAATTAATCGAGTTCTACCTATTATATTATTCAAAAAACTAAATCATTTTTAATTCATCTTTGATTCATATTGTTTTTAAAATTATTCGAAATTATCTTTTCTTTTTTATAGGATAGGGTGCCAAACGAGCACACAGTCACCTGATGGTAAGTGGTTGCTGTGGCCCATAGACGTCTACATTTATCCTCGTTTGCGAATCAAAATGCAGATGCGTTGTCACCCGTGAGGACTAAGATGGAATGCCTCTTTTCCAGTAAAAAGGGTCTCCGGTTCTCTACACTCACCATACGAAACACAGCAGTGTTAAGCTGTCATTTGACGCTGGTATTCTGTGAGAGTGTGGTCCTTCCCAGGTCGAGCCGACCCATTCGTGCTACAACTATACTACTAATACGAGTACAGCTGCAGCATGGCTTTACCACGTATTAAGGTTAATATCTCTTTGATTTTAATCTCTATTATCTTTTTGTGTAACACAGCAAATTATTTTTATCCTACACATACTTTTCTTATATTTGTCCCTCTACACTTGATATAAGAATATAATAGATTGAATAAAAAAATTAAATATAAGGGATTTGGAAAACTCTCGTAACACTCCACTACATAATAATTGAACTTGGTACCCGTTTTATTATCTTATGGTCTTTTGATAATAAAATAAATTTTGATTTTCACTGTAATAGTCTTTTCCACTTACTAACATGTTTTTGTATATTTTTTTTGACTAATTAATTGGACACTTGATTCGTGGTATAGCTTGGGGGCTAAGCGCTATCTTTGAATTTCACAGTACTCTAGAAACAAGGATTCGATCACCGCTGGAACCGATTACATTGTAAGTTACAGTTTAAATACTGACTTACCATGATGTGCTCGGCTTTTAAGGAAAACATCTTAAAATAATCTGGATGTCTGAAATATTAATAATTTATAATTAAAAATTTTGTGCAAACGACGTCAATATAGATTATTAAGAATAACTCAAAAAGTATATTTCAGACCTTGATCAAATTTGTGTGGGACTACATGAGAAGCACCAGCTTTCAAATAAAAATAGAATCATTGAAATCGGTTCACCCAAAAGAAAGTTATGAGGTAACACACATGAAAAAGAACATACAGTCGAATTTAATTCCTCCGCCTTTTTGAAGGCCGTAGAAAAAGGCAGGCATGGACACTTCCTTGCCCTAAAATCCTCTTAGAAATGAGGCGAGGCCTGTGCCCATCAGGGGTGCGTAGATAGGCTGCAACATTACTTTACCTAATTAAGTACTTGACACCATCATTACCAAATTTGCATCATAAATTTGAATTTGCTTCTTTCAGTAATGCCTAAAGTCTTGGTCAATTTGCTGTATTAAATTAGATTTCTATTGAGTATTTCGAACGAAAACGGGTTATTTATCAAAGAGTAAGTTTTTAACAGTGGTAGAGCCACGCGGCAGCTTTTGCTGTCGCACGGATGGGCCGGCTCGAACCGGGGTGGTACCACGACCTCACAGAATACCAGCGTGAAGTAGAGATTTACCTTTGCGTTTCGCTTGGTGAGTGCAGGTGGCCGGAGGCCCTTTTTACTGGATATGAGGCATTCCATCTTAGTCCTCACGGGCGACAACGCATCTGCATTTTGATTCGCAAACGATTATAGATGTAGATGTCTATGGACCGCAGCAGCCACTTACCATCAGGTGGACTGTGTGCTCGTTTGTCACCCTTATCCCATAAAAAAAAGAGTATCCAAATTTTATATTAAAGTTCAAATATATAAATAATGATGTACATTTATTACCGTTTTTGAAAATACAAGTAAATAAGGCTTCTACTTTTATTTGAAATTATCTCAAATTGAACGTGATTTATGGGCAACAACAACGAATATGTGTGTGCGTAGTAAAATTGTTGGCGTTTGATATTAATGAATGACAATCAGTTAAAATACTACTTTAACACGCATTCTAAATTTAAAATATAAAAAGTACACAATGTTTGAGATTTTTTTTTTATTAATTTGTCTTCACCTTTCCTATATTACTTATTCCGAACCTTCTCTGCAAATTTGGGCGCATATTGCAAAATAGATATAAGAGTAATATTTGTTTACACTTTCTAGGGAGAGCTGTCCGCCAGTTGAAACTGACCCTGCATCAGCATCGTGCAGTCCAGTTTGGAACGCAACACTCGGATTTGGTGGATTGACGGCCGATCTACTGGCTGGTCGCGCGCTCGAACTTACACTTTGGGATGCCTGTCCCGGCATCGACCCCGTTCTCATTGGAGAATGTACTGTAAGTTTAAACATTTTTATTATGAATGGTTTAACGTTTGGCCAAGATCCTGTACACCACATACACTTACAAGTGATAAACATTTTAGAAAATTACAGTTCGAAATTTGATTTAGATGATATTATAGTGACCTCAAAAGACGCACAAATAATGTAGAATTGTTTCGGACCTGTTAGAAACACTGCGGTGACTTCAGTGATATATATACTAATATACTATAATAAACTTACAATAGCAGCTTAATTCTGCAGTGCTTCTTATGGTGAGTGTAGTGGACCGGAGACCCTTTTTAACTTGAAACGAGGCATTCTAAGTCATTTAAAGTTGTTTAAAGTCAGAAAGATCAACATGACTCCCTCTCATTGACATCTTTCTAACATTACACGGTGAACCTGCCAGGATGGTAAATCAAATAACAATTTGTATGAGCTGAAATGCTGTAAAGGAAAAGATGGAATGAAATAATATTGGTCATTGTCATGATCATGTATGTAGGCGAGCCGCGTATGTGAAAGAAATGGCATAACTATCTAATAAAGCTAAAATGTTATGGAGTAAAATAAAGAATAAATAATGGTTAACCGAGAGTAAAAATAAAAAAGTGAAGATGAACAAATAATTTTTTTGCCGTGTAGTGGCGGTCAAGAATATCCACTACCCCATATCCTCCCGTGGGTGTCGTAAAAGGCGACAAAGGGAAACAGGCAGAAGATGGGCAGCAGCATCTTCCTGATAATAGCCAAAATTATAATAAAAAAACTGCGGTTGCCAACCCGCTCGCCAAGCGTGGCAACTATGGCAAATACCCCCCAATGACTAAAGCAACAAACAGACGGCCCCCAGTCCCCGGCGGCCCCGCTATTCCTGGCTACGGTGGCGACCATGGTAACGGCGGGGCAGGGGGTGCTAAGAATCTCCGGTGTAGGTTCGGTTGCCACCTTAGACGACTCGACCTGGCAACGTACAACGCACGCACCTTGAGGACTGACGAGAAGATCGTGGAGCTGGAAGAAGAGATAGACAAGTTGCGCTGGCATATTATAGGATTATCCGAAGTCCGAAGAGAGGGGGAGGACACGGTAATCCTCGAATCCGGCAACTTGCTCTATCACCGGGGCGACCATCTGTCCCAAGGAGGTGTCGGATTTATCGTCCACAAGTCTCTCGTTAACAACGTTGTAAAGATCGGGAGTGTGTCGACGAGGGTTGCGTACCTTATACTCAGAATCACCAAACGGTATTCGCTGAAGGTCATACAGGTTTACGCACCAACCTCGGCACACCCCGATCAGGAGGTGGAGGAAATGTATGAGGATATCTCTAGAGCCATGCATTCCTCCAAAACCCAATATACGGTGTTAATGGGAGACTTCAATGCAAAACTAGGCACAAGAGAGAACGGTGAGCTGAAAGTAGGGAAATTTGGAATAGGGCAACGAAACCCAAGGGGCCAGCAGCTGGCCGACTTCATGGAGAAAGAGGGACTCTTTATGATGAACTCTTTCTTCCAGAAGCGGCCCCACAGGAAGTGGACCTGGTCGAGCCCCGACGGTTCGACAAAAAATGAGATTGACTTCATTATGACGACCAGACGACAACTGTTCAGTGATGTCTCCGTGATCGCAAGGGTGAAAACTGGTAGCGATCACCGAATGGTTAGAGGCACACTGAACCTAAACGTTAAGTTGGAGAGGTCTCGTCTAATGAAGTCAACGCTCCGTCCCCCTCGTGCTCTAATCCAAAGTCCCGAAACCTTTCAGCTCGAGTTACAAAACCGTTTTCAGTGCCTAGAAGACTGCAATGAAGTGGACGATATGAATGACAAGCTCGTGGAAACTGTCCATGCGGTCGGAGCTAAGTTCTGCAAGACCCGCCGCAGAAGAACACAAAAACTCTCCGATCACACTCTTAATCTCATGGCTGTTAGACGGGAGATGAAGCTACATTCTTCAACAGACTTGACAGCATACAGGCATCTGAACAGACAGATCTCCAAATGCATGCGGCGGGACTTACGCAACTTCAATACAGCTCGTATTGAAGAAGCGATCGAGCGGAACCAAGGCTCCAAAGTCTTTGTCAGAGATCTGTCTGCCAGAAAGAGCCAACTGTCAAAGCTGAAGACAGAATGTGGCAGCATCGTTTCCGGGACACCTGAGATTTTGAGTGAGATTGAGAGGTTCTATGGGCAGCTGTACACGTCATCGTTGGAGCCACACGCAAGTGTGAGTAACGATCCAAGAGCGAGTCTCATCCGACACTATTCCGAAGATATCCCGGACGTCAGTCTGAGCGAGATTAGAATGGCTCTCCAGCACCTTAAAAACGGTAAGGCCCCAGGCGAGGATGGAATTACAGCGGAGCTTCTGAAAGCGGGTGGAAGACCGGTACTTGAAGTCCTTCAGAAGCTCTTTAATTCCGTCCTCCATGGTGGCATTACACCGGAGGCGTGGAGCAGAAGTGCGGTGGTCTTGTTCTTCAAGAAAGGTGACAACGCTCTCTTGAAGAACTACAGACCGATTTCCCTTCTGAGCCGCGTCTACGTGCTGTTTTCGAGAGTCATTACGAATCGTCTCGCGCGCAGACTTGACGACTTCCAGCCTCCCGAACAAGCCGGTTTCCGAAAGGGCTTTAGCACCATAGACCACATACATACCCTTCGGCAAGTTGTACAGAAGTCCGAAGAGTACAATTTGCCACTATGTCTGGCGTATGTGGACTATGAGAAAGCATTTGATTCCGTCGAAATTTGGGCGGTGCTGCAGTCCCTTCAGCGGTGCCAAGTTGACTGTCGGTATATCGAAGTGTTGAAGTGCTTGTACAGTAGGGCTACGATGGCTATCCGAGTACAGAACCAGAGTACGAAACCTATCCAATTGCAGAGAGGTGTAAGACAGGGTGACGTCATATCCCCGAAACTCTTCACCGCTGCATTGGAAGACGTTTTCAAGCTTCTGGACTGGAAAGGGTACGGTATCAACATCAATGGCGAGTACATCACTCACCTTCGATTTGCCGACGATATAGTCCTTATGGCAGAATCGCTGGAGGGCCTAAGCACTATGCTCAATGACCTCAATAGTGTTTCCCAACGGATAGGTCTTAAGATGAACATGGACAAAACAAAGATTATGTTTAATGTCCATGTCACACCTATGCCGGTAGTTGTTGGGAGCACTAAGCTCGACGTTGTTGACGAGTATGTTTACCTGGGACAAATAGTCCGACTAGGTAAGTCCAACTTCGACCGAGAGGTCAATCGACTCTTCAACTCGGCTGGGCAGCGTTCGGGAAACTACGACACATCTTCTCGTTAGACATACCTCAAAACCTGAAAACAAAATTGTACAACCAGTGCGTGTTGCCAGTGATGATTTACGGATCTGAGACGTGGTCCTTCACTGTTGGCCGTATGAGTAAGCTCAATGTCGCTCAGTGACCTATGGAGAGGGCTATGCTCGGGGTTTCTCTGCGTGATAAACTTAGAAATGAGGATATCCGCAGTAGAACCAGAATAACCGACATAGCCCAACGAATTAGTAAGCTGAAGTGGCAGTGGGCCGGCCATATAGCTCGAAGAACCGACAACCGATGGGGAAGAAAGGTTCTCGAGTGGCAGCCTCGTACCGGTAGGCGAAGTGTAGGGCGTCCCCCCACGAGATGGAGTGACGACCTGGTAAGACATGCAGGAAGTCGATGGATGCAGGTGGCTCAGGACCGTGCTTTGTGGCATTCTTTGGGGGAGGCCTATGTTCAGCAGTGGACTTGTGAAGGGCTGTAATGATGATGATGATGATGATGAACAAATAAAGAATGAAATGAAAGTTATAAATAGAATTTTATTTCACTATTTTCATTTATTTCATTATTTCACGTTCATTAACGCAATCAAGACGTTTATAAGCATCAACACTAATGACGGCGATAATGACATTCTATTGAAGAATCTACATTATGATGTAATCCTGTACTGCCTTACACTTATAGTCCACTTTCACCTCTATTCATTCGACGTTCATTAACGATTTTCGAAAACCTCTCGACTTTTCAATTATGCAAAGGAAGTCTGATTATTTTTTAACGAATTTCTCAGTTTTTAGTCGAATTTGAGTGCAGTATATGAGTGTTAGCTTCCGACAAAGTCATCTTTGCAAATTTACTCATAGTTATTTTTAAATAAGAAATTTGTTTTACTATCCTCCTTAGGTACTTAATTATTATGGTTTTTTTTCCACAAAATCGTAGGTTCTAGACCAGGGCAACACTCACCAAATTCCTTTGATTTTATGGAACCTCGCATCAAATGATTACAAATAAAAGACGTGTTATTTTAAATATTATTTATTTATATTAATATTTAAAAACGTAAGTTTTATTACAAATATTTTAAAAGTTAAACTTTTATCTAAAACTATCCAAGTAATATAATTTAGAAGTGAAATTATGAGAAAAAAACATTCTTTATTTAAAATTTCAATGTAAATAATGAAATTGTTTTACTGTTTCATTAATAATTGCTTTACCTAACTGTGGAATCATTGAACAAGCAAAAATAATTATTTTGCGGAACTCCGGTGACTTTACCCACATGTCTGAGTTATTTAAATTGTGTGTGAGTTATAAAAATCGAAGACATGTTAGGTTTATCAACACGAATTGAAGCAACGTGCTGGACATTTACTTGATTGATATAAACCCTCTTTGAAATGAAAGGAGGCCTGTTCCCAGCAGTGGGACGTATATATAATTTTAATAGCAAGAATTTTTCGAACAGTACAACAAGTTTAAACGAATAATCGCCTCTTAACTTTTGATACGTGGTAGAGTTTCGCTACAGCTATATTGTAGTTGTAGCTCGAATGGGTCGGCTCAACCGGGGTACCACGCTCTCACGGAATACCAGCGTAAAATAGCAGCATAATTCTGTTGTGTTTTGTATGATGAGTGTAGAGAAACAGGGACCCTTTTTACTGGAAACGAGGCATTTCATTTTAGTCCTCAGGGGTGACAACGCATCTGCACTTTGATTCTTAATCTATACAAATAAATAAAATTGAAGTGTCTGTTTGTAATGTGAAAATTACAGCTTTTTACTAAATGCATATGAAATTATATACAATACTTACCGATTTTAACGGGACTTTCACTGGCAGATAGCTGATGTCATAAGGAGTAACTTAGGCTACTTTTATTTTAGAAAAATTATTAGGGTTCCGCGCAAAAAATTAAAATCCTTTATAACACGCGGGTGAAGTCGCGGGGAACAGCTTGTTGATTATAAATGTAGATGTTTATGAACCACAACATCCACGTAACCATCAGATGGACTGTGTGCTCTTTTGTCACCCTTATTCTATAAAAAAAAACTAAAATATTGATTTTTTATCTTGTTATGGAAACTTCACCTAGCTCAGGTACCTATGGCTAATTCCCAGTTATAAATTGTGTCTATTTTTCTGATCTATGCAACCGTTATTTCCTATAGCGGGTATATAAATATCGGGGATACACTTTCTTTCCTACTAATATATAAATACCATATACATATATTTAGCTTGCAAAGAAATTTAAATTTAGGTTTTTAAAAATGTTGCTGTCGCCTGTACTCAAACCCGAACGGCAGAAATAAGTAACCAAGAGAGACAATTGCAGTTCGGGAGTCTAGGGAGTAATCATCATCCCTGAATCGTATTCCCTGTTTTCTCCTCCAAAATTGGACTGATTTAATTTTTTTCGTGAGCAATATAGGAAATATTGTGGCTATGTCTGTATATATTTTCTTTTTTATTTATACGTGAAATTTGTTTATTATAATGCATGTAATAGAAGGTTATAATAATGCATGTATGAAAAAAACATAGGAGCATAAACATGGTAGACTTAGATTGTATAGTAAAAAATATTTGCTCTTGTGTCAATATCCAAGAATCCTCTTAAAAATCACTTTTTTCAACCTATTGCCATTTTGCAACGAAGTTCTTATCTGAGGAGACTGCCGCATAAACTCCATAACTACGAGATACTCTTCTGTTTTTGACGTTTTAATATTACATATAATACATAAGACACTTTTGTTTTTAAATGTACAATAAACGGTACCCGCCCGAACTCTTATATATCTGGACTTTTTTATGTATCTGATTTGATATTATCGGATTTTTCATGGTTCCTTTCCACGAGAAGACATTATTTGAACTACAATTGTTTCCAAATTCTTACGAGTATTGCAATGTCGCGCAGGATGTCTTCTGCATAAGACTGAAATAAATTATGTATTTATGTATTACCCAGTGGTATATATTCAAAGTGAAATATATTCAAAGTTGTATCTTTTATCCTTTGTATTTATCTTCAAGAAATATATCTTCAATCTTTATTAATGAGGGCTAATAATTTTCTGCTCACCAGGTGCCACTAGTTGACACTGGGGTAAAATGTTTTGTTACACAATGTAATTTAATTGAGAAATTGGTTTTTAATAAAAGTTTACCAGTTTCAAGAGTATTATATTAATACACAAAACAATGCATCAGTGGTTTGCTGAATATCAGTGGTTTAGTTTATTTATTTTTAACCGTATCCGTATTAATATAAAATATAACTAATAGCACAGAAAGAAACAGTAAAATTTACATTGTTCGAACAAATAACTTCCCCACTATGAAATCTGTCAAATATTATAGCTCACTTTTAAGTGGCGCCACCCTGGTGGCAGAAACAGTCGTGGAACAGCCCTCATTGGATAGACGCAAATTATATATCTGCGTCTAATTTAATTTAGGCAAGCACGTTTAATTATAATGATAGATTTCCTGTATAGTGGAATATTGAAAATTAAAGTTACATTAAAGATGGAGCTGGAGAAGGCGTTTGCGGAAGAGCGTGCTGTATGGTGGACATTGGAGGAGCGGGGCACGCGGTCGGCTAACGCATCGCCGCGCGGATCACTCGCAGGTGCGCGTGCCCTTCGTCGCGGAGACTTCGCCTCGCAGCGTTCCATCTCCGGTAACCTAAAAATAATTACTTATTTTCGAATATCTACTGACACATATTGGCTAAAGGGGAAGCCACTAACTTTTGCAATACATCAGAAATACAGTATTGTGGCTGCATCACAAATGAATTTGCTTAAATGAAGAACAACTACGCCCTCACAGAATAGCGTTAAATAGTAACATGACGGTGTTGTCTTGTTTGGTAAGTGATGAGAATGGGAGTCCTTTTTTTGGTAACCGAGCATTCCTCATCGCCCTCAAAAATCAAAAGAATATTTTCTTTGGTGTAAAACTGACACTCAAGGAACTTAGGAAGACTTAAATTTTCGCGTGGTAGAGTCACACTGCAGCTATATTATGGTTATAGTACGAATGGGTCGGGCTGACTGGGTTAGCACCAGGCCCTCACAGAATACCAGCGTAAAATAGCAGCATAACGCTGCTGTGTGTCATATGGTCAGTGTAGAGAACCGGAGACCCTTTTTATTGGAAACGAGGCATTCCATCTTTGTCCTCAGGGGTGACAACGCATCTGCATTTTGATTCTTAATCGAGGATAAATGTTGATGTCTATGGGCCCACGGCATCCACTTATCATCAGGTGGACTGTGAGCTCGTTTGTCACCTTTATTCAAAAAAAATACGTGGATTGTTATGAATGGGTTGTTTAAGATAATTTTATTCAATAAGGTTAAGGTTAATTTTATTTATTTAATAATTTATTATTTAACTTATTATAACAGTTAAAAGTTATATTAATTATCTTTAAAGCACAGCACAAAAAGGAGGCCTAGATAATAGGAAACACTGTATATTGTATCATATCTCATTCTCTTCCAGGTTAATTCCTATAGATGTATATGTTTGTCTCTTTTTGGCGTTGCTTTTTCGTTTCATCGAGTTTCAAATAACAACGACGCTAAAGAAGTTTTCACTTTAATAGTAAAGTTACAGCTGTTACACGAGTTACTGCTGAGCAATGGCCTCCTCTCATTTCTGAGATGGTTATGGAGTTGGCGGATTTAACATTTTCTCAAGGGTTTTTTTTTCCTTAGAGATGCAGGTTTCCTCACGATATTTTCCTTCACCGCTAAGCATTTAGTAAATTAGCACTTAAAATTGCAATTGTTATTTCATTAATGTCGGTGTGGATTGAAACTGGATTGCCCTTCTGAGCTACCACGACTCTAATAATTTATTTTATATTATAGTGTTTTTGATGACACTATTCCTAACAGACGCACCAAATTAAATTTAATTTAATTAAAAGTTAAACTTAAAACAAAGATATTTAGAAAGATAATTCACTAGATGACGTAGACTCAATTGGCGAGTGCGCGTCCTTGCTACATCCTGACCATGCATGGGTAGCGGGCTCAAGACGAGGCTCTTCGCAATCTGAAACACTCGAAGTTGAAGTCTATCAGCTGGGGAAGGACTTCTCTCGTTCACTGCCTGGATCTCGTCGCTCTTCATTCCAGCAACAAGATAAAGGTAATGGGGTTTTAATATTTTTTGTTCAGAATTTGTATTTTTAAAGAAACTGTTTCGTAATCAATGAAATTGATAAATTTACTAAAGCAAGACATTCACAAATGAAACGTTGCAAATAAATTCGATTTTTTATTATATTTCATCATAATACCTGATGTTTCTCCATTTGTTTATTTACTGTGTAGTAGCGGTGTAAGAATATCTACTACTCCATATCATTGCGTGGGTTTCGTAAGAGCCAACAGAGGAAAACAAATTAAGAGATGGGCGTCTTTCTAATAACGACAAAAATAAAAAACTGCGGTTGCCAACCCGCTTGCCAGGCGTGGCAACTATGGCAATCTGTACTCAGCAGTGGACTTTAATAAGCTGTAACGGTAAAAGTAACGGATGTTTCTCCAAATCAAATCCTTTTACGTGGTAAAGCCACGCTGCAGTTATATTATGATTTTAGCAGCATTGGGTCGACTCAACCGGAGTAGGACCACGCTCTCACAAAATACCAGCATAAATAGCAGCGTTACGCTACTATGTTTCGTATGGTGATTATAGAGATCTGGACATCCTTTTTACTGGTAGGTATTGAGACATTCCATCTTTATCCTCAGGGATGATAGCGCATCTACATTTTGATTCTTTATCGAAAAAAGATGTAGATATCTATATGCCTTATTAGATATCTATTGATGAACTTACCATAAGGTGGGCTTTAAAAAAACGATATTGTTTAATCTTAACTTTACAGGCTTTTTATAAAAATATTTTAATCAAACCCAAAATAATATAGACTTTAAGAATCTATGACATTGCTTTTTAATCTGTCTGCAATACATACTATACGCTGACTTGTGTCATTCCAGTGCATCTAATTTAATATTAAAAAATTAAAGTATCAAGTTTACGTAAGCCATATTGTACACATAGCAATATATTACGTATCCCGATACAGTCTATCGGGGTAACTTTGATTAACAAGGGTAACTTTGACAGTCAAATCGCAAAATACTTTTTTATTTTTTACGTGCACAACATTCAGTGCATTACATTAAATTTATACAATTCGTGTACTTAACAAACTTCGTAAACGAACTTTCTGGAAAAAAAGAAGGTGTCTTACGAAGTT